>OX415239.1:26626056-27876056 GCA_948330725.1 Sherardia arvensis
TGGTGTTTATCAATGGTGGCCAGAGGTCGGGTTATTGATGTCAGATGGATCCATAAGAAGGGGGGTTCCAGTTATAATCCAGAAACGATTCGTGTATATATTTCACTGAAACGTGATATTAAAGTCGGCGATAAAGTAGCCGGAAGACACGGAAATAAGGGTATTATTTCCAAAATTTTGCCTAGACAAGACATGCCCTATTTGGAAGATGGAATACCTGTTGATATGGTGTTTAATCCTTTAGGCGTACCTTCAAGGATGAATGTGGGACAGATATTTGAATGTTCACTAAATATTGTCAATAACACAACATGTGGCAATGGTTAGCTAGAACGGATTCGTGCGAATTTACGACAAATGTAGCAAGACTACTCCTCGGTAGATTCAGTTGAGTAGGTGTGCATGGGCTTGTATTCTCTTCAAAAATCTGTGCATTAGCAGACACTATTTAATATATGACACAAACATATGAAAATGTGTAAGGTAGATGCCCATATAGATTTGAAAATTACGGGGTCAAGGGCATTGTCGAATTGGTCAAGTGCCGCTACCAATTTGAGCTCATACAACATAACATTGAAACCGCATTCCCAGGTGCTACTTTGTCTCTTGTACTTTAACATAAAAGGTAGATCACATTCTTAAATACAATCGATGTCGATAATACTAGTGTGATTATTGAGGGAGAAACGTGTAGAGTGCCTTGATCTCAGTTATTCCAAACTCCCTCGCTCTAGAGGGATTGGCATGATTCAAAACTTGTTTAAGGAGGTGCTCGAAAGATGCGATTGGCGGATGATGGAGAGGATATATCCAATAAACTTCTTTGGTTTTTTTGTGGATCAAAACCAATCTCCAATGATTACTAACCAAAAAAATGCATATCCATTTGTGACTTGACAATATAAAAGGTAACATGAGATAAGAATTTATAAGTATTAGTTAATATGAATTTCTTACCCGGAAATGAGTGTTGCTAGGAAGAATATTTTGTCCTCCACACCGAGAGCCGCTTTCAAGTAACTTAAACGCTCTGCATCTGTATGACCGAGTTCTTGGATCCGCTCAGGGCATGGGAAGCCTATCCATGGCTTAAACCGTTTTTGAACTAGTTAATATAATGAACTTAAGAAAAAAAATATGAATGGTTAAAACAACGGGTAGCACGGTGGTTTTAAACACACAACTTAATATAGTCTCGACATTAAAATGACTTACAGTCGGAATAAGGACATTAGGGGCTCGGTTACCTTGGAACCCTTCCATAGATCCTCAAAATCACCCCAACACATTACAATTTGCCTTCCAATAGCACCAAATACTTGTGTTAGATCCGGGAATTGGTAGTATCCAAATAGGCAATGTGTAGACAACTTGTCATACAACACCTTCATAGCAGGTGTCATAGATTTCACTACAACACCATTTGGGACGGTCAAATGTTTGGGAGTTGTTTTTGAAATTTTTGGATCAACCTTGTGTGTGTCGGCTGTAGTTGGGTTGTATAGGTTAGGGGACTGAGTCTCTCCTAAAATCTCAACAACAATTAGCCTACGAGGTCAAAGTAAAAACATACCTTCCGTCGGTCCTACAGACTTACATGGGCCTTCGGGTACGGGAATTCGAGCTCTTGGGTGCAAAATAATTTTCAAGCAAACCTCCCCCAAACCTTTTGCAATTTTTCTTTCGCCATGTATTATGACCGACTCGTTGAAAATTCCACTTGCAACATGCATAGTAGGTTTCCTCCCTCCTCCATCGATATATAATTTGCATGGATATGTGACCTTGACCTTGACCAAAAAAGGGGATACAATTTTTAATGATTGTCATACATATGCTAAGACTATTAAGAAAAAGAATCATGAATTTGAATAAGAATGCGATCGAAAAGTGTGTTAGTGTATTTACCAATTTTAGTGCGCTTAAGTTATCATCACATATATTTGGTTGTGACGATGGTGGATTGCCTTGCACCTCACATACATCGGGTGAGTGACGTGAACCACATGAAGGAGGCTCCCAATCGTCGCTTAAATCATTCAAATTTGATGGGAGAATTGCACCCGTTTTCTTGGTTATTATGTGGAGAGCTATGTCCCTTTTCTTCATATTCTTGACGGCCTCATTAAGCTCCTTCTTGGTATCCCCAAGCTCTTTTTTGGTGTCCCCAAGTTCCTCTTGCAACTTGTTGTACTTGGTATGTCTTGGTGGTTTAGAAGGTTTTGGTTTTCCGATGAGATCTCTTTTCACTACATAAGATGCATAACCACGAACTCTACCGGGGTGTTCATCCCTTTTGGTCGCCTCACAAAGGATGTCCCTTTCTTGTGTGGGAACAAATTTTCCCGAATCAAGTTTTCCTTTCACATCATCCTATCATTTAAAAATAAAAAAAAGACATGAAATAGCAACAAAAATACATAGGAATAAGCATGTAATTATATTAGCACGAAATATTCAAATCAATGACTTACAATATCTTTTATTAACTTCTTGTTTCCCTTGTGTGTGTAATTGCGTTTGCTATCTTATCGGTGCTCTCTCGTGCTTCCTCTTCCGTCATCTCACTATCCATTTTCTCTTGCAACCCATCTTCATGCAATTTTTTGGAATGCTTGATTAGTTTGATAGGATATCCCGCCCTACTCATTGTATGAGGTGTCGTATTATCCTTCGCAATATGACTATTGGTCAACCTTATACCCTAAAACATAAATAAATTTAAGGTATGTGCACAAAGGAGTAATACTAGAATCATAGTCGGTCATTCTCCAAAGTAAGTGCTTTGAATATTGCCCAACATTCTTGTAGAATGTCGGTGTAGGCCAACCACGGCTCCTCATCTTTTAAATATCCATGAACGTAATATTTAGACAACATTGCTCTATGATCCCATGCCGCCTTACTTAAACAAAACATATATAGTTGTGTCAAAAAGTTTCTCCATATTTTGGGCGACAATTTTGAATGGTACCTACATACAATTGATAAGAAAAGTTGAATAATATCTCATTGATATGTAAAAAAATGAATTTAACATAAATTAGGGTAGAGACTTACCAAACATTCCTCCCATAATTTAGACTTTTCCTTGTCAGGGACCTCATACCAAGATTCATACTTTATATCCACACGAGTTCTACCAATTTTTCAAACCCAACTCTTCCACAAATAATACTCTTCCGATATTGGTTCCCCATCATTGTTGAATGTCATTTCCGTTAAAATATTGTTCTTCATCCTTTTTTGTGAAACGGCACAATATGTTCTAGGACGCCTCATCTTCTCTTGTTCAACACCTCCCGTGGTGCTAGGGGTTTTAGGTGTTTTGGGAATTCCTACCTTCTTCCTAGATGGTACCATAACCCCTCTACAAATAATAATTTGCATATATTAAGTAACCTCACTATAAAAAAAACAATTATATCCTACATTATTGAAATTTAATTTGACATGCATATTATAATTAGTCATTCTTATCTTTTAATTAAATTACCATCATAAAACCCCTAGGGTTTAGCTCCCTATTATGGTAATTTACCATGTCTATCACATGCTTAACCCCTAATTGTTTGTAATTAAATTAGTGTATATGACATACTTAACCCAATATTTGTAGTAATTAAATAATCATCATCATGACTAATCAAGAATGTAGCCCATAAACCAAAGACACTTTTGTAGTCATAATTAAGCAAAGCCCATGAACAAATAAGACAAATTAACTAATACACAATTTGATTATGCAAATGTAACAAAAATCAAAAACTTACCTTTTCAAGTAGTACAAAAACCTCAATGGTATGGACAAATAAGCTCCCCTTGTTCTACTAGAAATCAAGAAATGGGGCCAAAATCTTTTATGGTGTTCTTGGTGGTTGGAGAAGAAGAATTTGGAAGTTGAAAGGAGTAAATGGGTGATGGAAAGTGATATTTTCTTTTTTGTGTGGAATGAATGGGTAGAGGAGTAGATAAGAATGTAAACAAGTGTGACTTATTCTGATTTTTTATATAGTCCAGCCCTCTTTACGAACTCGGAAAACTAGCCGGATAAGCATAAAAATGAAAAGTCAACGTTTATCCAAACCGAACTCTATCCGGCTAAGTTTCCGAACTCGGGAATTTAAGCCGGAAGTTTTTATATAAATAGGCCAGACGGGTTTTTCCAGACCACTTCACACCCATACCCAAAATTTATCCCCAAATCAGTCCGCCCCAAACCCCCAATCCACCAAAATTTTCATCCAATCTCCAACCATGGTTAGGACTAAAAATGCCTCAACAAGCAAGCAAGTCGAGGAAATCGAACGATAACAAGAGAAAGAGTATGATGAGGAAGAGTCTCCTCCAAGAGCCGAGGATCACGTGGGTGGGAGGCGATTAACCAAGGCCCAATCGAGGAAGAACAAGCGGCAAAGAGGTCATGATAGACCCCCTCCGGCAACGGCAAGTAGTGAATTCTTCAATGCGAGGGCGGAGTCGAACTATGTCGATTGGTGTAGGAGGAAAACACACACACTACCAAGGTGATTCACTCTAGCTCTATCAATCAATTGCATCTAGGGTATTTAGTTGCTCATTTTCAGCCTAGTTATTTGCATAAATTGTTGTTGCTTGAATCCCCATGTCATCAAGATGAGGTTGTTCAATTTTATGCAAATTTAGAAGAGCATGAATCGAATAGGATGTGCACTAAGGTTAATGGTAAAATGATTCAAGTCACTAGGTTTGCTATAAATAAGGTCCTAAGTTGCCCTAATGTTGATACCACATCCTTACGCCCTAATCACCCCGATGGCCCTTATGAGATTTTTCATTTCAATAAATTTCCCGACCTTTCCCCAGACTAGCCCTTAGACCTTGAAGAGATGGGATGTAAGTACTTCAAAACTAATTGTGTGGGTGCGGGTAGTTGTCCAGGTGATTTTGATGTTGATGAGCTCACAGTTGAGCAGAGGATTGTGTTTGACCGGATTTGTCTAAATGTGTGATGTATGCCGGACACCAACACTTCGACGATGAACCAGACTCTCGAACTGATCTGCAAAACAAAGCCCCGGGTGTCCCGAGGGTAGACACTCCGACGCTCAAGTCAGTATATTGCTTAAGGCATAATGTATGAAGTATGAGATTAAATGGAGAGGTCTACCAAACCTTTGGGTATTTATATGGCTACCGTAGATCACCAAGATATGTATTTGTGGTATGACTACAACTCTTATGGGAATAGTAGTTGTATTACCAAGTATAATATAAGTATATTTCGGACATGGTTGTGTTACCATGTTTAGGATGGCTGTATTATCTTTGTAGAGCATTCATAATATACGCATTCCTTGTAAGGATTAGGATTGATGGAACTGTGGATCCACCCTCTGCGTATCTCGAGCCCACGACCCTTCTCAGGCCCTGGTCCGAGTATGAATGAGGTCCGAATACAAACCATGGACTTATCAGTAGACCCAAGGTAGATCTTCAGAATATAGAATGCTCCGTCTCGAAGGTTGAAGGAGAGGCTTGCTTCTCGAGGGAAAACCAATAACTCGAGGGAGAATAACTCGGGGTGTTAAGCTCGGGGTGTCCTTCTAGGACTGTCCTTTCGGGCTTACCCTTCTGAATATCTAGCTTAAAGTTCTTTCGTATTCCATCAAATATATGGACGGCTGAGATTAGCTTCCTTTGAAATCCAGATGGTAGATACACGTGTCGTGTAGTCATTGGTAAGTAGAGACGGTCTGTCCCCCGTCTCTCCAATTACTTGCATCTGAACCAGAATCGAGATAATTAATCGCCATAAATGTTGTCTGGGTTTGGATTAAATCTCCCAAATCATTCCCATTGTCTTCTCTTCTTCAAAAATTTCTTCTTTCCAAATTCAAAAGACGCACCAGTACTTCATCGATTTCTGAAACCCCAAATTTCTGCTTTTTTCTTCCATCATCAGTAAGTGCTATCTTCTTTCTCTGCACATTTGCTTGTGTTTGTTTTTCCCTTTTATCTCAGTGTGTGTATTTCCCCCCATGCTCTCTGTAATCATGAGTAATGGTAGTAAAACAATTTCCATCCCCCATCATGATGAGGGAGAGTATGTAAATGCTCAGGCCGAGGAGAGTAGCTCCCGTGACCGCCGCAGAGCCGAGGTAGCGAGTGGGAAAAAACCTGTAATTATGAAGAAGAAAGCCTTTGAGGAAGAGAAGAGGTTGAGGGCGATGGCCAGGAGGGCTCAGATAGAGGGGAATAGCCCCATGGTAGTGCATGCCTCCGGAGGTAGAATATCCATGGGTGGTGAAGGTAGTAGCAAAAAAGTCGGTGAAGGAGGATAAAGCGTGTGCTGACGCTGCTATCTTCATTGAAGGTTGTCCCTTTTCGATTCCCCAAGATGCTGATCTCATGTACTTTGTAGAAGATAAGTCTGCATTTGAATTAGTAACTCCGACCCGGGGGGTCATATATATGAGATTTCTGCAGCATGGTTCAGCCTTCCCTTTTCCCCCACTGTTGAATGATTTTCTTCAGTATTACAAGGTGCATCCAAGGAAGCTACATGTCAATGTGATAGTAATCATTATGGCCTTGATAACTTGGTGTGCCCGTAAAGGTTATAGTCCCAGTCTTGATTTGTTGCAGACCATGTATAAGGTTTTTGTTACTAAACAAATTGTGACTTTGACTTCTCGGGATACTTCCTTAGGTAAGCTATTTGTGCTTCTTGTGAAATGCGGGGGATGGGATAAGGTAAAACTAACCTTTGAGCGGACAAAGTACGAAGTTCCTCATTGGAACAAGGAGATCAAGAATGAGATCTGGGTTGAAGTTGAGTCTTCCCGTAAACTGCTAAATACAGCTGGAGAGTTGGTGAGAGATAGGATTAAACTTAGAGAGGGTAAGTTTGTATCAGGAGATCACGAAATGGGATGGAAGTGGCCTATTGAGACGTATAGTTTGTTGAATCAACTGTCTGGCCGAACTCTACAAAATTGCAACTTCTTGAGGTTGATACATTTTGATCAGCCAAAAGGTGTTGAGATGGATTGGTATGAAACCCTTCTGTCTATGGAGCAGTATCCAATTGGTGCAGCTAAGGCGTTGCAGGCCTCTAGGGCTCTAGAAGAGAGAACTGCTCGAGAAGAGATGTCCGAGAAAGAAGTAGATAGGGAAATTTCAAGCCTGATGACGGATGCTCGACGTGGGCGTCAGTTCAAAAGATTGGTTCAAGGACCCAAGAAGACTTAATCACGGCTTAAGATGATTGAGGAGGCAAATTGCCTATTTGTTCCGGTGGCTTTAGATTCATCAGATGAGGAAGAGGATGAGGGTTCTGCCTTAGTTCGATGTCCGAGAAAGGAGATGCTTCGGTCTTTTGATTCTCCGCCAACCTTGTGTGGTAGGACCAAGGATAAATAGTCCTTAACTTCTGTAGTATTGTCTGATATGTTTAACATTCTCGCATGTACTATTTTATTTTGTCTGATGCTAACTTCATTCCTTTTGTATGCAGTGGGTGCTTCCAAGGACAAAAGGGCAGCGAACTTGTTGGCTCAATTGTTACAGTCGAGGGGGCAACCGAGCAATGGTGATAAAAAAAGATATTTTGAGACCTCAGGGGGCTTTGCTGACGAGTCTTCAAAAAAGCCAAGGCTTGAGCTCGGACCACTAGAAGAGTTCGAGAAGTATGTGTCACCTCCTCCTCTCGAGGCCCTGATCGAGATGGTTACAGGATGTCCTGAGATTAGCCAAGTATGATCAACTTAGCTCTTAACAGAACCGGATGTGTAGTTATCTAACTGTCTTTATTTTCTTTCACAGTCTCTAAATCATGTGAAACATATGTACGACTCCATTCGGACACTGTATAGCCGCTCTCAATGACAGGCATATGAGTTGGAGCTGTTGAAGGAAGAGATGTCTAAGAGATCCAAGGAGCCTTCTGATGTGGTCAAACGCCTCCAGGATGAGGTGGCACAAGAGAGGACCAAGAGAGAGGCCTTGGAGAAGGAGAACCAGGCTTTGAAGAAGGAGAAGAGGTTGACTGATGGTTCCTTCCAAGAGCTGAAGAGGAATATGGCCTTGGTGGAAGCGGAGAGAGACCGATATGCTGATCCTACTTGTCAGAGTAGGCTAGTTCGGCTGAAAATAGATTTCTGCCTTAACTGTCCAGAGATGGAGGCCCATCGCCAAAAGTATGGCGAATTCTACCATAAGTCCAAGCTTTCGGAGATGTGGGCTCATCTTCAGGAAGTTCTCAGCGAGGAGATTCAGGGATGGTTGGCTCCTTCTTATACTTGGCCGGAAGTACCGGAGGATCTGAAAAAGTTTCGAGCAGAGTTTAGCCAGATTGGGGGATTTGAGACTACTCTATTGACTAGTTTGGAATCCTTGAGGAAAGCACTAACTCTTGAGAAATTTCAGAAGAAGCTGTGCAGTCTGTATCCTGAGTTGGCATACTTGGTGGAATAGCCGGTTGCAGAGACTTCAACTGAGAACCCTGAGACTCAAGATGGGGGACCAATTGTAACTCTTTAGAAGCTTCTCTCATTATTTAGGAAATATTTCCCTTTATTTATTCTTTTGATATCCATGTACTCCGAATAATATATTTCATTCATGAATTTGATAATTCCATGTCTTTCTTTATGTCCAATGTTGCGTAGGTTCTTGTGTTGAATTGCAGGTTCAGTATGAAGGTGTCCTTCAAAAGAACAAGGAGCTGGAGGAAGATTTGGATGATTCCAAGGGCTGTTTTAGCCTCGTGCGAGAAGAATGTGATAGTATTCGCGGTGGGCTCAAGGAAGCTTTGGAGCGGAGAGCTGAGCTGAACCAACATCAAAGTGATCTTTAGACGAGATATAAGGATTTAGAAGATGAACACAGAAAAGCTTTGGCCGCCAATAAGGACTACGGCCGAGAATGGAGGAAAGTCAAGAGTGACTTAATGAAGATCAAGGGTGAGAGTCACGAGAAGGATCTTCGTATCTCTACCCTTCGTATTGAAAATATCACCGTGAATCATAAGATTGCCTCCATCATAGATGATTCGAGGATGTGTCAGGCCGAGCTGAATGCTTGCAGGTTCCAAATAAAGGAACTAGAAGCTCAAGGTGTGTTTGTCACACCTTCAGTATCTTCAAGGATGGAGATAGGTGGGCTTTCTTTAGTCCTGAATTCAGGACCTTTGATAAGGTCTCGTGCCCGAGGTGGTATATCTCGAGGGATGGTAAATCTTCCAGAAGGGACTTCCTTTGGGAGGGGGAGAGAAGCGCCACCTACTCATGGAGCTCAAGGATCTCCTTCTCGACCTGTAATAAGTAGAAGGGGGTCTCCTACGCCCTCTTAATTGATGAGGACGGCAGAGGAAAGTAATTGGGGTCATGGCCTCCAAAGTGGTCGAGGTCGTGCCTCTACTTCTTCTCGCGGTCGGGGTCGTACCCCTGTATTTAAAGACCTTCACGAGGTGTAAGAAGTTTTTAGTGTAATAACACTTTTTGATTTTGCCTTTATAAAGGTCTTTATATTGCAATCCTTGAGAAGATTGACTCATAGGCTTATGAATAGCCGGAATAAATAGTGATGTATACCTTTAATAGGTATATCACGAAAAGAGTCGAGTTCCAAACTTTGTGAGTTTCTGTGACTCATATTGTGTTGGTGTTAACCATATACTTTTTGTAAGTATACTATTTTATTTTGGCCTAAGGTGATTGTGGTTCGGACACGTAGTGCAAACAGCTCATATTAGATAAGCATCAATCACACGCTTATAAGCGTATAAATCTTAGGCAGCAGTCTCTACTTATGCTTTGTAAGGCATTGTATCTCTTTTTATTAGAGAATGTTGACTGCTTTCAAAATAAAATAAAAGATGTATATTGAAAATAAATTGTATTCTTCGAACTTGAGAATTCGGTAAAACTATAAAAGACAACCCCGAGTTCGGGAGCTCGGGTATGAAAAATTAAAAGATGAAAGAAAAGAAGCTTGGCCCGTAGGCCTTATTGAAGTAGCTTCTCCTTATTTAGAGAAGGTCTACTTGGTTTTAACTCCGAGGTACCTGTGTAGGAAGGGCGCCATGATGACAGGATCCAAGTGTTCTCCTTCGCGTGTTTGCAAGAGGTAGAATCCATCGGATCGTGCTGCGTAGACTCTATATGGTCCTTTCGTCCTTGGCTCCTAGCTTGTTAGTGCACCACGGGCCAACTGGCGTCGTTTGTGCCATAGTGCTGTCATCTCATCGCAGGCTTCTTCCTCGAAGTGAAACACCATAGGTTGTTCGAGATCAGGATCGGGGACCAGATCTCCTAGGATAGTGTTGACGGCCGAGATGTTACTCACTTTTCTGGCATCACGGATAGCCGTATTCATGCAAGAACGCGCCACTCCTTGATCTCCTTCGATTGAAGCTACTCCTTGCGATGTCGGAAATTTCAGCATCAGATGATAAGGAGACCATACGGCTTTAGCTTGGCACATCCAAGGATAATGTTGAAGGGTGTGACAGTGTCGACTACCACGAATGTGCAGTAAAGGGTTAGGCTCTTTGTCCCGCCTGCTACTGTGATTGGGAGTGTAATCTCCCCGAGAGGTATTACTGGATTTCCTGTAAACCCCGAGATCGGACCCGTAGGTTTGAGGTCATCTTTGGTCAATCCTAGTTTCTGGAAGCAATCTTGGAACATTACTTCTACTCCTCTTCCGTCGTCTATGAAGACTCTTTTTACAAGGGAATCTTGTATGGTTGCCGAAATGATGAGAGGCTCAGATTGGGGCATCTGATTTGGTACGGTATCCGCGTCCGAGAAGGTAATGGTTTCCTCGGGGCGAAGCCTCTTGTTGACTGGCTCGGTATGTGGTATGGCCCGCACACTATCCTTCAACTTAGTCAAGGAAATTGCTTCTCCAGTATAGCCATTGAGGCCGTTGATGACCTGGTTGGCTCCATTTGGCGGTGGTGGTGGAGGATCTTGAGGATTGTTGCCTCCGCCGCCTTGGTTGTTATTGTTATTGTTGCGGGAGCCATCCTTCTTCTTCTGCTAGGGTTTTCCCCCATACTTCTTCTGGGTACCCTGGTTATCGCCGGCTATCGAAGGTGCAATTTGTTGCATGATTCCTTGACGAATCAGCTTCTCGATCTCGTTCTTGAGCTGATAACACTCCTCAGTGTCATTCCCCCGATCTCAGTGATATTGGCAGAATTTCGGGGACCTTTGTCGCTCGGCTGACCCTTTCATGGCAGGTGGGTCCCTTAAAAAGTGCCTGTGAATGGATAAAATCTCAGCCCGAGATCTAGCCAGAGGAGTGTATGACTCGAAGGTAGGTTTGGAGGCGCTTTCAGTCTTCTCAATCTTCGGTACCTTCATCCTGGGTTCCTTTTTGTCCAGATGGGAGTCTAGAGGTCTCTTTCCTGTGACGGCGTTCGCTTTGCTGGCATATTTCTCCATGATGGTCTGGAGATGCTGAATGGTTGTTGGATTCTTTGTTGCTAGCTTCATCCTCAAAGTGTCATTATTTACACTCATTTGATACATATTGATCCGGAGGCGTTCATCTCGATCATAGCACTCGGTAGCTAGATCCATGTATCTGTGATATTGTTCTATCACAGTCTCTCCTTCAAGGCGGGCCATATATCCCAAATCTCCAAGGGACTTGGTAAACTTCTTCTTCTGGAAAAAAGCGTGGAGAAGGAACTCAGCGAAATCCCAGTATTCGAATAAACTTTCTGGTTTTGTCTGAGTAAACCATGTTTGTGCTTTCCCTCGGAGGTAAATGGGGACGATCTTGCATATTTCCAACTCGTGGAAATTTCTGGTTTCCAAAGTCTTGAAAAAGACCGATAGAAACTTTCTAGGATCACTGGTGCCATCGTATGTGGGCAAGTGCCCTGGGACCTTCTTGTGGCCATCGAAGGGAAGGTTCACAATATTCCGCAAGAAGGGAGAACGAGCAGACTTTCCTCTGGGTCCGAGGATACGCGTGATTTCTTGATCGACCTCGTATATACCTCGAGCAGGGTAGGTTCCATCCTGAGTGAAAGGCCGATCGGCATTGTTTTGCCATTCGCTTCGCGCTCGTTCCCTTTTCTCTTGCCTAAGCTCTTCTTCAACGCTGTTGATGCGCATCTTCTGCACTTCCTCCATGCTTAATCCGGCGCCTTCATTCTGGTAGTTAGGCGGATTAGGAGGTGGTGGCAGATTGCTCTAAGGATTGTAGGGCGGTAGACCCCTAGATAAATTATCTAGGAGTCTCCACTGTTGAGTGGAATCAGCAGGTGGTGTTGTGTGAGCTCCTGAGATAGATACTCGATTGGGGGCCTCATGCGTCTGTGCACGGAGTTGTTGACTTGAGTTTATCAAAGATGCAACGAAATTAGGATATTGGGAATGTAAGTCCTTCATCAGTGCTCGGACATCTTCAGGGATCGTTCTCGGAGGAGTGTCCGAGTCAAGGTTGATATAGGGTGGCTCAGAGCTTGGCGGGTTATATCGTACAGTCTGGTTTAAGGTTTCCCTAAGACGTCTTTGTCTTTCCTCCTCTTTTCGTTTTTCTACGAGGATTTGTCGATCCCTTTGTGCTTGTTCTTCCATGGAAAAGATCGAATCAGATCCGCTGTACCCAAGCCCGTTTTCTCGGTCAAGGCCGTCTGAGTTGTTGACGCGTTCGCTGTAGTTCATGTCAGTCTGGATAGAGACTCTCTGACCTGAGTTCGGTACTTCAGATCTGACAGAATTCGATCCAGAAGGTGGCACTCCGGATGTAGCAGGATTTGGACCAGAGGGGGGTGCTCCGAATACGCAGGGCTTGGACCGAAGGAGTTTGGAACGCTGGAGTTTCTTACCCCCAAGGTAGAGCTTGATGGTGGTTCAGAGGTGGAGCGCGTACGAGATCCTCCGGGTCGACCACGTCCTCTTCCTCGTCCTCGTCCTCGGGGGGGGGGGGGGGGGGGGGTTGCTCTATTTCTGGATTCTCCTCCGGATTTTGCCATTGCACGCGGGTACTTCATCTGGGCTGCTCAGCGTCAGACATGTTGTTGGAGGATTTGTTCTTCAGGTGCACTAGACCAAATCAGAGACAAGGTTCGGCGATGTCGTCAATGGGTGTGTTGTCCCACTGGGCGTGCCAAATTGATGTATGCTGGACACCAACACTTCGATGACGAACCAGTCTCTCGAACTGATCTGCAAAACAAAGCCCCGGGTGTCCCGAGGGTAGACACTCCGACGCTCAAGTCAGTATATTGCTTAAGGCGTAATGTATGAAGTATGAGATTAGATGGAGAGGTCTACCAAACCTTTGGGTATTTATATGGTTACAATCCGTAGATCACCAAGATATGTATTTATGGTATGACTACAACTCTAATAGGAATAGTAGTTGCATTACCATGTATAATAGAAGTATATTTCGGACATGGTTGTGTTACCATGTTTATGATGGTTGCATTACCATCTTTGAGAGGATGTATATTCCTTGTAGAACATTCATAATATACGCCTTCCTTGTAAGGATTAGGATTGATGGACCTGTGTGGATCCACCCTCCGCGTATCTCGAGCCCACGACCCTTCTCGGGCCCTGGTCCGAGTATGAATGAGGTCCGAATACGAACCATGGACTTATCAATATGCATCCATCGGGGGGTCATAGTTGTGAACCAACATGTGGACGTGTTCTGCTCTTCTATTACTTGATGGAAGGGGTGAAAATAAATCCAGGTTACTCTATAGTTGAATACATGTTTAAGGTGGGGTGAGGGTCAAGGTAATGGTTTCCATATGCTGGACTTGTCACCGAGCTTATTAAGAAGCAAGGTGGAAATATTGTTGATCGTCCGGAGCCTATAGAGTACTATGATGGTTATCGGTTTGAGCATAAGGGTGTAGTACTAGATGAAGCCACTCATAGGTACAAACCGAAGGACTTCCCACTAGGTGTGTCTGAAAGAGTGGCTAGGAGGAAGAAACTAGAAGCGAGAACTTCTAGTTCATCAAGGACAAGTAAGTTACTATTGATTTAGCATTTTTTAAAGATTTTGTATTCAAATTGTTGTCAATTTTTGTCGATTTTGTAGACTCCTCACATGTTTGTTTCTCGCTACCTTTGCAATGTGCTATAGGAGAGGAGGGCTGGTGGATGTGTAAGCTCTCGAAGATGTGGGAATGTTTTACCGAGCAAGTGGACAAGGCTAAAGAAGAAGTGGAAATGCTTCGTGCCGAACAAAGGGCTTATATTGATTGGAAGGGCCTGGAGATCCAACAAATCCTTGAATTGAATGAGCCAGATTTCAGTCGCCTATCGACCTCAAGTGAAGAATATGAGGCCGGGGGACCATCAACAAGTCAGCCGACTAACTCACGTGCTCCGGGAGAGTAGATGCGTATTTCTTATTAATGTACCTTTTGAACAATTTGTGCGACACTATTGGCATTAGTTTTCTACCTTTGTACTAGAATGATTTGAATTTGTGAGTACATTAATCCACATTAACTTAGTTTCTGCACATAAGTTTTCTACTCTTCTACCATGCTTATGTGAATGTGTGCCTAACGTAGTTTTTTTTATCGAGAGGCATATATGATGATGAAAATGGCTTAATTTGGGTAGTTCCAGGTTATTATCCGAGTTCGTAAACTCATGCTGTATGAGTTCCGGGACCTTTTCCGAGTTCGTAAACTGCAGGCCGGATGGAATATATGCAGTTTCATAAGCCGGATGACTATCTGGGAACCCTTCGGGAAAAGTTGTGATTTTCACTAAAAAACATCCGGGTAGATTCCCGAGTTCGTAAACTTCTAGCCAGATACAACAAAACCTCATCTGGGCAAGTATCCGAACTCGGAAACGAATTTATATATATGGGCCAATTGGCTTTTTTCAGATCAGAAATCACATTCTTCCCTAATTCAGAGTTCGGAAAGTTCTTCCCACCCCCAAACAGCAAATCCTATCCTCCACAGCTAAGAATTGATCAGCCCATGGCACAAAAAACCAAGACCTTGGTGAAGAAGGATGCCCCAAACCGGTATGATGCTGAAAAATTCGTCAATCTCGATTCTTATAAGTATTATGGTGATCTTGTAAATTATGCTACCGTACTAGACTCATATGTGTTGAAAAAAGATTGCGTTGAGGCACTAGGTTTAGGCCCTATGGTTGAGAAGTTTGTTATCCAAAACTATGATGCCCTTTTGTTCGATGTTAGTGATCCCACCTATAATTTTATGCTAATTTTGAAGAACCGACTGATGGTAAATACACTACCATGGTTAATGGGAAAAGGTTTGAGTTTGATTATTGGGTGATCAAGGAGTTGTTGGGGAATCTTATCAAATCCGATGAGGACATTTATCCCAAGCTTCATGATGGGCCACTTAATATGATCTATTAAAATAGTTAGCCTGGAGTAGAATCGATTAGGCTCCCTTATTTGAATTATTTGAACCTAGGGAATCAGTATTTTGGACGGTCACTATATGTTGAAACTTCAGCCGACTCGTGCAATATGCAGCTTTGCCCCATTGATGATCACATTGTGTACGAGTGGGTGCATAGAAGTTTTATACCTACGGGTGGATATGTTACTGAACCAAATGTGACTACGGTTATGACATTTTACTATGTCGTCAAGGAGGTTCCTATCAATCCCGGGTATGCAATTGGTAATAATATGAGAGGTGCGTGGGCTAACCTTAGAAGAGGCAAAAACCTACCTAAAGGAGCCTAATCACTAAGTTGTTGTTGAACTTGGATCCAAATTTCAAATTTGAAAATGATCCCATCCCTTGCAAGGCATACGATCGCAAGTACTTTGAAAACCATAGGCCAAAATGGACTTTGGTAAATGGAAAATGGGTTGTGATGTCTCCAAAGGAAAAAACTAAGCGGGCTAGGACATCCACAAGTGAGTCTTCTTCACCTCTTTCGTTTTATGCTTCATTTAATTTTCATTTTATTTTAGTTTTATTCAAAGTTGTATTATTGTTTTATAGATACGGAGGTGCCCGAGGAGGCGGATTCCCCACACGTCTCCAAAATGAAAGTTATGTACGCTAGCATGAAATCCAAGGTGCTCAGATTTATTGGCGTTAGGAAGGACACTTGTAAGGGAAGGAAGAAGTTGAGAGCCTTAAAGCGTGCTGAAGAATGTTCCACATCATGGGATGCATCTAATGTACATGATAATGGGCAACAAGATCACCAGGTAGGCAACGAGTATGATCAGGACTATGACATGGGGCGTGGTTTTGATTCTTTTGAATAATTAGTTTTAGAATTTGTAGCTAAGTATGGATTTGCCGAATGAACCGATATTACATTTTAAATTTATGTCATTTACGTTTGAATTTTATTGAGTTATTTATATGAGAGCACTTAAAATTCCTACCATTCTCTGAATGTCACTTTTAAAGAACTACGTGTTAGGGATCGCGCGCACGTATCAAGCCTCAACGTAAAAGAGTCTGGGACCTGTTTCCGAACTCGTGAACCTAGCCGGATAGGCATGTTTATATTTTACTGAACCGGATGGTGTGCCAGGAACGTGTTGGGAATGATTCCGGGCTTCTTTCCGAGTTCTGGAAGCTAGCCGGATAAGTTTATCAAATATTTAAGAATCTGGATGACTACTCGGGAATGCTTCGGCAATTCATTACATTGTGCACCTCAGCAAATAATACTTCCGGGACCTATTTAAGAACTCGGAAACCTAGCCAAATATCATTGAAAAATTAGTAATTTGTACCTTCTGTCTGGCCCTTAAACCTTTTTAGGCGGTAGGTCGTAAAGATATAAAATTCATGAATTACAAACTCAAACAAAGTCTATCATAGTAATATGAGTAGTTTCACTAACAACCATATCTGACTAACGCCTAAACTTAGTCTTCACCTTCACATTAATCTTAATCTTACAAACCGTTCATTGCCTTTGACATCTATCATTATAAGTTCAATGTGATCGGATCTCGCGCGATGCATTGACATATTAAGCTCTATTTCCTCCATATTGATCGTGTCCTTCTTCGCTGGAACAAAAATGTGAGCTTGTCGTTTGTCATACTCTTCGAATAGCTCAACTCCACACACCATTTGTTTCCCATCGAGGACAATCTCGTTGTGCCAATCGGAAAGATCCCGAACATAGTAAACTTGGTCACCCTCGCTAGCAAGCATGAATGCATCCGACTTTGATCCCACTTTCCTCCTATCATCCAATTGAAACCCTAGAGGATCTGTCTAGTTCCTGTCTTTTGATCAACCCACTGACACTTGAATACAACCACCTTCAATGCCACATAATTTAGTTCCCAGATTTGAACAAAGGTACCGAAATACCTATCACATGAGTACGACCCTTCGGGATTTCGCTTCCGCGACACAGCAATTGATTCGGAAAATGTAGTGACACCGCTATTCTGCGAAACACCTTTAGCATCACTCTGTTTGGTCCCATAAGTGTTACCCTTCATATCATAACCACTATAGTTGATAACCGTTGTTAGCGGTCGTCTAGATAGCCATTTCACTTTCTCGGGATGGTCACCAATCTCTATCGTGTCCCATAACCACTCACAAAAAGTTCTAATATGCTCATCATATACCTGGAAAGGCTTTAAGGTTGGGATTCGACCTCTCAATTCCTCCATATGAATGTACACGTAAGGTCGTACCGATTCATGTTTTCGCATTACATACAGATGAGCGGCCTACAAATTGACAGCTGGCGGATTATGCAACGTTCCTCTAGTTCCATGCCCGTTGAAACATAAATCATGCCTCGAGGTGGGGAGTCCAACCGTGGCAACCTCATCTAAGTAAGCTATACAATATTCAATCGTCTCCTCCACGACATATCTAGAAACAATGCTTGTGTCAGGCCTGTACCTATTCTGTGAAAAGAATTTGAATATCTTCATGTATCTCTCGAATGGATACATCCACCGGAGGAACACCGGACCACACTCCTTAATCTCTTTAACAAGATGGACAATCAATGCACCTTTATATCAAAGAAAGAATGGGGGAAATACATCTTCAATTGACACAATACTTCAACTACCATTGTCTGCAGCTTATTCAACTTACGACGGTTAATTTTTTTATGGCATATTCCCTTAAAAAATAAGCATAGCTTGCTGATGCACACCCTGACGTGGGTTGGAAGAGAACCACGAATGGAAATTATGTTCAAGTCTTGCATCAAAGTATGACAATCATGTGATTTTAACCAAAACAATTTTTGATCCTTAACATTGACACAATTACCAATGTTTGAGGAAAAATTAGAGAGTACTTTCAACTCTTTCAGGCACTGCAAATATTTCATCTTCTCAGCTGACGACATGTTGTAGCTAGCTGGAGGTAAGAAAGTGTTCACATCCTCGATTACAGGAGCCAATTCCTTTCTAATACCCATTCTTTCCATGTCTTTGTGTGATTGCAGTCCATCTTTGCTTTTTCCAAGAATGTTCAGTATCGTACCAAGCAAACTATCGCATACATTTTTCTCAATGTGCATTACATCTAAACAATGTGTGACAGCCAAATGCTTCCAATATGGTAAATCAAAGAATATGGACTGTTTCTTCCAAGGGCCATGGATGGGCATCTTCCTACGGTTTCCCAAAATCATTTTCAATATTCTTTACTTTCTCCAATACCTCTTCGCCACTGATAGGAGGGAGGGTGGTGCATTCTCTTCCTTCCCATTAAACCAGTTCTTAGCCTTACGAAAGTCGTGACCACATGGTAAGAAATGACGATGTCCTTGATAAACAGTTTTTCTCCCGTGTTTTAGTTGAGAGAAACTAGTATTCTTCTCACAAACAGGACAAGCTAGATGACCTTTGACTGAAAAACCAACTAGATTACTAAGTGCAGGAAAATCATTAATGGTGCAGAACAAATATCCTTTCAACTTAAACCATTCCTCACGATATTCATCCAATGTCCAATTCTCTTCGAACCATAGTTTCTGCAAGTCTTCAACTAAAGGTTCTAGTAACACATCAATGTCGATACCGGGCTACTTTGGCCCTTCTATCATCCACGACAACATCACATATTTCCTCTTCATGGTCAACCACAATGGTAGATTTTAAATAACAACCATTACAGGACAAGAACTGTGTGTACTACTCAAATCCCCATACGGATTCATACCATCAGTGGATAAACCTATGCGTACATTTCGAGCTTCCTTCCCAAAATCAGGATACAATTCATCAATTTTCTTCCACTGATCACCATCTGAACAATGGGCAATCACATCATCATCTTTAACCTTCTCTCTATTTGCATGTCATCTCAAATTCTTAGCTTCTTCTTTGTTAGGAAACAACCTTTGAAGCCTAGGTATAATAGGGAGATACCACGTGACTTGCACGGGAACATGTTTGTTGGTTTGCTTAACAACATCTCCTCCCACCTCCACTTTTTGTTTCTCAGCTTTGTAACGTGACTCGCCACAAACGCTACAATTTTCCAAGTCTATATCATCTTCCCCTTTAAATAACATACAATCATTAGGACAAACGTGAATTTTCTCAAGTTCCATACCCATTGGACATAGTATCCTCTTTGCAGCATATGCCCTATCAGGCAATAAATTTTCAGTGAGAAGCAGCTGTCTAATCAACTCGAGCGCCTCTGTTAATGCCTTATCTGAAAGCCCATGCTTGCCTTTCAAATTCATCATCAACAAGGCTATGCTTAGAATAGTGTGGGTTGAACCCTCATACAAAGGGGTTTGCTTATCATAATACATCGCTTCAAGCGCCTCAGGTTTTTCAGAAAAGTGAAATGCATCATCATCTACCAAGTCATTCAATTTATCATCATAATTACCAACCATTTCGTTTTCTCCTACAACCACCATTGGTTCATTAACAACAACAGTGCTACGTTCTTCCCCATGCCATACCCACATGGTATAGGAATTTTGGAAACCCCTAACAATCAAATGTTCACGCAAACCTTTAACTCCTAAATACACATCTTGAGTGCAATCCTTACAAGGGCAATGCATTGCCGACTTATTTTCTACTCTTGCATTATCAGAAGCAACATCAATGAAATATTCAACCAATGCCATATACTCTGGTGAGGTCCGACGATTATCCCTAACAATACGACTACGTTCCATAACGCTTGTGTACCTATTTTCATAAGTTTTAGCGCATATTAATAAATTAATTCATCTACATCGTACTAGTTGACAACATATCACATAAACCACGGTTTCATAAACACGAATGACTAGGAATCAATAGGCAAGTTCATATATTCTTCAATGAAATTAGGGACTCATATGTATATTCATGCTTCAAATTAACCAATGTAAGAGAGCCACCCATGAATACAAAATTTAGCGGGAGATTACCTCATCGTGGCCTACGATTCAGCGAGCCCAAAGATTGGGAGATTCTATGCGTCCTTCAACCCAAAACAAAGATAGATAGAAGAGTCTAGATAGAACAACAAAGGATAAGTTTCTGATTTTATATCCTTCTATTTAAGCTCATCCGGGGATTTTTACGAACTATGCATCTTCGTTCGGATTATTTTACCTTATCCAGGCACTTTTCCGACATCGGATACTAACCCGGAACATTATTTTACATTGACTCCACCAACATCAACAAATTGTGCCGTTGACTTGATCGTCAAAGTCAAGTTGGTCAACGGGAAATGTTCGGATAGTCATTTCCGGTATCGGAAACATATGTTGGTCGGCGGTTAAACGCAACCGCTGTGTATAAAAATCTGGTTACATGGCGCTTACATAAAAACCGTCGTGTAAAAAGCCATTTGGCTAGTGAACCCAGGTTTACGAACTCGGAAACCTAGAAGGACGGCGGTTTCCTTATTTTCACGCGAACCACCGTCTGTAGGCGCCGTGTTCCGGCCATATTCCACTAGTGTTACTTCTTAGAATATGAAGTACAGTCCCCTCAATCCCAAAACCTTTCAGGTTTATAAATACCTGGTTCAAAATGGAGGCTTTCATGGAGGTAACTAATCTTCATTGGAATTCTCCCTAATAAGGTAGGGGTATTCTGAAATATTTTCTCAAACTAAACAGCCTCAAAAGTATTCTTAAACAGTGGAAGTAGAGAGGTGTTTAGAAACATTGATGAGAATATAATTAAACCTGAGGAAAAACTTAGGATCCCGGAAATTGTTTTTGAGTCAGAGAGTTCCACAGTGGAACTTATCAAACTCAAACAGGCAAAAGCTCTGTTCACAAAATGTCTCAAAGAGCAGCACAACTTATGGAAACATAAAGATAAAGTAAAGTGGTTTAAAGAGGGTAACGAGAATACCAAATTTTTTCATAACTCTGTTATGGAGAAAATGGGTAGACTCAATATCACAAAAATAAAAAGCTCCGATGGGGTGTGGTTGACTAATTGTAATGATATTGAAAATGAGGCTGTCTCTTTCTGTGGAAACCTGCTCACAGAATCACACATCCTGATCATGAAATGTTCAACAAATCACATTTTCTGTGCAAGATACCATCAATTATCTCTGTATTAGAAAATGATTACCTCTGTAATCTAGTTACTTAGCAAGAATTCAACCAAATTGTTTTTAGCCTTAATAAATCGAGCAATCCATCTGATGGCTATACAACTCAATTCTTTATTAAGGCATGAAATATTATCTGCTTAGATCTACTTGAGACATCAAATGATTTTTTTATCAAGGTCTCATCTTCATAGAGGAATTTCCAGCACCTGGATTACTGCCTGCTGGCTATACAACTCAATTCTTTATTAAGGCATGAAATATTATCTGCTTAGATCTACTTGAGACATTAAATGATTTTTTATCAAGGTCTCATTGGTGGTCGTCGTTTACCACCAAAATATTCCTGCAACGCTTAGAATATAGATTAGTATAGCAAGTAAGGAGGGTCGAATCCCACAAGGAACAAATTATTAACTTAACTTCCCTAAAGATCAGATTTGGTTTATAGTTACCAACTTTTAACTTGAGAGTGATTTTATTAACTACGAAAATATGAAACTATTAACTATGAAAAGAAAACACAGAATGATTAACTAAACTAAATGCAAGTGTATGAAATAATTATGGAAAACGGCTCAAATAAATCCACACTAGTCATATATTCGATCATTGATGCAAAGATATAATTAACAACTATGAACCAACCAGTTATAAGATACCGTGAATGCAGCGGACATACCCCAATTCCTACTTACTTTATCGATAGCTAGCAAGAGACGCTTAAACTAACTATTTCTCTTATCAAATCAAATCTAGTTGGTAACGCCAGTTCTAAATTGTTTGATAGCATTAAGATGAAGGAACCCAGTTTAGACAAATTAACCAAGAACGCAAGTATTAACCTGTCTACCAGTTTATTCTCACTATCTAACGATAGCTTTACCACTAATTAGCCCTTTCCAACAATTACGGATTGGTGGTACTAATTGGCAGATACAACAATATGCACAGAGAACAAACCAAAATTCACAGCAATCAATTTAAGCACAATTAGATCTAACAGAATTCTCATGACTAGAGCTTCACTATTCTCGCCGAAAACTAAACTAGCTACTAAACATGAAAACACATAAACAATTAATATAATAATATGCAAACATTATAATAATGAAAACAACCTAACTAATTATCTAATGATCATGAATGAATATGAAACTAATTAATCAAAGTACTGGCCAAACCATATTACATGCAAAAGTCAGGCATCGGTGGCCAAGCCCTCAAAATATACCCTACGGCCGGCCACACCCACAATTAGGGTTTTCTTTGGTATTTATACCTTAATGTAAAATAAAACCTAATCTAAATAATATAAGGAAAATATTTATTGGACAAAATAATTATTATAATAACTAAATTGGGCTTTAAATATAATTCTTCATCTTCTTCTTCACGTAGCCCAATTATGCCCAATTTCCTCATAATATTCTTCCGAACTTATTTTCTTCAATTAATCCAAGTAATATATGCAATATTTTAAGTCTAATACTGAATTCCTTCAAAACGTATAGCTGATTAGTGATCGACCCGCGAAGCACAACTTAGCCGCCCGTTAGAAAAACCCAGTATTAGGAATTGCATATTACTTTAGCTCGTCTCTTCCTTGAGCTTCTTCTCTTCAGTGCCGGTATAATGAATATTAATGATTCATTAACCGTTGGAGCACACTACCTCATTAAAAAACCCATAGGGAAAAAGAGTTTAGTGTATAGCTCCTCTCCATCAGCTCCAGAAGTCCTCTATTTCGTCTCTTTTAGCATAAATTCTAGCAATCCTCCATTTGATTGTATTATACAATTTTTCTTATAAAACCTGCACAAAAACACACCTCCGTGCACTTCAAATGGTGAAAGAGACTTATAAAATTACATATTTAGATGTATAAAATACATCTCATCACTCATCTTCATATAGGAATTTCCAACACCTGGATTACTACCATCCCAAAAAAGGAAATTCCTATCACTTTTGGAGATTATAGACCTACAGTATTAGTCTTTCAAATGTTACAGATAAGATTTTTTCAAAAAATTCTTATGGAAATATTAAAACCCTTGATGCCTAAATTAATATCATCAAACAAGACATCTTTTCTTCAAAATAGGGACAACACTGATAATGTCATCTATTTAAAAGAAATGTTTAGGTTTTTAAATAGGAAGGCTAGGGACCCTAGCTGTATACTTAAACTAGACCTAATGAAAGCATTTGATAGGGTCAGTTGGCTTTCCTAAAACAAATGCTCCTTAAGTTTGGTTTTAGAGACAGTTTTGTACATTGCATTATAAAAAATCTGTTTGATGTTTGGTTCTCAGTACTTATTAATGGTAAACTTGTAGGTTTCATTTCTGCAACTTAGAGGGATAAAACAGGGTGACCCACTATCCTCCTTCCTATTTAAATTTGTCTCAGAGGCCTTTACTAGGAGCCTATCACATGTTTTCCAATCTGGTTCAATGCAATATTACTCACTGCCCAGAAATGCTATTCCTATCTCCCACCTAAGTTATGCAGATGACACTGTCATATTCTTAAAAGCCTCTAGGTTGAATTACATTAAAATGAAAGCATTTATTGTCAAATTTGAAGAAACCACTGGATATAAAATAAACCATGAAAAGAGTGATTTTTACCTGAGCTCTAAAGTAACTGAGAACAAGTTAAGACATGTTAAAAGTATAATGGGAATGAAACATGGTTAATTTCCTTTTAAATACGTAGGAGTACAGATTTTCAGTGGAACAACCCTAAATATACACTTTCAGTCTGATGGATGTATAAGATCTGCGCTTGATCACGAACCCAGCTCACGAACTGATCTGCAAAACAAAGCCTCGGGTGTCCGAGGATAGACACTCCGACGCTCAAGTTAGTATGATGCGTAAGGCGTATTGTATATAAGATAATAGATAGAGAGATTTACCAAACCTTCAGTATTTATATGGCTACAATCCGTAGATGACCAAAATATATAATTATGGTAGGAATACAACTATTATGGAGATAACAGTTGTATTACCATGTATAGAAGAAGTATATTTCAGTCATGGCTGTATTTACCATGTTTAGGGGATGTATATTCCTTGTAGAACATTCACAATATACGCATTCCTTATAAGGATTAGGACTCCGCGTATCTCGAGCCCACAACCCTTCTCGGACCCTGGTCCGAGGCTAAATACGAACCATGGACTTATCAGTAGCCCCGAGGTAGATCTTCAGAATTTTGAGAGCTCCATCTCGAAGGCTGGATGAGAGGTTTGTTTCTCGAGGGAAGGCCAATGACTCGAGGGAGAATATCTTGGGGTGTTAAACTCGGGGGTGCCTGCTTGGGACTATCCTCTCGGGCTAAACCTTCTGAATATCAAGCTTCAAGTTCTTTTGTATTCCATCAAGACACGTGTGCGGTTGGATTTGAATCTGTCTTCTTGATTTCTGAGGTGACCGACATGTGGCATTTGTTCATTGTATCTTCTGGCGGTGAGGAAGACCAACCTTCCAATTGCCTGCATCGTTTCGTGAGTCGAGGTAATTACTTCGCTTAAATGCGTGTTAATTACTGTCTATATAGCCAAGTAAATTTTCCTTGTGTTTATCATCAATCTCCATGCAAGTGATTTTGCGTTTCCAATCTCAGAAAAACTCATCTCTTCAGAAAACTTGTCTTCTTTTCTTCATACATATCCTTTTCCCCCCATTCTCTATATTTCCATGTCGTCAACAAACTCCAGCGTTCCCCCTGGGAATGTAGATAATGTTGTAGAAGGAGGAGCCCCAACCGCTCGTGATTTAAGCACTATGTTCTTGGAAGTGGACTCTGGGGAGTTGATTGGGGTGACCATTGCTACGCCGCTGCAGGCTGTGCCTGCGGTGGGGGAGGATGGTGTGGACCCAAATATGGAGCCCCATGTTGATAAACGGGTTCCAGTTGCTGGTGATGCAAGTAGCGTCACGAAGGTGGTTGATGAAAAAATGTTGCGGTATTTGCGGTCATGCAGGCTATCGTACCCCATCGATGCTGGCTTGAAGCTCGAAGATGAGGAGACCCCAACTCAGAATCTGGTGAGCCCCACTCGAGGGGTAATTTACGGGATATTTCTGCAACAGGGGATAAGTTTTCCTTTCCCCCTATTTCATGAGTTCCTGCAGCACCATCAGCTGCATCCAAGCCAAATTCACTCCAATGTGGTGGTGTTAATAATGGTTGTGATATCCTGGTGTGCTCGGAAGAATTATGAACCGAGCCTGGATTTATTCAGGAGTTTGTACAAGTTATTCTCTTTCGAGAAATACGAGTACATCATCCTCACTCTGCGGAAGACCAAGCTCATCGTGTTCCCTGACAACAGCGGTGAGTGGGAGGCTGACCGCTTCACTTTTGACCGGAGTAAGTACGAGGTCCCCGATCTAAATCCCAAGCCAAAGGACGATATAGCTCGTGATAGGGTCTTCAATATTCCTTTTCACTTAAAGGGCATCGTTGAGGAGATCTTGAAGGAGAAGATTGCCCTTCAATGAGGGGATTTTGTGCGGGGGGGCTCATGGCTTTGTCTGGCAGTGGCACTCCATCACTTACTCGTACCTGCTAGATGTTTCGCTGTCGAAGTCTACGTCCAGCTTCATGAAGCCGAACCGGGATTGGGCCCTCCCTGATAAAATCCAGGGAGACAAGAAGAAGGCCAGGAAGCGGGGTCAGAGGAAGTCTCCTAGGAACCATGATGAATCCTCTTCGAGTCGGTCTTCTTCGGGTAATTTCTTGACTGGAATACCGTAGTTATGTGATATGTTTCTTCTGTATAATATATTGATGTTCTTTTTCCTGTATATAGCATCTCCCACGAAGAAGAAAACCAAGAAGGGGAAGGCAGTCCTCAAGGCTATAGAGGAGGAGGCGGATGAGTCTAAGGAGGTGCAGTCCGAGGAGGTGGAACTGGAGGTTGGGGAGTCCTCGAATGATGATGATTCCGAATTTGGAATGATGATCCCTGGAGATGCTTCTTTGAAGAAGTTAAGGTATTATCAGAGTCCATATGGTGAAGAGGCTGGTCAGCTTTTCGGAAGGTCTTCAAGAAATATCCCTTTGCTTCCGAGGTAGTGATTTTCCTTGTCTTGTTATGTGGATTCTCAAGTGTCAAGTATCAGGTCTTTATATGACTTCTGTTTTACAGTTGATGACAGATCTATCCATGTTGGGAGGCCGGGCCAATTGTGAGATCAAGCATCTGTACAACTCGGTTAAGGAGTTACATGCTAGGTGCCAAGTTCTCGAGGCCGAGAAGGAGGAGATGGAGGATGTTGTCTCAGCCTTGACAACTGAATCAGTTGCGCCTCCCACATCTGTCTTAGCTCCAGTGGATGTGACTCAGCTGGAGGACATGGTGAAGCAGCTTGAGGCCGAGAATAAGGTCTTATTGCTGGCGAGGAAGTCTCAGGAGGATGAGCTGAAGGTTTATCAGGACAGCGTGATTGAGTTGGCTCAGAAGCAGTCTTTAGATTCAGAGGAGCGAAAACGGCTTCTTAGGCTCTGGGGTGCCTTCATTGCATGTAGCCCCGAGTTTAAGAGTCACCAGGAGGAGTATGGGGATTTACTCCACGACTCCGAGCAGCACAAGAGTTTAGACAAAGTCTTGTTATTGTGCCAGTCTAATGTGGAGAGAAACATGATGATGGATGTCTTTTCTCATCCGAATGCTGCTGATAAACTCGCCGCTCTGACTGCTAACTGCTGGGTACCTGGGGCCAAGTTTTTGGATGCATTGGGTCCCTCCGAGAAGATAATTACATTAGGAGATCTATTGAGACTTATTAAAGCTAAATATCCTGAGTTATCTTCCCTTGGCGAGGTGCTCTCTCATTCTCCCCTGGTAAGGCAGATTAGCCTCAGCAGGTTTGCTGGCATCTCCTCATCAGCTTCTAGGGACTAGCCTTACTCCCTTGACCATGGACTTAGGAATTGTACCTCGGTCTCATGGTTTACTGGAATGGAGCCCTGCCTCTATACAACTGTTCTATTGGCAGGGTTCTGGTGGCTAATACCCTTGACGAAGTTGAGATACTCAGGGATCAGGTCCTTACAGTTGTCCATGATGAACGCTTTGCGAGCATATAGCCTGATATTGTCTAGCTTCTTCCTCAGGCTTCTTCTGTCAAGGCCTTTATTGTCACATTGTGCAGAAAATTTGACAATAGCCCATCTCTCCGGCATCATATTTGGTGAAGTCCTTTATTGGGTATATATTTAGAAGTATCATATTCTGATATAATAACATCTTTTTTATGACCTTTGTATCAAATTTTGAGGTTTTTCCTCTATGTATCCCTTGGGGTTTTTTTTAGAAGTATCATATTCTGATGTAATGACACCTTTGATATAACCTTTTGAGTTCGAGGTTTTGCTTGTTTTTTATCCACTTGAGATTTTTTAGAAGTATCATATTCTGATGTAATGACACCTTTGATATGAATCTTAACTTCTGTTTTTGAGATTTCTCCTCTTTGTTTTTCGAGATGATTGATACTTGAGCACGTCTGCCCTTTTAGTCCATAGACTTCAATCGAGCACTTCTTTAAAGTACTTTATCTCGAACCTATCTCCTTTATTCAAAACGATTGGAAGTTGAATTTTTGGGTTCAAACAATATAATTTATATAAGCTGGCCAATCATATACTTATTAAAGCATATCGTTTTGAGTAGCAATCCATTTCATACTTAGGATAACATTCTTCTTTTTAGAAAAGGAATTTAAGATTGCCCAATATAAAGATAGGTGTAATTGTAAATAACATAAGTTCAATCTAAGTTTATAACTTTAAGAACAAAAATAAGGGAAATAGTGGGTTTGAGTTTTAGTACCCGTTTGTGCTAGAGCATAGTTGTCTCGTACCTTCATGAGGCTCTCGGACATTCTCGATGTTCTCAGACCTTTGTGAGGCTTTTTCTCGAGTTTAATCTTCCGTGATACTTTAGTAAGTTAATCACGTTCCATCTTCGTGGTATCGGCTCACCCTTCATGGTTTCCAAGAGATAGCTTCCCCCAGGATGGGATTCTAGGACTTGATACAGACCCTCCCAATTCGGGGCTAGCTTCCCTTCCACTTCTTTCTTACTTTTCTCGTTTAACCTCATAACGAGGTCTCCTTTGACAAAGGTAGCCAAGCAGACTCTTCTGTCGTTATACCGCTTGACCCTTTCCTTTACCTTGACCTCGTGGATAGTAGCATTGACTCTTTTTTCTTCTAGGAGGTCAAGGTCGAGACAGAGGTTTTCTTCATTGGCGGCGCCATCTTCGTCTTCTGGATGAGAGGTGCGGGCAGAGGGGACTCCAATTTCCATATGGATGACCGCCTCGGACCCATAGACTAAGCTGTACGGAGTTTCTCCGGTTGCTGTGGCTGGCGTAGTTCTATGGGTCCAGATCACACTCGGAAGTTCTTCGATCCAGTTTCCTTTAGCTCCTTTTAGGCGCTTTTGATGCTGCTTACCAAGGTTTGATTTGTAACTTCTACTTGGCCGTTAGCTTCTGGATGATATACCGAGGTGAGCTTCTGATGTATGACGTAATCCTCACACCATTTCTTGAAGGGGTTGTTAGCACATTTTGCTACATTATCGGTTACTATGTATCTCGGGATGCCATAGCGACAAACAATGTTTTTCCGGGAGAAGTTGATAACTGTAAAGCCTGTTATGTTAATCAAGACTTCGGCTTTCACCAACGTCGAGAAATAGTCAATAGCCACAAGAAGGTACTTGAAGTTACCAGGGGCCGTGGGAAAGGGTCCGACAAGGTCAACACCACATCGGACGAATAGCCAAGATTCTTGGATGGTGATCATGTTTCCTTGAGGCACATGGATCATTTTGGCAAATCTCTGACACTGATGACAGGAGTCAATATATCTCTTGGAATCTTCTAACATCGTAGGCCAAAAATAACCCATATGTAGAAGTTTACGAGTAACAGTGTGGGGACCTTGGTGGCTACCACAAACTCCTTCATGTGCTTCATGTACCAAGTGCTCTGCATCGGAAGGCCTGGCACATTTAAGTAAGGGCTGGAGGTATGCTTTATTGTATAAAGTGCCTTCATGAATGACGTACTTGGGAGCCTTAACTCGGACTTTACGTGCCAAATTCCTATCCTCCGGGAGGGTTCCCATTTGCAGATACGCAGTGTAAGGATTCATCCATGTGTCCGAGGTATCAACAACCATGATGCTGCTCTCTTCATAACTCCTTTTTGCCAGGGTTTCCATCAGCAATTCTTGGGAGGATCGTATGTTGAGGTCCGAGGAGGCAAGTTTGCTCAGTGCATCAGCTTTATGGTTATCTTCTCGGGGGATGTGATTCAATTCATAATGTCGGAATTGACTTAGGAGGGGCTTAACTATCTCGATGTACTTTTGGAGGCTGTATTCTCGGATTTCGTATTCGCCTTTGACCTGCTGTACCATGATCTGTGAGTCACTGAAGATCTCAAGATCTCTAACTTCATGTCTTTAGCCAGTTTTAGCCCTGTAATGAGGGCTTCATATTCAGCTTCATTCTTAGTAGCTCGGAAATCAAAATGGAGGACGTAGGGAAGGTCCTTTCCCTCGGGGCTGGTGAGTTAGACTCCGGCACCACTACCCCAGAGTTGGAGGATCCATCGACATATCAACGCCATTTTCCCTTATCTGGGACTGGATCTTGCTGGTTGATCTTCACTGGTTCGACAGACTCCATTATGAAATCAGATAGAGCCTGGCCCTTGATGGCTGTCCGAGGCTTATATTGTATGTTATGTTCTCCCAACTCGATGGCCCACTGCATCATCTGTCCCGAGGCGTCAGGTTTTTGGAGAATTTGTCTGATCGGGTAGTTGGTTAGAAGCACTATTGTATGTGCTTGAAAGTATGGGCGCAACCGTCCAGAGGCATGCACGAGGGCTAATATTAAGCGCCCGAGAGGGGTACATCTGGTCTCGGGCCCTTGCAGGGCCCTACTGACATAGTATATGGGGTGTTGCGACTCTTCCTTTTCTTTGACCAATACGGCACTAATGGGTAGCTGGGATGTAGATATATATAAGTAGAGAGTCTCCCCTTTGTCTGGTTTTGACAACGTCGGCAGGTGTCGGAGGTGATCCTTAAGTGCCTGGAAGGCTTCTCCACATTCGTGTGACCATTCAAATTGGTTAGCCTTCTTAAGGACGTTGAAGAAGGGAAAATGCTTTTCCATTCTCTTAGAGTGAAATCGGCTGAGGGCCGCGAGGGATCCTGTTAGCTTCTGCACATCATTGACGGTCTTTAGGGGTTGTATGTTTTGCAAGGCCTCTATCTTCTCGGGGTTCACCTCAATTCGCCGATTGGATATCATGTATCCTGGGAATTTGCCTACTCCAACACCACTTAGCGGGGTTCAACTTTAGGTTGGATGCGCGCAACGTATCGAAGGTTTCCTTTAGATCTTCAAAGAAGGCGTCATAACTGCGGTTTTTCACTACCATGTCGTCCACATAGATCTCAAGGTTGCGTCCTATTTTGGACTTGAATAATTTATCCACCAGCTGTTGATAAGTAGCTCCGGCGTTCTTTAATCCGAAGGGCATCATCTTGTAGCAAATGGTCGCCCTATCGGTGATGTAGGAGGTTTTTTCCTTATCATGCTCTGCCATGGGAATTCGATGGTACCCTTAGAAGGCGTCGAAGAAGGCTAGCACCTGATATCCAACGATAGCTTCCACTAGGCGATCGATCGAGGGCAAAGGGTAACTGTCTTTAGGAAAACAGTCGTTCATGTTGGTGAAGTCAATGCACATTCTCCACTTCCCGTCCGGATTTTTGACCATTACTGGGTTGGCTATCCACTCGGGGTATTGCACTTCCTCGATTATACGGATTTTGAGTAGCTTATCTACTTCTTCTCCGATGGCCTCAACTCGATCTAGTTCAAAGATGCGTTGCTTCTGCTTTATGGGCTTCTGTGCGGGGTTGATATTTAGGTAATGTTCCGCTAAACGAGGGGATACTCCTACCAAGTCATTAGCATCCCATAAGAAGACATCTATATACTGGTTGAGAAGATCTCGAAGTCTAGTCTTTATCTCGGGGGGTAGGAGGGTTCCAACCTCGACGGTTCCTGATTTTCTGAGTTGCATCAGGTCGGACTTGGAGTACTTGGCTGGTTCAAGATCCTCCCTTTCTGGTTCTCGTATAGCTTGAATCGTGCAGACTCGAGCTAATTGTTGGTTGTCTCAGACCGTGGCTATCCCTTGGTTCGTGGGGAACTTCATTGCCAAGTGGTATGGGGACCAGATGGCTTTCGCTTGGCACATCCAGGGTCGTCCGAGGAATATGTTGTATGGCGCTCTGGAGTCGATGGCTGCGAAGGTACACAGAGGGTTATACTCCGAGGACCATCTTCCACTCGCACCGGTAAAGTAATCTCTCCCAAAGGAGTAATAGGATTGCCAGCGAATCCCGAGATGGGACTTGTGGGCACGAGGTTACTGTTGTCCAATCCCAACAGTTCACAACAGCTGAGAAACATGACTTCTACATCACTTCCCCCATCTACCAGAACTCTTTTGATCACGTTATGGTTTATGTCGATTGTAATCACTAAGGGATCTGAATGAGGGAATTGATTAGGAACCGCATCCTTAGATGAAAAAGTAATGGTTCCGTCTAGGCGAGATCTTTTGCTCTCCCACTCCCAGGTGATGTATGCCTTCAAATTTATCTCATTTTACTCATATATTCTCTTCCCCCCATTCTCTATATTGTCATGACTTCAACAAGTTCCAGCGTTCTCCCTGGCAATGTGGAGAATGTTATTGAAAACAGAGCCCCAGCTGACCGTGACTTGAGCACCTTGTTCCTGGAAGTCGAAGCTGGAGAGCTGATGGAAGTTATCGTCGTTTCACCGCTGCAGGCAGTAACTGTAGTGGCAGATGACGGTGCCTCTGGGTCGGAGATGGACCCTAATGCGGAGCCCCAAATTGATAAACGGGTTCCGGCCTCTAATGGTGTGAATGATGTCACCAAAGTGGTTGATGAAAGGACGCTAAGGTATCTGCGGTCCTGCAGGCTGTCATATCCTCTTGAAGCTGGCTTGAAGCTCGAGGATGAAAAAGTTCCTATTACAGATCTGGTGAGCCCCACTAGAGGGGTACTTTATGGGAGGTTTTTACAGCAAGGGATAAGTTTTCCCTTTCCCCCTTTATTTCATGAATTCCTGCAGCATCATCAACTGCATCCGAGCCAAATATATTCCAATGTGGTAGTGTTAATTATGGCGGTGATTTCCTGGTGCGCTCGGAAGAACAACGATCCAAGCCTAGATTTATTCAAGAGTCTGTATACGTTATTCTCTTTTGAGACTTACGAGTACATAACCTTGAATCCGAGGAAGAGAAAACCCATCACGTTTCCTGATAACAGTGGTGTGTGGGAGGCAGACTGTTTCACCTTCAATCGTAGCAAGTATGAGGTCCCTGATTTGCATCCTCATCCGAAGGATGCTATAGCTCGTGACAGAGGTTTCATCATCCCTAATCACTTGAAGGGCATCGTTGAGGAGCTCTTAAAGGAGGACATTACCCTTCAAAGAAAGGATTTTATTCTGGGCTCACATGGCTCTGCGTGGCAGCGCCTAGTATCACTTACTCGTACCTGTTGGATGTTCCTCGGTCGAAATCTACTTCCAGCTTTTTGAAGCCTGATCGGAATTGGGCCCTCCCTGATAAAATCCAGGAAAGGGGGTCCGAGAAAGTCTCCTCGGAATCATGATGAATCTTCTTCTAGTCGGTCTTCTTCAGGTAACTCTTCTAGTCATATAGTGCTGTCATATAATATGTTTTTCTTGTGTCATTAACTGAGGTTTATCTTTATATATGTACATCATCTCCTCCAAAGAAAAAGATCAAGAAAGGGAAGGCTATACTCTGGGCCATAGATGAGGAAGCAGAGGAATCCGAGGAAGTACAGTCCGAGGAGGTGGAACCAGTGGCGGAGGAGTCCTCCGAAGATGATGAATCTGACCTTGAGTTGGTGGACTCCGAGGATGCTTCTTTAAAGAAGTTAAAGTACTATCTGAGCTGCCTAGAGGAAGAGGATGGTCAGGCTTCTCGGAGGTCTTCTAAGAAATATCCCTTCGTTTCTGAGGTATTTATTTTTCTTATCATACTGTGTAGATATCTTGAATGCCAGGTTTTAATATTCCTTTTATTTCGCAGCTGATGGCGGATCTATCCACGGTAGGGCCTCGAGCTAATGATGTGATTCGTCACTTGTCTGATTCTGTGATGGAATTACATAGAAAGTGCCGGTTCTTCAAGGCTGAGAAGGTAAAAATGGAGGCTGCCCTTTCATCAATGACTGCTAAGTCTGTTGCTTCTAATCCACCCGTTCAGGCTCCATTGGATGTGACTCAACTAGAAACCAGGGTGAAGCAGCTAGAGGCCGAGAATAAGGACCTACTGTCTCTGAGAAAGTCTCAAGAGAAAGAGTTGGGGACTTATCGAGAGATTGTCGAGGAGCTGTCGCAAAATTAACCCGAGGAGAAGGATTCAGAGGAGGCTAAACGGCTTCTAAAGCTTTGGAGTGCTTCCCTTGTTTGTAGTCCTGAGTTTCAGAGCCACAGGGAGGAGTATGGAGATTTATTCCATTTCTCTAAACTGCATGGGATCTTGGATGGCGTCTTGCATCTATGTCAGTCCGAGAAAGAGGTGGAGATGATGAAGGAAATCTTCTCTCATCCTGATGCTGCTGATAAGCTCGCTGCTCTGGCTCAAAAACGCTGGATCCCTGGGGCCGAGTTTTTGGATGCATTGGATCCCTCCGAGAAGATAATAACATCAAGAGATTTACTGAGGCTTATTAGAGCTAAGTGTCCTGAATTACCTTCTCTTGAAGAGGTGATTTCTAGTCCTTCCATTAATAAGGTGGATTAGTCTCTGCATCTTCTCATCAGCTTCAAAGCTTGAAATCCTTTGCACATGAATCTCGGTCTCATGATTTACTGGAAAGAAGCTCATGCTAAGCTGAGATACTCCGGGATCATGTCTTCGCAGTTGTCTATGATGAACAATCTGTGTACCTGATGTTGTTAGGTTTCTTCCTCGGGCATCTTTTGCCAAGTCCTTTAATGTCACATCGTGCAGAAAAGTTGACAATAGCCCATCTCTCAAGTGTCAATTCTGGTGAAGTCTTAGGAAACCCTATTGGGTATATTTAAAAGTACCATATTCTGATGTAGTAACACCTTTGATATGTCCTTTTTAGGTTCGAGGTTTAGCCTCTTATGTGCCCTTTTGAGGGTCTTGTTTAGAAGTATCATATTCTGATGTAGTGACACCTTTGATTTGAACTATCCGTGTTTGAGGTTTTCCCTCTATGTATGCCCTTTTGAGGGACTTTTTTAGAAGTGTCATATTCTGATATAATAACACCTTTGATATGAACTACTTAGGTTCGAGGTTTTTCCTCTTTGTGTGCCCTTTTGAGGGTCTTTTTTAGAAATATCATATTCTGATGTAATAACACCTTTGATATGAACTTCGACTTTTGTTTTTGAGGTTTTTCCTCTTTATGTTGAGATGATTGAATTTTTAGCACGTCTGCCCTTTTGGTCTATAGACCTCAATATAGCACTTTTTTTAAGTACTTTATCTCGAACCTATCTCTTTTATTCAAAACGATTGGTATTTGAATATTAGATCCAAACAACTTTATAAGTTGACCAATCATATACTTTATAAAATATATAGTTTTGAACAGCAATCAATGTTATACTTAAGACAACAATCCTCTTTTTAGAAAATGAATTTAAAGATTGTTTATTATAAAGATAGGTATAAAAATATCATGACTTCAATCTAAGTTTATAACTTTAAGAATAGAAGTAAAGTAAATAGTGGGTTTTGAGTTTGAGTACCCGTTTTTGCTAGAGTATACTTGTCTCGGACCTTGATGAGGCTTCTCGGGCGCTCTTGATAGTCTCAAACCTTTGTGAGGCTCTCCGTTGAGTTTTGAATCTTCTGTGATACTTTCGTAAGTTAATCACATTCCATCTTCGTGGTATAAGTTCCCCCTTCATGGTTTCCAAGAGGTAGCTTCCCCCTGGATGGGATTCTAGGACTCGATATGGACCTTCCCAGTTCAGGGCTAGCTTCCCTTCCACTTTTCTCTTTCTTTTCTCGTTTAACCATATGACAAGGTCTCCTTTAACAAAAGTGGCCAAGCGGACTCTTCTATCATGGTAGCGCTTGAATCTTTTCTTCACCTTGGCCTTGTAGATGGTAGCATTTGCTCTCTTCTCCTTTAGGAGGTTAAGGTTGAGACAAAGGTTTTCTTTGTTGGCCTTGCCATTTTCATCATCTGGCTGAGAGGTGCGGACAGAGGGGACCTTAATATCTCCAGGGATGATCACTTCGGATCCATAATCTAAGCTATAAGGAGTCTCTCCTGTTGTTGTAGCTGGTGTGGTTCTATGGGTCCAGATCATATTTGGTAATTCTTTGATCCAGTTTCTTTTAGCTCCTTCGAGGTGCTTGTTGATGCCGCATACCAAGGCTCGGTTCGTAGCTTCTACTTGGTCGCTGGCTTATGGATTGTGTATTGAGGCGAGCTGCTGGTGTATGCTATACTCCTTGTACCCTTTCTTGAAGGGATTATTAGCAAATTGTGCTCCATTATTGGTCACTATGTATCTCGGGATGCCATAGCGACCCACCATATTTTTCCAGCAAAAGTTGATAACAGGGGCCTCAAGAAAATGCCCTACAAGATCTATGCCCCATCGGACAAATGGCCAGGATTCTCAAATGGTAATCATATTCTCCTGTGGCATGTGGATTATCTTATCAAATCTCTAGCACTGGTGGCAAGAATGAATATATCTTTTGGCGCCTTGTAGCATCATAGGCCAAAAATAACTCTTCTGCAGGAGTTTTCGAATAATGGTACGTGGATCTTGATAGCTACCGTAGACTCCTTTATGTGTTCCTCGGACCTTACATGCCAGGTGCTTTTCCTCAGGAAGGGTAACCGTTTAAAGGTATTCAATGTAGGAGTTTACACATGTGTCCGCGATGCCCGTAGCCATAATGCTATCTTCTTTGCAATTTCTCTTCGCCAGGATTTCCTCTATTTGGCATTGGAGAATGTACACACTTTTAGATGATATCTCCAATATGCTTGGTTCCTGCATCTTATTACATACCTTGAGAGAAGGAAATCAGCATGTTGATTCCCTCTCCAAGGTAGCTCAAACAAGCAAAATATTGGAGAAATATACATGGCTTTCCCTCTCTCCTGCTGTCAGAAGTCTGATAAGTCCATGGTTCGTATTCGGACCTCGTTCATACTCGGACCAGAACCCGAGAAGGGTCATGGGCTCGAGATACGCGGAGGATGGGTCCACGGGTCCATAAATCCTAATCCTGGTGATCTACGGATTGTAGCCATATAAATACCCTAAGAGGTTTGGTAGACCTCTCATCTAATCTCATACTGTATACTTTACGCCTTAAGCAAATATACTAACTTGAGCGTCGGAGTGTCTATCCCCAGGACACCCGGGGCCTTTGTCTTGCAGATCAGTTCGAGAGCCTGGTTTGTCGTTGAAGTGTTGGTGTCTGGCATACATCAATTTGGCACCCCGGTGGGACATCTCACACTCATTGACGACGTCGCCGAACCTTGTTTCTGATCTGATCTAACGCACCCGAAGAAGCAACTTCTCCAACAACATGTCTGAAGCCGAGCAACCCAGACGAAGCGCTCGTGTGCTAGGGCAAAATCCGGAGGAGAATCCAGGAGCAGAACAACCCCCCCCCCCCAAGGATGAGGACGAGGACGATGACGCGGTCGACCCGGAGGATCTCGCACACGCTCCACCTCTGAACCACCATCAGGCTCTACCGTGGGGGTAGGAAACTCCAACGTTCCAAACTCCTTCGGTCCAAATCCTGTCGTATCCGGAGTACCCCTCTCCGGTCCAAATCCTGTTGCGTCAGAAGTGCCACCCTTTAGATCAAATCATGTTGCGTCAGGACTACCACCTTCTGGATCGAATCTTGTTGCATCAGGAGTGCCACCTTTTGGATCGAATCCTGTTGGATCTGAAGCACCGAACTCAGGACCAAGAATTTCGATCTAGACTGACATGAGCTACAGCGAACACGTCAACAATCAAGACGGCCTTGACCCAGAGAATGGGCTTGGATATAGCGGACCTGATTCAATCTTTACCTCAGAAGAACAAGCACTAAGAGATCAACAAATCCTCGCGGAAAAACAACATGAGGAGGAAAGACAAAGACGTCTAAGGGAAACCTTGAGCCGGACTGTAGGACATTACCCTCCAGGTTCCGGGCCAACTTATATCAACCTTGACCCTCCGAGAACGATCCCTGAAGATGCCCGAATGCTACTGAGGAACTTGCATGCCCAATATCCTGACTTCGTCGCATCTTTTGTAAACTCAAGTCAACAACTCAGTGCACAAATGCATGAAGCCCCCAACATAGTATCTGTCTCAGGAGCCCAAACTACACCACTTACCGATCCTACTCAAAAGCGAAGACTCCTCAACAACTTATCCAAGGATCTACCGCCTTATAATGCTCGAAACAGTCTGCCACCACCTCCAAACGTATCCAATTATCAGGGCAAAGGCACAGGATTAAATAGGGAGGAGGTGAGAAGGATGCGTATCCTCAACATAAAAAAAGAACTCAGACGCGAGAAGAGGGAGCGATCTCGAAGCGAATGGAAAAATAGCGCTGATCGGCCCTACTCACAAGATGGAGCCTACCCTACCCGAGGTAAATACAAAGTTGACCAAGAAATCACACGTATCATCGGACCTAGAGGACAAGCTGCTCGTTCGCCCTTCTCACGACATATTGTAAATCTCCCCTTCGATAACCACAAGAAGTTCCCAGAGCACCTACCCACATACGACGACACTAGCGATCCTAGAGAATTTCTCTCGGTCTTTTTTAAGACCTTAGAAACCAAGAACTTCCATGAATTGGAAATATGCAAAATCGTCCCCAGTTACCTCTGAGGGAAAGCACAGACCGGGTTTACCCAGACGAAACCAGAAAGTTTATTTCATTATTGGGATTTTGCCGAGTTCCTTCTCCACGCTTTCTTCCAGAAGAAGAGTTCACCAAGTCCCTCGGAGATCTGGGGTATGTGGCCCGCCTCGAAGGAGAGACTGTGATTGAACACTATCATAGATACATGGATCTAGCTACTGAATGTTATGATCGAGATGAACGCCTCCTGATAAATAAGTACCGGATGAGCGTGGATGATGACATTCTAAGAATGAAATTGGCAACCAAGAATCCAACAACCATTCAACACCTTCAGGCCATCATAGATAATTACTCTAGCAAATCAAATGTTGTGACGGGCAAAAGACCCCAAGAATTCCTGATGGACAGAAAAGAATCCAGAGCGAAAATACCGAAGGTCGAGAAGACTGATAACGCTCCAAAGCCTACCTTCGAGATATACATGATGCTACCAGCTTCCAGTCCCGGTCCGGATCAATAGTGAGTCTCCGGTCCGGATGAGACTTTTGTCCGTGCTCCACGCGCTCTCACCTAAAGCCCTGCAAAACAACGCCCCGGAGTATCCCGAGGATAGCTACTCCGGCGTGATGATGAAAGAGGGGCCTTTGAATAGGAGAGAGAATAAGGATATATTGAGAGAGTTTTTATCTGATAGAACATACCTTTCTCCACAAGTCCAAAGCTGTATTTATAGGTGTGAGTGGTCAGCCTCAAGCCCAGAGGCAGTGGTCCTGTCCTTTTGTCATATGGACCGGACTACACTCTGGGCCGTAGCCTAGATATGGGCCAGAGCCCATATCACCACTAGCCCCCCGAGACATGGGATCCGGCCGAAAGAGCGATCCGGAGGAGGGATCCCGTGTCTCATCATGAACGCTTTCCTTTTCTTTGTCGGATCCGGGCGGAGGTATGCAGTCCGTCCCGGGAGCCCAATACCTGCCCAGGCGCGTCTGGGTACGCACTTGCCGTTTGTACTTCTTGTGCGCGTGCCTTTAAGGCGTATTAATGATGCGTGCTTGCTGCGCCATAAATGCGCTGTCAATTCAAAAAAGTTTTGCTTTCCCTTTTCCAAATAAATTCCTTCTCTTTATTTTCAGAGAGCAATCATGTCGCCTCGGGACTCACTCCCCTCCTTTATCAGTTTTATGTCTATAAATAGTGAGTTGTTTCCATCATTTTCGTTTTTCACTTTTTCCTTCTCTTGCTTTTCACTCTGCTGCGATATCTCTGCTACTCAGTGAATTGTTTCTTCAAAATACTTCTTCTTTTTTCTCATCCCTTTTCTTTCTTCAATCATAATGTCTGCTGAGGATGTCGACGTCACGATAGGGATTAACCCTGAGCCGGAGGTCGATGATCCAAAGGCCGGCGAAGTCGTCAACATTAATCCCACTGTTAAAGAGCTGGTTCGAGCTATGGTGGTTCCCCTTTCTGTTGACTCCCGTCTGACGCCGTTCGACGGGGATCATACCGCGGTCGCGGCCATCCCCCGGAGCCATTTCTTCTATGGGATTACTTTCCCCCTTCCTCAGTTATTTCTGGACATCTTTGAGCATTATCAGATCTCCCCCGCTCAGCTTCAGCCCAACTGCATCGCCGTCGTCCGGGCCTTCCTGTTGAACTGCTACCGGTGTGACATAACTCCGTCCCTCGACTTGTTCCGGCCCTTTTACCATCTGGATGGCACAAAGGACGAGAAGGTCTTCACCTTTCAGAAGCGGAAAGGGGTGAAGGACTGCAGCAAGGGTCGTCACGACTACTATGCAAACTGGCAGAAGAACTACTTCATCTTCAACCTGGACAAGTACCCGTGCCCCGTATGGAATGACAAGAGGGGGAAGGAAGACAAGGAGGTGTTCCGTCCGGACGGGGTTAACGTGGCGGACATCAACAAACTGAGCCACAATCAGATTGATCTGAACAAGTTTTGGATCAACGGGAAGTACATCTTCCCACTGATGGCGTTTGAGGAGGCCGTTTATACCCAGTGCCGCTACTACTTTCCCCGGGATACTTCTTGTGAGTTTCTGTTCTTTTTACTCCTTGCTTTATGCTTCTTGTCGCTTATCCCCTTCTGTTTGCTTGCAGTGTATCCTGAGATCGAGGCGGGTGTGGACCCTCAGTCCGGATCCAACAAGAACAAGAACACGGGCGGAAATCCTCCGCCCGGACAAAAAACTACAAAAACCGCAGACAAGGAGAAGTCGGCAACCGGTTCGGGGACCGGCATGAAAACCCCAACCACTGAAGAAGCAGAGAAGGACAAGGAGAGGAAGCGGAAGCGCCAGTTGGCGCTGATCGCGGAAGAGAAGGCCAAGGCGGAGGCCTTGAGGAATATCGCGGTTGCGTCCGTGAAACAGTCCTCCGTTTCGGGCGGCGGGGCTGTTAATCGAGCCGCTGCCATCATCCTTGAGGATCCTCCGTCCACCGATGAGGAAGATGACCTCCCGCTGTCAAAGAAGCCGAGGAGGAGGAATCCGTCCCAGCGCCGTGAAACCGAGACAACTGGGCGGACCGAAACGGGCCAGCATTCGTCCGCGAAGCAGATCGTCCAGCAAGTGGAGGTTCCGGACCTCACCGCGAAAAAGGACACTCCGGACAGTAGCTATACTTCTGGCCGGACCAGCCAGGTAGAACCTTGTTTGTTGTTTATCGTTTGTCCATTTAGTGGATGGTTTGTCTAATTTAACTCTTTGCAGGACTTTGCTGCCTACCTTATCGCTGCTCCGGGTGTTTCTGCGGCCATCAACAAGGCTTATCACGCCATGCATACCCAGTTATCTCAGAAGATAAGTGGGCTGGAGCGGACAAGGGGGAACCTGACCCGTGAGCTGGCTGCTGCAGAGGCCCGGGCAGCTGAGGCCGAGGCCCGGGCGACCAGAGCGGAGGTCCGGGTCCGAGAGCTGGAGGACCTTTCCTCTCCGGGCGCGCAGCGTGATCTGTGTGTTGCCTTCGCGGATAAGGTACTTCAAAGCGAAGCGTTCGAGAAGAACCTGCAAGGTCTTTGCCTCGAATCCAACAAGCTTGCAGCCCACCAAGTCTACAGGAAGATGCGAGGCTGGGTTCCGGAGGTCCGAAGGGAGGCGTTCGCCAAGTTCTACTATCATCCGGACGCCCAGGCCCGATACAACCATGATCTGGACCAGTTTTACCGCGGAGGGGTCGAGAAGATGCAGCCTTCCGTGCTATCGGTGTTTGAAGCCCGCCCGGAAGAGAGTCCAGCCTCGGTGTCGGCTGAGTCAGTCCGTGCCTTCAACGAGGGGTTGGTGAACTTGCAAGTCGAGGTGCCCCCCGTCCCGGAAAGGACCAAACCGGAGTCTCCTGTCAAGGCCAAGTACATGGAAGTTCTTCAGCTGTACGGATCTCCGGACGCCAATGAGGGTGATGGCGACGATGCCCGGTCCGGGGACGATGAGGAAGGAGATGGCGGTCATGACGACAATAACCGCAGCGAGGACTCTGATGTAGAGCGCACTCCTTAGCTTTTAATTTCTGTGTAATAGCTTTCATCTGGATAGGTCAGATCTTTTATTGTTTAGTGTAGGAAGGACAATAGCGAGGACTCGGATGGGGATGAAAACCCTCCGGATGATGTAATCTTTCTACCCTTTTATAAAACGAGTCTTTCATTCCTCCCATACTTGTGTTTTATTTTCTGGTATTCATTGCGTTTTTACTTGTCCGCAGCCCCGAGGTCTGAATCCGATTCTCCGGACTGGTGACTTACGTGACCATCGTTCTCCAGCCAGCTCTCATTCTACGAGCCCTCCGTGTCCTAGATGCGCGGAGTTGGAGGCGGAACTTTCCGGATGGACGATGGATGGGGGGCGAACCCGCGAGCTCTTCGTCCGATCCGGAATGGAGTCCCTAATGGAAGAGTTTCAGGATATCCCAACCTTGGCCGCTTGCCTCCGAGAGATATCAGAGGAGTTCGGCACCCTGTCCCAGTGTCGGGATTTTGCTCGCGAGCGGATCAGCGCGACCAGTGATGCGGACGAGACGATCTCCATGCTGCAAGCGGAGCATGAAGACTACAAGGCCAAGCTGAAAACCGAGTTGGATTTAGTCTGGTCCTTGCTTCCGTTCTATGCCGAGAAGTTGAAGTGGCTGGCCAGCCGGACGGATTTTCAACGAGATTATCTGAAGCTGGAAGAAGAAAATCAAGTGCTTGCCGGCCGGGTGATGGTCCTCCGGGAGAATCTGATGACCCTGCAGCTCTCATACCATCTGACCGGACTCCGCCTCGGACTTGTCACTCCGACCATATACCGCAACTTCCCTCGTGACGTCAGTGCTTTGATCGTCCGGATGTTTAAGCTGGGGTGGAACGATCGGGAGTCTCCGTATCGTCCTGCGTTCGAGGAGGCCGTTGAATGGTGGAAGCGGATGCATGCTGGCAGTACTCTCCCTCCCTCGCTGACCCTGATTCCGAGCCAGGTGGCGATAGACTTCACCTTCGAAAGGTATACTGGCATCCAGGTTTCCGTCGATCCGGAAGAGTCTGCCCGTCGCGTAGAGCGGCTCCGTCAAGATGCCTCCATCATCCGTCCCTTTATCATTAGGGAACTAGCCGAATTGGCTAGGCGACGTCAGGCTCGTCTCCGGGGGGTCCAGAATACTCGTGTCCGGGCGAGTCAGAATTCTCGTGGCGGGAACAGTCGAGGCCTCAACTACGTCCTTAACCGAATGGCGAAGCAGGCAGCACGGGGAAGGGGGAGGGGTGCCCAACAGGCGGCCAGGGGAAGGGGAAGGGGAAGAAGTATCCAACCAGCTCGCCGTCCCCAAATCCCCGTTCGGATTCGCTCTCCTTCGCGATATCCGAGCCAGAATCCCTTCCGTCCGTCTTGAGCTGGGCCTCCGGTCAAGGGCAAAGGGAAAGCCAAAGTCACAAAGGAGACCATGCAGTTCTCCGATTCTGATTCGGACGAGATCTTTGGCTCTGATCCGGATGGAGCTGGTCCATCGGAACTTCCGCCCATCCCTCCCTTTCCGTATCGAGGACCAGTGGCTCAAAGCAGTGAGAATGAGGTCCACGATCTTGAGGACAACACTCCAGAGCAGACTCCTACTGCCCTGAATCAGGAAAGGGTTCAAGACGCAAGGCCTCCATCTCCAGAGAACGGAGCTATGTTACCTCCTACTCCGGAACCTCCTACTCCGGAACCTCCTACTCCGGAGCCCACCTCTCCTCCTATCGATTGGGATATACCGTGGCCGAATAGATAGGTTTTATTTTTCTTTTGTTTCTGCGTCCGTCCGGATGTAGCAGATTGTACCAATGTATCATTTATTCAAATGTAATTTCTTTGTATGTCGAGATAGCTTATTCAAGCGCTTTTCCTTGTTGTCTGATCAAACCATTTTATCCTTTTGTTTTGCTCACCTCCGTTGGTTTATTCAAACACTTCGGAGGACTTTATTTGTTCGACTTTGCTCACTCCGTCCGTTTGTCCAAACGATCCGGAGGATTCTAATTGTGCGGAATTGAAAAATAGTACATAGTAAAAATTGAACAAGTATAAAATTTAACAAATAATCGTACTCCGGCTAGACATACCCTTTGTCTAAATGCGGCCGGAGCCAAGTACATAGTAAATAGATCGGAACGGAATCCTAGGCTCAACCCTAGCCAGAGGACCCAGAACTACATACTTGTTGAAAAGAAAACAGTTTAAAGAACTCTATCGGAAAGCATACCTACTCAGGATGCTCCGTAAAACCTTCGCAAGTTGGTGATGTTCCACCTTCTGGGGATTGCACGTCCGGACTGATCCGCCAGCTCATAACTCCCACCCGGATATGAGGCTGTGACTTGGTACGGACCTTCCCAGTTTGGTGCCAGTTTGCCAGTGGCCTCCTTCAGACTTTTATCATTCCTCCTCATCACCCAATCTCCGGGGACGAATGATTCCTTCCTGACACGCTTGTCGTGGTAACGCTTCATCCGCTCCTTCACCTTGGCCTCATGCAGCGCTGCCTGCTCTCGTTTTTCCTCCAGGAGGTCCAAATCCAGCAGCCTGCTTGATCCGAGCGGAGAGCTCCGTCCGGCTTGGTCTTCATCCCAAGTTAGGGTCCGGAGACTGGGGACTCCCACTTCAGCTGGTATGACTGCCTCCGCCCCGTATACCAAACTGTACGGCGACTGGCCCGTGGCGGATCCTTCGGTCGTCCTGTATGCCCAAAGAACGCTTGGCAGCTCATCGACCCAGTTTCCTCGTGCCCCCTGCAAACGAGTCTTCAATCCGTTCACCACTGTCCGGTTGGTAACTTCCACTTGACCGTTGGCCTGCGGGTGGTAAACCGATGTGAGTCGCTGCGTAATTCCGTACTCCTTACACCAAGATCGAAACGGGTCATTCTCAAACTGAGCTCCGTTATCCGTGACGATGTACTTGGGGATTCCGTAGCGGCAGATGATGTTCTTCCAACAAAACTTAACGCAAGTGCTGCCACGGATGTTTGTGAGAGGTTCGGCCTCAACCCATTTGCTGAAGTAGTCGATTGCTACTATCAGGTACTTGAATCCTCCCGGAGCGGAGGGGAAGGGTCCGACCAGATCGATGCCCCATCTATCAAAAGGCCACGAGCCAGTGATCCCGACCCTTTCTTCTTGCGGAACATGAATGAGCGGAGCAAACCTTTGGCACTGCACACAGGAGCGGACGTACTTCTGTGCTTCTTCGAACAGGGTCGGCCAGTAGTAGCCTGTGCACATTATCTTTCTCGCTATGGTCCGGGCTCCCTGGTGGCTACCGTTCGGTCCTTCGTGCATCTCCTTCACAATCCGAGCTGCCTCATCCGAGTCTACGCACCTTAACCATGGTTGGAGATATCCTTGTCTGAGCAGGGTTCCATCAACTATGGTGTAGTGCGGTGCCTTCTGTCGGATTTTCCGTGCCAGTGCCTTGTCTTCCGGGAGCTTTCCGTGCTGCAAATAGTCGAAGAAGGGGGCCATCCATGACTCCTTTTGCACCTCCACTGCTGCCACTAGTGGGACGTCGTAACTCCGGGCGGATAGGGTCTCCATCATTAGGTTGCTCTCCGCGTCTGGCTTGATCTCAGAAGAAGCAAGTTTGCTCAAAGCGTCCGCCTTACCGTTGTCCTCGCGAGGGATCTGTGTTATGGTAACGCCACGGAACTTGGCCAGTAATGGCTTAACCGCCTCAAGGTACTTCTGCAAACTCCGCTCCTTTGCCTCATATTCTCCATTCACCTGCTGAACCACAATCTGAGAATCGCTGTACACCTCAACGTCCGTGACCCCTATCTCCAACGCCAGTCGGAGTCCGGCCAGAAGTGCCTCATACTCTGCCTCATTGAGTTGCCCGGAAAGCGAACTGGATAGCATACCTGTACTCCATTCCTTGTGGGCTAGTAAGCAGGACACCAGCCCCGCCCCCGTTAGCATGCGACGATCCGTCCACATGCAACTTCCATTTGTCAGAGGGTGGTTCCGATCCGAACGGCTCTCCTGAAGGTTCAGTCATTTCTACCAAAAAGTCCGCCAGGGCTTGCCCCTTAATAGCCTTCCGGGGATGGTACTTGATCTCGTGCTCTCCAAGCTCAACTGCCCACTTCATCATCCGTCCCGAGGCTTCCGGCTTCAGCATGATCTGTCTCAACGGATGATTCGTCAGTACCGTGATCGGGTGGCCTTGGAAATATGGTCGGAGGCGCCGAGAAGCATGGACCAATGCCAATATCAGCCTTTCCAAAGCGGTATACCTTGTTTCCGGACCTTGGAGTGCCCTGCTCACAAAGTAAACCGGACGCTGTACCTTTCCGTCTTCTCGGACCAGAGCAGAACTTATAGCGTGTTCCGTTGCTGCTATGTAGAGGAAAAGCTCTTCTCCGGGCAACGGCTTGGAAAGGGTAGGGAGGCTTGCTAGATGAGCCTTGAGATCCGTGAACGCTTGGTCACATGCCTCGGTCCACTCGAAAGGCTTGGCTCTCCGGAGTATGTTAAAGAACGGGAGCTGCTTCTCAGCCCCCCGAGCGAGAAATCGGCTCAAAGCGGCTAGCGACCCGGTCAGTTTTTGTACGTCCTTCACCCCTCTCGGAGGAGGCATCTCCATAAGGGCCGATATCTTCTCCGGGTTGACGTCGATTCCTCGAGCCGACACCATGTAGCCAAGAAACTTCCCTGCTCCTACTCCGATGGTACTTTTTCCTGGGCTGAGCTTCAGATTCGCCATCCGGAGCACGTCGAACATCTCCCGGAGGTCGGACAAAAAATATTCGTACGTCCGGCTCTTGACCACCATGTCATCCACATAGACCTCCAGGTTCCGTCCCATCTGGTTCCGAAACAGCTTGTCCGCCATCCTTTGGTATGTTGCACCTGCGTTTTTCAGTCCGAAAGGCATTTTCCTATAACAAAAGGTACCAAAGTCAGTGATAAAAGATGTTTTGGGGCGGTCATCCTTGGCCATCGTAATCTGGTGGTACCCTCGGTGCGCATCAAAGAATGCCAACACTTGGTAACCAGTAATAGCCTCGACCAGCTGATCGATGGAGGGGAGCGGATAGCTATCTTTCGGACAGCATTTGTTTAGATCTGTGAAGTCAATACACATTCTCCACGAGCCATCGTGCTTCTTCACCAGAACTGGGTTTGCTATCCACTCCGGGTATGATATCTCCTCCACGATTCCGGCATTCAACAGTCTACCCACCTCCGCCCGGATCTCCTCCACGCGTTCCGGGGCGAGGGGCCTCTTCTTCTGCCTGATTGGTTTCAGCTCCGGAAAGACATTGAGCTTGTGGACTGCGATCTCCTCCGGAACGCCAGTCAAGTCCTCCGTCCCCCAGGAAAACACATCCTCGTACTCCGCCAACAGGTTTCGCAACTCCATCTTAACGTCATCCGGCATGTTCTTCCCCACACTGACTACCCCCTTCTGTCCGACCATCATATCCTCCACTTCATAGGATGGTGCTTCTCCATGGATAGCTCCTACCAAGTCCGCTTTGGCTTTTCCCTTGTCCGAGGCGGACAGCTTGGGTTGGCCCTCCCCGGATCGGGCATCCTTGATGGCGGTCAGCATGCAACTCCGAGCGGTTTGTTGGTGGCCCCGGACGGATGCGATACCGTTTTCCGTGGGGAACTTCATGATCAAGTGGAAAGGTGAACATATAGCCCGTGCCTGTGACAGCCAAGGTCTTCCGATGATCATGTTGTAAGGGGAAACAGCATCAATGACGGCGAAGTTACATTCCACCGTAGCCCGCTTTGTCGGGTCCTCGAAATCCGTCAGGGTGACTTTCAAAGAGATGACTCCGAGCGGATGGACAGTCCGTCCGGTGAACCCTGAAAGGGGGTCTGACACGGTTTCAGGTTTTGTCGTCCGATCCCGAGCTGATCAAAGCATGCCGCGAACATGATCTCCACACTGCTACCGTCATCTACGAACACTCGTTTGATCAGCACGCCTTCGACATCCGCCATTACCACCATCGGATCCGAATGGGGAACCTGTGGGGGTACCGGATCCTCATCCGAGAAGGTGATAGTCTCGCTTGGCTTGAACCTCTTTTCTTGTATCTCACCCGGAGGCACGTATCTGCTTTTGGCCTTGATCGCCGTCATGGAACAAAGTCCGTCGCCGACGATTCCGTTTATCACATTGATCATCCGAGGCTGAGCTGGGGGCGGAGCTGGTGCAGCCTGTCTTGGTGCCGGGTTTGCCGGATTAGCTTGATTCCCCCCTCGGGGGCGATTGTTCCTATTCCTTTTTCGACCCTGTCCGGCTGCAGCTGCCGGGGCTTGGGCCGGGCGTCCGAGTCCTTCTCCCGCCACGCAATCTCTTAGCTGGCCTGCTCCGATTAACCTTTCAATATCCCAACGAAGCGCCCTGCATCCCTCCGTGGTATGTCCATGTGACTTGTGAAACTCACACCACTTATCCGCATTTGCTGGTGCCGGCACGCCAACAATGGGTTGCGGATCCGTAAACAAACCTCGGTGAACCGCAAGGATCTCCGTACGGGTCTTTGAGAGAGGGGTGTAGGTCGGACGAACAGCGGCTGCCGGTGCTGGTGCCGCTGTCGCCGGGGCGGGTACTCGTCTGACTTGATCCGTACGGGCCGGAGCCCTTGCAGCAGTGGTTTGGGTCCCTGTCACCGTGAGAGACCTTTGCTCGAAAAAGCCCACTGTTGTCATCCGGACTTGGTTGGCATCATGCACCGTACAATGCATCTCTACTACCAACTGGAGGTGGTAATATGACGTAGGCATATTCTTCATGAGCTCGATGTAGAAAGCGTTGTCCCTCAGTCCGTTGACGAAGTTGTGGATAATGGCCTTCTCCTGCAAATGCCGGTCCACCACCTTCATCGTCGCAGCTATGTACCGGGTGTAGAATTCCCAGGTAGTCTCCGTCTCCAGCTGCCTCATTGCCAGGACCGTGGCGAGGTTTACAAATGTGTGCTTCATAGCGGAATAGCGCCGGACCAGGGCTATGGCGAAATCCCAAAAATGTCGGAGTGTACCGTTCGGCAGACCCTTGAACCATGTTAAGCAGTTGCCCCGTAAGTATGAAGGTACCATCTTACACTGTAGCTCTTCCGGAATATCCCTAGCAATCATGATACTTGCATAAGTATGAACGAACTCCTCCGGATCGCCTTCTCCGTTGTAGGTAGGTAGTCCGTCCGGAGCCTTGGTTCCGGCTGGCCACTTAAAACTTAACACCTCTGGAACCCAAGGTGACTGTGGCCCGATCCCGTTCCGTCCGATTAAGCGATTGAGACGGTCTTCAATGGAATCCGGACAGAAAACCAAAACCTCCGGGGAATCCTCCTCCGGCAGGCTGCATCCCATACATCATCTGCTGCTGACCCCCGGGTCCTCCGGCGGGTTGCATCCCGAACATCATCTGTTGTTGTCCTCCGGGTGCACCCATCCCATAGCCCTGCTGGGTACCGTATCCCTGCTGGGTTTGTGCTCCCCAGTAAGGTGGTGCGTTCGGATTCAAACCAGCAGTCTGCCGTTGATGTCCGCCCGGGTATGGGTTTAGGTTTGGTGCTCTCGGTTGATCCGGAGGCGGCTTGTCCGCCTCACCTCGTTGAGCTGCCTTCCATTCCTGGAACTGTTGATACTCTGTCATGTTTGTCCTCAGGATGTTGCCTCCGAATCCGGAATCATGACGCTTACGCTCACCCCGTCCGGCCTTCCGCCCAACTCGAGGTCGAATCGACCGGCTCTGAGCATCGCCTTCCGTGCTATACCCTTCCGGAGATTCCTCAGGTTCATAATCCTCGGCTTCCTCAGAACCGGATCCCTCAGGACGATCCGGATCAGGCGTCTCATCCCCTTCCGACGACGCCTGATCATCAGACTGATTCTGATTCCGTGCCTCGCGTGCCGCTCGCAGTCGCTCCCTAGCCTCGCGCTGTATATCAGCCAGAGTCCGTTTGGAAGCTGGCTTCTTCCCTTTCGCCTTCTCCGCTGCTAGGCGCTGTCGCCGACGCTCCTCAGCCGCGGCCTTCTTCTCTGCTGCCGCCTGAGCTCTAACTGTAGCGGCTTTTCTGGTTTTTGGCCCTCCTCCCGCTTCCTCCTCAGCTGGGAGAGGGTTCTTTCTTGGTCGTCCGCGCGGCGGCATGAACGTAACTTGTAACTGGAATTTTTAAGATCCCACCGGGCGTGCCAACTGATGCTACCAGCTTCCAGTCCCGGTCCGGATCAATAGTGAGTCTCCGGTCCGGATGAGACTTTTGTCCGTGCTCCACGCGCTCTCACCTAAAGCCCTGCAAAACAACGCCCCGGAGTATCCCGAGGATAGCTACTCCGGCGTGATGATGAAAGAGGGGCCTTTGAATAGGAGAGAGAATAAGGATATATTGAGAGAGTTTTTATCTGATAGAACATACCTTTCTCCACAAGTCCAAAGCTGTATTTATAGGTGTGAGTGGTCAGCCTCAAGCCCAGAGGCAGTGGTCCTGTCCTTTTGTCATATGGACCGGACTACACTCTAGGCCGTAGCCTAGATATGGGCCAGAGCCCATATCACCACTACACTCCTCTGGAGAGATCTCGGGCCGAACTTCTATCTATTCACAGGCACCTTTTGAAGGATCCGCCTGCCATGAAGGAATCAGCCGAACGTCAAAGGTCCCCGAAATACTGCCAATATCACCGAGATCGGGGGCATGACACGGAGGAGTGCTACCAGCTCAATAATGAGATCGAGAAGCTAATTCGTCAAGGAATTGTGCAACAAATCGCACCTTCAATAGTTGGCGATAACCAGGGGACCCAGAGAAGGTATGGGGGAAAGCCCTGGCAGAAGAAGAAGGATGGCTACCGCAATAATAACAATAACAACCAGGGCGGCGGAGGCAACAACCCTCAAGATCCTCCTCCACCACCGCCAAACGGAGCCAACCGAGTCATCAACGGCATCAATGGCTACACAGGAGAAGCAATTTCCTTGACCAAGCTGAAAGGTAGTGTGCGAGCTATACCCCACACTGAGCCAATCAACAAGAGGCTCCGCCCCGAGGAAACCATTACCTTCTCGGATGCGGACGCCGTGCCAAATCAGATGCCTCAATCGGATTCTCTCATCATCTCAGCGACCGTACAAGATACTCTAGTAAAAAGAATCTTCATAGATGATGGGAGTGGGGTAGAAGTAATGTTCCAAGACTGCTTCCAGAAGTTAGGATTTACTAAAGATGACCTTAAACCTACGGGTCCGATCTTGGGGTTCACAGGAAATCCATTAATAACTCTTGGGGAAATCACACTTCCCGTCACAGTAGCAAAAGGAGCCAAGAGCCTAACCTTGTACTGCACATTTGTGGTAGTAGACACGGTCACACCCTTCAACATTATCATTGGCAGACCTTAGATGTGCCAAGCTAAAGCTGTATGGTCTCCCTACCACCTGATGCTGAAGTTTCCAACACCACAAGGAGTAGCTTCAATCAAAGGAGACCAAGGAGTGGCGCGCTCTTGTATGATAACGGCCATCCGTGATGCCAGAAAAGTGAGCAATATCTCGACCGTCAACACTATTCTAGGAGATCTGGTACCCGATCCTGATCTCGAACAACCCATGGTGTTCCATTTTGAAGAAGAGGCCTATAACGAGATGACTGCATTATGGCATAAACGCCGCCACCAAACCTTCCAAGTGGGGGAACTGGTAATGCCAATTGGCCCGTGGTGCACCAACAAGCTAGAAGGAGCGCTGGAGCCGAGGACCAAAGGACCATACAAAGTCTCCGCAGCACAATCCGGTGGATTCTACCTCTTGCAAACACGCGAAGGAGAGCACTTGGACCTTGTCATTATGGCGCCCTTCCTACGCAGGTACCTCGGAGCTAAAACAAAGTAGACCTTCTCCATATAAGGAGAAACTACTTCAATAAGGCCTACGGGCCAAGCTCTTTTTCTATTCATCTTTTTACATTTTTATACCCGAGCTCCCAAACTCGAGGTTGTCTTTTATAATTTTACCGAACTCTCAAGTTCGAAGAATGCAATTTCTTTTTGATATATATATATATATATATATATATATCTTCTCTTTTATTTTGAAGCAGTCCATACTCTCTGAATACAAAGAGAAACTATGCCTCACAAAGCATAAGTAAAGACTGCTGCCTAAAGATCCATACGCTTATAAGTTTACGATTGTTGCTTATCTAATATGAGCTGTTTAGACTACGTGTCTGAACTACAATCATCTTAGGCCAAAATAAAATAACATACTTATAAGAAGTATATGGTCAAAGACCAACATGATATGGGTCATGCAAACTCACAAAGTTTGTAAATCGACTCTCCACGTGATACTCCTATTAAGGTACACATCACTATTTATTAAGGCTATTCATAAGCCTAAAGAGTCAATCTTCTCAAGGATTGCGATATGAAGACCTTTATAATGGCGAAATCAAAAAGTGTTATTACACTACGGAACTTCTTACACCTTTACACTACGGACCTCGTGAAGGTCTTTAAATATAGAGGTACGACCCCGACCGCGAGAAGAAGTAGAGGCACGACCTCGAACCATCTGGAAGCCACGGCCCCAATTACTTTCCTCTGCCACCCTCATCAACTGAGAGGGCGTAGGGGACCCAATTCTATTTTCCACAGGTCGAGCAGGAGAGTCAATAGAGCCACGAGCTCTAGGAGTAGGTGTCACCTCTCTGCCCCTTCCACATGGGATCCCTCAAGATACACCCCTTTGGGCATGAGGCCTTATCAAAGGTCCTGAATATGGGACACCAGAAGGTCCACCTACTTCCCTCCTTGAAGACCCCGAAGGTATGACAAACACACCTTGAGCTTCTAGTTCCTTTATTTGGAACCTGCAAGCATTAAGCTCGGCCTTGCACATTCTCAACTCATCTATCCTGGAGGCAATCTTGTGATTCACAGTGATAGTCTCATCTCGGAGTCTAGAAATAAGAAGATCCTTCTCATGACTTTCACCCTTGACCTTCTTTAAGTCACTCTTGACTTTCCTCCATTCTTGGTCACACTCTTTATTGGTAGCCACGACCTTGTTGTGAGCATCTTCTAGATCTTTATATCTCTTCTGAAGATCACTCAACTCCTGATTTAGCTCAGCTCTTCGCTTCAAAGCCTCTTTGAGCCCACCTCGAAGACTCTCACATTCTTCCCGCACAATGCTGAAACAGCCTTTGGAGTCATCCAGATCTTCCTCCAGTTTCTCGTTCTTCCGAAGGACAGTTTCATACTTGACCTGCAAATCAGCACATGCGGCAGAGCAACACTGGACATAAAGGAAGGTAAAGACCAATCAATTTCAAAGGCAAAACACATGTTCAGAATATATGAAACGCCAAAATCTGGCGAAAAGTGAAAAATCTTGAAGTAAAAGACAAGGCTCTAAGGAATTACAGTCTTCTCCTGCCCATCAAAAGTCTTCGGGTCCTCAAGTGAAATTTCAGGAGCCGGCTTCTCTATCAGGAACGTCAACTCAGGATACAAACCGGACAGTCTGTCCTGAAACTCCTCCAGAGTTAAAGCCTTCTTCAAAGATTCCAGATTAGACAGTAGACTGGTCACAAACACCCCAATCTGGTTAAACTTCGCCCGAAATTCCTTCAAATTCTCTAGTACTTCAGGCCAAGTGTAGGCAGGGGCAAGACATTCTTGAATCTCTTCACTGAGAAACCCCTTCAGAGGAATCCACATCTTCGAGAGCTCAGATTTATGGTAGAATTCACCATACTCTTGGCGATGTGCCTCCATCTCTGGACAGTTGAGGCAGAAGTCTATTATCAACCGAACTAGCCGCCTCTGGCTAACAGGATCAGCATACCGGTCTCTCTCAGCTTCCACCAAAACCATGTTCCTTTTCAATTATAAGAAGGAACCATCAGACAGCCTTTTTGCCTTCTTCAAGGCTTGATTCTCCTCTTCTAAGGTTCTTATTTTGTCCTTAGCCTGAGCCATCTCATACTTGAGATGCTTCAGCATATCTGAAGGTTCCTTAGACCTCTTGAACACCTCCTCCTCCATGAACTTGAGCTCAGACTCCTGTCCTTGAGAACGGTTATACAGTGTCCGAAGAGAATTGTACACATGCCTCATCTGACTCGCAGACTGTAAAAGAAGACAAAGAGAATTAGATAACTATATAGCTAATCCTTTCAAAAGCCATGACGAATCATACCTGGTTAATTTCGGGACAGCCCGGTACCACCTCGACCAGAACCTCAGAAGGAGAAGGTGACACATACTTCTCGAACTCTTCCAATGGTCCGAGTTTGAGCCTTGGCTTCTTTGGAGACTTGTCGGCAGAACTCCCTGAAGCCTCGAGATCCCTCTTCTTCTCATTACTACTCAATAGCCCCCTTGATTCAGCTATCTGAGACAACAAATTGGCTGCCCTGTTCGTCCTAGAAGCACCCACTACATGTACAAGGAATGAAGTTAGCATAAGAAGCAATGGAAATATTGTGGACGAGAATACAACACAAGAAAAAATACCCTCTTGCAACGCATCTGACCCTATCACAGAAGTTATCATCATGACCTCATCTACATTTTCAGTCATTATGGGAAGGACACTAGAAGTCAGAGACATTTCCTTTCTCGGACATCAAACTAAGGCAGAACCCTCATCCACTTCCTCATCTGATGGATCTAAAGCCACAGGAACAAATAGGAAATCTGCCTCCCCAATCACCTTCAACTGGGATGGAGTTTTCTTGGGTCCTTGAACCAACCTTTTAAACTGACGCCCACGTCGATCGAAGGTTAGTTTTACCTTATTCCACTTCCCGCAGTTCACAGGAAGCACAAAAAGCTTACCTAAAGTGGTATCTCGAGGGGTCAAGGTCACATTTTGTTTAACAACGGAAACCTTATACATTGTCCGCAACAAGGAGAGAGTGGGACGATAACCTTCACAAGCACACCAAGTTATTAAGGCCATAATGATTACTATCACATTGGCATATAACTGCCCCGGATGCACCTTATAATGCTGAAGAAAATCATTCAATAGTGGGGGAAAAGGGAAGGCTAATCCATGCTGCAGAAATCTCCCATATATGATCCATCGGGTCGGAGTTACTAATTCAACTGCAGATTTGTCTTCTCCAAAGTACATGAGGTCAGCATCAGAAGGAATGGAAAAGGGACAACCTTCTGCGAAGATAGCAGCATCAGCGCGTGCTTTATCCTCCTTCAACGACTTTCTACTACTACCTTCACCGTCCATGGACACTATACCTTTGGAGGAATGCATTACTATGGGGCTATTCCCCTCTATCTGAGCCCTCCTAGCCATAGCCCTCAACCTCTTCTCTTCCTCAGAGGCTTTCTTCTTCAAAACTACATGTGTTTTCCCACTTGCTACCTCAGCCCTATGGAGTTCAAGGGAGCTATTCTCCTCAGCCTGAGATTCTACATACTCTCCCTCATCATGATGGGGGAAGGAAATTGTTCTACTACTATTGCTCATGACGACAGAGAGTATGGGGGGAAACATGCACACAAAGATAAAAGGAAAAAACAGACACAAGCAAATGCGCTAAGAAAGAAGATAGCACTTACTGATGATGGAAGCAGAAAGTAGAAATATGGGGCTTCAGAAATTGATGAAGTATTGATGCGCCTTCTGAACTTGGAATGAAAAAAATTCCGAATAAGGGAAGACAATGGGAATGATTTGGAAAATTTAATCCAAACCCAGACTGCATTGAAGATGAGCAATTACCTCGATTCTGTTTCCAAGGTAAGTAATTGGAGAGACGAGGGACAGACCGTCTCTGCTTGCCAATGAAGACACGCCACGTGTATTTACCATCTAGATTTCAAACGAAGCTAATCTCAGCCGTTCATATATTTGATGGAATACGAAAGAACTTGAAGCTAGATATTCAGAAGGGTAAGCCCGAAAGGAAAGTTCTAGAAGGACACCCCGAGCTTAACACCTCGAGTTATTCTCCCTCGAGTTATTGGTCTTCACTCGAGAAGCAAGCCTCTCCTTCAACCTTCGAGATGGAGCACTTTATATTCTGAAGATCTACCTTGGGGCTACTGATAAGTCCATGGTTCGTATTCGAACCTCGTTCATACTCAGACCAGGACCCGAGAAGGGTCATGGGCTCGAGATACGTGGAGGATGGGTCCACGGGTCCATCAATCCTAATCCTTATAAGGAATGCGTAGATTATGAATGTTCTACAAGGAATATACATCTTCTCAAAGTTGGTAATACAGCTATGCTAAACATGGTAACACAACCATGTCTGAAATACACTTCTATTATACATGGTAATACAGCCTCTATTCCCATAAGAGTTGTATTCTTACAATAAATACATATCTTTGTGATCTACGGATTGTAGCCATATAAATACCCTAAGAGGTTTGTTAGACCTCTCATCTAATCTCATACTTTATACTTTACGCCTTAAGCAAATATACTGACTTGAGCATCGGAGTGTCTATCCCCGGGACACCCGGGACCTTTGTCTTGCAGATCAGTTCGAGAGCCTGGTTCGTCGTCGAAGTGTTGGTGTCCGGCATACATCAAAGTCTTATGCTTTTTTATGCTGCAGGGATTTACTATCAGAATCCCTGATACTCATAACTGATACTGCTAATATTTCCATGTCTCATTGCAGCTCTTACAAAGTCATCTCAAGCTTGGATCTGGTTTTCAGCCTTTAGGAAACTGCTCATGCATCACACATGTTGTTCATACTGTCCGCCCTTATATGTATTCCAAGCCACAAAGCTTTCTTCTCCATCTCAATGTATATCAAAAGGGTCTCTCTACTGCTCTGCACCAACATAAGTCTGTATTGGGTGCTTTTTAGTTTTTTTTTCATTTTATTTTCCTATAGTTTCTAACCTAATGCCGCCTTGTGTTTTGTCTTTGACAATTCGCTAATATGCTTTAGGTTATATGAGACTAATAATAAATATAGTTTACTTAGAATTTTGAGGAGCATTATCATGCTCCTAGGACTTTTGTTCCTCTTAGGCTTCTATAGGAGATGTAATGAAATTATCATCTTTTGTCTACTTGTTAGGGGAGCCAAATATATTCCCCCACCTCTAATGCTGAGTATTTAACATAACATACTATGTAGATTCATTAAACACCTATTAGCTATCAGCTAATTTTACCAAATATTGGTGTAGAATCAACTAATGCAATCAGCCTGTCAAATCAGTTATTCCAATCAATTAGTCAAATTAGTTAATTCATATATTGACATGAATTTATGTTCAATAATAGAATAAATACAAACGCCAACTATATACATTAAAAATGTACTATATTTTGAACTTTTGTGGTGTTATTGGTGTGGTGCTTGTATTTCCTAAGTTATGTTATACGAGTTTGTCGGTAAAAATGTATATGTTTAATTTTTTAAAATAAATTGGGTAATAATTCAAATGAGTCTCCGATAAAAATCGAACATTGTTATATGCAGTCCAATATTTACTTATGCAGTCTGTATTTATTCATGAAGTGACATTAATACCCTCAGTATTTATTCAAAAGTAAATATGGTTACCATAAATAAGGATATATCAGGTGCTTTATATAAAAATGCGGAATGTAAAAGTAATGTAGGACTGCATCTATCAAACTCCTAAAATATATCTTCCCTCACATTTCTCTTGGTGTGATTTGAATCCATGACCTCATGATATATAGTAGTACTAGGCACAAAATGTTAGACTAACATTCATTCCAAAAAAAATTCTAAAATAATGTGCATTCATAAACTTTTATAATTTTTGTAATTTTTATGATTATTACACATAATAATACAAATGTTTCACGACATTAGAATACACGAGTGATTGTAGATTAAATTTTGTTTATAAATTATTTGTAATCATTACATAAATATTGATAAGTCCATGGTTTGCGCTCGTGGGCTTCGTTTGAACTCAGAACGAGATCCGAGAGGATTTGGGCTAGAGATATGCGAGAGATGGGCATACAGGACCATCGACCTACTCCAAATATAGATTGCGTATATTCTGAATTGTCTACAATGAATACACTCCCTCTTATAAATAAAATACAACCGTTATTACCATACGCGTTGTATTCTCACTTGAATTACAAACCCTTCCAATCTATCAATTGACGGGATATAAATACAAAGGTTTGGTACGCCTTTCTATCTATCTAATACGCACTACACTTTTATGCTTATAGGTTCTATCTATATATACGCACTACACTTTTATCTAATACGCACTACACTTTCTATCTATATATGATGGAAAATATAATTTTTCATTATTCATAAAAATACTGGAAAAAGTAACTGATAGAATAATATGACAAGTTTACATAAATTGATAAACACGACTTTTTCGATCATGAGATTAGTCTGCAGATTCAAAAGCAGCAACTCGGAGGAGATCGAGTGCTTCACCAACAAATGCTTTTCTTAAAATCCGAAACTTTCTATAATTTTCTTCGAGAAATGGAGCATACAGCCTGGGATGCTCAGAATCCACAAATTGACAGGAGCTTCTTCAATCAACGCATCCTTCGGCCCTAGCAGAAACATAGCGATGGAAACCCTAACCCTTGCTTCCTTTCACGTCACTCGATGTATCGCGTTCTTAAACCTTCCATTGCTCCATGCCTTTATAAAATCATTCAAATCAAAAGAAATTATCAATTCATATGTAATCATGATTCAAATTAGTTCAGTCGAGCGATTTATTTAGTACCACAGGTTCTCACCATTCCAATGTCACCAACGATGACTAAGAATGTACCAGGCATTGGTTCAACAAGCTGGAAATTGCCAGAATTATCCATAACTTGAAGACCTCCATAGATGTCATCATTCTGGAGTAAGGTAAAGAATCCAGTGTCTGAATGTGTCTGCATCCCTGAACGTCCAATAGTTTCTTTGGTGAGCTGTATCTGTTGATTCTTAGTAGAGCAGGCCAGCCTTCGACAGAAAAGTTCTTTATCCCTAATGCTTCTCCCAACTTGCTTCCGATGTACATTATCATCTGCTGGATTGCTTGGCCATACTTGATAATTGTATTCCTGCAAAGTAATTGGGACAAGATCGATGAACATAAAAGATAATTATTATATGCAAGTATTCTAAGAATTATGCCATGTCTTACAAATTTAGCCAATATTCTTCCATACAATTCAAATAATATTTGTGTGAAGAATGTATACATTATTCCCTAAATCAATAAAGATAAGTGTTTTACGATTAATTGAGTTCAATAAGAAAATAATTTGATCAAATTTATTTAAATTTAGACAAACTCACATCAGTTTAGTTCAACACAGTTCAATTCAGTTCTATTCAATTCAGGTCCGTTCAAATCAGTAAGAAATAAGCTCAGCCAAACAGGCTCTTAACTGTTCTGACTGGACATGATTCATATGCCTTAATTGTTTTAATTGATTAAGGCCCTGTTTGCTAGAGCTTATTTCTTACTGAATTGAACTGAACTGGACTGAAAAAAATAAAAAAATACTGAACTGAACTGAAAAATATTTAAAAATATTGAATTGAACTGAAAAATATAAAAAAAATAATGAACTGAACTGAAAAAAATATAAAAATACTAAACTGAACTGAAAAATATTTAAAAATACTGAACTGAACTGAAATTATTTAAAAATACTGAACTGAACTGAAAAAAATAAAAATAAATTGAACTGAACTAAAAAATATATAAAATACTGAATTGAACTAAAAAAATATTAATATCCTGAACTAAACTGAAATATATTGAATTGAACTGAAAAAATTTAAATATATTGAACTTAAATGAATATATATTTATTTGAACTGAATTGAAAAAAATTAAATATAGGAAAAAGAATTCATTATTGACAAATAAAATGAGCTGAATCGTACATAATTGAATAGAAATGGAACAAAATAAAGTGTAATGTATTGAAATAATGACTTAATGCAACTAATTTTATCAAATCACAATTACTTATAACTAAATTGAATTAAACTGAAGTAAAGTTTAATGTATTCAAGACAATAACAGCATGACTAAATTAAACTGAAATTCACTAATATACACTTGTACATGATTGAAATAGACTTAATTTAATTTTTATTTAAATTGAACTGAACTGGTTCAAAAAATATTTAGAATATGATAGAACCAATAGCTTACAAATATTGCTCCATTTTGTCGTATTCACAAACAATGAACTTGTATTCATCTAGTAAACATTAATTGAACCGAATTATAATTGAAGGTATTGAACATAGTAATTATACGACTGAATGAAACTGAAATTCATCAAACCACATTTGTTCATAACCAAATTAAATGAACTGAATTGAACTTGATCAAATTAAACTGAATATAAACTTAACTGAACTGAAAAAACTGTAGATATCTATAATCAAAAATAAAAAAGAAATTTACTGAACTAAAAATTATATAAAATATTTATCTGAATAAAACTGACTTGAAAAAATAATAAATATATTTTTTAAAACTGAACTAAACTGAAAAAATAAAAAAAATTGAATTGAACTGAAAAAATATGAATATACTGAACTGAACTGAAAAAAATAAAAAAAATACTGAACTGAACTGAAAAATATTTAAAAATACTAAACTGAACTGAAAAGTATTTAAAAATACTTAACTGAACTGAAAAATATTTAAAAATATTGAACTGAACTGAAAAAAATAAAAAAATACTGAATTGAACTGAAAAATATTTAAAAATACTGAAATGAACTGAAAAAAATAAAAAAATACTGAACTGAACTTAACTACTTTACAGAAAAACTCTGACAAACAGGCCCTAAGGCATTATAATTCTTACTATTATATATTTAAAACTTTTTACTATGATAAATGGGTAGGAGTTGATTTCCTAAACCATAACTTTTTAATAGAAAATAAAAATTATATTGAGAATCCAAAGATGTTAGAAGGACACTCAAGATTCTGATAATTTTGGGAATAAAAGTATGTAAATTTTAAATTTTAAATTTTAAATTGAAATTCAGATTTTATAAACTCAAATATATTATGATTCATTGATGAAATGCTCAAAAAATCGATCCAATTAATTATGTGATCTGGTGAAATTAAGGGACCTACTAACATTGAGGGTCTGAGTTTTCCCCCATCAATACATATGTTGAAGTTAAATAAATTGAACTCAATTAAATTAAATTAAATTCAAATGGATTCGAATAAAACATTCAAATTAAAATTAAACTTTATCGAATAATTTTTCATTAAATTTGACCAATTTTAATTAAGCTAAATAAATGATATTAGTTGAAAAATCAGACTCTAAATCGAGATATAATAACGAGTGAGCATTTGTCCACTAGGTATGTGTTTGCAGTGATAGCTATCATGGTTGTGAATACTATTAGTCGGATATGTTACTAACCTTTGCTCAAATGACGCACCATTGCAAAAAGAATTGAATGCTTCCGGTGAAGTCAAATCAGTCATCACCATGGTATCATAGAGTGGATCACTACACTTAGGCGGAAAATATAAATTTTTGCCGGTGTTGCAATTCACATTCCTTTTATGGCGTTCCATAAGTGATCCCATCACTTCCTTCATATCACACCTTAGCGAAAACGGGAGAAAAGCTTCATCGTTTATGATTCTAAAAATTCCCCATTCCTTACACGCTTCCACCAATTTTTCAGATTGAGCTGGAAAATCATGAAGGTCGATTATCGGAATTATAGAACCCATTCTAGTATATATGGTTATATGTGTTTGTTTAACTTACATATATGGTTATAGATCCCATCACTTCCTCCTCTATTTCTATTCTATCTGCTACTGATGTGTTAAAAAGCATGATATTACTTGAGCAGTCTGGTGTCAGTAATTTAAGGTCTTGAGTACAGAAGCTACTGATTCTATACTTGCAGGAATTGAAGACCCAATGGAGGTGCCATTGGGATTCCATGCAGGTTGGGAACATGACTGGCAAAGTTACTTCACACATCCTTCAACTGATTGGGACTTTTTGTACACAGACTCCCCCTCTTTCTACTAACACTTGGCAGATCTGTGTTTTGTTTTATCAATTCGCTAACATGCTCGGTGTAGAAGAGAGCTGGGGATGGAGTTTGTACTGCAATATCATTTATTCATTCTTTTGAGCCTTAGGGTTGAGCTTAGAAGCTCCTGTAAATTTGTTCAGTTCTTGTAAAACTCTTTGTCCATTTTCAGGCCTTGGGGTGCCAATAAATCCCCTCCACCAAAATGGTGGTTTTGATGAAAAAAAAAAGTGTTTGTTTAACTTACGCTGCACCTACCTACAGTTCGCTATGTATAGGACTATTATGACTTTAACGGTGATTTTCTGAACCAACTTGACAAAAAAGATAATGCGCCCACCTTTATTAGAAAAGCGCTGAACACCCTTTAGTGTTCACATTGGGTTGGTAATATTGTAATTTACAAAAATGTCCTAAACACCCCCTCATAGGGAACCATGATTAGCAATTTATACAAGGTTAATACTGTAATTTAAAATGTATTTTGGATCATATTAAATATAATACCAGACTATATTCAGTCCCCGATATTCATTTGATTGTTTTTGTAAAGGTATTTTGGATTATAATATATAATACAAGACTACAGTCAGCCCCAATATTCATTTTGATGGTTTTGTACATATATATAATACAAACTACATTCAGTCCCCGGTATTCATTTTGCTAGTTTTGGAGGATTTTATCAACACAGTATACTTTCTTTTAAAAATTCATATTTTCAATGTCAATAAATGGACAATCAATTTTTTATTTTATTGAATAAAATAATAAAAATTTAAGATATCAAGCTTGTGCTTGTAGTATTGCAGTTGAGTCTTACTTTTATTGTGATTTTGATCCATCATCTCCCTACACACTCTTACATGCTTTATAAGTTAAAGAAAGAACCACAAAGTATCCGAAAATCAAACAATAAAGCACCAAAACTTCCAAAATCTGTCTTTTGAAGAGGGATAAGGATTTGTGAGTCAAAAAGCACACATAAATCCTTCTTAGCTTGGTTGTTTCTAAGTGGTCATGCCAACATTATTTGACTTATAAGAATGAGAAATGTATAGAACCTCTAATATATTTTCTTACCCGTACAACTGTTGTTGGAGAAGTTAGCAATAAAAATGAAAGAGGGCATTTAGAAAGGTTTGTAGCTCATATGAAAGAGTACTACGGTTAAGGATAAGTTCTTATCCAAACTTCACATGTTGTTTGTTTTTCGAGAAGCATTTGAAAAACCGATAGGAATGTATGAAAACTCTACAAATTTTATATTAGAGAAATCATGTGGAGGTCAAGGGTGTGGTTTGGATGAATTCTCACAAGTAAAATATGATTGATAACATAGCTAATTCGTACGGTCAACAGAAAACCTATGCGGATATAGATACGGGATCCCAACTTAGTATCGGATTTGGTTACGATATCGTAACCAAAACAATATGTCTACTAGGTATGAACTACTAAGAAGTGACATCGATACTTAAACCAAAAAAAATAAAAATATCGCAAATAGGGCACTCATGACGGCTCAACAAGTTCTGATATTGTCAGCGTAACCGTACGGTCAACTATAAACCTATGCGGATATAGATACGGGGTCGCAACTTACAAACAGATTTGGTACTATATCATAACCAGAGCAATATGTTAACTTGGTATGGATTATTCATAAGTGATATTGTACCCTCATGCATATAGGTATGGTAGTTTTGAATACGATTTCGGAAGAATTATCCGTTCGTTGTGGCAAATTCGTAGATAATGTTGTACATAGCTTATATCACAAGAAAACTAACCAACAAAACCTACCAGAAAGAAACTTGGTGTTGCATATTTAGCACCATCAACGCTAAAATGTTTTTTCCTTAAATCAATGTCCAAATATTAATCCAGAAAACAAACACAACATCATCAATAACAATTAAACAACAACTTATTCTTATTCTTAGTTTTCTTTTTCTTCCATTTTGTAGCTTTCCCTACAGGATTTATCCACATTACCTCGGTATGATCAGTGCGAGCAACATATCTCCTCATACTAGCTTCATCCTCATCTAATGCTTAGTCCGACTCAAGTAAGTTATTCGTTGCTCAATCATCAATATGTGTCCGACTCATAGAATTCATCCTGAATGAATAACTTTTTCCCATCCACAACAATCTCCTACCTACCATTGAGGGGATCGGTTATGTGAAAGACTTGTGCGCTTGTGATGCCATTATGAATGGATCCCCTTCAGAATCTATGATTGTCCTGTTTATGAGGGTCCTCAATTCAACTGTTATAGGCTAGCCATAAGTTAGGCTTCACCAAGTTCAGCTGGATATTTATTATGTTATGGGAGTATTCCCCCGGGCGTTATTGCCGTAGCAATTAGTGCTAAATCTTTTCTTATGTATTTGAGGTTTTTCCTCGGGTTACCCTCTTGGGTTTGTTTAGAAGTATCATATTCTGATGTAACGACACCTTTTATATGACCTCTAGTTTGAGTTCGAGATTTTTCCTCTATGTACCCTCTTCGGCTTGTTTTTAAAAGTATCATATTCTGATGTAATGATACCTTTTATATGATTTTAACTTCTGTTCTAGGTTTTTCCTCTTTACGTTTTGAGATGATTGATATTCAAGCACGTCGTGAAAAGTTGAATATGGAGCTGAATACTCATGATGAATTCCCAGGGTATTGCATAGTTCAAGAAACTGTGTGTTCTCAAACTCTCTCCCATGATTACTTCCAAGTCTCACAACCTTTGCACCTGAAGCTACTTTCTCTATGCAACCTAGTAACAAGATTCTTGAAAACATCAACTACCTCAGATTTCTCTTTCAAAAATCTTACCCAAACATATCTTGAATAATCATCCACACAGACATAGATATACTTATTTCCACCAACACTAGAAGTTCTCATAGGCCCCATCAAATCCAGCTGTAATAACTCCAGAATGTGAGATGTAATAATCTCATGTACTGCCTTATGCTTATTCTTTGTTTGCTTGTCCAGCTGAAATGAACCATAGACTGCAACATGTGTCTCTTTTAACTTTGGTAGTCCTTTTTCAGCTCCATTCTTTGATGCTTTGACAAGTGCATTGTAGTTCATATGCCCAAGCTTCTTGTGCCAAAACTTCTCATTGACTAGACTACCATTATTTCATTTCAACTTCTCATCCAATAAAATATGGCTTCAAGTGTTGCAGTAATTCAGAATACCCATTCATATGCCTTGAACATGCACTATCAAAACACCAAAAATCTCGATATTCAGCATGTTGACATACAAAGCTCGAGTAGCACACTATTGTAGATTTAGTTTGCCAAAAAATTTTACTGGTATGCAGAGGTAAGGTTTTGACATTAAAATGTGAGACATTGTTGACTGGCTATTTATGTTGAGGTGCGGTTTTGACATTATAACGTGCAACCTTTTTCACTGGTTATTTCTGTCTCATTTGAGTATTATAATGTCCAGTACTGTGCTGAGTATAAACCACATCTCGAAGAAGAGTTAAGCATAAGTTCCTTAAATTTCCCTCATTCTTAAAATAACTCCATCTTCGAACTCTTTTCTTCTTCTGAACTAAGGATTGCAAATCAACCACCGCCTTTGGTCGAGTATCCTTTATATACTGACTCGGAACTTTTGACGGACTCTTCTCATACCCAATTACATGTTTGGTGTACTGCCCCATGAAAAGTACTTCATCTAGCGTGGCTCTTCTAATGTTGAGTCTGTGTATTGAATCATCTGCCTTCTCAGCTCTCTCGGTAAAGGTTGTAAGCTTTTTCTTCAACTCTTCATACTCTTTCTCTAGTTCTATAATCTTCACAGAAGACTTTTGTTCATTTTTAATCAACAACTCCTTTTCTTTGTTGATACCCTCGTTGATTTTGACCAGCTTTTCCCAAGAATTATGCAATATAACATATTCAATGTGCACATCCTCATCAGACATTATCTCATCATCACTGAAATCTCTGTTATCGATCCAATATTTGACAGGTTTTAAAATGCCTAGAGGGATTGACCAACTCTCGCACCTGATGTACGCAAATATTACAACAAAATTCCTAGCTGCTAACAAGAAAAATATGAAAATATTTTTAAAGGTGTTGAGATCATGTGAAATAAGCTCAGAACACAGAGTTAACTATTCTAAATCCGAGTTCTATGTCAATTTGAATGCTAACTCTAGTTTAGTGAGGCTTATAAAAAGATTCTCTGGTATGAAATTAGGTAGTTTGCCATTTACATACTTGGGGGTACTAGTTTTCACAGGCATAAACAAAATAGTCTACTATTAGCCTTTATTGGAGAGGATGGAGAATTCCATCTATAATAGAAACCATATGGCTTATAGTAGCTGGGAGGTTGATTTTATTGAATCATATACTCACTTCAATTCCTACCTACGTTTTTGCTGTTCTTCAACCCCCTCTAGCTGTTATAAGAAAGAAGGAGACAATGGCAGCAAATTCTTTTGGGGTGAAACTAAAAATGGACAGAAGATGGTGTGGATGAAATGGTCTAAGATGGCTATACCTACAGAAGAAAATGGAATTGGTTTCAGAGAGATACAGGCTGTAGTTCAGGGCTTTCTCATGTAAATTATGGTGGAAGCTTCAGATGAATGATACTATTTGGGCCTCATTTATATGGTCTCTTCTTGTTTCTTATAAATCTTTTCATACTTGTTCCATTACTTAGTTACTGAAGGATATGTTCCATTACTGAGTTGGTAAACTCCAACTACAAGGTTTTCTAGGAAAATGAACTTCTCCTTTCAGGCATGCTAACTGGTTGATAAGTCAATAGTTTGCACTCTAGGGCTTCGTTCATTCTCGGACCAGGGCCCGAGAAGAGTCAGGGACTCGAGATACGCGAGAGATGGACTCACGGGTCCATCGGCCCAAATCCTTATAAGGAACGCGCATATTCTGAATGTCCTACAAGTAATACACTTCCTCTAAATATGGGAATACAACTATTATCTCCATAAGGGTTGTACTATAATTACATATCTTACCAATCTACGGATTGGAGCCCTATAAATACAAAGGTTTGGTAGACCTCTCTATTCATTATCTTACATACACTACACCTCACGCTTATAAAATTCTCTAAAAATTTCACTGACTTAAGCATCGGAGCGTCTACCCTTGGGCCACCCAAGGGATTTTTCTTGCAGGTCAGTTCGTGAGCTGGGTTCATGATCAAGTTCGGGTTCCAGACATCCTTCAATTTGGAACGCCCGTTCATCTTGATCAATACGACCCTCCACTCAGATCTGATTGTCCCGATAGCCTCCCCGAAATATCGACCCCATGTCAGATCCCGACGACCCTTGCCGGAGCACTCGCCTTCAAGGAAGAAACCCCGGAGCATAATAGGACTCAGGCGCAGGACAAGCACCCTTTGGACGAGGAAGGTCCCTATCGCATTCCACCTCTGAACCGCCACCAAGCTCCACCATCGGCACTGGAAACTCCGGCGTTCCAATTGCCACCAGTGCAGGCCCCGCTACTACTAGATCTGCCAACCCTACTACGTCAGGAGTATTCACCTCGGGCCCAGGCCCGTCTGCAAACGGACCTAACCTGCGGATTCTGCTTTTGACCGACCATGAGTATAATGAGCTCATAAAGCGCCAAGATGGGCGCCTTACCGAAGAAGATTTCAGAGCTCACGATGAATCCTTGATCCTTACGGAAGATGAAAGAAGACTGAGGGACGAGGCAATCATTCCTCGACGACTCGAGGAAGAACAGGTGAGAAGGCGTCAAGCTGCAGGCCCCTCTACATCATGGCCCCCTTCCTCGGTCCCTACTGCATCTCGACCTCCCCAAGTGGGTCCGAGCTCGACCTTTTCCCCACAGGCTCGAGCTCGATTCCTCCAACGGCCGAGATCCCCCAGGATATCCAGCTTCCGCTACGAACCCTCCAAGTCCACTATTCTCAATTAGTGGCAAACCTACAAGCTGACCCCAATCAACGTCTTTATGCTCAAACGCATGAGGTGTCATCTTTGATGTCAATCCCTAACCTACCACCTCCCGGGATAGGAGGCGTACCACCTTCAAACCCACTCTACTCTCACTAAGGGAACCTCTCCCAAGAACAACTATTTCTGGATGGGTTATCCCTGCCACAGAGTCTGCCTCTGCTTGCTACACAACAACAACTGCTGTCATTCAAACCTACGGGGGCCAATGGCAATAACGAAGGAAACATGAGCGCTACAGAGCGCCAAAGGCTGCATATTCAACGCAACCAAGAGCTAATCAGACAGCAACAGAGGGAGCGAGCCCAGACCAATTGGCCGCTAAGTCCTGACACCTACCACGTAGATTATGCGGCAACATACCAAACGAGGGGCCAAGGCCAGATCAATAGAGAGCTGGACCGTCTCCTCGGGCCCAAGGGACAAGCTGCCCGCTTCCCCTTCTCACACCACACAACAAACTTCCCATTTGATAACTCGAAGAAGGTGCCCGACCACCTTCCGATATACGATGGGACCGACCCTCGAATTTCTCTCTGTCTTCAGTAAAACCATGCTGACCCAGAACTTCCAGGAGCTGGAGATTGGTAAGATAGCCCCTAGCTACCTGCGAGGAAAAGCACATAATTGGTTTAACCAAACCACTCCTGAAAGCCTGTTCGACTACAGAGATTTTGCCAGGTTCCTCCTTCTAACTTCCTTTCAAAAGAAAAGGTTCACCCGATCTATAGGTGACTTGGGCCGCGTCCTGCGCAAAGAAGGAGAAACCGTGGAGGATCATTACCATAGATATATGGACCTGACCACGAAATGTTAGGATCAGACGGACCCCTTTTCGTACATATGTTCCGAATGAACGTTGACGACGACGGGCTAAAAAAGAAGCTGGCCTCCAAAAATCCCACAACCGTGCAGCACCTCCAAGCCATCATGGAGAAATACGTTACTTGCGAAAATGCGGTGAATGGAAGCATGACCGCGACCCGCATGCGGACGGCAAAGGCAAAGAACCTAGGGTCCGAGAAGGGTTAGGGGCTCGAGATACGCGGGAGATGGACTCACTGGTCCATCGGCCCAAATGCTTATAAGGAACTCGTATATTCTGAATGTCGTACAAAGAATACACTTCCTCTAAACATGGGAATACAAATGTTATTTCCATAAGAGTTATATTCTTATTATAATTACACATCTTACCGATCTACGAATTGGAGCCCTATAAATACAAAGGTTTGGTAGACCCCTCTATTCATTATCTTACACATTCTACGCCTTACACTTATAAGCTTCTCTAAAGTTGTCACTGACTTAAGTATCGGAGCGTCTACCCCTGAGCCACCCTTGGGCCATCCCTGGGCTTTGTCTTGAAGGTTAGTTCGTGAGCTGGGTTCGTGATCAAATGTAGATTCCAGACATCCATCACTGGTATGACCTTGGAATTTTAGCATAACATACTAACTCAAACACATTACCTTTCCCTAGACTAGCATTGCATGAATTCTGTGCTAATAAGCTACTTTTTGCCAACTCCGGAGCCTTTATTGGCCACCATTAATTTATCTTCTTTGCAGGATGTACAAATTACTCATCAGCATGAAGACAGATTTGGGTGGTGCCCTTCTGCCCATGGAAAATTCACAGTAAATTCCGCATATGATGTGCTCATAACTGTTGGAAAGGATCATACCATAAAACAAGTATGGTTAAACAAAGTACCTGCAATGATCTGTATTTTTATTTGGAGGCTACACAATAAATTTCTCCCATTTGATGATATCTTGAGAAAATTTGGCTTTAACTTACCCTCCAAATGTCCTTTTTGTCCCAGCACAGACACCTTGAATCATTACTTTAATGAGTGCAGTTCTCACATGATGTTTGACATGTTTATTCCTAATTTTTTTAATCAATATAGCATAGCCTATCTTACTACTTAATTATAGAGGAGCTTCTAAACTACTTACTAGGGCTGCAATCAATACTTTAGTGATGGCACTCTGGTACATCTGGTTAAGAAGGAATAATTTCCTCTGTAATAATGTAAGCCATGAGAGTTTCATGACTTTCCAGGAAACATAATAAAGCAAGTTAACTTGGGTTTTAGTGATTTTCCACTTGTTGGAAAATCAAGAAAATACTAAAAGCTTGTTAACACAGTACTAGTCACATACCTGAAGAGGAAGATGCCTAAATTTATCAGGATAGTGAAATGGAAGCATCTAGTTCTTGGCTTAAAATGTAGATTCTTCCTTTTTATCCACTGATACTTCTGGACTAAGAGTTATTGTTAGAGACTCTACTGGAGCTGTACTATAAAGACAGTCTCTGCCGGCTCCCTCTACATGCTAAACTGTTAGCAATAGAGTTTGGGTGCAAAATTGGAGACTCTAATGCTAGTTTTATAATTGAGTCTGACAGTCCATTAGCTATAAAGGAGTTCATTCTCCTTATACTGTAGACTAGAAGTGCTTTAAAAAATGTGATAATCTTCCAAGATTGTGAATATGGGACTGTATCCATCATATTTTTAGAGAAGAAAATGATGATGATGATTGCTTAGCAAAACACAGTGCTAAATTCCATGTCTCTAGAAATATACTGCTACGGGATGCTCCTCCTCTCCTCAGAGGCATAATTGCACTTGAATTCATAGGAATTGCTAATTTGAGATCTTGTTAGATTGCTACTACTTGTTTTCCATTTTCTGGTTAGATAGGAAGTCAAGATTGCTTACACTTTCTTGGCAGTGAGGTAGAGAATTGTGACAAGGCCGAGGATAATAAGTTGAGTCTTTTTCTGATGGACAACTTTCCTATTCACTGCAGCTACTTTTGCTCCAGCTATCTTTGCATAGGACATGGAATTCTGACATAAATGATGGGTTGATCTCTGTGTTTTTACAATGGCTTTTCACACTCTTGGTTGGCTATGTTGTGCTTCGTCTTGACGATCACTAAGTTGCTCGCCAAGATGTTGTGATTCCATTGTACTTTTTAACCTCATGGATCACCTTTAAAAGTGTTAATGAATAGGTAGCACTTAGTTAGCTCTATTCTTTCTATTCTTTTGAAAGCCAGGTGCTTTGCAATCCTTTTTTCAAGGATAAATGTACAAGCTCCTCCCCCCCCCCCCCCCCCCAAACCAATGGTGGCTTAAATTTTAATAAAGCATTGTTGCTAAAACATGCCTGGAGCACCAACTGAGACTCACTACTACATAGCGTGTACAGAGCCAAGCATGAGGATATACTGTTAGTAAAATCAAGAGCTGGAGATACCTGGGATTGGAGGTCAGTTGTTTGGGCAAAGAGCCTAATTGCTATCATCATACTGGCCAAGAAAATAAGCATTCATGGCCAATGGATCCCGACAATATCGTATCCAATTCAGAATTTGGCAGTCATATCCACCCACACAAACCTCAGAGTGGAGTATCACATTGACCATACTCAAAACACCTGGTGTTTCCCGTTTCTGAGGACTGTTTTCCCTCCAACAACTATACCTCATATACAAACCATTCATCTTGATCAAACATGATAGGACACACCTTTCTGGAAATGGACAAGGCATGGATCATTTACCTCGAAAACAGGTTATCATGTGGTTATGAAAGAAGAAGAGAACCAACCAAGTCATACAAGACTAAGTGTGAGCGCCATAAAACTTTGGAATCACATCTGGAGACTTAAAATACCTTTCAAACGGGTCGTATTCATTTGGAGAGCAGTTTCAGTGGCCTCTACACTGGGATTATTAGGACTCATAGGAAGCTGGTTGCAAGTGCAACATGTGCCAGATGTTTACAAGCAGATGAGGACGAGCTACATCTCTTCCTACTCTGTCTGGTTCTATCCAAATCTGGGCAGCGGCGGGATTTTCACTCAGGCCAATCTTTCAAAGACATTTTAGTCATTGGTTTTTTGACTTGGTAATGAATGCAACACAGTTGGAAGAACTTGCTACCATGATTTTCCTGTTATGGGAGATCTGGAAACAGTGATACGCTAAAGTGTTTGATGGCACCCTCCAACCTGCCATATGGTGTGTTCAGCAAGCAAACTCAGCGCCTGACATTGCTCGTCGGAACCACAGCTCAATCTCAGGCACTCATAATGAAGACTCACACACTGATTCTACGCCATTATCTCTAGACCTGATTAAACAAGGTAAGGTCCAGGCAGCTCTTGCAGATGCATGTGTTCTAAGCTTTGACGAATCTTTCAGAAAGGTGGAATCACTTGGATCAGGTGGTTGGAAGATATGGAAGCCGGACTAGCAGTTGAATAATGGCATAACATGTTCCAATTTCTTCATGGCGGTTACGCCTTTGCAGGCGGAAGTGGAGACCTGTAGGAGGGCACTAAAAGCGTCACTACGACTAGAAATCAGAAGAGTCAATCCGTTCACAGACTCGGTCATTTTATAGTCCTCGATCATGAACCCTAACTCAGCTCCCATGAAGGTGAAGGAAATTTTGTTAAGTATCAGGCGGTTACCAGATTCAATCACATAATTTGCAATCTTGAAGGACAATCGTATTTTCCTAACTAAAGAACATAGTATGGCCAATAGACTTACTCGAAACTTATGCAATAATTATTGTCTTTCGTTTCTAGTAAATCTAAACTTGTTTATCATAAACAAATCTAATAATATTCGTAATACGATAACACTAATAGTGTTGGTCAAATTTTAATGTAATTATATGATAAAGTTTGACAACGTGAACCAGATAAAAACAATTGTACAATTTAAACATGAAAAAAAGAAATGTTTACCAACAAAAAGAATTTATTTTAAATATGAAACTCAAAAGCTATTCCAATTTTGCTCCAAGTTTTAGGGTGTGTTTGGTTGGGCAAGTTTTTGCAAAACTTGGACTATCCAAGTCCAGTTTTGTAAAATCTTGTCTGGTTCACCAAGTTTCCCAAAATCCAGACTTGCAAAATTCTAAAAACCAATCAAAGATTTTGTTTTATACTCACAAAATCCAACCCAACCAAACAAGGATTTTGCAAAACCAGACTCTCAAAATCCCAAACAAAAACTCAAACTCTCAAAATTCCAAAACAAAATCCAGACTCTCAAAAATCCTGCGAACCAAACACACCCTTAGAATGTCACAACCCAAAACTCATGAACCATATGAGGGCCTAGGGCTCTTGGCCCACATAGGAAAATACCGAAGAAAAGTGCCTCCTCCCCTTCCTCAGACTCTTCCTGCCCTCCCCTCCTCCTTGATCAAATCGTATCCAATCCTCCAAAATCCGTTATTTTTAGTCTTAATTCGTCTAATTAGACCCCCAATCTGTTCTCAAATCAAGATATTCGTTCAGCTTTCCCATCATCTGGAGTATTCTATTGTTGCTGCCAAGTTATTTCTTTTGATTGGTTTCATGATTCAGTAGATCAAAAAGATTTTCCCACTGCTGTCCGTTTCGATTATGGCTATGGCATCAAGGAACTCGTCTTACGTAACCCCGAAAGAGTGCGAGCATCTCACAAATTACAAGCTGAACAACGGCGCTAAAGGGTACGATTTGATTAAGGATTTCATCAAAATCAGTCCCTGTGGAAGGATAGTGGTTGACAGGTCCAAATTAAAGGTGCCCAGATGCAGTTTTTGCTCTAGTGACAAAGGTAGACTCTATCTATGCTTGATCTGCTACTCGGTATCTTGTTTGGATTTGGCTGAATCAAATCACGCGTCTATGCATTGCCAGTCTTTCAGTGGCCATGATATTGCTGTTCATCTGGATACAGCTGAGCTCTATTGTGTACTGTGCTCTGATCAAGTGTATGATGACGAGTTTGATGAAGCTGTGTTAGGGGTGCCGAGGAAGAATGGAAATGATATACCAAGGTCAAGCAAGAGGAAGAGATTGAATTTCGGTGTCGATTTTGATGTGAAGAGTATGAAGAGGTTGGTTACATTGAGGGATCAGTATTCGAAATCATGTTTTCCTTTAGGCTTGAGGGGTTTGAATAACTTGGGAAGTACCTGCTTCATGAATTCTGTCTTGCAAGCTTTCCTTCACGCTCCACCTTTGAGAAATTACTTCCTCAGTGATCGCCATAATCGCGGATTGTGCAGGAAAACATCTCCTGATAGTCTGTGTTTGCCTTGTGACATTGATGTTATTTTCTCAGCTGTTTTTTCTGGTGATCGGACACCATATAGTCCAGCTCATTTTCTATACAGGTTCGCTCTGTTGTATTTATTGATCATTATTATGTTTATGTGTGGAATTGGTGAATAGCTCTTAATTTGAAATGTATCCTTTCAGAATTGTTTTCTATGTTACTTGATGGACTTTACTCTTCTTGGTTGGAGAATTTTTTGTTGAAATGCATATTTATTTTTGTCACAGTAGAAAACCATAGACCGTGGCATTAATATGCCATCTGTTGGATGAAGTACTAACTGTGACAATGTGGTTGCCTGCAGTTGGTGGCAGCAGTCAGAAAACCTTGCTAACTATGAGCAACAGGATGCCCATGAATTTTTTATCTCAATGTTGGATAGGTTCCATGAGAAAGAGGCCAAGGCAAACCCTACAAATGGAGGTAAACAAGTGCCAAATATTTGTCTTTTCATAGCTTCAGTTATAGGAAAAGTAGTCTGTCTGATACGTGGTTTTCAAAACATAATATTAATTTGTCTGTCATAAATTACGATAAATCTTATTGCTAGTGTTTGATTCAACAGATATGTGGTTTCAGGCTACTTAAAGTTGTTGAAGTTGCTTCTTTGCCTAGGGGTTCATATTTTTAACAGTTTGCATTTGTTGTTTTGTGCTGTCTGTTGTTAGAGAGTGGTCTTCAATTCTCAGCAAATTCATGTTTCTTTGCAACTGATATGTAGCATTTCCGTTTGAACAGATAATAGGGATTGCACATGTATCATCCACAAATCTTTCGCTGGTTTGCTAAGATCAGATCTAACATGTACAGTGTGTGGATCCACTTCCTCAACTTATGACCCTTGTGTTGACATTTCTCTCGATTTAGATACGAGCAATTCCCGTCTCAGGGATCATGGTAAGCCAAGCAAGCAAAATGAAAATATAGGTATGTCAACTCTTGTAGGCTGCCTGGACCTCTTTACAAGACCTGAGAAACTGGGATGTTACCAGAAACTGTACTGTAAAAATTGTCGAGAAAAACAGGACACTCTAAAGCAGATGTCCATTAAAAAGCTACCTTTGGTATTATGTTTGCATATAAAGCGCTTCGAGCATTCTCCAGTCAAAAGATTGTCGAGGAAAATTGATCGCCATCTTCAGTTCCCTTTCTCCTTAGATATGAGACCATATTTGTCATCTTCAATTGTCAGAAAAAGGCTTGGCAACCGAATGGTTGCTCTTGAGGAGGACGACCTAGAAACCAACGCAGAATTTGAGGTTTTTGCTGTGGTCACTCATTCAGGGATGTTGGAGTCTGGGCATTATGTGACATATCTTCGGTTGATGAACCAGTGGTTCAAGTGTGATGATGCTTGGATAACAAGAGTTAGTGAAGATGTTGTTAGGGCCTCTCAGTGCTATCTAGTATATTATGTCCAGAAATCCCTCCATAAGGAAAGTGAGGATGTGAGCTGCCAACCGATATCCCCACGGACTGACACTTTTGTTCCTATTGCTGGTTGTTGCTAGATAGCCTCGAAATAGCATTCACCGCTGCTAGATGGATTTTGTGTTTTCTGAATGAACTCAGATGGATTTTGTTATTTCTGAATGAACTCAGTGAATGGACCATGATCTCTGCAGCGATCTGTATGGCATTAAGACCATGTTTTGCTACTTTCACCTGAATATACCTGGTGATTTCACATTTGCATATTCTTTTCTTTTAAACTCTTAATGTGAGCGAGTTGTGTGAATGGACTTGTTGAATTTCATTCAATTACTACTAAACAAGGGATCAAAATGTAGTATTTGAAACTGATTAATTACATTTAACTATTATTGTCGGTGGGATTATCTGATAAATATAAACTATTTGCTGATCCAAACTGCTGCCACCAAACCATCAGTTGCAGCTGCCATGGAGTCCTAACTCTTTAGGAAGTCATAATATATCTCCATTTCCATCCAACATGTAATACAAAAATGTGCAGATAAGAATAAGGGTAATATGGAATACGAGAAAAGAAACAAATGCATAAGCCGAACCATCAAACAAATTGTGAATGCACTTGAGTAAAGATATCCAAAACTATGTCTTGTTGTTCATTGCCCGGAAATGGAAAAAAGAAACAGAATATAAAATACAAGATGCAGATAACTCCTCACCAACTATGAAACTGACAAAATTGGCTTAGTCGGAGTTACTAATACACTTGTCTAAGAGTTCACATCTTCAAAAGGCTTGATCACAGATTGAATTCTCTACCCTATTACAGAGAACAGGGGCTCTGCCACACTGTTACATCGTTTATCAATATGCGCAACTGATCCATAAGTTTCTTCAGATACTCATTCCTTTCAAGAAGCTCCTGAGAATTCAAACAATTCATCATTATTTCAGTCAAACAACAATTTCAGAAAGATATGCCAAGATATGAGTCATGCTGGATGAGGATGATAAAGAATAATAAAACCAACTAAAGATAACTTCTCATTACATGATCATATGTATTTACCCCTGGCCTAAAGCTTAGACGAGCACAGCCAGAAGGTACTAATGATAGAGAACTTTCAAATTGATGCAGGTGGAAATACCTCTCTCAAAGTGGCAGCTTGTTCCTGTAGATTCTCAATCTCAGCTTGGTCATCAGGGGAACCAGATCCCGATGCATCCATATCAGAAGCTTCAGCCTATTTTAAATGATACACAGCCAGATTCACAAATATATCAGCAAATAGACAAACTATAACATAAACCCCCAAATCTCCATATGTTCTTTTCTACAAATTGAACCAAACTCTATACAATTTAGGACGGTAACTGAACTAATCTGAATTGAGGTCCAAAAAGAGAAGGGCCGATCCAATAACAAATGAATATGTAGTTCAATTCAGCAATTTCACAACTGACACATAGGACACAGCTTAACATGATCCCATCACGAGTAGTGTCAATCATTCAAGAAACTATCCATATGAAATTAAACATGAACTGATAATCACATTCTACAAACTCAAAAGCAGATAAACCTATGATGTATACATGTATCTGTAAGAAAATTGTACATGGCTCAACACTGATATATCGAACCCTTCAAACATACAGATTGCCATTCATTTCAATAACAATCTCTACAGATAACGCAAACATACTAGAAACAATCTGGTATGGCCAAGTTAAAACCATTCAGAGACAGAATTTCTAACCAAAAGATTATATAACACATCAACCTGATTATAAGACATCAACACAGAGTTTTTTGAGTATTGAAATGTGAAAACAGAATCAACACCAACCCGATTACGAGACACCAGCACAACAAGTTAAAGTCTTGAATGAAAGACTATTTATTATTCATCACACATAAATCTTCTTGAAAAAACCAAAATCAACTATCAAAAAGGTCACAGGAATCAGGTACCTTCTTCTTCTCGATGTTGGTTATGGTGGTAATAATGCTGCGCAGAGAGGCGACGGAGGACTTGTAGCGGAAGCGAGCTTCCTCAAGAACTCCGTTGGCGATGTCGATGTGGTGGGCTAAGGTGGAAGGCTCCGCCAGAACGACGTCGCCGTTGGAGGAGGAGTGGTGGCCGTTGCTCATTCCGCCGTTGATGACAGCAGCATGGGTGGTGACCGGAGCGGTCGGAGCAGAATTGGGATTGGTCCAGAGACTAGGGTTGCAGAGCTCGTCATTCATGGAAGAGAGGATTTGAAAGGCGGAACCAATTGTGGATTCCAAATGCTTCTCGCCCTCTTTGCTCAGCTCTTGAGTGGTTTTGTTCGCCGCCGCCGCCGCTCCGTCGTCCATTTTCTGCTTCAAAAGGTTTAGAGGAGAGTTTTAGAGTTGTGAGTCTGAACTTTGACACTTCTTTTCCCTCTATTTATAGTTTCTATCTTTCATTTCCCCTTATTTTTCTTACTTTCTAAGCTTCTTTATTTTTATTTTAAGAGGTTATTAATTATATTTTTGGTTAAGATGCTTTTTCCCTTAATTCACCATATTAAAATATGGAATTTTTTCATCACCATTTACTATATAAAATCTTTACCTTTTTCAAATTTTGAAAAGGTAACCAAATTCTACTTTGACTTTTTATCTAACTTATTATATTAATCCCCTAGCATGTGCCAGTGAAATCAATATCAGCCATTAGATTAGATCAACGGCTGTGATGCTCTTTAGAATGTCCTACCCCATGGTAATTCCCTTCAGTTATTTTTTTATTCAGTTAATTTTTCAGCCGTTCCCAATTACAGTTTTCCCCTTCTTCTCCGATCTCTATCGAGTTCCACGGTTCCAACCCACGATCTTCTGCTTCAACTGTGCAGTATCGCTCCGCCCTCCAATCACATCAACCCACTCCAACCTTTTTTGGTCTTCCTATTCATTTTCATTCCGTAGGCTCGATTGCTCCGCCCTGGGCAAGAGAATGAGTAGGATTCCGGCTTTGTTCTTCTTCTTCCTGTTGTCATTCAGCTCCAGTGCTGCAATTCTTAAAGGTTTGTCATTTATCTCATGTCATTCATTCTGTATTGAGGACAGTACTTTGTGTTGTGAAATATGTGCAGTTTAATTGTACCTCTCTCACTTTCAGGAGTGCAATAATAGGTAGTCAAGGTCATATACCAGGAATTTGAGGTAACAGTGCCTTTCAGTTACACAAAAACTGAAAGCTAAAAAAAACCATGCTAATTGGTGATAAAGAACCGTCGGGAATTCAAAATATATAGCGTAATTCACCAAGGCTCCTCTAATTCTGAACACTTTCTTTGTCACCAAGGCTAGCGTAATTCACCAAGGCATTTTCCAAATCATTCTGAACATTTTCTTTTGAATTCACTATTGAATTATGCATCTTCCCATAATTGTGCAGATTGGTGTGTGAATAGGTGTTTGGTTGCTTTATTAGAGCTCTGTATCAAAGGTACCATATCTTTGTTACTGTTTGTTTATACAGGCTTTATTTGTATATTTTTTGTAGAATATATATCTGTCGTTTAATCCTTTTCAGTGCATGAATGCTCTGTATTTGTATTTCTTCTTTCTATGCTGCCTATGCGGAATGTTTGGAAATTTTATGAAAATAATTGGTAAGCATATAAATGTCATTCTGTCTTGCTGCTCTCTTTTTTGTTGAATTGTAGTACTTATGATATTTATTAGAGCACTACTCCATATTTTATTCTTTTTAAACGAATATGCTTTTAGACTGTTGCCGTAGATTTATAAGTTTGCTGGTTCTATTTTAAACTATGTATTTTTGCTGTTGTTTTCTACTGATGCTGAGTTGTTGTTGCTGCTATTTTTTTCTGCTGATGGTGCTAAGAAAACAACATATATACAGTGTCCCGGTCCCTAAGCAACATATGCGAAACAGATTCAAAAAACGACCTCCTATTCAGTACCTGCACATTTTCATTCACTGCTTTCTGTACTATTACCAGCACTCGAAAACAAGATATCTGTATAGTTAATAATGCTGGAGTTGGAATGAAATTTTTGCATCTTGGGGGAATCTTGATTAGTTTTTTCACGCTTTCATATCATCTCACTGCAAATTGAGTTCTAACTTCTTCCATTTTTCACAATATGGATGCAGGGAATGAAATTATTTCCGACTGGCAGGAAAAAAATATCTTTTAAGAGGTTTTTGGTGTTTTTGTTCAACTGATAGCTTTTTTGAGTGTTGGTGTTGAAATAAGTTTGTTTAGGGGTGTTTTTATTTGACATATATCTTGTTTTCGAGTGCTGTTAATAGTATAGAAACTCTTGCAAGAGAATAGGCATGGTTCGAAAAGAGATATATACTACATGCATCCTGATGTCTTTAAAGGTACTGAAAAGGAGGTCGTTTGTTTAATAAATGAATGAGTGTGAATGATTGGTATCTGAGTATCTTTTAAAATCTAAGCCAACCTATTACCAGTCTGCATTAGAATTCAGAACATCAGAAAAGAGAAAGTCGAAGAGTGTGCTACAACAAAAACATTCCTGATTCCGTCAAGAGAGAGTGCAGGTGGCCATGAAGATACACGTACCCATTGCCAACAGATACCGGTCAACAGATTGGTATTGGCTATGCAGAGCAATCAGTGGTTGACCGAGCTATCAATGATATTTGTGTTCTTCTACAATGTAGCCGTCATAACCTGAATGTGGTAAGCATTTTAGCTTCTCATCTCTATAATAATAATGTTCTTAAACATTGACAAAAGGATATCTTACTTCTTAGTGTCGTATCTGTGTACTTATGCATAGTTTATGCTTTTCGTTTGTCCTTCTTAAAACTCTCTATTAAATTTCATGATTGAGCAGTAAAGGTGCTTGCTTGTCTAAGATATTTTGACTCAATGGATGTCAAAATGGCCACTGAACTGACTTATCTGTATTCCTTTTTTACCGGTATCTGTTGGCAATGGGTACGTGTATCTTCATGGCCTCCTGCACTCTCTCTTGACAAGAATGTTTTTGTTGTAGCACACTCTCGACTTTCTCTTTTCTGATGTTCTGAATTCTAATGATGTTCTGAATTCTAATGCAGACTGGTAATGGATTGGCTTAGATATTCAGAAGCCGGGAGGACATTTGACTGCATTATAGACCCAACACCGTAAGACCGCCTCTTAAATTTTATTTGAAGTTGGACATGACTGGAAATTTTATATTCTTCTTCTTCTCTCTTTTCTGCTTATAAAGCATGGACTGAGTTGTCTTAGACTGAAGTTTTTCTTAGTAGTTATGATGCTTCATTAGTGTGTTCTTGAAGATGTTAGTGTCATATTTCTGGTATTTCTATAACTCTTGTAAATTTTACAGGTAACTGAATCATCAATCAAGGTGTACTCTTCTTCCATGCTATATACTCTTCCTCAAACTTACAGTTATTGGATTCCGCTCATTCGTTGTTGCCAGTGTTGCTGGTCTACAATATTACAAGCTAGCCAAAAGGATGTTAATTTAGAGCTAACTTCTAATGACAAGTTTTTGTCATGTTTGTGGTACTGCCAATGCCTAGATGAGTAAGAAATCTTCCATATGTAGATACTATGATACTTAGATTAGCTAGAAATCTGATGTTTTGTTTACGTATTCTCGGACCAGCCCTCCCTCTTACTATGGCCGCCTGTTTCAAAATTGTGCATGTATAAAACATTAAAACATCAGTTTTATTTGATTCTCAGATATTTTCTAGGTCATTTAGATGTTTAGTCTGTGCTTGTGCAAACGTTAAGTTTCCGCATTTTGTGAATGGATTATTTTTGAATTACTAACTTCACTTTAACTTTTGTATGTCCATAGTTTAATTTATTTTCCATTTAAATAGTCGTGCTTATAATTATCTACTTTTTTATCTGTCTTAGTGAGCTCACATATCATACAATATAATATTATTTCATTGTCAGCATTAAAATTATTATTTTCCTCTAACAAACTATATAAAAGAAATATTGCCGTGCAATGCACGGCGGACATTAAAACTAGTATATACTTAATCACCATACTAAAATATGCAAATAATCAACACACTAAAAATAATCTTTTATTACGCGTAGTACAAATAGCTGGCTTTTATCTCTTACTCATAAATTTACTAAATTTAATTTAATAAAATAATCACTATTTAATATATTAATAATTAATTAAACTAAACCAAATTTTGTTAAGGCAAATTTTTTGAACTAAAATGTAAATAATATTAAAAACATCAATAACATTGGTACGAAGACATTGGAGCGGGAACAGTGGATGCTAGACTGTCAGTATTCGTTCAAATTTATTATTTTAGATAATATTAATGACATTAGCTATAATGAATGCCAGTACATGCCGCGTCAGTGACGCGTCAAAATTTATCCACATCTCCATCCACCCGTATTTAGATGAATAGTTAAAAAATGAACTATAATATAAATGATTTGCAAAAATAGGCTTGATATGAACGAGATTGGAGTGGGAACATAGTGGATGCCAGACTATTAGTCTTCATCCAAACTTAAAATTTTTATTAATGATATTGGGATAGTGGATGCCAGTTTATGTCACGTCACTTGGTAAAATCTATCCACATCTTTGTCCCACCTGTATTCAGATGGATAGTAAAAATTTTGAACTAAAAATGAATAATTTGAAAACATTAATGTAATTGATGTGAACGGTATTGGAGTGGGGACACAGTGGATGCCAGACTATTAGTATTCGTTCAAACTTATTATTTTGAATGATATTGACGATAATGGATGCCAGTACATGTCGTGTCACTCATGACGCGTTACAAATTTATCCACATCTCCACTCACCCAAATTCATATGAATGGTAAAAAAGTTGATCTAAACCATAAATAATTTGAAAAAACATTAAATTTATTGATATGAACGACATTGGAGTTGGGGCATAATGAATTCCATTCTGTTAGTCTTCTTTCAAACTTATTATTTTATTAATGATAGTTGCGCTAGTGAATTGGGGATAGTGGATGCCAGTACATGTTGCGTCACTCATGATGCACCAAAATTCTATCCATATCTCCGCTCCACCCATATTTAGATGAATTGTTAAAAATTGAACTGAGAAATATTTAATATGAAAAAATTTTAATAGCATTGATATGAACGACATTGGAGTGTGAACATAGTGGATGCCAGATTGTTAGTCTTTTTTCAAACTTATCATTTTAGAACAATATTAGTGATATTGGCGATAGTGGATGCCAGCATATGCCGCACCACTCATGATGCGTCAAAAATCTATCCACATCTCCGCTCCACCCGAATTTGGATGGATAGTAAATATTTTGAACTAAAATATAAATAATTTGAAAAACATTAATAACATTGATATGAACGATATTGGGGTGGGAAAATAGTGGATGCTAGTCTGTCAGTTTTCATTTAAACTTATTAATTTGAACGATAGTAATAATATTGGGCCAATGGCCATAGTGGATGTCATTACATACAACATCACTCAGGATGCGTGAAAAATCTATTCTCATTTTCAGCCTTTATATAAAAAAAAATATATTCACACCATATCACTTACTTCGATTTGCATATCCATATCACTACCATCCACCTAAATTTTCAAATTCACCTTAAATCTAATTAATTACACTACTTTAATATTTCAAAATTGTAAATTGAATATCATATATCAAAAGTAAAATTCTAATACACTTGGAGCAGGGAATAGTGAATGCTAAACTGTTAGTCCTGTTCAAACTTAATATTTTGTACGATACGGATGCCGGTACATGCTGCGTCACTCCATGCGTCAATTTTATCCACATTTTCGCTCAACCCATAATCATATTAAAAGAAATTTCACACTCTATCACTCATTTAGATATGCATATGAATCTCAACCTCGTATTCATAGCTTACCTAAATCTTCACATCCACCTTAAATCTAATTAGTTACAATAATTCTAAATTAAATCGAAATATTTTATACCAAAAGAAAAATTCTAACACATGTGGGTTCATTTCATTAACTAAAGATAAGTATTTCATTTATTTATGTAAAATCAGAGCCTCGTCAGAATCGTTCAATTTTTAATTAGTTTTTTCTTAATTCATTCTTGGTTTGAGGAAACGTTCAGCAGTAATTATACAGGCTTTTACAATAGTAGGTTGGTATTGGGATCTAATCTTATCACAAGAGTAACTAAATAACATATGACTCAAACCGATATCGTTTGTACTATTACAATTTTAGAGATCCAATCCAATCTGGAATACCGTCTTAATGATATTAACTTGCTAACAGAGAAAACCACCAAAACCACATGGCAAATGTGATTGTTTTCATTCATCACTCCCGAAAAATGAAAAATGAATCTCGAGTAACGAGCCCGATTTTGGAATTCACCGGGAACCGGGTAGCACTGTTAGGGGAAATCATACTGCCTGTACAGGTAGCAGATGGCCATCACAGCCTAACCCTCAATTGCGCCTTTGTGGTGATCAATTATATCACACCGTTCAATATCATACTGCGTCGACCTTGGATGTGCCGAGCTAGAGCAGTCTGGACACCTTACCACCTCATTATGAAGTTTCATTGGGAGTGCAAATCGAGGAAAAGATGAATCTTCCATGCACGAGAATATAGACAACTCAGAATCTGAGTCTATGCAACTAAAAGAATCAGGAACTGTTGAAGTAGGCACTTTGTTAGAACTGATATAAAAACACAGCGCCACACTTTGGTTAATCAATACGTGCACGTATTTTCTTGGGACACCAACGACTTAGTTGGGGTTGCCTCTTCCCAACCAGCCGAGCTCCATATGAACATAGATCCGATGTAGAAGCCCATCAAACAGAAGCGTCACATCTTCGCCTTGGATCTATTCCAGGCTATCAGATAAGAGGTGAAAACTACTCGAAGAAAATGTGATCGAAGAAGTTATATATCCTGAATGGATAGCAAATCCAGTATTGGTCAGGAAGTCTGATGAGAAGTGGTGAATGTGCATTGATTCCACCAATCTAAATGATTGTTGCCCGAAGGATAGCTACCATCTACCCTCTATCGATCGTTTGGTCGAAGTAATTGCAAGCTATCAAGTATTGTCTTTCTTCGATGCTCACCGAGGATACCATCAAATCCGGATGGCGGAGAAAGACAAGGAGAAAACCTCCTTAATCACAAACAAGGGGACATATTGCTACAAAAAGATGCCTTTTGGCCTAAAGAATGCATGGGCTACACACCCGCTTTTGGTAGACAAATTATTCAAGTTCCAGATCGGACGAAACATGGAAATATATGTCAACTATATGGTGGTGAAGAGTCGGAGTTATGACATCTTCCTCAAGGATTTGAAGAAAACCAACCAATTTTAAACCGAACTCTACCAATTGTACAATAGGTGTCAGAGCGGTCAAATTTCTGGGATATATGGTGTCTAATCGAGGAATCAAGGTAAACCTTGAGAAAATAGAAGCCCCGCAGAACATGCAATCCACGAAAATGGTGAAAGATATACAAAAGCTAACAGGATCCCTTGTTGCCTGGCCTAAGCCGCTTTCTTTCAAAAGGGGCTGAAATGTTTTTACCTTTCTTTAAAATATTGAAGAAATCCAACAAATTCGAGTGGTCCCATGAATGTGAAGGGGATTTTCAAGATCTTAAGGGGTACTTGAAGCGCCTGCCTACATTGCTGAAGCTAGAAAGGGGGAAGTTCTATACTTATACAAATCTGTCTCACAACCAGCCATCTGCGCTGTGTTGGTATAAATGGAAGAGGGTTCTCAACACCCAATATACTATGTTAGCAAGGGATTGCAGGGACCCGAAACAAGATATACCCCCTTGGAGAGATTGATTCCAGCCCTGGTGCAAGCTTTGAGGCCCTTGCGACCTTATCTCTAGGCACTACTATAATGCTTCTAACCAACGACCCGATCAGGAAGATATTGCAAAAACATGATGCCTCGGGACGGATGATGAAGTGGGCAATCGAGTTAGGAGAGCATGATATCCAGTATAAATCTCGAACAGTTATTAAGGGCCAGACCCTTGCGGACTTCATAATGGAGTCATTCAAACCTTTGGAGCTCGACCAGTCTATGCCCTAGTCACCACGGGAAAATGACGCCTATACGTGGATGGATCTTCCAATATGGGAGGTAGTGGTGTCGGTGTTCTACTCACTAGTCCCGAAGGGAATGACCATCCGTATGTTCTTCATTTTAATTTTCGAACGAACAACAATGAAGCTGAATATGAAGCCCTAATCACGGGTTTGACGCTAGCTAAAGACTGGGAGGTTAAAGACTTTGAAATATTTAGTGATTTGAAAATTATAGTCTAGCAAGTCCGAGGCGAGTATGAAACTCGAGAGTATAGCTTACAAAGATACCTCGAGATAGTCAAACCTTTCCTAAGCCAATTCTGACATTATGAGTTGAATCAAATACCCCGAGAGGGTAACAATAAAGTCAATGCTTTGAGCAAGCTCGCTTCCTCGAACATTAACATCCATTCCTCCCAATAGTTGTTGATCGATACTTTGGAAAAAAGAAGTTACGAGGAAAACAACATTATGACTGTCGACACTTCAGACACATGGATGAGCCCTCTCATGACATACTTGCATAATGGGAACTAGCCCAATGATAAATCTCTAGCTCGTAAAATCCGTGTGAAGGCCCCAAAGTATGTCATACATGAGGGAAATTTTACACAAGAAAGGGTACTTGCAACTCTTACTCAAGTGTGTCGGAGCTTCCGACGCTGAACATCTCATTCGAGAAGCATACGGGGGAGTCTGCGAAAGTCACCAAGGACCTCGGACGGTGTCCCGAAAGCTGCTACTAATGGGATACTATTGCCCTACCATGTTATAAGACTCGCTGAAATATATTCAAGCTTGTGACCAATGTCAATTAAAGGTATGCTCCAATGATCCATGTTACGCATGAAAACGTGATGTCAATTCAAGAGCCTTGGCCCTTTCTAAGATGGGGGATCGATCTTGTCGGCTCTTTCCCCACAACCCCAAGAAGCTTTAAACACATCATTGTGGCCATCGACTACTTTTCAAAGTGGGTAGAGGCCGAAGCTTTAACAAACATGACTGGTAAATAGTCATCAAATTTTGTTGGAGGAACATCCTATGCCGTTATGGGATTCCAAAATAAATAGTTACTTACAATGGACCCCCAGTTTGACAACTATTGAAGATTGTCTCAGATTTCAATTAGTGCTAAATTCGGATATAGTATATATTTCTTATTTGGTAATTAGATAAACTTGGTAACCCAATATTGTCTATTTAGAATAGAATATCATTCTATTGTTATAAATAGTAAGAGTTTGTTTATCGGTCAAATAAAAGAAACAAGATACAGAGCACAATGTAGTCATACGGGATTGTGTGGCTAGGGTTTAGGGTGTTTTCTGGTGTGTGTTCTTGGGAGGGAAGATAATTAGTATAGAGAGTTATTGGGATGAGTGGATTTACTCTGTAATAGTCTCTAGAATTATACTAGTGGATTCTCTGGTGGATGTAGACCAGATTTGGTCGAACCACGTTAAAATGGTGTTTTATGCTTGTTTATTTATCGTTGTTGTCAATTGTTCATTGATCCTGTTCCGCTGCGGTAGTACTAATTCCTGACGATTGGAATTGGTGCTGGAGAAAGGGGATTAAATTCCCAACAACAACAACCCTTTCAAGAAATGGTGTCAAGACTATAGGATCCAGAAAAAATTGACCTCTGTATATCATCCTCAAGCCAATGGCCTGATAGAAGTTACCAATAACACAATTGTTAATGGCATAAAAAGAAGACTGCAGGGGGCAAAGGGCGATTGGATTCATGAGCTCCCAAGTAATATGGACTCATAGAGCCATCCCAGAAACGGCAACGGGAGAAACACCATATGGCCTGGTATATGGGGCCGAAGTAGTTATCCCCGTCGAGATTGGGATTCCATCAGCCAGGACCTCCGAGCAAGGAAGCCAAGATTATCATACCAACCAAGAAAACCTTCATCTCAGTTTGGATCTTTTCGAGGAGAAAAGAGCCAAGGCAACAATCCATGAAGCTAGAGTTAAGGAAATTGTTAAACTTTACCATGATCGGCGGGTCCGTCGAGCAACATTTGCAAAAGGAAATCTAGTTATGCAATTAAGCAAAAAGAACAAGACGGAAGTGGAAGAGAAGCTAGCCCCAAACTAGGAAGGCCTTTATCAGGTCCTAGAATTCCATCCAGGGGGAAGTTACCTCTTGGAAACCTTAAAAAGTGAGCTTATACTCAGAAGGTGGAATGTGTTTAACCTTCAAAGGTACCACAGAAGATGAGAAACAAGCAACTCGGTGCCCCAGTACAGGCAAGAAGTGGGTTTTATGTTGTTTTAAATTAAGCCGCACATCTACGTTCTTATAAATTTTATATCTGAGCAAAACGCTCGAAGACTTCTATATTTTGTTTTAAATCGAGTTACAAGCTCAAAGAGGCATTTTCCTCATTTATACACACTCTTCTATATTATTATTTTAAGCAATCGTTATCTCTTTCTAATAAAGTAGATGTTATAACTAGTGCAAGTATAACTGCGATTGCTACTCATGATTATATACTTGAAAATGTATATGATTGATGCTTATGAAAATAAGTCATTTGAATGATAAGTTCGAATTTCAATCATCTTGAGTAACTAAAATTCCTACAAGTAAAGGAAAATAAAGTCTACAATTTATGAGTATCCTATCTATAAATATTGGAAAAATTCAATTCTTTGGATTCTCGAGCTCGACTTCGATTAGCTCCATTGTTTCCACCTCGAGGAATAGGATATGCCCCTAGCCTTGTTTTAAGGGTTGAAGGGGATTCACCTCGATAGCTTACAAGGGGTGGCCCCGAGCTAAAACAGGTGGAATTGAAAATACCTTTTTTGGATAATTCCGGGATTTGGGCAGCACAAGCTGCACACTATTCCTTTCAAGTCATCAATCCATGTCATTCATAAGACAACCTATGAATGGCCCGAATCCCTCGATCCCTAAGTTGGACGATTCTCATACCATTCTTCTCACCCTAATTCTGCTCCGCGCTATAACTTTTTAAATAGCTAGGTCATACTCTTGAAGGCAAAGACAAAGTCGGAGCTTAAATAAGTTCAGAACAAGGGATAAATAGTGACAAGAATGGTATAGTGAAAATAAGCTACCTACGGGTATATGAAATTTATGCCAAGGAAAGTTCTAAAAACACAAAGTTCTAAACGTTCTAGGAAAGTATCTTGTTAATTCTCAGCACAACCAGCGCACGAAAGCATTTTGTTAATCCTCAACACAGCTAGCGCCCGACATCAGTTTTTTTCCTCAGCGCAGCCAGCGCACTGACAACATTTTGTAAATACTCAGCGAAGGCTACGCACGATAGCATCTTATTGATTCCTAACGCATCCAGCGCGTGACAGCATCTTGCTAATCCTTAGTGTAGCCAGCAAGAAAGCATATTGTTAATCCTCAGCACAGCCTATGCATGAAATCATTTTGTTGATCCTCAACACAGGAACGGGAGGCTCTAGCAAGTCATTTGGTTGGTGGCCACAAACCTTATTTTCTCATCTGCTAACTTAGATGCTTACATCTCAGGGGCTTTCTCCCCTTCACATTCATGGGACCACTCAAACTTGTTGGCTTTCTTCAATATATTGAAGAAAGGTAAATGCTTCTCAGTCCCCTTTGAAGACTTAGGGCCGCGAGGGACTGTTAGATAGTATTATGGGCCTAGAGCCCAATGTGTATTAGCGTAGGGTTTAGCTAGGGTTTCTAGTTTTCCCTTTGTACCCTTGTACTGTCTATATAATTGTGAATACGAGACACACCTCAGTATTGAGGTTTATCCCTCTAACATGGTATCAGTCGCCTTCGATCCTGAACCCTAAATTTTTTTTTCTGTTTGCAAAGCCGCCAGTGATTGGGATTTCTCCGCACAATTGATAGTGTATGTGTGGGTCCACGTTGTTTCTTCCCTGCTCGGCTTCCCCGTCACCAATTCTCTGTGAAATAGGTTCCGCGTCCCCCCGATCGTCGTTGTGTTTCTTCTTTGCCGTTGTCCCTTCACTGTTCGGCGTCCCTGCTGTGCTACTACTCTGCTAGTCGTTGCCACCGATCGTCGTGTCTGTAGTCGCCTGATTTCGATCGATCAAAAAGTTCTGTCTACCAGATTCACGCGCCAGGAAAGCGCGTGTTTTACACGCGCTCGACATCAGCCCCACAACCGTCTGGTTAGCGCGTCGCTACACTCGCCAGCCAGAATCTCTTTTCACGCGCTCTGTTAGCGCGTGATAACACGCGCACATCAGAAGCTTGTCCCGCGCATTGCGCGCCTACTAGGTACATTCTGAAATTTACTCTTACATTTTCCTGAAGTGATCTTTTTGCAAGGATGAGAGTGATTGTTTATGAACTCATGAGAATGGATTTGGAATGGTTTATTTGAGCATTAGTATTTGTATTTTTCTTTATTCGGATATATTGAATTTGGTACATGCACGTTGTGCTGAGGCTTATTTCAGCTTTATTATGGTGAATTTGGCTTTCTTATCACGAGCGGATCGCTCCAATAGCTGGATCGCAGACAAAGCGAATCATTTGAATAATTTTGATAGTAGTCGTTTTTCGAACCAATGGGTTTTTGATTCTGGTGCCACAACACATATGACTGATAGTTCTCGTTGCCTTGGAAATGTAATTCCTTATTTTGGTCCACCGGTTTATGTTGGTAATGGTCAGCCTATACCGGCGTCTCACATTGGTGAGTGTAACATCTCTGGTTTATCCATTTGTGGTGTACTTGTGGTTCCTCAGATTACTAAGAGCTTGTTGTCTGTCAGTAAACTCACTCTTGACTTTCCAGAGAGTATCACATTTGTTGACGATGTGTTTTCTATCCAACATAAACAGACGGGACAGATAGTGGGTAAAGGTTGCCATATTGCGGGTCTCTATTATCTGGATACTGGTGATTCTTTTTTTTTGAGCGAGTTGCGCTCTGGAAAGCTTAGGGCCTCTTTTGAGTTATGGCATTCTCGTCTTGGGCACGTGTCTTATTACACCGTTCAGTTACTGAATAAGTAGGGCCACATTTCAGCCACTTCGCCTATACCTGCACATGTTAGTTGCTCCCCTTGTCAGATGGCCAAGAGCAGTCGATTACCTTTTTCTATTAGTGATAAGAGGGCAACTGGCCTGTTGAAGAAGGTGCATTATAACTTATGGGGACCAGCTCCAACATATGCTGCATTCGCACATGGGTTTTCATATTAGGCACGTGTCTTTATTGGTTATAACCCCAGTTACAAGAGTTTCCAGTGCCTCGACCCTACTAGTGGACGTGTATATTTCTCTCGCCATGTCCAGTTTGACGAAACATGTTTTCCCTATGTCTCATCTTCTAGGGAAACACCTGTTTCAGATTTGGAAGTCTCTTTATTTTTTGAGCCAGCTGGTGCACCAGTCGATCGTTCGCTAGTTGTACCAGTTGAGACTTTGTTGGCTACGCCGGTTGAGTCATCGTGCCAGCACCAACGTCTTCCAGGACTTGCTCTATCTGCCTGTCAGATGATCATTCCCCATCTTCAGCTGCTCCGACTGCTCCTTCACCGAGGTTGCCCGCTACTTTACCACCACCACCATCTCCGCCATCTCCATCAGGCTCTCCGACTTCTTCTGGATCTGATTCCAACTCTACCACTGATGCAGATTCTTCTTCTCACTGCAAACATCATATGGTTACCAGGAACCAGGATGGTACTCGCTGTGTGATATCTCGCCCAGACTTTGTTACTACCGGTTTTCTTGCTCAGGTTATTGACCATTCTGAGCCTCGGGATAATCGTGCAGCTCTCAAAGACCCAAAATGGGTTTGTGCTATGGATGAGGAAATGGATGCACTTCGACATCAGAAAACTTGGGATTTGGTGCCTCGACCATCGCATGCCAACATAGTATCGAGCTCCAACATCGTATGCCAACATAGTGGGCTCCAAATAGGTATTTCGGCTGAGTATCGAGCTGATGGTAGCATTGATCGCTACAAGGATCGACTTGTTGCTCAGGGATATTCACAGATTCCCGGTTTTGACTTTGACCACACTTTCAGTCCAGTGGTCAAAGCTGCAACGGTGCGTATAGTGATTGCAATTGCTACTTTGAGACAGTGGCCTCTACACCAGCTTGATGTCAAGAATGCTTTTCTCAATGGTGTTCTTGACACTCCGGTTTATATGGCTCGGCCTGTTGGTTATAAGAATCCATCTCGGCCTGACTATGTTTGTCATCTGCAGAAGGCCATTTATGGACTCAAACAGGCTCCTCGTGCCTGGTTTGATCGGTTTAGCTCTTATCTCCGACAACTTGGCTTTCGGTGTAATTCTTCTGACACGTCGTTGTTTGTCTTCTCACAAGGTTCTACTCTACTATACTTGTTGGTCTACGTGGATGATATCATTCTTACTGGTAATGATGCTGGAGCCATTCGCCAGTTCATCGCACAGACTGATCGAGAGTTTTCGATCAAGGATTTGGGGCACTTGAATTACTTTCTTGGCCTTGAGGTGTCTTCTACACCATCTGGCCTTTTTCTTGGACAGGCCAAGTATGCCAGAGATATTCTTAGTCGAGCGGGTATGACAGATGCTTCTCCGGTAACCATTCCATTTGTACCACTTTCGCAGCTTCACAGTAGCACTAGTGCACCATTCAGCAATCCGACTCTCTACCGGTCTTTGGTTGGTGCACTTCAGTACTTGACCATTACTCGTCCTGATCTGTCATTTGCGGTGAATTCTGTTAGTCAATATCTCCAGAACCCTCGTGAGGATCACTTTGCTGCGGTTACTCGGATTCTACGTTATGTGGCTGGCACGCCTCATCATGGTCTCACATTTCGCTCAGGAGGTTCGTCTACTCTTTGTGCTGATATTTGTGCTTACTCAGATGCTGATTGGGCCCGTTGTTTGGAAACTCGACGATCGACCTACGGCTATGCAGTGTTTTTAGGCGGTAACTTGGTATCTTGGAGTGCCAAAACACAGCCTACAATATCTCGTTCGAGTTCATAGTCTGAGTACCGTGCACTTGCCAATACAGCGGCAGAGGTTGTCTGGCTTTGTCATATTTTTCGAGACTTACAGTTTCCCTTGAAGGTCCGCCATTGTTGTTATGTGACAACAACAGCGCCATTTTCTTGGTTGAGAATCTAGTGGCTCATAAGCGGGCCAAGCACATCGACATCGACTATCAATTTGTTCGGGAGTTAGTTGCTTCAGCTAAGGTCCGTGTAAGTCATGTTCCTACTTCGTTGCAGTTGGAAGACATCTTCACTATGGGTCTTCCAAAGCCGTTATTTGAGTTCTTTAGATCCAAGCTTTGCGTCTCGGTTAATCCGAAGCTTAGCTTGAGGGGGGGTGTTAGATAGTATTATGGGCCTAGAGCCCAATGTGTATTAGCCTAGGGTTTAGCTAGGGTTTCTCGTTTTCCCTTTGTACCCTTGTACTGTCTATATAATTGTGAATACGAGACACACCTCAGTATTGAGGTTTATCCCTTTAACAGGGACCCTGTTAGTTTCTGCACATCTTTCATAGTCCTCGGGGGTTACATATTTTGCAGAGCTTCCATCTTCTCGAGGTTAACCTCGATTCCTCGACTGGATACCATGTATCCTAGAAATTTGAATGCCCCGACACTGATGGTACATTTAGCCGGATCAACTTCAAATTGGATGTTCTAAGTGTATCAAAAGTTTCTTTCAAGTCTTCAAGGAATATGTCATAGTTCTTAAAAAAAAGGAATACGTCATAGTTGCGGCTCTTCACCACCATGATGAATTATGGACATATATCTCCATATTTCATCCGATCAAGGTTTTAAATAACTTATCAACCAACCGCTAGTAGGTGACTCCAGAGCTCTTCATGTTAAGCCAGAATAAAGCCATAATCAGCTCTTGATTTGGTTAGATATTAGTTCATGATTTGATTAGATAATTAGTCATAATCTTAGCCTTGATTCCAGCCCCTATGTTCAGCCTTGCTGATTTACATAAATTAGTGTATGAGCATGTTAATATGTCTAGGTACATGGAGTAGATTAATCCTTGTAATTAGCACATTGATTACCTGTATATTCTAGACTTTTATGGTCTATATAATGAAAGCTTCTGAAGAGGAGAACATATTCAAAACCGATTTCTGTTACCTTTGTCATGGTATCAGAGCCACTCTAAGGTCATTTCAGCAGAGTTTTTTTTCTTAGCCCTTTAAGTCATAGCCTTTTCATAGTATTTTCTTAGCCTCTTCTCAATCATAGCCATGGAGAAATCTGATCATGTTCTTATCAAGTTTTCTGGCAAGAACTACACCACTTGGGAGTTTCAATTGGAGACCTTTTTGAAGGGTAAGGAGTTTTGGGGTCACATAGATGGTACCTCAAAATCTACTGAGGCTACAACAGCAACTTGGAGTGCTAAAGAAAATCAAATCATGTCTTGGATAGTTAGCTCTGTGGAATCACATTTGGTTCTTTCTCTACGTCCTCACAAGTCTACAAAGGCTATGTGGGACTTCCTCAAGCAAGTCTACAACCAGGATAACAATAATTTCAACTTGAGTTGGATATTGCCAACTACACTGAAGGAGATCTCTCTGTCCAAGCATTCTATTATGGTTTTTTGACTTTATGGACCAACTTTTCAGAGCTTGCTCTAGCCAATATCTCAGGAGCAGGAGTATCGGCTGTACAACAAGTTCACAAGAACAGTCAACGAGGTCAGTTTTTAATGAAGTTAAGACCTGAATTTGAGCCTGTTCGTGCATCTCTGGTGAATAGGGTGCCAGTTCCAACCTTGGAGGTTTGTTTTGGAGAAGTATTGAGGGAGCAGCAGCGCCTTAATACACATAACAACATGGAACATGCCCGTGTAGGTGACACAATCTATGTTGCCTATGCTACACATGCTAGACCCAAAAGTCATGGCATTTGCTACAGTTGCAAGAAGTATGGCCATATTGCTCCTCATTATTCCCAGAAATATTGCAACTATTGCAAGAAATCTGGACATATCATCAAGGAGTATCCCATTCGCCCTCCTCGTCCCAACAGAGCTTTTCATGCTAATGTTACTTCTGCTGCACCAACTACTTCAGCTTCTCTTCTCACTCGTGAGGCAGTTCAAGAAATGATTGTGAGTGCATTTTCAGCGTTGGGACTTCAAGGTAATCCTTCTTTATTTACTTCATGGATTATGGACTCAGGAGCTGCCAACCATATGACAAACTCTGTTAAGGCGTTAAGTAATGTCAGAAAGTATGATGGCTCATCGTATATACAAACAGCAAATGATAGTAATCTTCCGATTACAGCCATTGGTGATGTATCTTCTCACTTTAAGGATGTTCTTGTATCTCCTGATCTCTCTGCGAAATTGATCTCTGTGGGTCAACTTGTTGACAAAAAGTGTGATGTATACTTCTCTGATAAATGTGCTATTGTGCAGGATCAGATGTCAGGGCAAGTGAGAGCGAAGGGGTCTAAACATGGTCGTCTCTTTACACTACAACTACCTATTCCTCGAAGCCTTCCTCCCGTTTCTTCCATTTCCTCTTTTCTTTGTCATAAATCTAGTGAGCCATTTGAACTTTGGCACAAGCGGTTAGGTCATCCTAATTCTAGGAGTTTGTCTCATTTATTCAAAAGTGGTTTTCTATCAAATAAAGACTCAAAGTTACCTACTGTGTTCAATGAGTGTGCTATTTGTAAACTTGGCAAAAGTAAAATTTTGCCATTTCCTTCTACAGGGAGTAGACCTTCACATAAATTTGAACTTATTCATAGTGATGTTTGGGGCATTAGTCCAATCATTTCTCATGCTCAATACAAGTATTTTGTTACTTTTGTTGATGATTACAGTAGATTTACTTGGGTCTATTTTTTGAAAAAGAAATCTGAAGTTTTCTCAATGTTTAAATTGTTTCTTGCCTTAGATGAGACACAATTTTCAGCGGTTGTCAAAACTCTTCGTTAAGACTCGGGTGGAGAATATATCAGTCATGAATTTCAATCTTATCTCCATCTTAAAGGCATTGTTCATCAACTTTCATGTCCAGATACCCCACAACAAAATGGGGCTGCTGAATGAAAAAATCATCATCTTTTAGATGTGGTTAGAACATTGCTTCTTGAGTCATTTGTGCCTCCTAAATTCTGGGTTGAAGCTCTCACTACTGCCACTTATTAATCAATAGACTTTCTTCACAAGTTTTAGGCTTAGACTCTCCATTTTAAACTTCATGGCTCTCATCCTACATATAAATATCTTTATGTTTTTGGGTGTGTGTGTTTTATGCATCTTCCTCTGAGGGATAGACACAAGTTGTCTGCTCAATCTGTCCGTTGTGCATTTTTAGGGTATAGTCCTATTCACAAAGGCTATCTATGTTATGATGCAAAATCTCACAGAGTCCGTATTTCTAGAAATGTGACTTTTTTCGAAAACTAGTGATTTTTCCCTGTCTTCATCTAAACCTTCTTTTGCTTCACTACCCACCTTTGGTGATGCAAATTCTTCCCTTCCTACGGAAAGTTTTGACAGGTTTAAAGGCTTAGTGTTTCAGAGGAGACCCCGTGTGCAACCCTCTTCGCAAGTTTCACAAGTTCCTATAAAATCTGGTCCTACTCGAAAGTCTTCCCGAGTTAGCAATCTTCCTAATTGGTATGGGTTTCCTATAAATTCTGCTGCACTTTCTGCTACTATAGGTTCTATTCCTATTCCATATAGCTATTCGCAGACAGTAATGGAAACATGTTGGCAAAAGGCTATGCAAGAGGAACTTTTGGCTCTTGAATCTAATAACACTTGGGATAGTGTGGATTGTCCTCCTGGAGTGAAACCTCTTGGCTGCAAATGGGTTTATTCCATTAAAGTTAACTCTGATGGTAGTTTGGAACGGTACAAGGTGCTCTTAGTAGCTCTTGGTAATCATCAAGAATATGGAGTAAACTATGAAGATACTTTTGCTCCTGTTGCCAAGATGACTACTATTCGAACTGTGCTGGCCATTGATGCAACACAACATTGGGGTTTGCATCAAATGGATGTAAAAAATGCATTTCTTCATGGAGATCTCAAAGAGATAGTTTATATGCGCCCACCGGCTGGCTTATTTTCTGCTCCTACTTCTGCTGTGTGTAAATTGCGCCGCTCCCTTTATGGTTTGAAGCAAGCTCCGAGGGCATGGTATGCAAAATTCACTTCCACTCTTCTTAAGTTCAAGTTTGTAAAAAGTAAGTATGATCCAACTTTGTTCTTTCGCAAAACTGAGATTGGTATTGTACTTCTCTTGGTCTATGTTGATGACATTGTCATTACTGGAAGTGATTCGGTTTTGATTGATCAGCTCAAGTAGTTTTTACAAGCTTCGTTTAAGATGAAGGATTTGGGATCTCTTACATATTTTCTTGGGCTTCAGATTGATACCAATTCTAATGGCACATTTATATCCCTTGTTAAATATGCCACTGATTTGATCTCTACTGCTGGACTCCAAGATTCTATGCCTATGCCAACGCCCATGGAAGTTGATGTATGTCGGACTCCAACACTTCGACGACGAACCAGGCTCTCGAACTGATCTGCAAGACAAAGGCCCCGGGTGTCCCGGGGATAGACACTCCGACGCTCAAGTCAGTATATTTGCTTAAGGCGTAAAGTATAAAGTATGAGATTAGATGAGAGTTCTACCAAACCTCTTAGGGTATTTATATGGCTACAATCCGTAGATCACCAAGATATGTGTTTATGGTATGAATACAACTCTTATGGGAATAGAGGTTGTATTACCATATATAATAGAAGTATATTTCGGAAATGGTTGTATTACCATGTTTAGGATAGCTGTATTACCATCTTTGAGAAGATGTATATTCTTTGTAAAACATTCATAATATACGCATTCCTTATAAGGATTAGGATTGATGGACCCGTGGACTCATCCTCCGCGTATCTCGAGCCCATGACCCTTCTCGGGCCCTGGTCCGAGTATGACTGAGGTCCGAATGCGAACCATGGACTTATCAGTAGCCCCAAGGTAGATCTTCAGAATATAGAGTGCTCCATCTCGAAGGTTGAAGGAGAGGCTTGCTTCTCGAGGGAATACCAATAACTCGAGGGAGACTAAATCGGGGGAATACCAATAAATCAAGGGAATACCAATAACTCGAGTGGCAGATGATGGTGCTACTGTGTCAGAGATGGATCCTAAGGTGGGGCCCCAAGTTAATAAACAGGTTCCAGCCGCCGATGATGTGAATGATGTCACCCAAGTGGTTGACGAAAAGACGCTAAAGTATCTGCGGTCCTGCAGGCTATCATATCCTCTTGAGTCTGGTTTGAAGCTTGAGGATGGAGAAGTTCCCATTAAAGATCTGGTGAGCCCCACTCGAGGGGTACTTTATGGGAGGTTTTTGCAGCAAGGGATAAGTTTTCCCTTTCCCCCTTTATTCCATGAATTCCTGCAGCATCATCAACTGCATCTGAGCAAAATACATTCCAATGTGGTAGTGTTGATCATGGTGGTGATTTCCTGGTGCACTCGGAAAAATTACGATCCAAGCCTGGATTTATTCTGGAGTCTGTATACGTTATTCTCTTTTGAGACTTACAAGTATATTACCTTGACTCCGAGGAAGAGAAAACCCATCACGTTTCCTGATAACAGTGGTGTGTGGGAGGCAGATTGTTTCACTTTTGACCGAAGCAAGTACGAGGTCCCTGATTTGCATCCCTATTCGAAGGACGCTATAGCTCGTGACAGAGGTTTCATCATCCCTGATCACTTGAAGGGCATCATCGAGGAGCTCCTAAAGGAAGACATTACCCTTCAAAGGAAGGATTTTTTTCTTGGCTCACATGGCTCTGCGTGGCAGTGGCCTAGTATCACTTACTCGTACCCGTTGGATGTTCCTCGGTCGAAATCTACCTCCAGCTTTTTGAAGCCTGATCGGAATTGGGCCCTCCCTGATAAAATCCAGGGAAGAAAAAGAAGGCCAGGAAAGGGGGTCTGAGAAAGTCTCCTCCGAATCATGGTGAATCTTCTTCTAGTCGGTCTTCTTCAGGTAACTCTTCAAATCATACACTGTTGTCATATACTATGTCTTTCTTGTGTCATATGCTGAGGTTTATCTTTGTATATGTACAGCGTCTCCTCCGAAGAAAAAGATCAAGAAGGGGAAGACCCCTCTCCATGTCATGGATGAGGAAACGGAGGAGTCCGAGGAGAAGGAAACTGAGGTTGAAGGGTCCTCCGATGATGGCGATGAATCTGACCTTGAGTTGGTGATCTCCGCAGATGATTCTTTGAAGAAACTGAAGTACTATCTGAGTTGTCCAGAGGAAGAGAATGGTCAGGCTTCCCGGAGGTCTTCTAAGAAGTATCCCTTCGTCGCTGAGGTATTTATCTCTATTATTATACTACATAGATGTTTTGAATGACAGGTTTTAATATTTCATTGATTTCGTAGTTGATGGCGGATCTGTCCACGGTGGGGCCTCGAGTCAATGATGTGATCCGTTACTTGTCTGATTCCGTGATGGAATTATATGTCAAGTGTCGGTCCTTCAAGGAAAAGAGGGAGGAGATTGAAGCTTCCCTCTTGACTATGGGAACTGAGTCTGTTGCTTCTGTTACACCCGTTCAGGCTCCATTGGATGTGACTCAACTAGAAACCAGGGTGAGGCAGCTAGCGGCCGAGAATAAGGACCTGCTGTTGGCGGAAAAGTCTCAAGTGAAAGAGCTGGGGACTTATAGAGATATTGTCGATGAGCTGTCTCAAAATCAACCCGAGGAGAAGGATTCTGAGGAGCCTAAACGACTTGTAAAGCTTTGGAGTGCTTTCCTTGCTTGTAGTCCCGAGCTTCAGAACCACAGTGAGGAGTATGGAGATTTATTCCATTTCTCTGAACTAAATGGGATCTTGGGTGGCGTCTTGCATCCATGTCAATCCGATAAGGAGGTGGAGATGATGAAGGAAATCTTCTCTCATCCTGATGCTGCTGATAAGCTCGCTGCTCTGACTGCAAAACGCTGGATCCCTGGAACCGAGTTTTTGGATGCATTGGATCCCTCCAAGAAGATAGTAACACCAGGAGATTTACTAAGGCTTATTAAAGCTAAGTATCCTGAATTACCTTCTCTTGAAGAGGTGATTTCTAGTTCTTCCATTAATAAGGTGGATTAGTGATGCAGCGTGAAGCGTAGCAAAAAGGTTCAACCTATTGATTCTTAGAATACCTAGGTATAATCGTGATACACTGGAACATCAAACAATGGAGCAGCAAAGTCGTCATCATCACCACCATCATATGCAGGATCGGGAGACACCGGAGCAGCAAAGATATCATCTTTACCCTCATCATCAATGATCTTGCTGAATTTGACATGTGGTTTTCTTTGACTAACAAGAGCATCCAGTCGCTGGATCAACAATTTGAGTTGTTGTCGCATAGAAAGAGCTTCATCTTTTCTCAGCATCACACCCATGATCCGTTGCGGGTTCCTCGTCGGGGAAGGCGGCAAAACTTAGGATCGATTTGGAATCTGATACCAACTGATGCAGCGTGAAGCGTAGCAAAAAGGTTCAACCTACTGATTCTTAGAATACCTAGGTATGATCCTCTTCTAAATCCTATTGATTATGAGAATACTAGGGTTTAGGCTCAAACATTCTCTCTCGCAAGAGACAAGTTCGGAATAGAGTAAGAACTCTCAAAATATTATTTCATCAAAAACCTGTCTGAATACATACAACTAACTAAAATATATAGAGTAAAAGAAATCTAATCCTACAAGAAATAAAATCCTTATAATCGGAAAAAATATAAAACATGGAAAATAAAATCAAATCAAATCACATCATCATGCTGATATCAAATCTTCATCATCATCATCTCACGTCACTGCATCGTTATCCTCATCAATTAGCCTCAGCACCTCCTCATCAGCTTCAAAGCCTGAAATCATTTGCACATGAGCCTCGGTCTCATGATTTACTGGAAAGGAGCTCATGCTAAGCTTAGATACTCCGGGATCAGGTCTTCGCAGTTGTCCATGATGAACACTCTGCGTACTTGATGTTGTTGGGCTTCTTCCCTGGGCATCTTTTTCCAAGTACTATAATGTCACAGTGTGCAGAAAAGTTGACAATAGCCCATCTCTCAAGTGTCACTTCTGGTGAAGTCCTAGGAAACCCTATTGGGTATATTTAAAAGAACCATATTCTGATGTAGTGACACCTTTGATATGTCCTTTTTAGGTTCGAGGTTTAGCCTCTTATGTGCCCTTTTGAGGGTCTTGTTTAGAAGTATCATATTCTGATATAATAACACCTTTGATATGAACTATCTGTGTTCGAGGTATTTTCCTCCATGTATGCCCTTTTGAGGGACTTTTTTAGAAGTATCATATTCTGATGTAATAACACCTTTGATATGAACTACTTTGGTTCGAGGTTTTTCCTCTATATGTGTGACCATGAACTTCAACTTTTGTTTTTGAGGTTTCTTCTCTTTATGTTGAGATGATTGATTCTCGAGCACGTCTGCCCTTTTGGTCTATAGACCTTAATCAAGCACTTTTTTTAAGTACTTTATCTCGAACCTATCTCTTTTATTCAAAACGATTGGTATTTGAATATTGGATCCAAACAAATTATAAGTTGACCAATCATATACTTTATAAAGTATATTGTTTTGAACATCAATCAATGTTATACTTAAGACAACAATCCTCTTTTTAGAAAAGGAATTTAAAGATTGCTTATTATAAGGATACGTATAAAAATATCATGACTTCAATCTATGTTTATAACTTTAAGAATAGAAGTAAAGCAAATAGTGGGTTTTGAGTTTGAGTACCCGTTTGTGCTAGAGTATACTTGTCTCGGACCTTGATGAGGTTTCTCGGACGCTCTTGATAGTCTCGAACCTTTGTGAGGCTCTCCCTTGAGTTTTGAATCTTCTGTGATACTATCATAAGTTAATCACTTTCCATCCTCGTGGTATAGGTTCCCCTTTCATGGTTTCCAAGAGGTAGCTTCCCCCTAGATGGGATTCTAGGACTCGATATGGACCTTCCCAGTTCGGGGCTAGCTTCCCTTCCACTTTTCTCTTGCTTTTCTCGTTTAACCTTATGACAAGGTCTCTTTTAACAAAAGTGGCCAAGCGGACTCTTCTATCATGGTAGCGCTTGAATCTTTTCTTCACCTTGGCCCTGTAGATAGTAGCATTTGCTCTCTTCTCCTCTAGGAGGTCAAGGTCGAGACAAAGGTTTTCTTCGTTGGCCTTGCCATTATCATCATCTGGCTGAGAGGTATGGACAGAGGGGACCCCAATCTCCCTGGGGATGATTGCTTCAGACCCATAGTCTAAGCTACAAGCAGTCTCTCCTGTTGTTGCAGCTGGTGTGGTTCTATGGGTCCAAATCATATTTGATAATTCTTTGATCCAGTTTCCTTTCACTACTAGAATATCAAGCCATCTAAGGCAGTTCATCCTTCATGTGTTAAGGCAGAAAACAAATGCCTTCCCTGGTTGTGACTTAAATGAGAAAAATCATCTAAGGCGGTTCCTCTTCCGCCTTAGATGTTTTTGGATTTAAGGAGTTTGTTTCCGCCTTGGATGAAGGCTTATCCGCCTTGCTCAGTACTTACGAACTCGCTAGCATGCAAGTCTGGATGATATGAGTTGACTCTTTGCGAGATCGTAACTAGAAAACGCTAGTACAAAACAAATGGTTGATTGTTTTGTTACGACAGAAGCTTACGGATCTCCAGATGAAATACTAACGACCTCGCAACATTGGAAAGCCTAGACTGTTATGAATGTGTGCGAGATTGGTTGCGACTTAAACCTTGCGGATCGCTAACACTAGTTACGATTCTGTAAGGTAGCCTAACTTGTCATATATTCATCTGCTGACGAGACTGGTTACGAACAACAGAGGCGATTCGCTGGGTCTGAAGTAGCAAACTCGTTACAAGGCAATTAAACATTTAGAGTTAAAAAAAATGAGCCAGGTTACGACAGCCACGTACTACTCGCTAGTAAAACCGTAGCGAGATTGCAACCGAAAAATTGTATATAATAAAAATTGTAAAAATATAAAAATTGTAAAAATAATATTATAAAAATATGATAAAAATTGTGGTAATGAGAGAGATAACGATATCGTAAAAAAATCGCTTATGTGTATAGTTATGGACTCGCTACAGATCTCGCTTCATTTAAACGACGTCGTTTGAACATTGGGTGAGCGAGAAAAACAGATGATGTTACGACTAAGCTAGAGATTCGTCTGGTGTTGGCGTGAATGGTTACGAGCTCGACAGAGATCAGATTAGAGAGGCAGAGAAGAACGAGCGATTGGGTAGCGATGGCGCAAAAACTAAGCTCAGAAATATAATTCTGGCGAGTGAAGTAGCAATAGTACAAGATGGTCGCAAAAATTTTAATGTAACTGGCGAGAGAAGTAACGATATCGCAGGGAATTCGTAAGTGTCACAAAATTATAGGATTTGAGCCATTTCCACCCATTTCCACTAAAATTGGGTTTCATTTTAATTGTCTAAGCTGTCAATTGCAAGATGCATGGTATCTAAGCACAAAACATGAACATGAAACACTATCAAGCCACACTTTATAAACTAATGGAAGTAATGGAACTCAAAAGTATATGCATCCATTTTACAAAAAATGAAACTAGCTTTTATTGGGAATGTGAGGCCTAGAGATGTACCGAGATCTAATAAGGACCAAGTGTCTAGCCAATGCATCTCTACCATCCTCCAACTCCTTCTTGGTGTATGGTGCATGATTTTCCTCGATAATCTAAGAATATGAAATGTTTTTTTAATACTATTAAATGCAATGTAGATAGTAATAGGTACAATAAGTAGGTTGTAAGAATCCTTACGCACTCGGTGGCATACAACATCATATAGTAACCGCACTCCCAATTTGACAATTGCTTTCAGTGCTGAGAGTGAAGAATTATAACAAATGATTTGAAATGAAATGATAGTGGAAATAAATGAGCATTGGATTTGTAATGTCACCTGAATCTGTATAAGGTTGAAGGGAAGTAGTGTGTCGTCATGTGCACTATGCATAGCAACCTCTAATAAATCTGCAAATTTTGTAGATGGACCAAAGTGTAGAGGGTCCATCCAATACACTCGCTTCAAAGATGGTATCATAGCTACAAAACTCCAATGTCCACTACATATTTTAAAAAATGAAAATGTAAGAACCCGGCTCGAAGATTAGAATGTTTACGAAATGAAAATATCCAATTGTAAAAAAGAAAACTAACCTCTCTAGATATGGGCCTATGTAAATTGTCTTGGTCTTGTCACTAAGGATTTTAGAGAGATAAGCAAGTCGTGATTGATTACTTTCATTCATTTCTTGCAAGCATATTGGGTGCAAAAAACCAATGAAAGTATTTGCGTTTAGAGCAAGGCATTGAATGTACCTAAATAACAAGACTCGTGGTAATAATTTAAACTATATACATCACACGAGCTTGTCAAATTATTCCTAATCCTTTCCTCATTAAAGGCAAGGAATTTTATGTAACTTTTCCTACTTAGAGTAAACATAATATAAAAGTTTGAAATTTGTAGTGCAAGAGTTCTAGATCGGTACACACTACAAGTGGTGTCGTCCACAAAAGTACTCAAGCAATACACACTTCAAGAAAATAGAAAGTTTTTTTTTTTTTTTTTTTTTTGAAAAACTACAAATAGAAATATAATCTACGATGAAACACAAAAACAAAATACGCCTTCTCCCCGGCAACGGCGCCAATTTTGACAAGCGATTTCCCACGTCGTTAAATGGGACTCCGCGAGATCAAAATACTATTTATAAATCACCTACAACTTCTAACTACTAGAAAGTAGATAGTGGGAAGTAGGGGTCGAACCACAAGGAGAAGGGACTTGTAAGAGTGTTTTAAAGTAGAAAATAAACATACTTATATATTATATAGAAAGCAATGTAAACAAGGGGGGTTTTGAGATTGGTTTGGATTACACTATGAAAGCAAATTAAACTATCATTAGCTACGCTAAGGGGATGATACTAGGATTATGAGGCCTTGGGAGGCAAATGACTTCAATTTCCAACTATCGACTTATCACCGAGCAAATGCAATTACAAGGAAGTTTAGACCATTTGTCAAGGATGAAAACATCATTCTCTCGAATGTAGCTAGAAAGGATGATAACACCACTCAAAAGCTCTCATTGTTGATTCACCTAGATGATAACATCATAGATAACTCAACAATGGTATTAGGATTAGAGAGAGACAAACTTACTCACACACCCGCAATAGCGAGAGCATACAAATAAGACATTTGATAACTAGCAAGAACCAAGACGATGATAGCATATATGTCTCGACTCCTACTTTGCTACTTAATGATATTGGAGTGAACGATAACGTTCTACCCACAATTCTAGCTATTCGTTGATAACAATCATACGTTAAAAAGGAATCTTCAACTCAAGTATACAATCACATATTAGGGGGACCAATGATAACATTCAATCCTTACCCAAACACATAATTGATTAATCATGCAAGTTCATAAGATTTCCACTTCTAACAACTCACATTTATCATGGCATTCCTTAACTACAATCACACAACAAGGGGAAGAAATTGTCATCACTCAACCCCTTCCATAGTCATTAATCTAACAACTAGAGATTACACTACCATTATACTAAGTCACCATCATCATCACACTAAATTACTCTAACCAAGCTAACCTAATTAATGACTATGGAGCATGCAATTGATATAAAACACAAAGCCCATAACAAATTAAGCAAGATTGAACAACATCCATGCACAAGAATTCAAGTTCATCAAATGATAATCCAAATCTCAAGTTTAAGCATACAAGGCCCTCAAAGTTTCAAGGGAAATGAATTCAAATGCTCCCAAGGATCAAACTAAGCTATACTACAATACATGGAATCAAACTACTAATCTAAGGGAAAGGAATGGAAGAAAAGGGAAAGAAAGATGAAGAAAAATGGAGCTCTACATGGTTGTGGCCGTTTTTTCTCTCTTGGGGGGATAAGGGGTATTTATAGAATGCAGTGCACGGGCCGCGCAGCACTCCGCGCACTTTTGTGAAGGGTCGCGCACTTTAACCGTTGATCCGATTTGCATCTTCTAATAGTCCATTTTGAAGCTCTTGATGAGAGGAATCCAATGGTATGACCCATGTGATCTAATTCCTTTGCGAACATTTCCAAAATCAAGCTTCAAAACATTAGTGCATCACTTGTCCTTCAAAATGTAAGTTCGCCAAGTTTAGCTTTAAAGCTCCTCACTTTGCACCCAATGCTACCCAAATTAGATCTCAAATGTCATAAAACAAGAGTATATTTAGGGCTCATCAAATACCCCCACACTTAAACCTTTCTCGTCCTCGAGAAAGAACGATTAAAGTCTAAGTGCATACTCCTATCAATTTCACAACAAGACATTTGAGACCTTGACAAAATACAAACTTTCCCTAAGATGAAAATACAAGAATCATGTCTCATATTCTAATCCTAATGAAAGTTCTACCCAACCCCCAATATCATCATAAAGTAAAGAGTGTGCCAAATTACAAGTACAATGCACAATAATATCCATGGCACAACCCTACCCCAAAGAGATCACAAAACATAACACAAAAGTACATAACAAAATGAGACCACCGAAACATGAGCGAGTTTACCTCTCCTTTTGCCTATGCGCCTTTCGGTTTTCACATAGCCACTCTTTTTTTATTTTTATTTTTTTATTTTTTACTCTCCTTTTGCCTAGGATGTAACCTAGCCTCTCATATTTCGCACACTCTCCTTTTGCCTAGGTTATACCTAGCCTCTCATTTTTCGCACACTCTCCTTTTGCCTAGGTTGTACCTAGCCTCTCATTTTTTTCACACAAGCCTCTCACTTTTGCCTAGGCCTTGTTAATGTTTTGACCTATCCGGGCTTTTCACTCTTTTTCTTTTCAAATCAAATTCTTCAAAAGAAGTACACATTTATACAATAGAGCGAAACAAAACATGGATACTAAACCCTCCCCCACACTTAAACTAAACATTGTCCTCAATGTGAAAGAACAAATATAACAATTACATCACAAGGGAAAGGAGCCAATAAACCTGAAGCATAAGATAACAGGCACCATGCTTCACAAAAGATACTGACCAAAGGTTGTGCCACAAGAAAATGTGTAAAATACCACCAGAAAGGATCACCAACACCATAAATGCAGATATAATCACAGTCATATACCATATAACCAGCCCAGATTGTACAGCCAAAACATCACACACAGACAGAAGCTATCATTCAAGCCCAGCACCCAAAAAATCAGAGCACAAAACAAGAACTTGGAGTAGGAGAAGACCATACTTGACTTTGAAGAACAAGAGTTGAACAGTGAAGTTCAAACCCGGCTTGCAGCTGTTCCTTAGGCTCGCGTTGCAGGGATGGCGGCCGAGAGCTGGTGGTGACGGGCACCGGTGCAATCTAGAGTTGCAGCGGTGATCGGTTAACGGCGGCGTGAGGGCAGAGCTTTGACAGTTGGTGCAGGCGGAGTTATAGAGTTCGGTGGCGGTAGACACTGGTGGCGGCCGAGAATGTCCGTTGGTGATGACTGTTTGGAAGGAGGTGGGGTTCGGTGGTTGTGGTTGCGCTGTGGCTATCCGCGGTGGAGATGAGATGGGTGGTGGTGCCGGAGATTGTGCAGAGACCGGCGATGGTGGCTTGGTCGGAGCGGGCATGGTGGGGGAGATCCAGACGCGGTGGCGGGGGAAATCCAGACGCCGCGGGGATCGGAGACATGGAGGCTGAGCAGTGACGGTGGTGGCCCAGTGGGCAGACTAGGTGGCGGGCGGATGGTGGCTAGCGCCGGAGAGTGAGTGCTGGCAAGGACGCCGGAGAATAGATGGGGAGGAGAAGTGGTGGCGGCGCTCGACTCAGGTGAGCAGTGGCCGGCGGGCAGCGGTGGAGGAGATGACTGGTGAAAGGCGGTGGAGTGGTGGAGTTGCAGAGGGGTGATTGATCGGGGAAGATGGCCGGATGTATTGATGCAGAGGATGATGTCGGCGATGGGGTTTGCAGGCGAAACCCAAGAAGCGGCGGCGGGGTGGTGATGTTGGAGGAGGCCGGCTGCCGAGATATGGTGGTGATGGAGCGGAGGATGAGCAGAGGAAGGTTGGAAGAGGGTGGTGGTACAGGCCGATGGTTGGTGGCCGGAGACGGTGATGGTGGAGGAGGTCGGCGAGCAAAGGTGGGCTGATGCGGGAGAGAGGAGAGGAGAGGAGAAGAGAAAGGTTTTTTTTTTTGGTCAAAGTCAACAAGAAAGGGGAGAAAAGTCAGACCAAAGTGCACGGTCCGTGCACTAGGTAGGACAGTTAAAGAAGGGCTGTGCAATTATAGGGTGAAATACCCCTCCAGTAAACACCGCGCGGCCTGCGCGGTGGTAGGCGCACTTTTTTTTCTGATTAACAAAGGCCTGCGCGGTACTTTTTTTTTTTTTTTTTTTTTTTTTTTTTTGATTAAAATTCCATTCCCCGATACTTCCAAATTTCCTGCATCAAAACACTACCAAAGTGTAAAATCTTATAAACAAACGAAAAATCAAATAAACTAAAAATAAGCATCTTTTTTTTTTTTTTATAAGCACATAAAAGAGGAGAAAAAGAAAAAGAAAATCGTGGAGCTACGATCAAAATCGGTTTATTTAACGTCGTCGACACGACATGGGAGGTTCATCCCAATGGTGCAATTGGGCGCCTCAAGAGAAATTACGTATTTTTAAGGTCGTCGTCACGACCCTGATGTTATTCAAACAAAAAAAGATTAAAATCCCTCACCCTCACATAGAAGGTAAAGGAAAGTTGAGGAGGTTTAAGAGGAGGATTGTATGGTTGAAATTTTGGAGGAGTAGAGATAATTGGAAGTATGTATATATATGGCTTCCTAATCTCCTCTAAAACTAATGGAAGTGGTGGAATTGGGAGTATGGGTGGAGGCGGTGAATACAATGGTGGTGGTAAATATTCAAGAACAACAACCTCACTTTCTACTTCAATAGATTCAAAAACCAACTCCTCATCCCATTGAACTTCTTCCTCATACAAAGAGGTAATTTCACTCACCAAAGTACTTGGAATAGGTTCTATGTGGGATGGTATTTCTTCAAACAACCTACTTGGCTCCTCTAATGGTTTGGGAAGTTGGGGAATTTGTGTAGTATGTAGAGGCAATGATGATAATGGTGATGGTAAAAATTCAAGAATAGCGATCACCTCCCTCTCTAATTCACTAGAGTCAACACACAACTCCTCATCCCATTGAACTTCTTTCTCATGCATAATGGTGGGATCACTCACCAAAACATTTGTATTAAGTTCCATATGGGATGACTCTTCCTCTAAAGATTGAGCTACCAAGAGCTTTACCTCTAAGGCCATTTCATGCATTCGCCTCTAAAGATTTTCAAAATGCCGATTTCTTTCATCATCTATCGGATCTTTCTCTTGAGGCATATCCCAACAAGGTGGGGGCATGTCTTGGTACTCATGAGGTTGGTTTTCATCGAGATATCCATAATTCAAATGATCACTCCTTTGTGGCTCATAAGAATTGTAGCATGGATTATATCTTTCTTGACCTTGAAAACCAACTCTCTCCTCATCATAGCACTTATCAAGATAGTCACTTTGGTATGAAGAACCAAAAGACATTTCATTATTGTAGTGCTCATCTCTCGAATCAACATAACAAGACTCGTGGTAATAATTTAAACTATATACATCACACGAGCTTGTCAAATTATTCCTAATCCTTTCCTCATTAAAGGTAAGGAATTTTATGTAACTTTTCCTACTTAGAGTAAACATAATATAAAAGTTTGAAATTTGTAGTGCAAGAGTTCTAGATCGGTACACACTACAAGTGGTGTCGTCCACAAAAGTACTCAAGCAATACACACTTCAAGAAAATAGAAAGTTTTTTTTTTTTTTTTTTTTTTTGAAAAACTACAAATAGAAATATAATCTACGATGAAACACAAAAACAAAATACGCCTTCTCCCCGGCAACGGCGCCAATTTTGACAAGCGATTTCCCACGTCGTTAAATGGGACTCCGCGAGATCAAAATACTATTTATAAATCACCTACAACTTCTAACTACTAGAAAGTAGATAGTGGGAAGTAGGGGTCGAACCACAAGGAGAAGGGACTTGTAAGAGTGTTTTAAAGTAGAAAATAAACATACTTATATATTATATAGAAAGCAATGTAAACAAGGGGGGTTTTGAGATTGGTTTGGATTACACTATGAAAGCAAATTAAACTATCATTAGCTACGCTAAGGGGATGATACTAGGATTATGAGGCCTTGGGAGGCAAATGACTTCAATTTCCAACTATCGACTTATCACCGAGCAAATGCAATTACAAGGAAGTTTAGACCATTTGTCAAGGATGAAAACATCATTCTCTCGAATGTAGCTAGAAAGGATGATAACACCACTCAAAAGCTCTCATTGTTGATTCACCTAGATGATAACATCATAGATAACTCAACAATGGTATTAGGATTAGAGAGAGACAAACTTACTCACACACCCGCAATAGCGAGAGCATACAAATAAGACATTTGATAACTAGCAAGAACCAAGACGATGATAGCATATATGTCTCGACTCCTACTTTGCTACTTAATGATATTGGAGTGAACGATAACGTTCTACCCACAATTCTAGCTATTCGTTGATAACAATCATACGTTAAAAAGGAATCTTCAACTCAAGTATACAATCACATATTAGGGGGACCAATGATAACATTCAATCCTTACCCAAACACATAATTGATTAATCATGCAAGTTCATAAGATTTCCACTTCTAACAACTCACATTTATCATGGCATTCCTTAACTACAATCACACAACAAGGGGAAGAAATTGTCATCACTCAACCCCTTCCATAGTCATTAATCTAACAACTAGAGATTACACTACCATTATACTAAGTCACCATCATCATCACACTAAATTACTCTAACCAAGCTAACCTAATTAATGACTATGGAGCATGCAATTGATATAAAACACAAAGCCCATAACAAATTAAGCAAGATTGAACAACATCCATGCACAAGAATTCAAGTTCATCAAATGATAATCCAAATCTCAAGTTCAAGCATACAAGGCCCTCAAAGTTTCAAGGGAAATGAATTCAAATGCTCCCAAGGATCAAACTAAGCTATACTACAATACATGGAATCAAACTACTAATCTAAGGGAAAGGAATGGAAGAAAAGGGAAAGAAAGATGAAGAAAAATGGAGCTCTACATGGTTGTGGCCGTTTTTTCTCTCTTGGGGGGATAAGGGGTATTTATAGAATGCAGTGCACGGGCCGCGCAGCACTCCGCGCACTTTTGTGAAGGGTCGCGCACTTTAACCGTTGATCTGATTTGCATCTTCTAATAGTCCATTTTGAAGCTCTTGATGAGAGGAATCCAATGGTATGACCCATGTGATCTAATTCCTTTGCAAACATTTCCAAAATCAAGCTTCAAAACATTAGTGCATCACTTGTCCTTCAAAATGTAAGTTCGCCAAGTTTAGCTTTAAAGCTCCTCACTTTGCACCCAATGCTACCCAAATTAGATCTCAAATGTCATAAAACAAGAGTATATTTAGGGCTCATCAGATATCGTAACTGAAAAGTCAAAAAAATTGTTGTGCCTTGGTAGTTGCGATTTTGCTACCTATGATCGCCAGAGCTACATAACATAATATGACTTATTTTTATAACGCACTCATACATGCTTGGATCACGATATAAACAATATGATGTTATGGAATAAAACACAAATTCTTCAATTGTAAAAATAATTTTTATTTGTTCCGTCATAAGCTGATGTATAACAGTATAGGGATTGGTTGACTTAATGTGCACTTACACTATATAAAGCGTTTCAGAATCTAAATCTATAATTGTAAGACATTAAGAAACTCTACAAATCACGTGTACGCTTGTGAACGATGTCCGGCGATTACCTTTAAAGACAATAGCAGAGTTGTTGTTCACACGGGAACTACATATATGCGCAGTTCACTTGCTTTTGATTATAGAAACTTGGTTTACTGTAACTCACGTCTGTGATTACAAGTACAATTCATGAAGTAAACAAAGTATCATGCACACATACACTCACCAATTGTAATCACACATCATACTAACGATTATCGCTTCATAACATTGCATGTTGATGTACTAAGATGTGCTTTGATAGACATAATATTATGATCGATATCTTCCAAATTTAGTATTATACTGTCTATATATAAAATGAAAATATTTTAGAATATGATTGTTCTTAACAAAATTGAAACTGAATTATTTTGGTTTTATATTGAGTTATCTTATGTTGCTTATGTACATTTCCATGCTGATGTACAAAGACGTACTCTACTTGAGTTAATCTCATGATCTATATTTTCCGAATTGAGTATTATACTTTCTCTTTTAAAAATGTATATATTTCAGACTTTGAAAGTGCTTTAAAAAAATAAAAATATTATTTTTTGAGTTATCTTCAAAATGGCTTGTTTACTTGCGAAATCGCTAGTTTACAAGTCAACATAGTTAAACCTTGAACCCTAAACCCACAGACCCACAAACCCACAAACCCATGAAACCCATGAAACCCCAAAATTCTTGTTGCGATATCGCTAGTCAATAAGTATATTAAAAAAAAGGGTTTCTGGGTTGGGGTTGGGCTGGGCTTGATACTGGGCTGTGTACTGATAGTATAATTATTGGGCCTCATGTAGTAGGCCATAGCATAGATGTTTCATGTTCAGTTTTGCGCGGGTCGGCGACCTATCGATCCATTCAATAATTTCAATCAATATATACTGAATAATGGCCATCTGATGAGCCGATGTGGGAACATACTAACGAGACTACTAGCGATTTCGCTACAGGTATAATTAAATTTGATAAAATACTGAATAGAGCTTGTAGCGACTTCGCTAATGACACGCTTGACTAGCGAGCATATTAAAGATCTCGTAACTAAAATTGTAGGTATGAGAGACTTACTTACGATATTGCTAATAGGTTTAAGTAGCTACTAACGTGTGAGGTAGCAATATCGCTACACAACTGAATATAAAAAAAAATTAGGGATCGGGGCTAAAATTAATTAGCCCTTAATTGAGAACGCGAGAAAGCAGACGACATAGACAAATCTGGCCTAAATCCCAGCAATCTAGCCGATGTTATGCCGCCAAAAACCAGGGGTTCTAGAAGTGGTAGAGTCCGATCAGGTTCTAGTAGTGGTAGGGGACGGGGAGCAGCCGAAAACAAGCGCCGCCAGACTGAGTACGAGAATGAGGAGGTTCAACCGCCGGCGGCACAAGAAGTTCCTGTTCAGCCACCCGCCGGAGATGCCGTTGCTGATGTTGATGGCGCTCTCAACGATGCCACTGCCACTGAAGAGGAAGAGACTCCAGAATTCTTCAATGACGCCGCCAGAGCTAGGTATGCTCGCTGTTCCTCTCGGAAAATACTCAATAACAATGTGTTTGACAGTTGCGTTGTGCCAACTTTCCAAATTGATTATTTGCTAGACCACTTTAGGGAACAACATCTAGACTATTTACTACAAGTCCCCGAGCCCATTTACCTAGAGGAGCTCTTGCAGTTTTATGCAAACCTAGGGTTAGAGGAGGGATCAGATGATATCACTACTATTGTGAGAGGGGTGAAGTTTAAACTAGATAATTTTATGATAAACAGTGTGCTGAAATGTCCCTAGAAGAGTCATGACGATCTCAGGCCTACCAAGAAAGATGGGCCGTACGAGGTTCATTATGAGCAACGCTTTCCAGCTGTTAGCCCCAAACAGCCGTTGAAAGCGGGTGAGATGGGTATGAAGTGGTTTGGGAGAAAATCAAATAGGCCTGGTACAGCTAGGAGATACCCGATCCACAAGCTAACCGAGAAGCAGTGATTAGTGTTTGAACTAATCCGCGGGAATGTGTTGCCATCCCTTGGTCATGCCTGCGAGCCTACAATTTGCAGCCTCATGGTGTTCTACCACATCATGGAGAAGATTCCAATCAACCCCAGCTACACTATTCTGACACAGATGATGAAGATGGCGAGGCACAAGACCGCGGCGCTTCCATACGGCGGTTTGATCACAGCCTTGATCAGGAAAGCGGGAATTTTCCCAAGAGGCCGTCCGATGCCGCTTGGCAAGTACGACAAGGAGTGGCTAAAACACAAGAGATTGGAGATGAAGGCTGATGGTAAGTACGGGAAAAAGAAAGAAGCTGAAGAGGCTGCTAGAAGGGCACGTGGTGGTGTATTAGGTATGATAATGCTCACATCTTTACATTTTTTTATGTTTTTGTACAAGGGAGTTGATAGTGCTCACATGTATTATAATGCTCACATCGCAAGTTTTGTATGTATTGTAGATGCTGTATTTGATGCCCGTGGTCGGCTAGTAGTGTCTCTAGGTCAATTAGTGAATGAGATTGAAATGGCCGAGAAGAGGTCCAATGCAAACAACGAGTATCTCAACAAGCTGGTGGCAAGTGGGTTGATAGACTGCGAGTTGAGCGATGACGAGGATGTACCTGATTTTCTAACTAAATTCCCCAAGAACACCGACTCTGCCGGGCCAAGTGTGCAACAGCTGAAAGAGAGCGCCAAGGACCCGTTGCCTGCAAAGGGGGAGGCTGAAATTGGTACTGACAAAGAGGAAGACGATAGTGATGGAGAAGCCAATGTGGATAGTGATGGGTCTGATGGGGAAGACGATTTGGCAAAGTATGAGATGAAGAGGAAGGAGAGATTGATTGGTGAACCCGAGTTCGCCGAGGAATCAGGCCAAGAAACACAAGATTTGCCCACTCTAATTGTCCAAGAGAAGCCAGAAAATGACAAAGGCAAGCCACAAGATGACCAGGAGAAGGGTGTTGAAGACGCTCCAGTGGAGAAGCTAGATGGCGTAGAAGATAATTCGACCGATGATTTGCACGCCGTTTTAGTGGCAGGCCTGTGATGTACTAGACTTAATAGGGATGATTCAACATGTTTTGTTTGTTAAGATATTTCTATTTGCATTCAAGTTTAATCGAATATTTAGTTTCTTAATGGTGATGCAAAGGTCATAAATCAGTGTGCTAGACTGAACTTGGAGCATTTCATGTTAACATGTTAACTGGAAACAAGGTTATAATTGTGAGAATATAAATTTTGCTAGTGTGAACTAGGATCTAGCGAGATCGCAGTTTAGTCGCCTACTACCAAAATGAAACTAAAATGAATCTAGCGAGATCGTTACACGGTCGCGTACTCTTCCGTGTCTCTTGCGAGATCGCTAACTCCCGTACAACTTCAACAGAGCCTAGCAAGCAAGTAACTTACGATCTCGTTACCAAATCGCCTACTTTTCCGTGTCTCTTACGAACTCACTAAGACCCGTACAACTTCAACAGAGCCTAGCACGAGAGACAACTAGCGATCTCGTAACTAGTAAGCAATTAAGTAGCGAGTTCGTAACCTAGTTGAGTTCATCACGTCCTTCTTACTGGTGATACGCTGTCGTTTTACATTGTAACGAGGAAGTTACGAACTTGCAAATACATAATTATACCCCCATCTATGCCGTTACGATTTCGCTACTCTCTGGTCTATAGTTACAAAAATTGGGGATTTTTTGAATTGATACGCTGTCGTTTCATACTCTAGCGAGTGATTTGCGAGGTCGTAAGCTATATTGTTATACCCTAAGGTAGGAAGATACGACTTCGCTACTGTCGGTTATATAAAAAAAAAATTGGGGATCTTCAGAAATCAAAACGCGAGAAAATCAATTGAATCCAACCCAAACACAGAAACCCTCACGCTCATATCACCCAACAAGAATGGCTAGGACTAAGCAGCTTGCACATAATCCGTTTGTACCAGCTCGGCGACCACCGGCACAGGCGGGTTCATCTCAGGCACCGGCAACCACGACTCAGGCTGCTAGTTTAAGCTCTACCAAATATGACAAGGCCAAATTCGTAAGTTTTGATGCTTCCGAAGCCTATTTGAATTTCATGGAGCATAGTGACTTGCTAGAATGTTATGTGGTAGGTTTCAATCAAATTAAAGCGTTAGGGTTAGAGAAAGTGATGCAAATCTTTCAAAGCCACGACATGGGTGAGCTGTTAGGATTGAATTACGCGGCAAATAAAGATGAAACGTGCCAGTTTTATGCTAATTTCCACCAACTTATCGAGGAAGAAAAGGAAACAGGTAGGTGGTTTACTAGGGTAAATAAGAAGGACTTTGTGATCGGGGGGGGGGGGAATGTTTAACAAGGTATTAAATAAGTCTTATGCTGTAGAGGAAGGCTTCAGCGGTCCTCCTACCCCTGGTTTTTATTGTAGGGAACAATGGCCCGACAATGCCATTCTCGACCTGGAGCAAGTGGCAGAATATGCGGAGAAGTATTTTGGTAGGCAAAAATACAATTTAAGGAAGCCTAGGGAGTATAAGATTGATAAGCTTAGTTGTGAGGATAGGATAATATATGAGATGGTTGCTAGGTCTGTGGTTCCTAAGGGAGGATGGATCACCGAGATGAACTACACAACGGTAAGCATGTTTTACTGCGTAGTGGAGGGGATCAGGTTGAACCCGGGGAATGTGATATTCGAGCACATGCGACGCAGTGTTGTCGAAAATGGTAGAACAGTGAAGAAGCTACCATACGGTAATTTCATTACTAGATTTTTTACCAACGAGCACCCTAAGATGAAACTGTCTCCTAATGCGGTAGAGTGTTGCTTCTACACAATGTCCTACTTCGAGAGGAAAGGGAAATGTGAGTTGGTTGACGGCAAGTGGGAGAAAGCAGGGGCGGGATCCAAAAAACCACTTGAATTTGATCTAGAAGAAGTAAGAGAAACTATCGAAGGTACGCCTCACTACATTTCTTGTTCATTGGTTTATCACATGTTATTTAGTACATAATTCTTCAATTTGATTTGATTCCATGAACAGTTGTACCCTCGGTGGCGTACTACAAGGGGCTAGAAGACAATGTCGACCTTATGAGGCAGCGTGTGGCCAAAATAAATTAAAATTGCTGGATAACAGAGAAGGTGATACGTGGAATTGAGAGGGCGCATGCCAAGAAAAAAACAAAGGTCGATCCACCAGCTCCAAAACAGACCCCACCTCCTAGCAAGGATGATTAGATTAGCATTCTATGTTGGCTAGTACTTGTACTGAATTCTCGAATTTCTATTTCGATTTTTTTGTGTCTCAAACAAATTAGTATCGAATAATTCTTTCTTATATCTGTTGAATAATATTTCTATTTTAATATATGTACTTATATTAGTAATAATATTGTGTTTTGTTTAATATTAAAAATCTTTAAAAATGAGTTAAATTTAAATTCTTCTGAAGTGACGACTTACTTGCGATGTCGCCAGAGTCAAGTTAGCAAATAAAATCAATAAAAAAGGGACCTAGCGATATCGTAACCTATCAGAATGAAGAGACAGAAACTAATCTGCGATTTGAAGCCGGTTGTAGCGAGCTCGTAACAGACACGCTTAAGTTACGAGCTTGCTACTTAGCAAGTTAGCAAATAAAATAAAAAAATAGACCTAGCGAGACCGTAACCTATCAGAATGAAGAGACAGAAAATAATCTGCGATTTGAAGCCGGTTCTAGCGAGCTCGTAACAAACAAGCTTCAGTTACGAGATCGCTACTGAGCAAGTTCACTTAAATTGGTATTGAGCGGCGGGTGTTACGATATCGCTAATGCTAAAGCAGGGTTCTTTTTTGTTTGAATTACATGAATTACATGAATTATTATCCTAAATTCAATCACAAATGAACTTTAATTTATGATTACCATGAATTAAAACAAACATTTGATAGAAACACAGTATTCAAAACCAATGATAATCAAATATGCTACTTATGTTTTTTACTCTTTTTGGTCTTCTTCTTCTTTGGTTGCCGCCCCTTCCTCTTTATAGTTTTCCCTGCAGGATTAATCCACATGCCTTCTTCATGATCCATTATGCACACCGACGCACAAACAATGTCATCATCTTCCTCTAGAGTTTCGTACACAGAGGGCGGAATGGTGTCATTAGAAATAGTGCAGTCTTCATCGAACAAGCCGTCACCATAGATGAATGTTTTCTTTCCATCAACAACGATCTCCCAAAGAGGATCAATTGGATCTTCCACATAGAAGACCTGATGAGCTTGAGCCGCCATGATGAATGGATCTTCTCTAGACCCAAGAATTCCCCTATTGACTAGAGTCATGCCTAAATCCTCTAAGCTCACCCCTTCAGCTTGATCTACCCATTCACATTTAAACAATGCGATTCGGACATGAACAAAACCCATTTCCCATATATCAGTAATGGTACCAAAAAAACCATTATCACCCTCTCCAGGTACTGACACGCCACTATTTTGGGTTGCAGATCTATCATCACTCCACTTAGTACCAAACGTGTATCCATTGATGTCATACCCGCTAAACGACGTGACTGTGTCGAGGGGTCTCTTTGCAACTCATTTTACAACATCGGGGTATTCACCGCCATTCTGCACATGTATTTTGAGCCAACTAGTAAAGTCGCTGCAATGAGTTTCAAGAATCCTAGGTTCCAACCAGGTCGGGTGTGTTGACCTAATCTCAATAAGGTGAACATCAACATAAAGACTCACTTCATGATGGTTGCGCAGAATGTAGAGATGGGCTATAGATATTTCATTGGAAGAAGGGCTAAATTTAGACTTATGGCGTAGTCCGACACCATCCAATCTACCATCGTGTCTAGAGACCGGCAATCCTATAGTAGGTACATCCTGTAAATAGTTGGTACAAAATTCTATTACCTCTTCCGCGACATATCGCTGCACTATACTGGCATCTGGTCGGTAATGATTCTTAACAAAATGCTTGAAAATGCTCATGTACCGCTCGAATGGATACATCCATCTCAAGTATACTGGTCCGCAAAGCTTCACCTCCCGCACCAAATGAACTATCAAATGAATCATTATGTCAAAAAAGGAAGGGGGGAAATACATCTCTAGCCTGCACAATACTTCAATTACCATATCCTGCAATTCATCCAACTTACGCCGACTCACTTTCTTGCGACATATCTGTTTAAAAAAATAACAAAGCCTTGCAACCGCGTCTCTAACGTGAGAAGGCAAGCAACCTCTCAGAGCAATTACATTCAAATCCTGCATCAGATTGTGGCAATCGTGCGACTTCATTCCCACCAATTTCAGCTCAGCAGTAGATACACAACTACTAATATTAGAACCATATTTAGAAGGCACCTTCACTGATTTCAAAGTCTTACAAAAACTCTCCTTCTCCTCAGATGACAAGGAATAACAAGCAGGTGGTAAGTATGTCGTGCCTACTTCTTCTTGCACGGGAGCAAGTGACGTCCTTATGCCAAGATTAACTAAATCCTTTCTAGTTTTCAATCCATCCTTACTCTTCCTTGGTGTATTCAAGAGCGTCCCAACCAAAGCTTCACATGCATTCTTCTCTATATGCATGACATCTAGACAGTGGCTCACATCCAAGTGCTCCCAATAACCAAGTTTGAAAAATATCGAACATTTCTTCCAAATCGTAGTTTGTGTGCTTTTATTTTTTCCCTTTCCCAACACGTTATCCATGCCCGATACTTTTGCAAATATTTCAGAGCCTGATAATGGGACGGCGGCAACACCATGCTCATCCTGACCGTTAAACCACTTCTTACCACTCCTCCACGGATGACTCCTAGGTAGAAATCGTCTATGACCTAGATACACAGGCTTACCACCGTGCTTTAATTGACAATGGCTGGTATTGCTCTCACATACTGGACATGCAAAATGACCTTTCACAGAACACCATCAAAGGTTACCTAACGCAGGGAAATCATTGATGCTCCACATCAACATGGCTTTAAGCTTGAATTTCGCGTCCCCTCGACTTCCGTCAGGAATATGAATCCCATGCTTAAATAAGGATTCCAACTCCTCAACAAGAGGCGCTAGATATACATCAATGTCATTACCAGGCTGATTAGGCCCCGAGATCATAGTGTTCAAAAGCACATACTTTCGTTTCATCATCAACCATGAAGGTAGATTATAAATAACAAGTATCACTGGCCATGAACTGTGGGTGCTAGACATGTTGTCGAAAGGGTTCATTCCATCAGTAGATAGTCCTAAGCGCACGTGTCTAGGTTCCTCACCAAATTCTTGGTACATAGCATCCATCTTCTTCCACTGATCACTATCAGAAGCGTGAGATATAATATCATCATCTTCCTCTCGAACCCTATCGGCATGCCATGTTAACAATTTTGCATCAACTGGATTGGCATACAAACGCGTCAGTCTCGGTTTCAAGGGCATGTACCACATCACCTTAGCAGGTCCTTGCTTTGTCGATGTTGTCACTGTTTCTCTACATACCTCGACCTTTCCCTCCTTCTTTTTCCATCTCTACTCACCGCATACCTTGAAATCATCCTTCAAAGAATCAACACTCCCCCTATACAACATACAATCATTCGAGCATGCGTGAATATTAGTAAACTCCATGCCCATAGGACACAATATCTTGCGCGCAACATAAACCCTGTCAGGACATAAGTTGTCCTGAGGAAGTAACTCCTTAACCAACTCTAGCAATTCCGTCATTCCTTTATCTGAAATACCATGCCTTGCCTTTAGGTTCATTAACAACAATGTTGCGCCCATTCTAGAATGCCTAGCCCCAACATATAAGCTTGTCTGTTAATCGTCATACATTGCCTCCAACATACTTTTCTTCCCAACAAACTCCATAACAACATCGTCGCACATGTCTGAAAGCTGTTCATTATACTGCAGGATTTCCTAGGTGCTACCCTCCTCCATCTCAACCTGGTCACTTCCATAATGGCCTTCCCCATGCCAAACCCATTCTGTGTAGGATTTGTCAAAACCTTTACAAAATAAATGTTCACGCACTAAAGCAATATCTTCAAATATGGCGTTGTTTCTACACTTGTTGCATGGACATTTAACCCCTCCTATGCTATTCTGCCTAGAATGTCGCAACCCAACATCTAAGAAATTTTCCACCAAATCTAAATACTCTTTTGATAATCGAGCATTCTCGTTCATTATTCTTTCACGGTCCATAATTCACAAATCGGACTAACAACTCCACAATACTACTAACCCACTTACTTTAGATGATAAACACATAAACTACACACTGCATTAACATAAAAATGAAAAGAAATCAAAATGCATACAAAAATTATGCATCAAATAAACCAAATTCAAGAGACTGGCCAATACAATGCGCAGATTAAACCTTACCTACTCCAACACGGGAACAATGAGACCTCCAAGCAAACTTGAACTGATCACCCTTCAATATCCACCTGTTTAGACCTTTTTAAGTTTTTTGTTTTTGGAGTTAGAACGGCCAGTTCCGATTAAATCTGTGACCCATACAGAGTCTCTTGCAAAATCGCTACTACCTCGCTCACACTTTTGAGTAGCCAGCAAACTCGTAACAATACAATCAACCTCACATGCACTTTACATGCACTGTACATTCTCAAATCTCATATACAACCTATACAGTAGCGAGACCGCAACATCACTCGCCACATCCTAGCGTCCAAGTTACGACACGTTGCATATTCTCGCCTGCTTAAATTAGGGTTTAGGCAAGCTTACGAGTTCGCAACGGCCAAAGTACATACTAACGAGCTAAGCTACGATTTCGCTACATAGACGTTTAACTTACCACAAATGTTACGAGTTCGTAACAACCCTCTCCATTTAAGGCGGATCCTTTTTTTCCGCCTTAAATTTGTACATTTTTACGTCAGAACTGATTTCCGCCTTCAACAACGTCTATCCGTCTTAAACTTCATTTTTTTACCTAACCTGAGATACTAGCGAGTTCGCGACGTTCAAGCAAGGCGGAAAAAAACGCGAACGCCTCAAACGCCTTAAATATGTGTCTTGCATCAAGCCCTTTGTAGTAGTGTTTAGCTCCTTCAGGGCGCTTTTTGATGCCGCATATCAAGGCTCGGTTCGTAGCTTTTTCTTGGTCGCTAGCTTTTGGATTATACACTAAGGCGAGCTGCTGGTGTATTCTATACTCCTTGTATCCTTTCTTGAAGGGATCATTATTAAATTGTGCTCCATTATCGGTCACTATGTATCTCGGGATGCTATAGCGACCCACAATATTTTTCCAGCAGAAGTTGATAATAGGGGCCGTTAGAAAAAAACCCTACAAGATCTATGCCCCGTCGGACAAATGGCCAGGATTCTTAGATGGTAATCATATTCTCCTGTGGCATGTGGATCATTTTAGCAGATCTCTGGCACTAGTGGCAAGAATCGACATATCTTTTGGCGCCTTGTAGCATCATAGGACAGAAATAACCCATCTGTAGGAGCTTTCGGGTGATGGTACGTGGACCTTGGTGGCTACCGCAGACTTTTTCATGTGTTTCTTGTATTAAGTGTTCCGCTTCGGAAGGCCCAACACACTTGAGTAGGGGTTGGAGGTATCCTTTCTTGTATATGATGCTGTTGTGGATGACATATTTTGGATCTTTACCTCTTCTGTAGGAGCTTTCGAATAATGGTACGTGGATCTTGATGGCTACCGTAGATTCCTTCATGTGTTCCTCAGACCTTACATGCCAGGTGCTTGTCCTCAAGAAGGGTACCCATTTGAGGGTATTTAATGTATGAGTTCATCCCTGTGTCCGAGATGCCAGTAGCCATAATGCCATCTTCTTTACAATTTCTCTTCGCCAGGATCTCCCTTAGTGATTCTTCTCGGAGGATATGATTCAGCTCATAGTGTCAGAGTTGATTTAGGAGAGATTTAACCATCTCGAGGTATTTCTGAAGATTGTACTCTCGATTTTTGAATTCACCTTTGACCTGCCGAATTGTAATCTGTGGGTCATTGAAGACCTCAAGGTTTTTGACTTCCAGGCCTTTAGCCAATTTTAATCCGGTGATGATAGCTTCACATTCTGCTTCATTGTTGGCGGCTTGGAAATTGAAATGAGAAACATAAAGATGGTTCTTTTCCTCAGGGCTGGTTAGTAAAAATTTTAGCACATCTTCCCCCGGAGTTGGAGGATCTCTTGACACATAACTGTCATCTTTCTCGGAGTAAAACACCATAGATTGTTCAAAATCAGTGTTGGGAACTAAATCTCCTAAGATGGTGTTGTTGGCCGAGATGTTACTCATTTTTCTGGTGTCGTGTATAGCCGTGATTACACAGGAATGCGTCACTCCTTGGTCTCCTTTGATTGAAGCTACTCCTTGTGGTGTTGAAAACTTTAGCATCATATGGTATGGAGACCATATGGCTTTAGCTTAGCACATCCAAGGTCTGCCAAGAATAATGTTGAAAGGTGTGATGGTGTTGACAATCACAAATATGCGGTAGAGGGTCAGGCTCCTCATCCCATCTGCCACTGTGACCGGGAGTGTGATTTTTCCAAGAGGTGTTACGGGATTTCCGGTAAACCCCGAGATCGGACCCGTAGGTTTGAGGTCTCCCTTGGTAAATCCTAACTTCTGGAAGCAATCTTGAGACATTGCTTCTACTCCACTCCTGTTGTCTATGAAGAGTCTTGTTACCAAAGAATCTTGTATGGTTGCTGAAATGATGAGAGGATCATACTGAAGCATCTGATTTGGTATATCATCCTTATCCGAGAAAGTAATAGCTTCTTCGGAATGGAGACTCTTGTTGACCAGCTTGGTATGTGGTAGGGTACGTACACTATCCTTCAGCTTAGTTAGGGAAATTGTTTCTCCAGTATAGCCATTAATGCCGTTGATGACTCGGTTGGCTCCATTTGATGGTGGTGGGGGAGGATCTTGAGGATTGTTGTTTCCGCCACCTTGGTTGTTATTGTTAAGGGAGCTATCTTTCTTCTTTTTTTCCTTTCTCGAAGTGTTATTACCTAACATCATCCGGTACAGGTTTACTAAGAGGATTTCATCTTGATCATAGCGTCTCGTGGAGAGATTCATGTATCTATAATAGTGTTCTATCACAGATTCTCCTTCTTGTTGTCCATCTTCAAGAATTTGTCGATCTCTTTGTGCTCTTCCTTCCGGAGAGAAAATCGAGTTGGACCTACTATACCCCGACCTATTTTCCCTCGGTGGAGTGATTGAGAAAAGGTCAATTTGGAGTTGATCAGAGCCCCGCGGGTTGTGTTGTATGGTTTGACTCAAGGTTTCCCTGAGATGGCTCTACCTAACGTCCTCCTGCTGTCTTTATGCAAAGATTTGCCGATCCCTTTGTGTTCGTTCTTCTGGAGAGAAGATCAAATTGGGGCCAGTATACCCCAACCTATTTTCCTGGTTCAGGCCATTTGAATTGTTGACGTTCGTGCTGTAATTCACGTCGTTATGGATGGAAACCCTTTGACCTAAGTTTGGTACTTCAGATCCAACAGGGCTTGTTTCAGGAGGTGGGGTCCTGGAGGTAGCAGGATTGGAACCGAATGCTGGTATCTTGGATATGATGGGATTTGATCCGGGAGGTGCTCTGAGCATACCATGATTTGAACCGGAAATTGGTAGTGTTATCCCAACAAGATTTAGATTAATGGATATCGGAACGTTAGAGTTTACGTTACCCATGGTAGAGTTTGGTGATGGCTGTGAGGCAAAGTGTGCCCGAGATCTTCTGGGTTGTATGCGCCCTCGACCACGTCCATGTCCTTGAAAGGGCTGTTCCGCTTCCGGATTATCCTCTGGATTTTGCCCTAGTACACGGGCGCTTCATCTGGGTTGCTCGGCGTCAGACATGTTTTCGAGGAAGTTGCTTCTTTAGGCGGGTTAGACCAGATCGGAAACAAGGTTCGGCGACGTCGTCAATGAGTGTGTGATGTCCCACCGGGTGTGCCAAATTGATGTATGCCGGACACCAACACTTCGACGACGAACCAGGCTTTTGAACTGATCTGCAAGGCAAAGGCCCCAGGTGTCCCAGGGATAGACACTCTGACGCTCAAGTCAGTATATTTGCTTAAGGCGTAAAGTATAAAGTATGAGATTAGATAAGAGGTCTACCAAACCTCTTAGGGTATTTATATGGTTACAATCCGTAGATCACCAAGATATATATTTATGGTATGAATACAACTCTTATGGGAATAGAGGTTGTATTACCATATATAATAGAAGTATATTTCAGACATGGTTGTATTACCATGTTTAGGATAGCTGTATTACCATCTTTGAGAAGATGTATATTCTTTGTAGAACATTCATAATATACGCATTCCTTATAAGGATTAGGATTGATGGACCCGTGGACTCATCCTCCGCGTATCTCGAGCCCATGACCCTTCTCGGACCCTGGTCCGAGTTTGAATGAGGTCCTAATACGAACCATGGACTTATCAGAAGTGAATTTAAAGTTAAGCAAAGATGAGGGAGATCTTTTGCCTGATCCAGTACTCTATCGCACTCTTGTAGGGAGTTTGGTTTATCTAACGATTACCAAGCCTGATATTTCTTATGCTGTCCAACAAGTTAGCCAGTTTATGACTGCTCCTAGACACTTGCATATGGCTGCTGTTCGGAGGATAATTCGTTATGTCAAGGATACAGTTAATCGTGGCCTATTTTACTCCTCTGAGAATCAGATCAATCTTACAGCATATAGTGATGCAGATTATGCTGGTTGTATTGACACTAGACGCTCCGTTACAGGTTGGTGTATGTATCTAGGTAAGTCACTTATTGCATGGAAAAGCAAGAAACAAGATCGTGTTTCTAAGTCATCTACGGAATCTGAATACAGAGCTATGTCTCAGGCTTGTGCAGAAATTTATTGGCTTCGGGGACTATTGAATGAACTTGGTTTTCGTCAAGGTAGACCTACACCTCTTCATGCAGATAATATGAGTGCGATATACATCACAGAAAATCCTACGTTTCATGAACGTACTAAGCATACAGAGTTTGATTGTCACTTCATTCGTGAGGCATTTGAATCCAATCTTATTTCTCTACCTCATGTCCCTACTCATCTTCAAGTGGCTGACATTCTGACAAAAGCCGTGACACAACAACGACATAATTTTTTGACAAATAAATTGATGCTAATGGAGAGAAACATCAATTTGAGGGGGGATGTCAAGCCAGAATCAAGCCATAATCAGCTCTTGATTTTGTTAGATATTAGTTCATGATTTGATTAGATAATTAGTCATAATTTTAGCCTTGATTCCAACCCCTAAGTTCAGCATTGCTGATTTACATAAATTAGTGTATGAGCATGTTAATATGTCTAGGAACATGGAGTAGATTAATCCTTGTAATTAGCACATTGATTCCCTGTATATTCTAGACTTTTATGGTCTATATAATGAAAGCTTCTGAAGAGGAGAACATATTCAAAACCAATTTATGTTACCTTTGTCACTTCAAACCAAAAGACATCTTCTTGTAACAACATGTCCCATTGTCATTGATGAAAGATGTGTTCTCTATCCTTTTCTTTCATTGAAATTTGATGATATCATTGACGAGCATCAAAGAAAGCCAACACTTGATAACCAGCAATCGCTTTGACCAATCGATTGATAGAAGGAATTGGGTAGCTGTCTTTTGGACAACAATCAGTGAAGTTAGTGAAGTCGATCCACATTCGCCACTTTTCATCAGACTTCTTGACCTGCACTGGGTTAGCTAACCATTCAGAATATATAACCTATTCGAATACATCGGCTTCGAGTAGTTTATCTACTTCTTGTTTGATGGACGGACCCGATCTAGGGCAAGAATGCGGCGCTTCTGCTTGACAGGCTTCTGCATCAGGTCTATGTTCAAATGGTGCTCCTCCAGATGAGATGGTACCCCTACCAAATCGCTGGTATCCCAAGAGAAAAAATCTACGTATTAATTAAGTAGATCATGAGGTCGTGTATTTATCTCGTGGATAAGATCATAAGAACGCACCTACTTCCACAGTTCCGGACTCCCTGGGTTGCATAGGCTCTAACTCGGAGTAGTTTTTGAAACTACGTAACCTTATTTTTGAAATTAAATCCCAAAATAACACTCTTACAAAAATAATTTCAAAAGTAATACTCGTAATTAAATGTTGGAGTGAAATTATAAATTACAAGAACTTTCGGACTAAATTTAAATAATAATATTCCCATAAATACTTGTATATTTCAATTACACCCACTAACTTATAATCCTCCCAATATTATGAATTTCAAAAACACCCTTATGTAGACGATGAGAGAGGGAAAAAATAGTTTAATACATAGTTTCTGCAGGTTAGGACAGGCCTTGATATATAAAGTAGCCTCATAATTAAGATGGGCTTCTCTCAAGAAGCTAAACACGAGTCTCGGATGCTAAACATTGCTGAATTTTGCAGAGTCTAGACCTTGAATCTCACTAATTTCTCAAATCAGATCCATGAAATTAAACTCCAGATGCTCCACCAGAGGTGCTTTCCTTTGAATCTCGGGTATCATCTTCTTACCGATAGTACCTTCCAAGGATATAATAGAGAGCTTTGTATTTTCATGTTTACTAACAGTAATATCCCCATGTTGTGCAAGCTTCAAGGATACTATAATTGATGGTTACATCCGCGCAATACCTATGATCAAGAATGCACTCATTAATATTTTATTGCACATTACATTCATTCGTATGTACTTTTAGATAATCACAGCAATCCCAAATCCCAATCCACTTGTTTGCAGAGATTCTAGGGTTCTTGATTCCCCCATCTGCGTTTCTTCTCTGAATCACAAAGAATCGATTGGATGGGCATTTGTTGGTTTGCCGAGGTGGGGTTTATGTGAAACTTATACTATTCCCGATACCTAAAAATACGCGTCTTCCCTAAATCCCACAACCCCGCCACCCCGGACCCACCGTGCACGGATGGGTAATGGTAATGATATTACTTTTGCCAATGGCAACGCCACCGTCCCCACGCGGTGGAATAGCTCCAGGCCACAATTTTTCACAGGCGTTAACCAATACACCACCTCCACTTTCCACCCTGCTCCCCTCCAATCCAGAGATTCAGCCAATTACTCACCACAGAGGAGAACTCACTTGTGTTGTTACCAGAAGCCAAGACGAAACCTTGGCCTCCCACTACACCAACACCCTCGTCGGAAAGTTCAGCCGAGGTAAACCCACCATGGAAAAGCTAAATGAGGCGTTTAATTCTGCAGACTTCAAAGGGAAGTTCCAGATAGGATCCATCGATATAGGCACATTCCCATCTGATTTCAAGATCTGGAAGACTATCAGCGATGTTGGATCAAGGGCTTATGGACATTTGGAGGTGCTCAAATGAAAGTTTTAAAATGGACTATAGACTTTTGCCCATTAGCTGAATCCTCGATCGTCCTAGTGTGGATTACAGTAAGAAAGTTACCATTTATATACTTTAATGATTCTATGATAAAATTTATGGGCACCAGATCGGTACATATATTAAAAGGGATGTTTCTACTGCTGTTGTGACTAGGCCATCTACAAGATCCGATAAAGAAGCTCAAAACTTTTATAAAACTAGGTATAGAGGATGAGAGCGTGTCTAGGTATCCTGTTGAGTATGAGAATCTGGCCAAATACTGTCACCATTGCTATATGATTGGTCATGAAGATGAGTATTGTGGTATACTTCATCCTGAACTGAAACAAACACTTAGGCCAAACAAAAACGCTAGGCCTGACCCTCCTGCCTCTGCTGCTCCTGACCAAACCAGGATTGTCACTAAGCCCAACCCTACAGCCCCTGCTGCTCCTGACAAAACCAAGATTGTCACTAAGCGTATCCCTACTGTCATTGATGATTCTGAACCTACTGAAATTCCTCCACCCAAATCAGTTTCCCTCCATGCAGCTGAAACACCCTTAATAGGTCATGCTACAACTCATACTGAGCAAGAAACCATTCCTAATGTCCCTGCATCTCCACCTAGAATGTCTGTTGCAATGAGGCTATTAAAATGGTCAGAGGTAGTGATGGTGCCAGCTCATCAGGTCTTCTAACTTCTACCAAAGACATTGAGGCCCGCTCATTCAGGAATGGAGCTAAAAGAAGCAGGAATAACAAACACAAGAAAACTCTTCCAAACACAGCATGAATCTACACTCCTGTTCAAAGAGCAACCCCTGCTACATCATCCAATACTCAAGCAGCCTCATTACCATCTGATACTACACAGATCCAACAACTGGATTTCAGCAAAACTAAACCATCTACAACATAGGATGACACCTACATTGGTACAGGTAAATGCTATAACCCTTTTGGTCTTTTTCAAGCTCACCAAAAACTTCCTTCCTGTCACAGGGTAAAAGTGGCAACAGGTTTTCAATTCTAGCAACTCAGGACAAAGGGGATCATATCTCTGAGGATGATATTACTGAGTCTTCTGAAGATGATAATCTAGAGGAAAACATCACACAAGTTAATCCTCAGAATATCTCTTTTATTGAATTGACAAAAAAACAGTTGAATGATGATGATCCTCCTCTTCAGTTGGGTGAGAAATCAAAACTATCAACTTTCTTCTCTCAACTCAATAAGAACTTTACTCCAAAAAACATTTCAAAAATCCCTTCACCTAATAAGGTGTTAACCAGATGAAAAAGCACTAAAATTGTTTCCCAATGATTAATACACTTAAAATTAATTGTTTGGTATGGAACATTAGGGGTCTGAGAACTTTAACAGAGAGGCTTTCTGATCTGGTTAATCAAAACAACATAGAACTCATGTGCCTAAATGAACCATGGCATAAGAATCATAAAGCTGATACCTTTAGAAGACAGCTTCACTTTACTAACTCATTATGTGCTAATAGTGGTAAAATTTACTCTTCTGGAATAGCCAAATTAAAATCACTCTTAAGCTAGATCACCTCCTTTTTTTAGCAGTGGATATCTACAGTTATAGACTGAAAACTTCTATGGAAGAATTCTTTATCTATGGACTTAGAACAATCCTTGGGAGAGCTTTTATGTGGGATGCACTGGATGGGATGAATTTGAACAATGCTTTTCTTATTGGAGACTTCAATACAATAACGTCTTCAAGTGAATATAAAGGTTCATCTTCTCCCAACCCTAGAAGCATGATAGATTTTAACCAGTTTATTTCTGCTAATGCACTACTAGATATTAACACAGTTGGGAATCTATACACATGGTCCAATAACTAGTTAAGAGGTCCCACAATACAAAGGCTAGATACAGGTCTCTGTACTCAAAATTCACTACTACAAAGGGGTTGGTGCAAGACACATATTTAAGGCGTTTGAGGCCTTCGCGTTTTTTCCGCCTTGCTTGAACGTTGCGAACTCGCTAGTATCGTAGGTTAGGGAAAAAAATGAAATTTAAGACGGATAGACGTTATTGAAGGCGGAAATCAGTTCTGACGTAAAAATGTTCAAATTTAAGGCGGAAAGAAAGGATCTGCCTTAAATGGAGAGGACTGTTACGAACTCGTAACATTTGTGGTAAGTTAAACGTCTATGTAGCGAAATCGTAGCTTAGCTCGTTAGTATGTACTTTGGCCGTTGCGATCTCGTAAGGTTGCCTAAATCCTAATTTAAGCAGGCGAGAATATGCAACGTATCGTAACCTGGTCGCTAGGATGTGGCGAGTGATGTTGCGGTTTCGCTACTGTATAGGTCGTATATGAGAGTTGAGAATGTACAGTGCATGTGAGGTTGATTGAGTTCGCTGGCTACTCAAAAGTTGATTTCGCCTTGTAACATGCTGCTAGGGTTTAATTCTCAGCAGTAATACTAGTGATATCGCAACTACTTAAATTCATATTAAATTATTTCTCAACAGTACTACTAGTGAGATCGCAACTAATTTTATTCATATTAACCTAGCGAGGTCGCTACTATGCCATCATAAGTTTTGCTGTTCTATGTGATCATGTGCAGTAGCGAACACGTAATAAAGCTCGCCAACATTTGTCCCACATCGGCTGATTAGAAAGTGATTTTTCAGTTTATATACGGTTACATTTTACAAGGGTCCGATAAGTCGCCGACCAGCGCAAACTGAACATGAAACACCAAGGCTGAGGCCCAATACTTACATAGGCAAGGCCCGATACTTACATAGGCTAATGCCCAACACTTATACGCCCAATATAGACCCAAACCCAAAAACCGTTTTTTGATCGGTTCTTATCATGTAGCGAACTCGCATAAAGCCACGTCAATGTTGTGTTTTTTTATTGTGTCAATCTTTGTTTTTACAAATTCGCAAGGGTAGAGAAAGTACGCCGCGATATCGCTACAGATTCTCTAGCTAGGCTCTGTTGACTGAATACGACATGTTGCGATATCGTAAGGACCACGTAACAGGCGCTAGTTAGTTGCGAGTTCGCTTGGTGTTTTGTTACTAATAAATCATCATGAAACGTGACGGTGATGAGATCGCTATGACCACGCACTATACAAAAAGTAAATTACTTTGCTGATACGATATGGGCTCTTAGGATGAAAAAATAAAATGTAAGGGACAAGATATCAAAACAAGAAAAGCTATTAAGTAATTAAATGTGCCAAAATGGAAAACACAAGTTCATTAGAATCGAAACAAACTTGTGATACAAAAATACATACTGAAGAACAAACAACTAATACTAGTAGATCGTTCGTTCACCGAGTACATGAAGCAGTTCCTGATCGCAAGTGCATGCATCACAGGTGATGTCCGCCGGATCAAGGAGTGCCCAGGGATCGTACCTCACCCAGTTATTGAGGCCAGCATGCAGATTGCAGCAGATCGGCCTAGGCCTAACTGCTGCTTCTGAGAAGTACCTGAGGTAGTGTCTCCAACCCCAAGCGTATCTCAGACCATAACACATTTTGGCACATTTATTCTGCCACTGTCGAGCCCAATCGGTCGCTCTTCCGCTCACGTACCGACAAAGAACGTGTTTGAACATAACACGAATCATTATGAGATGAATCATGTCTTCTGAGAGGGCGCTGAAAAATGTCAAATCCATGGGAAGAAGAAGGCAAAGAATAGGAGAAGGGAGAAGGGAATATGGGAATGAAGGCTCTGATGGGGCTCTAAAGGGAGAAGGGGCTGAAATTTATAGGGGTGAGGTTCTACATTTGTCAAAAATATGTGAGAGTTCCGAGACTAAAATTAGTAATTGCTGTATTAAAAGAAGAAAAATGTAAAGGCATTCACACCTTTTCATTGACCACATTCACACCCCCAAACCAATTAATCACTGATGGAATTTCAAAGGTTTTTACTGATGGGTTCCTAGACTGTAGCGATATCGCTACTCTCCAAGCCTAACAATTGTTTGTCAGGTGTGTCAAGCTTTGTTGTTACGAACTCGCTAGAGAATCTCTGAGATTGAGGGCAGCATGTTCCACGCAGCAGATCGGCCTGGGCGTGACTACTCAATCTCTGAGTAACCTGTAGTAGTGCGCCCAACCCCAAGCGTTACCCAAACCGGCTCTGACGCGTACTCGAGCTTCCCGGAGGCCTTTCTTATCGGTTCTCTTCAGGATGGTGATCACATTCATGCCTCTCTGAATATCACCCTCGCAGCATATTGCAAATATGGCCAAGACATAGGTCGAGTCTGTGTGACCTAGTGCAGAAGCGTCGGTGAGCCACTGTCGATGCCATTCTGTCGTTGTTCCGGTCGCGTACCGACGAAGAACCGAGTTGAAGTAAACACGAATCATGATTAGATTTATCGTGTCATTTGGGAGGGCGTTGAATATAGACAAATCCATGGGAAGCAAAAGGCAAACAATAGGAGAAGGGAGAAGGAAATGTGGGAATGAAGGATCTAGTGGGGTTCTAAAGGGAGAAGGGGTTGATATTTATAGGGTTGAGGTGCTCCATATTTCAAAAATATTTGAGAGTTCCTAGTAAAAACTTAAAACCATTCTCACCTTTTCAAGATCACCTCATGCAAACCCCAAAAATAATTAAATTCCTTCTGGAATTTGAAAGGTTTTACTGAATTTTTTTGAATGTTATTTAATCAAATCAAACTAAACTAGATTGAAAGTATTGAATTTGTTTTTTTTTTAAAAAAAAGAATCTTGAAAAAAAAAAGAATGTGCTAAATAATAATCCTGAGTTGATAAACTTTATCTCTACATTTTAAAATTATTTAATTTTCGACTAGATTAATGTTGATAAATAAAGCTCATACCTAGCTATGGCGGCGTCGTTTGTGGGTTTGTGGGTTTAGGGTTTAGGGTTTAACTGTGGTAACGTGTACACTAGCGATTTCGCTACCACAGAAGCTAATTAGATTGTAACTAAAAAATAAAACTTTTTTTTTTTTTTAGCAATTTCACATTCTAACATATATATATTTTATATAGATGCAGTATAATACTCTATTTGTTAAATATCCATCATGATATTAACTCAGGTAGAGTACATCTTTGTCCATAAGCAGTATGACATAACTCTATGTAAAACATCAATAATTCGGTTTAAATTTTTAAACGCACTATCATATTCTAAAATATGTACATTTTATATATAAACAGTATAATACTCAATTTGGAAAATATCGATCATCACATGATGTCAAGCAGAGTACATCTTAGTACATCAGCATGCAATGTTATTAAGCGATACTCGGTAGTATGATGAGTGATGACAGTTGGTGAGTGAACGTGTGCATGATACTTTGTTTCATTCAAGATCCGTGCTTGTAATCGCATAAATGAGTTGTAATAAACTAAGTATCTCTAATCAAATGCACGTGAACTGCGCATATATATATATGTAGATCATGTGTGAAACTCTACTATGCCGTTGTCTCTAAAGGTAAGCGATGGATAGCGTTTTCAAGCGTACAAATGATGTGTAGAGTTTCTTATGGTGTTACAATTAAAGACTAAGTTTCTTAAAACTCTTTCAAATTGTGTAATTGCATATTAAGTCAACAAATCCCTATCCCGTTATACATCAGAAATACGACGGAACAAATGAAAATTATTCTTACAATAGAATGATTAGTGTCTTATTCCATACCATCATTTCGTTTAAATCGTGATTTAAAATTGTTTGAGTGCATTTTTTTTTAAAAAATGATTATCTTAAGTAGGGTTCTGGCGAGCATGAGTAGCGAAATCGCAACAACCTAGTAACGTACTTTATGTCAGCTTTTCAGTTACGATCTCGCTAGAAGGATAAAGTAGACCATAAAAGGCAATCACATGAGCACGCAATGATATTGTAAATAGCCACGTCAGGTGTAACGAGCGAGTTTCGATATCGCAAGAAGGAAAGCTAGAATAAAGTAAACAGTTATAGATCAGAAAAACACAACACTTTTGGCATCTTATCCATCACTTCTTACGGGTTTCATCTCCAAAAGTTCAAACTTTTGCACATCTTCTCAAATCTTCTCACCTTTCTTCACATCAAATCTCCATATCCCATCCCATACATGTTCAAAACATCAATTGTGTCAAAACAAAGTGGAACTAGCCACTAATTGCATGCAAAAGATTGGTAAGTTTTGCAATGAATTCCCAACCACATTTTTCCCTATATTCTTGCAATTAATGTCAATATTCAGTTCTGCTTGTTCAATTTGTCGAGTTCTGTTGTTGTGGGTAGGAGAGGGACAAACAAGGTAGACCATCCCCAACCAAAATAATCAATTTTACCGACAAAACTTTGTCATATACCAAAGGTACGATTTTTTTTCATTCTTATTTGCTAAAAATTTGATTTTCTTGTACATAGTGCCTCCATTTATTATGTTATTACTAAATATCATGTCAGAAGCATGTCCTGAACGAAAATCAAGATTTTCTTTTAATGTTGTCCATTGCTTGCTTAGCCCTAAATTTTAGGATTATGTTTTATAATGTTTTTACTACAAAGTACGACTTTGACTTATTAGTATTGTGTTAGTCATTAACTAATTTCAATATACAAAGGAAAGCTTAATGGAGAGCCCTTCAAGTTCCGTTAACTCCGACTCAAGTGGGGGGGGGGGGGAAATGTTGTTGGCGGTTCAAGTGAGGTTAGAAGACAATGAGAAGTGACTCGCACATCGAAAGAAGCTCAACTCCTCACACATTGTCGCGAATTAGAGATTAGGATCAATAACAAAATACTAACAAATGTCAAGTTTAATGACATTGGTGTTGCTATTTCACCCGAGATGATGCCGTGCGATGGTCGAGTTGGTGTGCTAAGACGGCTAGGATACGCACACCATTAGACACAACGAATTGGAGGCTACTAAGCATCGACATCAAAAAGGATATATGGAAGGAATGCAAGGTTAGTGTGGCACTTGTTATTTTTAATTTCACTTGAAAATTGTGAATGTGACTATTTTTATGATCACATTTGTAGCGCCCCTTTATTATCGAAGCAACATCCTATGATCAAGTGAATAAGAAGGCTCTTCAAATCGCATCAAAAGCTCATCGAGAACACAAATATACCCTTGCCAAGACTTTGCCCTTTTCTGGCACTATAAAACCCTTCCCGAAACAATCCTTATACTACATCAAATGTAAGCTACTTGATCTCATCTCTTCTATCGTATTGCAAGTTACGAATTTTCATGTACTTGTGCACTATTATACGTTCATATCCCATCTATTGTTTATTTAGGTACATGCAATGCCTTGCTCTAAACGCAAAGACTTTCATTGGGTTTTTGCACCCAATATGCTTGCAAGAAATGAATGAAAGTAATCAATCATGACTTGCTTATCTATCTAAGATCCTTAGTGACAAGACCAAGACAATTTACATAGGACCATATCTAGAGAGGTTAGTTTTCTTTGTTACAATTGGATATTTGCACTTCGTAAACATTCTAATCTTCGAGATGGGTTCTTACATTTTCATTTCTTAAAATATGTAGTGGCCATTGGAGTTTTGTAGCTATGATACCATCGTTGAAGCGAGTGTATTGGATGGACCCGCTACACTTTGGTCCATCTACAAAATTTGCAGATTTATTAGAGATTGCTATGCATAGTGCACATGACGACACACTACTTCCCTTCAACCTTATACAGATTCAAGTGACATTACAAATCCAATGCTCATTTATTTCCACTATGATTTCATTTCAAATTATTTGTTATACTTCTTCGCTCTCAGCACCGAAAGCAATTGTCAAATTGTGAGTGCGGTTACTATATGATGTTGTATGCCACCGAGTGCGTCGCTGGCCTTGTTGATGATAATTTGGAATTACACCGCGTAAGGATTCTTACAACCTACTTATTGTACCTATTATTATCTACATTGCATTTAATAGTATTAAAAAACATTTCATATTCTTAGATTATCGAGGAAAATCATGCACCATACACCAAGAAGGAGTTGGAGGATGGTAGAGATGCATTGGCTAGACACTTGGTCCTTATTAGATCTCGGTACATCTCTAGGCCTCACATTCCCAATAAAATCTAGTTTCTTTTTATGTCAAATGGATGCATATACTTTTGAGTTCCATTACTTCCATTTGTTTAGAAAGTGTGGCTTGATAGTGTTTCATGTTCATGTTTTGTGCTTAGATATCATGCATCTTGCAATTGACAGCTTAGACAATTAAAATGAAACCCAATTTTAGCGGAAATGGGTGGAAATGGCACAAATCCTATAATTTTGTGACACTTACGAATTCGCTGCGACTTCGTTACTTCTCTCGCCAATTACATTAAAATTGTTGCGACCATCTTGTACTATCGCTAAAACACTCGCCAGAATTATATTTCTCAGCTTAGTTTTTGCGCCATCGCTACCCAATCGCTCGTTCTTCTTTGCCTCTCCAATCTGATCTCTGTCGAGCTCGTAACTATTCACGCCAACACCAGGCGAATATCTAGCTTACTCGTAACGTCATCTGTTTTTCTCGCTCACCCAATGCTCAAACGACATCGTGTAAGTGAAGCGAGACTAGTAGCGAAGACGTAACAATACACATAAGCGATTTTCTTACGAAATCGTTACCTCTCTCGAACCAACAATTTTAATTATATTTTTATAATTAAATTTTTACAAATTTTATATTTTTACAATTTTTCTGTTGCGATATCGCTACGGTATTCTAGCGAGTAGCACGTACGTTGCTGTCGTAACCTGGCTCGTGTTGTTTAACCCTAAATGTTTACTTTGCCTTGTAACGAGTTCGCTACGTTAGACCCAGCGGATCGCCCCTGTTTCTCGTAACTAGTCTCGTCAGCAGACGAATATATGACAAGCTAGGCTGCTGCCTTACGCAGTCGTAACTACTGTTAGCGATCCGCAAGGTTAAAGTCTCAACTTATCTCGCACACATTCATAACAGTATAGGCTTTCCAATGTTGCGATATCATTAGTATTTCATCTGGCGATCCGTAAGCTTCTGTCGTAACAAAACAATCAACCATTTGTTTGGTACTCGCGTTGGCTAGTTACGAACTCGCAAAGAGTCAATTCATATCATCCAGCCGTGCATGCTAGCGAGTTCGTAAGTACTGTCTAAGGCGGATAAGCCTTAATCTAAGGCGGAAACAAACGCCTTAAATCCAAAAACATCTAAGGCGGAAGAGGAACCGCCTTAGATGATTTTTCTCATTTAAGTCACAACCAGGGAAGGCATTTGTTTTCTGCCTTAACACATGAAGGATGAACTGCCTTAGATGGCTTGATATTCTAGTAGTGATTGGCTACATAACTTTCCTACTTCCTCAATTCAAGTACTGCACGGAGACACCTTTGATTATGCTCCCTTACCGTTTAAAATAGGCAGTTCAATACCTTCATCCCCTAGATCCTTTAGATTTATAAATGCCCGATTCAATAGAGAAGATTCATGGATATCATATCCAACAGTTGGAATCTCCCTCTAAATGACACTGGAATGCTTGGTTTCTATCTGAAACTAAACAGACTTAAGCATACAATCAGACAATGGAATAAAATTGTTTCACTAACATTGACACCAATGTTTCAAAAACAGCTGAAGCACTGAGATTGCAAGAGATAATATTTGACAAGGATAACTCAAAAAATGAGTTCATCAAACTCAAAGAACTTAAATCTCTCCATCTCAGGTCCCTGAAAGAGTAGCAAAGAATTCAGGAAGCAGAAATCCAGAATTAGATGGCTCACTGAAGGTGATGAAAATACTAAATATTTTCATCATTCAGTCGGGGAAAAGAGAAGCATTCTTAGTACTACTAAGATCCAAAAAAACAGCAATAGAATTTGGATTGACAACTACTCAGAAATTGAATATGAAGCTGTTAACTACTACTCAGATTTACTAACAGAACATGTTTGTCAAATGAGGGTGATTTTTATAATCACTTTCTGAACCAAATTCCTATATTAGTCACTCAGTCTGATAATGAGCAATAACTCAGCCCAGTGACTTTGGAAGAACTAAAGGCAACTGTTTTTGGACTAAATAAAAACAGTAGCCCGGGTCAAGATGGATTCTCTTCTAAATTTTTACACTAAGGCTTGTGATATTATTAAAATGGATCTTATGAATGTTGTCTCTGACTTCATGAGTGAGAACCATATCCCCGTTGGCATCTCAGCCACTTGGATCACCCTTATCCCAAAAAAAGATGTTGTTTCTTCATTCCATGATTTCAGACCTATCAGCCTATCAAACTGTATCAATAAAAAAATTTCAAAGTTGCTCATGGAAAGAATGAAACCTCTTATGCCTAAACTAATTTAACCCCATCAATCTGCATTCCTACGAACAGAGATATTCTGACAATATAATTTACTTGCAAGAAATGTTCAGGTTTATGGACAAGAAATGTAGAAACCCTAATTGCATTATTAAACTTGACCTAATGAAAGCTTTTGATAGGGTAACCTGGGGTTTTTTTAACTCAGTTTTGTTACATTGTGGGATACATGGTAAAGTTGTTTTCTTAATCATGTAAAATCTTAGTAAAGCATACTCTTTTGTGTTAGTCAATGGTAAATCAAATGGATTTTTTAGGTCTTCTAGAGGAATAAAACAGGGAGATCCTCTTTCTCCCTTCCTTTTCAATCTCTTTTCTGAAGCCTTCACCAGAGCATTAGCCTTTGTATTTTCCAGTGGAAAGCTACAATACTATGATTTACTAAATGGCCGACACCTATTTCTCACCTTAGCTATGCTGATGACATAGTCATTTTTTTCAAATCATCAAAACTGAATCTGGTCAGACTGAGAGCTTTTTTAGTCATTTTTAACAAACTACTGGCAAGAAAAGCAATTTCGAAAAAAGAGTGACTTATATTGGGAAAACATGCAACTGTTGCAAAAACTAACCTGATCAAATCTATTTTGGGCATGAAAAAAGGAACACTACCTTTCAAATACCTTGGTGTCCCCATATTTGTGAGAAGAGCTTTATAATAGCACTTCCAGCCTATTGTTCAAAGGTTAAAAAATAGAATTTCTAACTGGAAAAACAAATGGCTATCAACAGGTGGGAAGATCACCTTGATCAAATCATGCATTTATTCTATCCCCCAACACATTTGAAGTGTTTTACAACCCCTAAATGTGTAATAAAGAAGATTGAGAAAATTCTCTCTACTTTCTTTTGGGGAGAGACCGAATTAAAAGGCTAAAAAGGTTTGGAAAAATGGAGAGATTTGTGTTTCCCCGTAGATCAAAATGGAATTGGTTTGAGATCTATCTCTACCATTGTCAAGACTTGCTCTTTGAAACTACGGTGGAAATGTCAACATGGTCTCACTTTGGTCTCAGTTTTTAGCTCATCTTCCTTTATCTTACAGAATATCACAAAACTGGAGGAGAATTGCAAAGATTAGTCCCACAGCTGAATCTCTTAGTAAAATCTTACATGAAGAAGGGGAGTGTAGTTTTTTCAACTCTAACTGGACTGATACCGGCTTCATTTCAGATTTAATTGAACCCCAGCTTTCATCAATTCCTCCTGATCTCTTAGTGCAGGAATTTGTTGCTAACAAACAATTTTATTTCCAGCAGTTGTAACCAAACATTCCTACTGATCTCTTTCTAATTTTGCATGAGGCAACATGCCTGGAAACAAGAATGGACAGGCTCATTGGAAACCTGGACCTAAAATTACTTTTATATTTAAGACAACTTACCAAGCCTGATGGATGTCTGGAACCCGCACTTGATCACGAACCCGGCTCACTAACTGACCTGCAAGATAAAGCCTTGGGTGTCCCGAGGTTAGACACTCCGACGCTCAAGTTAGTATCTGTGTGAGGCGTATTGTATGTAAGATAATAGATAGAGAAGGTCTACCAAACCTTTAGTATTTCTATGGCTACAATCCGTAGATCCCCAAGATATGTAATTATGGTATGAATACAACTCTTATGGAGATAACAATTGTATTACCATGTAAAGAACAAGTGTATTTCGGGCATGGTTGTGTTACCATGTTTAGAAGGAAGTGTATTCCTTGTAAAACATTCAGAATATACGCATTCCTTATAAGGATTGGGATTGATGGACCCGTGGATCCATCCTCCGCGTAACTCGAGCTCACGACCCTTCTCGGGCCCTGGTCCGAGACTGAATAATGTCCTAGAATACAAACCACTGACTTATCAGCAGCCCGAAGGCAGATCTTTAGAATTTTGAGGACTCTATCTCGAAGGCTGGATGAGAGGCTTGCTTCTCGAGGGAAGGCCAATAACTCGAGGGAGAGTAATTCGGGGCATTAAGCTCGGACTGATTTCTCGGGCTGACCCTTCTGAATATCTAACTTCAAGTTGTTTCGTATTCTATCAGGAAACGTGGACGGTTAGATTTTAGCACATCCTTTCAATTCTGAGGTGCTTGACACATATCATCTACTTATAGTATCTTTTGGCGGTGAGAAAGACCAGCCTTCCAATTGCCTGCCTCGTTCCGCGAGTCGAGATAATTACTCACTTAAATGCGTGTTATTTACTGGTTATATAACCAAGTAATTTTCCTCCGTGTCTACCACAATCCTCATCCAAGTAATTTTGTGTTTTCAATCTCAGAAAAAGCACTTCTTCTTCATAATATTTTCTTCCCCCCATTCTCTATATTGCCATGTCATCATCAAACTCCAGCGTTCCCCCTGGAAATACAGAGAATGTTGCACCGGTCATTGATGAAACGGAGGTTATAAATGTTTAAGAAGGAGTCCCGGCCGTTGGTAACTAGAACTATGTTCCTGGAAGCAGATTATGGGGAGTTGATGGAAGTGACCATCACCACTCCACTGCAAGTTGTAACAGCGGTGGCTGGTGAAGGTGCGTCTGGGTCGGTTGGGACCCGAATGTGGAGCCCCAAGTTTAAAAACGGGCTCCAATTGCTGGTGATGCAAGTGCCGTCACAAAAGTGGTCGATGAAAAGACGCTGCAGTACCTGAAGTCATGCAGGCTGTCGTACCCCATCGATGCTTATTTGAGGCTTGAGGATGAGTCCATCCAGGTCCAGGATCTGGTGAGCCCGCTCGAGGGGTGATTTATGGTAGGTTCTTTCAGCAGGAGATAAGCTTTCCTTTTCCCCCTTTGTTTCGGGAGTTTTTACAGCATCATCAGTTGCATCCTTGCCAGATCCACTCCAATGTGGTGGTATTGATTATGGCTGTGATATCCTGGTGTGCTCGGAAAGAATATGAGCCAAGTCTAGATTTATTTAGGAGCTGGTACAAGCTATTTTCTTTTGAAAAGCGCGAGCTCATCACACTCACTCGGTGGGGAGCAAAACCTTCCGCGTTTCCTAATAACAGCGGCGCGTGGGATGTTGATCGCCTGACTTTTGACCGGAGCAAGTACGAGGTCCGGACTGGAATCCAAAGTCGAAGAGTACCGTACCTTTTGATAGGGTCTTCAAGATTCCTGATCACCCAGAGGGCATCCTTAAGAAGCTTATGAGTGAGAAGACTGTCCTCCAGAGAGGGTACTTTGTGCGGGGAGGTCACGGCTTTGTGTGGCAATGGCCCTCTATCACCTACTCGTACTTGCAGAAGGTTTTCGGTCGAAGTCTACCTCTAGCTTCTTTAAGCCAGGGCGGCTTTGGACCCTCCCTGATAAAATCCAGGCTGAACTGGAGATGCCTCCTTCACCTGTCTCCGCACCGGTGGATGTAACTCAGTTGGAGGACAGGGTGAAGCAGCTTGAGGGCGAGAATAAGATCTTGCTGCAAGAGAGGGTGTTTCATAAGTCCGAGCAGGAGGTTTACAAGGATAGTGTGGATGAGTCGACTCGGAAGCGGTCTTTTGAGAGAGATCCCAAGGAACAACAGCGACTTCTTAAGCTTTGGGGCCCATTCATTTCTTGTGGCCCCGAGTTGAAGAGTCACATGGAGAAGTATGCGAAATTATTTTATAACTACCAGCTGCATAAAAGCCTGAAGGCCGTTTAGAGGTTATGCCGGTCTGATGAGGAAAGGAAGTTAGTGACTACCTTATTTTTTCATCCTGATGCTTCTGATAAGCTGACAACCTTGACCGATGGTCGCTGAATTCCTGGGTCCGAGTTTTTGGATGCATTGGGTTCCTTCGAAGAGATAATGACATCAGGGGATTTATTAAATCTTATTGAAGCTAAATGTACTGACTTGACTTTCCTCTGTGACGTGCTTTCTAGTCCTTCCTCTAGCAAGGCAGATTAACCTCAGCAGGTTTGCTACCTTACTTGCTGGCATCTCCTCCTCAGCCTTCCTGTTCTTCAGAGACGCAGATGGTGGTTGGAGATCCTGCCTCTTGGTCTCATGGATTACTGGAGAAGAACCCTGCCTCCATTCAACTGTCATAGAGGATAGGTTTGAGCAGAGCGGCCAATACCCTTATCAAAGCTGATGTACTCCAGGATAAGGTCTTCACAGTTGTCCATGATGAAGACTCTGCGGACATACAGCTTGATGTTGTTCAGCTTCTTTCTCGGGCTTGATTTGCCATGGAAATTAGTGCCAAGTTTATGAGGTCTTGCCTCTGATAAGGCCTTTTATGTTACAGCGTGCAGAAATGTTGACAATAACCCATCTCTCATTCTTGCCAGGGTCACACTTGTTGAAGTCCTGGATAACCCTGTCGGGTATATTTAGAAGTATCATATTTTGATGTAGTGACACCTTTTATATGACCTTTATGTTGATTTCGAGGTTTTTCCTCTATGTATCCACTTGGGATTTGTTTAGAAGTATTATATTTTGATGTAATGACACCTTTTATATGAATTTAAACTTTTGTTCGAGGTTTTTCCTCTTTGTACTTCGAGATGATTGATATTCAAGCACATCTGCTTGTTTTATTAGTCCGTAGACTTCAATCAAATACTCTTTTTCAAGTATTTATCTCGAGTTCATCCCCTTTATTTTATTCAAAACGATTGGTACTTCAATTCTTCATTCAAATAGCTTATTTTAGATAAGCATGCCAACCATATGCTTATTTGAAGCATACTTGTTTTGAGTGGTGATGAGATATGGGCCATAAGAACATAGGCCCATACCAGTCCACGGTCTTCTACCAGACCAAGGCACATACAAGGCCAAGACCCTCAACCTGCTTACAACCCATAAATAGTACACACACGTGACACCACATGCCTGACATGTGAGACTCACGGGTGGGAGCACAACAGAAATCATGGAATAGCACACACTGGATGAGGCTCCCTGCCGGTATATAGGTAGAGAACCTTCCTCTCTCTTTCCTCAAATTTTCTCTAGCTATCATCCAGATTCTCTCCCAAAACACCTCAACTGACTTGGCCGTCGGAGTGGGTAAAGGCTAAACGCCGCCCGCCTAATCTCATCTTGCTACCTTGTGCAGGTGTTAGCTGGAGAACTTCATTGAAAAATGAGAGCGTATCATTGGCGCCGTTTGTGTGGATGCAATTACGATTGCTCACGCAGCTCACCGTAAACCGGAAATCGAGGGACGCAGCCCCAACTACAGCGGGAACCAGAGGAGATCGAACGCAACACCAACTCAAACTCCGCCTCGATGTCAACTCCTACTTGCCGGCGCCGATCGCCGGTGATCACCCCCGACCGACCGGGGATTCGTATTCGCTGCCACCCCCGGAAAAAAAACCATACATCCATCTCCCCCGAATCTCCTCGTCAGAGGGGATCGGTGGTGGGTCGTACGCTTTCATCAGCACCTCGCTGGCCACCTTCCTCGCCAGAGATTTGAAGCGCACCACCGTCGTATTTCCATTCCCCAGGCCACCGGTCACAAACCCCGCTAATCCTTGACCGCCGAATCAACCTATCGGCGGAGATCGAGTTCTGGGTTTTTCGCCGGATTTGCAGAGATCGACCGGCCTCTTTGTCGTCGATTCAGCATGATCGGAGCACACGGTTTTGCTCCCTGGACCCTGAGCATCAAAACCCACCACATCTTGACAACCGCCTTACTCTGTGGACGGAGATCGAGATCGGGAAGCTTCGACAGAATAGCATAGATCAGTTGACCTCCCAACCGGCAATTTAACGGAATTGAGGCACAAAATATTATTCCCCAGACCATCCGCAGCAAAACTCAACACTCCAACACCTCGAATCCACTGGCGAACTGAGTTCGACCTCTGACATGGTCTGGAATTTCCGGTGTAATTTAGGTTACCAGCAAGCTGACGTGCTACCAGCGAGGTGACATGCTTCTCCTCGTACCTGCACAAAAAACAGAATGAGCTCAGGCGGGCGGCGTTTAGCCGTTGCCCGCTCCGACACCAATTAAGTTTTGGGGTGATTTGGGGAGTGAAATCTGAATAGCAGGTAGAGAGAATCTGAGGAAAGAGAGAGAAAGCTCTCTTCCTTTTATACCTGATGGGAGCCTCATCTGGTGTGTGCAACTCCACGAATTCAGTTGTGCTATCACTCGTGCTCCTCAATGTTTGTCGTGTGGTGTCACGTGTGTGTACTTTGTATGAGCTGTAAAACAGGTTGGGGGTCTTGGCCTTGCATGGGCCTTGATCTTTTAGAAGACCGTGGACTGGTATGGGCTATGTTCTTATGGCCCATATCTTATCAAGTCCCCCCTAGTCCTGTCCATAACTTTGTCATGGTGCAGGACTATAACCCGTTGATCATGAGCGTCGTTTTATAAGCGTTTTTTTGCCTTGTTTTGCATTTTTTGCGATATTGATGTCATCTCATCTTATCGGCGTTTCTTGCGTTGTTGGAGTCAATTCATCTTGTTGGTGTTATTTGACTTGTTGGTGCCGCTTCACCTTTTTGGCGTACCTTGCCTTGTTGGTGCGGCTTCACCTTGATGCGAGATGCACCTTGATTCTTGGATTCTCTTGCCATGGTGAGTTAGTTCACCTTAGGGAGAGATGCACTACTTGGATTTTCTTGCCATGGTTAATTCGTTCACCTTGGTGCGAGATGCACTACTTGGCCTTTCTCGTCACGGTGAGTTCTTTTACCATGGTGCGATATGCGCTACTTGGCCTTTCTCGTCGCGGTGAGTTCTTTCACTTTGGTGCGAGATGCACTACTTGGCTTTCCTCAGCACGGTGAGTTCGTTTACCATGGTGCGATATGCACTATGATCTTGGCTTCACGTAGCCATGGTGAGTTCGTTCATCTTGCTTCTTGGCTTATCTCGCCTTGGTGAGTTATTTCACCTTGGTGCGAGATGCACCTTGATACTTGGCTTCTCTTGCCATGGTGAGTTCTTTCACCTTGGTGCGAGATGCACTACTTGGCTTTCCTCAGCACGGTGAGTTCGTTTACCATGGTGCGATATGCACTATGATCTTGGCTTCACGTAGCCATGGTGAGTTCGTTCATCTTGCTTCTTGGCTTATCTCGCCTTGGTGAGTTATTTCACCTTGGTGCGAGATGCACCTTGATACTTGGCTTCTCTTGCCATGGTGAGTTCTTTCACCTTGGTGCGAGATGCACTACTTGGCTTTTTTCTACATGGTGATTTCATTTACCATAGTGCGATATGCACCATGATCTTGGCTTCACGTAGCCATAGTGAGTTCGTTCACCTTGTTTTTAGGCTTTTCTTCGCCTTGGTGAACAGGTCCGTCAGGTGCAAATGTCGAGCATGATGAATGTCTTCAACATGTTGCTCTTTGCAACTAGGTGAAAGTTGGATTCCTTCTCCATATCATCAGGTTCGTCTAGTGCAAGTGTTGAGCATGATGAATGTCTTCAACATGCAGCTCTTTGTAACCAGTAGCAAGTTGGGTTCTGGTTCCAACTTGCTCTTTATGACTTAGGCATTTTAGGCCTATTTTTGTCACTTTTCTTGTTGATTTGGATGCAAGTTTCTTCTTGAAACTGTTTGGCATCTTTCTTGATGCAAGTTTCTTCTTGAAACTGTTTTGCATCCTTCTTGCTGTTTTTATTTTGGAGGTTTTTCTTTCCTCTCAAACAGGCTTATCTGATGCAAGTGTATGAGCATGATGGACGTCTCCATCATGTGGCTCTTTGCAACCAGTGGCAAGTTGGGTTCTGGTTCCAACTTGCTCTATATGACTTAGGCCTGTTTTTGTCACTTTTCTTGTTGATTTGGATGCAAGTTTCTTCTTGAAACTATTTTGCATCTTTCTTGATGCAAGTTTCTTATTGAAACTGTATTTGCATCTTTTTATGAATTAGGCGTTGTAAGCCTGTTTTGTCATTTTTGTTGGATGCAAGTTTCTTCTTGAAACTGTTTGCATCATTTTATGACTTAGGCGTTGTAAGCCTGTTTTGTCATTTTTGTGGGATGCAAGTTTCTTCTTGAAACATTTTTCATCTTTTTATGACTTAGGCGTTGTAAGCCTGGTTTGTCATTTTTGTTGGATGCAAGTTTCTTCTTGAAAATGTTTGCATCTTTTTATGACTTAGGCGTTGTAAGCCTGGTTTGTCATTTTTGTTGGATGCAAGTTTCTTCTTGAAACTGTTTGCATCTTTTTATGACTTAGGCGTTGTAAGCCTGTTTTGTCATTTTTCTGAGTTCGTTTTTCTTGAACTCCTTTTTGTTGCTTTTTTGAGCTTGTCAGCAGCATTATCTCTGTTGTTGCTGCTATTTAGACATTAAAAAAAAAAGACAGCTATCAGATGACTGGTTCGTGTCAGTGCATAGTATATTAAACAAGAAGAAAGACAGCTACCAGATGACTGGTTCGTGTTAGTGCATAGTATATTAAACAAGAACAAAGACAGCTACCAGATTACTTGTTCGTGTCGTGGCGTAGTATATCCAAAAACACTTCTCATTGCATTCATGAACTTGTAAATTCTGGGACTACAAGTGATATGGTTCTGATTTTCCAATGCGGATTGAACTTCTAGCAAGGTGGCGACCTTCTTCTCAAACCTGCACAATGAGCAAAGTGAGCTCGGGCGGGCGGCGTTCGGCCGTCGCCCGCTCCGACGCCCAAGTTAGTTTTGGGGTGTTTAGAGAGAGGAAATCTGAGTGACAGGTTGAGAGAACCTGAGGAAAGAGAGAGGAAGCTCTCCTTCCTTTATACCTGTTGGGAGCCTCATCCGGTGTGGTTAGCTCCATAGAATCAGTTGTGTTGTGACAGGTTTGAGCACGGGGTCTCACGTGTGCGTACTTTGTGTGAGCTGTCAAGCAAGTCGAGGATCCTCATCCTGTGTGAACTACTTGACCTTGTATGGGCTTTATGGCCCATTCCCTATCAAGTCCCCCCTAGTCATGTCCATGGTTCTCATGGTGCAGGATTACTGATGTGTGGTTGTAGCCTCTGGTCTAGCCTATTACTATTGAATTCCATAAGCCGATTATAGACAAGAAGGATCGGTTAGGCTACGATCAAAGGCACAATCTGAACGGCGTCGGTATGATGTGGTAGGCGGCTACGGCCTTGAAGATCTCGTGATGAAGTTCCTGAACATGTTGAAGTAGTAGAACATGTTGATGTATTTCATCTTGATGACGGTTTCCTTTGCTTTTTTGCCGGTTCATTTTTCTTGAACGGTTTTGTCGCTTGGCGTGTCTGAAGAAAAGGTATGTCTTTTCCCGAGAAAAGGCATAATTTATAAGCCTGTTTTCCCATCAATTCATCGTTGATGTGACGCGTCTTTTTATAGTGAAAAGGCACGCTTCTTTTCGGCCTATTTAAGCTACCCTTTTCAGCTTTTAATTTTTTCTTTTTTCTCACTTCTGTTTTCTCTGCAAAATATTCTTCTTTTCTCTCTTTCTCTCCCATGATGAAGAGTGCTATTGAAACCCTTTTCTGTACCACCACTGAGGCGGAGTTGTCACTTCTTCGCTGTCGTTGTGAATCAGTAGCTTCTGTGCAGGCCAATACTCTTTTGCCTGAGGATGCAGATCCTGTTGAGGCGGATCTTGCTGACTGTTTCATCTTGCCGGCGGCTGATGTGTCGGCTAATCAAGTTCAGCATGGGTTCTGCGTGCTCTACTTGGAGTGCTTCGACCATTGCGGCCTGCGTTTTCCGCTTTCCCCCTTTTTCCAGTCTGTCTTAGGGTTTTATGATTTGAACTTTTCCCTTCTGACCCCAAACACTGTCCGTATCTTGGTGGGTTTTGAGGTTTTGTGCAGGGTCCACAAGGTTGAGCAAACCCCTCAACTGTTTCGTGCGTTTTACCACCCATGCAGGGAGCCACCGAGTTGGTTCTTTCTAAAGAATTGGGAGGGTTCCAAGGTGATAACCGAGTTGCCGACTCGGGTTGACTGGACTCGCAAGTTCGCATTTGTGAAGAAATCCTTGATTTTTAGGGAGAATCCGAGCGTCTTTCTGCCAGGGCCCTCCCGCAGCCGCACGAAGTCTCCTGATGAGGGGGGGATGATCCCTTTGCGTGCTCCCTTCGACTTCCTGAAGAAGAATCCCACTCCTGCTTACTATCTCTGCTACGATGCTCCTCTGCAAGGGTCTGGGATGTCCTACCTTCCCATGGCTTGCAAAACAGTGGAGGAGCCTCTCATCGTGTGTAAGCATCTTGTCTTTGTGTTGTTTATGTTTATACAGGGCTATCAAGCTCTTATATTGTTCTTTTCCTTTTGTAATGTAGTTTCTCCTACTCAAGTTGAACCTCCTGTCCCTACGAAATCTAGATGCCGGCCGTCTCGCCTGAGTCGTGGCCTTGGCAGAGGAGTATGAGAGGGGTTGCCTGTTGGTGTGATTGATTTGACTAGCGACATACCATCTCATTCCAAGAAAAGGCCCTCATCTTCATCAGATGCTGGTGGTAAGCAGGCTCGTATTAGAGTAGGGAACGAGCTGGAGGAGCCCAAGATGCAGGACATGCTGGAGGCACCCAAGTCAGAGAACGTGACAGAGGTGGATCAATGTGAGTTACGTCACCCTGCTAAGAATCCTCATCAGGAGGAATGTATAGCCTCTTTGCTGGGAGGACTTGAGCATGTGTCGGGAGAGAAAACTTTGGATACTGCCCTTGAGACACAGGTTTGTCCTATAGCTTCCCTTCATCAGCTCCTGCTGCAATCCATCCCTGATAGCCATATGCAATCTTGGCGCGCTAACCCACTCATCAACCTGTCGGGGGTGAGAAGTATAGGAGATAGGATGGCTGCTACGACTATGGAGGTATCCCTTGGCTTCTTCTATTTTGCTTTGTTTTGTTCTCTCTGTGTCCTTGACCTGGGAGAGGGATCTTGGGGGTGACCTTGGCAGGGCAAAAGAGATGTTTGACAAGGCTGATGCATATATTGCTAGGATTCACGAGCTAGCCTGGGAGAAGGATCTTGCTCTTGCCCAACTTCAATCTGATAAGGAGAAATTGCTCGAGACCAAGCTGGGTCTGAATGAGGAGGTTGTTCGGCTCGCTGATAAGAATAAAGAGATGAACGAGTAGCTGAACATGGCTATGACGGCCAACCAGAATTTGACGGCCAAGATCAAGTCTCTGGGTGCAGATTTGGAGTTGGAGCGTTGGGTGAGTGCTTCTCTGCGTCATCAGTTGGATTAGCGTGACTCTGTCATTGGGGAGTATCTCAGGACAAGGGTTTGGCTCAGGGATGAGGGTTTCAGCAAGATTCGGGCGAGCGTGGATCAGAGCCCGGTGGCCAGGCGCCTTCTTGATGAAGCCCTAACTGAAGCTGACCATATCATGGCTAATGTGCCAGATGATGCTGAGATGAAGGTTCAGCATGGTCGTGTGCACGCTTCCTTCCAGCAGTATGTCTTCCAGGAATACTTCTCCACCCTTGGACCTGACACGGTCTTGGAGGATCTGATGAAGTGGCAGCCTGACGAGCCAACTCCCTCTGCCCCTGCTAACGAGTAGAAAGGAAGTGATGAAGGTGTTTGGCTTTTCTTTTGCTTTTTTCTGGATTTGTTGATGAGCTTGTATGCTCTTTCCTTATGGCTCTTGTACCATCTTTTCCTTCCCTTTGGATAATTGGGTCGTATTTTGGGATATTTTTTAATCTACACAAGCGTTTATTACTTGTTTGTTTTTTCGCTTTCGTAAGCTTTATTTGGTGCAAGTTTATGAGCATGATGGATGTCTCCATCATGTAGCCCTTTGCACCGTGTGAAAAGTTGAATTTAGTCTTCAACTTGTCTTTTATGGCTAAGGCATCATAGGCCTTTTTAGATGCAAATTTCTTTTTTGAAACTGTTTGCATTTATTTTGGGTACTTTGTTCTTTGAACTCCATTTTCTTGTACTTCTCTTTTTAGACTTTCGAGCAATATTTGCTCTTGTTGTCGCTGCATTTTCATAAAAGAGGAACAAGTAGAATGACATCTACCAATTGACTGGTTTGTGTCAGTGCATAATGAAAGAAAAACGAGAAAAGATACATCTACCAGATAACTGGTTTGTGCCTTGGTGAGGTATACTTAAAAACACTTCTCATTGCATTCATCTTGTAAGTTCTGGAACTACAAAGGCCACCCTCAAGATCATCTTGCAGGACCTATCGAGCTGCCTGACCTCTGTTGGGGCTTTTTAATTTCATTAGGCTTCCCTCAAGATCATCTTGCAAACTCTAATGAGTTTCCAGACCTCTGTTGGGATCCTCCACTGCATCAAAAAGAAAAAGAATAAAACGAAGGAAAAGTCACAAGTAAGACGAAGAGACGAGATCCATGTTGCGCCTTACATGTAATACTTGCGGAGGTTGTTCATGTGTAAAGTTCTTGGAACTGGTTTCCCATCCAAGTGCTCCAGTTTATACGCTCCTTTTCCCAGTACCTCAACAACACGATAGGGACCTTCCCAGTTGGCATCTAACTTGAGTTGTCCTTCCACTCTTGATGCTTCGTTCTTTCTCAAGGCCAGGTCACCAACCTTTAGACTGCGAGGTCGCAACTTGTTGTTGTATCTTTGTTCCATCCAGGACTTGTATGCTGCCTTCTTGAGCAATGCTTTCTCCCGCTCGTATTCTAACTCCTCCAGGTTCTGCCTCAAAACTTCATCGTTTTTTGCAACAGGTAGAGGATCTTCTACTCGCAGGGTAGGAACAAGTATCTCTTGTGGTATGATGGCTTCAGTGCCAAAACACAGCCTGTAGGGAAGCTTTCCTGTGCTGGTTCTGGGGGTTACCCGGTAAGACCACAACACGCTGTGCAGCTCCTCTGTCCATGCTCCATTGTGTTGCTCGAGTTTCTTCTTGAGTCCTTGCACGATGGTTCGATTTGTGACTTCCACTTGCCCATTGGCTTGTGGGTGAGCCACTGATGTGAACTTCTGCTTGATGCTTAGGTTGTTGCACCAATCCTTGAACGCTTCTGCTTCGAACTGAGTGCCGCTATCAACCCACTTGTGGGATTCCGTAGCGGCAAACCATATTCTTCCACACGAAGTTTGTCATCCTCCGCCCTGTTATGGTTGCCAAGGCTTCGGCCTCAACCCACTTAGTAAAATAGTCGACAGCTACAACTAGGAATCGGCGTCTTTATGTTGCAGTTAGGAAGGGGCCTACAATCTCAATTCCCCACATTGCAAAGTGCCACGGAGACTGTATGGGCGTCAGTTTCTTGCTTTGTAGCCTTGGTATGTTTGCATGTGTTTGACATTTCCTGCAACACTTGACCACCTTGTCGATATCTTCCTTCATGCAAGGACAATAGTAACCTGCTCCGGTGATCCGCAATGCGAGCGCTTTGCCACCTTGATGGCTTCCACAGCACCCTGCATGCACTTCCTGGACTACTCGCACTGCTACAGACTGGGTCAAACATTTCAACCATGGCTCCAGAAAGCCTCGTCTGTACAGAACTCCATCCTTCAGCGCATAGTTGGGGCATTGAGTTTCAACTTTCTAGCTTCCTTGTTGCATTCAGGAACTACTCCGCTTGTAAGGAAATCCATCATCGGCTACATCTAGCTGGCTCTATCTACAACATCGACAGCTCCCACCGTCTTGTTGTCAGTTGATCTATGCGTAAGGGTTTCCACCATCACCGTCTTGTTCAATTGTGCCCGTGTTGAGGAAGCCAACTTGCTCAAGGCGTCAGCTCTGGTGTTCTTCGATCTTGGCACGTTGATGATGTCGAATTACTCGAATTCCGACACCAACAATCTCACCTTGTCTCTATACCTCATCATGCCAGGATCATTCGCTAGGTAAGCTCCCTCATATTGCTTTGCCACGAGCATCGAATCGCTATGTGCCATCAGCTTCCTTGCACCGAGCTTTCTTGCTATCTCCATTCCCGCAATCAAAGCTTCATATTCAACTTCATTGTTTGATGCTGGGAATTCAATACGTAAGGCATACGTGACCTCAACTCCACTTGGGTCGGTTAAAACAAAACCCGAACCGGCACTTTCGACTCTAGATGCTCCGTCAACATGTAGTTGCCACTCGTCACTTGGAGAACATCTTCTCTTTTCTCCAGCTGCACTGGTTTCAGGTGGGGTGTTGTTTTCTTCACTTCTGGTGGCAGTTCTGCTAGAAAATCAGCGACAACTTGACACTTGACGGCCTTTCTTGGTGAGTATTCGATGGAGTTCTCGCCAAGTTCCACTGCCCATTTAGCCAACCGGCCTGACGCTTCTGGTCTGGTGAGGATGGCCTTCATAAGGTGATTTGTCAACACCACCACGGGGTGCGCCTGGAAGTAGTGTCTGAGCCGTCGAGCTGCATGTACAACAGCCAGGGCCAGCTTCTCTTCTCCCGTGTACCTTGTTTCTGCTCCCTGCAAATCTCTACTTACAAAGTATATAGGTTTCTGTACCTTGTTTTCTTCTCGTACAAGGGCTGCACTGACGGTCTCCACTCCAGCCGACACGTACAGGTAAAGGGTTTCACCCTGTTGAGGTGAAGTCAACAAGGGCAAACTATGCAGGTGCTTCTTCAAGTCATTGAAAGCTTCATCTTGTTCAGGTCCCTAGCTGACATATCCCTTCTTGTTGACACTGTTCTTCAGCGCCTTGAAGAAGGGAGTGCACGTTCAGCTACGATCAAAGGCACAATCTGAACGGCGTCGGTATGATGTGGTAGGCGGCTACGGCCTTGAAGATCTCGTGATGAAGTTCCTGAACATGTTGAAGTAGTAGATAACTTGGAGCTCCACTAGATCACATCCAGCAGGACGATCCGGGATCGGGTCCTTGGAGCTGAACGTGATAACTTCATCTTCCGCCAACTTCGTCTCCTTCGGTGTTGGTTCTGGTACCTTCGTACACCGAGCCTTCCTCTGGCATTCCGTCTTGCCGCCTGCACTTCCACCTATGATGGTGTATATCTTGGTAATGGATGACTTCCTTCTGCTGTTGTCCGGGGTGCCTTCCCGGTCTGCAGGGTGTCGCTTCTCGTAGTGCTCATCATCGTCCTCCGAATACCTCCCTACTCGTGCCACCTACTTCCCTTTGAAGCTGGGACGAGATGGTTCTGGAGTTCGAGCTCTTCCTCTTGTATCCCTTCGAAAATCCGTCCGTCCAGATGCTTCGGACGACCAGGTGGCCTTGTTGTGGGCTCTGGCTTCCTTGGCTAGGTGAGCGAGTTGACCGGATCTCACGGAATTCTAAATTACAGCACGCAAGTGGTAGAAATCATTGGTGTCATGTCCATGGTCGTTGTGGTACTCACAGTAGTATGCCTTGTTCCTCATGTTGGCTGGCTTCTTCATCCTGCTCGGAGCATCCAGCAGGTTCTTGCCAGCTACCAGACTGAGGATTTCACATGGTGATTGTGTCAACGGGGTGAAGGAGGTGTCCTTCAACTTGTTGAACTTCTCGCCTCCACCCTTCTTTGATGTTTACGTGTTGGAACCGGTGTTCTTCTTGTTCTTGCTACGTGCAACATAACCGCCATCATCCCTTTCCAGGTTCATCTCGTCCACACGTGAAAAACTTTCAATACGTTCCATCAACTCCTCCAGGGTCTTCACCTTGCGGAGATAGCACTCCTGCTTCATCTCCTTGTGAATCAACCCCTTTACAAAAGAATCGATCATCAGCTTCTCAGTGAGGTTCTTCACCTGGTTGGCCTGGCTCGAGGCTCGTTCCCAATACTCAAACAAGCTTTCTCCTCTCTTCTGGCGAATCGACATGATGTCGGTGCACTCCTTAGTGAACTGCTTCCTCTGCATGAACCTGCGCAAGAACTTCTCCTCTAACATCTTGAAGCTGGCGATGCTGCCATCTGGTAGAGCTTTGAACCATAGACGTGTTAGAGCCTTGCACCAGATTGCCTGCGGGATGGCGTACGTCGACATGTTGGTGATGAATGTGTGCATGTGATCCTCAGGATCGACAGCACCGCTATACGTGCCCAGGTTCTAGGGGATCTTGGTTTTGGGATCGGCCACAGCTAGCCGGATCTTCTTCACCCACGGTGACCCTTTCTTGATCTCCGGAAGGTGATCTTCATACTCTCCACACCTCATGTCACCCACGTGAACTTCTCCGGCGTTGGAATAAACATACCTTAACTTCCAGTCGTTGAGATCTGGATCATGGCCTCTCCCTCCATGCTGGCAGGATCCGCGCCCGTTCGATCTGGCCGCGTCGTTGTTGTTGCCTTTCTTCTGGATCTGCTTCTTCGCCGGGAGGTGCGACACCACTTCTTGCTCCTCGCCGTCTAAATTCAGCTTCATCGGCGCGATCTTCTGGCTGAGCTGTCGGGCTTCCTCCTTCTCTTCCAATGATTTCTGTTTTGACAGCACCTGCTCCTGGGATGCTAAGAACGGAGCCATCATGACCTGAAACATCTTCGGAGTCATGGGCTCTTGGTCGGTGTGCCGCACAGGTGGGTTTGACGGCGACGTGACATCGAGGATGTCCCCTTTGCGATTGGGGTCTGCTCCAAAGAATTTCAATCAGTTAATCGAGCTGCGTGAGCGAGTTAGAACAACGCTCCCACAGACGGCGCCAATGATATGGTTCTGATTTTTCGATGCGGATTGAACTTCCAGCAAGGTGGCGACCTTCTTCTCAAACCTGCACAATGAGTAAAGTGAGCTCGGGCGGGCGGCGTTCGGCCGTCGCCCGCTCCGACGCCCAAGTTAGTTTTGGGGTGTTTAGAGAGAGGAAATCTGAGTGACAGGTTGAGAGAATCTGAGGAAAGAGAGAGGAAGCTCTCCTTCCTTTATACCTGTTGGGAGCCTCATCCGGTGTGGTTAGCTCCATAGAATCAGTTGTGTTCCTCCATGTGTTTTACATGTGTTGAGCACGGGGTCTCACGTGTGCATACTTTGTGTGAGCTTTCAAACAAGTCGGGGGTCCTCATCCTGTGTGAACTACTTGACCTTGTATGGACTTTATGGCCCATACCCTATCAACAAGCATCACCCTCAAGGTCATCTTGCGTACTCTAGCGAGCAGCCTGACCTCTGTTGGGGGTTTTTTCATTCATTAGTCTTCTCTCAAGGTCATCTTGCGAGCTCTATTGAGCTGTCTGACCTCTGTTGGGATCCTTTACTGCATCAAAAAGAAAGAAAACAAGGAGAGACAAACATAAGGGGCATGAGTAGGTAAGGCCCACATGGTGTCTTACGTGTAGTACTTGCGGAGGTTGTTCATGTGCCAACTTCTTGGCGCAATTTTTCCATCCAAATGCTCCAACACGATAGGGGGTCTTTCCAGTTGGCATACAACATGAGTTGGCCTTCTGCTCTTGAAGCTTCATTCTTCCGTAAGGCCATGTTTCCAACTTGCAAGTTGCATGGGCGCAACTTGTTGTTGTATTCCTGATCCATCCATGACTTGTATGTTGTTTCTTTGAGTGACGCCTTCACCCGCTCATACTCCAGCTCTTCAAGTTTCTACCTTAAGCTCTCGTTATTTTCGTCAACTCTCAAAGTCGGGATGAGCACTTCAGGTAGTGTGATTGCTTCCGTTCCGACATACAACTTGTAGGGTGACTCCCTTGTACTTGTTCAAGGTGTCACCTGTAGCACCACAACACATTGTGCAAACAAGGAAACAACCATAGCGCTTCCAACCGTATATGGTTGGTTTAGCCATTTAGAACAATCATGTTCATTTATTTCTACTTTAATGGGTGATAATAGCATGTTTATACAATGCTATTGATATAGTTATGTCTATTCAACACCCACTTTCACCAACTATTCTAATTTAGTGTTTCATACAACTTTCTTGTCTTTCTTAGTGACTAGCCTTATGTCACAAAGGTTTTTTCTTTTTCTAGTATTGTCATATATATATATATATATATATTAGTTCTATATGCAATAACCTAAAAGCAAAATTAACAAGACCAAATCGAGCATGCAACTTGTTAGCATGTGTGTGGAATTGTTACTAACCTGGAGCTGTCAAGCAGTTAGTATGCTTAATGCATATATGCACTCGGGGTGTCTCTGAGACTTGTTGAAGATACCGACTTGTTGCCGGCCTTCTTCTTGTTGTCGACTATCAACTTGTCACCAACTTTTACTCGTCGCCGACTTCTTCTCGTCGCTGACTTCATCTTGTAGCCGAGTTCTTCTTGTCGCCGACTTTCTTCTTGTCGCTGACTTCTTCTTGTCGCCGACTTCTTCTTGTCCCCGACTTTCTTCTTGTTGCCGACTTTCTTCTCGTCACGGAATTCTTCTTGTCGACTTCTTCTTCTCGTCGCCGACTTCCACTCGTCGCTGACTTCTTCTTGTCACCGAATTCTTCTCATCACCGACTTCTTTTTGTCAACTTCTTCTTCTCGTTGCCGACTTCTACTCGTCGCTGAATTTTACTTGTCGCCTACTTCTACTCGTCGCCGACTTCTTCTTGTCGCTGACTTCTTTGTCGCCGACTTCAACTCGTCGCCGACTTTTACTTGTCACCGACTTCTTCTTGTCGCCGACTTCTTCTTGTCGCCGACTTCTACTCGTCGCCGACTCTACTCGTCACCGACTTTCTTCTTGTAGCCGACTTCTTGTCGCTAACTTTCATCTGGTAGCACGTTGACGACCTTCGACATGTTTGCGACCTTCGACTTGTTGACGAAGGTGTTGCGTTGATGGGTGCCTCTGGAGTCTCTGTTTTGCCTGAAAATCGACGCACAAATGGGTCTGCCATTCGGATGATTTGGGGTTAAAAGTTGGTGGCAAATCAAAGCTGCTATTGCGCGGAATGGGAATCCGGTGACTAATTGCAACGCAATTCAAGCACGGTGGTGTTGCGGTGCCTGCAACTTTCATCGTCGGCTTGGAGGTCGAACTCCATTCGCTAGTGGATTCGAAGGTGTTGGAATGTCAGGTTTTGTTGCGGATAGTCTGGGGAGCAAGACCGTGTGCTCCGATTAGGCCAAATCGCTAGCAGAGGTGCTGGATGATCTCTGATTTTCCGGCGAAAAAGATCTGAGGTCGATCTCCGCCGTCGAGATGATTCGGCGGTCGATCCTTAGCAGGTTTTGATGCGGACACCAAGGGGAGCACACTTCCCCGCTGGGATGGTGCTGAATCGTTGGCGATCGGCACCGATGACCAGAAGTTGGCTTTTGGCCAGACTGTAATTCTAGTGAAAAATTTGGAAGTGGTTCTCCGTCGACAGGTTGATTCGGTGCAGGTGGGGCTGCAACCATCAATCTCCGGTTAGCGGTGAGCTGCGTGAGCAATCAGAATCACGTCCCCACAGACGGCGCCAATGATATGGTCTGGAATTTCTTGTGTAATTCGGGTTACCAGCGAGCTGGTGACGTGCTTCTCCTCGAACCTGCATAAAGAGCAGAGTGACCTCAGGCGGGCGGCGTTTAGCCATCGCCCGCTCCGACGCCCAAGTCAGTTTTGGGGTGATTTGGGGATTGAAATCTGAATTGAAGGTAGAGTGAATCCGAGGAAAGAGAGAGGAAGCTCTCTTCCTTTTATACCTGATGGGAGCCTCATCTGGTGTGTGCAACTCCACAAATTCAGTTGTGATCTCACTCGTGCTCCTCACATGTTTGTCGTGTGGTGTCACGTGTGTGTACTTTGTATGAGCTGTAAAACAGGTTGGGGGTCTTGGCCTTGTATGGGCCTTGATCTTGTAGAAGACCGTGGACCGGTATGGGCCTATGTTCTTATGGCCCATATCTTATCAACCTCCAAGCCGACGCCGGAAGTTGCAGGCCCCGTAACACCACCGTGCTAGAGCTGCGCTGCAATTGGTCACCGGATTCCCATCCCCCGCAACAGCAGCTTCGATTTTCCACCAACTCTGATCCCCAAATCGTCCAGAATGGAAGACCCACTTGTTCGTCGGTTTTAAGGCGAAACGGAGACTCTAGAGGCACCCCTAAATGCAACACCGTCGTCAACAAGTCGAAGGTCTTCAACATGTCAAAGGTCAATTACCAGAAGAAGTCGGCGACAAATGGATGTCGGTGACGAGAAAAAGTCGGCGACAAGAAGGTCGGCAACAAGTAGAAGCCGACGACGACAAGTGGAAGTCGGCGACGAGAAGAAGTCGGCGACAAGAAATCGGCTACAAGAAGAAGTCGGCTATAAGAAGTCGGCAACAAGTAGAAGCCGGCGATGACAAGTGGAAGTCGGAGAAAAGAAGAAGTCGGCGACTAGAAGAAGTCGGCGGCAAGAAGAAGTCGGCTTCAAGGAGTTGGAAACAAGAAGAAAGTCAGCGACGAGTAGAAGTCGGTGAAAAAAAAAAGGTCGCAAACAAGTAGAAGCCGGCGACGACAGGTAGAAGTCGGCAAAAAAAAGAAGGTCGGCAACAAGTAGAAGCCGGTGACGACAAGTAGAAGTCGGCGACAAAAAGAAGGTCGACAGCAAGTAGAAGCCGGAGACGACAAGTGAAAGTCGGCGACAAGATGAAGTCAGCAATGACAAGTAGAAGTCGGCGACAAAAAGAAGGTCATCAACAAGTAGAAGCCGGCGACGACAAGTGAAAGTCAGCGACAAGATGAAGTCGGCGAAAAAGAAGAAGTCGGCAACAAGTAGAAACCGGCGACGGCAAGTAGAAGTCGGCGACAAAAAGAAGGTGGGCAACAAGTAGAAACCGGCTATGACAAGTGAAATTCGGCGACAAAGAAGAACTCGGCGACAAAAAGAAGGTCGACAAGAAGAAGAAGTCGGTGATAAGTTGATAATCGGCAACAAGAACAAGGTCGGCAACAAGTCGATAGTTTCAACAAGCCGATGTCTTCAACAAGTCACCAAGACACCCCGAGTGCATATATGCATCCGAGCATACTAATTTCTTGACAGCTCCAGGTTAGTAACAATTCCACACACATGCTAACAAGTTGCATGCTCGATTTGGTCTTGTTCATTTTTCTTTTTAGGGTATTGCATGTAGAACTAATAAATATATGACAATAATAGAAAAGGAAAAAACCTTTGTGACATAAGGCTAGACACTTAGGAAGACAAGAAAGTTGCATGAAACACTAAATTAGAATATTTGGTGAAAGTGGGTGTTGAATAGACATAACTATATCAAGAGTATTGTATAAACATGCTATTAGCACCCATTAAATTAGAAATAAATGAACATGATTGTTCTAAATGGCTAAACTAACCATATACGGTTGGAAGCGCTATTGATGTTTCCTTGTTTGCACAGTGTGTTGTGGTCCTACAGGGTGACACCTTGAACAAGTACAAGGGAGTCACCTTAGAGTTTGTGTTTCGGAACAGAAGCAATCACACCACCTGAAGTGCTCATCCCGACTTTGTGAGTTGACGACCTGCTACCTGCAGCCAAGAATAACGAGAGCTTAAGGCAGAATCTTGAAGAGCTGGAGTATGAGCGGGAGAAGCCGTCACTAAAAGAAACAACATACAAGTCGTGGATAGATCAGCGATACAACAACAAGTTGCGCCCATACAACTTGCAAGTTGGAGACATGGCCTTGCGAAAAAATGAAGCACCAAAGGCAAGGTGATCTTGATGGAGTCAAGTTACTACTCTCATGTTTTCAGCTTTTACCTTCCCATTAATACAAAGAAAGTGTCTTTTTCGGGGTTTACTATAAGCTGACACGGACCACTTATCTGGTAGTTGTCTTTTCCTTCTTTTTTATCCATATAGAAACAACATGCTCATGTTGTTGACAAGGTCAACAAAACAAGAAAAGCAAGAAAAATGAGTTCAAATGAAACGAACCCAGAAGAGATGCAACTGGTTTCAAAAAGAAGCCTGCACCATAAAACAACAAGAGAAATAGCAAGTTGGAACAAGAATCCAACTTGCTACTGGTTGCAAAGAGCTACATGTTGAAGACATTCATCATGCTCGACACTTGCACCAGACGAACCTGGTGATATGGAGAAGAAATCCATCTTTCACCTGGTTGCAAAGAGGAACAGGTTGAAGACGTTCATCATGCTCGACATTTGCACCTGACGAGCCTGTTTACCAAGGCAAAGAAAATCCAAAAATCAAGGTAAATGAACTCACCATGGCTACGTGAAGCCAAGATCAAGGTGCATCTCGCACCAAGGTGAACGAACTCACCAAGGCAAAGAAAAGCCTAAGAACAAGGTGAACAAACTCACCATGGCTACGTGAAGATAAGATCAATGTGCATCTCGCACCAAGGTGAACAAACTCACCAAGGCAAAGAAAAGTCAAAAAAAACAAGGTGAATGAACTCACCATGGCTACGTGAATCCAAGATCAAGGTGTATCTCGCACCAAGGTGAACGAACTCACCAAGGCAAAGAAAAGCCTAAAAACAAGGTGAACAAACTCATCATGGCTACGTGAAGCCAAGATCGAGGTGCATCTCGCACGAACGAACTCACCAAGTCAAAGAAAAGCCAAAAAACAAGGTGAATGGCTCACCATGGCTACGTGAAGCCAAGATCAAGATGCATCTCGCACCAAGGTGAACGAACTTACCAAGGCGAACAAAGACCTAAAAACAAGGTTAACAAACTCACCATGGCTACGTGAAGCCAAGTATCAAGGTGCGTCTCGCACCAAGGTGAACGAACTCACCAAGGCAAAAGAAAAGCCAAAAAACAAGGTAACGAACTCACCATGGCTACGTGAAGACAAGTATCAAGGTGCGTCTCGCACCAAGGTGAACGAACTCACCAAGGCAAAGAAAATGCAACAAACAAGGTAAACGAACTCACCATGGCTACGTGAAGCCAAGTATCAAGGTGCGTCTCGCACCAAGGTGAACGAACTCACCATGGCTACGTAAAGCCAAGTATGAAGGTGCGTCTCGCACCAAGGTGAACTAACTCACCAAGGCTAATAAAAGCCAAGAAGCAAGGTGAACGAACTCACCAAGGCGAAGAAAAGCCTAAAAACTAGGTGAACAAACCCACCATGGCTACGTAAAGCCAAGATCAAGGTGCATCTCGCACCAAGTTGAACGAACTCACCAAGGCTAAGAAAAGCCAAAAAACAAGGTGAACGAACTCACCATAGCTACGTGAAGCCAAGTATGAAGGTGCGTCTCGCACCAAGGTTAACTAACTCACCAAGGTGAAGAAAAGCCAAGAAGCAAGGTGAACGAACTAACCATGGCCACGTGAAGCCCAGATCATGGTGCATATCACACCATGGTAAAAGAACTCACCGTGACGAGAAAGGCCAAGTAGTGCATCTCGCACCAAGGTGAACGAATTAACCGTGGCAAGAAAATCTTAGTAGTGCATCTCGCCCCAAGGTAAACTAACTCATCATTGCAAAAGAATCCAAGTATCAAGGTGCATCTCGCACCAAGGTAAAGCCACACCAACAAGGCAAGGTACACAAAAAAGGTGAAGCAGCGCCAACAAAGCTAGCAACGCCAAAAAGGTGAAGCGGCACCAATAAGTCAAACAACACCAACAAGGTGAATTGACACCAGCAAGCCAAACAACACCAACAAGGTGAATTGACACCAATGAGTCAAGCAACACCAATAAGGAAAGAAACGCCGGTAAGATAAGATGACATCAACAAGGTAAAAAATGCCAACAAGGCAAAAAAACACTTATAAAATTACGCTCATGATCAATAGGTTATAGTCCTGCACCATGACAAAGTCATGGAAAGGACTAGGGGGACTTGATAAGATATGGGCCATAAGAACATAGGCCCATACCAGTCCACGGTCTTCTACCAGACCAAGGCACATACAAGGCCAAGACCTTCAACCCGCTTACAACCCATAAATAGTACACACACGTGACACCACATGCCTGACATGTGAGACTCACGGGTGGGAGCACAACATAATTCATGGAATAGCACACACTGGATATGGCTCCCTGCAAGTATATAGGTAGATGACCTTCCTCTCTCTTTCCTCGTATTTGCTCTAGCTATCATACAAATTCTCTCCCAAAACACCCCAACTGACTTTGGCGTCGGAGTGGGTAAAGGCTAAACGCCGCCCGCCTGAGCTCATCTTGCTACCTTGTGCAGGTGTAAGCTGGAGCACGTCATCTCGCCAGGAACCCAAACCACACCGGAAAATGAGATCGTATCAAGTGGCAACCAAAGCTATACTTAGGATAACATTCCCATTATTAGAAAAGGAATTTATGATTGCCAAAATAAAGATAGATGTAGTTGTAAATCAAATAAGTTCAATTTAAGCTCGTGGCTTTAAGAACAGAAAAAAGAAGTAATAGTTCGAGTTTTGTACCCGTAATGCTAGGCCGTTGATATGGTTCTGGATTTCAAGTGTAGATTGGACTTCCAGCAAGATGATGACCTTCTCCCTGTACCTGCACGATGAGCAACGTGAGCTCAGGCGGGCGGCGTTCGGCCGTCGCCCGCTCCGACGCCTAAGTAAGATTTGGGGTGTTTTAGAGAGAGAAAATCTATGTAACAGGTTGAGAGAATCTGAGGAAAGAGAGAGGAATCCCTCCTTCCTTTATACCTGTTGGGAGCCTCATCCTGTGTGAGTGTCTCCATGGATTCTGTTGTGTTCCTCCATGCGTTGTGCACGAGCTGTGCACGGGGGTCTCACGTGTGTGCACTATATGTGAGCTGTCAAGCAAGGTGGGGGTCCTCATCTCGTGTGGTATGGTTGACCTTGTATGGGCTTTATGGCCCATACCGTATCAAGTCCCCCCTAGTCCTGTCCATGGTTCTCATGGTGCAGGACTATTTGTTGTGTTGTTCGTGGGCATCGGTATGATTATGGCTTTGTGGAACTCGAGGTGAAGCCTCTGAACATGTTGGAGTAGTGTGACATGTTGACGTGCTTCATCTTGGAGACGATTTCCTTTACTTCTTTCTTTTGGCGGTTCATCTTTTCTGAACGGTCATGTCGTTTTGGCGTGTCTTGGAGAAAGGGCATGTCTTTTTTCGAGAAAAAGCACCATTTATTAGCCTGTTTTCCCATCAATCTATCATTGATGTGACGCGTCTTTTCATAATGAAAAGGCACGCCTCTTTTCAACCTATTTAAGCTGCCATTTTCAACTGTTTATTCCTTTCTTCTTACTTTTGTTTTTTTCTCCAAGACTTTTCCTATGTTTCTTTCTCTCCCTCCATGATGAAGAGTACCATTGAAACCCTTCTATGTACTACTACCGAGGCTGAGTTGTCACTTTTTCGCTGTCACTGTGAAACTGTGGCCTCTATGCAGGCCAATGCCCTTCTTCCTGAGGAAGCAGATCCCGTTCAGGTGGATCTTGCTGACTGTTTTGCCTTGCCGGCGGCTGATGTGTCGGCTGACCAAGTTAAGGATGAGTTCTGTGTGGTTTACTAGGAATGCTTTGACCATTGTGGTCTGCGTTTTCCACTTTCCCCCTTTTTCCAGTCGGTCCTAGGGTTTTACGATCTGAACTTTTAGCTCCTAACCCCAAACTCGGTCCGTATCTTGGTGGGCTTTGAGGTTTTATGCAGGGTCCACAAGGTTGAACCGACCCATCAGCTGTTTCGCGCCTTCTACCATCCATGCAAGGAGCCACCTAGCTGGTTTTTCTTGAAGAATTGGGAGGGTTCCAGGGTGGTGACCGAGTTTCCGACTCGGGTTGATTGGACTCGCAAGTTTGCATTTGTGAATAAGTCCTTGGTTTTTGGTGAAAATTCGGGCGTCTATCCGTCGGGGCCCCTTCGCAGCCGCACTAAGTCTCCTGATTACTACTTGTGTCGTGATGCTCTTTTGCAGGGATCTGGGATGTCCTTTCTTCCCATGGCTTGCGAAACAGTGACGGAGCCTCTCCTTGTGTGTAAGTATCTCGTCTTTATGTTGTTAATGTCATTGTGCGGTTACTGAATTCTTGTCGCGTTCCTTCTTTTTGTAATGTAGTTTTCCCTACTCAAGTTGAACCTCCTGCCTCTGCGGGAACCAGACACCGTCCGTCTCGTCTGAGTCGGGGCCTGAGCAGAGGAGCAAGAGAGGGGTTGCCTGTTGGAGTGATCGACTTGACTAGCGACATACCATCTCATTCCAAGAAAAGGCCTTCATCTTCATCAGATACTGGTGGTAAGCAGGCTCGTGCCAAGACAGAGAATATGTTGGATGAGTCCAAGGTGCAGGACATGTTGGAGGCCACCAAGTCAGAGGACGTGGCGGAGGTGGATCAAGGTGAGATGTGTCACCCTGCCAAGGATCCTCATCTGGAGGAATGTATAGCCTCTTTGCTGGGAGGACTTGGTCATGTGTCGGGAGAGAAGCCTTTGGATCCTGCCCTTGAGACACAAGTCTGTCCTACAGCTTCCCTCCGTCAACTCCTGCTGCAATCCATCCCTGATGACTATATGCAATCCTGGCACGCCAATCCACTCATCAAACTATCAGGGGTGAGCAATATTGGAGATAGGATGGCTGCTACAGCTATGGAGGTATCCCTTGGCTTCTTCTGTTTTACTTTGTTTTTGTTTTCTCTGTGTCCTTGTTCTTTACTTTCTTTTCCTTGTTGCACAGGGTGTGTGTGCTGCTGTTGCTGTCCAAGCTTGGGAGAGGGATCTTGGAGGTGACCTTGGCAAGGCGAAGAAAATGTTTGACAAGGCAGATGCCAACATTGCTAGGATTCGCGAGCTGGCCAGGGAGAAGGATCTGGCTCTTGCCCAACTTCAGTCTGATAAAGAGAAGTTGCTTGAGACTAAGCTGGGTCTGAATGAGGAGGTGGCTCGTCTTGCTGACAAGAACAAAGAGACAAACGAGAAGCTGAACATGGCAATGACGGCCAACCAGGATCTGGCAATCAGGATCAAATCTCGGGGTGCAAATTTGGAGTTAGAGCGTGAGGTTAGTGCTTCTCTGCGTAGTCAGTTGGACCAGCGTGACTCTGTTATTGGGGAGCATCTCAGGACAAGAGTTTGGCTCAGGGATGAGGGTTTCAGCAACATCAGGGCTAGTGTGGATCAGAGCCCGGTGGCCAGGCGTCTTCTAGATGAGGCCCTAACTGAAGCTGATCACATCATGGCCAATGTGCCAGATGATGCTGAGATGAAGGTCCAGGTTGGTCGTGTGCACGCCCCCTTCTAGCAGTATGACTTCCAGGAATACTTCTCCACCCTTGGTCATGATTTGGTCTTGGAGGACCTGATGAAGTGGCACCCAGACCAGCCAGCTCCCTCTGCCTGTGATAACAAGTAGAAGACAAGATGGTGAAGGCGTTTTTCTTTCACTTTTGCTTTACTCTGTACTGGCTGATGAGCTTGCATGCTCTTTTTATGGCGCTTGTGCCATCTTTTTATTCCCTTTGAATATTTTGAATTCGTATTTCTGGGATATTTCTAATTAGCACAATCATTTATTACTTGTCTGTTTTTCTTGCTTTAATAAGCTTTTATTTGTTGCAAATTTATGGGCATGATGGATGTCTCCATCATGTTGCCCTTTTGCACCATGTAACAAGTTGAATCCAGTATTTCAACTTGTTTTCTATGGTTTAAGGCATCATAGGCCCTTTTTTAGATGCAAGCTTCTTTTATGAAACTGTTTGCAATTATTTTGGGTTTTTTTTTTTTTGAACTCCATCTTCTTGCACTTCTCTTTCAAGCCATATTGGCTCTTGTTGTCTCTGCATTTTTTTTAAAAAAGATAGCAAGTAGAAATGACCTCTACCAGTTGACTGGTTCGTGTCAGTGCATTACTTAAAGAATAACATGAGAAAAGAGACATCTACCAGATGACTGGTTTGTGCCTTGGTGAGATATACTGAAAAATACTTCTCATTGCATTCATCTTGTAAGTTCTGGGACTGCAAAGGCCACCCTCAAGATCATCCTGCAAACCTTATCAGGCTGCCTGACCTCTGTTAGGGGCTTTTTTCATTTCATGAGGCTTCCCTTAAGATCATCTTGCATACTCTAAATGAGTTGCCTGTCCTCTGTTGGGATCCTCCACTGCATCAAAAAAAAAAGAAAAACAAGGAAACGAGGGAAAAAGTCACAAGTAAGGCGAGGAGACGAGATCCATGTTGCGCCTTACATGTAATACTTGCGGAGGTTGTTCATGTGCCAGGTTCTTGGAATTGGTCTCCCATCCAGGTGCTCCAGCTTGTACGCTCTTTTTCCCAGCGTCTCAACAACACGGTAGGGACCTTCCCAGTTGGCATCCAACTTGAGTTGTCCTTCCACTCTTGATGCTTCATTCTTTCTCAAGGCCAAGTCACAAGCCTTCAGGTTGCGAGGTCGCAGCTTGTTGTTGTATCTTTGCTCCATCCAGGACTTGTAGGTTGCCTCTTTGAGCGACGCTTTCTCTCGCTCATACTCTAACTCCTCCAGGTTCTGTCTCAACCCTTCGTCGTTTCTTGCAGCTGGGAGAGAGTCTTTCACTCGCAGGGTAGGTACAAGCATATCAGGTGTTATGATGGCTTTAGTGCCAAAACACAGTCTGTAGGGGGACTCTCCTGTGCTGGTTCTGGGAGTCACCTTGTAAGACCACAACACGCTATGAAGCTCCTCTGTCCATGCTCCCTTGCGCTGCTCGAGTTTCTTCTTGAGTCCTTGCACGATGGTTCGGTTTGTGACTTCCACCTGCCCATTATCTTGTGGGTGAGCCACTGATGTAAACTTCTGCTTGATGCCCATGTTGCTGCACCAGTCCTTGAACACTTTTCGTTCAAACTGAGTGCCATTTTCACAGACCAATACTTGCGGGATCCCGAAGTGGCAGACCACATTCTTCCACACAAAACTTGTCATCCTTCGCCCTGTTATGGTTACCAGTGCCTCGGCTTCGACCCACTTGGTGAAATAATCAACTGCCACGACAAGGAAACGACGCCTTCCTGTTGCAGCTGGGAAAGGGCCAACAATATCAATTCCCCGCATTGCAAAGGGCCACAGAGACTGTATGGGCGTCAGTTTCTCACTCTGCAGCCTTGGTACATTTGCATGTGCTTGACATTTCTTGCAGCTCTTGGTCATCTTGTTGATATCTTCATTCATGCGAGGCCAATAGTAGCCCGCTCTGGTGATCCGCAATGCGAGTGCTTTGCCGCCTTGATGACTTCCGCAACATCCTGCATGCACCTCTCGAACCACTCGCATTGCTTCTGATTGGGTGAGACACCTCAACCAAGGTTCTAGAAAACCTCGTCTGTATAGAACTCCATCTTTCAGCGCATAGTTAGGAGCGTTGAGTTTTAGTTTTCTGGCTTCCTTGCTGCATTCGGGGACCACTCCGTTGGCAAGGAAATCCATCATCGGTTTCATCCAGCTTGTTCCCTCAACAACATCGATAGCTCCCACCGTCTTGTTGTCAGTTGATCTGTGTGTGAGGGTTTCCACCATCACTGCCTTGTTCAAGTGTGCCCGTGTTGAGGATGCTAAATTGCTCAAGGCGTCAGCTCTGGTGTTTTTTGACCTTGGCACGTTGATGATGTCGAAATCCTCGAATTCCGACGCCAACAATCTCACCTTGTCCCTGTACTTCTTCATGCCAGGGTCCTTAGCTAGGTAAGCTCCTTCATATTGTTTCGCCACAAGCATTGAGTCGCTATGTGCCATCAACTTCCTTGCTCCAAGCTTCTTTGCTATCTCCATTCCCGCAATCAGGGCTTCATACTCTGCTTCGTTGTTTGATGTGGGGAATTCGAATCGCAATGCATAAGTGACTTCAACTCCACTTGGGTCGGTCAGAACCAAACCCGCGCCGGCACCTTCTACACCAGATGCTCCATCTACATGTAGCTGCCACTCGTCACTTGGAGCTCGCTTTCTCTTTTCTCCAGCTGCGCTGGTTTCGGGTGGGGGTGTTGCTTTCTTCACTTCTGGAGGCATTTCTGCTAGGAAGTCAGCGACAACTTGACCCTTGACGGCCTTTCTTGGTGAGTATTCGATGGACTGCTCGCCAAGTTCCACCGCCCATTTAGCCAACCGGCCTGATGCTTCTGGTCTGGTGAGGATGGCCTTCATGGGGTGGTTGGTTAGCACCACCACAGGATTCGCCTGGAAATAGTGTCTGAGCCGTCGAGCTGCATGCACCACAGCCAGGGCCAGCTTTTCTTCTCCAGTGTACCTTGTTTCTGCTCCTTGCAAAGCTCTACTTACAAAGTATATGGGTTTCTGTACCTTACTTTCTTCTCGTACAATGGCTACACTGACGGTCTCCACTCCGGCCGACACGTACAGGTAGAGGGTTTCACCCTGTTGAGGGGATGTCAACAAGGGAAAACTATGCAGGTGCTTCTTCAAGTCGTCGAAAGCTTCATCTTGTTCAGGTCCCCAGCTGACATCTCCCTTCTTGTTGACACTATTCTTCAGCGCCTTGAAGAAAGGGAGTGCGCGTTCAGCTGCTCTTGATAGGAAACGGTTCAATGCCGCCAACTTGCCGTTCAGACTTTGCACTTCCTTCACTGTACTTGGTGGTTTCATGTCCAGCACCGCCTTGACCTTGTCTGGATTTTCTCGTACCCCCTCGTTTGTGACCATGTGGCCCAAGAATCGTCCTTCTTGGACCCCGAACTGTCACTTAAGAGGGTTGAGTTTTAGACCTGTCCTTCGAAAACGCTCTAGGGTTTCCTTCACGTCTTCAGTCAGCGTGTTGAAGTCCCTGCTCTTGATCACCATGTCGTCGACGTAGACCTCCAAGTTGCGTCCTATCCACTCCTTGAATATTTTGTCGACCACACGTTGGTATGTTGCTCCAGCATTCCTGAGTCCGAACGGCATCATCCGGTATCCAAATGCTCCTCTCTCCGTAATAAAGGCTGTCTTCTCCACATCCTCCTTCTTCATGGGGATTTGGTGATAACCTTTATACACATCAAGGAAACACTTCACCTTGTACCCTGCCAATGCGTCCACCTTCTGATCAATCATTGGCAGCGGTAACAATCTTTAGGACAGGCCTTGTTGAGGCTGGTGTAGTCAATACACATCCTCCACATTCCATTTGGTTTCTTAACCAAGACGGGGTTGGCTAGCCAGGTGGGGTACTTCACCTCGACCAGAATACCCGACTTGATCAACTCGTCTACTTCCTTGTTGACTGCCTCATTCCTGTCCTTGCAGAGTGCTCGCTTCTTCTGGACGACAGGTTTGTAGTCCGATGAGATCTTGAGGGCGTGGCACCCAATCTCCTCCGACACCTCTGTCATATCGCTGGACTCCCAAGCGAACACGTCTGCGTAATCTCTTAGCACTACGGCTAATCTATCTTTCACGTTTTCCGGTAGAGACACTCCAACCTGTACAACCTGGTTCCCCTTGCTCCCTAGTTCGACAGATGCAGTCTCGCCTACCGGGTCTTCTTCCTCGCTTAGGGCTGCGGTCGTCACCATGGCCACAGCACGTCGGTGGTAGCCTGGACCTGCTTCTTCACTCGTGCCATCCACATTCCTCTTCTTGTTGCTAAGAGCAATGCGGTGACACTCCCTTGCTTTCTGTTGGTCTCCTTTAACCGTAGCGATGCCTGCCTTGGTTGGAAACTTGAGTAACAGGTGCAAGGTCGACATTATCCCCTTCATGAGCGCTGGTGCAGGACGCCCAAGTATCATGTTATAGGGACTGCTGGCTTTCACCACAATGAACTCCCACCTCGATGGTTTTGCTATATGGATGTTTACCAACAGTTATGGGGATGTAAACTGTACCTTCTTACCATACCTCCCTTTCCGCGAAATCCACGAGCGGGGTGGCAGTAGACTTCAGGTTTTTCTTCATGTCCTCACCCAGTTGCGTGAAACAATGCCAATACATCACCTCGGCTGAGCTGCCCCCATCCACATACACCCTGTGAATGAGCTTGTCTATAATCTGGATTTGGATTACCACCCCATCACCTCCAGCAGGATGATCTGGGATTGGGTCCTTTGAGCTGAACGTGATGACTTCATCCTCCGCCAACTTCCTTTCTCTCGGTGTTGGTTCTGGAACCTTCCTACACCGAGGCTTCCTCTGGGATTCTGTCTTGCCACCTGCACTTCCACCTATGATGGTGTAAATGTTGGTAATGGCTGATTTTCTTCTGCTGTCATCCGGTGTGTCTTCCCGGTCTGCACGTTGGCGCTTCTCATAATGCTCGTCCTCATCTTCCGAATATCTCCCTACTCGTGCCACCTCCTTCCCCTTGAAGCTAGGACGAGAGGGTTCTGGAGTCCGAGCTCTTCCTCTTGTACCCCTTCGAAAATCCGTTCGTCCAGATGCTTCGGTCGACCAGGTGGCCTTGTTGTGGGCTCTGGCCTCCTTGGCGAGGTGGGCTAGTTGTCCGGATCTCACACACTTCTCAATTGCAGCACGCAAGTGGTAGCAATCGTTGTTGTCGTGTCCATGGTCGTTGTGGTATTCACAGTAATACGCCTTGTTCCTCATGTTGGCTGGCTTCTTCATCCTGCTCACCTTGCGGAGATAGCACTCCTGCTTCATCTCCTTGTGAATCAACCCCTTCACAAAAGAGTCGATCATCAGCTTCTCGGTGAGGTTCTTCACCTGGTTGGCCAGACTCGAGGCCCGTTCCCAATACTCGAACAAACTTTCTCCTCTCTTCTGGCGGATTGACATGATTTCGGTGCACTCCTTAGTTAACTGCTTCCTCTGCATGAACCTGCGCAGGAACTTCTCCTCCAACATCTTGAAGCTGGCGATGCTTCCATCTGGCAGAGCCTTGAACCACAGATGGCTGCTCCAGTGAGGGTGGTAGCAAATGCCTTGCACCAGATCGCCTGTGGGATGGCGTACGTCGACATGTTGGTGATGAACGTGTGCATGTGGTCCTGAGGATCGACAGCACCGCTATACGTGCCCAGGTTCTGGGGAATCTTGGTCTTGGGATCGGCCACAGCGAGCCGGATCTTCTTCACCCACGGTGACCCTTTTTCGATCTCCGGAAGGTGATCTTCATAATCTCCACGCCTTCTGTCATCCACGTGAACTTCTCCGGCGTTGGAATAAACATAGCTCGGTTTCCAATCGTTGAGATCTGGATCCTGGCCTCTCCCTCCGTGCTGACAGGATCCGCGCCCATCCGATTTGGCTGCGTCGTTGTTGCTGCCTTTTTTCTGGGTTTGCTTCTTCACCGGGAGGTGCGACGCCGCTTCTTGTTCCTCGCCGTCGAAATTCAGCTTTGTCGGCGCGATCTTCTGGCCGAGCTGTCGGGCTTCTTCCTTCTCTTCCAGGGATTTTAATTTTGACAGCACCCTCTCCTGAGATGCTAAGAACGGAGCCATCATGACCTGAAACATCTCCGGAGTCATGGGCTCTTGGTTGGTGTGCCGCACGGGTGGGTTTGCCGGCGGCGTGACATCAAGGATGGTCCCCTCTGTAATCGGGGTCTGCTCCATCGAACTTCAATCAGTGAATCGAGTTGCGTGAGCGAGATAGATCAGTACTCCCTACAGACGGCACCAAAGATATGGTTCTGGATTTCCGGTGTAGATTGGACTTCCAGCAAGATGATGACCTTCTCCCTCTACCTGCACGATGAGCAACATGAGCTCAGGCGGGCGGCGTTCGGCCGTCGCCCGCTCCGACACCCAAGTAAGATTTGGGGTGTTTTAGAGAGAGAAAATCTATGTAACAGGTTGAGAGAATGTGAGGAAAGAGAGAGGAAGCTCTCCTTTCTTTATACCTGCTGGGAGCCTCATCCTGTGTGAGCGTCTCCATGGATTCTGTTGTGCGTTGTGCACGAGCTGTGCACGGGGGTCTCACGTGTGTGTACTATGTGTGAGCTGTCAAGCAAGGTGGAGGTCCTCATCTCATGTGGTATGGTTGACCTTGTATGGGCTTTATGGCCCTACCGTATGAGCCGTTGTTGTCTCGGACCCTCTTGAGATTCCTTCTCGAGCTTCATCTTTCGTGATACTTTCATAAGTTAAGCATGTTCCATCTTCGTTGTATGGGTTTGCCCTTCATGGTTTCCAAGAGGTAACTTCCTCCTGGATGGGATTCTAGGACTCGGTATGGACCTTCCCAATTCGGGGCCAGCTTCCCTTCCACCTCTTTCTTGATTTTTTCGTTTAACCTCATGACAAGGTCTCCCTTAACGAAGGTAGCCAAGCGAACCCTTTTGTCGTGATAACACTTGACTATTTCTTTCACCTTGGCCTCGTGGTTTGTAGCGTTGGCCCTTTTTTCTCGAGGAGGTCAAGGTCGAGACGAAGGTTTTCTTCGTTGGTAGTGTCATCTTCATATTTTGGCAGTGAGGTACGAAAGGAGCGCACTCCAATTTCCATGGGGATGACTGCCTAGGACCCATAGAATATACTGTAAGGAGTTTCTCCGGTTGCCGTGGCTGATGTCGTTCTATGCCCAGATCACACTTGGAAGTTCTCGGATCCAGTTTCCTTTAGCTCCTTCTAGACACTTTTTGATACCGTTAATCAGGGTTCGATTTGTGACCTCCACCTGGCCATTGGCTTCTGGATGGTAAATCAAGGTGAGCTTCTGATGTATGTTGTAGTCTTCACACCATTTCTTGAAATGGTTGTTGGTGAATTGTGATCCGTTGTAGGTCACTATGTATCTCAGGATGTCGTAGCGACACACAATATTTTTCCAACAAAAATTAATGACTGTTTTGCCCGTTATGTTTGTCAAGGCTTCAGCTTCCACCCACTTCGAGAAATAGTCAATGACCACAATGAGGTACTTGAAGTTTCCGGGGGCCGTGGGGAAGGGTCCGACAAGGTCAATGCTTCATCGGACGAATGGCCAAGATTTTTGAATTGTAATCATGTTTTCTTGGGGAACATGTATCATCTTGGCAAACCTTTGGCATTGGCGACAAGAATCAATATACTTCTTGGAGTTTTCCAGCATGATAGGGCAATAATAACCCATTTGTGAATTGTAATCATGTTTTCTTGGGGAACATGAATCATCTTGGCAAACCTTTGGCATTGGCGACAAGAATAAATATACTTCTTGGAGTCTTCCAGCATGATAGGCCAATAATAACCCATTTGTGGGAGTTTACGGGTAACGGTGCGTGGACCTTGATGACTACCACAAACGCCTTCGTGTGCTTTCTGTACCAAGTGCTTTGCATCGGAGGGCCCGACACATTTAAGTAAAGGTTGAAGGTATCCTTTCTTGTATAGGCGGCCTTCGTGTATGACATACTTAGGGGCCTTGACTCAGACTTTGCGCGCCGTATCTTTTTCCTCCTGGAGGGTTCCCATTTGTAGGTATTCGATGTAGGGGCTCATCTAGATGTCCGAGATGCCTATAGTCATGATGCTACTTTCTTCATAACCTCTCTTTGCCAGTGTTTCCATCAACAGCTCCTGAGAGGAGCGTATGTTGAGGTCTGAAGAAGCAAGCTTACTTAGCACGTCAGCTTTATGGTTGCCTTCTCGGGGGATGTGGTTCAATTCATAGTGTCAGAACTAATATAGAAGAGGCCTGACTATCTCAAGGTACTTGTGAATACTTTACTCTCGGGTCTCATATTCACCTTTTACTTGTTGCACCATGATCAATGACTCGCTGAAGATCTCGAGGTCCTTAACTTCGAGGTCTTTTGCTAGTTTAAGTCCCATTATGAGGGCTTCATACTCGGCTTCATTGTTGGTGGCTTGGAAGTCGAAGTGGAGTACATAGGGATGGTTCTTTCCCTGGGGCTGGTGAGTAGGACTCCAGCGACACTTCCATCTGAGTTGGAGGATCATATAAACGCCACTTTCCAGTGTCAGGAACTGGCTCTTACTGGTTGATCTCCACTGGTTTGACTGACTCCTTTATGAAATCAGATAAAGTTTGGCTTTGATGGCCGTCCGAGGTTTGTACTGTGTGTCATGTTCCCCAAACTCGATGGCCCACTTAATCATTCATTCTGAGGCGTCAGGTTTCTGAAGGATTTGTCTGATCAGATATTTAGTTAGAAGCACTATTGAATGTAATTGAAAGTACGACCGCAACCGTCGAGAGGCATGCACGAGAGCCAATATCAAGCGTTCGAGAGGGGTATATCTGGTCTCGGACCATTGTAGGGCTCTGCTAACATAGTATATGGGGTTCTGTGACCCTTCCTTTTCCTTAACCAATACAGCGCTGATGGCTAGCTGGGAGGTAGATATGTATGAGTAGAGAGTCTCCCCTCTATCTGGTTTTGAAAGTGTTGGCAGGTGTCGGAGGTGATCTTTGAGTGCTTGGAAGGCTTCTCCACACTCGTGTAACCACTCAAACTGGTTGGCCTTCTTAAGGATGTTGAAGAAGGGCAAGTGTTTTTCAGCTCCTTTAGAGAGAAATCGGCTAAGGGCCGCAAGGGATCCCGTTAGCTTCTGTACGTCCTTGACGGTCTTCGGAGGCTACATATTTTGTAGGGCTTCTATCTTCTCGAGGTTAACCTCGATTCCCCGATTGGATACCATGTATCCTAAGAATTTGCCTACCCCAACACCAATGGTACATTTAACGGGGTTAAGCTTTAGATTTGATGACCGCAACGTATCAAAGGTTTCCTTTAAGTCGTCGAAGAATGCGTCGTAGCTGCGGCTCTTCACAACCATGTCATCGACGTATATCTCCAGGTTGCGTCCTATTTGAGACTTGAACAACTTGTCCACCAGTCGCTAGTAAGTGGCTCTAGCATTCTTTAATCCAAAGGACGTCATTTTGTAACAAAAAGTTCCTCTATCAGTTATGAAGGAGGTCTTCTCCTTATCCTTCTCAGTCATAGGAATTTGGTGATATCCTTTGAAGGCGTCGAAGAAAGCTAGCACCTGATATCCATCGATTGCTTCGACCAGGCGGTTTATTGATGGCAGGGGATAACTATCTTTGGGACAGCAATCGTTCAGGTTGGTGAAGTCGATGCACATCTTCCACTTCCCGTCTGGTTTCTTGACCATTACTGGGTTAGCTATACACTCGGGGTACTGCACCTCATCTATTATATAGGCTTTGAGTAGTTTTTCTACTTCCTCTCTGATGGCTTCAACTCAGTCTAAAGTGAAGATGTGTCGCTTCTGCTTTATAGGCTTCTGTGCAGGATCGAGGTTTAGATAATGATGCGCCAAGTGAGCGGATACTCCTACCAAATCATTGGTATCCCAAGAGAAGACATCTATATACTGGTTCAGGAGATCTCGAAGTTCGGTCTTTATCTCGGGTGGTAGGAGAGTTCCAACCTCGACGGTTCCTAATTCTCCGAGTTGTATCGGCTCAAACTCGGAGTACTTGACTGGTTCAAGATCTTCTCTTTCAGGTTATCTAATAGCTGGAATGGTGCAAACTCGAGCTAACTGTTGGTCACCTCGGACCGTGGCTATCCGTTGATTTTTGGGGAATTTCATTGCTAGGTGATAGGGGGACCAGGTGGCTCTTACTTGACACATCCACGGCCGTCCGAGGATGATGTTGTACGCCGCCATGGAGTCAATTATTGCAAAGGCACATCAGAGGAATATACTCCGAGGGCCGTCTTCAATTCGCACTAGCAAAGTAATCTCTTCTAAAGGGGTAACAGGATCGCCAGCAAATCCCAAGAATTGGTTTATAGGTACGAGATTTCTTATTTTTAACCCCAGCTACTCGTAACAGCTGAGAAACATAATTTCCACCTCACTTCCCTCGTCCACCAGAGCTCTCTTAATCACGTTGTGAGTTATGGTGACCGTAATCACTAGAGGATATGAACGGGGGAATTGATTAGGAACTGCATCTTCCGGCGAAAAGGCTACAGTTCCATCCAGGCGAGATCTTTTGCTCTCCCATTCCCAAGGAGAGGTTTCTTCCGGCGATCGGTGTATGCCGTTGATGCTCTTTCCTGCTCCCTGGTTGGCGGCGGCGCTTGTCCCGTCGTGGTCATGGAGGTGGTTGGCGTTGGTGCTTCTTACTCCTGTCGGGGCCGGAAAACAGATTCGTGGACTCCCACGAAGGTTCTCAGCCGGATCATCCATGAGTTTGAAGGTCTTTTTAGATCAAGATCGACACACGGGTCCCACTAGGCATGCCAAATTGATGGATGTATGGAACCCGCACTTGATCACGAACCCGGCTCACGAACTGACCTGCAAGACAAAGCCACGGGTGTCTCGAGGGTAGACACTCCGACGCTCAGTTAGTATGTGCATGAGGCGTATTGTGTGTAAGATAATAGATAGGGAAGGTCTACCAAACCTTTAGTATTTATATGGCTACGATCCGTAGACCGCCAAGATATGTAATTGTGGTATGAATACAACTCTTATTGAGATAACAATTGTATTACCATATATAGAAGAAGTTTATTTCGGTCATGGTTGTGTTACCATGTTTAGAAGGAAGTGTATTCCTTGTAGAACATTCAGAATATACTCATTTCTTATAAGGATTGGGATTGATGCAGGGCGGAGCTAGGAATTGTAAATGAGGGGGGCCGGAACTTAAAATTTTGAATTAACTATTAAAATAATATAAAATACGACAATTCATTGAAATGTCAAAAAATAGAACATTAAAGACTAATATTGGTAGATAAATAAATAAAATTGACGAATTTAGCATTTATATGGACCTCTATATTTTTCAAGTCGCACATTTCTCTCCGAAAGCCTATTAATGAATTCAAAATTGAGATCCTATTACTGAATTCAAACTAACTGAATTATAAAAAGTAAGAGGGAAAAAATGAGAGAATTAATCAAGTATCTTTTGTTGATTTTCTTGCTTTTAAATAGAAGTTTTTTAAAAAAAATTGAAAATATAGTTTTTTTTTTACGTTAAACCACCAAGAAATCAGTGGAGGGAACTTTTATTAGGCATCCCTAAACCGTGAATTGACAGAAATAAATACAGATAGCTCCCAAAAAGGAGGCAACAAGTGCGAAACTCCACAGGTGGAGTCGATTTGTGAGATCAGAGAAGTTTCTAAACATATAGCTATTCTAAATCTTCTCTGTCTTAAACTACAAGTACAAAAGCCAGGGCGGCATATTAAAAACAAACAGATTTTCCTCCCCCTCCTGAATATAGACACTTCACCAATGTACAGCATTCTAGGGCTCCAAGAATTCACCATCTCAGTTAACATTGCCAAAACAGTCGGTTCTATTAAAATAAAGACCCTCTACCTGAGCCAATTACCCCTCAATCACGTTGCGTTCGTCCCAGGGTAAAAGGGAGTTCCTGATTGTGTTTTAGGACTTTGACCTCCGGAGTAGAGTAATCCATTAAGCATACTGGACTTACATCTAGCCATGAAAAATAAAAAAGATTCATCTAGAACTATAACTAGAGATTTCCATATAGATTTCTCCTTTAGAGGTGATATAGTCCATCATCAAGAAGAGAAATAAATCACAAAAACCATGTATCTAAGATAAAATAAATTTTATAAAGGGAAAAAAGAAGTAAAACCACCTTTTCAGTCTAGTTGTGCCAATTCCAGTATAAACCTGTCCAAGTCTGCCCAACCCGAGCCGAACGAGCTGACCCGACCCGGCCGAGCCGACCCAAACGAGCCGACCCGACTGAGCGAGCGTTGACCTGCCATTCCTGCCACGGATCTGGCCGCCTTGGGTCGCCATCGCGTGACGGAGTTTGGGGTTCCGGCGGCGTGGAGCGTCTGCGCGGATCCTTGCTTCCGGCCTGCTCCGGTTTCTGGCCCACTCTGTGACCGGTCTGACCTGATCTGTTCTGCGGCATCCTGGGCGGTGCAAACCAATCCCTGGGCTGTGTCGGAGGGACTCGGACCTCGTGATCGCCACTTGTCATGTCGGTGGTCGTTGACCGGGCTGTCTGAACAGATCTCGCCGTAGTTGAACCCCTGAACACGGTTGCGACCCGGTCCAGAGGGCACCTCATGTGCTTCACTGACAACAATACCACTGGAGTTGGGGAAGACTAGAGATTAAACACCGGATATGTTTCTTGTCGAAAGAAAAGGGGGTTTCTGGTTTATGGGTTATGAGGGGAGGTGTAGAAGTTTCTAAGGTTGAGGGATTGGAGGGGTGACCAGCTGGGTGACGGGGCGCCGGTGGTCACCCCGCCGGATTGTAGATCTGGGATTTGGAAAGGAGAACTGTAGCGGGAGAGAAAAAAAGGGGAGTAGTTTTGACGAGTCCTTCTTGAGTGAAAAAATATAATTCATAACATCTATATATATTTTTAGTATTGATAAAAGGTTACTCATAATTTGACTCAAATTATAATATTGCGAATCAATATTTTTATATGATATTTCCTTATCAAATATAATGAAATTAAACTATCTTATTTGTTCAAAAAAGTAAAGTAAATAAATCTATTCCTATATGAGATTAACATATGATTACTATTATATTTAAGAAAATATTATTCACAAGAAATTGTAATCAATCGAGATTTGAAGGAAAAAATATACAAATTAACTATTATTCCTACATTTAAGAATATTTAAAAGAATCATATTCTAATTGTGTTTGATTGTAATTACATGATATTATACTAATTATAGTCTCATTTTCCTTTTTTAACTCATCAATCTATATTTTTCAATAGTAAAAAAAGTAAATAAAATTTATGAGAGGGGCCACATATAGCAATTTACCATAACAAAACAAATTTAAAATTCAATTAACACCTATAATTAAGAAAAATTTAAATGTTGAGGGGGACCGGGCCCCACCCAGTCCCCCCTTCCTCCGCCCCTGGATTGATGGATCTGTGGATACATCCTCCGCGTAACTAGAGCCCACGACCCTTCTCGAGCCCTGATCCGAGATTAAATGAGGTCCTAGAACATGAACCGTGGACTTATCAAAGTCCTCCAACAAACCAGAGGAAGTTCAAACTCTCTGAAACAATTGTGGAACCCCAGGATTCAAAAAAACATAAGTATCTTTATGTGGAGATTGTTTAACATTCTTCTCCCATTTCCTGAAATTCTTACTAGAATGGGATTCTTTTTTCCATCAAAGTGCCCTGGGTGTGATAACTGTGACACAATTAAACATGTTTTCAACAAATACCTTGTAGCTGAAACTCTTTGGTCATATTATAGTGTGAAGAGTCCAGAAGACTCAGCATTAATATGTTGGCAATTTTGTAGAAGTTGATTGTGTTTAAACATGCTCTCATGTTTAAACACTTGCTCATGAAGATCAGAAACCGAGAAACAGTCTTTGATGTGAAGTACAACTCAGATGCGATCAAACAAGATATTCGAAAGAATCAAGATGATACTTGAAGAATGATTCGGTTCTGATTTAATTAGATAAAGAATATATTTGTGAGTTATATTTTATTTAGAATTAGTCTTAAATAAGGAAAGAATATATTTCTTATCCTAGAGCTATAGAAGTAGAATATAGCTAGAAGACTAAGTGTTGCTGTGATGTGCTGGACGATAGGATCAGCCTTGCCGTGATTGAAGGATCGTGAAGACTAACACGGAAACACAGCCTCGAACTATAAATAGTGAAGAAAGTTGCATCAACAACGATCCATCTTACGAGAAAGTATTCTGCAGATCAGAATAGCTTTATAGTTGGAGCAACTTATTGAAGGGAGTTCAATAGGTCTTTGCCATCGCCAGCAGTCTGGAATCAACACGCCTTAATACTTCAGGGGAAGTAGTCAAGACATCAACGAGGAGTTGCTGACCGGCAGTGAGGGGATCTCACGAATCCACACGATTAAGATAAGTCCTAGATAGTTAATTGTTTGGAGAACATTGTAACTGATCTTGGTTATTTTATTGGATGATTTTCAGACTGCAGGCCTCGCAGACGTAGGTGTTTATCACCGAACTGCGTAAAAAATTTGTGTGTTCTTTCTTTCAGTGTTTAAACTCTGTCTTATGTTTAAACATACGTGCTAGAATAGAAAGATTAGTTAAGAACTTTTTGAAACTGATCGATAGTAAATTTCATTTGGTATCAGAGCTAGTCCACTGAGTTGTGCCTTTAACAAGGCAGTGGAGATCCCTATCGATCTTGGCGAACCAAGAGAAGGATGGTTCGTTGTATACGCGCGCACCCATGCTGGATAAAAATAACTATGGTTATTGGAAGACAAGGATGAAGCATTACATTGATGCTCTAGATGAAGAAGCATGGTACTAGGTCGAGAATGAGTGGACACCAGCCTGACATGCACCTACAGCAGGGGCAGCCGAAGTTGTTCTGAAAAACAGAGAAGAGCTGACGACTCAAGAGAGGAAGGACAAGCGACAAAACAGCAAAACGCTTAACTGTATCAACTCGTGTGTTGATCATGAAGCGTTTCGGTTGATTTCAACGTGCTGCACTGCTAAGGATGCATGGGAGAAACTAAAAGCAAGCTATGAAGGAGATGCAAAAATGGAACGACAAAAAATGCATAAAGTAAAGACAGCATTTGATACTTTGATTATGCATGATAATGAGATAATTACTGAATATAATGCAAAAATCAGAGATCTTGTCAACACAGCCTATCAGTTGGGAAAATAATTTGTTGAAGATGATATTGTCCAGAAGATATTGAGGTCTCTACCACCAAGGTTCAAAGGAAAAACTATTGCAATGGAGGAGTTACATGATACATCTGAGATGACCGTTGTTGAAGTCATGGGAGCACTTTCAGCCTTTGAAATGAAGGAGTTAGCTACAGTAAGGCAGAGTGATATGGCATTCACTGTAGCTGCACAAAAAACAGCTGAACAAAACTCTGTGTCTAAACATAATTCTATGTCTAAACACTCTACCAGAAACAACAATGAAGAAATGGACGAGAATGAGCTTGCTCACATATCAAGGAGCTTTGCAAAAGTTCTGAGGAAATCTCAAAATCGAAGAAACGAAGGAAGGGAGCAAAGTTCAAGTATGAGTAGAAGAGCAAATAATGATCAAGCAGAATCCAAGCCGGTATTTAAACATGCTGGAAAAAATCAATGTCGAGAATGCGAAGGTTACGGGCATATTCAATCACAGTGTCCAAGTGGATCAGCTAACAAAAAGGGGAAAGCCTACAATGCTACATTTAGTGATGCAGAAGATTCTGATGAAGAGCATGTCAGCAACCATGTAGCGTTCGAAGCAATCACTGTTCAAAGTGATGAAGAAAGTGAAGAAGAAACCTATGTTATGTTTGGTGCTGCTGTCGTTTCAGAGAATGAGAGTTCAAACATAGACTCTGAGGGGGTTCATGAATCTTACGACAAACTCCATAAACTCTGGATCAGTGTGACTGAACAGAATAAAGCATTACAGAAAGACAATCATAGCCTGAATGAAGAAGTTGAGCAACAACAGATAACTATTGAGGAAATGAGGAAGGAACTGAAGATAGCTCTCATTCGAGCAGAGGTAGCTGAAGGAACCATCACCAAATTGAACAAAGGAACAGCAGCTCTGGATGATATTCTTGGTATAGGAAAATTTCCTGGAAATCGACATGGATTAAGATATGATGAAATGGAAGTGACCAACAAGACTGATCAGTCAAAAGTGAAGTTGAACAAGAAGGTGATTCAACCTAGTTCAGGCCAAGTAAGGAAAGAGCAACCTGTTAGAGCTTCAAGCAACGTTACCAACGTTCCAAAGTTTGGTATAGGTTATAAACCTATCAATCATCATCAGCAAAATATGTTTCAACCATGGTGGGAGGCAAGGTGCAAATATTGCCGACGTCCAGGACATTACAAGAGACGTTGCTTTCGTCTTTTACGGGATCTGATGCAAGGACCAACAAATGAAGAAGGTTACAACACAGGAGAAGGTTATAACACAGGAACAAGTTACAACACTGGAGCAGGTTACAACATTGTAAAATCAGAAAGGTCTCAGCACTAAAAAAAGGTATGGGTTCCAAAGATCAACTGCTGCTATGCTGTTCATACATCTTATAGTTCATATACCAGAGATGCCTGGTACTTCGATAGTGGTTTTTCTAGACATATGACAGGTACTCCTGAGTTGTTGAGCAATATTGTTCCATGGACCGGAACTGTCAGATTTGGAGATGGGAAAAAATGTAGAATAACTGGAAAGGGGGAGTTACAAGTCAAGAACTTTCCAGTATTCCAAGACGTACTTCTGGTGGATGGACTAAAGGCAAACTTGCTCAGTATTAGCCATCTATGTGACAACAAACTAACCATTTTATTTGATGATAAAGTGTGCACAGTCAGGAAGGACGAGCGGGGTGTTCTTATTGGCAATAGATCATCAGATAACTGCTATATTCTGGATGATTCAGTAAGTTGTCTCAAAGTAAGCATGGACGATACTCTTCTGTGGCACAAGAATCTTGGTCATGCAAACCTGAAAACATTGTCTAAGGTGACAAAGCTTGAAGCAATAAGAGGAGTACCATTACTCTCTTATACAAAGGAGTTGAACTGTCCACCGTGCCATGAAGGTAAACATGTCAGGTCAGCACATTCTAAACTTCATGAGATTACTACTTCCTATGGTCTTGAACTGTTGCATATGGATTTAATGGGACCAATCAGTCCAGCTAATGTTTCGGGAAAGAAATATATCTTTGTATGTGTAGATGATTTCTCCAGGTTTACTTGGGTGAAATTCCTGAAAGAAAAATCTGATGCAGTGAGCATTATTATTGAGCTCATTACACAAGTTAATACTGAAAAATCACATGACGGTCTTAAAGTGGTTCGAGTAAGAAGTGACCATGGAAAGGAATTTACAAACTCTACTATGATGGACTTCTGTACAAAACTTGGAATCAAGCATGAGTTCTCTGTGCCAATCACACTACAGCAAAACGGTATTGTGGAACGCAAGAACAGAACTCTCATCAACATGTCAAGAGCAATGATGGCAGAAAATGATACTCCCAAGAAATGGTGGGCTGAGGCAGTTCATACAGCTTGTCATACCATAAACCGAGTTTATCTCCGTCCGTTCACTCAGAAAACTGCCTATGAAATTTGGAAATGAAGGAAGCCAAACGTCTCTTATTTTCACGTGTTTGGGAGTGCATGCTACATTCTTAGAGATGGTGAGCCTCTTGGTAAGTTTGACAAAAGAGCTGATGTTGGTATTTTTCTTGGTTATTCTCCACATAGCAGGGCATACATGGTTTTCAATAATCGCACAAATGTCATGATGGAGTCAAACAATGTAGTCATTAAAGATCTGAAGGATATCAGCAGTGGAATTCTACTTGAAGAAGAACCTTGTCAATCAGTTCAGATATTGACTCAACTCTGCCTAATGTTACAACACTGTCGGATATTACAACACTGTCCGATGTTACAACACCGGTTGATGTTACAACATCATCTGGAGTTCCTGAAGTTACTACTGTATCTGAGGCTACAACATCTGATATATCTACACCTGTCAACTCTCCACCTAACACATACAATCTGAGGCAAAAAGAACGGAAAGACTCCGCCAAAATGAACGCTGGAATGCATGTGTTGCAATGCTTTCTCTCCTCCATAGAACCCAAGAATCACAAGGAAGCATTGAATGATGAATACTGGATTTCGGCCATGCAAGAGGAACTGGAGCTGTTTACAAGGAGTGATGTATGGTATCTTGTTCCATGAACTCCAGGAGTCAATGTCATTGGTACTAAGTGGATTTTCAAGAAAAAGTCTGATGGAGATGGTAACATCACCAGAAACAAGGCCAGACTTGTAGCTCAAGGGTATACTCAAGTTGAAGGTGTTGACTTTGATGCAACATTTGCTCCTGTTGCAAGGTTAGAATCTGTCCGTTTCTTACTTGCTATGTCATGCATCATGAAGTTTAAGTTGTTTCAGATGGATGTCAAGAGTGCATTGCTGAATGGCATTGTCAAGGAAGAAGTGTATGTTGAACAACCCAAGGGTTTTGAAGATCCCTATCTCCCTGATCATGTTTACAGACTAAAAAAGGCGTTATATGGTCTTAAGAAAGCTCGTAGGGCTTGGTATGAGCGTCTCACTCAATTTCTTTTGAAGAAAGGCTATCGACGAGGGGGAGTAGACCGGCTGTTTGTGTTTAAACATGAAAAACATATTCTACTTGCCCAAATCTATGTAGATGATATTTTTATTGGGTCAACGTCTCAAAAGTTGGTTGATAGCTTTATAGAGATGATGAAGAGCGAGTTTGAAATGAGCATGGTTGGTGAATTGACATATTTTCTAGGGCTTCAAGTCAAACAACACAAGGAATGTATCTTCATCAATCAAACCAAGTATACTTTAAACTTGGTTAAGAGATTTGGGATGGATGATTCTAAGAGTATGCGAACTCCAATGGCATCCACAGAGAAACTGACTTATGACAAGTATGGAGTGAAGGTTGATATTAAGCTATATAGAAGTATAATTGGGAAGTCTACTATATCTCACTGCAAGTAGGCCAGATATTTGTTTGAGTGTTGGACTATGTGCAAGATTTCAATCCGATCCTAAGGAGTGTCATCTATCTGCGGTTAAGAGGATTATCAGATATGTGCATGGAACTGCTGATTATGGTCTCTGGTATTCTAGAGGAAGTCAAGCTGAGATTATTGGTCACAGTGATTCTGATTGGGCTGGGAATTCAGAAGACAGGAAAAGTACTACTGGAGGATGCTTCTATGTAGGAGGGAATCTAGTGTCATGGTACAGTAAGAAGCAGAATTCTATCTCACTGTCTACCACTGAATCTGAGTATTTAGCAGCTGGAAGCTGTTGCCAGCAACTACTATGGATGAAGCAGATGTTGAAAGACTATGGATTCAAACAGGACACTCTAATCATAAAATGTGATAATAAGGGAGCCATTGATCTTTCTCATGATCCTGTTGATCAGAAGAAGACAAAGCATATAGACATCAAGCACCACTTCATCAGAGACTTAGTGGAAAAGAAGGAATTGATCATTGATTTTGTTCCTAGTGCTGAACAGTTTGCAGATATCTTCACCAAACCACTGGATTCTGCAACATTTGAGACACTAAGACAACACTTAGGTGTTTGTCGAATTTGAGGTACCCCTGATCGTCTCCTATTTGTTGTATATTAGTGTTTACTGTTTTGTGTCTTTTATTTTTTTTTGTTGTAAAAGAAAAATACAAAAAGAAGTTGGTGTCAAGTATGTTTAAACACTGTGAATCAGTGTGTTTAAACACTGAAGAGTTAGCCGAAAATGAAGTGGATAGTGTATTGGGCCAGACTAGTCAATGGGCTGAGAGGGTCTACATCAGCGGGCTGATATCTCCATCTGGGCTGAAAGAAAGAGATTTGGGCTCATATTTATTTTATGAGGGGAAATAAGAAATTGTTGAAGAATGGAGGGACTGAAATATAAATCGGGAACTAATTTCTATTTTGGACTTGGATTTGAATTTCGGAAAAGTCGAAAATATAAGAGGGAAAAAGAAGTTTTTTTCCTGCATAATACTGCTCTTCGTCGTTCCAAATTCCAGCAAGCAGAGATCGTATTCAGTTTCAGCTCAGCTTTCTGATCTCCGGTCAAAGCAATCTCGGTCTACTGGTTCAAGGGTTCTCGTTATTCCTATTGCAGAGTTACAATCACAGGGTTTCCACCCCTCTCTTGCCTATAAATCAAACCGATTGCATGCACAAGGTAAACCCTCGATCTGTGTTCAGATCTGTTTTTTCCTGAGCATTTGAAATATAGGAAGGTGTTTACGAAGTACACTCTGTTAGTTTTCGTCATATTCAATCTTGGTGTTGTGTTTGAACCTGAGGTAGTGTTTAGACAACTATGGGTAGCTCCAAGTCTGATTCTTTTGCAATGTTGGGAATTAATGATGATGAGGTTGGGGCTGTAGAGAGTTTACTAAGTCTTCAGGGGTACTTGAGTGATGATTCTGCCCCAAAATTCCCAATTTTTGTCCATGAGAGGGTTGAGATTGAAGAATGTTCTGTTGATTCAGAGGTTCAGAATAATGAATCTACGGGGAATCAAGTTCTAGAGTTGACTCCCTTAGTGCTTATGTTAATTACTTTTGAGGAGGTGCCTGTACTGGAGTCTGATAGAAGAGATGTTGAATCTGGCCATGAGAAGGAACTGAAAGGGCAAGTTATTGAGAAAGTCTATCAGAAAAGGAAGGGAAAGCAACGTGGGGAGATTGGGTCTGGTAGTGTTAATAAGGATGTTGCTGACCAATCTTCTGCTCAGCAAAATGTGTTTAATTGGACTTGGGAGGCTGAGGAAAAGTCAGAGAATGAGGATGATGTGTTGTTGTCTGGACTGAAGCCTAAGAAGAGAAAGCAGAAGAGGGCTAAGAGAAAGAAGCAGAAGAGGAAGAAGAAAAACTTGGATGATATGCCACCAGTAATTCCTATGTTTCCTGCAGAATCCAAGAAGAGGAAAAGGTCAACAGCTCCTGATGTGGTCCAGCAGGGAGTTACTGAAGAACTGCAAGTTACTGACAGAAAGGAGGAGGAGCCAATCAAGACTACTGATGAGGTTGAGAAGAGTGGAGCTGATCCTGCACACTCAGATTCTACCAAGAGCTGTGATAAGGTGCAGACAGGTGGGATTAGGTCTAAGCTCAGATTTGGTGATGCTGATCCTTTGCTGTTGAGTGCTCTCAATGAGAAGTTCTATTCTCAGAAGTCAGTTCAAAAGCATGCTGACTTGGTCAAGAAGAGCTTGAATGTGGAAAAAAAGCTGACTGAGCAGTTTAAACTCCCAGCTTTTGTGGAGTTCATGAAAAGAATCCATATGTTTAAAGCTGCAAACTCTTATGTCAGTGCCAACAGGGACCTGGTTTATGAATTCTACTCCAATCTGAGGAAAGGGAATAGTGACCCTCAATCTTCCTGGTTTCGCAGGGTGTATATCAGAGGCACGTTATACAGGTTTGATCCATTTACTATCAATCTATACCTTGGATTTGATCAAAGGAGGTGTCCATCTAGTGCTTATCCCGAAGGCTTCACCTTGAACTATGATGTGGTGGCCTTAGAGCTTTCTGGTGGCAGTTTGGCTGAATGGGGTGATGCACCATCCATTCTGGCATCTTCCCTTACACAAAAGTATTTCTGCATGTACAGGGTAGTGGCAACTATGTGGATAATGTCCAAAAATGTCTCCAGAGTGACTGAGGAAATGGCAGGGCTTATCTATTGCATTGGGACCAGGAAACCTTTCAATCTGGGTTGGTTCTTGTATGAGAGGATTCATTTTATTGCCCAGAATCTGAAGTCAGATGAGTAGGCATGCTGGAGTGGTTGAGGCTGTAGATGATGTGCTTCTCCCTTGTCCAGTGACTCAGGTTAATAAGACTGTTGGTTCCAAGAGAAATGATCTCACTGAACCAGCTGAGGAAGATTCTGATTTGCCACCTGTAGAAGAAAATTATGCCAAGGTCAGAATTGCAAAAATCAAGGCTCAGCTTAAAGTTCAACGTCTCAAGATTATTGATCTGAAGGAAGAGTTTAAGGCTCTGGTTGAATCTGATGACAGTGGTGATGAGAGCATTGGTTCTCATTAGTTCTGAGTTTAGTTTTTTTTCTCTCTCTTTTGCACTCTGCTCATATGGTTGGATTTTGTGACATTGCTTTTGAGTGTATGTTCTGTTTTGTATTTTTTTGGTGCGGCTTTGGCACTTTTATGTTCCCAAGGGGGAGAATATTTTGATGATAGTTGGGTTGGCCATTTGATGATATTTGGGTCCATTTGATGATATTTGGGTTGGCCGTTTATTTTGGATGTTAAGGAAGTTTGTAATGTGTCTAATGTATGTGTCCAATTTAGTTTTTGAACATAGTTTGACTGTTAGCATGAATGATTGTCTCTATCTACGTCTGGTGAGTAGGGGGAGTTTAGTTGATATTGCATGTTGTTTCTGATACTTGATGCTCATGTGAATGAAGATTGGATTTCTAAACGAAAGGGGGAGTTATGCATCAAAACAAAGGTTTTGGTTCCACAAAATTGCCAAAGGGGGAGATTGAAGAGTCCAGAAGACTCAGCATTAATATGTTGGCAATTTTGTAGAAGTTGATTGTGTTTAAACATGCTCTCATGTTTAAAAACTTGCTCATGATGATCAGAAACCGAGAAACAGTCTTTGATGTGAAGTACAACTCAGATGCGATCAAACAAGATATTCGAAAGAATCAAGATGATACTTGAATAATGATTCGGTTCTGATTTAATTAGATAAATAATATATTTGTGAGTTGTATTTTATTTAGAATTATCTTAAATAAGGAAAGAATATATTTCTTATCCTAGAGCTATAGAAGTAGAATATAGCTAGAAGACTAAGTGTTGCTGTGATGTGCTGGACGATAGGAACAGCCTTGCCGTGATTGAAGGATCATGAAGACTAACATGGAAACACAGCCTCGAACTATAAATAGAGAAGAAAGTTGCATCAACAACGATCCATCTTACGAGAAAGTATTCTGCAGATCAGAATAGCTTTATAGTTGGAGCAGCTTATTGAAGGGAGTTCAATAGGTCTTTGCCATCGCCAGCAGTCTGGAATCAACACGCCTTAATACTTCAGGGGAAGTGGTCAAGACAGCAACGAGGAGTTTCTGACCGGCAGTGAGGGGATCTCACGAATCCACACGATTAAGATTAGTCCTAGATAATTGTTTGGAGAACATTGTAACTGATCTTGGTTATTTTAGTTGATGATTTTCAGACTGGGCAAGGCCTCGCAGACGTAGGTGTTTATCACCGAACTGCGTAAACAATTTGTGTGTTCTTTCTTTCAGTGTTTAAACTCTATCTTATGTTTAAACATACGTGCTAGAATAGAAAGATTAGTTAAGAACTTTTTGAAACTGATCGATAGTAAATTTCATAGTGCTATTCTAGGAATGCATACACACTTTCCAACTCTCTGGGATAGAATTTCCTTTTTCCTGTCCTTCAGAGGCAACACAAAACTAATCTCTATACTAGCTCACATTGTCCCTAGTGTCATATGTTGGAATCTATGGAAATGCAGAAATGCTTTTCTTTTTAATAATATACCTCTTAGACCTGAGCAGGCCCTTGAAAATACAAAGGAGAACATTTTCTCTATTTTTTGTGCCGGGCCATTACCAACCTATTCCATCTCTGATCTGGAACTCACATAACTAGGAGTAATCCCTTTACATGCTAGACCTCCTAGACCAATAATAACAGCTATTTCTTGGCTGCCCCCTGTTAATGGTACTATTAAAGTGAATGTGGATGCCTCATGGCATTCCAACAATTAGGCAGGTCTAGGAGTAATCCTTAGGAACTCTTCTGGGAAGGTTATCTCTATGCATGGGGCATTTGTTACAGCTTGGTTATCTCTATGCATGGGGAAATCATGGCCTTAAAACTTGGTTTATCTGTTCCTACTGCCCAACAGCTTCCTTGTATTATAGAGATCGATTGTGCTCTTGCAATCAGTGTTATAAAGGATCCATACACTGCACCATGGAGGAATTTTATACCGGCTCATTCTATTTAGTCTAACTTGAATTTTCCAGTACTTCATTCTCTTAGACAGGGTAACACCGTGGCAGATGCTCTAGCCAGACTGTGCTACTCAGATCACATCAATGGAGCAATCATCCTGGAACAGATAAGGGATGATCAGACTAGATAGAGGAGGCACTCCCTCTATCAGAATCTACTATAATACTCCTGTTTGATGCAGTTCAAGCACACATAAATAGTGTTTTTTGTAAATGTGTTCTACTATATCCCTTTTAATTGGGTGCCGCTTTGTATTTTGTTTTGGCAATTTTCATATAGGCTTCGAATGATAAGGGAATTATTTTGTATACAAGTAGCAGGGAATTTTGTATATAGGGAATTTTTCCACCTCTCTCATTGTGTACACAAGGGTGTTTTTGAAGTTCATAACATTGGGAGGATTATAAATTAGTGGGTGTAATTGAATTAAACAAGTATTTATAGGTATATACTATTTAAATTTAGTCCAAGAGTTCTTGTAATTTATAATATGACTCCAACATATAAATAGGAGTATTACTCTTTGAATTAGTTTCGAAAGAATGTTATATTGAGATTTAGTTTCAAAAATAAGGTTACTTAGGCAAAAAACTCTCACATAAAGGCGGTAATTTATTAGCATATATTCATGTAATTTAATTCTTGAATTAAAGAGCCCTGTCAAGTTCAGCTTATTTTCAGCTTAACTGCGTTGAACTGCGCGGAAGTTAGCTGAAATTTGCTGAAGCAAGCTGCGGTTAGCTGAAGCACGCTGCAGGTAGCTGAAGCACGCTGCAGGTTGCTGAAGCACGCTGCAGGTAGCTGAACTTAGCTGAAGCATGCTGCAGTTAGATGAAGCATGTTGCAGTTAGTTAAAATTAGTTGAAGTTCGCTGAAATAAGTTAAAATATATATTTTTAATCTTATAAATTTTAGCACATAACTAAAAGTTTATTAACTTTTTTTATTTTTCTCCTTTCTTTTTTTAAATGCACTACATATTTATTTTTAAAAAAATCTCAAAACTTATCACTTTTCCCTTTAATAAGATTCATCTGAATCATCCTAAGATCTCATGTATCCGGTACAAGAGAAAGAAAACATGTATCAGAGTTTAGACATGCACCACCTAGAGGTAAGGCGGAGCACTTTCACAAACGATATTCTTCATTAAGAATGAAAATCGAAGGTGCATTTGGACAATTGAAAAGTTCTTGGAGAGTGCTATAAAAAGAATGCCTCAAAATGAAAATTGTCATCAAATATCAATTATTATTACATGTTTCACGCTTTAAAAATTCATTCGAATGCAAGAGATTGACAATCCTATTTTAGATCACGGGTCTACACTAGGAACTAATGATTTCACTATATTGATGAACATCGAAAAAGTGTTATGCAGAAGTGCGTGAAGGTATGGCTGAACATATTTGGAACTTGGTAGGTGGTGATACTAGTGAAATTGAACGATTAGATGATAGCGATTAGTATTGGATGCAACCAATATGCATTTTGGGAATATTTGCTCAAATTGTTACTTTCGAGTATAAACTAATTTGATTTATTCTCAAGTACTAAACTAAACATATTGAAATAAGTTTATTTGATAAATTTTAAAAAATGCATGATTGATATTTGATGAAAAATAACTTTATTTCAAAAAATTTATTGAATTTTTTTTTGAAAGCAGCTGAAATTAGCTGAAACACTCTGCAATTAGTTGAAGCCAACTGCAGGTAGCTGAAGTTTGCTGAAGCAAGCTGCATTTAGCTGAAGCACGCTGCAGGTTGCTGGAAATAGATGAAGTTAGCTTAACTTAACTGCAAGGTGCAAAAAATAAGCTCAACTTGACAGAGCCAGCCCTGTCAAGTTCAGCTTATTTTCAGCTTAACTGCGCTGAATTGCGCGGAAGTTAGCTGAAATTTGCTGAAGCACGCTGCAGGTAGCTGAAGCACGCAGCAGGTTGCTGAAGCACGCTACAGGTAGCTGAACTTAGCTGAAGCATGCTGCAGTTAGCTGAAACATGCTGCAGTTAGCAGAAATTAGCTGAAATTCGCTGACATAAGTTAAAACATATATATATATATATATTTATTTATTTAATCATATAAATTTTAGTGCATAACTAAAAGTTTATTAACTTTTTTTATTTTTCTCCTTTCTTTTTTTAAATGCACTACATATTTAATTTCTTTTTAATCTCAAAACTTATCTCTTTTCCCTTTAATAAAATTCATCTGAATCATCCTAAAATCTCATGTATCCGGTACAGGAGCAAGAAAACATGTACCAGAGTATTGACATGCACCACCTAGAGGTAAGGCGGAGCATTTTCACAAACGATATTCTTCATTTAGAATGAAAATCGAAGGTGCATTTGGACAATTGAAAAGTACTTGGAGAGTGCTAAAAAAGAATTCCTCAAATTGAAAATTGTCATCAAATATCAATTATTGTTGCATGTTTCACGCTTTAAAAATTCATCCAAATGCAAGAGATTGACAATCCTATTTTAGATCACGGGTCTACACTAGGAACTAATGATTTCACTATATTGATGAACATCGAGAAAGTGTTATGCAGAAGTGCGTGAAGGTATGACTGAACATATTTGGAATTCGGTAGGTGGTGATACTAGTGAAATTGAACGATTAGATGATAGCGATTAGTATTGGATGAAACCAATATGCATTTTGGGAATATTTGCTCAAATTGTTACTTTCGAGTATAAATTAATTTGATTAATTCTCGAGTAAACTAAACATATTGAAATAACTGTATTTGATAAATAAAAAAATATATGATTGATATTTGATAAAAATTAACTTTATTTCAAAAAATTTATGGAATTGTTTTTAAGCTAGCTGAAGCCAGCTGCGGGTAGCTGAAGTTTGCTGAAGCAAGCTGCAGTTAGCTGAAGCACGCTGCAGTTTGCTGAAGCACGCTGCAGGTTGCTGAAAAAAGATGAAGTTAGCTTAACTTAACTGCAAGGTGCAAAAAATAAGCTGAACTTGACAGGGCCCTAGGCATCAAGCAGAAGTTCATATCAGTGGCTCACCCACAAGCCAATGGACAAGTGGAAGTCACAAATCGAACCATCGTGCAAGGACTCAAGAAGAAACTCGAGCAACACAAGGGAGCATGGACAGAGGAGCTGCACAGCGTGTTGTGGTCTTACAGGGTAACCCCCAGAACCAGCACAGGATAGTCTCCCTACAGGCTGTGTTTTGGCACTGAAGCCATCATACCACCAGAGATACTTGTCCCTACCCTGCGAGTAGAAGATCCTCTGCCGGTTGCAAAAAATGATGAAGGTTTGAGGCGGAACCTGGAGGAGTTAGAATACGAGCGGGAGAAAGCATCGCTCAAGGAGGCAGCATACAAGTCCTGGATGGAACAAAGATACAACAACAAGCTGCAACCTCGCAGTCTGAAGGTTGGTGACCTGGCCTTGAGAAAGAACAAAGCATCAAGAGTGGAAGGACAACTCAAGTTGGATGCCAACTGGGAAGGTCCCTACCGTGTTGTTGAGGTACTGGGAAAAGGAGCGTACAAACTGGAGCACTTGGATGGGAAACCAGTTCCAAGAACTTGGCACATGAACAACCTCTGCAAGTACTACATGTAAGGCACAACATGGATCTCGTCTCCTCGCCTTACTTGTGACTTTTCCTTCATTTTCTTCTTTTTCTTTTTGATGCAGTGGAGGATCCCAACAGAGGTCAGGCAACTCATTAGAGTTTGCAAGATGATCTTGAGGGAAGCCTAATGAAATGAAAAAGCCCCCAACAGAGGTCAGGCAGTTCGATAGGTCTTGCAAGATGATCTTGAGGGTAGGCTTTGTAGTTCCAGAACTTACAAGATGAATGCAATGAGAAGTGTTTTTAAGTATACCTCACCAAGGCACAAACCAGTTATCTGGTAGGTGTCTCTTTTCTCATTTTTCTTTCATTACGCACTGACACAAACCAGTCAACTGGTAGATGTCATTCTACTTGTTCCTCATTTATGAAAATGCAGCTACAACAAGAGCAAATATTGCTCGAAAGTCTAAAAAGAGAAGTACAAGAAAATGGAGTTCAAAGAACAAAGAACCTAAAATAAATGCAAACAGTTTCAGAAAAGAAACTTGCATATAAAAAGGCCTATGATGCCTTAGCCATAAAAGACAAGTTGAAGAATAAATTCAACTTGTCACACGGTGCAAGAGGCTACTTGATGGAGACATCCATCATGCTCATAAACTTGCACCAAATAAAGCTTAATAAAGCGAAAAAAACAAACAAGTAATAAACGCTTGTGTAGATTAAAAAATATCCCAAAATACGACCCAAATATCCAAAGTGAAGGAAAAGATGGCACAAGCGCCATAAGGAAAGAGCATACAAGCTTATCAACAAATCCAGAAAAAAGCAAAAGAAAAGCCAAACACCTTCATCACTTCCTTTCTACTTGTTAGCAGGGGCAGAGGGAGTTGGCTCGTCAGGCTGCCACTTCATTAGATCCTCCAAGACCAAGTCAGGTCCAAGGGTGGAGAAGTATTCCTGGAAGTCATACTGCTGGAAGGGAGCATGCACACGACCAAGCTGAACCTTCATCTCAGCATCATCTGGCACATTAGCCATGATATGGTCAGCTTCAGTTAGGGCTTCATCAAGAAGGCGTCTGGCCACTGGGCTCTGATCCACGCTCGCCCGAATCTTGCTGAAACCCTCATCCCTGAGCCAAACCCTTGTCCTGAGATGCTCCCCAATGACAGAGTCACGCTGATCCAACTGATGACGCAGAGAAGCACTCACCCCACGCTCCAACTCCAAATCTGCACCCAGAGACTTGATCTTAGCCGCCAAATCCGGGTTGGCCGTCATTGCCATGTTCAGCTTCTCGTTCGTCTCTTTATTCTTATCAGCAAGCCGAACAACCTTCTCATTCAGACCTAGCTTGGTCTCGAGCAATTTCTCCTTATCAGATTGAAGTTGGGCAACATCAAGATCCTTCTCCCTGGCTAGCTCGCGAATCCTAGAAATATTGGCATCAGCCTTGTCAAACATCTCTTTCACCCTGCCAAGGTCACCCCCAAGATCCCTCTCCCAGGCTTGAATAGCAACAGGAGCACACAGACCCTGTGCAACAAGCAAAAGAAAAGTAAAAAAACAAGGACATAGAGAAAACAAAACAAAGTAAAATAGAATAAGCCAAGGGATACCTCCATAGCGTAGCAGCCATCCTATCTCCTATACTGCTCACCTCTGACAGGTTGATGAGTGGTTTGGCGCGCCAAGATTGCATATGGCTATCAAGGATAGATTGCAGCAGGAGCTGACGGAGGGAAGCTGTAGGACAAACCTATGTCTCAGGGGCAGGATTCAAAGTTTTCTCTCCCGACACATGCACAGGTCCTCCCAGCAAAGAGGCTATACATTCCTCCAGATGAGGATCCTTAGAAGGGCGATGTAACTCACTTTGATCCACCTCTGTCACGTCCTCTGACTTGGGTGCCTCCAGCATGTCCTGCACCTTGGGCTCCTCCAGCTCGTTCCCTACTCTAATACGAGCCTGCTTACCACCAGCATCTGATGAAGATGAGGGCCTTTTCTTAGAATGAGATGGTATGTCGCTAGTCCAACCAATCACCTCAACAGGCAACCCCTCTCATGCTCCTCTGCCAAGGCCACGACTCAAGCGAGACGGTTGGCGTCTAGATCCCGTAGGGACAGGAGGTTCAACTTGAGAAGGAGAAACTACATTACAAAAAGGAAAAGAACAACATAAGAGACTGGTAGCCGTATATCAACATAAACAACTCAAAGACAAGATGCTTACACATGATGAGAGGCTCCTCCACTGTTTCGCAAGCCAAAGGAAGGTACGACATCCCAGACCCCTGTAGGAGAGCATCGTAGCATAGATAGTAAGCAGGAGTGGGATTCTTCTTCAGCAAGTCGAAGGGAGCACGCAAAAAGATCATCTCCCCCTCATCAGGAGACTTCATGCGGCTGCGGGAGGGCCCTGGCAGAAAGACACCCGGATTCTCCCCAAAAATCAAGTATTTCTTCACAAATGCGAACTTGCGAGTCCAGTTAACCTGAGTCGGCAACTCGGTTATCACCTTGGAACCCTCCCAATTCTTCAGAAAGAACCAACTCGGTGGCTCCCTGCATGGGTGGTAAAAGGCACGAAAGATTTGAGGGGTTGGCTCAACCTTGTGGACCCTGCACAAAACCTCAAAACCCACCAAGATACGGACAGAGTTTGGGGTCAGAAGGGAAAAGTTCAAATCATAAAACCCTAAGACCTACTGGAAAAAGGGGAAAGCGGAATACGCAGGCCGCAATGGTCGAAGCACTCCAAGTAGAGCACGCAGAACCCATCCTGAACTTGATTAGCCGACACATCAGCCGCCGGAAAGACGAAACAGTCAGCAAGATCCGCCTCAACAGGATCTGCATCCTCAGGCAGAAGAGCATTGGCCTGCACAGAAGCCACTGATTCACAACGACGGCGAAGAAGTGACAACTCCGCCTCAGTGGTGGTACAGAAAAGGGTTTCAATAGCACTCTTCATCATGGGAGAAAAAGAGAGAAAAGAAGAAGATTTTGCAGAGAAAACAGAAGTGAGAAAAAAGAAAAAATTAAAAGCTGAAAAGGGCAGCTTAAATAGGCCGAAAAGAAGCGTGCATTTTCACTATGAAAAGACGCGTCACATCAACGATGAATTGATGGGAAAACAGGCTTATAAATGATGCCTTTTCTCGGAAAAAGACATGTCTTTTCTTCAGACACGCCAAGCAACATAACCGTTCAAGAAAAATGAACCAGCAAAAAAGCAAAGGAAACCGTCATCAAGATGAAATACATCAACATGTTCTACTACTTCAACATGTTCAGGAACTTCATCACGAGATCCTCAAGGCCGTAGCCGCCTACCACATCATACCGACGCCTACAACCACACAGCAATAGTCCTGCACCATGAGAACCATGGACAGGACTAGGGGGACTTGATAGGGTATGATCCATAAAGCCCATACAAGGTCAAGTAGTTCACACAGGATGAGGACCCCCGACTTGCTTGACAGCTCACACAAAGTACGCACACGTGAGACCCCATGCTCAACACGTGCAGAACACATGGAGGAACACAACTGATTCTATGGAGCTAACCACATCGGATGAGGCTCCCAACAGGTATAAAGGAAGGAGAGCTTCCTCTCTCTTTCCTCAGATTCTCTCAACCTGTCACTCAGATTTCCTCTCTCTAAACACCCCAAAACTAACTTGGGCGTCGGAGCGGGCGACGACCGAACGCTGCCCGCCTGAGCTCACTTTGCTCATTGTGCAGGTTTGAGAAGAAGGTCGCCACCTTGATGGAAGTTCAATCCGCATCGGAAAATCAGAACCATGTCAGCTAACAACATCAAATTTTAACTCATGGTTTTTCCAGGAAGTGTTGAACACTCAGGATTTCCAACAGCTCACCAAAACTATCCTCATACTTTGGGAAATTTGGAAACAAATGAACAGTAAGGTCTTTGACCAAACTGATGTACCGCCTATACAGTGTGTACAACACTTTCAGGCAGAACGGGATAGTACACTCAAAAATCTACAACAACAAATAGAACCACATAGTGAACAAGAAAGACAGGACATTGCAGAAACTCATAGGGAGCAGCATCACACTACTATCCAGATGATTAGACAAGGTGAATCCAAGGATGGAATTCCTCAGGCTTGTGTAATAAGTTTTGATGCTTCCTATAGAAAACAGATGTCCAGATGCAATTAGGAGCAGCAGGATGGAGAATATGGAAGCCGGGATGGAATTTGGACAATGATATCTCAAGCTCAGATTTCTTTTCAGCTGTTAACCCGTTACAAGCAGAGGTGGAGGCTTGCTGGCGCGCGCTGAGAGCAGGACAGCGCCATGGAATACAACGTGTTAATGTGGTGACAGATTCATTTCAACTCCAGCAGGAAATCAAGAATCCTTACATTACCCCGATCGAGGTCAAAGGAATTATATACAGCATCAGGCGACTACTAGATTCTCTCGTGGAATTCGCGGTAGTTAAGGTCAATCGGTCCTTTCTTGACAAGGAACATAGTTTGGCCACGCGTCTTAGTAAAAACTTATGTAATAATGTGCACACTTCTTTTATATTTTTCTAATAAATAAAATTTGATATTCAAAAAAAAAGGAGGGTGTTTGGTGGAGAGCTGATTGGAGCAAAATTAGTTGATTTGCATTCATTAGCTGTTTGACCAAGTTGGATAGGCTAATTTTGGTGTTTGTGAAGAGCTTTTTGGATTAGCTGATTGGTACTAAAAATAGCCTTTTCAAAACGCTGCAAAAAGGAGCGCTTTCAATTAGCCTATTACTCTTATTACCTAAAATACATTTTAGTCCCCACATTTGTTTTTCATTTTTCCTTTTCTTACCTATCTTTTTTCCTCACACTTTTTCCTTACCTTAAGGATGAATTAATCCTAATTACTAAAATATATTTTGTAATTAATCCAACTGTTTCTTTTGAAGCGAGAATTAATCTAGCTACAATTTTTTCATTTCTACCATTTTTTATTTTTATTTAAAATAAACATACTTGTCCGTCAATTATCAAGCAACTAGTATCATCTTTCCCGCGCTACGTGCGGGATTTCTTATATATAATCTATTTTTGAATGTATTTTAATTTTACACATTGAATGTATAGATGTTTAATACAATCAATAAATTTAATTTCTAGTTTATGTATGATGCAAGTGCAAGCTATGTTAATTTATCTACTATTTTTGAATATATCATAATATATCTATTATTTTGAAACATTCTTTTTCGTTAAAAATAGTTGTTTCTTCATGATGGGATTTGTAAGAAAAAACTAAGTAAAATATTTGTTTATTCGGGAATCTATAGCATGAATATTGCATCGGTGAAATACTCAGGATTCACTCATGTTGGAATTTGTGTCTTTTTTTTTACTTTAAAAAATGGTGACATTCACAGGTGATGTAATTGTGAAGAGCACTATGTATCCCATATCGAAAACTTAGAGAAGTAATTGCTAGTTTATAATTTTGAGCATTGTCTCATTAGTTTAGTGATTCTGGTTCCTAAGCCAGACCCATATATTCTCACACATCTCTCTAACCCATATAAGCAGGCCGACTTATCCTACATAAGCCCATATATGAAATACACACCCATGGTTCCCCTATATAGCCCTTATTTTCGTTCTTAATTTAAAATATCCTTTTTGATTTTCAGGATGACGACCAGCTGCTAGACATCAACATTTGGGATCATTATAAAAGGGGAGAGGAAATTAAGGTAACTATTTAATTGCAACTGTAAAAAAACTATGTTAACATCAGTGTTAAATTAAAGTCAAAAGTTCGATGATATAAGGTTTTCCCTAGTGGCAGATTAAAATTGGGCATGCACGATTTTAAATTCACTCGTGCAACTATTGATGTGCGCTTAGCTGGATGGTCAAAAAGTCCAAATTAGAAGATTCTTACAAATATACTACAATACATTTTAATCAAATTAAACACAAAAAGTATTGACAAAATTAATACCATATTGTGATAAGTCAAACACAAGCACACACTATCATGTGAAAATACAAGCACAGAAAATAAGTTAAGTAGTGAAAATAATGAGAGCAATGTTGCTCATCTGTTATAATACCATGCTATAAGGTTAAAATACCATGATATTAAAATTTCTGGAACTCGAGCACTAGGAAGAAGATAATTTCGGATAGAACCCCTCCAATTACCCAAAACCCCGTACTACCCCAGATGCCCACTAACTAAAATTTCATGCCAGTCCCCACTTTCCCCCAGACCATCACTTCAGCCCGACCCTTTCTCATCAACTCTTTCCCTGCTTAAAACCCTAGCTATCTCCAGAATAATTACGACCAGGCTCCCATAATTCCCCTGCCCATGACTTCAGCCATTATGAATAAGATTGGGAGAATGTGGCTATATAAATGGATATATAAGTCCACATAAGTCCAGTGAGATTTCATAATATTCACAAGAATATGTGGCTAATAATAGGACTCCTTGTGAATATTTTCCGGTTCTTGACGGTTATTGATCTGAATTTCTGTTAATGGTTACTGATATGAGTTTTCTCTACACTTGATTTTTAATCTTCAAAATATTTATTGTTTACATTTATCGTTATTTGATGTATATATCATTTTTAAAGCTTTTTCCGGGCAAGATCGGCTCAAATAGTTTAAAGTGATCTTCGTAAATGGGACTAAAGGGCTCAAAATTACTATAATATATATCATGACTTCATCGTGCATCGCACGATTTGTTTGCACGATATGTTTGAAGCATTTAAAATATTTTAAATTTCATGAATTATGCATGCTAATGCACGATTTTGGTGTTTAATACAATCATAATCTCTCACCTCTCTTTTTAGCCTATGTATTCGGTCTGCGGACTTATCATACTAAGCCCACGTGGGTAATGATGCTACCAGTAAGCTCCGGGATACCAGCTCCGGTACAAGTAATCCGGGGAGAGCTGGAATCCTAACCCGCGGCCAATCTCTCACCTAGGTCCTGCAAAACAAAGCCCCCGGGGTCACCCGAGGGTAGACGCTCCGGCGTGATGATGAAGATAGGGCTTTGTGCAGAAGATAGAGAATATGAAGAAATACAGAGAGTATTTAAGTCTGATAGAACATACCTATTACTGTTGGTCACTCCTCTATTTATAATGGTGAGGATCAGAGAGGGCTTAGGCTAAGTGGTCCTCTTCTTGTCGCACATCCGGGGTTGCGGGGTCATTATCATGTCCTTCTTGTACCCGGGTGGGTCCAAGATAACTGATGTCATGGGAGGACCACTGGTGGGCTTGACCCTCTCTTCTCCTTTGCCAATATGTCTGCCAGTCCAGTGTATGGGCTGAGGCCCATATCACCACTAGCCCCCCGAGACCCTGGCTTCCGGGGCTTGGCCCGGTAGGCTGGGTCTCTAAAAAGGAACCCAGCGGGTCACAGCTTGTATAGGCCCGTATTACCACGCGCCAAGCGTGTGTTTTCAGCGTGCTTGCCTCCTCGCCGTCCGCGCCCTAATTAATGCTCATTATTGCTTTTTCTCAAACGTTGAGTTTACTTTTCCCAACTTCGAGAAATTCCTTGTATCCTTCCCTATAAATACCTCATCAAAACTTCACTTTCACTTCCCATAAACAAAACACTGTCACTTTCTCCATCCTTTTCTGTTTTCACCCATCACTTTCCATCTTTCTGATATGAGCCGCAACGCTTCTGCCCCGGTAGACGATCAAACCTTAGACATCGATGACCTTCCCCTCCCCCATCCGTCAGGCGGAAAAGGACTGATGACTTCCAAAGTGACGGTGGCTTATGGTGCCCCGGAACCTGCTGGCCCGAAAGTTCCCGGGATGACCCCGGTAAGCGAGGCGGTTGAGGAGCTCGTGAAGAAGATGTACGTGCCGTTATCTTATGATGCGGGACTCAAGCCATTTGCCGGTGACATGTCATCCCGGGCTTGCATACCCCGGCATCATTTCCTGCACGGGCTTACCTTCCCTCTGCCTCCGTTATACACGGAGTTTTTGATGTACTACTCCATATCCCCGGCCCAGGTGCATCCGAACACCGTCAGCGTTATGATTGCATTTCTCCACTCTTGCCATCAGGCCGGGATAACCGGGACTGTGGAGATATTCCGCAGCTTCTACTACCTATCCGCAACCTCCGTCCCGGGTGTGTTTAACGTCCTGCGCCGGAACAAGATAACAGCCATCTGCTCCGGGAGGCTTGATTCCGTAAAAACAAGCGACTGGATGAACAGCTACTTCACCTTTAATGAGGAGAAGTACCCAGTCCCGGGGTGGAATCAGCAGCGGGCCGCGGAAATGAAGACCGCGCTTTCCCCGGCTCAATTTCGGCAAGTGTCCGAGAGCCATAACCGGATTGCTGGATTCTTCGTCAAGCTGAAGGACTATCAGAGGGTGGGGGGTTACGACTTTCCCCGGGAGGCGTATCCCGCGGAAGTGTTCACCTGCCGCCGCCTGTATGCCAAACGGAGCCTCGGTAATCTTCATTAATTTTACTAATTGTATCGTTTCTTCTGAATTCTTTTGGCTAACTACGCTGGTTTACAACTTGTATGTCATGTATTAGCCATATCTCCCCGGCCAGCGATAGCCCCAATAGGGTCGAAGTCCGGCAAGGGGGAGGATAAGAGCGCTTCTGAGAAGCCAAAGAAAAACAAGGCTGGGACCGAGAGAGCGGTCAAAGAGATAAAGAAGAGGAAGTCCGGGGAAGGGAGATCTGAGGAAAAAGTCCCCGGGGCTTCCATTGCTATCGGGTCCACGGGGGTCCCTCCGGTCGGAAATCGTCGGCTGGCATTTGCTATTCCTCCTTCCGGGGGTCATCCCCACAAGAAGAAGAAAACTGAGCCTCACTCCGAAGGTTCGTCCCGGGTTCCCCGGAAGGAAGAGAAATCTACTGCTGATAGCAGCCTCCAACCTATAAAGGAAAACCAGGATGGCTTCTCTTCCCAGCCCATTTTGCCGGATGGCTCACAGGTATGTGTCTCCCTATCCTTAATATTTTAATTCTTTGTATGGTATTCTCATTCTAAGTGTTTATACTTGTGTAGGACCATGCCTCCAAGCTGTTAGAGTTCCCCGGGTTGCGAGAGCTGGTCAACCAGGCTTGTGACTTCCTGTCCGCAAATCTTTCCCGGGAGGTCGACCAGTTGAGGTCCCAAAATGCCTCTCTACAAGGAGCTATCTGAAGCTCACAAGGAGTTATCCCGGGTGAAGAAAGACAGCAAACGCGGCATGGCCCCTGCGCAAGAGGCTCTTTGCCGGGCTTTCGCCAACCGGGTTTTCAAGAGTCGTTCCTTTGAGGAGAAGATGATGTCTCTTTGTGATGTCTCCAACGAAGCCGCCTTGCACGCCGCCTATTAAGCCATCCGAGAGTATATACCCCGGGAGAACAGGACGGCATTCAGGGAGACCTGGTATCGCCTGAAAGCGAATGATCGTTTTAATTATGCGGCGGACAGGCTGATGAAAGAAGGCATCGACGGAATAGTCCCGGGGGTGCTCGAAGTTTTTGAGGGGGCTCGAAGTGTCGATCCTCAGGATATCATTGCTTATGCCGGCGATGCCGCCAAACTTGCTGAGGATAGGGCAGATCCTGGCCCGGACGACTTGGCCAATCTTGCTGCCATTGAAACCCCGGTGACCTCAGAAGGAGAGGATGGGAACTCCGACGAGGAAAATGATAAGTCCCCCGTCCAGGAGCGGAAGTTCCAGCCGGTGCATGCAGAGGAGGAAGAATAGGAGCAATCTCCCCGGGATGAAGATAATGAGGACACTGATTCTGAAGTATAATCTAGATACTTAGTCCTCTTATTTTGTTTTTACCTTTTTGTTTTGTTTTGAACCTTTATCTCCCCCGGGCTCCTTCCCTGAGCCGTTCTCTTTTGTAATTCAGGGAGGAGAAAAGAGCTCCGGGGATGAGAGCGATGACTCCAATGATGTAAGAGTCTCTCTCTTTTATTTTTATAAGTATATCATTTATTCAGGTTTTATCATTTTGTTATGACTTTTTCGAATTTATGCCTCCTTTTAATTTCATGTCTAAATCTTGTTACTCGTATAGCCCCGGGATGATCATCCGGATACTGTTCGCTCCGGGGCGGCATCGGATAATGAGAAGTCGTGCCCCCGGTGTGCGGAATTAGAAGAACAATTGAGCCGTTGGCAGTTAGACGGCATTCAGACCCGTTATCTTCTTGTTCAATCCGGAATCGGGTCGGTGATAGATGAGTTCCCGGATGTCACTTCATTAGTAACAAAACTTAGGGAAATATAAAATCAATTTGGATCCCTTTCCCGGTGTCAATCCCTGGCTCGAGATCGAGTGAACGCCGTTTTGGATGCAGACAAGACCATTTCGATGCTACAAGCCGAGCATGATGCTTTCAAATCTCGTCTCAAGGAGGAATTCGACCCAGTGTGGTCCGAACTTCCATTTTATTGTGATAAACTTAAGTGGTTAGAGAAGAGGGGTGATCCACTCAAAAGGAACTTAAAGCTAGAGCGGGAGAACCGGGAATTAGCAGCCCGGAACTTAATCCTCCGCGAGAACTTGATCACTCTTCAGCTAACTTATCATCTTACCGGTCTGCACTTGGGCCGAGTCTCCCCCCCGTTGTACACTAATTTTCCCCGGGAAGTTGGGGCATTATTAGTGCGTATGTTTCGTATGGGCTGGAACGACCACGAATCTCGGTATCGCCCCGCTTTCGAAGAGACTGCCACCTGGTGGCAGCGTCAAAGAGAAGGCCGTTATCTCCCCCCGTCCTTGGTTCTCATTCCAAGTCGGGTTTCCATAGATTTTACCGTGGAAATGTATCTCGGGTTCCGCGTGTCTGTCGACCCGGAAGAATCCGCTCGAAGGGTGTCTAGACTAAGGGCCGATGCTGCCCGAATCCGAGCCTTTATTGCCTCCGAGGAGGCTGCCAAAGAGCAAAGGCGTTTAGCCCGGGAAAAGAGCAAAGGAAAGAACAAAGTATTTGCTACAAAGAAGAAAAAGTCTCCCCGTACTCAAGGCCCTGTCATCATTAGAGCTCCCCGGAGGGCATCATCCCCTGAAGTTTCGTCTTCAGATGATGACTTTGATCCATATGATGGGGCTGGTCCTTCTGGTGTCATCCCGACTGAGGAGCCCAACGCACCGGGTGACCCACTTAGTCATCCCGCTGCTACAGATGATCAGGGGTCTCCTATTAGTTGGGATGACCCTCCTTCCCCTAATTAGCTTAGTTTGCATATTGTTGAATTTTGAGTTGTAAATTTCACAGTTATTCATTGTAAATTAATGATATGTGTTTGTATGTTTTTCCTCAATACTTGTTCAAGCATTTTTATCAATCATTTCCCCCGGGTCGCTTGTTCAAGCGTGCCCGTGTGCAATCTTATCTGCTGTCCGGGTGCTTGTTCAAGCGTACCCGTTACTCTCCCACTAGCCCCCCGGACGCTTGTTCAAGCGACCCCGGATCAACTATACTTATGAAATTTTGAACTAGCAATGCAATTTCATAAGAATAAAATTAAAATGCAAATGCGGGCCATGGGACAACCTAGGCTCAACCCTGGCCAGAGGTTCCCATGCCGCTCTCATGCTACCGTCTTAGGCATATCCCTTGTCATTCCGGCGCATCACCCACTCCCCCGGGGTGAACTGTTCCTTGCGCACTCTCCTGTCATGATATTTCTTGACCCGTTCCTTCACCCAGGCCTCGTGCAGGGCTGCTTTTTCCCGCTTCTCTTCCAGTAAGTCTAGATCTAGCAGTCGTTCGTTCTGGTTTGCCTGCTCGTCCGGGAACTTTGATCGGAGACTGGGAACTCCAACTTCGGCCGGGATGACCGCCTCCACCCCATAAACCAAGCTATAGGGGGTCTCGCCCGTGGCAGAGCTCTCCGTCGTTCTGCTTGCCCATAGAACACTTGGGAGTTCGTCAACCCAATTTCCTCTTGCTCCTTGGAGACGTGTCTTGATCCCGTTAACGAGGGTCCTGTTGGTTACTTCAACCTGCCCGTTGGCCTGGGGGTGGTAGACCGAGGTCAGTTTCTGTTCAATCCCGTACTCCTTGCACCAGGATTTGAAAGGATCATTCTCAAACTGTGCCCCGTTATCTGTCACTATGAACCAGGGGATTCCGTAGCGGCAAATAATGTTCTTCCAGCGGAATTTTACACAAGTACTTCCCCTAATGTTGGTCAGGGGAGCAGCTTCTACCCATTTGCTGAAATAGTCAACCGCCACAATCAGATACTTGAAGCCTCCGGGAGCAGTCGGGAAGGGGCCTACCAGGTCCAAACCCCAACGGATAAAAGGCCAAGTTTCAGATATCCCGATCATCTCCCCCTGCGGCACATGGATCAAGGGTGCAAATTTCTGGCACTGTTCACAGGAGCGGACTGCTTTTTGGGCATCCTCAAATAGCATAGGCCAATAGTACCCCGTGCACATGATCTTCCGAGCCACAGTCCGGGCCCCTTGATGACTTCCGTTGGGACCCTCATGCACTTCTTTCAAAAGGTGGCCTGCTTCCTCCCCGTCCACGCACTTCAGCCAGGGTTGGAGATATCCCCTGCGGATCAGTTCCCCGTCCAACACAGCATACCGGGGGGCTTTGACCCGTATTTTCCTGGCTTTCACCTTGTCATCCGGCAGTGTTCCTTTCTCCAAGTACTCCAGAAGGGGTGTGATCCAGGACTCAGTTTCTCGTACTGCCGCCACTTGGCCGGGTTGCTCATATCCCCGGGTAGTTATCATTTCCATGTACAGATTCCGGTCTTGACTCGGCTTGAGCTCTGAAGAGGCCAACTTACTTAACGCATCCGCCTTACAGTTTTCCTCCCGGGGAACCTGTGTTAGTGTCACCCGGAGGAAATCCTTCTTCATTAACTTCACTGCCTCCAAATATTTCTGCAAACTTCTTTCTTTTGCCTCATACTCCCCATTGACTTGCTGGACCACAATGGCTGAGTCAGTGTAAGCTTGTATCACTTTGGCACCTGTTTCCCGGGCTAGGTGTAATCCGGCAAGGAGGGCTTCGTATTCGGCTTCATTGTTGGTGGTTTTAAACTCAAACTGCAGCGCATACCAATACTCCTTGCCACCGGGACTGACCAACACGACCCCGGCCCCGCTTCCCCCGGCGTGGGAGGAGCCATCCACGTGCAATTTCCACTCCGGCTCACCTTCCCCCGGAGTTTCGACGGCATTGTCCGCCATCTCAACTAGGAAATCAGCCAAAGCCTGCCCTTTGATAGACTTCCTCGCCTGATAAGTGATCTCGTGCTCTCCCAACTCGATCACCCACTTCATCATCCGGCCAGATGCTTCTGGTTTCATCATGACTTGCCGAAGTGGGTGATTTGTGAGGACTGTGATAGGGTGGCCTTGAAAGTATGGATGAAGTCTCCGGGATGCGTGCACTAGTGCCAGCAGCAAACGTTCTAGTGAAGAGTAACGCGTCTCCGGTCCTTGAAGAGCCCTGCTCACAAAATACACCGGACTCTGCGCCCTTCCGGACCCTCGAACCAAGTCCGCACTTATAGCTTGGTCCGTGGCTGCTAGATACAAGAACAACTCCTCCCCCGGAACTGGCTTAGACAAGGTCGGGAGTTTCCCCAAATGCTCCTTCAACTCCTTGAACGCTTGCTCGCACTCGGGAGTCCATTCAAACTTCTTAGCTCGCCTCAAAATGTTGAAAAAGGCAGTTGCTTCTCCGCTCCCCGTGACAGGAATCTGCTCAACACCGCCATGGACCCGGTTAAGCGCTGCACATCTTTCACCTTGCTCGGGGAGGGCATGCTCAGGATTGCTTCAACTTTTTCCGGGTTCATATCAATACCCCGGTTTGACACCATATACCCCAAAAACTTGCCTGCCGCCACTCCGATGATGCTCTTCTCCGGGCTCAGCTTCAGGTTTACCTTTCTCAACACAACGAAAAGCTCCCGGAGGTCATCCAAGAAAGCATCATGTGTCCTGCTCTTGATCACAATATCATCCACATAGACCTCCATGATTCTCCCCAGCTGGTTCTTGAACACCTGATCCACCATGCGCTGGTATGTGGCTCCTGCATTTTTGAGACCGAATGGCATTTTCCTGTAACAAAAAGTACCAAAGTCAGTAATAAAAGAGGTTTTCGGCCGATCCTCCGGGGCCATGAAATTCTGGTGATATCCCCGGTGTGCGTCGAAAAAGGCTAGGAGCTGATAGCCCGTTATAGCTTCCACCAGCTGATCAATGGATGGCAAGGGGTAACTGTCTTTGGGACAGCACATGTTCAAGTCTGTGAAATCGATACACATCCTCCAGGATCCGTCATGCTTTTTCACCAGGACCGGGTTGGCAATCCACTCCGGGTAAGTGATCTCTTCTACCATTCCCGCGTCCAGCATCCTCTTCACCTCCGCCCGGACGAATTCTACCCGATCTGCTGCCAAGGCTCTTTTCTTTTGCCTTATGGGCTTCAAATCCTGGTAGACATTCAACCGGTGTATCACAAACTCTTCTGGTATCCCCGTCAAGTCTTCCGTTCCCCACGAGAATACATCCTCATACTCCTTGAGTAACTTCCGGAGCTCCTCCTTCACATTCACCGGGAGATGCTTCCCGACACTCACCTTCCCCCGGGATCCTACCTCCATTTCCTCCACTTCAAAAGAAGCCGGGTCACCATGCACGGCTCCTACTGTGTTATCCTTCCCGGAACACTCCCCGGGCTACGATGCGTTTGTTCTTTCTGAACCTCCGTTCTTGGCTTCCTTTATCGCAGTGAGCATGCAGCTGCGGGCGGTCGTTTGATTGCCAATAACCAAAGCAATTCCTTTGGTCCGTCGGGAACTTCATGGTTAAATGGTAGGGTGAGCATATCGCCCGAGCTTGCGTCAACCAGGGACGACTTATAATCATGTTGTACGGGGAGGAAGCATTTATGACCGCAAAGTTACACAGGACAGTGCACCTCTTATTAATATCTAGATGATCAACAAGGGCCACCCGTAGTGCTATAACACCTAGCGGGTGGACTGTGCGACCCGTAAAGCCTGATAGCGGGGACAGGCATGGCTTCAAGTTATGTCGGCCAATGTGCAATTGATCGAAACAATCAGCGAACATAATCTCTACGCTGCTCCCATCATCCACAAAAACTCGCTTTATCACCACACCTTCTACCTCGGCGGAGATCACCATCGGGTCAGAGTGAGGCACTTGGGTCGGGACCGCATCCTTCTTTGAAAAAGTGATTGTCTCATCATGTTTAAACCTCTTTCCCTGGATCTCCCCCGGTGGAACATACCTACTCTTGGCCTTCACCACCGACAGTGTTTGCGCTCCATCTCCCACTATACCGTTGATCACGTTTATCATCCGAGGTGCTCCAGGTCCCGGAACCCCCGGTCTAGGAGCTTGCGGGGCGGGGTTAGGAGCGATGCCAGCTTCTGCCGGACGATTGCCGCCTTGGCCTCGGTTGTTCCTCCAGTTCCGCTTCCTCCCTTGACCTGCCGGAGCAGCCACCGGGTGCGCATCTCCTGCAACACAATCCCGGAGCTGACCCCGCTCCACCAACTTCTGAATGTCTGTGCGCAAGACACGGCAACTTTCTGTAGTGTGACCATAAGACTTGTGAAACTCACACCATTTCTGAGCATTCGCCGGGGCCGGGACCCCTTGTATGACTGGGGGATCCGTGAAGAGACCGCGATGGATAGCCGGAATCTCCGTCTTTGTCTTGGAGAGTGTAGTATACGTTGGTCTCACTACCAACGTCTGCCCTCCCCCCGGCGCAGGTGCCGCTCCCTGAACCGGGGGACGTTTAGCTGGCTCCTAGCGAACCCCCTGATGTGGAGTCGCCCGGAGCGTGGTTGTTTGGGTTGCTGTGGCCGTAATCACCCGCTGCTAAAAGAAACCAACCGTCTTCATCCGGGTATTGTTAGCTTCATGCACCGTACAATGCATTTCCACTGTCAACTGGAGGTGGTAAAAAGTTCCCGGCATATTCTTAATTAACTCGATGTAGAACATCTCGTCTCTCAACCCGTTCACAAAGTTGCCTATCAGGGCCTTCTCGTGCAAGTGCCGATCCTGGACCTTCATAGACTCAGCAATATACCGGACATAATATTGCCAAGTAGATTCCGTCTCCAACTGTCGCATAGCCAGGACCGTCGCCAGGTTGACAAAATTGGTCTTCATCGCTGCATATCGGTGTACCAGGACTGTAGCAAAATCCCAGAAAGTCTTCAGTGAGCCCTGGGGAAGACTCTTGAACCAACTCAAGCAGTTGCCCCGGAGGTAACAAGGCAACAGCTTGCACTGCAACGGCTTGTCAATGTCCCGGGCACCCATGACACTGAGATAGGTGTGGACAAACTCCTCCGGATCCCCGTCACCATTGTACGTCGGAACTCCATCGGGCGCTTTGGTACCTACCGGCCACTTGTAGTTTAGCACCTCTGGAACCTACGGGGAATGAGGAACCATCCCCCTGCTACGAATCAGCCTGGTCAACCGATCTTCAATGGACCCGTTGTTAAACGGGGTGTTGTATCCACCATAAAATGGTTGAGCTTGCGGGTTTAAACCGCCTGGAAACTGCTGATCCGGATACTGCTGCTGTCCCGGAAGAATCTGCTGACCTGGGGTCATCTATTGACCCGGGGCCATCTGCTGACCCGGGGCCATCTGCTGACCCGGGGGCATCTGCTGATATCCGGGTCCTCCTCTTCCATCCTTCTCCAAATCCACTACCTCGGGTACCTTGTTATGGGCCGCGGCCTTGACCGCTTTCCATGCTCGAAATTCTCCGAATTCCGCGGCGTTGGTATGAATCGTTTCTGGATCTCCGCGCTCCGGGTCTTCTTCTCCGGACTCAAAATACTCCGGTTCGGATTCACCACCTTCCCCGAACGCCTCCTGGTCCTGCCTCTCCTTTTCTTGCCGGGCCTTCTCCCTCTGCTCCTTCTGCATCTCCCTGAGGGTACGCTCCGGCACTTTCTTCTTTCCTTGGCGCCACTCAGCGGCCACACGAGCCGTCTCCTTGCGCGCTCGCTTCTTCTCCTCGGCCGCCATCCGCGCCGCCTGGGCAGCCGCGGCCATCTTTGTCTTAGGGCCACCTTCTGCCTGATTAGCTTTGGCGGGGAGTTCTTGCAAAACAAAGCCCCCGGGGTCACCCGAGGGTAGACGCTCCGGCGTGATGATGAAGATAGGGCTTTGTGCAGAAGAGAGAGAATATGAAGAAATAAAGAGAGAATTTAAGTCTGATAAAACATACCTATTACTGTTGGTCACTCCTCTATTTATAATGGTGAGAATCAGAGAGGGCTTAGGCTAAGTTGTCCTCTTCTTGTAGCACATCCGGGGTTGCGGGGTCATTATCATGTCCTTCTTGTACCCGGGTGTGTCCAAGATAGCTGATGTCATGGGAGGACCACTGGTGGGCTTGACCCTCTCTTCTCCTTTGCCAATATGTCCGCCAGGCCAGTGTATGGGCTGAGGCCCATATCACCAGGTAAAATGTCTCAAGCCCAATTCGACACAATTTACATGCCTCGTTATTGGGCTGCCTCTGCTCCCGTCTTTAAAATGTTAGAATTGTTTTTCAGCTCACTCCAAAATTTTGATGAAATGTATGAGTCAACTTTTTTAAACATACTAATATTATTTTTAAATATATAAATTTTTACTTCAATTCGTTATATTTTGATTCAGTTTAGCTCAGTCCATTTTAGTTTACTTTGTTAATATAAAGTGGGGAAATCAAATATTTTGTCGGATTAATTCAATCTGGATAGATGAGATCACCTTCTTGTTATTGCCTCATCTCTTATCTAATCAATCAGAATGGATTCAGAGTGAAGAAAAATTCTCGTTTTAAATTAGACAAATCTAACACTCTCTCGGAAAATCAAACACTAAATTTTAAGGTGTGTTTGTTTTGCATAGAATTGTAGCATAATATTCAAATTTTATGGCATTGGGTAAATTCTGCAGTTTGGTTGCACAATAATTTTGATATAGAATTGGTTTTCCAAAATTATCAAGTCTTGAATTCCATGGATTCAATTCTTTTGATGGAGCAAAGTTTTCAAACACCAAATCCAAGGCATGGACAAAATCTTGCGGGTTTATTTCGGGTCAAAACCAGGTTATAGTTAATTAATTCGGGTCCTTATATATTTTCTTGTTCTCTGCAAAATCCTTTATCACCCGCTCCGACAGTCTCTTCCCCAGGCCATCAAGCACCGACGGTTTGGTCTGTAACTCGAGGGCTGGATGGCAAACAAGCCATGAGAGAGTAGACTAATGGAAGATTTTCATACCAGTTCAGTGGATATTTCCAGATGCTCAATTCAGAACTATATCAAACATAATCAGAGTGTAGTGCAATGTAAATAGAGTTTAGTATCATGGAAATGTTCGAAAATGCTACCACGTTATGTGCTTCAACTTCATAAGAACTTATTCCACAAACCATCGTGGGAGATGGGTGACAATATTCCTGATCAAGGCTTAGCAATATGTTGCAGGGCTTGATCCAATGGCATCCTGTCATCCTATTTTTGAACTCCCTAAATGTTGCTGATTTCAGAGAGAAATTCTGGTTTGCTGCCAACTTCGAACAGAAAATATGAGTTACTGCAATCTCTCTTTCCTAGAAAATTCGCTGATGCTGCATTTTTCCTCCACGGTCTGCTGAATTTTCACATTCCTTGTCTACTGCAAATTTCCTCCACGAGGTTCGTGATGTATATTCAGAATCATGAGTTGCTACAACATCCCATTTCCATTGACCTGCTAAGTTTCTGAAAATTCTGTTTGCTACATAATTCAAATCACTGATACTTTCTGCAATAAACTTGAGAGATGCTATTTTCTTCGGTCCGAGACTTATCTTGCTGCAATGAGACTTCCAAGAGTTGCACTAGATTCCATGTGCCTTTGCTGCACTTTGACTTCGACCGCCATATTTTCAATACACCCAAAGTCCCTCCTTTGAATGGTCTGCCCAAACTGTGCACTTGAAAATCCACCATGACTTCTTCTGAGTTCATATCCTCTTCATTATTAAAAGGCTGACTGCACCAAAAGAAACTGACAGAAGAATGAACACAGCTGATAAAAATCATTGCTCCATCCTCAAGACAATACACTCCCCTTGTAACTAACCTTGTCCCAAGGGCGGCGGTTTGTGGTGGTTAGTCTAAACCACGTAGTTTCATGTCAAAATAATAAATATATTTAACTGGAGAATAATACTTCTAGTTACCTTCAATATTAATAATAACAAGTTAAACTTGAGATTATAATATAATATTCACTTATGTTACATTTAGTTTAATCAACCTAGCACTTAACTAAAAACACTAGTAGAATATGGGACGGAACACGGCGGTTCCGTCCCAGTTGGACGGCGGTTTTGACCGCCGTCCATGGTGGCGCCGTCCAATTGGCGCCACCGTTACTCGGCGGTTGAAACCGCCGAGTAAGGTTTACGAGTTCGGAAACCTACCCGGATGGGTACATTTCCGGACTCGTAAACACCTGCTGCTAGCAGGAGGCTACCCCGGCCATTACGGGCCGGACGGTTAGCCGGAAAGAGGTTTTTGCGCTCCCGGACGGTAAGCCGGGAGATTTTCCGACGGCGGCAGTAATCAGGCCACCGTGAAACAGTGGCGGAAATTATTAAGTTCCGGATTGTGTTTACGGTACCGGAAAGTTAGCCGGACAGAACAGTTTACTTATCCGGACGCCTGCCAGGGAAACGTTCGGGAAAATGGGTGAAAAGAAGCCAATTTCGTCCGGCCAGAATTCCGAAACCGGAAACCTAGCCGGAAGTATTTTGAACTGTCCGGCCAGGATTTCAGAATTCGTAAAGGTGGCCCGGATAATTATTAAAAATCTGAATTTTATTTATTTCGGCTTTTGAATACAAAATAGAAAGTATTTAAATGGCGCTAGTGAAGAATTATATGTTTCAAATGGTTGTGATGTATTACGAATGAATGTATAATGTAATAAATCACTTGAATGCGCTAAATACAACAATTGCCAATAATACATAATGTGTCAATTTGAACTAGAGCATATGCATGCGAAGTTACGACAATTGATGCAATAGTACTCCTCGGTCGATTCAGGTCTTCGGGTGAGTAGGGCCTTGTATCCTCTTCGAAAATCTGTGCATTAGCATACACAATTCAATATATGACGCAAACATATGAATATGTGTAAGGTAGATGCCTTATAGATTTGGAACTTACGGGCTCAAGGTCTTGGTCGAATTCGTTAAGTCCCGCTACCAATTTGAGCTCATACAACATAACGTAGTACTCGCATTCCCAGCTGCTAACTTGTCTCTTGTACTTTAACACAAAAGGAATATCACATTGTTAAATACAATCGATCGATGTCGATAATACTAGTGTTATTAATGAGGGAGAAACGTGTAGAGTACCTTGATCTCAGTCATTCCAAACTCTCTCCTAGAGGGATTGACATGATTCAAAGCTTGTCTAAGGAGGTGTTCGAAAGACGGGATTGGCGGACGATGGAGAGGATCTATCCAATAAACTTGTTTGGTTTTTTTGTGGATCAAAACCAAGCTCCAATGTTTACTAAATAAAAAATGCATATCCATTTGTCAATAATGACAGCATAAAAGTTAACATGAGATAATAATGTATAGAATTAGTTAATATGAAATGCTTACCCGGAAATGAGTGGTGCTAGGAAGAATAATTTGTCCTCCACACCGAGAGCCTCTCTCATGTAACTTAATCGCTCTGCATCAGTATGACCTAATTCTTGGATTCGCTTAGGGCATAGGAAGCCTATCCATGGCTTCAACCGTTTTTGAACTAATTGATTCAAGAAACTTAAGAAACAAAATATGAATGGTTAAAACAACGAGGAGAACGGCGGTTGAAAACACACAAGATAATATAGTCTCGACATTAAAATTACTTACAGTTGGAATAAGGACATTAGGGGCTCGGTTACCTTGTCACCCTTCCATAGATCTTCAAAATCACCCCAACACATTACAATTTGCCTTCCAATACCACCAAATAATTCCGTTGGAGCCGGGAATTCGTAGTATCCAAATTTGCAATGTGTAGACAATTTATCATACCACACCTTCATAGGCGGTGTCATAGATTTAACTACAACATCTTTTGGGGCGGTCAAGGGTTGGGGAATTTTTTTTGTAATTTTTGGCTCAACCTTGCGTGCAACGCTCATAATTGGGTTGTATAGGCTAGCGGGTTGAGTCTCTCCTAAACTCTCGACAACAATTAGCCTACGAGGCCAAAGTAAATACATACCTTCCACCGGTCCAACAACCTTACACGGGCCTTTGGGTATGGGAATTCGAGCGGTTGAAACCAAAGCTTTTTTCAAGCAAACCTCCCCCAAATCGGTTGCAATTTTAACGTCGCCATGCATCTTCGCCGACTCATTGAAAATTCCATTTGCAACATGCATAGTAGGCTTCCTCACTCCACCATCGATATATAATTTGCATGGATATGTGACATCGACCTTGACCTAATTAAAATAGTGGATTCCATTTTTAAAGTAAGGCGAGGTAAACATGCTAAGACTATTAAGAGAACGAATAGAGATTTTGAATAAGAATGCGATCGAAAAGTGAGTTAGTGTGTTTACCTTTTTTGGTCGGTTTAAGTTATCATCACATATGTTTGGTTGTGGCGATGGTGGATTTGGTTGTGGCGATGGTGGATTGCCTTGCACCTCACAAACATCGGGTGAGTGACGTGAACCACATGAAGGAGGTTCCCAATCGTCGCTTAGATCATTCAAATTTGGTGGGAGAATTGCGCCCGTTTGCTTGGCTATTATGTGGAGAGCTATGTCCCTTTTCATCATATTCTTCACGGCCTCATCAAGCTCCTTCTTGGTATCACCGAGCTCTTTTTTTGTATCTCCAAGTTTCTCTTGCAACTTGTTGTACTTGGTATGTCTTGGTGGTTTAGAAGATTTTGGTTTGCCGATGAGATCTCTCTTCACCCCATGTGATGCATATCCACGAACTCTACCGGGGTGTTCCTTCCGTTCCGTCGCCTTACAAAGGATGTCATCGTCTTGTGTGGGAACGAATTCTCCCTAGGCAATTTTCTCTTTGACATCATCCTATCATTTAATAGAAAAAAAAATATATGGTAGAAAGAAAAATAGATAGGAATAATATTTGTAATAATATTAGCTCAATATATTCAAAGAAACAACTTACAATATCTTTTATCAACTTCTTGTTTCCCTCGTGTGTGTATTCGCCTTTGCTATCTTGTCGACCAATCAAGAAGCTAGTGAGTTTATCGAACTCTTTAGGATTAACCACCTCGGTGCTCTCCCGCGCTTCCTCTTCCGTCATCCCACTATCCATTTTCTCTTGCACCTCATCTTCTTGTTTTTTGTTTGCATGTTTCATTAGTCTTATAGTATAGCCCTCCCTACTCATTGTGTGAGGTGTCGTATTAGCTTTCGCATTGGTGCTATTCGTCAACCTCACACCCTAACACATAAATGAATTTAAGTTATGTGAACGAAGGAGTAATACTAGAATGGTAGGAATTAATCTTACTAGTCGGTCATTCTCCAAGGTGCGTGCTTTGAATATTGCCCAACATTCTTGTAGAATATCGGTGTAGGCCACCCAAGGGTCCTCATCCTTAAAATCTCCATAAATGTAATGTTTAGACAACATTGCTCTATGATCCCGTGCCGCCTTACTCAAGCGAAACATGGTTGTGTCAAAAAGTTTCTCCATATTTGGGGCAACAATTTTGAATGGTACCTACATAAGGTTATAAGAAAATTTGGATAAAATCTCATTCATGTGTACAAAAAAAAAAAAAACCTTAAATGAAGGTAGAAACTTACCAAACACTCCTCCCATAATTTAGTCTTCTCCTTGTCGGGGACCTCGTGCCAAGATTCATACTTTATATCCACACAAGTTCGACCAATTTTACCAACCCAACTCTTCCATAAATAATACTCTTCCGATATTGGTTCCCCACCATCGTTGAACGTCATGTCCGTCAAAATCCCCTTCTTCATCCTTTTTTGTAAGACGGCACAATATGTCCTAGGACGCCTCACCCCCTTTTTTTTAACACCTCCCGCGGTGCTAGGCGTTTTAGAGCTTTTGGGGATTCCTACTACCTTCTTCTTAGGTGGTGCCATAACTCCTCTACAAAAAATAGTTTACATATATTAAATAACCTCACTATCAAGAAAGAATAATTATATGCTAAATTAATGGTAAGTAGTCACTTTAATAATCCTATTCTTATCCTATTAGACTAATGGTAAGTAGGGTTTAATTAGGATCCTATTAGACTAATATAAATTGCCTATCACATGCTTCACCCTTAATTCTTTGTAATTAAATTAGTGCATACATATATGACATACTTAACACTAGATTAGTAGTAACATAACTAGTGACCATCAAGACTAATCAAGAATATAGCCCATAATCCCAATTGATTAATCAAGAATGTAGCCCATAAAACAAAACTAGTTTGTAGTAATAATTAAGCAAAGCCCATGAACAAATAAGACAAATTAGCCAATAAACAACATTGATTATACAATTGAAGCAAAGTGCCAAGAAATACCTTTTCAAGTAGAATAAAAACCCTAATAGTATGGACAAAGAAGCTACTTTCTTGTTCTAGAACTCAAGAAATGGGGCCAATGTGAGTAATGGTGTTCTTGGTGGTTGGAGAAGAAGATTTTGTTGGTGGAAGAGAGTAAATGGGTGGGAGGAAAGTGAAATTTTCGGAACTAATGTTGAGAATGGGTAGAGGACTAGCTAAGAAAATACTCTAAGTGTTACTTATTCTGATTTTTTGTACTGTCCGGCCACGTTTCCGAAAACGTGAAGTTAGCCGGATAAGGCAAAAAAAAATTAACCTTGCCCGGCTAGGTTTCCGAGTTCGTAAAACCTAGCCGGAAGTTTTAATTATAAAAGGGGCAGACGGGTTTTTTTCCCCAAATCTGCAAACCCTCCCCAAGTTCATCCCCAAACCAGTCCGCCCCTCTCCAAATTTTTCAGTCCAATCTCTCACCATGGTTAGGACTAAAAATCTTTCCACAGGCAAGCAAGTTGCGGAAATCCAACGACAACATGAGGTGCAATACGAGTCCTCTTCCGAGGAGGAAGGAGAGTCACCTCCAAGAGCCGAAGAACACGTGGGTGGGAGCCGATTAAGCAAGGCCAAATCGAGGAAGACAAAGCGGCAAAGAGGCCATGATAGGCCCCCTGAAGCATCGGCAAGTCGGAATTTCTTCAATCGTAGGGCGGAGGCCAACTATGTCGAATGGTGTGGGCGGAAAACACACACCACCAAGGTGATTAGCCCTACCTCTATTGACACTTTGCATATGGGGTATTTGGTTGCTCATTTTCAGCCTAGTTATTTAGATAAATTGCTCTTGCTTGAATCCCCATGCCATCAAGATGAGGTTGTGCAATTTTATGCAAATTTAGGAGAGTATGAGTCGAATAGGCTGTGCACTAAGGTGAACGGTAAACTGATTAATGTCACTAAGTTTCATATAAATGAGGTCCTAGGCTGCCCTTATGTTGATAACTCATACTTGCGCCCTAACCACCCATAAGGCCCTTATGAGATTTATAATTTCAACAAGTTTCCTGAAACCGGGCCAAACCAACCCTTAGACCTTGAAGCAATGGGACGTAAGTACTTCAAAACTACTTGTCAGGGGGCGGGTAGTTGTCCAGGTGATTTTAATGTTGAGGAGCTTACGGTTGAGCAGAGGATTGTATTTGACTGGGTTTGTCAGAATGTGTATCCATCGGGGAGTCATAGTTGTGAACCTAGTTGTGGACGTGTTCTGCTCTTCTATTACTTGATGGAAGGGTTGAAAATAAATCTTGGACACTCGATAGTTGAATACATGTTCAAGGTGGGGAGAGGGTCGAGGCAATGGTTTCCATATGCCGGACTTGTCACTGAGCTGATTAAGAAGCAAGGTGGAGGTGTTGTTGATCGTCCTGAGCCTCTAGAGTACTACGATGGTGATTGGTTTGATCATAAGGGTTTTGCACTGGATAAAGAAACTCAAAGGTACGTCTTGAAGGCCTATGCTCCGGGCGCAGCAGGAAGAGTTGCGAGGCGAAGAAAACTAGAAGCCAGAGGTGCGAGTTCATCGGGTACAAGTAAGTGAATATATATTTTCCCTTTATTGTTTAGTTTCGCAGGTGAAAATGTGTTTGTTTTCGAAAGCTAATCATTTGTTTGTTTTGTAGGTGAGGAGGGCCGGTGGATGCGTAAGCTCTCAAAAATGTGAGAATGCTTCACCGGACAAGTCGACAAGGCTAAAGAAGAAGTAGCAATGCTCCGTGCCGAACAAAGGGCTTACATTGATCGGAAGGGACTTGATCTCCAACTTAGCCCGGAATTGAATGAGCCGGATTTTGGTCATCTCCCATCCTCAAGTGAAGAAGATGCGGCCGGGGGACCATCCAGCAGTAGGGCGACTGGAGAGTAGGGCATTGTTTCTAGTTAATAATTTGTTCTATTCTAGTTAAACATCGAATTTGTTCTAGTTAAACATCGAATTTGTTCTTTTCGTTTGTGAAACTAATCTATCCTAGTACCTTATTCATATGGATGTAAACTTGGTCGATTTTAAAGATTTGAGTGCTTCGATCTATTTTCATTTATTTTGTACATGCATTTTGTTTAGATAAAGAGGCAAATATGATGGTGAAAATCTGTTTAAGTATAGTTCCGGGTAGATTTCCGAGTTCTGAAACACTATCCGGATAGTGTTACTTATTTTTCCGAACTCGGAAACCTAGCCGGACGGATAGTTTACTTATCCGGATGGCTATCAGGGAAACCTTCGGGAAAATTGACCAAAAAATGAGAATTTTAATTAAATAGTTCCGGCTAGACTTTCAGATATCGTAAACTTACCCGGATAAGCTTAATTTTCCATCCTGCTAGGTTTCCGAGTTCGGAAACGGGTTTATATATATGGGTGATTGACTTTTTTTCAGATCACAACTCACAAACTTCCCCCACATCCCCCAATTCAGAGTTCGGAAATCCCGTCTCCTACCCGGACGAAACTCTCCATCAGTTCCACCACAACCAATTCCCGATCAACCCATGGCACCGAGAAGCAAGATCGCGGCGAGGAAGCCAAATCCAAACTGGTATGATGCTAACAAGTTTATTAGTCTCGATGCTTATAAGTATTATGGTATTCTTGTTAACAATGCTACAGTACTAGACTCATATGTGTTGGATAGAGATCAGGTTGAGGCACTAGGTTTAGGCCCTATGGTTGAGAAGTTTGCTATTCAAAATTGTGATGCCTTGTTATTCGATGTTAGTAATCCCACCTATAAGAATGAGGTGTTGCAATTTTATGCTAATTTTGATAAACCTAGTGATGGTAAGTACACTACTATGGTTAATGGGAAAAGGTTTGAGTTTGATTGTTGGGTGATGAATGAGTTGTTGGGGAATCCTATCAAATCCGATGAGGACCTTTATCCCAAGCTCAAGGATGGGCCACTTGATATCTTCTATGCTAATGCGTGGCCGGGAACGCATATGATTAAACTCCCGTACTTGAATTATCTGAATTGTGGACGTCACTATTTTGGTCGGGACCCATATGATGAAAGTTCAGCCGATGGGTGCAAAATGGCGTTCTGCCCCATTGATGATCGCATTGTGTACGAGTGGGTGCATAGAAGTTTCATCCCTACAGGAGGAAATGTTGGCGAGCCTAATGTTACCACGGTTATGACATTTTACTATGTCGTGAAGGAGGTTCCTATCAATCCCGGCTTTGCAATATGTAATTGGATGAGAACTGCGTGGGCTAACGAGCGACATAAGAAAAACCTACCCTACGGGAGCCTAATCACTAAGTTTCTCTTGAAATTGGACCAAAATTTCCGATTTGAAGATGATCCCACCCCTTGCAAGCCATACGACTACCACTACTTTGAAAACCATAGGCCGAAATGGACTTTGGCCGATGGAAAATGGATTGTGGCGCCTCCACAACAAAAGGCTAAGCGGGCATCAAGAAGTAAGTCATCTTCACCTCCTTATTCACAATTTATGCTACTTTTTATCATAGTTTAATTCAAATATGAATTTTCATTTTTTAGGTAGGGAGGTACCCGATGGAGAGCCTTCACCGCATGTTGCCAACATGAAAGCTATGTACGCTGGCATGAAATCTAAGGTGCTCACATTGATTGGCGTTAGGAAGGATGCTTACGAGGCAAGGAAGGAGTTGAGAGCCCTCAAGCGTGCAGAAGGATTTTCCACAAGTGGGGACGCCTCGCAGGGACATGGTGGCGGTGATCATCACACCGACTATGACATGGAGCCTTGATTTAGTTTAATTTGTTTTGAATTTTTAGTTAAGAATTGATTTGCCTTATCGAATATTATTACATTTTAACTGTAATTCAGTAACGTTTGAATGCTACGGAAATTGATCAAATGTTTGTGCATTTACAATTCTTACAAGTGTTTGCAGTATCAATTTTATATAACTACTGATTAGTGAGTGCGCGCTAGTTTTTGCCTAAAAATAACACTTCCGGTTACATTTACAAAATCGGAATTCTAGCCGGATAAGTCAAAAAAAATTACTAAACTGGATGACAACCAGGGAACCCGTCTGGAAGTTGAATAAAATGCCTTGCCAAAACAAAAAACTTCCGGGTAACTTGTTTCCGATCTCGGAAATTTAGCCGGACAGGCTTGTTCAACATTTGCTTATCCGGATGGTTAGCCGGAAGTAGGTAAACCCTAATTTAACACTATCCGGGTAATGTTTCAGATACCGTAAAACTACCCGGATAGGTTAAAAATTGAGATTCGTCGACTTTCTTTTATTCTATTGGATAGATCAAACAAAGGTGCAACCAAATGTTTACATGAATTACATATTCAAACTAAGTTCGGACTAGTTGTATCATGAATAACTGATAACACAAAAAGATCAACGACTAACGCCTCAACTTAGTCTTCGGCTTAACTTTGAAAATCAACTTCCTCTTCCGTTCTTTTCCTTTGCTGTCTATCACTATGCGTTCAGCGTGATCGGATCTTGCGCGATATATTGACATGTTTTCCTCTGTTTCCTCCATATTAATCGCGTCTTTCTTCGTTGGCACAAAAATGTGAGCAGCTTGTTTGTCATACTCCTCGAATAGCTCATCACCACACACCATTTGTTTCCCATCAAGAACAATCTCGTAGTGCCGATTAGAAGGATCCTGAACATAGTAAACTTGGTCACCTTCGCCAGCAAGTATGAACGCATCCGACTTTGATCCCACTTTCTTCCTATCAACCAATTGAAACCCTAAAGGATCGGTCTTAGTTCCTGTCTTTTGATCAACCCACTGACACTTGAATACAACCACCTTCAATTCCACATAGTTTAACTCCCAGATCTGAACAATGGTACCGAAATACCTATCAAATGAGTAGGATCCTTCTGGATTTTTCTTCCGCGACACAGCGATTGATTCGGAAAATGTAGTCACACCGCTATTCTGCGAAACACCTTTAGCATCGCTCTGTTTGGTCCCGTACGAGTAACCCTTCACATCATAGCCGCTGTAGCTGATGACCGTCGTAAGCGGCCGTCTGGATAGCCATTTCACGTCCTCGGGATGGTCACCAATCTCTACCGTGTCCCTTAACCACTCACAAAGGTTCTAATATGTTCATCATGTAGTTGGAAAGGCTTTAGGGTTGGGTATAGACTTCTCAATTCCTCCATATGAATGTCAACGTAAGGGCGAACCGATTCATGGTTTCGCATCACATACAGATGAGCAGCCTGCAAATCGACCGCTGGCGGGTTATGCAGCGTGCCTCTAGTTCCATGCCCGTTGAAACGAAAATCATGCCTCGAGGTGAGTAGTCCAACCGTGTCAACCTCATCTAAGTAAGCCGTACAAAATTCAATCGCCTCCTCCGCGCCATATCTAGATACAATGCTTGCGTCAGGCCTGTACCTATTCTGCGAAAAGAATTTAAATATCTTCATGTATCTCTCGAAAGGATACATCCACCGGAGGAACACCGGACCACACTCCTTGATCTCCCGCACAAGATGGACAATCAAATGCACCATTATATCAAAGAAAGAAGGGGGGAAATACATCTCCAATTGGCACAATACTTCAACCACCATTGTCTGCAGCTTATCTAGCTTACGACGGCTAACTGTTTTCTGGCAAATTCCCTTAAAAAATAAGCAGAGCTTGCTGATGCATATCCTAACGTGGCTTGGAAGAGAACCACGAATGACAATTATGTTCAAGTCTTGCATCAAAGTGTGACAATCATGTGATTTTAACCCTATCAATTTTTGATCCTTAACATTGACACAGTTACCAATGTTTGAGGAAAAATTAGAGGGTACCTTCAAATCTTTCAGGCACTGCAAATATTTTATCTTCTCAGCTGACGACATATTGTAGCAAGCTGGAGGCAAGAAAGTGTTCCCATCCTCGATTACAGGAGCCAGTTCCTTTCTAATACCCATTCTGTCCAAGTCTTTACGTGCTTGAAGTCCATCTTTGCTTTTTCCTGGAATATTCAGCAGCGTACCAAGCAAACTATCGCAGACATTCTTCTCAATGTGCATTACATCTAAACAATGTCTGACAGCCAAGTGCTTCCAATATTGTAAGTCAAAGAAAATGGATCGTTTCTTCCAAGGGCCGGGGATGGGCATCTTCCTACGGTTTTTCCCAAAATCATTTTCAATATCCTTGATTTTCTCGAATACCTCCTCGCCACTGATAGGAGGGGGGGCGGTGCATTCTCTTCCTTCCCATTAAACCAGTTCTTAGCCTTACGGAACTCGTGACTGCATGGTAAGAAACGACGATGTCCTTGATAAACAGTTTTTCTCCAGTGTTTTAATTGAGAGAAACTAGTATTCTCCTCACAAACAGGACAAGCTAGATGACCTTTGACTGAATAACCAGCTAGATTACCAAGTGCAGGGAAATCGTTCACAGTACAGAACAACATTCCTTTCAACTTAAACCATTCCTGCCGATATTCATCCCACGTCCAATTCTCTTCGAACCACAGTTTCTGAAGGTCGTCAACTAAAGGTTCTAGGAACACATCAATGTCATTACCAGGCTGCTTTGGCCCTGCTATCATCAACGACAACATAACATATTTCCTCTTCGTGGTCAACCACGATGGTAGATTGTAAATAACAACCATCACAGGCCAAGAACTGTGTGTACTACTCAAATCTCCATACGGATTCATACCATCAGTGAATAAACCCAACCTTACATTCCGAGCTTCCTTCCCAAATTCAGGATACAATTCATCAATTTTCTTCCACTGATCACCATCTGAACAGTGTGCAATCACATCATCATCTTCAACCTTCTCTCTATCTGCATGCCATGTCAAGTTCTTAGCTTCTTCCTTGTTAGCAAACAACCTTTGAAGCCTAGGTATAATGGGGAGATACCACATGACCTTCGCGGGAACACGTTTGTTGGTTTCCTTAACAACATCTCCTCCCACATCCACTTTTTATTTCACAGCTTTGTATCGTGACTCGCCACAAACGCTACAATTTTCCAATTTCATCTCATCTTCCCCTCTAAACAACATACAATCATTAGGACAAACATGAATTTTCTCAAGTTCCATACCCATTGGACATAGTACCCTCTTGGCAGCATATGCCCTATCAGGCAATAAATTATCAGTGGGAAGCAGCTGTCTAATCAACTCCAGCGCCTCTGTTAATGCCTTATCTGAAAGCCCATGCTTGGCTTTTAAATTCATCAACAATAAGGTCGCGCTTAAAATAGTGTGGATTGACCCCTCATACAAAGGGGTCTGCTTATCATTATCTGCTTCAAGCGCCTCTGGTTTTCCAAAAAAATGCATGGCAACATCATCTACCAAGTCATCCAATTTATCGTCATAATTACCAACCATTTCGTTTTCTCCTACAACCTCCATTGGTTCATTAACAACAACAGTGCTACGTTCTTCCCCATGCCATACCCACGTGATATAGGAATTTTGGAAACCCCTAACAATCAAATGTTCACGCAAACCTTCAACTCCTAAATACACATCGTTAGTGCAATCCTTACAAGGGCACCGCATGGCCAACTGATTTTCTACTCTTGCATTATCAAAAGCAACATCAATGAAATATTCAACCAGTCCCATATACTCTGGTGAGGTCCGACGATTCTCCCTAATAATCCTACTACGTTCCATAACACTTGTGTACCTATTTTCATAAATTTAAGCAAATATTAATGAATTCATTCATCTACATCGTGCTACTTGACAACATATCAAATACAATATGGTTTCATAAACACTAATAACTAGGAATCAACACGCAAGTTCATATATTATTCAAGGAAATTAGGGACACACATACATATTCATGCTTGAAATTAACAAACATCCGCCCATCAATATTAAATTTAGCGGGAGATTACCTCATCGCGGCCTAGGATTCAGCGAGCCCAAATATTAGGAGATTCTCTGCGTCCTTCAACCCAAAACAAAGATGGAATAGAGTAGATAGAACAAAAGGATCCGTTTCTCGTTTTATAAGATTCTGTTTTAGCTCATCCGGTTACGTTTCCGAGTTCGTAAATATTGCCCGGCAATTTTTCCCTCTATCCGGACACGTTTACGGTACCGTAAACTTACCCGGACGACTTTTTGGCTTGACTCCACCGACATCAGAACTTTGCCCCGTCGACTTGACCGTCAAAGTCAAGCCGGTCAACAGGGAAAGTTCCGGCTAGCCATTTCCGGTGTCGGAAATGTAGGCTGGTCGGCGGTTAAACGCAACCGCCGACCAAAAATGGCCGCTACACGGCGGTTGCATCACAACCGCCGTGTAACAAGCCATCCGGCTAGACACATATCATTTACGAACTCGTAAATGTAGAAGGACGGCGGTTGTTTTACTTTCCCGCGGAACCGTTGTCCTCCGGCGCCGTTTTCCGGCCTCTTTCTACTAGTGAAAATAATAAATAAAAACCGTCATTTCATCATTAACCGTCAAATATAAATAACGATGAGTGACGTACGTATCTAATATTTTTTATTAAGGTTTAGAAAATTGTATAAAGATATGGTATGTATGTGTATATAAAAAATTGAAACCATATTTAACGAAGAGATACCAAAATTGAATGAAACTGGAAAAATATTCACCCCATTCGGGTTATGAGTTAATCAGTTGATGACAGATTGTTCATTTTTAGATGTTTGTTGTAAATTCCTTTTTGGGTGCTTGATTTTTAAACTGTTGTCAAATATAATATATGTGACATAAGTTTGTAAGAAGTGATCAGTCGATTAAACTAAAATGAAAGAAGTAAATTAGTGTTATCATAAAAATGTCCTCTCTTCAAAATAGAGTCATATTCTATAATATAGACGTATCTCCAGTCTCTAGTAACTATCTCGACTTATGACTAATTTAGAGTTCTGAATTATTATGAGAACAAGCAAGTTTAGATATAGATTTTCTACTACCAAGTTTTGGGCGAGTCACTAAAACAACTAAAATAAAGATAATCATAATAATAATTAAACGTTACTTATGATTCAATATTTGTCAAAAGAACTTTGATTATTGCAGAAAAATATAACAAACATTTAAACGGATTCCATTCATTTTATTGTACATAATAAAATTTTAAAATGGTTAAATTTTTTAAAATATAAAAATATAAGAAGCAAAGCAATTATTTCAATTACATCAAATAAGGGCTAATTTAAAATGCCAATCTTTATTTTAATTCAGTTTTTTTACAAAGGCAACTCAAAAAAAAAAACAAATCTAAATCTTACATTCCAAACAAAATTCTACATATATGCCACACAAGGTTTTGTTAATTCAGATTTATATAATCTAAAAACAAAATCATATTCTTTCAAAATTCACCTCTTCCAAACATAAATAATTATTTCTCATTAACTCTCATATTATTTACATAAAAAATTAATTTTGAATATTTGAACAGTAAGAAATTGAATACTTGATATTCAATTTCTTACTGTTCCAATTTAAGATCATACTACCTAATGAATTGATGAAATTTCCAGGCAACGGAATGGAACAAATATGAAATATATTAGTGGTGTAAAGTTTGTATGGTACTCCTACACTATCACAGCTTCAAGAGTTTGGGGTACAACTCTCCAAACTTGATCATTTTTATTGATTCTTGCTTCTAAATGCAATTTACATTTTATGGTTTTTCAGAGCAGTATATAAATCAAATTGTTACCACAAGAAAGGCAGACAAAATGCAGATTGTGGTCAAGGCAGCTCAAAATTCATGCTAGTGTTCGGGGCAGTCCAGATTGTAATGTCTCAAATTCTTTATTTTCATAACATGGCATGGCTTTCTGTCATTGCTGCTATCATGTCCTTCTCATATGCATTCATCGGTTTAGGATTCGGCCTTGCAAAAGTTATCGGTGTAAGTCACTCTCATTATTTACTCCATCTCACATATCTGCGCATATTTTGACAACCAGAATGCTTCAATCTTACAGAAAATGGGATGATATTGGGAAGTTAACTGGTGTCAACGAAAGCATTCATAAGCTGCAGCACCATAACTGAACTTATCATCTATTGAGTATAACACAAACAGTCTAGCAAAGCCTATCATCATCTTAAAATAACACATCAAGCTCTATGTAGCTAAAATCAACCACTTGAATTTCAACATGCATCAATTATAATCTAAACGAATTGCATCTCAGAACTACTGATGTACTGATAGTTTCACTCAAGTAGTTTTAACTGTATAGCACTTTCATCTAGGGTAGGCTATATGAATCATATCTCAACTATTCAACTGAATGAAAATTCTATAGAAAAGCAAACGATTACACAAGTCTAAATACCAGCAAACTAAATCAACAATATTTTAACTGTCCACAATCTCAATGCTAAGCTAAAAGGAATAAGTTGACTCCAATCTCACATATCCTCGGTTCTATTATATACCTCATATTCATGCCTTATAAGGAATATACTGTGTCACTGTAGACTGCCTTAAATAAAATAAAAAAGTGAACATAACAAAATACATACAAAACGAAACAAACATCATACAAATTTCTTAGCAATTTCAGAGACTACATATCCTCCTTCGAAAAATGCTTCACCTTATCACTCACATTACCATAGAGGAATGTCTTTGATGTATCACCTTGATAACCTTGACAGTGGAGACAAAATGAACACAACGATGTCTCAGTTGCAAAGTTGCAAGTTCTCGAGAGAGGAAGAAAAACCAGCTGAAGCCTTGGATTAGAGGAAACGATCGATTAGCAACCCATATCATTTCATTATGAAATCAAGCCCTTGCGGACTGAGCACACCTTAGACTTCTCTAATACACACAGTTAATGCAGAATTCTGAAAACAGCTAATACATTGAAGGCATCCAAATGATATGCTCATCCAGTATGGAATCAAGACCAATTTAATTATCAATATAGACAAACAAAACATTCTTATAACTCTAAAAAACACTGACACAATGAACATCAAAGTCATAAAATAGATAAATTTTACCTGACATCTGAAGAAGGGCAGAAGGTGATATCATAGACCGAATCAGAACATGTGAAAGTGCTCGTAGCATCATCCATCGAGCAGATATAAGCTTGAGGAACGCTTTCTTGAACATCTGCAAGAATTAGACGGTTTGCACTCATTACCTCCAGCACTGCAGCAATACTCAGACGTATTAAACGCTTGACAAATGCTTTTACTACCAAGTGTATTTCCATTGCCATCACTCATCTTCAGCTCTTCAGGGCAAGCTGCTATCAGGTCTGTTTAACAGCCAGTAGATTTACAGCCACCACCGCTACCGAGCGGTTCCACAAGCATCGGAAAATTGAAGCCATCGACCTAGCTGACGTCATAGAAATCCACACTATTAACGCCATTAGGCTTGAACTCTGCAAGGGTGAACGGTGGAGAACCGCCTCGTTCGCTCTCCGCGTAGATGAGCCGGCGCTGATTTACTGGTCGGAGAGCGTGGTTGAGCCGGTGATTCAAAGCTGCGGCGGAGGAGAGGATGGGATTGAGGGTGAGGTTCGCTGTGGTGGTGGCCTCGCGGTGGAGGAGAGTTGCAGAGGCCTCTTCCCTTTCATCCATGAGTCCTAACTTATTATACACAATAGCCAGCAAGTAAAAAGCTTCAGCGGCGAGCTCGTGATACTGTTAACTAGGGGTGTTCATAACCGGGTACCCGCACCTGGGTAGTAAAATATGTGACCTGTACTCTAACTCGGAAATACGGGTACCCGCACTTTCGGTATCCGAAAAGTTCGGGGCGGGTACCGGGTACCCTTTAACCCTTTTACTAAATTATCATATTTATATTTTGCACATATGTAAGTATAAATACAATCTAAAAATTCAATCACTATATTAAATTAAGTCATAATTTTTTTATAATTACAAGAAATAGTGTCTTTTTCGTTAACGATGCATAAATGATGCAAATATAAGCCAAAAATATAAATTCATCTCTTTCCTATGTAATATGTACATGAAAAAAATGTGTTATCGAAAACATGTAAGGTACTAAATAAGAGAATATACATTAACAATTTTTTACGAGTACTCGACATAACAAACATATTCGTTATCATCTTCTTATTTAATCGGGTATTTCGGGTACCCAAAAATTCAATTTTTGTGACCTGGGCCCGAACCATATTATAAACATAATTATCGGGTCGGGTACCCGCCCCGCTTATACTTATAATTACCCGGACATTAGCATACGGGTATTTCGGGTATCGGGCCGGGTAGGTCAGGTTAGGTAATTTTGAACAACCCTGGATTGAGGGTGAGCTTCGCTGTGGTGGAGGAGTTGCGAGGCCATGTGGACTCACTCACAGTGAAATGACAATTTTGCCCCCAACACTGTTCATCCATGAACAATTCGCCGATTCCCCTTTTAGAATATAGTGACATGTATGCAATTAAATTTTATTTTGTTGTATATCATTTTTTAATAGTGTGATATTAACTAGAAACCAATCAAATAATTTAAAATTTCATGAATGTGTAGATATTAAAAAAATCATTTTACTATTTATAATCTATAAAAAATTATATACTACTTTTATGATTGAGAAATACTATTTATAAAATTATTATTAGCAATATAAAATGTGTTATGTCCTTTTATGTTATTTTACATGATTGATTAACGAAACATTTATTACTGATCCGCTAATTTTACCACACTTTAAATACAATCAGTTAGTCAAATCAGCTAATACTATCATCTAGTCAAAACAGATAATACAATCAGCTATCTGCTAACAGCTAATCACCAAACACCCCCAACATCTTCTCCTTCCATAGTGTACATCACCTTCATACTACACAAGTCAACCATAATGCTGCACAAATCAGGAAATTAAAAGAAAGAAGATCTTCTCCTTCCATAGTTTACATCACCTTCCACCAACAAGCAACATAGTAATACAACTCCACTTGAGGCAAAGTTCTGTAGTTGTTCGAGATCTCCCATTTGCCAAGATGTTGACTTTTTTAGCTCAGTTTCCCATATAATAGGAAAGGTGAAGTCTTGAGGAAGAATCAACTGTTGCTTGTTTCTGGGGTATCTTTCATGCAAAGGTGGAGATGGTGGAAGAAGAGGAGCTTCCAATGTATACTGAGGAAGTGCACCAGAAAGTTATCGGAAAGGGGATCTGTAGCAATGGCTGTTTTTCTAAACCAGTTGAATGGATTAGAATGCTGGCGAGTGAAACGCACTGGAGTTTTGTAATGGGAGTTATGGTTGTTTATGGGATCAGCCAAGGATTTGGTGGAGCTCTTAACCGCCTTGCGACTGAGTATTACATGAAAGATGTGCAGAAAGTTCAGCCTTCTGAATCTCAGTTTTACTTGGGGATTATCAAAGTACCTTGGATTGTGAAGCCCCTTTGGGGTATGCTAACAGATGTTCTCATTTCGGGGTATCGTCGGAGACCTTATTTCATTTTAGCTGGTAAGTGGTAACAAATTGCTTAGTTTTACTTTCTTGATTTTAATTTCATGCTTATTGATAATCTATTCATTGTGGAAGTTTTAATCTAGTATTAGTATGGAAATTAATTATTAGAACTTGCAGGATCAAGTATTTGAACAAGTAGTTAAATGAAGTTTGAACTGGTTTGCCAAGTCTTGGGGATGGGTTAAATAGAGAAATAGCGAATGAAGTGCAGTGTGTTTTCTAGTCTGAATATGTTCCACTAATTCATTTTACCATATTTGCAACTCTATTTAAGTGTTATCTCTTGTGCACTGTACCTCTGGAGTAGTGCGCATGGAAATAATTCACCAATAGTACATGGTGTAGTATTGAATCAGGTTATGAGAATTTATTTTACTTTCATTACCCTCTAGACATGGTCTTGATATTCTACAGAACAGGTCAGTTTGCTGGTGAGGATATTCTAGACACAGTTAATGAGGAATTCAATTTTCTGTCAACTATCCAGGCTATGCATTATGAATATGGTTAATGAAGTCTGGGAAGGGGTTACGAGAAAAATTAAATAAATCATGGGTAGCCTGTTTGGGAATATGACATTGGAAGGCCACATGTTATGATGTCGAGTTGCCATTTGGTCTTTATAGCTAGCTGGAGCATAAAAATAGATTCATGCCATAAGGGTGCTTTTGGTTAGATGTACGTTCTTATTTATGAAATGAAAACACAATAATTATGCTTATCCCATCCCCAATTTAGCTAATGAGGGCAGTTTTCTAATGATTAAGTCTGTCTTGCCTCTGTCAGGTATGGTTGGCATTATTTCGATGCTTTTCTTGTCATTGGATGATCAACTGCACATTGCACTTGCACTGCTCTTGTTGACTGCAGGAAGTGCTGGAGTTGCGATAGCGGATGTAACTGTCGATGCCTGTGTGGCTCAAAATAGTGGCACAAATCCTGATCTTGCAGCTGATTTTCAAAGCTTATGCGCTTTGAGTCATTCAGTTTGCTCCCTAGTCGGGTTCTCTCTAAGTGGTATTTTTATTCATTTAATTGGTCCTCGGGTAAGACGCTGTTCTCAAATTTACCTTCACTTAGTAACTTTATTTTTCCTTGACTGATTTTTTACCCTTTGCAAATAAAAGGGTGTTTTAGGTCTATTGTGCATACCATCTGGGCTGGTGATATTAGTCGGGGTTTTGCTCAAGGAACCTCGAGCCCCAAACAATAGTTACCAACAGGTAAAAAAAGCCTTCTTTTGAGTTTTGATTAAGTCTGTTTGACTGTTTCTTGAAGGCTTAAAACTGATTGCTCCATCACCAGGTTAGCCAAAAATTTGTGGATGCTTCTAAAGCTATGTGGAAAACATTAAGATCCCCAAGTGTGTGGAGACCTTGTCTGTACATCTATTTATCATTCGCTATAAGTGTAGACATCTACGAGGGCATGTTCTTCTGGATTACTGATCCAGTGGCAGGTCCAGCTTTTTCCAAGGTATGTTCATCCACCTTCTTCGGTACCCTTAAACAGATTTTCTAGAGAACTCTATCACTCAAGTGCATAAAGGAACTGGTCAGAGAATTAATCCACTAAACTAACAGTTGGAAGGTTTCAGATGTTCGAATAAACAATTCCATGACCATATGTTTTGTTGGGGAACAAGGATACTTTTATTTTTCCCTATACCCTTCAGTCCTGAATCTACCTTCAAGGCTTCAATGTAGCACTGATTCTGCACATTAATCCATATTTCATATTCCAGCAAAACAATATTGACCACGATGTATCTGTTTTCCAACAGTTTTAAATGGACTTGGAAAGTCTTTAGAGTAAAGATGGGTTATTATTGACTAATATACACTAAGAGAAACTATTATGTTCCTTCTACACATATAACCAATACTTCAACTGTAAATTTATTTATATTTGCTTAGAGTCTTAATAAACTATGTTGTCCTTGAAGGAGAGTATGGGGTTTGTAATGGCAGTTGGTTCTATTGGTGCTCTACTGGGGACTGTTCTCTATCAAATGAGGTTAAAAGATCATCCATTCCGAGACCTACTTTTTTGGACTCAGTTGCTCTTTGGTCTTTCTGGAATGCTGGACTTGGTCCTGGTGCTGCGTTTAAACTTAAAACTTGGTATCCCAGATTATTTCTTTGTGCCTATTGATGCTAGCATTTCTCAGATGATTGGGCGCCTTAAGTGGATGCCACTTCTTGTTGTAAGCGCTAAACTCTGTCCTCCTGGAATCGAGGGGACTTTTTTTGCCCTGTTAATGTCCATTGACAATGCTGGAGTTATGTCATCAGCTTGGGGAGGCGGCTTGTTGCTTCATGTCCTGAAAGTCACGAGAACACAATTTGATAGCCTCTGGTTGGCTATTTTGATCAGGAGCATCTTGAGAATCGCTCCACTGTCTTTATTATTTCTAGTGCCGAAAGATGATCAAACCTTGTACATTCTTCCAGATGACATTTTAACTTCTAATGAGGAAGATGGAACACCAGAAACATCAAATGTTGAACTTGTTGGCCTTGTCAAAAGTGTAGATACCAGTTAGTGATACCAGTTTTTTACTTTTGTACATTTTACACTCGATTATTTGATCTATAAGCAGGCCAAGATTTTACGTGTCATGAGATGTCTTTGCGGTAGCTTGGAAGGCTGCGGTGGGAGAATAACAATTTGTTTACAACAATCAACAATTTGTTTAATATAGCATCTTTCATCATAATCATCAACAAGCATGCAAAATATTGGCACCAGTCTAAGCCAAACTAAACGAGTTCAAAACCTATAGAGGCAACCAGATTCTTCACAAGGAAGATGGTTCTAAACAACTAGGTGGAGAAGATTTACAGAGTTCAAAAGGCAAGCGTTTGTCGCACAAAGTAATCCGCTTGCATTCTGCATAATCTGAGTAGCATCCAGTTGTCCACTTCCTCCTATTCAGCTGTCCAAATCAAAGGCTCTCAAGTTCTGAATTCTGGGCAAGTTAGTTGCTGCAGGATGGTGCTCCCAAAATCACAATAGTAGAGCCTGCAGATGATTACTCATCACAAATGAATATCAGATGCAGCAGACAATAAATCACCATTAACCACCAGACATATAAGACTCATGATCTAGATCATACAAACACTAGAGATTAAAAGAGGCAATTAAAATAAGAAACATGCAGTCACAAGTAAGAAACTACTTGGAAATCCAGAAGCATGTTATCTTGAAGACAATTAAACAATGTATAATGTAAGCACGTAATCAACCACAAACTAAGAACTAGGGCAAAAACCAGATGACGATCATCATCTGTAAAAGAAGAATTTCCGGGGAGGAGACATCTTCTTCTTCTTCTTCACTGGACGCGGGTCCAAATTGAAATTGGGTGCCCGAATAGGACTGTTGATGAACCTCTTCCGCTCGGCATATCTCCTCCGATCGCTAGAATCCCGAAGGGGCGTGTCGATATAGATTTCAAAGGGCGGAGACGGCCTAACAGGTCGAGTGAGTGTATAAATCACAATCGAAGGGGAATTCGCCGGAGCGGTACGCCGGGGAGGGAGAGGGGAATTCTGACGCAGAATTAGAGGAGGGCTGTCAGAACCTGGGGATTGCAGACCACGCAGGGTGGGAGGGGGAGTTTCAGCCATCGGAAATGAGAGAAACCCTAATTTTATCAAAAAGAGGGGAAATTGATTCAGTTCAGAATAGAGGGGGAATGAGAGAGGCGGAACCCTAATTTTATCAAAAAGGGGGAAAGACAGAAAGGATAGCGTGAATGAAAATAGGGGGACCGTACAGCTGGACCAATCACGCGTGTACAGCTGGAGTCGGTGGCCTTCCGTGTAAATGCCGTGTTTGATTCTCCTCTGGTTTTAATAAACTAGACTAGACAATGGCTGCCTACTGTGACGTTAAAATTTACCAGCAGTACTTTATCGATATATTTAAAAGTTATTTTTTAGGTAAATGATAGACTAAATTGATTTCTATGAACTCAATATACGTTAGTATATCAAATTTTGCCCAAACATTTAAAATGTAATATTGATAGCCCCAATACATAAATTTGATCAACTTATATCCATAAACCTATATTTATTTAAAAAATCAACTTTATATAAGGATGTTTTAGTAATTTCATATTTATTTTCATTCTCTTTATTTAAAATTTAATATCTAAAAATAGTAATAAAAAATTCTGAAATAACACAACGAAAATCATATAATTTGTTTTATAAAAAGTACATTTTTTAAAATTTGATATGTAAATTTTTTAAGAGTGATATTGAGAATAGAATGAATTTAGATATTTAATTTTTCAACTTGTATATTTTAACAATAAATTAAATTATAAAAAGCATTTTCTGAAAAGTAACTCCAGATTTTTCTTGATATTTTTCCAAAAATATTTATATTTTAAATTTTTTTATAAATATAATTTTGAAAATTTAAAATTTAAATAAATAAGAAATTATAAAATGCCCTTAAAAAAGTTTAAAATTGGATTCGGAGCTATATATTATAAATTATACATTTTAAATGTTGAACCGAAAATTATTCTTTTAACATATGTTGGGGTATAACACTATTACAATCACCTTCATTTAAGGCACAAGTTTAAGGCGTCTGGGGCGGGTTCAAAATCTTCCGCCTTACTACTTACTTGCGAATTCGCAAGCCACACTCGCTAGGTTTTAAAAACACGTTTAAAGGCGAAAATGACCGTTTAAAAGGCGGTAGTCGTATGTGACGTTAAAAATGAAGAGTTAAGGCGGAAATTTCATTTCCGCCTTAAAAACATGTTAGTTGTTGCGAGTTCGCAACAAGTAAGTTAGGTCTGTCGTAATAGTTACGAGCTCGCATGTAATGAACGCTTAGGGTAATTTTAGCAAGCTAGGATCTAGCGAACTCGTAGATGAGAAAGTAAATAAACTCATTTTGGTCACGAGCTCGCATGCATGCTCGCTGATGTTGTTGCGAACTCGCCACTAATATCATGGAAAAAATTTGTTTATGAAACGAGTTCGCCACCCATAAGTTAAGTGTGACATATGTGTAGCGAACTCGCTAGTCAAATGAGTAGGTATGCGTGAATACTTGCGAGTTCGCAAGAGTGAAAACTATATAATAAAACAGCAGCTCCTAGCGGATTTGTAAAAAACAAATTAGACATTTGAAAGGTTGTATGTATCATTTTTCCCTTGGCTTACCATAAGATTGATTAGGTAACCTCTTTTTTTGGAATTCCGATCGTTTGCAAGGTTGTGGGTAAGCTATTTTCCGCCTTACCATGTGGTTATTTGTTTGTTGTTGTTGTGTTCTTAAAGAGTTGTTGTTTTTGTGATGATTTTGTGATAGTTTCATGTTGATTGTAGGTTTGTGAGTGATATACCACTGTGGGCTAGCTTTTTTGTTCAACGATTTCTAAGTTGATTAGAGTTTGCGCCGTGTCGTGCATTATGGATCGTGAATCCATCATGAATAAGAATGCTCGGTTGTCGAAAGAATATCTAGATTTTGTTGAAGAATTCTTAAGAGTTGGGTTGCGACATTGTAAGCTGAGGAGCATAGGTGGTGTTAGATGTCCATGTAGGGATAACGCTATATATGAAGATATTCTTGTTGTGCGTGAACATTTAATCTGTAGAGGATTTGACAAATCGTACACTGAATGGGTATGGCATGGTGAGGGCAATTATGGGAGTGAGAACATGGAGGTGAATGAGGGAAACGAGGAGGAAATGCTAAAGTATAACGATCAATTGTCGGATATGTGCGACGATGTTGTTATGGAATTTGTGGGGAAAAAAAGTATGCTAGAGGCTATGTATGCTGATAAAGCGACAAAGTTATATGTTGGCTCAAGCCATTCAAGGTTGGGTGCAACATTGTTGTTGATGAACCTTAAGGCTAGGCATGGGATTTCAGATAAAGGAATGACTGAGTTGTTGTAGTTAGTTAGAGAGTTGCTTCCTCAGGACAACTTGTGTCCGGATCGGGTTTATACTGCTAGGAAAATCTTATGCCCCATGGGAATGGAGTTTACCAAGATCCATGCTTGCCCGAATGATTGTATGTTGTATAGAGGGGAAGATGATTCTTTGAGGGATAATTGCAAGGTGTGCGGTGAGTCAAGGTGGAAAAAAAGGAAGGTAGAGTTGAGGTATGTGGGGAAACAGTGACAACATCGACAAAGCAAAGTCCTGCTAAGGTAATGTGGTACATGCCTCTTAGACCACGATTGGCGCGCTTGTTTGCAAATGCAAGTGATGCGAAACTATTAACATGGCATGCCGATCGAGTTCGAGAGGGAGATGATATTATTTCTCACGCTTCAGATGGTGATCAGTGGAAGAAGATGGATGCTAGGTACCCTGAGTTTGCTAATGAACCTAGACATGTGAGACTCGGACTATCCACGGATGGCATGAACCCTTTTGGTAACATGTCTAGTACCCATAGTTCATGGCCTGTTATGCTTGTTATTTATAATCTCCCTTCTTGGTTGATGATGAAGCGAAAATATGTGTTTTTAAACACTATGATCTCAGGCCCTAAGCAACCTGGCAACGACATTGATGTTTATCTAGCACCTCCTGTTGAAGAGTTATCATCTTTATTTGAGATAGGTATGGTGATTCCCGATGGTAGTTGTGGGGATGCTGAGTTCAAACTTAAAGCAATGCTTATGTGGAGCATTAATGATTTTCCGGCGCTTGGAAATCTCGGAGGGTGCTCGGTGAAAGGACATTTTGCATGCCCGCTATGTGAGAGTAATACTAGTCATTGTCAGTTAAAGCATGGAGGAAAGCTTGTTTATTTGGGTCATCGACGTTTTTTGCCTGCTAGTCATCCATGGAGGCGTGCTAAGAAGTGGTTTAACGGTGAGAAAGAAAACGGTGCAGCCCCTGTCCCACTCTCGGGTTCAGAAATTTTTGGCAAGGTGTCTGGGATAGAATATGTTTTAGGCAAGGGTCATAAGAAGAGTAAACAACCTTCCATTTGGAAAAAGTGGTCTATATTCTTCAAACTTCGTTACTGGGAGCATTTGGATGTACGGCACTGTCTGGATGTGATGCATATAGAGAAGAATGTATGTGAGGCTTTGGTGGGGACGTTGTTGAATACTCCCGGGAAAAGTAAGGATGTATTGAAATCGAGGAAAGATTTAGTGAATCTTGGCATTAGGACATCCCTTGCCCCCGTGCAAGAAGAAGTAGGTAAAACGTACCTACCACCTGCTTGTAATTCATTATCATCTGAAGAGAAGGAAAGTTTTTGTGCAACTCTGAAGTCAGTGAAAGTTCCTTCTAATTACGGTTCAAACATCAGTAGTTGTGTATCGACTGCTGAATTGAAATTGGTTGGAATGAAATCGCACGAGTGTCACAATTTGATGCAGGATTTGAATGTCATCGCTCTCCGTGGATGCTTGCCTACACACGTTCGGAAGGCGGTTGCAAGGCTATGCTTTTTTTTAAGCAGATATGTCGCAAGAAGGTTAGTCGGTGTAAATTGGATGAGTTGCAAAGGATGGTGGTAGAAGTGTTGTGCAGGCTTGAGATGTATTCCCCCCCCCCCTCATTTTTCGACATCATGATTCATGTGATAGTTCATCTTGTAAGGGAGGTCAAGTTGTGTGGTCCCGTGTACCTAAGATGGATGTATCCATTTGAGAGGTGCATGAGTATTTTCAAACAATTTGTCAAAATCGATATCGTCCAGATGCAAGTATTGTATAGCGGTACGTGGCCGAAGAGGTGATCGAATTCTGCACCAACTACTTACAGGATGTACCAACAATAGGGCTAACAATTGCTAGGCACGATGGGAGAGCTGATGGTGTTGGACTACGGCATAGGTCAAAGTTCAGCCCTTCCTCAGATGAGATATCTAAAGCCCATCTGTATATCCTACACATTTGTGTATATCCTATTTAGTGGGTATGATATAAATGGCTACACATTTGGTACAAAGTGGAGCGATGATAGATCGGCGACACAAAATAGTGGTGTATCATTACCCGGAGAGGGTGGTTTGCATGGGGAAAATGCTTTTTTTGGTACAATCACTGACATCTGGGAAATGGATTTTGTCCACGTAAAAATAGCACTGTTTAAATGCCAGTGGGTTGATCAAGCAGAAGGTACGCGTCTGGAGGAGTTGGGGATGATTCTAGTGAACAGAGACATGCAAGGCTCAACTGAAGATCCTTTCATAATGGCCGCACAAGCTCATCAAGTGTTTTATGTTAAAGATCCAGTAGATTGTTGCTGGGAGGTCGTGGTAGCTGGAAAGAAAACGTTTGTTTATGGTGATGGTTTGTTTGACGATGACTGCAACATTTCTAATGAGTACATTCCATTGTCGATTTATGAGACATTGGAAGACGATGATGACATAGTTGCCCGAATTATATGTCGGATGGACCACGATGAAGGAACGTGGATTAACCCCGCAGGAAAAACTACTAAAAAGAAGAGGAAGCAATCAAAGAAGCATAAGAAGGCGACTATGAAGAAGAAGAATAAGACGTTAGTAACTGACGAAGAAGAAGAAGATGAAGAAGAGGAGGAGGAAGAAGATGAGGAGGTCTAATAAGCGTATACAATACATTTGTAGTTTTTCTATTTTGTATGGTGTGTAAAAAAATATTTGGTTGGATATATGGTACGTTTTGGCTAATATAAATTGTTTGGATTCACATGATTACCATAAATTTAGGTAACTGTGCAGGCGTGTTGCGACATCGCAACTTTGCACGCAGATGCAGACGAGGAAGGTTACGAACTCGCAAGGTAGCATTACATGCAGCGATATCGTGAGAAGAGATTCAAATTTCGCCTGCTAAGCTCTGTCACTTTGTTCTAGCTACCTGCGAGCTCGCCAGATCCATGCTAGGGTCTTGAGAGATCGCCAGTTTCCATCATTGAATTTTCAAAATTATAGTTTGGAAGCTTGCGATTTCGTTACCTGACTCGCTTAGTTCTTGCGAATTCGTTATCTAACTCGCTTAGTGTCATTTTGCAATATTCAGCTTCAAATTTCATAATTATTGGTTACAGTGGACAACAAAGTAATGTTAAAATACTGTTGAATATATGAGGGAGATGTATAGAGTAATTTTTGAAGACAATAAATTCGATTTAAATCCAACAAAAACTTCAAAAGAAGGAAAAAAATTGCAGCGCACAACGTACAAGTGAACTTAGCATCCAATGTGATATATATACAAAAAAACAGAAAACACTAATCTATCCTTCAGTAGGTGGTGTTGGAGACGGAACAGTCTTCTTGGCCTTCTTACTCGCTTGTGCCCTTTCAATTCCACGTATCACCTTTTCGGTACACCAGCATTCCTGATTAATATGCGTGATTTTTTCTCTCATAAGGTCGACTGTGTCCTCTAGGCCTCTGTAGTATGCTTCCGGTTGGAGCTCTGATCAAACATTGGAAGCAAATGTTACTTACATACAAGATCTTACAATACAATAGCATATTGGAAGACATAATTAGAATGCATCATGACTAAATTAGTGTACCTTCAACTTGATTTCTGACCTCTCCCTCGTCGAGCACCAACGGCTTTTTGGTTGAATCTTCCACCGCCTGCCAAGAACCATCCACCAGCTCACATTTACCTTTCCTCTGAAAGTATTCCATAGTGTAAAACATACACTCTTGAGCCTTTGCGGACAATTTCATCTTCGGGAAAGTGGTTGTGAGATACATGGTAATGAAGTTACCATATGGAAGCTTAGTCACAGGGCGTCGATTCTCAACTACACTTTGTCTCATATGCTCAAATATGACATAGCCCGGGTTCAACCTTAGCTCCTCCATCACACAATAAAACATGACAATTGTTGTGTAGTTAAGCTCGGTCATCCACCCGCATTTCGGCACAACTGATCTAGTTATCATTTCGTACAAGATCCTTTGGTGACAAGTCAACTTCTCAAGTTTGTATTCCCTCGGCTTACCGAGATGACCCTTAGGCCAGCCAAAGTAGTTGAAACCTAAGTTTTGTAGGTAAGCTTCGTCAAATCCACCACTTTCAGGCCACTTTTCTCTACAATAAAAACCTTCCGGGGGAGGGTTACTGTAATCCTCTTCTACAGCATACGACACGCCTAAAGCCTTGTTAAAAAACTCTTCTCCTATCTCAAAATCCTTCTTGTTTACCCTAGTAAACCAACGCCCTGTTTCCTTCTCCTCCTCAATAAGCTGATGGAAATTGGCATAAAACTGACAGGTTTCTTCCTTATGAGAGGGGTAGTTCAGTCCTAATAAATCATGCAAGTCATGATCTCTAAAGGTTTGTAGCACATTAGTCAACCCTAGTTGCTTAATCTGATCGAAATCTAACACATAGCAATCTAGCAGCGTAGCATGCTTCATTAGGTCAGAATACGCATCAGAAGCAAGTAAACTTACAAACTTTTGCTTGTCATAAGCAGTTGAGGAAGCCGGTGCTTGATTGGTGGAAGACGATGCTACCTCTCTGCGACTGGAACCAAATGGATTTGGGGCTTGGTGCTTTGTTCTTGCCATGGCTGATAGGAATCACTGGGAAATTTGGGTTTGGTTAGATTTGGGGGTTTTTCCTTGATTTGAAATTGGGGATCGCGTTAGGAATAGAAATGCACAGATATTTTACTTTTATACTACAACATGCTTGCGATATCGCCACACTGCTCGTCTACTGTCAAAACGTTGTCGTTTTAATCTAATTTTTCAATTAAATTCTGTGGTAAATGTTTCCGAAATCGCCACTGTAATCTCAAGAGCTAGCGAGCTCGCTAGTTACCCGTCAACTCAGCTCTGTTGGTTGAATATTAACCGTAGCGAGCTCGCCACTTATATTTCACACTTTAAGCGAGCTCGCTAGTTACACGTCAACTCAGCTTTGGTGGTTTAATATTAAATGTAGCGAGATCGCCACTTATATCTCAAACTTCAAGCGAGATCGCTAGTTACACGTCAACCTAAGCTCTGTTGGATGAATATTAACTGTAGTGATTTCACTACTTGCGAACTCGCAACCATGCTCGCTTGAAGTTTTCCCACATCGCCAAATCAAGAGTCAGTTTTTCAGTATATATTGCTCAAGTTTTCTGAATGGTTCGATAAGTCGCCGACCCGCGCAAACTGAACATGAAACACACACATTGATATGCAGGCCAAGTAGGCCCAATCTATACTATATACAGCAATATACTACCACCTACAGCCCATCAATGACTAAGGCCCAACCCCCAAATGTTTTTGGTGGTTATACACACTAGCGAGTTCGCCACTAGCTCGCACATGGAGGGTCAGCTCTGGTGGTTTAATATTAAATGTAGCGAGCTCGCCACTTATATCTCAAACTTCAAGCGAGCTCGCTAGTTACACGTCAACCTAAGCTCTGTAGTATTCCATATTAGCTTGTAACTTTGCGAGATCGTGAGTATTTAGAGCCTCTTCGTCAGCTTACTAGCGAGCTTGCAAGTGAGACTCTTGTTAGGCTCTGTTGAAGATTTCAAGTTACTTACGAGCTCGTCAGTTTCTAGACAAGATTGTAGCGAGATCGCAAGTATAACTCATATTTGGCAAATTTGAATAGTGCGAGTAAGTTACGAGCTCGTCAGTGGTTGGCGAGACACTAGCGAATACGCAAGTCTAACTGATGTTAGGCTCTGCTGAAGATTTCAAGTCACTAGCGAGCTCATCAGTTATTGTCGCCAGTTCTTGCGATCTCGCAACTCGGTAATCTAGGTACAAAAAAAAAACTTGAGAAAAATTTGATGGCATATTTCAACAAAAACAGATACCTAACTAGGATCATCTCATTCATAATTCTTCATCAAATACAACCACAACTGTTACTGATCAAATTGTACTTAAGAAAAGGCCATAGTTTGGCCAATGTTTTATCACAACAGAAACTAAACTAAATCACAACCCCTTAACTAGAAGATCATGTAGTTATTCACTAGTCATGTTCTGCGAAGCATCGGTGTTAGGTTGCGGTTTGGCAATGTCTTGAGTCCCTTCGACTTGATTGGTGGCACTTGTGCCAGCATCTTCTTGAGCTGTCGATTTCATCCCCAACGTCGCCTCCTCTGCTATTCTTGCCTCCTTCCTCTGCATCTCAGCCTTCTCCGCTGCGTCTTCGCCATCTGACAGGTCATCCTCTTCATCATCGTCATCGTCACTATCATCAACCTCATCATCCTTTTCTCGGCCCGCCACCTTTCCATCAGAGCCATCTGTGGCCTTGCTTTTCCCTTTATCCTCGCTACCCCCTGGCGCGCTCACCTCATCACGCAGCTGTTGTAAAAAATCTGAGATGTCTTCAGAATCGCTCAACTCGCAGTCGATGGCTCCGCTTTCAAGAAGTCGATTGAGTGCGTCGTTGTTCGCCCGTGAACGTTGCTGCGCTACTTCAATCTCATTGGCCAGCTTGCCAATTTTGACTATCAACCGACCACGAGCTTTAAACACTGCGTCTGCAATTAATAAAACATAGAATCAGTTATGAATGGACTTATGCAACTGTTTTTATAACGAGCTAAAATTTTTATTACCTGATACACCACCCCTAGCTCTTCTCGCTGCCGCTTCAGCTTCCTTCTTCTTCCCGTACTTCCCATCCGCCTTCAATTCCAGCCTTTTATTACGCAACCAATCATTGTCGTAATAAACAATCTGCATTGGCCTACCCCTTGGGAAGATACCGGCTTTTCTGATCAAGGCAGTGACCAAACCCCCATACGGAATTGTAGCTTTCTTATGCCTTGCCATCTTCATCATGTGGCTAAGGATCGTGAAGCCGGGATTGATCTTTATCTTCTCCACGATATAGTAAAACAGCGTCAAAGAAGCAATCGATGGCTCACTGGCATGTCCTAGAGTAGGCAGCACATTCCCACATATCATTTCAAAGACTAACCGAGCCTTCTCGCTTAGTCTATACACTGGGTATGCCCTAGCTCTACCCGCTCTATTCGAGGTCCTTTTAAACCACTTTTGAGCCATCTCTACTACATTCAGTGGCTGTCTAGGGCTAGTGGCTGGAAAACGCTGTTCATAGTAAACCTCGTATGGGCCATCGGGCTTGGTAGGTCTAAGATCTTCACTGCTCTTGTAGGGGCATTTCAACACACTATTTATCATGAATTTATCAACCTTAAACTTAACCCCTCTAACTATAGTGGTTATTTCATCGACCCCTTCCTCTAACCCTAAATTAGCATAAAATTGCAAGAATTCCTCATAGTAGATGGGGTCGGGAAGCTGTAAAAGGTGATCTAGGTTTTGTTCCCTAAAATAGTCTAGTACATAATCAAACTTCATAGCAGGCACGGTGGTACTATCAAACACCTTATTGTGAATTACAGAACGAGACTGTAAGCGGGCATACCTAGCTCTTGCTTTGTCATTGAAGAACTGTGGCTCGTCGTTGGCATTTTCCACCTCCTCGCCGCCCTGTCCCGGCTGATTTCCGGCGGTCACCTCTTCCTCTGGTCGGCGGGCACTTGCTCCTCCTCGGTTTTCACCTCTGGATGGCGGCTCGACCTGTTCCTCACCGTCCACTCGCTTCCTCTTGGATCCGGCACCGGCCTGGCCTCTCCCACTCCCCTGCGAACGACCTGATCCTCTGGTTTTGGGCGGCATTGCTAGATCTCCAGCGAAATCGCAGAGGGCTCGGCTAGGGTTTTTAATTTGGGGAAAATTAATTTTGCCCGACCTTTAATTTATTTTATATGCTTCACATGCTTGCGAATTCGCCAGTTGACTCGCTTGGTTGTTATAATTAATTTCCAGTACTTGCGAACTCGCACCATGCTCGCTTATTTTTATATACTTCACATGCTTGCGAATTCGCCAGTTTACTCGCTTGGTTGTAAAATTAATTTCACTACTTGCGAACTCGCAACCCTGCTCGCTTGAAATTTTCCCACATCGCCAAATCAAGAGTCAGTTTTTCAGTATATATTTCTCAAGTTTTCTGAATGGTTCGATAAGTCGCCGACCCGCGCAAACTAAACATTAAACACACACATTGATATGCAGGCCAAGTAGGCCCAATCAATATTATATACAGCACTATACTACCAACTACAGCCCATCAATGACTAAGGCCCAACCCCCAAATTTTTTGGTGGTTATACACACTAGCGAGTTCGCCACTAGCTCGCACATGGAGGGTCAGTAATTTGGGTTTAGGGTTTTTGGGTTTAAATCTAGCGAGCTCGCAAGGTACTCGCCAGTTCATTTGTGGGCTTAGGGTTTAGGGTTTATACTACCAACCTTGACACTAACGAACTCGCAAGCACTCAGGTTCATGTATAAATATTCTATCTCAAATCATTTTTGTTAATTGTACATATTTTATATATATTTGTAACATAAACATTTATGAAATAGTTTATTGTTTACTTTAATTTAATATAATTTTGCCCATGAAACTTGAGTTGTGGAAGTGAAAAACATATATGTTTGTAAAATCATTTCATCTTATGTCACAGGTGTGATTTAATAGCCAAAGTTACGTTCAAAACTTGTCGAACTTGTTATGTTTTTACTTTAATTTTTGACTTCATTTGAACTAATCAGTCATTACTGTACATTTATTACATCCAACACTAATAGTACTTTGTTCTAAATTACATGTACGTGACGACTACTGGTTATGAACACTTACGCAGTATTTACCAACAACAATGTTAATGAGGATGATCTAATTCTTTTTTTACATTACATGATTCGATGGTTACCATAATATATTCCCATTGATTATCAAGTTCATCAACCTAATTACATTAATGTTGTCACAACCAGCCTAGTACCTGGCAAGCTATTTCATAACAACTTTTGATTGTACGATGAACATTTGGGACTTTAGAGTACGATATGCTTTTCAATAGTCATACATATATACACTTGCAATTAATCGAATGATTACTCCATGACATAGTTGCAAGTAAATACCTTATTCCACACTTATATTCACATTAATGTTGTCACAACCAGCTAGTACCTGGCAAGCTATTTCATAACAACTTTTGAATAAACGATGAACATTTGGGAGTTCAGAGTACGATATGCTTTTCAATAGTCATACATATATACACCTGCAAATAATAGATTGATAACTGCATGCCATAGTCGCAAGTAATTAAATACCTTATTTCACACTTATTTATAATGAAACTAATTTATTAACCTCCACTTCAATATTACGCTAAAGTCACCAACTTTATACCTTCTTACACGTGGTAATTAACTAGTGTATTATCAAACATACTCGCAACGCCGAAATATATTTGATATACACCTTATTCCGCGTTAATTACCATAACGAAACTAATTAAATAACTTCGATGTCATTTTTACGTTCAAGTGACCACTTTCATACCTTCTTAGACGTGGTAATTAACAAGTGTATTATCAAACTGAATGGCAGATGATTGAGAAAATTACATCATGCATCCACAGTTGCGAGTTCGCAAGGGTCCAAATTTATGAACTGGACTTCTTGCGATTTCGCAAGTCACAATGGTGAAGGTATTGAATGCATGAGTTTCATTACTAGCGAAATCGCATGGTGCTCGAAACCCAAAGCGTATAACTAGCGAATTCGCAACCAGGCCCGCCTCTGGTCGTCAACAGCATAATTCCAAGCCAAGAAGACCACAAACTTGGCATCTTATCACTTTTCATGGTCGAATCTTTCTTCCAAATCTCTTCTCTTTTCACATATTCTCTACTCTTTCCACATCAATCTTCCATCAAATCTACACAAACCCTTCCATAAATTCAACTACATCTCAAGTGGGTCAATCTAAAGTGTAAGCAATTTGCTAAGCTTTTCAATTACTTCTCCACTATTTGTTTCTCTACCCATATGCTTGTCTTTATGATTTTGTACTTGTTGTTTTGGAATTTAGTAGCACAATTTATGTGGGTAGGAGAAGGACAAACAAGGTAGACCCATCCTCAACACTACAATCAATTCTACATCTACCTATTTGATAATTGCAAAGGTATGGGTTTTTAGTTGATTACACTTATTTTGTGAGTTTTAAGGGTCATTAGGGTTTATATATTCGTTGGAGTGTTAAACTTATGATTCATCATTAATTAATCACCACTAGGTCCATTTAAATTGTTACATTTTATTTTTTTTAGGTACTTGTGTCTAGGTAAACAAAATTATACTTAACTTGTGTGTAAATGCATATTCATGACCATGTTTGTAGGCATTCATTAATTGGGGAATGTGGACTATATAGATGTTTTGTCATTTCCACTAACAAATTGGTCTCTAAACGTAGGAAAGGACAATGAGTGAACCAACAAACTCGACTTCTTCCAACTCATCTAGTGGTGGAGAAAATGTTGTTCGCGATTCGCGACGACGTAAAACAAGGAAGCTTAGTCGCGCTTCAAAAGAAGAACAAATGAGGACCCATTGTCGCGAGATAGAGACACGAATCGACAATAAAATTCTAACACATGTCAAATTTAATGACATCGGTGTAGCTATTGCGCCCTACGATGATGCCCAGAGGTGGTCTAGTTGGTGTGGGAAAATAGGTAGGACTCATGTGCCGCTAGACACTACGGATTGGAGGCTTCTAGACCCCGCTATTAAAAGGGGTGTGTGGAAGGAATGCAAGGTGAAGTTCACTTTTTTATTTTTTTCCATTTAGTAATACCTTATTAATAGGACTTACCATCTATACTATATCAATGTTAGCGACCCTTTGTGATCGAAGCCAAATCGTACGATCAAGTGAAGAAGAAGGCATTACAAATTGCATCGAAGTCGCATCGCGAGCATAAATATACTCTTGCCAAGGAGTACATAAACCCAAAGGGCATAAGGTTTGGTCAACATCCTAAGGATCGTTACAATCACATTGTCCCACTCACTTGGGAGATATTCAAGGCACGATGGCTAGAAAATGATTTAAAGGTTAGTACTAACATTCAATTTGCTTAATTTGTATTTTTTCCTATACACCTTTAATTGTTCCCTAAATTAGTTTATCCTTACTAACCAATAAAGTTCATAAAGGGTGTGGGTGATGATAAGCGTAAAGCAGCTGCTGCTAATAATATGCCCTACACCGGTGGACGGTGTGGATATTTGGGTGTGGGGAAGAAGGCATCTAAAAACAAATACGATAAAGAGGTTAAGGAACTAGTAGATGGTGGCACCCCCCTAGAAGAGGCAAAAAACCAAGTCGCGGCCGAAGACCCAACACAATATACTCGAGAACAGTTATTCGTGCTTGGTAGAATTAAGGCCGACGGAAAATTCTCAAGCGACGAGGCAAAGAGAATTGCCGGACGAGTGGTACGTGTTATATAAGTTTACATACTTCTCAAAACTATTAATGTTACTAAAATTAAAATAGAACGTCATAGTGTATTTAAAATACAACAACCAATTTGTTTTATTATTATTGTGAGTAGGATGAGGTAGGGCTTGAAGTTGAACAAGGTTTATTCATCCCGGTGGGAAAACATGATGTCTTGCATAGAGCACTAGGTAAGGATGAACATCCTGGAAGAGCAAAGGGGATAGGTGGATATGCGACCCAAATTGAAGCTTTTGGGATCAAACGTAGTAGCAAAAATCCTAAACCTTCTAAACTCCAAGTAGCCTTAAGCCAAGCTAAAAAATCCGAGCAAGATGTCAAGAATTTGAAAGCCATCTTAGCCAATGTTTGTGCTTTTGTTAATTATCCTATTCCCGGTGATTTGTGTCTAACAAATCAAGGTAATTGACCATCATCCAGAGGCTCCCATCCATCCCCGCCCCAAGCTGAGGTTGACCAACCAAATCCTCCATTTGACCACATCGACATATGCACGCCATTGGCTCCTAGCCAACCTCAAGTTGATATACAACTTCCGCAAGTTGATATACAACTTCCCAAACCAACCATAAAGGTTAGGTTATCACCCTAGTCTAAGCCTTACATTCAAATTAATTACGCTTAATCATCTACTCCTTTTTTAAAATACTATGATAACAAACTACTTTTTTTTTCTTGAATGTAGATTTCCCATTCTTGCAAGTTGTACGTTGTTAGAGGTAATAATTCTCAACTAATACACGTTGCTAATGGGAATTCCTATCCTCATATGACTTTGCATCACAAATCAAAAGTCCCTAAGGGTTTTGTAAGGGTATCCATAGTTGAGGTGTATGTAGAAGATGCCTTGTTGCCGGTGACTGAGGATGATGAATGCACAACAGTTGGTCAAGGTTTGGGATTTTTTTTCGTATGGCCCGCGTGGTTGGTTGTAGATGCTAATTCAATATGCATCCCCAAGAACACAAAGCAACCAACAGAGATTGCCGACCTTAATTTCCCAATCCCTAAGATTCCTCTCTCTAATGAGTGTGTGGGTTTCATGAAAGCTCTCCCGGGTTTTGTTCGCACACTATTTGACATGCTAGGTCATCATAGCCGTGAATCTGTGTACTATTTTGTAGCCAATTCCAAGGTTTTTGGCGAGGCAAAGGAAGTGGTTGTTCCTTGGGAAGATTTTACCCTATTTTGGCACAAACAAACCCTTCCCGATACTATTCTAATCCTACATCAAATGTAAGTGTTATTGTTTAACCTAGTGGTATTTATGTGTTACTCTATTATGTCCGTATTTATATACCTCTTCCGATACTTTATGCTCTAAGATTGTTGTAGGTTCATGCAATACGTTTCTTTGAGCGTGACCAAGACATTCATCGGTTTTTTTCACCCGACTTGCTTGCAACAAGTCCAACAAGGTAATAATGTGAGACTTGCTTACCTTACAAAGTTGCTAAACGAAAAGAGCAAAACCATTTTCATTGGGCCATACCTAGAGGGGTATGTATTTACTAATTGTTTGATTAGTAGATATTAGTTTCAACTGCACATAATCTAAATAATCTATGTTATAGTCTGAGGTGCATGTTATTTAATATATAGTTGTCATTGGAGTTTTGTTGCAATGATTCCATCATTGAAGCGTGTCTATTGGATTGATCCACTACATTTCGCTCCATCTACAAAATTCGCCGATCTATTGGAGATTGCTATGCATGCTGTGAATGACGACACACTCCTTAACTTTGAACTTATTCAAATTCAGGTTAAAATATCGACTCCTTTATTACGTATTTGCAGCTAAATACATTTACATACCATATGTTAAACTACTTCAATTTCAGCACTGCAAGCAATTGTCCAACTGGGAGTGTGGATACTACATGATGTTGTATGCCTACGAGTGTATTGAGACCCTTACAAGTGACAATTTGGAACTACATCGCGTGAGTACTCTTACAATATGAAAGTTTCTATTTATTACCTACAAATTACCTTAGTTTGTATTAATAACTGTATCTCATTCGTAGATACTCTAGGAAAATCAATCGGCATACACTAAAAAAGATCTAGAGTTGGGGAGAGATAGATTTGCAAAGCACTTGGTCATCGTTAGAGCTTGATTCATATCTAGACCACACGTACCACGTAAGGATGCATGTAAAACCTAAGTTGTATTTCTACATTTGTTATACATGCAAATGATTATAATTTATGAGTTCTTTGTGTTTGCCATTTAGTGGACTACATATATCTTGCAATTGACAGGTTTAGATATGCCAATTATACTATTTGTGCGGGAAATTTACCAAAAATCAAAAATTAATGTACTAGGCTTTTTTCCTGGCTAGCTCGTTACCTTTCTCGTTAAGCACCAAATCACTTATGCGAGTTACATGCGTACTCGCAAGTAGTCAAGCTATGTGGCGGTTTCGCCACATAGCTCGCTAGGTTGAACTCTGTCTCACCAATATTATGTCTAACGCCATCGCAACCTGACTCGTCAAGACTAGCGAAATATACAAGCGACCTCGCCACAAATCATCAGAAATCAATCCCAATCACATTTTACTAGCGTATTCGCAACTCTGTCGCTCGTTAGCCACTGCCTCTCCAGTCTCCAACCCTGCGAGCTCGCCAGTCTACTCGTCAAGTCTGCCAAGCAAGTTAGCGAGCTCGCCAATAAACTACTAAAATCGCCTAATCTCAGATAATACGACGTCGTCTAATCATGCCTGAGAGTACACTTACGAAATCGCTACAAAATAATAAGAGATGGCGTAGCGAGCTCGCTAGGACAGTTTTAGGCGAGCCTCAAACGATACCGCTAGTACCCTCGTTCACTATCTAACATCTTGTCCAGGCAAACTAGCGAACTCGCAAGAATTTTACTTGCGATCGCTTGTTGGGGTCGCAACTAATCAAGTGACGCCCTAAACCCTAGACCATAAACCCTGTCTAATATGTAATGTAGCGAACTCGCTACTGTTTAGCGATTCGCCAACAGCCGTCGTAACAAGTCAGACTCACACATAATTTCAGCCTTGCGTTAAAGCTGGCGAACTCGCCACTTGGTCAGTTAGGTTTTGGTTTTAGTAGTTGTTGCAAGCTCGCAACACGTCATAAAGGCGGAAATGACATACTTCTAAGGCGGAAGATATGCCTTAAAACAGAAATATTTTAAGGCGGAAGAGGAACCGCCTTAAAGCTTTTTCAGGTTTTAAGAGGAACCGACACTATATAGTGACGAAGGACTATATTGAAATATGAAAGGAAGGAGGTCCGTATTTGTAATTTTGAAAAAAATGTACTATTCACTCACGCGCACTGTTCACACATGCACTGTTCACTCAGTCTAAAAAAAAGCATTTTAGTCTAAAAATAGACGTTAGCAAACATATCCACACAATCTAAAAAACAAGCATTTAATTCTAAAAAACAACCCATTAAGCGTGAAATACAAGCATGTTCAAAAAAACTACCTGTTTGGTCTAAAAAACAAGCATTCAAGGGTGAAATTAAAGCATGCTCTATAAAACCATCTTTTTTTGCTTCAAAATACATGAACTCTAAAAAGCAACCTGTTAATTGTGAAATGCAAACATTATCTAAAAAACAACCTGTTAAGTGTGAAATGCAAGCATGTTCTAAAAAACAACCTGTTTGGTCTAAAAACAAGCATTCAAGTGTAAAATTCAAGCATGCTGAATGCAATTTGTATAAATTGCAGAAAAACCCCCGCACGTGAATGCAATTTGCATAAATTGCAGAAAACCCCCCGTCTCAAACTTCTTTGCATATAAACCCTGTCACTATACAGTGACCGTCACTTTCAAGACTAATTACTAAATAATTTGTCCATATCACAACAAATTCATGTTTTGTGTTCATATTTAAATACGATTTTACATGATCATAAATATATGGCTTAATATATACCAAATTCTCCGTTATTTATTTACAAATCAATTACTGTTAGACTTATTTTATTTTGGGATTTCACATTGATCAAAGATTCAAAGTGTAATTTTTTTAATCCAACATTAATAATCGATTTGTCATACGGTACTTAATCTTAAAGGGAACTAGAAGAGTTATTGCTCCGGTTAATAAATAGATTAATTAAAAGAATTAAAAAGGTGAAACTACGTAGTTTTTGACTAAAATCGCCACATAACCACCGCAAGTTCATCATATTTCGGCGACTGCAATTTCCATATATACAACTCTCCTCGGTAATATAATATGGTATGTAAACACATACCATAAATTAATAATCGAATTCTCCTGTTAAAAATTTTTAATTAATCAACACTACCATATTAACAAAATTCTAATTAATCATCAACACTACCAGCACTCCTCGGTAATAATATGGTATGAAAAACTATCATATTAAAAAAATTCTAATTAATCAACACTACCATATTAAAAAATTCTAATTAATCGACACTACCATCAATCACCTATATCAATCAATTATTCCCATTCTTTTCATGCAATACAATTTTACTAAATAAATAACGTCCAATTTCCTTACTGCATATGTATTTCCTTTTTCCCCTTTGTATATATGTTAAGTATGTACACATACATATTGTTTTCTGATTTATATGCCACTCTACTTCTCTTTCGTATATTTTTTCATATATTTTGATATATTTCTCCATATATCGGCTCAAGGATCCAATCCTGGAGTTTGGCAAGTTTGCATAAATAGGGCATACTATCAGTTCAGGGATCTTCATCCCGAATCATCTGAGCTTCTGCTTCAGCTCCTCGGTATTTTCTATTTCATCCTGTCCTGCGAGGAAAACCAGGATATCCCCATCTCCGACCGGTCTCGTGGTATGGATTTGTAGAGCGGTTACAACTGGATATCTTATTCCTGGAATTTTGAAGATTGAAGTTTTATCAAAATAGTCACTGAGTGTTTTAGCATCTAGGGTTGTAGAAGAGATCAACAGTATTAGATCAGGCCAGAATCGAGCGATATCCTTAACCAGCCCGAATAAAATATCGGTGGAGACTATAGCTTTTGAGGTCAGGTTCAGTGTGGAATTCGATCGCGAAGAAGCATCCCATCTGTCATGTATTTTTGTTAAGTTTTCTCTGTAATACAGTCTTCCAAGCGGATTGAGTAACCTGCTTCGTGCCCTAGCTTCATTCTCATCTCCTGGAAACCCTAGCTATAAAGATATTTTGCATGCCAACATTACTTTGTGCTTTATTAAAACATATGGACCACAAGGTCAGAAATTCAAAATCCATGTATAAATCACAAGCTCTTCTGTGTTAAAATACACGAAAATGTCTCCTAAATCTGCAGCAATGAAACTAATGATCATAATCTCCATTGTTTTTAGCTCTCTGCTATTTTTTTCACTTGGAAATTACCACAGAGATGTAGAGATCAACTGGGGTGGCGATCATGGACAGATACGAAACGGCGGCCAGCTCCTCACTCTCTCACTGGACCGTTCATACGGCTCAGGTTTTCAATCGAAAAATGAATTTCTCTTCGGTAGATTCGACGTTGGACTCAAAATTGTTCCCGGAAACTCAGCCGGCACCATCACAACGTTTTTCGTAAGCAAACACTATTTTTTTAAACGTTCTTGCATTATATTTATGCTGTTATGCTTATGTATATGTTATTTACCTATCGTCCCAAGGGAACTACCACGATGATATTGATTTTGAGTTCTTGGGAAATACTTCAGCACAACCTTATATTTACTCCTGCAACACAAAGATATGTTTGATGTTGTTTTGCTAAAACTCAGTAGTGGATTTCAAGAGATTTTCTATATATAGAGATTGCCAAAGTATTTACATCTTTGTTCTAGATATTTATTTTTAGATAAGCAATATTCTCTCGAGTAATTCTTGTTGGGATATTACCATAAACTTCTTCTTTTACAGTGACTCTATCTATACATTTTAGTTGTCCAAAATATACGTAGAATATTTTCATGATATACGTAGAATCCTGCTGTATCAATTAGATATATATATATATATATATATATATCATAGGATTATAATTAAGAAATCCTTGTATTTATAAATTTCAATAATCAATGAGAAAAGTAACATTTCCAGTAAACATTTTCTGCACAACATCCGTATGCCTACTCTTAAACGTACAAATTCGTTTTTTTATAATTGAGAGTGTGCATTTGACTGAAAACTTGAAATGTAACCTATATGGACTATTTAAACTAATTGAGTTTAGCTATGTAAATGAAAAGTACTCAGTAAAGTACTCAGTACTCAGTATGAGATATTATAGATGTAAAGTACTCAGTATTTATTCTATTCGCAGGATTACGTATTACAATTGGAAAAGATATATATCATCTGTTAATATTAATGAATTGTATTTCATTTGATCTGAATATTTTTGCGAAAGATGTCAATCACAAAAAGACTTGATTAAAAAATGTAGTGCTATTCATTATTTGACTAATTTTAATGTAATAAAATTTTTAATTTTTAATTTTATACAAAGATGCTCTACAGTTTAGATATTAGTAAAAACTTTTGATATTAATTAGTATTTTCTTATACTATGTTCGCTTTCATGGATTTTAAGTGCAGGTCCAAACGGATTATACAGGTCCAAAAATGTGGTTAAAATGTCTGAAATACCCCTGTAAAGTTAGGGTTACAATCTGAAAAAAGAATTCCTTAGTGCAATTGGATCATTTGACAGTATTTTTTAACCTCCATAATTCATTTGGACCTGCACCTATCAGCCCTCTTAGGTTTAGGTGGAAATGCGCCGAACGTTGAATATAAAAATATAATAATTATAAATATTGAGAATTATAATATATAATACGTCAAAATAACTGATACTTAATATGATATTGAGTTAAATTTGAGATTATAAATATTATTTAATTAGAAAATATTAATTAACTTAGTTTAATTCAACCTAGCACTTAACCAGTAAACTAAAAAAACTTTATTTCATCCTTAACTGGGGATAGAAAATTGTATTAATTGACGTATTAATTAACGGTGAGTGTTATATCTAATAATACATTTTTTTATAAAGGTTTAAGAATTTGTATATATATACTTGCCTTCAATATAAACTTATCTCATCAAAGATATATTCAAATTCATATATTTGGAAATTACTTTTTTTAAGTTTTAGAAAATTATGTAATGATAGATAATTCAATATCATTTTTATACATTCAGGATTTATTTTTGATGTGCAGAGAACCTCTAAAAAAATCACACGTATAACATATATTCTTTAATCAAAGTCTAAAATTTTAAATGCCAAATATTGTTTTTGGTGTTTATTTATAGATGTATAATATTTTACTACTTTTAATAAGTATTGTTTGATATATTATTAGAAATCAACTCTTATATCAAAAATCTTATTTCCTTTAAAAATATTCACTACAGAAAACTGAAAAAGACTAAATTTAAAATTAGAATATTTTTCAAATCCATTATAAGCTACCTATTGTTTAGTACATGAACAATATAAATACTAATTTAACTAGATGTTAAGATTTGATATTATTCATAATATATTTTCTCTTTGTTATCTCATAGACGACCGTAATGATTGGAGAGTCAACAAATAACTTGATCATTTTCAATCAATATTTCCTTTCCTTTACATTATATATATATATGTATATATATATATATATAAATAAGTACATTATATATCTAACTTAGTAAACAATACAAATTTAAATTTTTGTATTATTTCATATGATGCAAGCTAGCTAGGATAGAGAAAATATATGACATATTTTCTACTCTTTTATTCACTTAATTGTGAACCCTTACTATTTAAATAGACATATTTACAAATAACATTCATATTAATTATAGAATAACAATAGTGCTTTAAACAAATCGCGCGTTTTTGCTAATATATCATAAAAATGTTATACTTTTTAGACTTTCGCTCATCCAAGACCCTATCAGATTGATCTGTTTGGACCTGCTTCCAGCTGTTGCAACTGCTGGCAGCTGCTATTAACAAAAAGTAACTGCTGCGAGATGAAATTAATATCAATAATAATATTTAGGTGAAATATGATATCAAAAAATTCATACGTTCACATACACAAAAATTTTATAAGAATTGTATTTAAATTTAAATATTCTTCGAATAGTTGTACTTGAGCTTAGAATAACTGCTACAAATGAAATTTAAATGTATAAAAAATGTATATTAAAACAGAAACAATACGTACATAAACATAAAACACATAATAAATATTTAAAAAAAAGATGTACCGGCGAGCTTTGTTATCTGTGTGCAAGTGCGAGTCATGCATGTAAAATAAAAACATGGAAATAAGAAAAAGGAATAAATGTTACTCTATTTATACTACAGAGAATGTCTTAGATGGAAGATCATCACCAAATCCAAATTATTTTTTCATATTTCACGCTTCATAATTTCATTCGAATGCAAGAGTTTGGGATCCCTATTATAGAACACGAGGTACACGAGGAGCTAGTGATGTGACTATGTTTGATGAAAATCGCAAAGGGGTTATGGCACAAGTGTGTGAAGGTATAGCGGTAAAGATTTGGATGCTAATGAAATTGAACTATCATTTGAAAACGCTACCAATGTAACTACATTTCATGATGCTATCAGTTGGAGGAGCCGATCCAGAGCTCGGATATGTGTCATCAGTCAGGAGGAGACGGTGTCCCAATCCGCGCGCTTTCACCTACAAGGCCGGCAATACAGAGGCCCGGAGTTTTCCCGATGGTAACTACTCCGACATAATGATGAAAAGGGGGCCTTTTGAATAGGAGGGAGGATATGAATAAGTTGAGAGTGTTTAAATCTGATAGAACATACCTTTCTCCATAAGTCCAAAACCGTATTTATAGTGGTGAGGTTATGAGATCCCAACCCAAACATCGTGGTCTTGCCTGTTTGTCCTTATCCGGGGATATTCGGGGATAGGTCGTATTCACATGAATCACATCCTCTCGTCCCTATATAGCGCCATTCTAGATAACGCCATATTTGGACCGGACTGCTGCTTGGGTCGGACCCCAAGATATGGGCTGAAACCCATATCACCACTAGCCCCCCGAGACATGGGATCCGTCTGGAGGTCTAGTTTCTCGATCCGGAGGGGCGGATCCCGTGTCTCTTTACTTGCCACGACGCTCTTCTGCGTGCACTTGGAATCACGTGCTTGTCAGTCTGACGTTTACCTAGCGCGTCTCTTTTCATCGTGTATTGGTATGCGCGTTTGGGGAGCGCATTTTAATGGCTCCTTAAATGCAACGCCATGATCGATACGTGTTTTTATCTGTTTTCGATGAGGCAATCATATCCCCTCGAATATCTTGTCCTACCCGTCCATCCTTTTCCTATAAATGGAACTCCTACCCATCACTTTCTTCTTCCCCACATTGCATTTTCCTTTCGATTCTATCCCCCTCATATTCTCTCACATCTTCAAACCTTCATGACTAGTTCAACTTCTCAACTATATTGACCATGCGCATCGGCAGCCAGAAAGCATCAAAGGAGATCCCATTGGAACCCGCGATCCGAGAAGAAGAAGAGGAAGAAAAAGGAGATGTTTTGGTGGGTTTAATCCCGATTGGAGGAGGGCGACCCTGAACCGACTAGGAAGGTCTTAATCGATCCCGCTGTGGAGTCCCTTGTGCAGAGGATGGTGGTTCCCGTCTCGTGGGACTCCAAATTGAGACCGTACGATGGGGATTTCAAAAAAGTGGCTTGTATCTCCCCGAATACACTTCCTTTACGGATTAATTTTCCCTCCACCCCCTCTTTCTGCATATTCTAAACCACTTTCCACATCTCTCCGGCTCAGTTTCGGCGGAATTGCATATACGTTATCTGAGCCTTTCTCTTGAGCTGCTATTGATGAAGAGTGATACCTACCCTGGCGTTGTTCCGGCCGTTCTATGATTTGGAGCTTACTAAGGACCTGTTTGTCAGAATTTTTCTGTAAAAAAGTTCAGTTCAATATTTTTTTTTATTATTTTCAGTTCAGTTCAGTTTTTATTTTATTTTTTCAGTTCAGTTCAATATTATTAAGGGCATGTTTGCCAGAGTTTTTCTGTAAAGTTGTTCAGTTCAGTTCATTATTTTTTATTTTTTTTAGTTCAGTTCAGTATTTTTAAATATTTTTCAGTTCAGTTCAGTTATTTTTTATTTTTTTCAGTTCAGTTCAGTATTTTTAAATATTTTTCATTTCAGTTCAGTATTTTTAAATATTTTTCAATTCAGTTCAGTATATTTATATTTTATCAGTTCAGTTCAGAATTTTTTTATTTTTTCATTTCAGTTCAATTTATTTTTATTTTTTCAGTTTAGTTCAGTTCAAAAAAAATATTTTTTTAATTTTTTCAAGTCAGTTCTATTCAGATAAATATTTTATATAATCTTTAGTTCGGTAAATTTCTTTTATATTTTTATAATAGATCTCTATAGGTTTTTCTGTTCAGTTCAGTTTATATTCAGTTTAATTTGATCCAGTTCAATTCAATTAATTTAATTTGGTTATGAACAAATGTGGTTTGATGAATTTCAGTTTCATTCAGTCGTATAATTACTATGTTCAATACCTTCAATTATAACTCGGTTCAATTAATGTTTACTAGATGAATACTCCCTCCGTTCGGCTATGTTTGTCTTATCGCACTATTCACTGTAGCATGTTTGACCATCAATTTAGAGTATTACATCAATACAAATATAATCATGTGATATAGTTTTGGATTCTCCATAACATATATATTCAAAATATAAAAATTTTACCCTCATCTAATGCATGTAACTAAAATTATCAACGGTCAAACAAAATGTCAAAACGGTCAACTAAGACAATCTTAGCCGAACGGAGGGAGAACAAGTTCATTGTTTGTGAATACGACAAAATGGAGCAATCTTTGTTCGCTATTGGTTCTACTATATTCTGAATATTTTTTGAACCAGTTCAGTTCAATTTAAATAAAATTTAAATTAAGCCTATTTCAATCATGTACAAGTGTATATTGATCAATTTCAGTTTAATTTAGTTATGTTGTTATTGTCTTGAATACATTAAACTTTACTTCAGTTTAATTCAATTTAGTTATAAGTAAATGTGATTTGATAAAGTTAGTCGCATTAAGTCATTATTTCAATACATTACACTTTATTTTGTTCCATTTCTATTCAATTATGTACAATTCAGCTCATTTTATTTGTCAATAATGAATTTTTTTCCTATATATAATTTTTCATCAATTCAGTTCAAATAAATATATACATTTTTTCAGTTAAGTTAAGTTCAATATATTTATATTTTTTCAGTTCAATTTAAAATATTTCAATTCAGTTCAGTATATTTATATTTTTTCAGTTCAGTTCAGTTCAGTTCAGTTCAGTTCAGTTCAGTATTTTATATTTTTTCAGTTCAGTTCAATATATTTGTATTTTTTCAGTTCAGTTCAATATTTTTAAATATGTTTCAGTTCAGTTCAGTATTTTTTTATTTTTTCAGTTCAGTTCAATATTTTTAAATATTTTTCAGTTTAGTTCAGTATTTTTTTTTTCAGTTCAGTTCAGTTCAGCAAGAAATAAATTCTAGCAAACAGGGCCTAAATATTTTCAGTTCACTTCAATATATTTTTTATTTTTTTATTTTTTTCAGTTCAATTCGGTATCTTTTATTTTTTTTCAGTTCAGTTAAATATATTTTTTTATTTTTTCAGTTCAATAATCCAAAGGAAAGATTTATAATAGTAACAACAATATCTGCAGTTTGAAATGTTTGGTGAAAAAATGTGAATGGGCAATCTCCTTCAATAACCCTTTCAATGTTCCCTGCAAGTAAAATCAAACATTAGTGTTTACTCGTATGCATGAGTTGATAAGCCAAAATGCAAGCACATGCATGAATGTTTAGCATGCGGTTGAACAAAAGGCACACTAGAGTAAAAAAAGACCGCCTTCCATGGATTTGTGAACAAAGACTATAATGGGGAGATAAATAAGTATGTAATTCCATGGACCACACATAATCATTTGAGTTGAACAATACAAATGTGATCAACTTCCAATATCATCAGCAACAATAAAGAACTTGTGAACAGAAAATATACCAGAAAGAGAATGTATTGGATCAGCTTAGAGTAAAAATGTGTGCTTTTTACAAAGATCATCTGTATATATATTGCATGGACATGTGTCAACCTTAACTTTTATTTCGGAGTTATAATCACCCTGTGTCCATGTTGGAATTATGTCCTTTAATCAATGTGCACTTTCCTAATATAGTTGGAGGTTACGTTAATTACGAAGATAATTAATTCAGTCATTTAAGTGATTAGAATGTTTAGCTGAAACCGCTTCTATCAGCTAGTAGCAGCTTATTATGACTGAACCTGTAGGGTCACACACAAGGCATGAAATTGGGAAAAACTAATTATCAATTAGACTTAGAGTCTAATTATAATTATATGAGATAAGTCATGGAATCCAATCGGATTAGGATTATCTTATCCAGTAGGATAGAGATTATCTAATCCAGTAGGATAGAGATTATCTAATCCAATTGGATTGAGATTATCTAATCCAACAGGATTGGGATTACATGGACTAATTCAGGTTGGAAACTAATTCAGTTTAACCAGTATAAATAGATGGTACTGGGTTAAACAGAATTCATAATTTATTCTAGAGTTCATGTGTTGAACAAGCAGAATAAATAAACTCTGAAATTCTCATAAAACAACCTCATCGTAAATCGGAAGAAGGAAGGCGGTCGCCGGTCCTGCTTGCTGATCCATTCTAAGCTGACAACGGTGTAGGCGTTCTGATCGTGCTGTGTGGATACTTATAGAGGAATCACACTTGAGGTTCTTGTCTCCGGAGTGAATTGCACCTGAAGGAAGAACACGGTTGAAGAAAGTCCTTTGCTCCGCACAGATTTATTCTGTTCTACAAGGTAATTCTAAACACTCACTCAGATTCATATTAATGACATGCATGCGATCTTTGGTTTGGTAATTGATATTCCGCTAAATAAGATTTAATCAATTTCATCAGTGGTATCATGAGCTACTTGCATGTATTAATTTGATCTATGATTATGTGAATTAGATTTGCATGATAGGGGTGTTTATGTTATGTTCATAATTTTAAATCAACTAAATTATTGGATGATTTTATTTGATTTATTCCACTCAAAATTTTTTCAGTTTTATTATGAATATTAATGGACAGATTTAGGGTTTAGGAACTCTAATTTGTTGGGCCAATTTTAGGCATTGGGCTAGGCCCATCCCTAATTTTGATTTTAATAATCTGGTTGGACCAGATTTGCCCAACATGCTTCAAATCTGTCTGGGCCGAACCAACTGGGCCGGGCCGAACAGGGCCGGGCCTGCTGTTCAGTATTTAAAAATATATATATATATATAATTCTGAAATTGAGTGGGAGTAATTTTGACTTTGGAAGTGCAAAATTAAAGTTTATGAACATGGAATGTTGATTGAGGTTGATAATTTTAGAAATTCATCAACTTAATTAAATGTTAAATGAATTTTTTACAAATTAAGCCATTGGATGTGCTTAATTATAAATTATTTTATTTTTTAATATAAGACATTGGATGTGTTTGATTATATATGATTATATATTTTAATTAAGACATTGGATGTGCTTAATTTTAAAAGTTAAAATGTGCACACAATAATTTTTAATTAAGGCATTGGATGCGCTTAATTTTCGAAATTATAAATTTGTGAAAAGTAATTAAGGTTAATAATTTTAGAAATTAGTTAACTTAATTATTTTGGGCATGTTTTATTATGTAATTTCATCCCACGTTATTGATATTTCAATTACCTAATAAGTTTCTTTAATAATTTGAAATTATTAAAATATGACAGATGAATAATTAGGTTTCATAATTTTGGAAATTGATGAACTTAATTATTCTATGTTGAGAATTATTTAGGTATTAATATCAAAATATGTTAATTTAATAATTTGGAATTATTAAGAAGTAACATTAAGTCTAATAATTGATTTTATTGCATGATTGATTGTATGATTTTATCTGCAAATATTTGGGAATGCATGAAATAAATTCAGCATATATTTATGTGTATTTATTTGTCACATGTATTACGTGGTTTATATGTTGAATGCATGTGATTGGTTTATATGTGTGGAATGACTATGCGATCGTTCACTAGTAATCAAACAACATTATGAACCAAGTCCCAAAAGAATAATGAGTTATAATTTGTCTTTCCGAAACAAGTAACACCCATTAATCCTTCGATCATTAGTGACAGATTTCGCTAAAGCGATGATGTCATTTTTAATCTTGGGACAAATGCGGGTAGGCCTAGACTAAGGGGTCTACGTGTTAGTTTTGGTTTGCTCATCAATATCGGCAGAGGAGTCCTCGGATGTTGAGACAAAAGGAGATAGTGTTACATGGGATGTATACTCTATCAACCAAGAGTAGTATTGGATACTATTAGCAATGGGATTGCTTACCTGAAAATCAAAACATTTAAGACAAGCTAAAGCATGCTTAAATTCTTGTGATTTAGGATCTTGGAATCATTTTATTCATGGGACAAAATTTATGAATAAAATGTTGAATAACTTTGATTGCTTGTGTGTTTTTCTTTATGTTATTCTGTTTAGACGGTTTTTATTGCATTTATTTATGTCATAATAATCATGTTTTACAAGTTGACAACAAACAACAACTCTTCTAATCTGTGTTCAATCCTTTGGAAGGATGAATTGAATGACAGAAACTTGGCAAAGGAACTTAAGTTTGTTCGATTGCAAGTAAAGAAGAAGTATGTCGTTATATTCAAATCATTGATGTCAAGAGTCTTATAATGAATAGTGTTGAGTACAAAATTGCTAGGCAAGTTTTGAACTCGTATACTTACCATGTCAATATGGAGCTCTGAAATGTGATTCAGGAGCAGTCCATGATTGAGAGGTTTGAGCCATCTGAGACTATTCTTAAAAGTGATCTCATATTTTGAAAAATGATTGGATTATTTTGAAAAATTATGGAGATTAATGGTTTGCTCATGGTTGAGAGCCAGATATTGACATCATTTCTATTCATTTCATATATGGGTTTGAACCATTTTAGTGGAAATGAATACAATTTGATTGAACTGCATGAGATGCTTAAATATGTTTAGTCAAAACTGAGACTGTGAACGAGGTTCTATTAGTGCAGTGAAAAAAAAATGGATTTGAATATGACATGGAAGATTGAGGAAGTGAAATAGGGCAAGGACAATCAGTGTGCCTATGCGCTTATATTTTAACACTTCTACTGTAATTGTGTATGTCATTTAGAAATGATATTCATATTACAGTTATCTACATTATAGACTATCTCTATTGTAACACAATACTTATTGGTATTGGATACCATATGGTTCTCATAGAAGAAAGAGACACCAGAGTATGAGTTAGATAATGAGATGTCAAACTACACCAGTGTAATGAAGCAATAGTTGCTGCATTGACAGTAGGAGTTTATCTATACCTTAAGATATTGCACTAGATCATATAATGGTTATTTTGATCTTAGTGGCACACCAACATGCTCATCATTTCTATGTTGGACATGGAAATGTTTCAATTATGTTGCAAGTTTGCAAAATTGGACAAAGGTCTTTATTTGCTAGCTATGGATAAACAAGTTTATGATGTAAATATCAAAAGGGCTACACAAATGATTCAAGTCTGGCATACCTCTGTCAATTAGGCCACAATGACATTAAGCATAGATGGTTACTCCAGTTGGAGGGAACTGTGAAATCATTTGACTTGGAGTCAATTGATACTTTCAAGTTATTGTGTTGGGAATTGACAATAACCCTTCATAGTGATGGGTGATGGAGTAAATGAACGTTTTATTTACAAAATTGGTTTGTAGATGGGTTCAACTCAAAGAGGTAAATATGTCACTTTATTAGTTTCATCATGATTTGAGTAAATATGGATGTTTACTTCATGAGAGGAAATTTTGAATCCTTAATAAAATTTTAGGAGTTCAAAAATGAAGTTTAGAATCAATTTGGCAAGAAAATTGAAACGCTCAATTGGATTGAGATGGTGAATATTTGAGCCAGAAATTTGTTGACTATCTTATTGGAAATGAGTTTCCATGATGGTTCAAGCCAATCTTTCATGGATATATTTCTTAATAATAGTGTTCACACTAAATTTGGCCTTGTCAGAAGTTTAAGAAAAGACCATATGGCATATGGATAGGATTGGTTCCTTAAATGTCTTTTCTTATGAGATTTGAGGTTGTGAAGCATATGTGGGATGTTTCCAGTAAGCTTTGCATCAAATCTGATATTTGTCTCTTTATGGAAATATTGAGATAGGGGTTTTTCTTCTATATTCCGAGAACTATATATTGTTGCTCGAGAATGTGTCTTTTTGGAGAAGTGTCGTCTTTCCAAAATGACAAGTGGGAGAAATTTAGACCTCGATACTTTCGAGGTGAGCAACAATCAAAACCATAAACACTGATCCCTTCTTTAGATGTGGTGAAAGATGAATATGGAAAAGTCTTGGAGATTATTGAAGTTGCTCAAGCCCTATGTAAGCCAGTAAGGCATAGATTTCTTGCAAAGGCACATTTATGTCCTTGCAGCTGAAAGCTATGAAATCATACTTTTAGAAAGTGATGAACCTATACATGACTTACAGTTATAGCTTTGACAAGCCCTAACTCCGCAAAGTGGTTTAAGACCATGAAATTCGGAACAGATTCTATGTATGAAAATCAAGTTTGGAATTTGATTGAGTTACAAAGAAAGGCTAGGTTAGTAGTTAAAGAGTGTAAACAAATCCATGTGATGGATTGTGTTGAGACCTTTACTCTAATTGGAATCCTTGAGTCTATTCTAAATCCTGGAAAAAGCAGCTCATTGTGATTATGAAATTTAGTATATAAATTTCAAAATATACCTTCCTTAATTGGATTATGGAAGAAGATGTGTATGTCACATAGTCTGAGAGCTTTTATACTGCTGGGAATGAATACAAATTTCGGTATCTATTTATGGATATTGAGGCAAGTATTAAGGAGTTAGAAAATATATTTCGATGAATCAATTTAGAGATTGACGCTCAAAGAAATTTGATCTTGTGCATACAAGGAGGTTAGTGGGAGCAATATTGAATTCCTAGTTCCTTATGTCGATGACATTTTATATTGGAAATGACAATCTAATTAGAGTTCATAGAAACTTGGTTTGGAAAGTATTTTGCAATAAAGGACTTAGGAGGAAATGTACAGTGCATCTTGGGCATCGGTATCTAAGGTAGATTGAAATTGATGATTGACATATGTAAACACTTACTGAGTAGTGTGTTTGATATATTCAATATGAAAGATTGTAAAAGATTTTCAACCCAAGATTCATGGCATGACTCTTAGCAAGATTCAGTGTCTATGTAGACATGATGAGCGAAAGAAAATGAATATGACTGCTACTGCATCGGCAATAGAGTCTATTATGTCTGCTATGATATGTACCTGCAATGATATTTCATATACTTAGAGTATAACGGATATCAAATGCAATAGACTGGGAAATGGTGCAATGGTGTGCGTCCAACAAAATTTCATAGTGCCTGAAAAGGACTATGGATAGATTCCTATGTCTATGCTGAAAATGAGTTGGTTGTGAAAAGTGTTGTTGATTATACATTTACATTGAGTACACTGATGCTTTAGAAGCAGCAAGATAAAGTGTTTGAATTTGGAATTCATCACTAGTTTGTGTATGGTGGTTCTTGACTTAGTCAACTCGATGACTAAAATGGTAGAGTCATTGCTTAGATAAGATAAGTCAAAAGGACATCAAAGTCAAACTTTGTACTTGGTAAATTTCACATTCTTCAAATGTGTATTGAGAATGGTGAAATTGTTTTATGAAATGCGAGAATGGATTGTTAATCCATAACCTAAACCTCTTCCACAAATATTGTTTATGGCTCATATATTTGTGATAGGAATCAAGCACTTTGGACAGTGGCTGTGATTTCTATGATGTTCTAGTTATTACAATTCTGTAATTTAGACATTGAAGAATGGACCGTTTGAAATATTATGAGATTATTATTTCTTATTCATTTAACTTGGTTTAGTGTTAAATGAAAGTCCAAAACAATTTACTATCCAAATAGGGTATCAAGATAAGGTCTTGGATAATGAAACCCTATTAAGTGAACTGGAATGTAAAATTGTTTGAGTCCCTAGTCCAGGTCATTGAGAGTGGACACTAATGACTAAAGAAGACTAGTTTGCAAGGTGATTTATAGCGCTGTTTCTTGGGCTCAAGGACATGAGATGTCTGAATCAATTGCATGGATACACGTTGGGAACTTGTATTGGACAGACCCACCATGAGAATACTTTAAAATATATGGAATGTTATAAGTATTTCTCATTGACTATGGAAACATATTCCTCAGACCTGAGTAATTCATTGTTTACTTACTTGTGGATTGGACATTTTAATTTCTGTCAAACGCCTTGCCGTAAAAGGGGGTTATAAAGACAGCTATTGGATTGCCATGAATCAAGTAGAGAAAACTTGAATGTACAAGATTGGAATTGTCCTCTCATTAACATGAGATTGTTGTCTTATAGGCCTCTCGGAGAGTTGAGACTGTAAAACGCATGGCCATGCTCAGATGGATTAGAGATTAATCATCTGTCTTTAACAGTTCACTCAGGAATTCGAGAAATGCATTTGAACTTGATAAGGATAACATGTTATCTTACCTTATGTTCGAATGAAGACATTAAGTGACAAGGGAATATGAGTGCACACTTGTCTAAAAGGACAAGTGGGAGATTGTTGGAATTATGTCCTTTAATCAATGTGCACTTTCCTAATATAGTTGGAGGTTACGTTAATTACGAAGATAATTAATTCAGTCATTTAAGTGATTAGAATGTTTAGCTGGAAACCGCTTCTATCAGCTAGTAGCAGCTTATTATGACTGAACCTGTAGGGTCACACACAAGGCATGAAATTGGGAAAAACTAATTATCAATTAGACTTAGAGTCTAATTATAATTATATGAGATAAGTCATGGAATCCAATCGGATTAGGATTATCTTATCCAGTAGGATAGAGATTATCTAATCCAGTAGGATAGAGATTATCTAATCCAACTGGATTGAGATTATCTAATCCAACAGGATTGGGATTACATGGACTAATTCAGGTTGGAAACTAATTCAGTTTAACCAGTATAAATAGATGGTACTGGGTTAAACAGAATTCATAATTTATTCTAGAGTTCATGTGTTGAACAAGCAGAATAAATAAACTCTGAAATTCTCATAAAACAACCTCATCGTAAATCGGAAGAAGGAAGGCGGTCGCCGGTCCTGCTTGCTGATCCGTTCTAAGCTGACAACGGTGTAGGCGTTCTGATCGTGCTGTGTGGATACTTATAGAGGAATCACACTTGAGGTTCTTGTCTCCGGAGTGAATTGCACCTGAAGGAAGAACACGGTTGAAGAAAATCCTTTGCTCCGCACAGATTTATTCTGTTCTACAAGGTAATTCTAAACACTCACTCAGATTCATATTAATGACATGCATGCGATCTTTGGTTTGGTAATTGATATTCCGCTAAATTAGATTTAATCAATTTCATCAGTCCAGTACTGTATCTGAACAGTTACTGCTAATGAATTAGCCATTATCATCTTACAAAAATATATAAAATGAAACAAAGCAAATGTAAAATCTACATACCAGTGGAGTTCCCGGATCTGTATTCCTCCAGAGCAAGGATACACAGGCCATCTAGAGAAGCACATTCTGCATTGCAAAATCACGAGTCACACAGGCAACACGACAAAGATCCAACTAAGATCTTCCAAATGTCATCCGTCACTAGTACTTCCATATTCTCACTGCTAACCTTCACCGTCATCCCCATCAGTTTATAACAAGAAGCTTCATGTTCACCTCCACAAGACGATCTCATATTGATGTTGTCACCAAAAGCATCACATGCTTCTTCCAAGCGCAGTTGGTGAAGAAGGGCATTCACACTTTCTTCTGACTCAGAATCTTCATTCACCGCTACTTCTGGCCACTCACTATCATTATGGTTATCGTTCTCCATTTCATCAGACGGATCCTTCTCAGATGCCTGGCAGGATTCATATCGAGCTTTTCTCTTCAGAAACCTCTTCCTAGTACTGTGACCAACAGCAGGTTGCCAATCTTCAGCACTCTCATCAATCTCTTCATTAGTGGCTTGAGCTGTAGAAGAGCATCCTGCACAAAGAAACAAGTGAGACAGTAGATTTTCTGAATAGCAAGAAAGGCAGCTCCAACAATGGAATGATTCAACATCACTGCTTTAAACAGCTTCCTCGGAGGCGAACACCATCCATAGCTGCAAGAAATAGAGCCACTTGAATGACTATTGACTAATCATATGAACAAAGCAAAACTGCAACAGTTAAATAATCAACACCAACTGCATAACTTCAAAAGATATTCATTATATTATCATAAAATTCCTGTGTCAAAGTACAATATGTAACTGAGGCATCATCTATGTAATCAAAGCTAAACTATTCTACCTAATCTAATAACATGAAGTGAGGGGTGGCTCAGTTCTTCTCTTCTTGCTTGGGACAGGAGTAACAACTTCTAGGGCTCTCTTCCGTCCGGCCAAATATGGATGGCTTAAGAGCTTCTCGGCATCCCATCTTTGAAACGGATTTGGCTTCAAACATTTATCCAAAAAGTCTGACGCTTCACTTGATATTCCATGTGGAAGCTCTACTGCCTTTAATTTGATCCGCCTAAGAGCTAAAGCCTCCATATCACACCTTGGTTCGGTTAAGCGCTTCCTGAGAAGCATTTCGATTAGAATGCATCCCACAGCCCAAATGTCAACCTTGGGTCCATACCTGCCACAAATAATCGATTCTGGAGCCATGTAACAAGGTGTTCCCTTGCGCACAACACTAAAGGTATCCTCCTCAACCGCGTGTCCAAAGTCAGCTATCTTAGGGGTAATGGCAAGCGGAAAAGTACGGACCAACAGAATATTGTCAGGCTTTAGGTCGCAGTGGGCGATGCCTCTTTTGTGGATGCAAGCCAAAAATCTTGTTCTTGTATTGCTGACCACGAATTTCACTCTCACTTAATTGCTGACCACTCGAATAAATTCTCTCAAACAAATCTCCACTGTCAGCGAACTCAAGAAGCAAATTGAACAACTCTATCCCATGTTCTACAGATTTATCAATTCCATAACACATCAAAACGTTAGGGTGCTGTAATTTACCAAAGATTTTATACTCGTGCTCTAGAGACGAGGCTTCCCATGTAGAACATTTGGCTGATTTCACAGCCAGTTGGTGAGGGAGTTGGTGAGGGAGAATGGGCCCACTTCCCAGAGATGAATGGGCCAGGGATACAGATCCAGCAGCTCCCTCTCCCAACTTCTTGATCCTAGTCCACCCCATACTCAACAGTGTTGCAAATCCAAACCCTACAAAATCAAGAAAAAGCACAACAATGCCAACAAATCAAGTACACCAGAGAGAAGTCTTACCCGACCGGACCGGAACTCACCCGAGCAGTGGAGGCCGGATCGACCGACCGGACCGGAGCAGAGCAGTGGAGGCGACAAAACAAGAACAAGATTTTAGGTGATGAATTTTAGGTTTCCGACAGAACAAGATTGGGGATTTCTGGGTTCGATCGGCGATGGGGATTTAGGTTTCAGACAGTGGAGCAGTGGAGGTGATCGGAGCTGTCAAGGCTGAAATTTAGGTTTCGGACGGAACTAGATTGGGGATTTCTGGGTGCCGGCGAGGAGAATTAGGTTTCAGAACCAATTTGGGGAAATTTGGGTGGTCCGAAAATATTTACCACGTATATAAAAAAGACAAGCATTTTAAGGAAATCACCTGTTCTTCTGCCATGTGGCATAAGACACCTCACCTACACCTCATTCCCACCTCATTATGTTATTTTTGCTACCTTAATAATTCTTGAAATTTCTTTCACTTATATTTACAGTTTTGTTTAACGTACCTTCAATCTTCTACTTTTTCAATTAATATCTTCTTCTTCGTATTCATTAAAACTTATATCTTTGCCTACAAACTTTTCAGTTTTCTAAACTGATCAATACAACCTCTTCTTCTACCTCTCTTGAATTGCATTCATTTCATCGGTACTTTTTCATCTTTCATTAGTTCCTACTCTTCTATTTAAACCCTACAATTGCCCAGAACAAGAGCATAAATAACATGCAGTGCCGGTTCTAAGTATTTTAGGGCTTGAGGCGATTTAACAAAATAGGGCCCCTGATATTAAAAAATATAACTAATTTTATTACTATTTTAAAAAAATACAATATTTCAAAATATAGTGCAATGTTTTAATTAAGTAGTTCAACTCTACTTGTTTTTTTAGAAGCAAATTCACTAATCAAATTTTTATAATCAAATTCTGTGACTAGTTCATGTTCAATAGAAAATGTAGCTAATCCACTCAATATATCAAACCCGACAAACAAATATAGCATAAGCATTCAAAAATTGTCTAATAGCACATATGACATATCTCCTATCATTTTTATTCTTTAGTCTCTAAAACAAGACATAATGTATACTAATGCATAATGTGTGTGTGTGTATATATATATATATATTAAAGTAATCAAAACACAAATTTTGCACATCAAATCACACACATACACAGAGGCGGATGCAGCTTGGAGCATGGGGTAACACCCCATGGTAAAAAAATATTACCTAATATTAATATGTATGTTACCCCATATAAAAAATAATTACCCCGCTTCTATTAATAGAAAAGAAAAATTAATTTAACTAAAATTAAAAACTAAGGACAATATATGAATATATGCATCACAATTATAAAAGAAATATGACTCTTTTATTAATAGAACTGAACAGCTGATTTAATTAGATTCCAAAAATCTATTAATAGAAAAGAAAAGTTAATTTAACTAAAATGAAAAACAAAAACAAAGCGACCAACACATCAAACTTAGTTGGATCTTTCCTCAACATATTTGATCAGTTCTGCTTCAACAAATTAATACTCCATTGATATGATATGTATCAGTGTATTATGTATCTAATTTAGGATTTAAATTGGAGATTCGGAATTCGGAAGTTTTAGGGTAGAACTTGATATTTTTTAGAGTATGATTCTAAAAGTGTTTTATAAATTTCGTGATTTGTGATGTTGATTTGAAATCATCTGTGCTAGAAAAAATTTGCCTTTGTTGGTGGTGTACAGGGTAAGTACTTTGTTTTGCTTTCTTCTTTGCTGTATTTGTGTGAATTGTGATGAATTCTAATATGTTTTAGGATAATTTCAGAATGACTAAAAGGAAGAATACTCGTATAAAATTCTCGCCGACAGTATGCGTCGAAAAAACTATTGTAATAAGACATTGTTTAATTTATTTAGTTAATGTAACTATTATGTTTAATGTTGTTACCCCATAAATATATTTCTGGATTCGCCTCTGCACATACACCGCACACATGACACATACACAACATTTTACATATATAATATTTATACTCAAGTTCAATACCAATTAAAATTATTCAATCAAATCAAGATTAACAAAAAATACATTAGCACAATTGCACAAAAGTAAAATATGTTTGCCCATCTCATAATTGATCTTATATATATTAGATATATAGAAATTGAGATTTTGGGTGTTTATCTCAATAGAATAATAAAGATAAATTTGAGCACGATTTACATAAAGATGATCGAAAAGTAAAGAATAAAAATGGTCTCCATCGGTAACTTTTTCATTTTTCATTAGTTCCTACTCTTCTATTTAAACCCTACAATTGCCCAGAACAAGAGCATAAATAGCAGGGTTCCCCGTAGCATCAAAGGGGTTGACATCAAGTCCGGCGGCGGCAGATTCAAGTCGGCATTTGAGGCGATGAAGATGAGGGTGTTGTTTTAATCTAGATGGAAACTGCGGCGTCTACGAGTGAATGGTTTTGGCGAACATATTCTAAGACTAGTTGATTTCTAAACGTCCTCGATGTGCCGAGGTCCGGCCACGAGAGAAGCAAGGCATCGGGGCAGCGACAATAACATTCACAAGGAAAAGGAGTATAAGGGAGGAAGACAGTTGTAGTGAAGGGTACGTGTAAACTTGTGAAGACACATAATGTATCCAAAAGATAAATGGTCGGAGATGCAATTTTGGGGGAAAGTGAAGCAATAATCGGCATAGATTGAGGTTTAGATCTAGATGAACATCATATATGAAATTTGTTTTAGGGATATTTAAGCAATGGATCTGTTTTGTACAAATATTTTGTATTTTTTCTAATCTCTGAATAAATCTTGTTTTGCATTTTATTTTTGTTTTTGCTTGAATATTCTACTTATTACAGTAAATCGTATCGAAATTTTTTTGATTAACAAAACAAATACATATTTCAAAGAAGGATAGAGATAAGTTTAAATTTACAATTTAGAGGTTATTTTTAAAACCATTTTAAGACCCTCAACTATTATTTTGTTTGATTAGGATTTTTGATGACAGGGTTACGACCACATTGTTTATCTTATTTCTTATTGAATTGACTTGAAACTGAAATAAAATTTGATGTATTAAAATTAAAATTGAATGAATAATTTTATTAGAATTTACTAAATTATATTTTTGATAAAACAGAGTAAATTTATTAAACTAAATTGAAGTGAACTACCCAATAATAAGTTAGGAGAACTAATTAATGAGAATGTTGCCATTTTCAAATATTACATTTGTATTTGAACTTAAATAAAATGGTAAAATTGCAATTTTTCAATTATTTGGACGTTGATTGTGATAAATATTCACATCAATTGATGTGTAAAAACCACTTAATCTACATGATAAGTACATTTTACTTCTACTAACCTTAAAGATTCTAAATTCTAGCATAGATTTCAACAAAGCAGAAATACTACAAAGTATGGAACACAATCTTGCCTTTAAATTAGGTAGAAGATTATGTACTATAAACTCACGTAATGTTCATTAAATAAAGTAATCCCCCCTTCAAAAAAAAAAACATGATAAGTACAATTGCTAACAGAATTGCAGAAACGTGTCAAAACGAGTTGTTCAAAAGGATTGGCTAATGAACTAATGTAAAATATAGTAGTACTGAAAAACGTTATACTTAAAACTACTGTGCTTGCTCTTAGTTTTCTTCTACCACATAAAATTACACGCATTTATCTACAAAATATATTTAATTAAAATACATAGAAATAAGTGTTTGGCCATAATCGTGCTACCATTAACTTGATTATCAGTAATTACTTAATCTGAATTCAAAGAAAATACAAGGGTTACCTCTACTTATAATACATACATACATTATAATATCGTTTATGATGAAATTTTAAATTGACATTCTTGTGTTGAAACATAGAAGGTAGCCAGAAATCAGGTAGATGATGACCAAAATAGGGCTACAACTTTATGTAATATGTACTATTTATTATTTATGATTATGAAAGTGTTTGTTTATATAAAAAAAAATTGACATTCATTTTGTCCAAATTATTAATAATTACAAAATCGTGAGGATACCTAAACCAAGATCACTGTAAACTATTTTTATATGTGCTCATTGCATAATAATGGAATAAACGAATATATTAGTCTTAAAATAGACCGTCTCTATTATAGTTATAATACAGACGGTCTGTTTTTGCAATTATAAATGGATGCGGCCCCCATCTTGCAAATTACTTTTGGGCAGGTCTTTTTTATGCAATTTCCAAAACCTAATAAATATATATACACGTGAACAGTGATTTGCCCTTTTTCCCCCAAATTCTGAAACGCGTCTTTTCCCCTTTTCCCCAAATTCTCCAGAGCTCTGATCGGCGCTTCAACTCGGCGTTTTCGGATCGTTTCAACTCGTCTTCTGGTTGGCGTTCAACTCGTATTCCGATCGGCTCCGACTACTGGTAACTTCTCGTGTCTGATCTGCTGTGGTTTCGATTTGTTGTGGTTTTGATTGCTGTGATGATTTGTATTCCGAGTTATGCTCTGATTGCTCTGATAATGTTAGGATCTGCTATTTCGCTGTTGATCTGTTCTGTGATGTCTATGTATGCTCTGATTGCTGTGATTTATGTCATGATTCATCAGATTTGTGCTCTCACATAAATCATTTGAATATGTATGTTTTATATTTAGTTCCGATTGCTGTGATTTCTGTGATTTGTGTTGAAAACTGTGGTGTAACTTGATTATCTAATCTGAAAAGTGTGAAGATCGTGGAAACTTGATTATTTAGTTTGAAAATTTAAGTGTTTTACTATGAAAACTAGACTGTTTAATGTGATGTCTCTCTGCTTATAAAATTTTATGTGTTTATCTTGGATACTGAACTTTTTAAGGTGGATTCTGTCTTGTGATGAAATTTTATGTGTTTAGCTTGAAAACTAGGCTGTTTAATGTGGTTTCTGTCTGCATATGAAATTTTATGTGTTTAACTTGAAAACTAGGCTGTTTAATGTGGTTTTTGTCTGCATATGAAATTTTATGTGTTTAACTTGAAAACTAGACTTCTTGATTTGTATCGAAACTTGACTATTTATTGTGAAAACTGTGGTGTTTGTAAAACTTGATTTTTTAACGTGAAAACTGTGATTGTGAAAACTTGGTTATTAAGGCTGAAAACTACAGTGATTGTAGAAACTATATTTTTTAGGCTTTAAACTGTGGTGGTTGTAAAACTTGATTGTTTAGGTTGAAAATTGTTTTTACTGTGAAAACTTGATTGTTTTGGTTGAAAATTTTGGTGTTTGTGAAACTTGATTATTTATTGTGAACACTGTGAAGATTGTGAAAACTTAATTATTTAGGCTGAAAACTAGAGTGATTGTAAAAACTTGATTTTTTAGGCTGAAAACTGTGTTTTTTGTGAAACTTGATTATTTAAGTTGAAAACCGTGATGATTGTGAAAAATTGAATTTTTAGGCTGAATACTTTGGTGAAATTTGACTATAATTAACACAACATTATTTAACCTAAACACCCTAGTTTTTATGTACCTGAAATATGATGTTTACAATATGGAAACTTGTCTTTCTAACCTGAATTATTTTATATTTACAAGTATTCTTTGCGTGAACAGTGCCGTGAACAGTAAGCGTGAACAGTGCCGTGAATAGTACTTTTCACAAATTTTGCAAATAAGGACCTCCTTTCTTCCATATTGTAATGTAGCCCTTGGTCTATATTATAGATATAATATAGACGGTCACTGCAGAGACCAACTCTAAACGAATAGATACAAAAGAATGATAAAAACGATACTTTACTTCCTTAAAATTATTTCCACTTAAATCGCAAAAGAATAATAATTGACGCAAATTTGTTACGAAATTGTTCTCAAGGTTAAATTAGTTTAACTTTTACCAAACAAATAGTAATAGGAATATAACTTGAGAAATGCAAAATTATCAGTTTATATTATATCCATGTAATATATACTGAATATTTTACCTATTTATTATAACATATATTTAAATATTAAAATGTACATAAAATTCATAATTTGATAATTGGGTAATGGTCGCACCTTGTGCGACATGCCAATGCTAGTTTATTTAATGTAGAAAGGTTGCGTTCCATCCACGCCTTGACAGCTGGCACACAGTCAGCAGCGTTATTACGCGTTGACCTAACGAAATATGGGCCTAATTGGTAATTCGTTCGGTTGGGCCCAATAACTTATTTTGACCCAATAACATTTGGTGCTGGAAAAGGGCTTTTTAGTTATCATTTTTTTACCAGGTATTCATTTTTTACCAGGGTTTTACGTATTCACTTTTTTACGAATCTGCATATCTTAAAGTTTAGAAGATCCTATAAGATTAAGTGCTCAAGTGCATAAGTAACAAGTACCTGGAAGTCTGTTTTTAATCATCTTCATCATGACCAGAATCATCATTCATCTTCGACCCCAACATATTCTCTCTCAACATCTGAAACATCAACTTCACCATCAGAACATGCATCTGACTGTTCGTATTTTCCTTGGCTCCAACAGACTCTTCTAAAATGCTCCATTTATTCTACAACATGGAATGAAAACAGTTAATTTGAGGTGAAAACTATGTAATAACATCAACTGCAGTATAATTAAGAATGCAAGCAAATTTAGTAAAATGTGTTAAAACATGTAACCCCTTTTTTCAGAACCTGTAACCAGCTAACTAAAGAAATTGTACGCGTGGAGCTATATAAGGCGGAAAGGTGTTAACTACTCAATGGCAATGCATTTCAATGTGATGACTGAATGAATTTTTATTTTATTTTTGAAAATATGTGATGACTGAATGACTAATGAATGCAAAATTTAAGGCAAAATTACATGCCTGAGCCAATACATAAAATCTAAGCAACTAAAATCTACTTTAGATAGAAGGAAAACCAGGATAGTTTAAACTCACCTGTTGCCCTTCAATATCTGTTTTCTCATCTTTCTGGATATGTTTCACCTTTTTTGCCTCTTTTCCGGCTCTGAAAATGGAGAGAAAAAACACAAAAATATAAGTTGAAAGCTTTTTTAGCCACAATAATAATATCATATTAAATCATTCGAACTCGACTAAATATGCATTTATATACTAGTTGTTCCATACCTTTGATGGAAGATAGTCAGGATCATACTCATAAGCCGTCCTTTTACCTGTCTTTCTCTCCTCCTCATCATCAGATTCAGACTCATAATAGTCATAATAGTATGCCTTTCTCTCCCTCTTGTTTTTCTCAGCACCTATATCATTATTTGCCTGAACCTCAGCCCTCTCAATCCTCAACCTCTCTTCGCTTGAAGCATCAGCATTATTCTGAACATCTGAAACAGCATCTTCAGCACTCTCAATATTTCCCCTTCTCCTCTTGCATTCCTCGACAGTAGAAACATTAGCTAAAACATTAAAACTAGATGTAGTGTTTTTATTGCCTTCCTCAGTCCTTCTGTTCTTGTCAGTTTCAGAAACACCAGCAATCATCTTAACGGAAGATATGTCCGTCTTTGGCTTTTTGTAAGAAGAAATCATGAAGCAAATCATGAATGAGGCATGTTTTGACTCCACCATCATATTTTAGTTTGGAAACCATTAGTAAGCTCCTGCCGATTAAATCTTTCAGGTAAAGTTTAGCAGCATCTTCTAGGCTATTCATACCATCTTTCTGAACCAATCCCTCTGCTATCCATAAACGAATCAACCTATTGACAGAAACCTCTTCATCTTCTCGAAATGGCCCCAAAGTAGACAAAACAGTTCTTTAGATAAGCAGGTAAATGCTGGTAACTAAGCTCCAGTGTGTTCCTGCATTGATCCGTGATTGATGTACTGCTAAAACCATCCAAAACTTCATCCCAATCTTCTGGCTCTATATTTCTTAGAACACCATCAAGAATAACAATTAATAGAGGCAATCCCCTACAAATTTTAGCAATTTCCATACCAAGGTCAAGGGATACAGGAGGCGAAAAACTGTTTACAGCGGATAACTTCATCTGTAGTAACTCCAATCTGTCTTCCGTATTAAGTGGACGAAGTGAATGAGGATCTTGGTCCAGTATTTCTGGTGGAGCAACATTATAAAGACGACTGGTAACAATAATTCTACTTCCGACATTATCATCTGGGAATGATTCTTTCAAGCTATTCCATGATTTAAAGTCCCACATATCATCCAAAAAGATGAGATACCTTCTTCCTTTCAAACTCTTTCTCAGCAGATCTGCTAAGTCTTCTTCATCTACTTCTTTCGATGACTTAGGACATTTGCTAGGATCAGTCTTAGTTAGAAGGTCCAGTAACACTCTCTTATTGTCCAATTCTTGTGAAATAAGACACCAGGATTGCACATGAAAATAAAGCGAAACAGCACGACTGTTGTAAACTTTAGTAGCCAAAGTGGTTTTACCTGTTTAAAGTAAAATATGAAATTTGAGTATTTTTATCACTAAAGACCAATACAAGTTATTTCTGTTTTTTTAATCACCACAGTTATATTAGCATATACAAGTAATTTTAAACTTATGAGCAATCACAGGCATGCAATATATCATTCCCATATTTTCATAATCAATAGCTAACATGCAACAGACAATAGCACAAGTCATGCTTTACAATAAAGCATGCAATTCGTAGATAGTTTTCAACATTACCTAGACCTGGCATGCCCACAATCGCAACAATTCGCAATTGTTGTGATCCCCTCGTGAGTTGATCCACCATTAGAGTTTCCTCTTCTTGGAACCCTACAACGTCGTTTGTCGCTGAGGTGGCTCCTGTTGATGGTACTTGACTACTTGTTGTAGCTGGTTTGCTTTGAGAAATCTTCCACACGCCCACCTTGATGATGTTTTTGGAAACTCTATGTTCTTGACCAGGAAAGCACAACAATGGCAGTAGTGATTCTTTAGCCCTTGTTTCAACCAGAACACTGTTGAGTGTGCCCAAAAGAATCTGGAGGAAAAGGTCTACTGCTGTTTGTGTGCGTTGAAGCAAGCAAATAAACAGTCCGGCTTCACATACAACATCTTCAATGTGTTTCTTGATTTTCATACTAAAGTTGTTAGGCTGTTGCTTGAGAACGGCTCTCAAGGATCTGAGCATCCCTTATAGCTTATGCACATCCCTCATAGAAGCTGAGTCAATATTCAGTCTTAGTAAACCTACATCCTCTAAGGCAGAATGAATACAGAAAAATGAGGTTCATGTTGTTTTCTTTTCTTTTTTGGAATCTTTAATGGATGCAATGACAAGTTTAAGAAATTAAACACAAGAGATCAGATAGAAATAGATATATCATCTCAAACAAGTACTATTGGCATTAATAACAAGAAAGACTAGACATTTCAAGCAAGGACTTTTTTTATCACTGACTATTTCTTTGCATTGTTAAGACTTGACTGAATCCGATAATTACAATTCTTCCACGGAATTCCTAGTATTGATTATATGCATTTTCCTTAATTTTGATGTGAATTTCATCCTCATCATAACAATACAAACACATTCAAAAGATACATTTGGACAATGCTAACACGCCACAGTTACAGCACATGCAATTAGTATTGAGGTTACTCTAAAGCCAACTAGTTTAATTTAGAACCGAACCTCTGGAAAAAGGACAGAACCGGGTTCACAAAGCTCTCAGGATGAAGTTACTGGCGTGGGGTTTCTGGAGATGGAGCTGCTGGCTTTGCCTTCTCGACCAGCTGACCACCAGAGTCCGATCGAAGGCCATGAAAGCACCAATTGGACCCAGGATCATAAAGTTTTCTCGTTGGATTTCATTTTCAGGTGGTATAATCAACATCCTGAACCTGGCTGAGAGGTAGCTTTAATTTGAGCCTTTGACTGAAGCTGGAGTAAAAAGTGGATTAATGTAATGAAAAAAAAATTAGAAATTGAAGGCTTTGATAGGCCTGTTATGTTAAAACCGGGGGCTGAAATAACATTTCATAGGGATGGAGGGGCAAAATTAGAAAATGTCAGAAATTGAAGGACTGGCTGTTCAACCTTTCAGATACATGAAATGAGCAGACAGTTGAGAAGTGGCTGGCAAAGAAGAGCAGTAGCAGAAATGAGCTTAATGCAAGGATCAAGTTTTAGTGTGATTGAAACATCATTTTTTTCAAGAGTTAATAAAGAATATACTTTTCTTACTTTCTTTGGATTTGGACTAAAGATGCAGCACAAAACATATGTTAGCATTTGTCTAATACACTTATATGAGTGCATTCCTGATAATGATGAGGATGCATGAAGTGTACATATGGAACTACATTCTGTGATTTGTACATTTCAACAAATTCGAGAATGAAACTTTTATTAATAAACTATTAACATATACAGCCACAAGTAATACAATAGAACATATTAGCTACCATATGATTCCCATGGACCATTTCTCTTGAACTTGTTGCACTGAAAGAATAAAATTTGGCTTTCAATGCTCTTATATCCGAGCTCAGACCATACAATTCCCATCGAGATCGAGGTACCTTCTCCTCATCCATCAATAATAGCCGAACTTGTAAGGAATCTGTAATGACTAAAATATATGATACTTAACAAATTTTGGGGTCTCTGCTGGAGCTGACTTCACTTCCACAAAGGTGTTTTCTGAGCCTAAGTGATAGAGGGGAAACCTCGATGATGGAGGCGGTGTATTATTCATAAATATAAAAGCAGTACAGGGTTACAAGATTAAATATGTCAAACCCTAGATAAACCCTAACTAACACAAGTTGGGCTCAAGGCCCAATACTACTCTCTAACATCCCCCCAAGTTAAGCATCAGACTGACTTAGACGCAAAGCTTGTATCTAAAGAACTCAAATAAGGGCTTAGAAAGACCCTTGGTGAAAATGTCCGCCAACTGCAACGAAGTAGGAACATGACTAACACAGAGTTTAGCTGAGGCAACCAACTCACGAACAAAATGGTAGCCGATGTCGATGTGCTTAACCCGCTTATGAGCCACTGGATTCTGAGCTAAGAAGATGACACTGTTGTTGTCACATAACAACAATGGAGAACCATCCAGAGGAAACTGAAAATCTCGGAGAAGATGGCAGAGCCAGACAACTTCTACAGCTGTATTGGCAAGGGCACGGTACTCGGATTCCGAACTTGAGCGAGATATTGTAGGTTGTTTCTTGGCACTCCATGAAACCAAGTTACCGCCTAGAAACTCTGCATAGCCGTAAGTCGATCATCGAGTCTCTAGACATTGAGCCCAATTAGCATCTGAATAAGCACAAACATCAGCAAAAACAGTTGAAGAACCCCCTGAGCGAAATGTTAAACCGTGATGAGGTGTTCCAGCAACATAACGAAGGATATGGGTAACAGCAGCAAAGTGATCTTCACGAGGGTCTTGGAGGTACTAACTAACTGAATTCACCGCAAATGCTAGATCAGGGCGAGTGATTTTCAAATATTTAAGTGCACCCACCAAAGACCGATAAAGGGTTGGGTTGCCGAACGGTGCACTAGTGCTGCTATGAAGCTGCGAGAGTGGTACAAACGGAGTCGTCACCGGAGAAGTATCAGTCATGCGGGCTCGACTCAGTATATCTTTAGCATACTTTGTCTGTCTAAGAAAAAGGCCAGATGGAGTAGCAGACACCTCAAGTCCAAGGAAATAGTTAAGGGACCCGAAATCCTTGATTGAACACTCTTGATCAGTCCCGGTGATGAACTGCATGATAGCACCAGTATCATTTCCTGTCAGAATGATGTCATCCACATAAACAATGAGATAGAGTAAGGTGGTACCCCGAGAGAAAACAAAGAGGGATGTGTCCGAAGTGCTACACCGGAAACCAAGTTGCCGAAGGTAAGAGCTAAAACGATCAAACCAAGCTCGAGGAGCTTGTTTGAGTCCATATATCGCTTTCTTGAGATGACAAACATAGTCAGGATGAGCCAGATCCTTATATCCCACTAGTTGAGCCATGTAGACTGGAGAATCAAGAACACCATTAAGAAATGCGTTCTTAACATCAAGCTGATGTAGCGGCCAACGCTTGAGAGTGGTGATGGCAAGAATTGTACGGACAGTAGCTGCCTTGACAACTGGGCTGAAAGTGTGATCAAAATCAAAACCAGGAATCTGAGAGTATCACTAAGCAACCAAACGAGCCTTGTAGCGCTCAATGCTACCATCTGGTCAATACTTTAAGCGAAATACCCACTTCGACCCTACAATGTTGGAATCTGAAGGACGAGGAACCAACTCCCATGTATTCTGATGGTGAAGTGCATCCATCTCCTCATCCATAGCTCGAACCCACTTTGAATCCTTAGGAGCTGTGCGATAGTCTCTAGGCTCGGAATGCTTCATAACCTGAGCAACAAGACCCGTTGGAATAAAATCAGGATGCGTCTTTAAACGCGGAGTACCATCCTAATTCCGAGTAATCATCCGATGAGCACGGCGAGTAGGTGATTCAACACTCGATGAAGATCCAGACGATGGAGTGGGTGACACTTGTGGAGGAGATGACGGTGGAGTAATCGATGGTGATGTCAGACCGGAGGAGACTGGTGAAACTGGAGGAGATACTGTCTGGGTGACTGAAGTACGAACCACATCGTCGGAATCACAAACCATACAAGGAGTTGATACATATGGGTTTTGTGATGAAGACATCGTCGATGATGTGGCCGCAGGCTCAAAAAAGGAAGACAGTTCCAGATCCGAAGTAGGTTTACCATCCAACGAAGGTGCGGCATATGGAAACAAAGTTTCATCAAACCGAACATGGCGCGAGACATAAATACGTCCAGATGTTGGGTCAAGGCACTGAAATTTCTTATAACGAGAGTTGTAGCTGATGAAGACACATGGGGTTGAGCGAGCAGCAAACTTGTTAACAGCAGTGGCACGTAAGCAGGGATATGCTCGACAGCCAAAAGGATGAAAAAGGCTATAGTCAGGAACTGTCCCAAAAACCACCTCGAAATGCGATTTTCCACCGATAACTGGGCTGGGTAACCGATTAATTATGTAGACTGCTGAGGAAAAAGTTTCGACCCAGTAGACTTTCGGTACCAAGGATTGAAACAACATCGCAAGACCAGTCTCAAGGATGGGGCGATGCTTCCGCTCAGCTCGGCCTTTCTGAGCAGAAGTATATGCTGAAGACATTTGATGGTGAATTCCGCATGATGCAAGATGAGCCTGCAGACGGTTATTTGCGAACTTTGTACCTCCATCTGTCTGAAAGATCTTAACTTTTGCAGAAAACTGGGTTTCAACAAAATTCTGAAACTGGAGGAAAATGTCATAGGAATCGGACTTATGTCGCAGCGGAAACCACCAAGTGAAGCGGGAAAAATCATCAATAAAAGCTGCATAATAAGAAAAACCTCCTGCAGACAAAACTGGTGCCATTCCCCACAAATCACAGTGCACCTTATCCAACAAACCAGTTGCCCTCCTATCACTAACAGAGAAGGGTAGACAACTGCTCTTGGCCATCTGACAAGACGAGCAACTAACAGGCGCAGGCTTGGCAGAAGAAACAAAAATACGACCCAACCGATGCAAGAACTGAACAGTATCATGAGAGACATGCCCAAGTGGAGAGTGCCATAACTCAAATGGGGCTAGAAGCTTTCCAGCATGTAATTCACCCAAAAAACAAGGATTACCATTTTCAAGATAGTAAAGACCCTCAATGTGACGCACTTTGCAATTTATTTTTCCTGTAGGCTTATGCCCGACCGAAAAATATCATCATCAAATATAACTATAACGGGTAAATCACCAGTAAGCTTACTGATGGACAATAAACTTCTAGTAATATTGGAAACTACCAAAACACCACGAATAGAAAATCTCGAAAGATGACACTGACCGATATGAGAAATAGATAACAATTCACCACTACGAACAACAACAGAATTAGAGCCATGGTAGGGTTGTACCTTATCAAGATGATTAGGATTGGCGGTCATGTGTGATGTGGCACCTGAATCAACAATCCACTGATGATGGCTCGAACGATGCATATCCACTCGACACAATGCTTTGTCAGCGATCCAATTTGAAGAGCGATCCGCTCGAGATAAAGCCATTATATAGAATGAAAAAAATGAGGCTGAATTAACAAGGAGAGGCTGCTGAGAGACCAGCGCGTGAAGCTACGTGCGAAAAGGCGCGTGTGGAGGGCAGAAGAACGCGCGCAATGCGCGAGTTAAGATTAGCACGTGTGGTCACGCGCAGTCGCGCAATGCGCGGGGACGACTGGTTCGAACATGATAACACGCACGGCTAGGGCGAGTGGATCTTGGGAGCTGCTGAACAAAGACGGCCAATCTGCTTGGTTGAGATGGAGCGATGGCGATGAAGGGCGGTGGCGGAGTACTGACGGTGGCGTTTGATGATGATGATGATCGACGAGCAGATCAATAGATCGTTGAACGGGTGAGGTGGCTGAGCAATGGCGCAATGGCAGCCGGCAGCGTGGCGACGTGGTGGAGACACGGCAGCGGACCGCAGCGATGGCGACACACCAGGCAGCAACGTGGCGGTGGCGGATAGGTTTGACATTGAGAACGACGGCGGCGATGAATGCTTCAACACAAGAACAAGAATCAAACTGTGACACTGAGGCGAGGTACAACGGCGGCGCGGCGATACAACGACGGCACAACGACGACGTAGTGGTGGCACACTGCGGATGAACGGAAGTGTACTATAAGATATAAACTAGGGCTTAGGATCGTTTTGTTCCTGATACCATGATAGAGGGGAAACCTCGATGATGGAGGCGATGTATTATTCATGAATATATAAGCAGTTCAGGGTTACAAGAGTAAATATGTCAAACCCTAGATAAACCCTAACTAACACAAGTTGGGCTCAAGGCCCAATACTAATCTCTAACACTAAGCCGCAATGCACAAACACTGCAATTTGCCATGTCATGAAGTTCACCTTCACTTGCAGCAATAATAAATACTGCTATCTCCTTAAGAACATATTGCACAAGCAGCAAGTAAAAGTCGCGACATCTCAATGAATGTTGTGGGTCTTGGGAAAGCCGGTAACCAGTAGATATGAACTTGTGAACCAAGAAGTTTCCATTTACTATTGCAGTCACACTTTTCACTTGTAAATCTGATGCCTCTGGGTGTGTTTGGTTGGGCAAGTTTTTGCAAAACTTGGACTATCCAAATCCAGTTTTGTAAAATCTTGTTTGGTTCACCAAAGTTTCCCAAAATCCAGACTTGCAAAATCTTAAAACCAATCAAAGATTTTTTGTTTCATACTCACAAAATCCAACACAACCAAACAATGATTTTGCAAAACCAGACTCTCAAAATCACAAACAAAAACCCAAACTCTCAAAATCCCAAAACAAAATCCAGACTCCCAAAAACCTTGCGAACCAAACACACCCATTGTCTCTTACAATGCGATCATATAGACTTGATCAGCTGCATGAATATAAACTGTTCACCACCACAACAAGGTACATTGCCTTGTCCTCAGGGTTACTACATGAAAGCGAATAGTACCGTGTTTGAAAATCCACAAGAACAAGAAGAACAATGTCCCTCCTTGATTACAATCAGCTCCAGTACTTTATGCTGCACAGAACACCTAACTGTCTTGATTTGTCCAAAGGCACCAGAACCGAGCCAAGAGCTTGCTGACCTGAACCAAAACTTTCAGGCTGCCCAAAACCAAGCTTCAATGTTCCACAACACATCCTTTCACTAACAGTGTGGAATCAGATATATACATTATCTCATTATCATGTCCGCTGTTTCTATTGGCAATATGCACAGCCCACAGTTCCACTGGTAAGCACTTGGACCAATTCAATCAATACATATACAAGCTCAACGAAATTAAGAAAGAATTATACCACGAGCAGTAAAAAAACTCAACTGATTAAAACGTACCTTGAATAGTTCTATCAAAAAGAAGTTGAATCTCCTTCAATTACCCTTCCAATGTTCCCTGCAAATAAAAACAACATTAGTGTTTACTCTGTTGGGTAAAGAGAAAGGGTATTTGTGATGTATCTGGATTTCGATAGAGTCACGTAGGCTCGCTTTCCTTAGAGAATAATTCGACCCTTATAGCCTGGGTTTCACGAATTCCCTCGCAGGATAAAACTATCGAACCTTCTTGCTTCTAGGCCTGAAACAAGAAAATGCCTTTGAACATTTTGTTTAAGGACTGTAATTACTGTTTGTGATTCTGTGTCTTTACATGCACCAAGGCATGTGTATTTATAGGGAAAACCATCGGTACCAAACCACACCGTATCAGATAGGGATGAACAACTGCAGGTAACCACAGAACCTACCAAGAGGCAACTGCAGTAACTACAGAACAACCAAGTGGCAACTGCAGTAACTACACAGCCAAGAGGCAACTGCAGTAACCACAGAACACACCCCGATCCAATCCACAACGGTGAGTTAACTGCATGCATGCATCCAATCCAATCCAAAGGAATAACTGCATGCATACGTACGTACCAAAACAATCATCCAATCATATTACCCAAAAACCAAACACGTGTTAATTGATATACGTATACATTTCTGCATTAGTATCAATGTAACACTTTATTCCGAATTAATCATACAAACATGATTATTCCAGAATTGTGAGCTCGTGGATGGGTTTATACAAGTGTGCACTCCGCACCACCAACCTTGTTATAACGTCCCGAGCTCACTAATACTCAAATCCAATTATGCTTAAATGATTGTGTTTCATAAAACACCAACAATCCTCCCCCATTTAAGTATAATCCTTGATTTGGAAAAACAACAATCCATCAAAACCAAACAAGTGCATAAATGAAAATGTCTTATAGATTGAATTTTCATCTTAGTGAATTACACATTCCAAATGCTCGAGAATCGGGGTGTCTAAAAGATTGAACCCTTCAACCCATTTGAACACTTGAAGATAATACACACACAAGTTCAAATACAACTCAAAAGCTAAACTGACACTATTCAAGCCATGTGTCCCAATCCATTCATGAGGTGCATACAAAGCCAAGCCTTAGCTTCTTGAAGCGGCTACACTTCGCTCTTCATATAGGTGAATCTTTTTAATCATACACATGCATATGTATTTTTTCAAAAAATCCATTAAGAAGTTTAAACTTCATCCTCTGGTCTTCATGCATGTCCAAACATATACCATTCGGGATATAAAATTATATGTTTCAATCTTAAATAATGGGCCTTCCACATTGAATTTGACTCTAGCGTCGTACTAGAGCGAAATTGGGTATACCACCATCAAAGATTTAAATAGGCTTTAAACCCATCCCGATCACCGACTTAAATACCAAGTCCCTAGCTAACCCCTTCGTCAAGTGGTCTGCTAGATTTTTCTGTGTTCTTACAAAATCAACTGAAATCACACCATGAGTTAATAACTCACAAACCGCACTATGCCTGATGCCCAAGTGTCTGGATTTTCCATTGTACACTTCCTTATAAGCATTAGACAAAATATTTAGACTATCACAATGAATTGAGATAGGCGAAATTGGCTTAGGCCACAATGGAATTTCATAGATCAGATTATGCAACCATTCTGCCTCTTTACCGGCTGCGGCTAAAGCAATAAATTCAACTTCCAATGTCGAGTCAGCATGACAAGTTTGCTTCTTTGAAGACCATGAAATGGCTCCTCCACCAAGCAAAAATGCCCAACCGCTAGTAGAAGAATTAGCATCTCCGCTATTATTCCAACTAGCATCCGAATAACCTTCCAACACTGAAGGAAATCCCACATAGCACAAACTATAATCCTTGGTTTTCTTTAAATACTTGAGCACACGCCTAACAGCTTGCCAATGAAAGGTGCTAGGATTACTCGTGTATCTACTCAACTTGCCAACCGCAAAAGCGATGTCTGGCCTTGTGCTTGTCATGGCATACATCAAGCATCCAATTACTCGAGAGTACTCGAGTTGTGATACTGCTTTACCCTTATTAGGTACAAGGTTCACACTTGTATCAATTGGAGTACTAACTGGGGAACAATTCTCACAATTAAACTTTTTGAGTATTTTTTCAATATAGTGAGATTGTGTCAGAGAGATTTCATTATTCTCTCGTTTGATCTTAATGCCAAGAATAACATCCGCCTCCCCCATGTCTTTCATGTCAAACCTTGAAGACAAAAAAGTCTTTGTAAGGTCAACTTGATTTTGGTTTGTACCAAAAATCAACATGTCATCCACATATAGACAAATAATAACTCCATTTCCAGAATTATCAAATTTGCTATATACACATTTGTCAGATTGGTTTAATTGATAACCATTTGACAAAACCACCTCATCAAACTTTTGATGCCATTGCTTAGGAGCTTGTTTTAACCCATACAATGATTTAACCAGTTTACAAACCTTATGCTCATTTCCTGGCATAACAAACCCTTCTGGTTGTTTCATGTAAACCTCCTCTTCAAGATCTCCATTTAAAAATGCTGTTTTGACATCCATTTGATGGATCACTAAGTTGTTGATAGCAGCCAAGGCAATCAACAACCTAATAGTGGAGATCCTGGCAACTGGGGCATATGTATCAAAGTAATCAACACATTCCCTTTGCCTAAAGCCTTGGATAACCAATCTGGCTTTAAACTTGTCAATAGAACCATCGACTTTCATCTTTCTTTTGAAAATCCATTTGCAACCTAATAGTTTGCAACCACGTGGTAGATCAGAGAGAATCCACGTATTATTACCCATGATGGAATCCATCTCATCATTTATCGCTTCTTTCCAGAAAGCAACATCTCGTGATTTCATTGCCTCACTAAATGTTTTAGGATCCTCATCAACATGATAACAATAAGAATATTCATTATCAATCTCATCTCTTGATCCATCAACCAAATACATTTGGAAATCAGGACCAAAAGACTTTTCAATCCTTCCTCTCTTGCTTCTTCGAAGTTCAAGTGACTTATCAGGTGAGATTTCATCTCCCTCTATAGTTCTTATTGAAGTTGGAACTATATCCTTTGGTCTTGACATTGAGGAGAATCGATTTTCATCAAAAATAGCATCTACCGATTCAATTACGGTGTGAACCGAAATGAAATCATTAGGTTCAATAACATAGAACCTATAAGCCTTGGAATGCATGGCATATCCAATAAAGATGCAATCAATTGCTCGTTCCCCCAATGTTTTCCTTTTGGGATCAGGAAGTCTCACGACCGCCCGACAACCCCAAACTCGAAGATAAATCAAGTTTGGTTTCTTTTTGCACCAAAGTTCATATGGAGTCTTCTTGTTCCTTTTATTTGGAACCCTATTCAATAAATAGCAAGCCGTTAACATGGCTTCACCCCAAAATCCGTCACTCAAGCCCGAGTAGGATAGCATGGAATTTACCATTTTCTTGAGAACCCTGTTTTTCCTTTCAGCCACACCATTTGATTGTGGTGTATAAGGAGCGGTAACTTCATGAATTATGCCACAAGATTCAAAAAACACAGGATCATAATATTCACCTCCTCTATCAGTGCGCAACTTTTTAATCAACAGATTGCTGCAATTCAACTTCATTTTTGAAAATCTTAAATTTAGCAATTGCCTCATCTTTAGAATGTAACAAATATATGTAACAAAATCTAGAATAATCATCTATAAATGTTACCAAATATTTTTTATTTCCCAAAGATGGTGTTGCATGCAAATCACATAAATCACTATGAATGAGTTCAAGCAAACTTGATGTCCTTTCAATACTTTTCATAGGTTGTTTGACAATTTTAGTCAACTTGCAAGTATCACATTTTTGCACATTTATATCAAAAGGTGGAATCAAGTTTTCTTTGGACATATTAAGCATGCGATTATAATGAACATGTCCTAGTCTTGCATGCCATAAAGATGGTAAATCAACACCATAACAAACCATGTTTACAGAATTAAAATTATCACTCAAATTCAACATAAACATACCATTACAATAATATCCAAACCCTACAAACACATAATACCTCGACAATACATACTTATCAGATTCAATCACTTGCTTATAGCCACACTTATTTAAAATGCCAACAGAAACTAAGTTCTTTCTAATTCTAGGTACATATAATACATCCTTTAGATGAAGATATTTCCCAGAACTGAATTTCAACACAATTTCTCCTCGACCAAGAATATCGGCGGTAGATTCGTTTCCCATATGAATAATGGCACCATTAGTAACCGGTTCGAATGACTTGAACCACTTTTTGTCCTTGCAAACATGTTTGGCTGCACCTGAATCTACCCACCACGCAACTTCATCATCCTTGAGTTGGTGGACCTTGGTCCTTAGACCCCTGCCCAGAATGGTTTGATACCACTCCCTTCTTGCTCTTTCCGACACGACAGTCACGTTTAAAGTGCCCCGTCTTGCCGCAAATCCAACATGAACCCTTAGGCTTTTTGTTTGATTCCTTGTTGTTGTTGACAAAGGGACGCTTTTTGCCCTTTTTCTTCTTAGTACTTTCACCATCTTCCATCACATTGATAGAAGAAGATACCACTGTTTCTTTATCTTTGGGCTTGCCATTTTCCTGCACCCTTAGAGTTTCCTCTATGCGCAAATGGCTCCCAAGTTGAACAAGAGATAACTCTTCCTTTTTATGCTTAAGCATGTGTTTGAAATCCTTCCAAGTGGATGGAAGCTTGTCGATTATGCTTGACACAGAAATAGATTCATCCATTTCCAATTTGTGTTGTGTGAATTGCCCAAGAATCCGAAGCAGTTCATTGTACTGCTCCATCACTGGCCTGGAGTCTGACATCCTGTAATTCATAAAATTACTGACAAGGAACTTCTTACTAGAAGCGTCCTCATCCATGTACTTTGACTCCAAAGAATTCCACAACTCCCTTGCAGATTCAACATGTTGGGATATATCAAACAGTGAATCAGACATACCATTCAAGATGTGACCGCGACAGATGTAGTCATCATTCTCCCACTTGTTTCTCTTGCGTGTCTCCTCCAATGGTTCATCCTCTGCTGGTTCGGTGATCGGAGTAGACAAGACGTACACCACCTTGAGAGTGGTTAGGAGGAAGTGCATCTTTTTCTGCCACCTGCGAAAGTCCACACCTACAAATTTCTCTAACTTCATAAACTTAGAAGTCATGTCACGTACAGAATCCATCATCACAATGACAACAAATTATTCTCTAAGATTGTTGGGTAAAGAGAAAGGGTATTTGTGATGTATCTGGATTTCGATAGAGTCACGTAGGCTCGCTTTCCTTAGAGAATAATTCGACCCTTATAGCATGGGTTTCACGAATTCCCTCGCAGGATAAAACTATCGAACCTTCTTGCTTCTAGGCCTGAAACAAGAAAATGCCTTTGAACATTTTGTTTAAGGACTGTAATTACTGTTTGTGATTCTGTGTCTTTACATGCACCAAGGCATGTGTATTTATAGGGAAAACCATCGGTACCAAACCACACCGTATCAGATAGGGATGAACAACTGCAGGTAACCACAGAACCTACCAAGAGGCAACTGCAGTAACTACAGAACAACCAAGTGGCAACTGCAGTAACTACACGGCCAAGAGGCAACTGCAGTAACCACAGAACACACCCCGATCCAATCCACAACGGTGAGTTAACTGCATGCATGCATCCAATCCAATCCAAAGGAATAACTGCATGCATACGTACGTACCAAAACAATCATCCAATCATATTACCCAAAAACCAAACACGTGTTAATTGATATACATGTACATTTCTGCATTAGTATCAATGTAACACTTTATTCCGAATTAATCACACAAACATGATTATTCCAGAATTGTGAGCTCGTGGATGGGTTTATACAAGTGTGCACTCCGCACCACCAACCTTGTTATAACGTCCCGAGCTCACTAATACTCAAATCCAATTATGCTTAAATGATTGTGTTTCATAAAACACCAACATACTCTATGTATGAGTTGATAAGCCAAAATGCAAGCAAATGCATGAATGTTTAGTCTTTTTTAACATGCGGATGAACAAAAGGCACACTAGAGTAAAAAAAGACCGCCTTCCATGGACTTGTGAACAAAGACTATAATGGGGAGATAAATAAGTATGTAATTCCATGGACCACACAGAATCATTTGAGTTGAACAATACAAATGTGATCAACTTCCAATATCATCAGCAACAATAAAGAACTTGTGAACAGAAAAATACCAGAAAAAGAATGTATTGGATCAGATTAGAAGCAAAATGTGTGCTTTTTACAAAGATCATCTGTATATATATTGCATGGACATGTGTCAACCTCTTCTTCTATTTCGGAGTTATAATCACCCTGTGTCCTGTACTGTATTTGAACAGTTACTGCTAATGAATTAGCCAGTGGTTATATCATCTTACACCAAAAAATATATAAAATGAAACAAAACAAATGGCAACTACAAAAATGCCTAAATCAACAAATAACCTCAAAGCTTCATGAAAACTATGCACCAAAGCTATAAAGCAGCAAATCAAGTCATACCACAGACACGGAGGCAACCAAGTCATACAACAGAATCCCAGCATCTGCAAGCGCAAGACTGGCACATGATACAATCACAGGAAAATCGCCTAATTATAAAACCCCCTCATCAGTAAATGCAATGTCATATAAATTTAGTGTTCACCATCTGAAATTTAAAAGTACTGCCACCAGATTCCAACACCAGAGCAAATACACGTACTGTAGTCTTAGGAAAGGATTCCAGGATTACAGAACCCTCAAGAGCTTTATGCAGCATTGTGGAAAAGTCATTGTTATCTGATGCCTAGACAATAAAATCCACATCTCTGGTACTACAGTTAAATTAAAAACAGCCATGGTCATCTGGATATAGTAGCTTGCAAGCTGGCCTTTTACTTTTTCTTGGCCCAATTCTATGAAGGATGAAGATAGTTTCTCTTACAGATTTCAGCCACAAGATGTAGAACATGGTGCAGAAAACACTCAGGAAATAGTTTGTTCAGAAAAGCACAGCCTAAGTTTCGAGGACCAGCACATGAAAAGTGTCTCCTTCTCACGATTATTTTGTGACTTGCCTCCAAATATTTCTAGTTCTGTTCTTTAATATAAACCAGAAAAAATGGTTTATAATTAGATCCTTCTCACGATCTAATTGTAACATAAGAATGTCCAGAAAAAATTTAAAGAACCCTAAAGTAAGTATAAATTTGCATTCTGTTAGCAAGTAGGAAAAATGAACTAGTCCTTTTTCTCATATTTAAGAAAACATGAACAGCATTCTATAAGTTCCTGGCAATAATTTGCACAACTAGGCCCAGAATTGGTTAGATATCTTACCTCTTCATCAGGAAATGTGCCCCTCTGCCAGGAAGTTATCTTTGCTGAAGCTATTTGTGTTTAATAAAAGTTCTGCAAAGCTGTCAAGTTTAACGCAAAAACACTGTTTTGGGAGACTGTGAAAGCTTTTGTTCAAACTGGTGTTAAATACAAGGGCCTATATTCAGCAGCAGACGCAGAGCTGTAGAAGAACATCCTGCAGAAAGAATCAAGTGAGACAATATATTTTCTGAATATAGCAAGGAAAGCAGCTCAAACAGTGGAATGATTCAACATCACTACTTACCACTGCTTTAAACAGCTTCCTCGGAGGCGAACATGATCTGTAGCTGCAAGAAAGAGAGCCCATAGAATGACTATTGACTAATAAACAAAGCAAAACTGCAACAGTTAAATAATCGACACCAACTACATAACTTCAAACAATATTCATTATATTAATATAAAATTTTTGTGTCAAAGTACAATATTATCTACTCAAACTACAAAAATGTGATACTCAGACTAATCTCAGAGAGTCTAATCTCTATACACTAGGATCTAAAAAACTTTCTCATAACAAAGTGGGATCTGGCATATTTGAAGACCAATCCCCTTCATTGTCACTATCAAACAGACATCCTCTAATAGTTTCCAGATCCTCAAAAAAATTTGAATCGTTGAGCATCTCACCAAGGCCAGAAAATTCAGGATTGTCTTGTCGCTGCTCTGTGACGTATCTCACGACCTCATCAAAACTTGGATCATTGAACATCTCTGGGTTCACAGAGAAACTTTCTGTAAAAGCTCATCTCCAGCTCATGCACAAGTATCACAACTTTCCTGTGCTGATTGTATTGAGGCTTGCCAGCTCATCCCATCATCTTTAGATTATCAGTGACAGGCATATTGATGTGGGATGAACCTTACGTGCGGAAGTTGGAGCAGCTGAAGAGTTTTCGCAGATTCTGATGTTTCTTGTTGCAGTCTCAGAATTCAACAAACAAGTAGTGTTTTTTGATTGGAAACGTCATTCTAATAAGAACACTGCTAGTTATACATGAGCACTGCTAGTTTCTGGGCAAATTCCTTTGTTTTAAGGGTCAAAATCGTGTTTTATTATTTTTGGATACTTAAAATAATATTTTAAGTTAGGGAGGACCTTTTTGTTTATTACAATTAGTAGCAGCTAGGATTTAGTATATAAAAAGTTTTCTGGTTATTTTGTAAGACGGCTTTTGATATTGAATGAAAATTGAGGTTTTTCCTCCGTACCTGTCAATTCTTCAGTTGTTTTGATGAATTCAACTAGGATTTGATTCATAGTTCGTTGTTTCTTCTATGCACGCTGCATCAGAGTGGTATCAGATTCCAAATCGATCCTAATTTTTGCCACCTTCTCCGACGAGAACCCGCAACGGATCATGGGTGTGATGCTCAGAAAGGATGAAGTTGTTGCTCTGCGACGACAACTCGAACTATTGACCCAACGACTGGATGCTATTGTCTATCAGAGAAAACCACTTGTCAAATTCAGTGAGATTATTGATGATGAGGGTGAAGATGAAATCTTTGCTGCTCCGATGTATCACGATCCTGTGTATGACGATGGTGATGATGACAACTTTACTGCTCCAGTGTTTGATATTCCCGTGTATGATGATGCGAATCTTTTCGATGAGGAGATTCTGGTGATGGATAAAGTGGATGTTTTCGAGCCTGTTGATGAAGTGGATGTTCTTAAGCTTGTTAATGGTAAGACATCTTCTCTTGGAATATCTCCACCTGCTGATTTTCAATTTGATCTCAATTCTTGCGGTCTCTTTATCAATGATGGTTATGAAGTTGATTCTTCCCCCATTTTTGATGCCCCTATTTATGATACCTATGAAGAGGATGTGGATGATGGTTATATTTGTGATGATAATATTTGTGAGGAGGAAGTGGCTCATTGTGTTTACGATGAGGATATTTGTGAGGGGATAATTCATGGGTATGTTTTTGAGGATGATATTTGTGAGAAGGAAGTTGTTGAGGGGTATATTTATGATGATGCTATTTGCTCCTTCGTTCTTGATGTTCTTGATCTGGGTGGTTGTGAGGATGAGAAATATGTGGTTGAGATTTCAAAATTGGACCTTTCTATTGATGTTCACCCTAAAATATTCCAGCTTGCTTGGCTTCGTAATGGTGATGATGATATTATTGTTTCCAACGGTGTCTTGAGGAGTTTTGAATTGACTCAATTCAGTGTACTGATACTTGGTTGTCCATGGCAATATGATCATGAGGTTTCGTATGGTCATCCCAGTATGTATTCTTTCTTGTTTGGTGGAAAGTGGTTTATTTTGTTGTCGGATAAATCTTATGTAGATGGCACTTTGATTCTTTGCCGTGGATTTCTTGCAAAGAAGTATAGTGTCCAGTTATATAGTCTTGACTGCTGGCATTACTTGAAATTGATTCAGGAATTGCATTATAAGGGTTATGTTGAGCGTAATGATACTTTTCAGCAGCTTTATGGGTCATATTTTGGGCATTCTAAGCATAGAGAAGTTGTACGGTTTGTGCATCTACATCATGGTTATTTGCTGATATATACTAAGCTTGGTGTCCTTGAAAGTGTGGGGAAAACTAATCCTAAACCATGTCATGTTCAATTGATGAGCCACATTTATACTTGTCTTGTGTTGAATGTCTTGTTCCTTGTGTTGAAGATTCTTCTTTTGGTGACGGCACATCTTGAGATTTGAGGACAAATCTTCTTTGTCCTGGAGAGAATGATGTGGGATGAACCTTACCTGCGGAAGTTGGAGCAGCCGAAGAGTTTTCGCAGATTCTGATTTTCTTGTCGCATTCTCAGAATTCAACAAACAAGTAGTGTTTTTTTGATTGGAAACGTCATTCTAATAAGAACTCACTAGTATAATGTCCCGTGCCGATGCACGGGTATTTAATTTTAAAATATTATAAATTAGTAAAAATAAATGTAATGTTAATTAAGTAATTTTGACCAAGTATTATTTTGTGAAAATTAAGTAATATAGTGTAATAGCATTTTGGTGAAAAACAAATTGGTCGCTAAAACATTGTTAAGTTTTCAAGAATCTAAAAACTTAAGAAATTACATAACCTTATTATCCCATCTTCTGAAACACTTACTTATAAACTATACTAACGCTACTATGGATTGATTGATCATTCTTGTAACAAATCAAAATATTTAATCCCTTTCTACTTTTAACTCTAAAGACAAGAACGTATAGTTGTTCATGAATGAAAACGGGTTTTGAGATATAGTGCTTTTTAATGATAGTTGTCCGACGTAGGAGTAATTTTATAACATGTTGTTCTTGTATGCATATATCATAAATAAAAAATTATTTAAATAAAACTTATATTTGAGTAATATAGTAAAATTAAAATTTTAATAAATGGATATCCGTGCATCGGCGTGGGTGTCTTAAAACCCGAACATGGCAAAAAAATACCTGATATTGATGAGTGAATAATTCATAAGTAATCTTAAATGGACCGAAACTTTTATTTAATCAAATACGAACACTGTTAAAAACTAATAAAGAAAAGAAATGTAAATAAAAAATAAAACAAAAAGAGGGCATAATGCAGAACAAATTAATATGACCAAAGAAATAAACGACTCATTAATTTCCAATTTTTATCTCTTTGGTTGCATGAATTAAATGTGGATTAATATATCAAATTAAATATCCATTGAAATCGACCTGATGTAATACCAACCCAATAAAATATTTTATTTTAATTCACTCATCAACTGATTTACATTGATAAGGTCATGATGTATAGGAGGCGAATTAAAATATTTTATGTTAATTCACTCATCAATTATTTTTCATATGAATTTTAAACGTTTCTTTGACCACAAACTAACTACACTAGCTGGACCATGAAAGGCATCACAACAAAATGACATTAGTTTTGAGTGGATTTAATGGGTTTTCTTAAAATATTTGTATCACCCGAGAATCATTAGTTTCAATTGGTTAAATACTAATAAACATAGTTTTATTTTTTTTATTTGACTTTTATGAGACTTTTATCATTTAAATAATTTTGTCAAAAATTTAATCATTTTTCAAATCATATGAAATTTCGTATGCATATAGTATGCATATATTATCGGTGTATGAAAATATTAATATTTTTTATGGCATAATTTGTAAGAACAGATCAACCCATAATAAAGAATTTGTGATAACGAATAATTACAGTTTTTATTTAAGGGAACGTTACAATTCAGGTTTTAAAATTATGTTTTACTGTTACAAAATAAAAATCATTTGTGACGATCATTAAGTGCAGTTTTTGTTTTAGGAAGCGTGCCGATGCGCGGGTATATATATATAATAAAACATAAATTAATAAGAATTTTACAATATAACGTAGAAGATTAGTAAATATCAATGTCATGTACAAATTAGTTTAAACATCGTGAATATATAAATTGATAAATTGATGAAGAAAAGTTACGTAACGTTTTGATGAATAATAACTAAATGAAATAAATCGAAAAATTAAATAAACTAAAAGGAGGAAGTTGAATGTGTCAATTTTTGGTGAATTGGGAAAACATTTTATTAAAATATTTTGCAATTATCAAGTAACATTCATGGGAAATACATAACCTGATTTATACCTATGAAGAAAATGTTACGTAAGCTTTCAAATGTTTTTTTGCTACTTAACTAAATTATTTCACTATGTGCACAACTAAACATTCTCAGGTCATCATCGAATTTTTCACTTAATGAACCTACCTTCAGATTCTTCAAAAAGAAGGGAACATCAGTACTCCTCATAAACTTCAGAACTTCTGCAGCTCTCCCCTCCAAACCACAGCTTCTCGTATAACTGCACTGCTGCACTCATCATGAACATGTCCAGCTCAGCTGACTTTCTAACGCTCTTGAAGAATGAGATACCTTCCTACACTTGTCCAGCCTCCAGGAAGGCCCCAACCATGGTTCGGTTACACTCAAGGTCCGGAGTTAGGCTGAATTTTCCCAACTCTCAATAAATTCTTTTACCATTAAGGCATTGAAATGAGAGCAAGAAGGCCGAACTCCTTCCTTCTACATTTCAGTAATGGCATTCCCATCACTTTGCAGATAACCTGCAAAGAAGGAAAGTTATGCTTACCTTTTGTTAATATGACATGATATAATTTGTGCACGTGCATTTAAAAGAACCTACTGCCATGTTTATTGTTTGATCCCTTGTTCATGCATTTTCTTGAACAAAAATGAAGTCCTTAATAGAGTTTCACAGCTCCATCAGCACCCTACAGATAGCTTAGCAATATAAATCATCAATATGGTTTCAGAGAACAATCCAAATCAGACAATGACATCAACAATTAGAGCTCATAGTGCTCTAAATATGGCTCGAATCTTCAGAGCAGTTTCGATAAATCACTGAGATTCTGGTCATTAATTATGCTAGGAAACATACACATATCAATAACTACACAAATGTCACATACTTTAGCTTGTGAAAGTAAAGATCCCTCTTTCCATGCCGACGACAAAGGACCTAACAATCACATTATAAAAAGCCAATCAGAAGGCTACATAAAAGATCACATTATGTTCATAGTAACAACAGTATGCTTCTGAGAATTCCATAACAACCTGTAATGTAACCAGGATCAAGCTCCGTGATGGCAGAAAGACCACTATCCGATCGGGACTTGCATTCCGGGTGATCAGTTTGGTTATATGGTTCAAGCAGCATGCAAAACAATATAAAAAGAAAGAAGCTGCAAAACAAAAAACAGGCCTTTTTTCATCAAACTTGAAGCTCCCTCGAGATCCTTGAGCAACTCGTGAGCAGGTTAGGGGCTTCTGTCACGCAGAGTTTTGTATGCTTCGATAAACAATATAAACATGAGCATAGTATTAAAACTAAATAAATAAAAGAGAAGATAACATAGTATATGATATAATCGAATTGGAATACTAATAAACGTAACATTAATAATAATAATCGATTTTTTTTAAAATTAACGTAAGATTCAGAACATAAACTATGATTAATCATAATCATAGTTGGTTGTTAAATTCTAATGTAGACGGAAAGAGGAAGATAGTAGAGATAAAGTGTATTGAATGATACATGAATTTTATTATACGGTTTATGGGCATAAATTGGAAAGAATGGTTGTGATTATTCAACAAAATAAACACCGTCGGACCAGATTGACACCTCAAAATCGACCAAGAACGAATCATCCCGCAATGCCACCACATCGTAATGTGTTCCATTACATTACAATTCCAACATCAAAATTCAGCTGAAAAAAAATGCATGGATACGTTATGTTCAACATCAAAATAAAATAAAATATAAAATAGCGAAGAATTAGGGTTTACCTGTTTATCATAGTAAACGTGGTAAGCGTGTATATATATTGAAACGGTAAACCCTAAACCGCAATACCAAAAAAACGGTAGAGATTATTAAAAATTCTGAAATAATGTTGGTGTAATGGGATGAACTGAAGATGAGAAGGAGGAGGAGGAGGAGGAGATTAATTCAGTAATAATTCTAAGAGGAGTGGGAGAGGAGGAGGAGTTGCATATTTATTGGTTCAGAAAACTGATAGGAAAACTGATTGTGGTTTATTGCGAGACACCAGTTTATTGCGTTTAGGAATTGATAGGAGAAGGGTTTAGCCATTAGCACCCGTTTTTATCTTAATTAATTAAATTAAAAGAAAAACTCCAAGAAAAGGAAAATAACATTTGACGTGTCAATTCCTCATTAACCTATCTCAAAAATATGAAGAAATGACATGTCGGCATCCAATTTTTTTTTTAATAGAGTTATTGTATAGATATAGATGAGAATAAAAGTAGATATGTCAATTTCTTAGCAATTGTAAAAAATAATTCAAAAAATTGTAAAAAGACACATCATCAAATTTTCTTTTGTTTTGAAGAGTACTATACTATACTATATAGATAATGACTATTTAAATAGATGTTTAATATGGTGAATTAAGCCACTTTAAATTCTTTCAACCATTTCTTCCTTATAAAAGAACGTTTTTAAAAATTAATGTATGATCGTTAAGTGGAAGTTAAAAGTAGGATTATTAGTCTAATTAAAAGTAAATAATAATATATGTAAAAGGGAAAATAAGATGTTGATGTGTCAATTCCTCATCAATCCTAAAAATAATTCAAAATTCTTAGAAAATTCTAATTCATCTTCTTTTAAAGTATAGTATAGATGTTATACATGATCACTGCTAGTTTCTGGACGAATTCCTTTTTTTTAAGGGTCAAAATTGTGTTTTATTATTTTTGGATACTTAAAATAATATTTTAAGTTAGTGAGGACCTTTTTGTTATTTATTACAATTAGTAGCAGTTAGGGTTTAGTATATAAACAGTTTTCTGGTTATTTTGTAAGACGTCTTTTGATATTGAATGAAAATTGAGGTTTTTCCTCCGTACCTGTCAATTCTTCAGTTGTTTTGATGAATTCAACTAGGATTTGATTCATAGTTCGTTGTTTCTTCCACGTACGCTGCATCACATATCCAGGTGACTATTCGACTTGGCATTGAATTCAGTTCCCTTGATGATAACCAGATGAATAACTGCACAAGCATTTCCCTAACACCACAAGAAATCAAAGAGAAACAAACACAAACTGCAGTAGCATACTCCATAAGATTTAATCATGCATATCAACAGGCAACAGGCAACAGAAGGACCATGACAATACAGAAAAGGAAAGAAACATGGCAGAAAACAAGTGGCATGAGAAATTAGGGCACATAGAGCACATTGACACCAAAGTAGAGTAGCAGAAAAATAAATCATCGGTAGAACTTGAGGAGGGCTCGTGTTGCTACCCTCCTCCTCTCCTCCTCCTCCTCCTCCTTGCTCTTCTTGGATTTCTTCTCCTTCTTCTAAACCACCTCGACAGGAGCAGTGATATCAAAATCAGGAGCGAGAGGGATTGATCGGAACCTGAATCGTTTCCTCTCGGAGGAGGTGCGAATGGGCGTATCAATGTAAATGTCCAGGCCGTTGGGAGGAGGATTAGGAGGACGTTTGTTGTGGGTAATCATCATCATCGGCGGAGAAGGGTTTCGGAGAGTGGGTGGTGGGGTTACCGGAGAAGGGGAGGCCGGGTTTCGCAGGGTGGGTGGTGGGGTTACCGGAGAATGGTAGGCCGGGATTCGCAGGGTGATTGGTGGGGTTACCGGAGAAGGGGAGGCCCGGTTTCGCACTGTGGGCGGTGGGGTCACCATAGAATGGGAGGCTGGGATTCGCAGGGTGGGTGGTGGGGTTTCGCAGTCGTCGGCCATTGATCTAATTAGGGTTTACTGGAGGAAATTGAATCAGAAAACAATGAGAGCAGAGAAGCAGAGAGCGACAATTGATTTCGATTTTGATTTTGAGGAAAACAGAGAGCGAAGAAAGAGACTGCGACTGAGTCTGGGCGGCCGCTATTTATAGAGAGTCGGGTCGGTCGGTCGGGTCGGTGGGATTTGGGGATATTTACAAGGGTATTCTTGTCATCCACATAATCCAGGTTGTCAGCGTGGTGCCTACGCCGGTAATATAACGGTCAGGTGGTGTTGTGCTTATCCACAAGTGAAAGACCAAATTACCCCTTACACTTCCACTTATTTACCAACCTACTTATTTCATTTTCCAATTCTATTTCTTATTTTTTAACGGGGAAGACCCCATCAAGTGTGTATAAATATTTTTAGTTAATTATTGGGAAATTTACAATGTTAATCCTATTTATTAGAAAGATCTGAGAAATGACTAAATCTAATTATGTCTTTTTGTCCACTTAAACAAAATAACTAGAAATGAATAGAAACGTCATACACATGCATACCTATGGAGACTGAAACATGTCCTCGTATCTGTAGGTGTGCTCTCGCTTCACCACCCATCTTTTCTTGTCATTCTTTTCATATGCATTCACCATTCGCTACTCCTTCCAACAGCACCACTGGTTTCAAGAAAAAAAAATATCATTGCCAATTTGTAATATAAATTAAACTAATTTTTGAATATTTTCAAGAATCAAAACTGATTTCAAAATGAATTTTCCACCTGCAACCCAGAAGAGATAGTTCTGAACCTTGATGATCACAAAACTCCCGAGACCAAGCTAAGAAGCGTCAACTACCAATAGTACCAAGCGTTCCATCTTTGGTCCCTATCAGCGAGCCAGTTTAAGGGTTGAAACTGCAAGTTATTCATACAAAAGTTAGCTTCATTGAAGATGTTAATCAAAACACTTGATAAGTCATTCCTACATGAGAGGATGTTTGAGTTCAACATCCTACCTGGGTAGTCGATGTCGTGGACAAGTTACTATGCCAGCCAGCTGAGGGAAACAAAAGCCAAAAACAATACATATTCTTCATCTAACTTCTATGTTGCTCTTTTTTTAACCTGAACTGGTGGTGTTATCTTCTACAATACTCGTTTTAAGTGTTTTGTTCATGTCTGCCGATACCACTTGTGGATGTTGAGATGTCATGTCATGTGGTTTTAATGTGGCTGAAGATCAATTCTTGCAAGAGACTATTCACGTGCATTCCTTTCTGCTTCACCAGTATCTCGTGGTTGAGCCATCTGTGATTTTGTGACTTCTCTTCAACCCATGGTAAATATTTATCGGTAGACTAACTTCTACTTCAAAGGTTTATGCTTTCCTTTTTAATTCGATTGGGGATTCAGTCCTCAGTGGAATTCTGCCACAAACATTTCTTGAATTGCTAGGTTTGGTAAAATGAAATAATGAATATTATACAGAAGGAAGATGATTTGTGGTTGAAATAATGAATTGATTTGAAGAAAACTAAAATATAATAATTACGATTTGACCCTAAAAATTTTGTATGAATCATATGAGGTCCCTTTGCCTTACCATAAGACTGCCTTATCAGAGAGTATCTCTTTTAAATTTAGTAAATAAAGATTATGCTCTTTTACAATCAAGTTCCTAGGGATTTGCCTGCAGAAGTCCAGACTTGAGAGGGAAAAGATGGCTGCTGCTGCCTGCTGCTAATGCTCATCAGCCATTTTCAGAAAATGCTAATCATTCGGTTTCTCGTCTAGCGAAAAGGCAGAAGGCCAGCTTCAAGAAGTGTACGGGGAGGCTTAGGTCTTGGCAGTGAGGTTAAACACAAGTCTAGACTTGAGAGGGAAAGATGACATCAGCTCAGCAATCAGAAAATGAGGAGGCTGTGCATTTGATTTCTCGACGCGATGCAAAGCAAAAAGAGCTACAAGATGCTTGGGGAGGGATGAGCCTCGGAAACTCCATGCAACCTCATCTTTCTAAGCTTCAAAAGGAGAAGGCAAATTCAGATTTTTATTGCTTTTCTGATTCTGCTACATAACAATATGCGGTGTTCTGATATGTTGATCTGCATTTTTATTGGCTGCTTGACTTTAGGCTGAAGAACATGAAAGAAAAAGGGCAGTGTGTGTGTGTAAATATATATCATGCATTCTTTTGCTTCTGGAGATTCTTTTGTTCTCGTGTTTATATAGTAATGCAGCTCTACCATTCAGATAGATGAATGGGAAGAAAGTATTGATTTCTACAGTCAATTGTTCAAGATTCTTATTTTAATATTGAAATGTGACCTTTTTTTACCCATCTACTACTTTTGTCCTATAAATCACTTATATCATACATGAACTTATATAATAACACAGCATATTAAACTAAAATAGCGTCCCTTTCTTATCTCAGTTCCTTTGAAGCACACATTTTCTCCTTTCATGCTGTGTGTTGCAGGCAAATCCCTAGAAACTTGATTGTAAAAGAGGATTTTTATTTACTAAATATAAAATTTGATTTTTGGATCATTTAATTATTAAAGGGTAATTTAGGTAAAGAAGCAAAAATGCGCTCTGGATGCTAATTATTGTTCTGGCAATATCAGCACCCATTACATAATTAACCAAATCAATTAAAAATCTGGAAGTAAATTACGAAAACAGGTCTAATTGAATCTGATGAAATTAAACAAAATAGTAAATTAACATAAATAAAAATAGTAAAAGAATAAATTTATGGTATGATTGGGAGAAAAAATCCAAATAAATATAATTAAAACTAAAATTATAAAATTAACCACTAATTAAATCCTAATTAAATACACTACGAAAACTTGAATTTTGATATAAGTTTCTTAAATATGGTATTCAAATCTCTATGATTATACAATTTTCTAAAACTATTAAAACATATATTCCCATACACTCTAATTTATGTCATGATTCAAAACGTTAACGTTTTTCATGCATTATAGCTCACGAATAATGCAAGAACTATTTCAGTTATGCCAGAAATATATAAGTATGGTTCATAATCATGAATAAAGAAAATTGTTCATTCTTTTTTATAAAAGGTGTTCAAGACTTCTTTCAAAGGCACGTCAATCAAACATAATTAAACAGAGAAAATATTATTGGATATTACCTTTTAGTCAAGTTAATGCCCAAAAATTCAATTAATCAAATAAACAAATATATATATATATATATATATATATATATATATATATATATATATATTAAAGAATACTTATCCCTGTTTCCCTAAACTTAATTCTTACTGAACTGAACTGAATTGAAAAAAATAAAAATATACTGAACTAAAATTGAAAAAAATATGAATATATTGATTTGAACTGAAAAAATATAAATATACTGAACTGAACTGAAAACAAATTAAATATATTTATCTGAATTGAACTTAAAATAAAAAAATTCATGACTGAAGTTTACTGTACTGAACTGAAATGAATTGAAATTGAATGAAAAAAGTTTAAGGTAGTATGATTGAATGCAACTATATTCCATAAAAAAATTGCACTTATTCGTAACTAAAATTAAACTAAACTGAAGTAAAGTTTAATATAATTTTCTTCAATATATTTTAACCATGTATGACAACCGTTCAATATGATTTATAATATTCCATTAATATGCTGATTAGTAAATATAAAAAATTCAATTTAATTGAATGGACCAAAATTACATGATTAACCAATTCAATTGAAAATCATGAAATAATGACGAAAACATGTCTAATTGAATCTAAATGATACATTTATAGAATCAAAATAAATATTAAATTAACATAACTAAAAATAGTAAAAGAATAAAATTATGGTATGATTGGGAGAAAAATTACAAATAAAAACAATTAAAGCTAAAATTACAAAATTATCCACTAATTAAGTTCTAATTAAATACACTACGAAAACTTATATTTTTATTAGGAAGAGTAAAGGATAAAAAATAAATAATATTAATTGACATTAAATTTCGAAATATTTTATTTTTTAATAAAACATATCGAAATGAAGTCAACTGTTTAACTTGTTAAATTTGTTAAAACTGCTTAAACTGCTGTGAAAGCTGATTCAATTGTTGTGAGTTGCTGCTACCCAATAACACTGTGTGATAAAGTTAAACGGGACACAACCCAAATTATTGGCGCTGTTGATTTCAAATTTTTCAATGTTTACCAAAACTATTTTGTTAACTTAACTTTTTCATGATTTTGGCTATAGAGCCGTAAAAATAAAATTTTACAATAAAATTAAGAATGTCCAAAATTGTGTGTGTATATATATATAGAGAAAGTCTCCTGAAATTCCAACTTTTCTGACTTTCCATAAGAGTTTTTATACGTTTTAACTTATACAGTGTACCTTTTAATTTGAACTGTAAAATTTGTTATTTAAATTTATTAATGTTTTAATGTAAATTCATGAATTTTTGCATTAAACCATATTTGACTATATGTTCACTTTGATACTATCAATGTTTTAACACAAAATAATATCACTTGACCTTAAATATATAGTGGTAGTTCCATAACACTTAGGAAAATCGGACTTTCTAGAGACTTTGCAATATATATTTGTTATACATTGAGCATTTCGAATATCGATCCACATAATATAGCATTTTGATTAATGTTAAGTAAATTGAATGCTCAAAACGGAGGATGGGAAAAGGAAATTTGAATGCTTAAGTAAATAATTTGTTTTTTTTAAAAGTTAAAGATGACAAAAGTGGTGAAAGTGTCATTAATAAATACAACACATGGATTAGAATATTAATTCTCAAAATATTTAATAAACCGTTTATTAAAAACTACAGGCAATCAGAATTCATTTCCAAAATCCTTTTCTGCTCAACTGCTCATGCACCTCGCAGCTTCAACAGAACTTTCTTAATTCTTAGGATATGAATTTTCCAATTTTCTACTGAGTCCAATTAACTTTTACCTTTAAATTTAAACTCTGTAACTGTATCCACTCCGAATTCCGACAGGGCACGCAAATGAATAACGAGAATCGAAGTACGACTTTTAACTTTACTTGGAAATTTCCGTTCATTGGCCGAAATATAGGAATCCATTCCTCGTAGTCGTCACCACAGTGAGACAAAGCAGATTTCTGATAAGTCAGAAAAGGACCTTGTCTGAATGTCTTTACAATAGTCAACCTTAGTGCTCAAACATATCACACAAATCACAACTCAGAAAGATCTTCTTCTTAAGTAGTTCACCTCACATTCCCCCGCCAGAAAAAAGGGATCAAGAAAAACCCATTTCAGGGAACTTCTGTCCTGTTCTGTAGCTTCAGGCAAAACCAAGAAAACACCATTTTTTGCCAGAAAGTCGGCTTCTTGAGGTCACTTTCACATTGCAAAAAAGATGGAGTTTTGAGGTATATTACTATAGATAGAAAGGGAGATATGGGGAAGGAAGAAGAAGAACTTCCTATTTATGGCGAGGAAGTGCGGCAAAAGGATTACAGGAAAGGGATCTGTGGAAATGGAAATGGATGTTTCTCTAAACCAGTTGATTGGCTTAGAATGATGGCCCGTGAGACGCACTGGAGTTTTGTGATGGGAGTTGTGGTCATTTATGGGATTAGCCAAGGATTTGGTGGATCTTTTGCCCGTCTGGGGACTGAGTATTACATGAAAGATGTGCAGAAAGTTCAGCCTTCTGAATCTCAGTTTTACTTGGGGATTATCAACATACCCTGGATTGTCAAGCCCCTTTGGGGACTGCTTACAGATGTTGTTCCCATTTCGGGGTATCGTCGGAGACCCTATTTCATTTTTGCTGGTAACATTTTGCTGTTGCACTCTCTATCCGTATTGCACGTTTCTTAAGTTTGATCATGATCATGATCATGATTATGCAAAGTATGAGATGTTATAAAGTTGCTTTAATCTTGATATATTCAGTCCTGGTAATATGCTAATGTCTGTGCTTGGTTGGGTTTGACTTGCATTTCCTTTCAAATAATTGAATTGCACTAACATATAATGTTCCTTACATTTTTATGACTAATATTCTTAATTTTCTTTCATGGTGTTGTTATGTCTGTGTGTATGTTTTTGCAATGTGAAAAGTGAACAAATATACCCTGTCAGCCATTTACTGTCTAACTTTAAACATGTTAAAAATAGAATATGCTCGTCTCTTTCAGGCACTGTCGGAGTTATTGCAATGCTATTCTTGTCCATGCACAATCAACTGCACCTTGCATTTGCACTGCTCTTGTTGACTGCAGGAAGTGCTGGAGTTGCAATAGCAGATGTAACTGTTGATGCCTGCGTAGCACAAAATAGTGGCACCAGTCCTTCTCTTGCAGCTGATTTTCAAAGCTTATGCGCTTTAAGTTCTTCAATTGGTTCGCTAATTGGCTTCTCCTTAAGTGGTGTTTTTGTTCACTTAATTGGCCCTAAAGTAAGACCTTGTTCACATAAAAAACATTGTGAAATAATTTTTGAAGTAATTGGTTCGCTAGTATCCCTACTTCTGTTTAAGTAAATTGTTTTCATTTGCAATTTGAAGGGCGTTTTTGGTTTGCTATGCATACCATCTGGACTGGTGATTTTAGTCGGGGTTTTGCTCAAGGAACCTCAAAACCAAAACTTTAACTACAATCAGGTATAAGAGCCTTGTTTTGATTTCGTTTGTTTCTCCAATCTCCCGAGGCTTAAATCTGATTCTGTTTCATCACCAGGTTAGCCAAAAATTTGTTGATGCTTCTAAAGCTATGTGGAAAACATTAAGATCCCCAAGTGTCTGGAGACCTTGTTTATATATGTATCTGTCGCTGGCAGTAAGTATAGACATATATGAGGGTTTATTTTACTGGGTTACTGATCCAGTAGCAGGTCCAGCTTTTTCTAAGGTATGTCTATCGTCATTCTGTGATATCTTAATACAGATTTCAAGAGAACTATCATTTAGATGCGAAAATGATTTATTTGTTTTTTTTCACATTGCAAAAACATTCAAGGAATCCATTTGCTTGGTGTTATAGGGAAGAGACATGATGGTATATGTTTGAATAAATGATTCATTGCTTATGGCACCATTTAGTTTAGGCTTAAAAAGCTTCAAAGTTTCTTTGGTAGTTGAATATCCTACTTTCGCTTTTAGATTTAGTTAGAAAGCCAACTTATAGTGACGATAGACATGTGACCAATTTACTATGCATTAGTCTATACATCTTTATTGTCACATTTTGCATTGCATGGAAACAATATTTCCCACTCAGTTTCTCTTTTCAAACACTAATGTGGAAACTTTTCAATCTAGAGATGGACTGTAGTTTACTATGCATTGAGAAAGTAACCACAGTCTTTGTCTGAATATGTTTCCTATCTAGCATAAGACTTATTAGTTCTAATTTGTATAATTTTATCCTTGTAGGAAAGTATGGGGTTTGTAATGGCAGTTGGTTCTGTTGGCTCTCTATTGGGAGCTGTTCTATATCAATACAAGTTAAAAAATCATCCTTTCCGAGACCTACTTTTTTGGACACAGTTGCTGTATGGTCTTTCTGGAATGCTGGATTTGGTGCTCGTGCTGCGTTTGAACTTAAAACTCGGTGTCCCCGATTACTTCTTCGTGGTTATTGATGCTAGCGTTTCTCAGCTGATTGGACGCCTTAAATGGATGCCACTTCTTGTTCTAAGCTCTAAACTCTGTCCTCCCGGAATTGAAGGAACATTTTTTGCCTTGCTAATGTCTATTGACAATGCTGGGCTCATGACATCATCATGGGGAGGCAGTTTTTTGCTTCATGTCCTAAATGTCACAAGAACACAATTTGATAGCCTCTGGCTGGCCATATTAATAAGAAGCGCCTTGCGAGTAACTCCGCTATGTCTATTGTTTCTGGTTCCAAGAGCTGATCCAGCCTCTTCCATTCTCCCGGATGACCTAATAGCTTCCAAGGAGAGCTTCGAGGCAACTGTTAGCGAAGATGTTGAACTTGTTGGCCTCGTCAAAAGTGTCGATAGTAATTAGTCATGTTCAAAAGATGGATTCAAGGAATGGAGATGGACTTCTTAACTGTGAGTCATACTTACACCCTTCCTTTACAAGTTCCACATGTAATCTTTATACCTTATAATGTAAGTAATGGACAGAAATTTTATACGACAACTTGAGCTAGTTTTCAACCTGGCATGCACACAAATCTGTTTCTTTTTTTTGTTTTTTGAACAATCAAGATTGATACATAATTTACTAATATTGAAGATAAGATGGTTTTGAAAGTCAATAGTGTAGTACATGGTTTCTACATGTGTGCATTTCGAATGTAGAATAAGTATTACCATGTTTGACAAAGATAATGGTGCATTGAGAAGAAGAGGCTGTCACATTTGGAGAGAAGGTTGATACAATTGAGGCAGCAAGACAAGGTTACTAGTTCTTGATGCAGTTACACCAACCTTCTCTGACATGTCTAGATCTTTAGGGCTGAGGCCATTTGGGAGCTTCCAGTCAAAGTGGTGGAGCAAAACTGCCAAAGGAACATAAACATTAGCTAGGCCGAAAGAGATCCCTGGGCACATCCTTCTTCCTGCACCAAATGGTATGTACTCAAAGTCATTCCCTGTAAAATCAGTAGTGCTGTTCTCAAATCTCTCGGGTTTGAAGCTCTCTGGATCCTCCCAGTATTCTGGGTCCCTACCGATTGCCCAAGCGTTGATGATGACACCTGTTTTGCGAGGAATGTGAAAACCATCAATCTCAGTTTGTTTTCTGCTTTCTCTTGGAACCAGCAAAGGCCCTGGAGGGTGTAACCTTAGAGTTTCCTTCACCACTAACTTGAGGTATTTCAGTTTTTGAATGTCTGCCTCTTCAACTGTTTTCTTTTCCGCAATGGCTGTTCTTAGCTCGCTCTGTACTTTAGCCATCACTTCTGGATGCCTGATAATCTCCGCCATCGCCCACTCTGTAGTGGAGGATGACGTTTCTGTCCCCGCGCCAAAAAGGTCCTGCATCATGAGGGTATGTAAAGATAGGATGGGAGTGAATAAAAGAAGTGCAAATTGAGAAAGGAGACTTACAAACAAAACAGCTTTGATATGTGTGTTTGTAATGGTAATTCGAAGATCACCACTTTTTTTAACTCTCAAAATAACATCTATCAGATCTTGGTGATCAGCCGAATCATCCGAGGATCTTGTTATGTGCTGATTTATAATGCTGTCCAAAACTTCATCAATAGAAGTATGGAGCTTCATTGCTCTTTTCTTCACTGAGCGAAAACGGTTGAGAATCTTGAGGGATGGAAATATGTCTGAGATGTCCAAAGAACTCGACAAGGACAGTGCTTCTTTCATCGGCCCTAACAAGGCCTTCTGGTCATCTACTCCAACAACCCCAAATGCTGCTCTAAGAACTACAGCAATGGTGAATTCAGCTAGCTTCTCTGTCAAATTGATTGGAATGCCAGCTTTGATAGAATTGATCAGATTCAAACCTTCTTCTTTTCTGATCCACTCAAATGATCGAACTCTCTGAGTGCTCAACAACTCCAAAGTGCATATTTTGCGCATCTGTCTCCAATACTCTCCATATGGGGCGGCACCCATATCAGCAGATTCGTAGAAGAGAATTTTCCCAGCAACAAACTCCGCTCGATCTGCAAAAGCAAGGTCTTGAGTCTTCATGATCTCTTTCGCGTGCTGAGGCGATGATACGAGGATTGTGGAAAGCTCTCCCAGCTGCAAGTGAACTAGGCCACCGTACTTTTGGGACAGTTTTCTGAGAGCCTCGTGTGGGGTAGCAGACCCTACCAAATGGTGCAGGTGTCCTATAACAGGTAGCTTCCATGGAGATGGTGGAAGCTTATGCGATGGTTTTGTTGTTTTACATATTATGAGTGATGTAAAAATGGCCACTAACACAGAGAAATATATCAGGGCGATGATCGAAGATGCCATTTTCTAACAGCCTGCCTACTTACAGTGCTGTTGGTAATAGTGATGCACTACAGAAAATTACACAACTTCATGAATCATGATTCCAAGTTTATTGATGAAAGTGGATATTCTGTGGCCGAAATTATAAGAACAAGACAACAGAGTCCCTGCCAGAATACAGCGTGATTAACAATTTCTTTGGCCTGACAATTAGAAAATGAATTAATATGAATTTATGTAATTTAATTTCGAAGATGATTAAATTGGACTTGCACATAGTTGATTTGTATCGACACAAAACCAAGTTTTGAGTAAAATTAGTTGAACTGAACTAATCTAAATAGAACTGAATTGTAATGCAAATTAGGAAAGCTTGGTTGATTTCTATGAGCAGTCATGAATTCAACTAAACTGAACAAAATCAAATTGAATCGAACTGAAATTGAGGTAACTGTTGTGAGGAAAATTCAATCAAGTCCTTAGAAACAGGACGATAATGGAGATGGAGCTGGGGATGGTTAGGCTACATCAAGGTGAAGATGAAAGAAGGGCAGCTTTCTCTGAGTTTACTTCATCGATCTCTAGTCTTTGTACTAAACTAATCACCATGATTTATGCCTGCTGAACTTCAACTCACCCAAACAATAACACCTTTGATTATGACACTACCTATATTATAAACGACATGTGGTAACATACTATCTCCCCTCTGTATACTCCGCTGTTTCTGGTATATTGGAACAGAGGATAAGTGCCAATATAAGAGAAACGGAGGGAGTATCAAAGGCAAATGCTAGACAGAAAAAGATATCAAGGTGATGACCGGAGATGCTACTTTCAAACAGCTTGCATCTCTTACAAAATAAGATCACAGAGAAAATGCAAGGCTCGTGAATTAGAAAACTGAAACACTACACGGGATTTCACTTTCACAGATCAATTAAAAAATAGGAATGCAAGGGAAGATGGCGAAGAAGGTTCAACAAGAAAGCGGCCAGAAAAAGTACCTGGCATATTAGCACAACACTACTACAGATAATCTTACCAAAAGCCTTTCTTCCGATCCACATTTGCTAATCAATAAACTGCACACTGAAAATGATTACAAACATCAGCAATTCTTCCACTCGAGAGGACAACCTTAGAGAAAATCTTAGCAGGTCCATAACCTTCTGCCTATTAACAAATCCAGTAACTTATCTTAACCACTAGTTGGACATTTTGCCCCCATCACAGTAAACAGAAAACGCTATCAGAGAATACAATAAGCCGCACCCTTTTCTATGGATATTCCTCAAAATACCTAAATCAAACTACAAGTCTGAAACTATACACACCTCATACAGTCTTACTAAGAAAAGCAGAGTATATTTTGAATCTACTCTATACAGTCTATAGTCATTACTAATCGATAATCAAATTCGTGAAAGAGGAAAATAATCACGAAAGGAGAAAGAGGCACACATCCACGATTTTATTTATTCAAATATCCAAATCATGTTTTCACCACAAAAACACATCCCGGTCCCGATCCGATCACACAAAAACACACACACACACAAACACATAAATATAATCGCATAATTGCATAGATCAGAAACGAAACCACTTCATTCAGCAAGGGTGGCAACGATCGGGTACTTGGCCTCGAACTTCTTCTCCCAATCGACGAGGGTCTGCATCTCCTTGTCGGTGAGGCCGTCGAGGGAACCGCAGCAATCTTCCTCCTTCTTGCTCATCTTGGCCAGGGCCCTGGTGGCGTCCTTCCCGGCGAAGATGTTGTAGTCCCCTCCCGGGCCGTAGAAAGACTTGCCGGCGGTTACATCGAACACCCTCCCTTTCACGCCCACGTAGATTGGCTTCGATGGATCGCTGCCGTCGAATGCCTTGAGCTGACTCACTGTTAATGCCATCCTGCAACTCTGCTTTTTTCGTGCCCACAAGATAGCTCTCTGCTTTTATGCAATGGGTGATTTGATTGAACTAGTGGATTTTATTTCTACCCTGCTTTTTATCTATATACTGTATACGCTTTCCCATCAAGAATGATCACTTTTTTCATTCTTTTAAGGCAAAATGAATTTTATCAAAATGTATACTATTTCTATTACTGTCAGAACTTTTTAGTTGACTTTATTTCAAATTTTTAGAGAGATTATGTTATATGTTATATTTTAAATTTTAGAGGGTAAAATAATAATATCACTTATAATTATACTTATATATAGAATATTACTTTATGTCAATTCATAACTTTTTTTTTTTTGCAAAAAAAATGAAAGAGCAGAAGTAAGAATGTGACACCCTCAGTTAAACCCAAAATTATTTATACAAGTCTATCTAAGGTGTCTACCGCCTGATTCACACCAAGACTCAAAACCGAGAATGGGGAGGATATTTCAGAATTCAGAGCTTAAATATTACTTTATTAATTATATTCCAACTTCAAAATTCATGTTTATAGAAGGCACACATGCTATTATTAAACTTGCAGTACATCAATGAAAAAATGGATTTAGCACATCAAAATAAGAGTTGGGTCAGAAGTCCCCCTAGCGTAAAGTCACCACATTCTAAGTCTGTCATGCCAACTAAGTGGCCTAGCCCACTTGACCAAAAATCTTCCCTTAAGGTCTTGGCTGGAGAGAGGTACGGGGTTCGAATCTCCCCTCCAACAAGCCCCCCTGTGGCTTCTTCCAGTCTCCTCAAGTCTCCTTCCCCTGTGGCGTGCTCATGTGAGTATCGGGAGCTGCATCAACTGGCGCATGAAGTGCGAAGCGGCGAAGTGCATCAGCGGGTGTACCAAAGTGGGAGCTTCACCCCACTCTAAGCAGCAAAGTGAGGACCTCGACCACTCGACATACTGGATTAGTAGAATAGGATAGCATAGGATTAGACTAGGATAACTGTAGGATCCATGTATCAGATTAGGTCGTTGTAGTGTATCTTTCAAAAAAAAGTCTGTCATGCCATAAATAAAACAGACAAATGAGCCTTCGCTCAGTGATATCTTTTGTAAAATATGTATTTATATAGATATATAAATGGTAATATTTAAGTATAATAATATTTCAGTAAGAATGTAAATAGTTCCTCATAAACTTTGTTGTCTGCGAAATAAATTTTGACATGAATATCAGAGAATTGATAATTTTAAAATGTTGATGGATAGATTTACGTAGTGTACCAATTTCTCAATTCGTTTGCTTATTTTCCATTGTTTTCCAACAAAACTGACGTAAATTTGTGATTCCTATACCCCACTACTACAATCACCTTCATTTAAGGCACAAGTTTAAGGCGTTTGGGGCGGGTTCAAAATCTTCCGCCTTACTACTTACTTGCGAGTTCGCAAGCCACACTCGCTAGCTTTTAAAAACACGTTTAAAGGCGGAAATGACCGTTTAAAAGGCGGTAGTTGTATGTGACGTTAAAAATGAAGAATTAAGGCAGAAATTTCATTTCCGCCTTAAAAACCTGTTAGTTGTTGCGAGTTCGCAACAAGTAAGTTAGGTCTGTCGTAATAGTTATGAGCTCGCATGTAATGAACGCTTAGGGTAATTTTAGCAAGCTAGGATCTAGCAAACTCGTAGCTGAGAAAGTAAATAAACTCATTTTGGTCACGAGCTCGCATGCATGCTCGCTGATGTTGTTGCGAACTCGCCACTAATATCATGGAAAAATTTGTTTATGAAACGAGTTCGCCACCCATAAGTTAAGTGTGACATATGTGTAGCGAACTCGCTAGTCAAATGAGTAGGTATGTGTGAATACTTGCGAGTTCGCAAGAGTGAAAACTATATAATAAAACAGCAGCTCCTAGCGGATTTGTAAACAACAAATTAGACATTTGAAAGGTTGTATGTATCATTTTTCCCTTGGCTTACCATAAGATTGATTAGGTAACCTCTTTTTTTGGAATTCCGATCGTTTGCAAGGTGGTGGGTAAGCTATTTTCCGCCTTATCATGTGGTTGTTTGTTTGTTAATGTTGTTGTGTTCTTAAAAAGTTGTTGTTTTTGTGATGATTTTGTGATAGTTTCATGTTGATTGTAGGTTTGTGAGTGATATACCACTGTGGGCTAGCTTTTTTGTTCAACGATTTCTAAGTTGATTAGAGTTTGCGCCGTGTCGTGCATTATGGATCGTGAATCCATCATGAATAAGAATGCTCGGTTGTCGAAATAATATCTAGATTTGGTTGAAGAATTCTTAAGAGTTGGGTTGCGACATTGTAAGCTGAGAAGCATAGGTGGTGTTAGATGTCCATGTAGGGATTGTAGGAATAATGCTATATATGAAGATATTCTTGTTGTGCGTGAACATTTAATCTGTAGAGGATTTGACAAATCGTACACTGAATGGGTATGGCATGGTGAGGGCAATTATGGGAGTGAGAACATGGAGGTGAATGAGGGAAACGAGGAGGAAATGCTAAAGTATAACGATCAATTGTCGGATATGTGCGACGATGTTGTTATGGAATTTGTGGGGAAAAAAAGTATGCTAGAGGCTATGTATGCTGATAAAGCGACAAAGTTATATGTTGGCTCAAGCCATTCAAGGTTGGGTGCAACATTGTTGTTGATGAACCTTAAGGCTAGGCATGGGATTTCAGATAAAGGAATGACTGAGTTGTTGGAGTTAGTTAGAGAGTTGCTTCCTCAGGACAACTTGTGTCCGGATCGGGTTTATACTGCTAGGAAAATCTTATGCCCCATGGGAATGGAGTTTACCAAGATCCATGCTTGCCCGAATGATTGTATGTTGTATAGAGGGGAAGATGATTCTTTGAGGGATAATTGCAAGGTGTGCGGTGAGTCAAGGTGGAAAAAAAAGGAAGGTAGAGTTGAGGTATGTGGGGAAACAGTGACAATACCGACAAAGCAAAGTCCTGCTAAGGTAATGTGGTACATGCCTCTTAGACCACGATTGGCGCGCTTGTTTGCAAATGCAAGTGATGCGAAACTATTAACATGGCATGCCGATCGAGTTCGAGAGGGAGATGATATTATTTCTCAGGCTTCAGATGGTGATCAGTGGAAGAAGATGGATGCTAGGTACCCTGAGTTTGCTAATGAACCTAGACATGTGAGACTCGGACTATCCACGGATGGCATGAACCCTTTTGGTAACATGTCTAGTACCCATAGTTCATGGCCTGTTATGCTTGTTATTTATAATCTCCCTTCTTGATTGATGATGAAGCGAAAATATGTGTTTTTAAACACTATGATCTCAGGCCCTAAGCAACCTGGCAACGACATTGATGTTTATCTAGCACCTCTTGTTGAAGAGTTATCATCTTTATTTGAGATAGGTATGGTGATTCCCGATGGTAGTCGTGGGGATGCTGAGTTCAAACTTAAAGCAATGCTTATGTGGAGCATTAATGATTTTCCGGCGCTTGGAAATCTCGGAGGGTGCTCGGTGAAAGGACATTTTGCATGCCCGCTATGTGAGAGTAATCCTAGTCATTGTCAGTTAAAGCATGGAGGAAAGCCTGTTTATTTGGGTCATCGACGTTTTTTGCCTGCTAGTCATCCATGGAGGCGTGCTAAGAAGTGGTTTAACGGTGAGGAAGAAAACGGTGCAGCCCCTGTCCCACTCTCGGGTTCAGAAATTTTTGGCAAGGTGTCTGGGATAGAATATGTTTTAGGCAAGGGTCATAAGAAGAGTAAACAACCTTCCATTTGGAAAAAGTGCTCTATATTCTTCAAACTTCGTTACTGGGAGCATTTGGATGTACGACACTGTCTTGATGTGATGCATATAGAGAAGAATGTATGTGAGGCTTTGGTGGGGACATTGTTGAATACTCCCGGGAAAAGTAAGGATGGAATGAAATCGAGGAAAGATTTAGTGAATCTTGGCATTAGGACATCCCTTGCCCCCGTGCAAGAAGAAGTAGGTAAAACGTACCTACCACCTGCTTGTTATTCATTATCATCTGAAGAGAAGGAAAGTTTTTGTGCAACTCTGAAGTCAGTGAAAGTTCCTTCTAATTACGGTTCAAACATCAGTAGTTGTGTATCGAATGCTGAATTGAAATTGGTTGGAATGAAATCGCACGACTGTCACAATTTGATGCAGGATTTGAATGTCATCGCTCTCCGTGGATGCTTGCCTACACACGTTCGGAAGGCGGTTGCAAGGCTATGTTTTTTTTAAGCAGATATGTCGCAAGAAGGTTAGTCGGTGTAAATTGGATGAGTTGCAAACGATGGTGGTAGAAGTGTTGTGCAGGCTTGAGATGTATTTACCCCCCTCATTTTTCGACATCATGATTCATGTGATAGTCCATCTTGTAAGGGAGGTCAAGTTGTGTGGTCCCGTGTACCTAAGATGGATGTATCCATTTGAGAGGTACATGAGTATTTTCAAACATTTTGTCAAGAATCGATATCGTCCAGATGCAAGTATTGTACAGCGGTACGTGGCCGAAGAGGTGATCGAATTCTGCACCAACTACTTACAGGATGTACCAACAATAGGGCTACCAATTGCTAGGCACGATGGGAGAGCTGATGGTGTTGGACTACGGCATAGGTCAAAGTTCAGACCTTCCTCAGATGAGATATCTAAAGCCCATCTGTATATCCTACGCAACCATTCTGCTGTGAGTTCTTATGTCGAAGTTCACCTAGCAGAGATTATGGCCGCGCATCCCGGTTTGTTAGGACCCCGGGCTTTTGAATTATATTGTAAAGATTTCACTAGTTGGTTGAAAATTCATGTGCAAAATGGGGATGAGCATCCAAAAGTCGTCAAATGGTTGGCTAAGAGACCACTGGGCACAGTTACGTCGTTTAGTGGGTATGATATAAATGGCTACACATTTGGTACAAAGTGGAGCGATGATAGATCGGCGACACAAAATAGTGGTGTATCAGTACCCGGAGAGGGTGGTTTGCATGGGGAAAATACTTTTTTTGGTACAATCACTGACATCTGGGAAATGGATTTTGTCCACGTAAAAATAGCACTGTTTAAATGCCAGTGGGTTGATCAGGCAGAAGGTACGCGTCTGGAGGAGTTGGGGATGATTCTAGTGAACAGAGACATGCAAGGCTCAACTGAAGATCCTTTCATAATGGCCGTACAAGCTCATCAAGTGTTTTATGTTAAAGATCCAGTAGATTGTTGCTAGGAGGTCGTGGTAGATGGAAAGAAAACGTTTGTTTATGGTGATGGTTTGTTTGACGATGACTGCAACATTTCTAGTGAGAATATTCCATTGTCGATTTATGAGACATTGGAAGACGATGATGACATAGTTGCCCGAATTATATGTCGGATGGACCACGATGAAGGAACGTGGATTAACCCCGCAGGAAAAACTACTAAAAGGAAGAGGAAGCAATCAAAGAAGCATAAGAAGGCGACTATGAAGAAGAAGAATAAGAAGAAGAAGAATAAGAAGTTAGTAACTGACGAAGAAGAAGAAGATGAAGAAGAGGAGGAGGAAGAAGATGAGGAGGTCTAATAAGCGTATACAATACATTTGTAGTTTTTCTATTTTGTATGGTGTGTAAAATAAAATTAATTGATTGGATATATGGTACGTTTTGGCTAATATAAATTGTTTGGATTCACATGATTACCATAAATTTAGGTAACTGTGCAGGCGTGTTGCGACATCGCAAATTTGCACGCAGATGCAGACGAGGAAGGTTACGAATTCACAAGGTAGCATTACACGCAGCGACATCGTGAGAAGAGATTCATATTTCGCCTGCTAAGCTCTGTCACTCTGTTCTAGCTACCTGCGAGCTCGCCAAAACCAAGCTAGGGTCTTGAGATATCGCCAGTTTCCATCATTGAATTTTCAAAATTATATTATTGACATGACGTTGGAGTCTTGCGATATCGTTACCTGACTCGCTTAAGTCTTGCGAATTCGTTAACTAACTCGCTTAGTGTCATTTTGCAATATTCAGCTTCAAATTTCATAATTATTGGTTACAGTGGACAACAAAGTAATGTTAAAATACTGTTGAATATATGAGGGAGATGTATAGAGTAATTTTTGAAGACAATAAATTCGATTTAAATCCAACAAAAACTTCAAAAGAAGGAAACAAATTGTAGCGCACAACGTACAAGTGAACTTATCATCCAATGTGATATACAAAAAAACAGAAAACACTAATCTATCCTTCAGTAGGTGGTGTTGGAGACGGAACAGTCTTCTTGGCCTTCTTACTCGCTTGTGCCCTTTCAATTCCACGTATCACCTTTTCGGTACACCAGCATTCCTGATTAATATGCGCGATTTGTTCTCTCATAAGGTTGACTGTGTCCTCTAGGCCTCTGTAGTATGCTTCCGGTTGGAGCTCTGAACAAACATTGGAAGCAAATGTCACTTACATACAAGATCTTACAATACAATAGCATATTGGAAGACATAATTAGAATGCATCATGACTAAATTAGTGTACGTTCAACTCGATTTCTGACCTCTCCCTCGTCGAGCACCAACGACTTTTTGGTTGAATCTTCCACCGCCTGCCAAGAACCATCCACCAGCTCACATTTACCTTTCCTCTGAAAGTATTCCATAGTGTAAAACATACACTCTTGAGCCTTTGCGGACAATTTCATCTTCGGGAAAGTGGTTGTGAGATACATGGTAACGAAGTTACCATATGGAAGCTTAGTCACAGGGCGTCGATTCTCAACTACACTTTGCCTCATATGCTCAAATATGACATAGCCCGGGTTCAACCTTAGCTCCTCCATCACACAATAAAACATGCCAATTGTTGTGTAGTTAAGCTCGGTTATCCACCCGCCTTTCGGCACAACTGATCTAGCTATCATTTCGTACAAGATCCTTTGGTGACAAGTCAACTTCTCAAGTTTGTATTCCCTCGGCTTACCGAGAGGACCCTTAGGCCGGCCAAAGTAGTTGAAACCTAAGTTTTGTAGGTAAGCTTCGTCAAATCCACCACTCTCAGGCCACTTTTCTCTACAATAAAAACCTTCCGGGGGAGGGTTACTGTAATCCTCTTCTACAGCATACGACACGCCTAAAGCCTTGTTAAAAAACTCTTCTCCTATCTCAAAATCCTTCTTGTTTACCCTAGTAAACCAACGCCCTGTTTCCTTCTCCTCCTCAATAAGCTGATGGAAATTGGCATAAAACTGACAGGTTTCTTCCTTATGAGAGGGGTAGTTCAGTCCTAATAAATCATGCAAGTCATGATCTCTAATGGTTTGTAGCACATTAGTCAACCCTAGTTGCTTAATCTGATCGAAATCTAACACATAGCAATCTAGCAGCGTAGCATGCTTCATTAGGTCAGAATACGCATCAGAAGCAAGTAAACTTACAAACTTTTGCTTGTCATAAGCATTTGAGGAAGCCGGTGCTTGATTGGTGGAAGACGATGCTACCTCTCGGCGACTGGGACCAAATGGATTTGGGGCTTGGTGCTTTGTTCTTGCCATGGCTGATAGGAATCACTGGGAAATTTGGGCGTGGTTAGATTTGGGGGTTTTTCCTTGATTTGAAATTGGGGATCGCGTTTGGAATGGAACTGCACAGCTTTTTTACTTTTACACTACAACATGCTTGCGAGCTCGCCACTCTGCTCGTCTACTGTCAAAACGTTGTCGTTTTAATCTAATTTTTCAATTAAATTCCGTGGTAAATGTTTCCGACATCGCCACTGTAATCTCAAGAGCTTGCGAGTTCGCTAGTTACACGTCAACTCAGCTCTGTTGGTTGAATATTAACCGTAGCGAGCTCGCCACTTATATCTCACACTATAAGCGAGCTCGCTAGTTACACGTCAACTCAGCTCTGGTAGTTTAATATTAAATGTAGCGAGCTCGCCACTTATATCTCAAATTTCAAGCGATCTCGCTAGTTACACGTCAACCTAAGCTCTGTTGGATCAATATTAACTGTAGCGATTTCTCTACTTGCGAACTCGCAATCCTGCTCGCTTGCATTTTTCCCACATCGCCAAATCAAGAGTCAGTTTTTCACTATATATTGCTCAAGTTTTCTGAATGGTTCGATAAGTCGCCGACCCGCGCAAATTGAACATGAAACACACACATTGATATGCAGGCCAAGTAGGCCCAATCTATACCATATACAACACTATACTACCACCTACAGCCTATCAATGACTAAGGCCCAACCCCCAAATTTTTTTGGTGGTTATACACACTAGCGAGATCGCCACTTGCTCGCACATGGAGGATCAGCTCTGGTGGTTTTAATAGTAAATGCTTGCGAGATCGCCACATATATCTCAAACCTTAAGCGAGGTCGCTAGTTACACGTCAACCTAAACTCTGTTGGCTTGTAACTTTGCGAGATCGTGAGTATGTAGAGCCTCTTCGTCAGCTTACTAGCGAGATCGCAAGTGAGACTCTTGTTAGGCTCTGTTGAAGATTTCAAGTTACTTACGAGCTCGTCAGCTTCTAGACGAGATAGTAGCGAGATCGCAAGTATACCTCATATTTGGCAAATTTGAATAGTGCGAGTAAGTTACGATCTCGCTAGTGGTTGGCGAGACACTAGCGAATGCACAAGTCTAACTGATGTTAGGCTCTGTTGAAGATTTCAAGTCACTAACGAGATCGTCAGTTATTGTCGCCAGTTCTTGCGAGCTCGCAACACGTTAATCTAGCTACAAAAAAAAAACTTGAGCAAAATTTGATGGCATATTTCAACAAAAACAGATGCCTAACTAGGATCATCTCATTTATAATTCTTCATCAAATACTACCACAAGTGTTACTGATCAAATTATACTTATAAAAAGGCCATAGTTTGGCCAATGTTTTATCACAAAAGAAATTAAACTAAATCACAACCCCTTAACTAGAACATCATGTAGTTCTTCACTAGTCATGTTCTGCGAAGCATCGGTGTTAGGTTGCGGGTTGGCAATGTCTTGAGTCCCTTCGACTTGATTGGTGGCACTTGTGCCAGCATCTTCTTGAGCGGTCGATTTCATCCCCAACGTCGCCTCCTCTGCTATTCTTGCCTCCTTCCTCTGCATCTCAGCCTTCTCCGCTGCGTCTTCGCCATCTGACAGGTCATCATCTTCATCATCGTCATCGTCACTGTCATCAACCTCATCATCCTTTTCTCGGCCCGCCACCTTTCCATCAGAGCCATCTGTGGCCTTGCTTTTCCCTTTATCCTCGCTCCCCCCTGGCGCGCTCACCTCATCACGCAGCTGTTGTAAAAAATCTGGGATCTCTTCAGAATCGCTCAACTCGCAGTCGATGGCTCCGCTTTCAAGAAGTCGATTGAGTGCGTCGTTGTTCGCCCGTGAACGTTGCTGCGCTACTTCAATCTCATTGGCCAGCTTGCCAATTTTGACTATCAACCGACCACGAGCTTTAAACACTGCGTCTGCAATTAATAAAACATAGAATCAGTTATGAATGGACTTATGCAACTGTTTTTATAACGAGCTAAAATTTTTATTACCTGATACACCACCCCTAGCTCTTCTCGCTGCCGCTTCAGCTTCCTTCTTCTTCCCGTACTTCCCATCAGCCTTCAATTCCAGCCTTTTATTACGCAACCAATCATTGTCGTAATAAACAATCTGCATTGGCCTACCCCTTGGGAAGATACCGGCTTTTCTGATCAAGGCAGTGACCAAACCCCCATACGGAATTGCAGCTTTCTTATGCCTTGCCATCTTCATCATGTGGCTAAGGATCGTGAAGCCGGGATTGATCTTTATCTTCTCCACGATATAGTAAAATAGTGTCAAAGAAGCAATCGATGGTTCACAGGCATGGCCTAGAGTAGGCAGCACATTCCCACATATCATTTCAAAGACTAACCGAGCCTCCTCGCTTAGTCTATACACTGGGTATGTCCTAGCTCTACCCGCTCTATTCGAGATCCTTTTAAACCACTTTTGAGCCATCTCTACTACATTCAGTGGCTGTCTAGGGCTAGTGGCTGGAAAACGCTGTTCATAGTAAACCTCGTATGGGCCATCGGGCTTGGTAGGTCTAAGATCTTCACTGCTTTTGTAGGGGCATTTCAACACACTATTTATCATGAATTTATCAACCTTAAACTTAACCCCTCTAACTATAGTGGTTATTTCATTGACCCATTCCTCTAACCCTAAATTAGCATAAAACTGCAAGAATTCCTCATAGTAGATGGGGTCGGGAAGCTGCAAAAGGTGATCTAGATTCTGTTCCCTAAAATAATCTAGCACATAATCTAGCTTAAGTGCAGGCACAGTGGTACTATCAAAGACCTTATTCTGAATTACCGAACGAGACTGTAAGCGGGCATACCTCTCTCTTGCTTTGTCATTGAAGAACTGTGGCTCGTCGTTGGAATTTTCCACCTCCTCGCCGCCCTGTCCCGGCTGATTTCCGGCGGCCACCTCTGCCTCTGGTCGGCGGGCACTTGCTCCTCCTCGGTTTTCACCTCTGGATGGCGGCTCGACCTGTTCCTCACCGTCCACTCGCTTCATCTTGGATCCGGCACCGGCACCGGCCTCTCCCATTCCCCTGCGAACGGCCTGATCCTCTGGTTTTGGGCGGCATAGCTAGATCTCCGGCGAAATCGCAGAGGGCTCGGCTAGGGTTTTTAATTTGGGGCAAAATTAATTTTTCCCGACCTTTAATTTTTTTTATATACTACACATGCTTGCGAATTCGCCAGTTGACTCGCTTGGTTGTTAAAATTAATTTCACTACTTGCGAACTCGCACCATCCTCGCTTATTTTTATATACTTCACATGCTTGCGAATTCGCCAGTTGACTCGCTTGGTTGTTAAAATTAATTTCACTACTTGCGATCTCGCACCATTCTCGCTTATTTTTATATACTTCACATGCTTGCGATTTCGCCAGTTTACCCGCTTGGTTGTAAAATTAATTTCACTACTTGCGAGCTCGCAACCATGCTCGCTTGCATTTTTCCCACATCGCCAAATCAGGAGTCAGTTTTTCAGTTTATATTTCTCAAGTTTTCTGAATGGTTCGATAAGTCGCCGACCCGCGCAAACTGAACATGAAACACACACATTGATATGCAGGCCAAGTAGGCCCAATATATACTATATACAGAACTATACTACCACCTACAGCCCATCAATGACTAAGGCCCAACCCCCAAATTTTTTTGGTGGTTATACACACTAGCGAGTTCGCCACTAGCTCGCACATGGAGGGTCAGTAATTAGGGTTTAGGGTTTTTGGGTTTAAATCTAGCGAGCTCGCAAGGTACTCGCCAGTTCATTTGTGGGCTTAGGGTTTAGGGTTTATACTACCAACCTTGACACTAACGAGCTCGCAAGCACTCAGGTTCATGTATAAATTTTCTATCTCAGATCATTTTTGTTAATTGTACATATTTTATATATATATTTGTAACATAAACATTTATGAAATAGTTTCTTGTTTACTTTAATTTAATATAATTTTGCCCATGAAACTTGAGTTGTGGAAGTGAAAAACATATATGTTTGTAAAATCATTTCATCTTATGTCACAGGTGCGATTTAATAGCCAAAGTTACGTTCAAAAGTTGTCGAACTTGTTATGTTTTTACTTTAATTTTTGACTTCATTTGAACTAATCAGTCATTACTGTACATTTATTACATCCAACAATAATAGTACTTTGTTCTAAATTACATGTACGTGACGACTACTGGTTATGAACACTTACGCAGTATTTACCAACAACAATGTTAATGAGGATGATGTAATTCTTTTTTTACATTACATGATTCGATGGTTACCATAATATATTCTCATTGATTATCAAGTTCATGAACCTAATTACATTAATGTTGTCACAACCAGCTAGTACCTGGCAAGCTATTTCATAACAACTTTTGAATGTACGATGAACATTTGGGACTTTAGAGTACGATATGCTTTTCAATAGTCATACATATATACACTTGCAATTAATCGAATGATTACTCCATGACGTAGTCGCAAGTAAATACCTTATTCCACACTTATATTCACATTAATGTTGTCACAACCAGCTAGTACCTGGCAAGCTATTTCATAACAACTTTTGAATAAACGATGAACATCTGGGAGTTCAGAGTACGATATGCTTTTCAATAGTCATACATATATACACCTGCAAATAATAAATTGATAACTGCATGCCATAGTCGCAAGTAATTAAATACCTTATTTCACACTTATTTATAATGAAACTAATTTATTAACCTCCACTTCAATATTACGCTAAAGTCACCAACTTTATACCTTCTTACACGTGGTAATTAACTAGTGTAGTATCAAACATACTCGCAACGCCGAAATATATTTGATATACACCTTATTCCGCGTTAATTACCATAACGAAACTAATTAAATAACTTCAATGTCATTTTTACGTTCAAGTCCCCACTTTCATACCTTCTTAGACGTGGTAATTAACAAGTGTATTATCAAACTGAATGGCAGATGATTAAGAAAATTACATCATGCATCCACAGTTGCGAGTTCGCAAGGGTCCAAATTTATGAACTGGACTTCTTGCGAAATCGCAAGTCACAATGGTGAAGGTATTGAATGCATGAGTTTCATTACTAGCGATATCGCATGGTGCTCGAAACCAAAAGCGTATAACTAGCGAATTCGCAACCTGGCCCGCCTCTGGTCGTCAACAGCATAATTCCAAGCCAAGAAGACCACAAACTTGGCATCTTATCACTTTTCATGGTCGAATCTTTCTTCCAAATCTCTTCTCTTTTCACATATTCTCTACTCTTTCCACATCAATCTTCCATCAAATCTACACAAACCCTTCCATAAATTCAACTACATCTCAAGTGGGTCAATCCAAAGTGTAAGCAATTTGCTAAGCTTTTCAATTACTTCTCCACTATTTGTTTCTCTACCCATATGCTTATCTTTATGATTTTGTACTTGTTGTTTTGGAATTTAGTAGCACAATTTATGTGGGTAGGAGAAAGACAAACAAGGTAGACCCATCCTCAACACTACAATCAATTCTACATCTACCTATTTGATAATTGCAAAGGTATGGGTTTTTAGTTGATTACACTTATTTTGTGAGTTTTAAGGGGTCATTAGGGTTTATATATTCGTTGGAGTGTTAAACTTATGATTCATCATTAATTAATCACCACTAGGTCCATCAAAATTGTTACATTCTATTTGTTTTAGGTACTTGTGTCTAGGTAAACAAAATTATACTTAACTTGTGTGTAAATGCATATTCATGACCATGTTTGTAGGCATTCATTAATTGGGGAAAGTGGACTATATAAATGTTTTGTCATTTCCACTAACAAATTGGTCTATAAACGTAGGAAAGGACAATGAGTGAACCAACAAACTCGACTTCTTCTAACTCATCTAGTGGTGGAGAAAATGTTGTTCACGATTCGCGACGATGTAAAACAAGGAAGCTTAGTCGCGCTTCAAAAGAGGAACAAATGAGGACCCATTGTCACGAGATAGAGACACGAATCGACAATAAAATTCTAACACATGTCAAATTTAATGACATCGGTGTAGCTATTGCGCCCTATGATGATGCCCAGAGGTGGTCTAGTTGGTGTGGGAAAATAGGTAGGACTCATGTGCCGCTAGACACTACGGATTGGAGGCTTCTAGACCCCGCTATTAAAAGGGGTGTGTGGAAGGAATGCAAGGTGAAGTTCACTTTTTTATATTTTTCCATTTAGTAATACCTTATTAATAGGACTTACCATCTATACTATATCAATGTTAGCGACCCTTTGTGATCGAAGCCAAATCGTACGATCAAGTGAAGAAGAAGGCATTACAAATTGCATCAAAGTCGCATCGCGAGCATAAATATACTCTTGCCAAGGAGTACATAAACCCCAAGGGCATAAGGTTTGGTCAACATCCTAAGGATCGTTACAATCACATTGTCCCACTCACTTGGGAGATATTCAAGGCACGATGGCTAGAAAATGATTTAAAGGTTAGTACTAACATTCAATTTGCTTAACTTATATTTTTATCTATACACCTTTAATTGTTCCCTAAATTAGTTTATCCTTACTAACCAATAAAATTCATAAAGGGTGTGGGTGATTCGTGCTTGGTAGAATTAAGGCCGACGGAAAATTCTCAAGCGACGAGGCAAAGAGAATTGCCGGACGAGTGGTACGTGTTATATAAGTTTACATACTTCTCAAAACTATTAATGTTACTAAAATTAAAATAGAACGTCATAGTGTATTTAAAATACGAACAACCAATTTGTTTGATTATTATTGTGAGTAGGATGAGGTAGGGCTTGAAGTTGAACAGGGTTTATTCATCCCGGTGGGAAAACATGATGTCTTGCATAGAGCACTAGGTAAGGATGAACATCCTGGAAGAGCAAAGGGGATAGGTGGATATGCGACCCAAATTGAAGCTTTTGGGATCAAACGTAGTAGCAAAAATCCTTAACCCTTTAAACTCCAAGTAGCCTTAAGCCAAGCTAAAAAATCCGAGCAAGATGTCAAGAATTTGAAAGCCATCTTAGCCAATGTTTGTGCTTTTGTGAATTATCCTATTCCCGATGATTTGTGTCTAACAAATCAAGGTAATGGACCATCATCCAGAGGCTCCCATCCATCCCCGCCCCAAGTTGAGGTTGACCAACCAAATCCTCCATTCGACCACATCGACATATGCACGCCATTGGCTCCTAGCCAACCTCAAGTTGATGTACAACTTCCGCAAGTTGATATACAAATTCCCAAACCAACCACAAAGGTTAGGTTATCACCCTAGTCTAAGCCTTACATTCAAATTAATTACGCTTAATCATCTACTCCTTTTTGAAAATACTATGATAACAAACTAATTTTTTTTCTTCAATGTAGATTTCCCATTTTTGCAAGTTGTACGTTGTTAGAGGTAATAATTCTCAACCAATACACGTTGCTAATGGGAATTCCTATCCTCATATGACTTTGCATCACAAATCAAAAGTCCCTAAGGGTTTCGTAAGGATATCCGTAGTTGAGGTGTATGTAGAAGATGCCTTGTTGCCGGTGACTGAGGATGATGAATGCACAACAGTTGGTCAAGGTTTGGGATTTTTTTTCGTATGGCCCGCGTGGTTGGTTGTAGATGCTAATTCAACATGCATCCCCAAGAACACAAAGCAACCAACAGAGATTGCCGACCTTAATTTCCCAATCCCTAAGATTCCTCTCTCTAATGAGTGCGTGGGTTTCATGAAAGCTCTCCAGGGTTTTGTTCGCACACTATTTGACATGCTAGGTCATCATAGCCGTGAATCTGTGTACTATTTTGTAGCCAATTCCAAGGTTTTTGGCGAGGCAAAGGAAGTGGTTGTTCCTTGGAAAGATTTTGCCCTATTTTGGCACAAACAAACCCTTCCTGATACTATACTAATCCTACATCAAATGTAAGTGTTATTTTTTAACCTAGTGGTATTTATGTGTTACTTTATTGTGTCCGTATTTATATACCTCTTCCGATACTTTATGCTCTAAGATTGTTGTAGGTTCATGCAATACGTCTCTTTGAGCGTGACCAAGACATTCATCGGTTTTTTGCACACGATTTGCTTGCACAAGCCCAACAAGGTAATAATGTGAGGCTTTCTTACCTTACAAAGTTGCTAAACGACAAGAGCAAAACCATTTTCATTGGGCCATACCTAGAGGGGTATGTATTTACTAATTGTTTGATTAGTAGATATTAGTTTCAACTGCACATAATCTACATAATCTATGTTATAGTCTGAGGTGCATGTTGTTTAATATATAGTTGTCATTGGAGTTTTGTTGCAATGATTCCATCATTGAAGCGTGTCTATTGGATTGATCCACTACATTTCGCTCCATCTACAAAATTCGCCGATCTATTGGAGATTGCTATGCATGCTGTGAATGACGACACACTCCTTAACATTGAACTTATTCAAATTCAGGTTAAAATATCAACTCCTTTATTACGTATTTGCAGCTAAATACATTTACATACCATATGTTAAACTACTTCAATTTCAGCACCGCAAGCAATTGTCCAACTGGGAGTGTGGATACTACATGATGTTGTATGCCTACGAGTGCATTGAGACCCTTACAAGTGACAATTTGGAACTACATCGCGTGAGTACTCTTACAATATGAAAGTTTCTATTTATTACCTACAAATTACCTTAGTTTGTATTAATAAATGTATCTCATTCGTAGATACTCGAGGAAAATCAATCGGCATACACTAAAAAAGAGCTAGAGTTGGGGAGAGATAGATTTGCAAAGCACTTGGTCATCGTTAGAGCTCGATTCATATCTAGACCACACGTACCACGTAAGGATGCATGTAAAACCTAAGTCGTATTTCTACATTTGTTATACATGCAAAGGATTATAATTTATGAGTTCTTTGTGTTTGCCATTTAGTGGACTACATATATCTTGCAATTGACAGGTTTAGATATGCCAATTATACTATTTGTGCGGGAAATTTACCAAAAATCAAAAATTAATGTACTAGGCTTTTTTCCTGGCGAGCTCGTTACCTTTCTCGTTAGGCACCAAATCACTTATGCGAGTTACATGCGTACTCGCAAGTAGTCAAGCTCAGGTGGCGGTTTCGCCACATAGCTCGCTAGGTTGAACTCTGTCTCACCAATATTATGTCTAACGCCATCGCAACCTGACTCGTCAAGACTAGCGAAATATACAAGCGACCTCGCCACAATTCATCAGAAATCAACCCCAATCACAGTTTACTAGCGTATTCGCAACTCTGTCGCTCGTTAGCCACTGCCTCTCCAGTCTCAAACCCTGCGATCTCGCCAGTCTACTCGTCAAGCCTGCCGAGCAAGTTAGCGAGCTCGCCAATAAACTACTAAAATCGCCTAATCTCAGATAATACGACGTCGTCTAATCATGCCTGAGAGTACACTTACGAACTCGCTACAAAATAATAAGAGATGGCGTAGCGAGTTCGCTAGGACAGTTTTAGGCGAGCCACAAACGAAACCGCTAGTACCCTCGTTCACTATCTAAGATCTTGACCAGGCAAACTAGCGGACTCGCAAGAATATTACTTGCGATCGCTTATTGGTGTCGCAACTAATCAAGTGACGCCCTAAACCCTAGACCATAAACCCTGTCTAATATGTAGTGTAGCGAACTCGCTACATAAATGTTTAGCGAATCGCCAACAGCCGTCGTAACAAGTCAGACTCACACATAATTTCAGCTTTGCGTTTAAGCTGGCGAACTCGCCACTTGGTCAGTTAGGTTTTGATTTTAGTAGTTGTTGCGAGCTCGCAACACGTCATAAAGGCGGAAATGACATATTTCTAAGGCGGATGATACGCCTTAAAACAGAAAAATTTTAAGGCGGAAGAGGAACCGCCTTAAAGCTTTTTCAGGTTTTAAGGCAATACCAGAGAAGGCATTTGTCTTCTGCCTTGAAACATGAAGGACCAACCGCCTTAAATGCTGCAAAATTGTAGTAGTTCCCGTGACATTCAAGATAAGATAGATATATTAAAAAGGGATTTGTGATGCATATGCTTGAAATCAGTAATATAATCCAAGGTTAAAAAGTTACCATTGTAATATTTGACTCTGAGTCGCCTATCAATTACAATTGGTAGTTTCCTCCAAGTATCTAGCATCCTTTTCAAATTGGTAGTTCTATATGCAGGACCGGTTTACTTCAGCAGGTCCAAATTAAACCTGAAGTGACAATAATGTCTCTCTTAAATATGTATTATAATTCACGAAATAGTAATTTATGATTTGGACACGTATACAATCATTACATAGACATGTTTAGGGATTCAAGGTTAGAGTTTTAGAAATTTATTTGTATAAAGTAATGAACTAATGAAGGGTAATTATGATATTTTCCCACTTTTATTAGACCTGCTGAATCAAACTGAACCTACATACAGGAAACAACTTTTCAAAATTCTCCCCAGAGTATTAATATTACATTGGATTCTAAAACATGGTAATTAAAAGTGATTGTTTAATCCCTTATACTATAAAGGGAGAATGCCTTACCCTGTTATACAACTCATACAATTTATATGAGTTGTTAGCTGTTAGCGAATTGTATTAGTTGTTTTGACTAGCGGTTTTTAGATGGTTGTTTGGCAAATGATAAATTGATGTTAGCTGTTTGTTATGTTAAATGACAGAAATGGACATCAATATAATTTAAATTTTATTTTTGTGTGACTTTTATTTTGAAGCATAGAAAAATATTTCTAAAACTTGTATCTATATTTATTTGTATTTAATTAAGATGATATTCACTTACATATAAATAAGAATTTATATTTATTTATTAAATTGTACTCTAAAAATTTAAAATAATTATTGAAAACTAAAATGATCAAAATAAAAATTAGTACAAATCAAAAGAATTAACTATGTACAAACTCAAAAGTTAGCTATTACGCGATACCTTCAAACAAAAGTTTCAAAAACAAAATTATGTATAAAGGGAAGGATAAAAGAAAACTAAGGTAAATAAAGGGATAAAAAAGAAATTTGTAATATTTATCCAATTAATTACATGTAAAAAGCTCACTCTTTGAGCATTTTGAAAACAAGCGTTTTTATCCAAACATGTTAATGGAAAAAACTTCTCACCAAACATGTAAAGTAGCTGTTTGACCAGTCAAAATCTAATTTTTGGCAAAAAAATAAGAAGCAAAACTCTGCTTCAAAACGCTGTTGCCAAACGAGGCCAAAGCACATAATTTGGGATGAAGCTCCAATGGTTAACAGATTTTGTTTTGAGACTTTATATAAGAATTGAAGGGATGTTCTCCGATGGCCTGATCCCTTTCGTGGTAAAGTTGTAGTGTTTTGTGGCGATTACATGTTGTTCCAAACGGAGCCAGGTGATATATAGTGTCTGCAACACTTAATTTCTTCTTATTTGTGGAATCATTGCAAAGTTCTTAAATTGACTAAAAACATGATGCTTGAGGGTGGCCGTTCTGATGCAAATGAACTAAGGAAATTTTCAGAATTGATTTTAAAGGTTGGAGATGGGTCTGCAGGAGAGCAACTGACGGGGAAGCAGTTATTCAAATACCAGGCGACCTACTTATCAAGGAGACGAGTTATCCTCTAGCATCCATCGTTTACTTTACATACCCATCCGCAGTTCAGTATCTCTCAGGTCTAAGATACTTCTAAGAAAGGGCAATTCTTGCTCTTAATTACAATGTTGTTGATGTTGTCAACAAATATTTGCTATCGCAGGTACCAGGTGAGGAGAAAAATACCTTAGTTCAGATAGTATTTGCAAGTCTGATATAAGTGCATATGGGGATGGGGATGTATATTCTCCGGAGTTTTTAAATAGTATCAGATGTTGAGGTTTACCTAATCATAAGATAAGCTACAGGTTGGTGCACCAGTCATGCTATTGAGGAACATTGATAAACCTTCTGGCTTGTGCCAATTCTGATTTGGTATTTTATAAATATTTTCTATCATCTGATGGTTCAATTTCACTTGTTCACAATACTGGAAATGTCGCCGGAGACGTCGCCGGTGCACGGCGGTAGGATCAAAACGCCAGTCACCTAGGTTTTCGAATTCGAAAACCCCTCGGGTAAGTTGTTAGAAATTTCAGACTGCGTAAATATTGAAAACGCCGTTTGACACAATGTTCGAGCTCGAAATGAAGATGATTGTAGTAGAGTGTTGATGAATTTGAAGTGTTTAAGTGTAGGTCAAGGTTTAAGAATAGAAAAAAATGTACCCTTATTAAGTTTAGAATTCGAAACCTTAATAAGGTCAAGTTTAAGATTAGTAAAAAGAAAATTTTTTGCTAGTACCATCTATCATTTTCAAGGTGTGATGTTTAAGGGATTGAAAAGTGTAGAACAAAACTTTCGAGACCGAAAGTAATGTACCATTTTGTGATGACGTGGATGTTTTCTTTGATATAGTTATATTTGTGAAATCAAAAATATAGGAATTAGAATCAAAGAATTTTTTCTATAATTAAAGTCACATGCTTGATTTGTAAAGGGTTGGCTATCCAGTTTACGAGTTCGAAGGTTAGTAAGAGTGGTTTATGCTTTACTGAAACTAGTTAGAAAGTTTTGACTGCAGAGGTTTTCGAATTCGAAAACCGTTTGTGATGTACTAAAATGGTCTGACGGGCTGAATGTTTTGAACTGTTAGTAACTTTTGTTAAAATCTTTGGAGGTCCTAGATTCAACCCCAAAGTTTGGGAGCTGATGTGTGAAGGTATGTGTGTGTAAATCTTGGTCTTTGATTCCCTCTCAAATCCCAATTGTCGACATGTATGTATCTTTGATGACATCGGTGTATGCGAGGCCACTTGCCTTGATTTTGTTTTGTAATTGTAAGATTGTGGATGTGTAGTATAATAGGTTACTGGATACTTGTTGGTTAGGTCTTATTTGCATGTTGACGTGCATGGTGCTACCACATCTTTTGCATGTACTTGACTGGATTGCTTGGTTTTGTTTAGGTTGTATTGCTTGTGCTTTGTTCGACACACACACACACACACACACACACACACACACACACATATATATATATATATATATGGATCATTCTCGTATAATTGAAGAGGATGCGCGTACCAGTCCTGAATACCGGAGGTTGGTTGAACATTTCATTGATGTTGCAACAGAACATGCGAGAAGTGAAAATTGTTCTGGAATTAGGTGTCCTTGTAGAAACTGCATGAATGATGCTAATTTAGGTGTTGCTGGTGTTAGGAGTCACTTTATTATGCATGGTTTTGATAAGAGCTATAGACTTTGCGTATGGCATGGCGAGAATAACGATGGTGGCATTAGGGAAGAACAAAATAATGTTGAGAAGGGAGGGCAAAGTTGTGAAATTGAATGTGATGATAAGTTGAATGATTTGACAGACGACGTGGCTAGGCATTTTGTTGGCAAACCAGAAGCTTTAGAAGCCATGTACATGAATAAGAAAACTCCCTTGTATAAGGGCTCGGGTCACACAGTCTTGAGTGCGACTCTGCAAGTTATGAATTTCTGATAATGCAATGACGGAATTTCTTGGACTCATGACAGAACTACTCCCTGCTGACAACAAGATGCCAAATCGTAGTTATGCAGCTAAACGGGTGTTGTGTCCAATGGGAATGGAACTTGAGAAAATTCATGCATGTCCTAATGATTGCATGTTGTATAGAGGGGAGGAGAATGAAAAACTGGATAGGTGTGCAGTTTGTAATGAGCCGCGGTACACAACAAAGAAGGAGAAGTTAGACGTGGGCGCAGAGGTGTCGAATAGAGGGAAGAAACCAACACCTGCTAAAGTTGTTTGGTATTTACCTATCATTCCTCGGTTGGAACGGTTGTTTTCAAATAGACGTGATGCAAAAAATTTGACGTGGCATCGTAGAAGAAATCGTCCCAAGGATGATGTGATAAGACATACTTCTGATGGTGATCAGTGGAAGAAAATAGATGAGCTATATCCTCCGTTTAGTAAGGAAGATCGGAATTTGAGGCTAGGCTTGTCGACCGATGGAATGAACCCTTACGGGGACATGAGTAGCATGCACAGTTCTTGGCTAGTCATGGTGGTGATATACAATTTGCCTTCTTGGTTAACAATGAAAAGAAAGTATGTGTTGTTGTCCTTGATGATTTTAGGGCCTAAACAACCAGGAAATGATATTGATATATATTTGGCGCTACTAATCGATGATTTGAAAAAGTTGTGGTACGGGGAGAATTGGACATATGATGGATATCGGAATGAATGGTTCAAATTGAACGATGTGTTGTTATTCACTATTAATGACTATCCCTCGTTGGGTAATCTTGCTGGCTACTCAGTTAAAGGGCATTTGGCTTGTCCGGTATGTGAGGAAAACACATGTTATTGCCAACTAAGTCATGGGAAGAAGACAGTGTATCTTGGACATAGGAGGTTTTTGCCTACGGACAATGCGTTGAGAAAAGCTAAGAAATGGTTTGATGGAAAAGTAGAAAGACGGGATGAACCTGTTCCCATCTCTGGACCGGAGATTCTAGAAAAAGTGAGAGACATGGAGAATGACTTTGTCAAGTACCATAAAAAGGCCAAGATATGTGGACCGTGGAAAAAGTGTAGTGTATTTTTTGAATTGCCATATTGGGAGTATTTGGGGGTGCGACATTGCCTGGATGTTATGCATATTGAAAAGAATGTTTGTGATAGTCTTATTGGCACCTTACTCGATATTCCAAGTAAATCAAAAGATGGTTTGAAGAGTAGAAAGGATTTGAGCAGAATGGGATTAAGGGAGTCGATTGTGCCTGTAGAAATAGAAGGGAAAAAGTTTTTACCCCCAACTTGCTACAATATGTCTGAAGTTGAGAAAAAAAGGTTTTGTGAGTTTTTGAAGGATGTGAAAGTTCTCACGACATACGCTTCTAAGATAGGCAGATGTGTGAGTGTGGAAGATTGTAAAATTGCTGGTTTGAAATCGCACGATTGTCATAATCTTATGCAGGAGTTGATTGTTCTCACACTCCGTGGGAGTTTGCCTTCGCATGTGCGCAGCTGCATTAATCGCTTATGTCTTTTTTTTAAAGGCATATGTCGCAAGGCAATAAGCCACAGAAAGCTGGACAAACTACAAGCTATAGTGGTGGACGTACTGTGCAGGCTAGAGATGTATTTTCCTCCCTCTTTTTTCGATATTATGGTCCATCTGATTGTTCATTTGGTAAGAGAGGTTAAGTTGGGTGGGCCTGTATTTTTAAGGTGGATGTATCCTTTTGAAAGGTACATGAAGATCTTCAAATGTTTTGTGAAGAATAGGTACAGACCAGACACTAGTATAGTGCAGCGATATGTTACGGAGGAGTCGATAGAATTCTGCATGGCTTACATGAGTGAAGCAGAGGCGGTTGGTGTTCCGCAGGGGAGGCATAATGATAGAAATGATGGTCACGGTTTGAACAGAGGCAAGTTGTTAAATCCAAGTGCTATTGATTTGTGTACCGCTCATTTGTATGTGTTACGAAATCACTCTGATGTGAGCCCATATATCGCCAAATACATGGATGAAATTCAGAAACGACATGGTAATTGGAAAGAGGAGCAAGTTCTAGAGGAACATGTGAGGACATTTAGTGAATGGTTGGAAGAGCATGTACAATCAGGTGAACACGAGGAGAATGTGAAGTGGCTATCAAGTAGGCCGAATCCAACAGTTGTTTCCTTTACAGGATACGATGTTCACGGCTACACTTTTGGAACAAAGGCACAAGATGACAAGGGAATTTCTCAGAACAGTGGAATTTCAGTAATTTCAAATGAAAATTTTCCTTCAAAATGACGAAGGAGGGAGTGCCTGTTACAAGGACAGTAGACACTATGGGACCATTACCGAAATCTGGGAGTTAAATTACGTTGGTACACAAGTTGTTGTTTTTAAGTGTGACTGGGTTCATCCAGATGCGGTGTCTAAAGACGATTCAGTTTGCATCACCCTCGTGAACAGGAAATGACTTGCGTTCAAAGGAGATTCATTCATACTTGCAACGCAAGGCGATCAGGTTTTTTATGTCCCGGATCTAGCTAATCGCGGGTTGGAGGTAGTTTTGAAGGGAAAGAAAACGTATGTCGGTGCGCAGAAGAAGAAGTAGAAAATGCTGACTTAACTGATATACCTTTAGAAGATGTTTGTGAGGGATTTAGCCTGCAGGAGACTACAAAGAACTTGAAGAGATATCAAAGCCGGTTGGATTACGACGAGGGTGTTTGGATAAATGCTAAAGGAAATGCGCGTAAAGGAAGAAAGGTGAAGGTTAAACGGAAGAAAAATGTTGTAAAATAACGATGTTCAACTTTGTTAAGTTTAATTTGACTTTGAATTTAAGTTGCACAAGTATTTTCAAATTTGGTGTAAATACTACTAGGTAGTTTGATTGTGGTTTTTTGTAGTGTTTTATGAGTGTGTAATTCTGTAGTTATGTTTTCGAATTTGAAAACATAAACGTCTGAGAGTTTACGAAGTCGAACCACATGTAACTGAAGTACTTTATCAGACAGTAGGTTCCCCTAAATCTTACCCGTTTTAGAAACTGAAATTACTGAAACACCAGGTATTTTCGAAGTCGAAAAGTATCTTATTACATTGTTTTTGAAATGTTTATAAAACGGTCAATTGAACAGAAGGATACCCTATATGTAACCCGAACAATGAAATATGCAAAATTTTGTAGATTAATATGTTTAGAATTCGAAAATATAGATTTAATATTTTTAGAATTCGAAAATATGGATTTATATTATATTTTACGATTTCGAAAGCCGGTGTGAATATGATAAAAAAAATTCAAATGGAAGAGTTTGACGTTGTTGGCTATTAAAGGACTTAACATTAAGAAAAGATTCAGAATTACAGTTTCGGCACACTTTTGCCAATTATCGCAAGAGTTTCAAAAGATTGCGATGTAGCCCTAGCGACATTACAACTAGTTTACAATTGGCCAAAAACAAAAGCATGCAAAACTGTATACTACCACTAACTGCCCACATTACTTGAATGAAGCAAGCTGGCAACCTCAGGGGAAGTCAAGATCAAACCCGCGACTTAACATACCTATCATGACATTCTTTATCAAAAAAAAGTTTGGGATCATACCCTTCTCTGCCTCTGCGAACCAAGAGCTTCCTTTTGAACGGATTCTTCAGCCGTGCCTTCGCCGCCGTGGAGTCTCTGGGTGCCATCTTGCCGACGTCGAAGATCTATGAGTATGGGGCTTAGGGTTTAAGAATTGGGACTTTTGTGAATTGGGGTTTCTGTTTTGGGCGATTTTTCGTCATATATACTGTCTTACTTTCGAAATCGAAAATACATCAACTTGGGTAGTCTAGGGGGTTTACTCAATCGAAAATTGCTTGTAAATACTCTAAGATGTTTACGAAATCGGAAACAAACACCACTGAATGGACATACAGATTTTAGAAGTAAGTTTTTTGCTTCTTTTTCGAGCTCTGAAACTATATATACAATAACGATTTTGTCCGATTTCGAAAAACCATGATTGCTTGAATACTAAAAATTAAGTGAAGAATAAGAAGGCTAGTTTTCGAAAGCAAAACTTTGGTCCACATGGGTTTAGGGTTTAGCTCATGGGCTAAAATGATAAAATACCTTTAGGTTTAGAAAACTTGGTGATTACCCTATATTTTAGATTTCGAAATATACAACCAGACTATGTCAATGAAGATTTGTTAAAATGAACATAAAGATAATTTTATTTTATTTTTTTACAACTTGCCTGTCAATGAGGTATGTTCGCTTAATAAAAATTTAAACAATCCAACCATACATACATTAACGTTATTCAATAAATATTAGTGCAGTGGTGTGGACATTATGTGATTCATATAGATTACCTGAGTATAACAATACAACAACGTTTCAACGGTTCTATATAGACGAATGCTTGCAGTTAACTAAGCAACGGTTTCAACAAGAGCGATATAGAAGAATACTTGCAGTTACTATCATATAGACATCCGAACATTATAAATTTTCACTATGCAGGGAACATTAGCAGACACGTCAAGGGGTGCTAATTGAGCCCGTCAACTCGCGAGTAGTTCGAGATCGTCTCGGTCAAAACTCGGTCACAACTGGACTCGATTTAGCTCGACTCGAGATCGACTCGACTCGAAAAGTTAACGAGTCGAGTTTGAGGAAAACCTAACTCGACTCGAAAAACTCGTGAGTAACTCGATAAGTATAATTACTTATAGTTTTATAATATTATAAGGTTATACTATATTAGTTCAATTATCTAATCTAGTTAGTTTTCATTTAATACTCAACATTGAACAAACTAAATATTTGCATTGCTATTTACAATAATAATTTCATTATGTATATGTAAAGACACATATTTAATTAGAAATTTGCATAGTACAGACTCTATCAAAATAGGTCACTTGATTATGGATTTTACTTGTTGTATATTTTTCATGGTGGTATTACCATTTATTTAATATGGTAAAATATTAATGTCAAACATACAAAATATTTATTTTATCATTTGTAATTAAGTGATATAAAAAGATATTTTGTATTAATGGTTTGGATGAAGGTTAATGAATAATTTAAAATAAACTATTAATTTGTAGAAAAATTAGTTAAAATTTTATTTGAAAAGGGAAAAAACAATTCGAGTTCAAACTCGCGAGTCGAGTCGATAATCGATAAATGATAACGAGTTCGAGTTGAACAGGATATCATTAAAACTCGCGAGTTCTTTAGTTGATTCGAACATGGTTAATATAGTTTTCGAGTCGAGTCGAGTTACGCAGTACTCGCGATCGACTCGCTCGATTAGCACCCCTAAGCGTGTCACACGTGTAACTATAGTACTAACGCAGGTATGGTAAGTGACTTACTTTATTAGAGATTGATAAAATGTAAAACAAATGTAAAAATTGCGCAAATATAAAGATTGATAAAATTTGTTTCGAACTCGACAAGTAGGGCTTAGGGTTTTGCATCTTGTGGTTTTAGGGCTTAGTAGTAAGTGGTTTAGTGAGTGGGTTTTTCAAACTGAGGAGGAATCATTTACGATTTCGAAATCAGTTTTAAATAGAAGGCTTAGAATCAAAATTTAGAAAACTTCATTTACGATATCTAAAACATATTACATTCAACAAGTTTTTCAAAATCGAAACTCAAACCCTAGATTTTATAATAAGGCAGATTAGAGCCAACCACAACTACACATACATTTGAATGTTTAATCACACACATCTTTAAAACAAAATACCATAAAATATTAATACTAAAACAATTGCTAATGTTGATTGTGACAAATAAAATCAATTCATAGTGTAAACAAATTTAAAAATTCATGATTTGTCGGACAAGTTGCCTTGCAGGTTGGTTTCTCCACTTTGTATAGGTACTTCCTGCCCGATGCCAGAAACCATGTTGTGCCCATCACCTACAACAGTCTCGGACCCCTCAACTCCTCCTCATTTCTTGCCAAGCCACCATATTCTTCTGCCGATTTCTCGGTGTTCTCTTGGTTGACCAGGGGTTCCTCATCATCGCTCGACGTCGAGAGAGTACCAAAATCAGGCTCGGGACCAGGTGACAGCACTATATCAAGCTTGAATTCCTTGATGATTTTATCCTGCATCCGAACAACCTCGTCAAGCTCCTCCTCTTGCTTTTCTAGCTGCTCATCAAAGCAGTCCCACATCCTCATCAACTTCCCCATCATTTTCTTTAGCTTCAATCCTAGAAACATGTCAATGTTAGGCATCATGTTAAAACTAGCGTAAAACAAATTAACAAGCATTGAAATAGCGATACTCACGTTTTGGAAGTGAAGGAGCAGGACCATCTTCGGCGTCCCTCTTCCTCTTTGCAGCTCGCGCAGCCACGCCACTAGCAACAACCTTTTTATTGTACTTATTCGTTTCCAGATCAAGCTCCAAGTGGCAACGCTGGATCCACTTATCGTCGTACACTCGATTCATGATCGGTGCATCAACTGGGACGAAGCGTTGAGTCTTCATGAGCCTAGTAATCAAAGAACCATATGGAAATTGCTTGGTGCTGTGCTTCGCCGTCTTCTTCATGTACTCGGCAACTGCATGCCCTGGGTTGACTAGCAAACCGCGAACAATGTAATAGAAAATCATGCACATCGCTATTGTTGGCTCGCAAGCATGTCCACCTGTCGGCAACACATTTCCACATATCCACTCAAACTCGATCCGGTGCTCACTAGACAGATGCTCGATGTCGTATGCCACCGCTTTCCCAGCTCCTTCACCCTTAGGTGGTTCTGCATGGAAGAATTCCAAACCAAGCTCTACAAGATCTATGGGTTGCTGGTCTGAGGGATCAGGCCACTTGTGATCATAGTAGTTATCATAAACTACACCGCTAGACTCACCTACCAAGGCTGGATAGCTATTCCAAGGTACTCCTAAAGCAGGATTTATACTATACTTTGTCACCGGTATAATAATCCCAGCTACCTTACTATATTCACGCTCATTCGGGTTACGCCCTAAATTCGCATAAAACTGCCTCACAGCATCGGGGTACACATGAGCATCTAGAGTAATTAACTTATCCAAATGCGAAGGTTTGAAATAATCGAGCACATAGGCAAGAGATTTACCGATCTTGGTGCGAAGCTTCAAAACCTTGGTCCCTGTCAAAGGCCTTCTGATCTGCTTGATGTACCGTTCCTCTGCCTCCGGGCTGAAGAAATAGCTACACTCCTCCTCATCGCCTTTCTTGCTATGCTTTTTCTTCCTCAGTTTTGTGGCATTCAGAGTAGCCCCTATCACCTCATCATCATCAGGAACCCTCAACGGTGCCTTTCCCTTCTTCTTCTTCCGCTCTTCAGCCGCCATCTTAGCTGACTTTCCAGTCTTCCCCGCCTGTTCCTCATTTCCACTTTGCTCTTTAGACTGCTGAGAATCAGCCTCCCCGTCAGTATCCTCCTCGGACTCATCAACAGATCGGTCTGCTTTTGTGATGGGTTAGGGTTTCAGTCGATGGAGATTTGGGAATTTTTTGCTAAACAGAATGTATAAAAAGTTGGGTCGACCCATTTTTTATTTATACTAGAACTTGTTTTCGAAGTCGAAATCATCAGGTAAATAAATTTCTCTCTTTTTCCGATTTCGAATCCAACTCAACTGACCCATTTACGAATTCTAAAACATGTCATGTAGAATTTTAACACTCTATAGCATTTCAACAGAGCAATACCCGATCATGCACTCTATTTAGAATAATTTTGATTTTACCCTATTTTCGAATTCTAAAACATTACATGGAGAATTTTAACACTCTATAGCATTTCAACAAAGCAATACCCGATCATGCACTCTATTTAGAACATATTTGATTTTACCCTATTTACGATTTCTAAACGTTTGTATACATTTAGTTTTCGAAATCGTAAACTTGTTTTATCTTGTGTATGTCCAACCAGTGACATCCCCGACCTAGCACCCGAACACGAAATTAATAACTTTGTAGCAACATTATACTTTCGAAATCGAATGTAGAATTGAGTACTTAAAGTCCTTGAGTTGCGATCTCGAAGCTTTGGTCGGAGAAAATTTCTTCATTAAACTTCAATAAATATATAATTTATTAAAAACATATTGTCTTTGGCTTTCGGTTTCGAAAACCTGTGCATATGATTCAATTACAACCAGTGCAATCCCCATGTTATAGCCCTAATTAGTTATAATTTTGTGCATCAAATGTATGGTTTGTTTCGAATTCTAGAGCTCATGCCAGATATGGTTTTCTAGTAAGAAACAAGCACTACTCAGTTTGTGTAATTGCACAGTTTTTTATACATCGAAAACGTGGTAGGGGATATATTGAATTACTTTAATAAAAAGTATTGTTAAGGAAAGGTTTGGATTTCGAAAACCTAGCATGAAATGTCAAATACAGTGAGTTTTCGAGATCGAAAAAGAAAGGATATTTGAATTTTCCATCGTGTATATAAATGTCTCCTACCGGGAATGAGAAGGTTATTTCCCTCACATTTCTATATCTCATCAAACCTACTTTATTCCATACATACTACATCTCATATCTACTTCTCCTACACCAATCTTTCATCCCAAATCCACACCCTCACCATCTTACATATTCAGATTTGAAGTATTGTGTGGGTGAGATTTAATGTATCTTATTTTGTTCAACACTATATGTGGGTTAAATATGAACAAATTTCATAGATTTAAGTAATGTGTCGTGTTTATGTAGATCTCTTGTGCTTCCCATATCATACTAGCTCATGCCATGGAATTTATATGAATCTTGTGTTCAAATGCAAGTAGGTTCAAGTTGTTGCACTACTTTTTTTTTGTTTTGCTAGCTTAGTTGGTTATGGGTAATTTTTTTTTTTTACAAATCAAACTCTATCAAATGCATATGTTCGAGTTTCTTTATTGCTAGAAACCATAAACCGTACATGTTAATCTTCAATTAAATATGAAACAATTTCATTAAAACTCTAGCATGAATGACATGAAATTTTCTAGTAAAACCCTAGGTTTCAATTAATGTTCTGCATTTATGTTAGGTTAGTGTGCCCTAGATACATATATACTACTTCTATTCTTGCATACTAGTTCGTATTGTTATCATGTAAACCGAATGCACTAGTCTAATATGTAGTGACTTTTGTTTAAGGTATCGAATGGCTCCCCTAAAGAAGAAGGTTCAAAAAACATCGGCGAAGAGGGCTAGGGCACAAACGGCTCGAGAATCGGAGGAAGCACTAGATGGATCTAGGTTGCGACCAAGGATTTATTGCCACGAGATAATGAGAAGGATGAAGAAAGGTGTTCTAACACCGATGCAATTCAATGAACTTGGCGAGCCAATCTCACGAGAGAGGAGCAAATGGGCAAGTTGGGTCGGAAAGACGGCGAGAATACGTATAGATATTAAGTACAACAAATGGCGTCTAGTACCTAAGCCTATGAAGGAAAGGCTTGTCGACGAATGCATGGTAAGCTACATATTATTTTAAGAAATGCCATGTATTATATATGTTCATAAATAACAACTAACACCATAACCTAAATGCTTATGTATGCTGCAGCGTCCATTTATAATCGATGCACCTAACATTGAACTTCTCCAAGAGAATACCATGAAAAGGTTGGGGAAGATTGCAAGAGATTATCGTACGATGCTTGCTCGAGACTATGTGTTTGGAGAGAAGAACCACTTGAACCCTAGACTCATATACATAACCATTCCGGAGCAAAGTTGGGAGTTCTTCAAGAAGTATGCCCAAGGATATTATGACGATGTAAGTACTTGAATAATTTTTTTTCCTTACAAGTGGATATTTGTTTATCTACAAATTGACATGGAACTAACATGTGCAACATTTATGTTGACATTACAAATCAGGGGTTGCATGCAACTAATTGTGAGAATGCTAAATGCAACACATTGCCACACCGAATGAGCCGGGGTGGGATAAAATTAGTGGTGGAGCGATATGTGATTGAAGATAGAGAGCGAAGAATCAAAGAGAAGGTTGTGGCCGGGATGCCCGAGGCGGAGGCGAGGGATACAACCCAACCGACGTGTGTTGACGAGATTAAGAATTTCGAGTTATATCTCAAAGCTAGGAAAAGAAGGGTGGTGGATATGGTGATAAGCCGGAGATGACCACTTTTTTGAGAGATCTAGTAAGTTTAGTTGCATTAGTTTGGAGTTGTTATTTTATCTACACCGTTTCTATAGTTACAACTAATATTTTGTTTTAGCCATTACTTTGCTAGGAGTCAAACAAGGATAAGGCCGATAAAGGGGTCTTTGAACCATCAAAGGAGGGGTTTGACATCTTGAGGGAGTGTTTGGGTCGTGGTGAGCATCCCGGTAGAATTAGGACTTACGGCTCTTACGTCACAAAGAAAGATCTCGTTAACAAGAGTGAGAAATCGAAGCCGTCTAGCGATAGCTTGATTCAAAAGTTGTACGAGGAGATAAAGGAGCTCAAAGAAAGCCAAGGGAAGCGAGACATTGTCCTTCACATGCTTGCTAAAAGCAGTGGCACTAAACTCCCCAAGGACCTTGAACACATCACCACACGTTGGGAACCGACCGAGCCCGATTCACTTCTTCGTGAACCATCTCATCATGACCCTTTATCCGCTTCTCCAATAGAAGATGAACATGAGCATGTGCTTGACGATGTTCCTTTTCAACCCTATGTCAACCCAAGTCTCCATGAAGGAAACCGTGAATCAATGGTTAGTAAACTATCCTTAATCTAAGTATTTTTAAGTACTTTCTTTTAATCATTACAACATATAAGTACGTATTAGATATTCATGAAGTAGTATTAAATGTTTTCATGTTATATTCAAGGGATCTTATGCATGCTTGCTCTACGTTGACCTTGGAAATTCGAAACCCCCCTTTTTAGTAGCAAATGGCATTTTTGAGGAGTCTATTAGAAAACATCACCATAAGGACGTGCCTGAGGGCCTGAGTGTTGTTTCAATTTTAGACATCTTCTTTGAAAATACTTTGTTGCCTATTCCCGAACCATCAAACCGATTGCTAAAGGGAATAATGGGAATGCTTTTGATGTGGCCTAGGAGGCTGATTAGGGTAGAGGGCTTAAGGGAGGATGAGCCGACCAATCTATGTCCACCATCACTAGTCAAGGGTAAACACATCTTTGCTATTGATTCAACTAAGAAACCAATAGAGGCCAATGTGGATGACATGCCCCCTTCCCTTAGACTATTGTTTGAGAAGATATCCGACCACAACCAACTTGGGACGTACGACTTCCCTTCTCCTACACCCATATTCGGAGTTGACAAACTTATTACGATGTGTTGGGTGGACTTTGAAGACTTGTGGAGGTTTGACACGATAACGGAGACTCTTATGTCTTTATTTCAATGGTACGTTTTCTAGTTCATAATGTTTGTTTCTCGGTCGCTTTAATTTTTAATTTATCAAACCCCAAATGTTAATTAACAATCCTTGCTCATTTTGTTGAATGAAGCTTCTTACACAACATTGCACAAAGTCGCGGTCGGCCTTGGATTGGTTTTCTATGCCCCAAGCATAATCAAGAGGTTGTCCATTCTCGCGATGAACGACTAGACTACTTGAAAGTTGGTCTAAGTGATCCTACTAAAGTACTCTTCTTGTTGCCCCTACTCCACAAGTAAGTGAAACCTAAATGGTCTACATTTTGCTTTCAATACAAGGCTCCCTAGTTTATTAAATTATTTTGTTAATGTGCTGAATTAGGGGACATTGGCGTTTGGTTGTCATCAACAAGACAACTAAACAAGTGTATTGGATTGATTCTCTCCACCATGAACTCATCCCTTCTTTTGTTGGATAGCAAAGCAAGCGTTGGAGTTTGTCAATCCCAATGGTCAATCTGCTTTCGGGGTTCATGAAATCAAGGTTGGCTTACGCTACTAATTTATTTCATTGATTTAGAATGCACATGCCTACCAATGCTAAGTACAGGTGATTTTTTTCCCTAGTACAAGAAGCAAAATAGTTGTTGGGAATAAGGTTATTTCACCATGGCGACGGCACTTCAAGTTGTCTCTTTTGCTAAGTTGAACAATTACTTTGAATCGGTGAGTACTTACTATATTATTCCTAACTTGTATTATTATACTTGTTTGCCCGATCATGTTTGTTAAACTTAATTTTTATTCTTCATTTCTTGACTAGCTTTTTAAGAAGGACTCGACTCCTTACACAGTTGATGACATGAAAACCGTTATCAACAACTTTGCGTCGTACGTGCTAAATGTTCGGGGATCAAGACTTTCAAAATAGCATTAGTAAGAACATGGCGTATGACGTACATTGTGTGGTGGTTTTTTTGTAATGTTGAATATTTTTCCCTTCCCATGGTCATGATGCGCTACAAATATTCAATCTTTTGCTACAATAACGGTCATTTTTTTATCATTAGATGCTATGGTGCATTATGTATTTTGGATATCGCCAATGGTTGGCTTGATTAAATATGAGTCATTTTTATTACGTTATTTTTGGGTTTTGCATCATCCAATTCTGAAATTGCCCGGTTCCGGCATCGTTATTAGTCACCCTAAAAGAAAACAATTTGTATTCACCACAATTTCGATTTCGCAATAATCTGCTTCCCAATATTTTCGATTTCGAAAACAAGATGTACTGCAGTGAACCAATCCAGTGGCATCCCCTATTTTAAACCCGATAAAACCGACCAAATACATTAGAATCACCAGTCTTCCGAAATCGAACATAAATGAAATAGTCATCTAACTTTCGGACTCAAAAGATGTATAAGTCATAACTCTATTACACGACCGAAAAGATAACAATAAAAAACCTAAAACAAGTTGTTTCGAAATCGAAAACTAATAGGGAATCGAATTTGAAATTCGAAATCGAAAAAAAAAATGAAACCCACACACCCTACTTGCAGCCCTGTTATGAAACTTTTGCAACCTAACTTCAACCTATTTTAGACACCGAAACTATTATCATATCGCATTATTTACGATATCGAGAGACTGAATCAAAAGTGCTCTTCATAGACAAATACTTCGATCTCGTAAATGTGTAGCAAATAATGGTCAAATACAGTTGGGCATATTCAATAGTTTTCGAGATCTTATCCTCGGCAAACACTTAACTTGCTACTCGTAAACATTATACTATGTACTCAAACTTTGTGAATCGTAACTTTGATGACATGTTCGTTTTCGAAATCGTGAGTGTGTATGTTTTCTATTCGAAAGTTTCTACTTCAGCTCAGGGACCATAACGCCATGTTTTAAGTTTTCTTGTCGTAAACCCCTGCCTTTTTGGTTTTCGAGTTCGAAAACTATGCACGGCGGGTCCTTCCGCCGTGCAAAACTGGACTGCTGATGGACGACGGTTCCAGTAACGGCGGGTACAACCACCGTGTATACCCCGGATTACCGCCGTTAGGGCTATCAACCTCCAGTAATGTCACCACTACCGAATTCCAAATCTATTCATCTACACATTCACACAATTTTGCCATAGCCTTTTTTCGATGTTCATCAAACATAGTGAAATCACTAGTTCCTTGTGTAGGCTCGTGGTCTATTATATGAATGCCAATCTCTTACATTCGAATGAATTTATGAAGCGTAAAGCATGCAACATTAATTGACATTTGATGACAATTTTCAATTTGAGACATTCTTTTTATAACTCTCCGGGTACTTTTTGTACAGATAATGATAAAAGCGTACCAATGTGGTAGCCGTAACTCTCATGTATATACTCAATATTTACATGGAAAAGTCTATACTAGCCTTTACCCTAATACACCTTGTCAATCTTTACGGGGTGCAATGACCGATAGATTGGATCTATGTTTACAAAATAAATCACTAGAAAGACCCTTAGTAAATATATCAGCAACCTGCAACTGTGTCGGAATTGAATGAACTCAGAGACCACCATGGGCAACCATTTCTCGAAAAAAATGATAATCAACATCAATATGTTTGCTGCGATCATGCTGAACAGAATTAGCAACAAGATATGTCGCAGAAACATTGCCACAATATAGAGTGACCGGATGACGAAAATAGAACCCAAAATCAGCAAGCAATTGACGAAGCCAAATAGTCTCTGCCGCAGTGTAAGCAACAACATGATATTCGGCCTCCGTAGAGTACTTCGACACAGTAGGTTGTTTCTTAGAGCGCCAGGAAATCAAATTCTTCCCTAGGAACACAGCATAGCATGTGGTGGAGCGACGAGTGTCCGGACAACCAGCCCAATCAGCATCGGAATAAGCAATCACCGTCTCCAGAGAATTTGCTGCATGGAGGAAAATACCAAACTCTATAGTGCCCTGCAAATACCTAAAAATCCTCTTCACAGCATGAAGGTGAGTAGTACATGGAGCATGCATAAACTGAGAAACCATACTAACAACATAAGCAATATCTGGACGAATCATAGTTAAATATTGCAATGCACCAACCATACTATGATATTCAGTGGGATCAGCAAGAAGTTCACCATCAACAGATGACAATGTAACTCTAGAAACACTAGGGGTCCGTACAGGATTAATTGTGTGAAGGTGAAACTTGCGCAACAAATCAGACACATATTTTTGCTGAGACAAAAATAAACCCTTAGGAGTACGAGACACCTGTAAGCCTAGAAAATAATGAACATCTCCTAAATCCTTCATATCAAACTCAGAAGACAGAACATAGATGAAATTGTGAACTAAGTCATTACTACTACCGGTTAGAACTATATCATCCACATAGAGAAGTAAGATAAGCATGTGACCCTTATATTTAAGAACAAACATAGAAGAATCACAACGGGTACATTTAAAACCAATGGAGATAAAGAAATTGCTAAATCTAGAGAACCAAGCTCGAGGAGCTTGCCATAACCCATAAATGGACTTACGTAACCGACAAATGTGATGAGGACGAGAAGGGTCAGCAAACCCAGGTGGTTGACGCGTCAAAACCTCTTCATTCAAAAAACCATGTAAAAATGCATTTTTAACATCAAGTTGACGGACAGTCCAATTAAGAGAAATAGCAAGAGTGAGAACCAATCGCACAGTAGTAGGCTTAACAACAGGACTGAAAGTTTCAAAATAATCAATACCCGCCTGCTGGTGATTTCCGAAAACAACAAGTCTGGCCTTAAACCGCTCCAATGACCCATCAGAATTGTATTTAATTTTAAACAGCCATTTACATCCAAGCACATTGCGATTGAAGTCGCGAGGTAACAACTCCCAAGTATTATTTTAAAGTAATGCATTATACTCATCAAGCATAGCCTGTCGCCAACGAGAATCTTTGGACGCTTGTTTGAAATTAGAAGGCTCTAATTCTACAATATCTGATTTTAAATTCATTAACCGGCGAGTCTTGGAAATACCAGCTTTAAGAAGAGTAACCATGGGATGAGCATTGGAAACCAACGACTGTGAGGAAGAGGCAGTGGAAGGCAAAATAGGAGAGGAAACACTCGGATGGATGACCGACTGGGAAGGTACACTAGACGGTGACGGAGAGGGACTGGAGTCAGCAGATCGAAGCTAAGGAGACGCAGATACAGCCGGACTATGAACCAGGCTAGACGCGGGAGACCGATAGACAGGAGAGATTGACTCAGTAACCGGGCTAGACAATGAACTCGACATATCCATAATTTCTAGGAACACAGGATCCATCATAACTGGAGGTGAGCTAGGAGGCGACGCGAGAGAGGGCGAGATACGATGTGACTCAATAGAACGTACTAGAGACGTGCTAGGAGGAGGAGACACTGGAGAAGGAGATGACGATAATGACGGGAATGTTGACTGAGTAGACGAACTAGATCCCGTAGACACCACAGTAGGCGACCAACCCTCAGAAAGATCAAGCGGTGAGGAAAAGGGTATTCTCGACTGAGAAGGAAGGAGACTACGATAGGGAAATTGTTTTTCATGGAAAAGAACATGACGACTAACATAAAGTCGACCAGTGAGAGGATCAAGACACCTATAACCCTTATAATCAGATGCATAACCAATAAAAACACAATGTTTTGATTTAGGTTGTAATTTGTTGATTTTAGGATCCATTTGAAGAGGAAAACAAGCACAACCAAAGACTTTTAAAAAATCATAAGATAGAGAACGATGAAACAATTTTTCAAATGGAGACACACCACCTAAGTTCAAGCTTGGTAAATGATTAACAGTAAAAACAGTTTGAAACACGGCATCAACCCAGAATTGAGCAGGAAGATCTGACTGAACAAGCATTGTGCGCGCCATTTCAATGAGATGGCGGTGTTTGCGTTCAGCAACTCCATTCTGAGCTTGTGTGCCGGGACATGATTTCAGAAAAATTATTCCACATTTAGTAAAATGTTGGAGAAGAATTATCAAATTCCCGACCTCCATCACTTTGGAAAATCTTAATTTTGCAATTAAACAGATTCTCAACCATCTTTTGAAATTTTTGAAATTGTGAGTAAACCTCGGATTTTCTACGCAAAAGATAAACCCATGAAAAACGTGAGAAATCATCAACAAACACAACATAATATCGAAAAGACTGGTTTGATAATACAAGAGATTGCCAAACATCACTATGAATCATATAAAAGGGATATGGAGCAGAATGTTGAACTGGTTCAAAAGGCAAACGATGAATTTTTCCCAATTTGCAACAAACACAATCGTCATGAAATTTTGAAACTTGAAATCAAGTTCCCTATAACTCTAGAAGATGTATGACCCAAATGAGCATGCCAAATATCACCAGACTCCTTAGTGGCTAGAAAAGCAGGTACGGATGACTGAGGAATCACAAACGCTGGTTGGATTGGATAGACACCATTCTTACTGGCCCCCTCTGGAAGCACGTCATCCGTTTCCTTGTCCTTAACCCAAACAGAAGAATCATCAAAACTCATAATACACGCATTTTCTTTACACAACTTATTGACAGAGAGGAGATTATGTTTAAGACCAGAGACATGACAAACAGAGGATAAGCTAAGTGGGCGTGAGGGTGTTTGAATTTCCATTTTACCAACATGTTTAATTGAGAGAGTGGTACCATAGCCAACAAAAACAGAACTTGAACCATGATATGGGGCTGTAAAAGAGAGTTTACCTTCTTGATGAGTCATGTGCGAAGCAGCCCCGGAATCCGGATACCAGACAGTCATTTGCTTCACCACCAACAGACAGGGCAGCGAAGGCTCTAGTAACACTATCTTGACCAGGGGGCACAAAATTTGGATTATATCTGTGAGGACAGAACTGTGCGACATGACCTGGAGTAAGACAGAAACAACAAGAATCGGGAGAGGGAGTAGAGCTAAAATTGCCATTGGATGAATTACTTCCTGCTGAGCACGCATTATTAGTAACACAGTTGGTGAAAGGCAATAATGAACATGACAAATCAGAAATATTACTCATATCATTGTTACGATTTCTGTTGTTATTTGCAGCTCCACTACCTACCGTTGATCCTTCTGAGTGATTTGAATTTCTACGATTATTGTTACCACGACCTCCTCTGTTGCGATTGTTTTTGTTCTTATTCTTGCCACCCCCTGAACTCTTGGATCCAGTAGACGAGGAACCAGATGACTGTAGTGCCACGAGTGCATGGGAAGAAGTCTCAGTAAGATCTTTCGAATGTTTCAGACGTTGCTCATGAAGTAACAACTTGGGATGTAGATCATCGAAACTCAGCTCCAGTGGATAATGAATCAAAGTGGTAACCAAATGAGTATAATCAGGGTCTCCCTCCACACCAAAGAGTGTAGACTGAACCAAGTCATGATTCGAGACAGGACACTTGATAGCAGCAAGAGAATCCGCTAACATCTTGACATCACCCAAATATTCATCCATAGATTAAGAATCGGCCTTTCTTAGTCTAGTTAGTCTACCCTTCAACTCCATAGCCATACTAGCTTGCATAAAACATGACTGTAAACGAACCCAAATATCACGAGAATTATGCAACTCATGAACATCAACAAACACATTCCGAGATATCGTGGCAAATATCCAAGTTTTAACTTGTTGATCAACACGTAAGTATTCAGAATATTGTGAATTTTGAATCAAAGTACTCCCATTTGCATTATAAATAAAATGAGTGGGGAGAGACATAGTACCGTCAATAAAGCCGAGTAGCTGATGTGCTACCAAAAGACAAGTAATCTGAGTCTTCCAAAGCAAGTAATCTTCTGGAGATGACAGTTGAATCGTGACTAAATTGGATGGATTTGGAGCAGACAAATGGGGAAGGGAGCAACCTTGCTGACCAGTAGAAGATCCCAAAAAACCTTGATTGTTCTCATGGCGGTGGACTGAAATTGTTGATACGGACCAGATACAAACTGATTATGCTGAACCGGAGTTGCTGCGTACTGTTGCTGTTGAAATGGAGCAGATGTAACGGACTGATTGGCTGAAACGGAGCAGTAGTGAAGATGGTCTGCTGAAACGGAGCGAAATAGGGGTTCTGCTGGAACGGGGCCACGTCGGCGCGTGTATCCCACGCGCCAGGAAGAGGAGGCGCGGCTGGGGCTTGGGCGCGTGTGATCCACGCGCCAGGGGAGTTCGGCTAGGTTGGGACTGGGGCGCGTGTGATCCACGCGCCGGATGAGTACGGCTCGGTTGGTGCTTGGGCGCGTGTGATCCACGCGCCTGATGCGTCGGCCGTGTTTGGGGCGTGTGTGATCCACGCACCCGTGTCTCTTGGAGCCCCTATCATCGGTGCTACTGTTCCCGGGACCTCTAGAGGTCGTTTCGGGACGCCTAGAGGTTGATTTGGGACGCCTGGACGCTGATCTGGGACGACGGCGGGAGGCATGATCCCCGACGAAGCTGCAGCGGGTGGGATGGGCAATCGAGCCGATTGGAGCGTCAAAGTAGCCGAGGATTCCAGAGACGGCAACGCAACGGCAACGGAAAGTGACCGGCTTGAAGAAGAGGGCCATCGGCGGGCAGAGGTTCCAGTGACAGGCCCAAATCCTCTCTTGTCGGAAAATTCTACATCGGATCGGAGAGGAGAAGAGAGTTTTTTTTTTCTTCAAAAATAAAACCTAAACTCTTGATACCATGTACAGATAATGATAAAAGTGTACCAATGTGGTAGCCCTGACTCTCATATATATACTCAATATTTACACGGAAAAGTCTATACTAGCCTTTACCATAATACTTTTCAACTGTCCAAATGCACCTTCGATTTTCATTCTCAATGAAGAATATCGTTTGTTAAAATGCTCCGCCTTACATCTAGGTGGTGCATGTCTAAACTCTGGTACATGTTTTCTTACTCTTGTACCAGAATATTGAGCCATGTATCCAAGAGTGTTTGGATACCCGGAATCAACCAAATAATATTTTCCTACATAAATTGAACAATAGAAACAACATTATGAATTTGGAAGAGGAAAAATAAATTAAATTAAAATGAGAGGTTAAAAGAGAATATATTATATTTGGTGCCGGATACATGGGATCTTAGGATGATTCGGATGCATCTTATTAAAAGGAAAAGAGATAGGTTCTGAGATTTAAAACCATGAAAAAAACTATCGACTTAAAACAATGATGATTGTTGAGTAGCCTACTGTATACATTGTTGAGTAGTAACGCCCATGGAGTAGCATATCAGCAAGCATTGCCAATGGGATTGTCAAGGACATGCCCAGTGTTGAGACCAAATGGGAAGTCCAAATCACAAAAAGTGCACTGAATTCATAAAGTTACAAAGTATTCTTTAGGACCTTTAAGCTAAGAAAAGATACATAAAAATACAGGTCACAAAAAGATGCACAAACATATAAAGAAAGCTCAACAAATCATCGCCAAATGAATTAAAGTCCATACATACCATAAGTAATCAGAAACAACACTTCCCAACAAGTTATTCAGCAGAAGAGCTTCCCTGATGGATGCTGATCCAGGATCCTCGAACTTTGGTTCTATTCCTAGTGCATAAGTAGCAATATTATATATAATATTGACCATATTATATATATCGAAAACGTATTTTTATTTTGGACGGCAAAATAAGCAAAATACGGACTGCATATAGCATGCCCCTGTTGCAAAGACATAAATATTACTGCATAAACTCAAACCACTTACAGAGAAGCCATATAACCACAGATGGCTGCATTTAACAGTCATGGTAATGACAAATGATTATCAGTTCAGCCATATCAATTTGAAGCATAGGACACGGAAGACGTGTATACTATCAATTTAACGTTGAATTATTTAGTAATCCATGTGTTTTGAAATAAGGATGTGAACTACGATTTATATATTTCTTAAATAACTGAGAGCACATTCACCTCCAGGAGCATAAATTAACCAGGGATCCACACTAGTTTACCCTCTCAATGAAGAGGTATAGCATCAAATCTTGCATATGACATCTATGAGAAACTTTTCACATATTTGATTTCATGGGTTGGTTTTTATTTGATTGTGCTCGGTTGATTTTCCTAATGTTGGATTCCTTTATCTGATGTTTTCAGAAATTTATGATATCTTTCCAGTGAGTTATTTGAATGGTTATATTTATATACTGAAAGTATAGAGATCATGTCGGTGAGATATTTGATATCATCCTGGTAATTCTTTTTGATGAATAACGGATTTGATCAATCCGATTATTGATTATGGGATTATGCTGATGAATAACAGTAATGCGAAATAAGATTGATAAACTCTAAAGAAAAGGAAATTGTAGATGGAAAAAAGAAAGGTTTGAATTTATTAGAAATTGTAATTATTTTATGATAATGTAGAAAAAGGTGAAGGGAGAAGGGAGAGGAGAAAAAGGAGAGCCAGTAGATTAGATTTAAGTAAAGGGCCAAGATTTTAAGTAAAAATAAAAGAGTTGAAGGAACGTGTCCCTCAAAAATATTAAAAAGAATACAAAAATTTACCTCCATTGCAAGATGTCATTTAAACACTTCAAAAGACCTTCTCAATTTATTGAGGTTCATATTAATACCCTCAATTTATTTATACAATAATACTAAAAAGTATATGTATTTAACTAATCAACTTTTATATAAATTAATTATTATTAGCAACACATCACATTGATTTACAATGTACCTTATTCGAAATGAAAGTTTCATAAATTTCAAACATCATAGTAATTTTATTCACGTCATAACGAAGTCAAATAATAAGTTGACAAGTGTATTCGATTTTTGAGCAAGAAGCTCTATACAATGAAGATGCTCTAATGAAGAATAAGAGGATGGTATTTGATTATAAACCTTCAGCCTAATCGTGGAGTTAGCAAAAGGAAAAACCATCCAGATCATGATTAGCACATAGTACATCATAGTCTCTCGTTGTATGTTGTCTGATAACTAGGATTTTTGGGCTGAGGAACTGAAGGGGAATATGTGTAACACCCCAATAGTGTAAACCACGGTTCAGTTAACAAAGATCACATGATTAGTGATTTACCACATCCAAATTTTGAAATATGTATATATATATACACACACATACACCAGTGAACAAGGATTTTACCCCGCATAATTAGCTTGCTGGATCGCAACATGTTCTTTTTGAGGCTTGTGAACAAGGTTTTGCAGGCAAACAATACTGTTCAGATTCACTTATTTAGTTTAGAAATTGCCTATTTGATATGTTGTGCATCAGTATGGGAAGTGCAATCATGGACATGGATAACGAATGCAATTACTCGAAATGTTCGCAAACCGATCTTAATCTTCAGTGAATGAATCTCGATTGTCCCATAACAGGATTCACGTGATCAAGTTGTCGGCCTTATGAATTTGAAAACCATGGTTCTTAGTTGTGCCAAAAATCACGATAGTGAATCAGCTGCTAACCTAATTGCCCTAAGCTAGATAATCTTAGCTATTGGAATGGGAATTCCGGATTCTTAATAAATGTGACTGATTAGTGAAATTTCTGACACCAAACATTTACGGGTGATTATTAGATCAATCAATTAAACGCGGAGACTTTCATCAACAAGAGATACCACAATCAGTGATAATCCATTTCTTACTAACCAAGCGGGGATATAATCACAGGTTGTTAGAAGTGAAAGCCACTCGACCGTAGGGAGAGGAGCGCTAGGCGTATTATCTGTATCAATTGCGATTTAGTAAGTAAGCTCGTCAATATTAAAGTTTCACGGGCAGTACTTTACAATATTGTATCTAATCGTTCATGTTCAAATTACTTAAACTAGTTATTGCTAATGTTAAAAAGAGTCCTACCCTTTTTGACAATAAGATGCAGATGATTGTGAAAAAGAACAGAATGTTGTAAGTGAAAGTTGAGATAATACTATAAATAGAAATCCTTTTAATGATCAATTTTGACTATGAAGTCGGATACAAATTGTACATTTTATGACTCTTCACAGAGTATTTAAAGCTGTGGTGAGCCGTATAAATTCACTCAATCATGTGAGATTTTAACATTTTTTAAAAAAGGTTAGAGATTATAACAAACCATCTTTTACGCAATTTGACTTTGACAAACAAGTTGAAAGGAAGGCTAAAACAATTTTGAGTCGTACACGATCGAATATGAAATACTCCCAGGCAATTTGAGTCATAGGAGTATTCTAACTCCTACTATCAGATGCTGATGCAGATTCTGTTTTCTCGTGGTTTATCAAGTACAGAACTTTACTTCAAAAAATTGCTCCTAATTTAAAACATCAAACATTTATTAAAATATTTACAAATAAACATTTATTAAAACATTCACAAAATTGGCTTTATAAATTGATATACACGGAAAAAAGATGGATATATTAACATTAACTAAACATTAATGTCCAAAATAAATAAAGCCTGATTTATTACTAACATCCTATCTGATTTAGAGTTTCAACTACATGAAAATTTAGATCTTGCAGATAAATAAGCCAATTCTACATGCAGTAGAATCTTCCACCCAAAGAAGAGCTTTTAAACTTCCCTGCAAAATAGAACACCAGCAATAAATGGAAAGATTTAATCAGGTCCCATAGATCAGTACTAAAGATCCGAACTAAAACATGTCAAACCTAACGAAACAAAACAACCATGAGTAAAGTAAACACAATTGGTATCCAATCGGACGAATCAACACTAATCTAAGCAATTCTTTTGAGATCTTAAAAGGCAACGGTTTGTATAAAGATTTCACGGCCTAAAAGGATGAGATTTGGCCTCTGGCGTGAAATCTTCATACAAATCGTAACCTTGTAGATCTCGGATCGGTTTCATGGACGGGCGATTGAGAATTGACAGTGGCTGGGATGGAAACAAGGGGGCTTCTTAAGAGGCAAAGGAAATTAGGTCTGAAGGCTATGCAAGTCTTACGGCGGATGCTCTACACATATGCTTGTATTTATAGGCACTCGCTAGGGTTTTGGAAACGCGTTGGGGAATGGGTTTACGTGTATTGGACCCAAATTGTTTCGTGGACTGGGCTTAATGTGTTTAGGTCCAATTCTTCAAGTGAATAGAAGAAAATTTAATTAAAAGCTTAGCAAACCTGATGAAACTGAACTAAATTATAAATATAGTTGGAGCTGAATTAAAAATTGTACCATAATATATGGATGAAGCCATTCAAGTCTTAAAATAACTGAATTAAATTGAATCTTTTGAAGATTAACTACCTTTTGTGTTGTGCTACTTTTTGAATCCATACGAGTATAAGCCAGAATACTGTAAAGAATACTGTAAAGACAGTGAAACTAAACGCTATTCGAAACATGTAAATAGCATATAAAGATCATGGCACAAACCATTTCTTGCACACCGTGATCGCCATGTAAGATTTTATGAAAAATAACGAGACAACTAAAATACTATTGGTGACTTATAAGCGGTTAGATTTTAATAACCCAAGTTAAATCTGTCATTAATATGTTACCAGAGTTTGGTATCAACATTCTTGTCTTTAATTAAACGCATATACATACATGATACATATGGGCGCATACTCTGCAGACAAGTGAAGCTCTAAGCTTCAGACCCCAATAATCTTCTAAGTCTAGTATAGCTGCAGTTGTCAGCGAGGTTAGCGAGAACAAAACCTGCAAATACCTGAGATTCAAATAAGGACTTGTCAGTAAAGTCGATAGAGATCAAAAACCATGAAAAACTATCAACTTAAAACGATGATGTTAGTGTAACCTGAATGCAGCCAACTATGTACATTGCCGAGTAGTAACGTCCATGGAGTAGCATATCAGCAAGCATTGCCAATGGGATTGTCAACGACATGCCCAGAGTTGCGACCAAAGGGGAAGTCCAAATCACAGAAAGTGCCCTGAAATTCATAAAGGTACACAGTATTCTTTAGGATCTTTGAGCTAAGAAAAGATACATAAAGATACAGGTCACAAAAAGATTCACAAACATACAAAGAAAGCTCATCAAATCATCGCCAAATGAAATAAAGTCCATACATACCATAAGTAATCAGAAACAACACTTCCCAACAAGCTATTCATCAGAAGAGTTTCCCTGATGGATGCTGATCCAGGAACCTCGAACTTTGGTTCTATTCCTAGTGCATTAAGTGGCAATACTGCAAAGACATAAATATTAATACAGAAACTCAAACCACTTTCAGAGAAGCCATATAACCACAGATGGGTGCATTTTAACAGTCATGATAATGACAAATGGTTATCAGTTCAGCCACATCAATTTGAAGCATAGGACACGTAAGACCTGTATACTATGAATTATTTAGTAATTCATGTGTTTTGAAATGAGGATTTAAACTATGATATATTTGTTGAATAACTGAGAGCACTTTCACCCCCAGGAGCATAGATTAACTAGGGATCCACACTAGTTTACCCTCTCAAAGAAGAGGTATAGCATCAAATCTTGCATATGACATCTGTGAGAAACTTGTCACTTACTCAGCCACCAAAGCCCTAGGAGAGTAAATAGTCCTATATATCCAAGAATCTTCTGCATATCACTCTTGTCACCGTTCGGTCCAGCAGATTTCTTGAGCATCACTGCACATCACAATTAAGTAAAATTATTTCTTTAGACAAGGAGAACAGAAAATTCATGATCTCAGGCTGTAGAATGTTTTTCTACACTTCGTAAATTAATGATCTCAACCTGTATATAAGCCATAGCATACAGCTGAAAGTAGACCAAATACGTCTCCGATGATGTTATGCCTTTTGCTCCTAGGTAACATCAATGAGGCTTAATAATGACGTAGCATAAACACACTTTTTCAGAAATAATAATGATCTTTTGCTGGAAAAAAAAAGAAGACAATATACAATGTATACAACAATCTTAACAGAAGTAGCTAATAGAACAAGAGTCAAAAAATAATATACTTATCATGGTAACAGAACAGTAATATCACCAACTTAATTACTTAGCACAGAAAAAATTTTAAGACTAATAGTCACAACTTTAATGAGACTGCAGGAGGAAGAGAGATGTAGAGACATCCTCAGAATGATATTACGAACAAGCTCTCACTAATGCTAGAAAAGTGTTGTCCTTGTTCAGCAAAACACCCAATTTGCTATCCTAGCTTGTTACCATTCTATCAAACCAAGGTTTACGAAGTATGAACTATATATCCAAATCAATTTATGGACTATGAAGCACATAAAGTAATTTGTTTTTCCATCAACAGTAATCTGTTTCACGACACTATGTTTTACAAGGCCATAGGTAAACGTGAAGCCAGATCCGACACGATAAACCTTGTCAGAAAATAAATCTGATATTTCCTTTTTAGGGTCAAGCAATAGTAGCAGAAGTACCACTAGCTCAAGTTGTTTTTTGCATAGCCTTCTACATTGTTTTAAACAATAAACATCCTACAAGTCTATTTGGGTAACTTGTTCTGATCTGCCTACTTCTGATAAAAAATGAGCTATACTTACTCATACGTTGATTCTTGTTCTACAAGCTACTTTGCTATATATGAGTAAGTATAGTTCATTTTTTATCAGAAGTAGGCAGATCAGAATGAGTTACCCAATTAGTATCACTAACTGACATACTTAGCAACTAGCACATCAGAGAATATTCTGTGACCAATAGTGACAAATTAAATGGGGCAGCAAAAAGGAAGAATTATGAACAAGCTTTCACTAAAGCTAGCAAATTGTCATTCACTGTTCAGCGAAAACCCTGTTTTGCTATTTTAGCTTGTACACTGTTGTATGAGCGACATTTAAAATTATTGGTCCTGAATAACATAAAAAAAGAAGAAAGAACAAAAATTTCCAGTCAATTATGAAGCATAATAAATGGTTTGTATTTCCATCAACAGTAATCTGTTTTGAAACTTAGTTTTCCAATGGTTTAGATAAAGGCATTACAGTGAAGCCAGATCAACAAAATAGACCCTCACTAGAAAGATATCTGATCTTTGCAGTTTAGGTTCAAGCAAAAGTAACAGAAGTGATTACCATATTCCTCTACAGTGATATAAACTTCGCAATCGTTTAATCGGGTAAATGTGCAGTGCCTAATATGTGCAATATTTGGGCAAAAAGTGAGCAATACTTACTCAGAGGCACTCTGCGTTTCATCCAAAGCCCATGTTTTCCCAAACGTGGTCATTGCAACACCAGCCATGCTAACACCTACAGCAGCAATCTTAGCAAAATTTATGGATTCCTTGCCAATGAGTGCTCCGAGTATAAGAGTGAAGAGCCCTGATGTAGAATTCAAGATGGTTGTACTAGCAACACTGGTGTTAGCTAGAGCCGAGCTCGATAAATACTGCAAAAAATAATTAACAGCGAGTATGTTAGAATAAAATGTATCTTAGGAGGCATGCATTTCATTAACTTCTGAACCACAATAACTATTATAAAATTCCCAGTGTTGGCACATAGATATTCACATTAAAAGCATATGGCTGTAATATTGATGCCATATATGTATTAAATTGGAAGCACGAAACATGCACGACTGAAAATTCTTTCTATAATTTTCTAAACTATCCCACATTCAAGTATGGAAATTGAACATGAGCTTGAAAAATGAAAGGCCTCAATATGAGGATCAACTCAGAGATATAGCTGATATTCTCAAAACAAAATGCTTAGCAAAACCAACCCCACAATTGACATTTCCAAAGACAGAAACAGTACCCTAACCCCACAATTACCTCTGTGAGAAACCATATAGGAGCGAGATAAAAGGTGCACGCGTAAGCTTCCCATGAGCTAGCCTCCTGTGTGTTAGGCAGCACAACAGGAGTCTCATCACATTCTTCAAATGTCAAGAGTGCTTCTTCTGCACTGACATCCATATCATCCTCAAGGAAGTAATCAAAGTGTTTGTGTTTGATTTCATTGCTCCTGAGAGGAATGTCCATGTCAAGTAACGGGTCCAGATACCTCTTCTTCGTTCGAGACTTTGACATCAAACCCCTCTCCAACAAACTGCGTATCCAATCCTTACAAGCTGCTATGGGCAGGAATATCGCCATCAAAGAAACCCCTAGATAAGTAATGGCAAACGGTTGCCGGTACTCATCTAAGATTTTCTGCAAGATAAAATTTGCAGCATTCATTAGTACATGAAAACACCGAACTAACTCAACAAATATCAAAGAAAATTCCATCAAAATTTTAGAAAAAAAAACCAATTCGAATTTGAGTGGATATTCGATTTAGCACGAAATCTGCACGCAGCTAGAACAAAGATGAACACAAATCGTGCGATCATATCTATGAAGAAAAACCCAATTCACATTCCATACTTCGAATTCGAGTAGATACTCCACATAGCCCGAAAATTGCACGCAACAAGAACAAGGATCAACAAAATGAATACGAATAGCTTGAGCCAACAAACACATACTCGTGTGATCGATCCAAACAAGTACTAATCATCAAGAAAAAATACCCAAGGCAGCTGACCTGGGTAACCTCGGCCGACGCGACCCAAATCAGCACCACAGCTCCGATCGCTGCCAACCCGGCCTGGTACTTCCACCCCATCCGAACAAGAAAATGGAGCTGGGTTCGGGGAAGAAGAAGGAGAAGAAGCGGTGCGGTGCGGTGCAGCGTTGAGTTGAAGTTTCTTCAACTTTTGGTGATGCACACAATGTTCATGAATGAAATAGTTTAATGGAATGCAGGTTTGTTTGAATTTGCTTTTATAATGGGGACTTGGCGGCACCACGACTGCAACTTTGTCATTTTCGAGTCCCCCATTTTTTGGAATTGGCAGTAATTGTTTTTTAACTGGAATATTAATCCAAAATATTAATGAAATTGCGTATTATTGTCTGTGTCTAATGTTTTTTAAATAAAATATTTAAGAATGTTTGCATAATTTTACAGAAGAGTAAAATGGATTGTTTATAACAATATTTTTGTTCAAATTTAAAATATTTTTGACAAAAAGATTGACGTCGGTGAGATGATGAAATGCAAATTAGTGGAATTCTCTTAAAAGACCAATTTTCCTAAATCATATATAACTAAAATCATATATTTTAACTTAAAATAAGACACTTTTGTGTTAAAACATCTATCACTTTAAAGTGAACATATAGTAAAACATGTTTTAATGAAAATATTCAAGAAATTTTATATAAAAAATTAAATTTTGTAAATAACAAAATATACAGTTCAAATTAAAAAGTACACTGTATAAGTTAAAATGTATAAAGAATTTAATAGAAAATTTGGAAAGTTGGGAGTATAGAAGATTTGCAAAATAATTATAAAATACATTGTAAACAAGGGATAAATACTAGAATTTATATCTTATTTTTGAGGTGCTATTTTTGAGATTAAAAAATTCACGGTGTTTTGAAATTAAAATCATAAAAATTTGCTATTTTTAAACAAGAGACAAATATGACATTCGATTAATTAAGAAGAAGGTGCACGATTACGTGCAAATTTTGTGCTCCTAATGAGATTTTCGTTATTTGTTTTTGGATTATACACTTTAATGATGTGCAAGTTGTGTGCAAGATAATTGCATGACGTTCGATTATTTCTAAAATCTACAAAATTAAAATTAAAAATATATATGCTTAAATACGTGTGTTTTTCTTAAATTTGTAAAATTATTTTTGATTTATCATAAAAATGACCTGGCATAAAATTTTACTAATTTTAATTATTTTTCTCACGTACATTGAAAATAGTATTAAAGGTAACCATGAAAATTATTTCCTGTTATAATTAAAGCCCTATTTTCTGGAGCTTTTTTTTGTTGCTGAAAGGAACTGAAATAATATAAATTTACTGAATTGAACTTAAAAAATATAAATATATTTAACTGAACTGAATTGAACTAAAATATTTAAAAATATAATGAACTGAACTGAATTGAACTGAACTGGAATAGTTTTAAACTCTTTTAAAATAAATGTATATGGTAGAAATATAGCAAATTTAGCATTAAAAATAATCTACTGAATTGTACTGAATTTGACTGAACTGAACTAAAATAAAATGATATACTATGAAAATACAACTATAACTAACCATACAAATTATTACATTATAACTTGTATTTGTCAATTTCATCATTCGCCCCTGCCCCCTCAATATGATACTTACTTATAGTTTAACATTCATCAAGATATAGCATATGCCTGATATAACATATGTCAGGATGATCCTGATAAATATAATTGTACTTATTTACCTAATAATATATGATAATATTATATGGAGAAATGTTTTTACTGTTTTTTTTAAAAAAAAATTAAACCACTTTTGAAAAGTGGGGAAAGTTTATAGGCTCCCTAAATCTGGAAAAGGCCAAAAAAGGCAATTGTCATACACACACATCCATTAAGGATGGGGGCATTACATAAGAACATAAATTCTTGAAGCATGAGAATGTTACAAAAAGAGCTAGTAGGCTCAAAACAGTCTAATCTGAGTTATCTAAAAATATCAAAGAGTCTATTAGTAAATTGCATCGCAAAGCACAAGTAGGCACCAAGATAATTTAGATAAGTATTTTATGTATAGAAGTTGTTGACATTTGAATTATCTTTGTAACAGTCCAGTAGGATCTGATCAGGTATATGTCTTGTTTGTTGTTGTTTCTCTGAATATAACATAAAAATGATACATCGGTAGCATCCACGCTAAGATATTCTTAGAGAAGGCATACCACATGAGTCTAATAGCATTAGACCTTTTATTCTTTGTGGAAGATCCCACATTCTGTGAATTGAATCTGTCTGAGTATGGAAGCTATGTTTTGCCAGGCAGTCAGCTATCATGTTTAATTGTCTGAGTATGTGTACCACTGGACAACTATTAATCTGGTGAAAGGTGTGTGCCAAATCAAACAGGTTCCAAGGAGCATTCATGGGGTTGTGTATAGCGTTTACTACCATAAGGCAGTCTGATTCCAAGGTGCATTGCTCATGCCATTGGCTAGCTAACTGCATACCCTTCTGGATTGCAAGTAATTATGCATGTGGAGGTAAGGAAGCAAGCCTAATACCAGAGAAAGCAAATAAACATTGTTCATATGCATCCCTAATTGCTACACCTATACCAACATAAGGTGAAGATTGCCATGAGGCATCTACATTGATTATAACTTCAGAGATAGGTGCTGCCCATTTAATGGGGACTATATAGTGTTGAGGAGGTCTGGTATAGTGAATGAGTAAGCCTAAACTGGTAAGTTCCTCATCAAATTCAGTCTCAGTCACCATAGGTCTAATAGGGTACATATCAAAAACATAGTTCCTAATAGAGGATTTCAGCACCTGAGTATTAGGAGTTATGTTTTCAAAAATGAAAGAATTTCTAGCCTTCCATATAAACCAACAAAATATACTTGGTAGTGTATGAAAGAGACTAGTATGTAGTTTAGTTTGACCTCTGTATGACCAATAGTAAGAGAGTCTGTCCCAAAATGTATGAAACTGATGATCAGAGATGCCAACAATAAAACGAAAATATGACCAGAGAGTTTTTGAAAGTTGACAGCCAGTGAAGCAGTGTTCAATAGTATCTATATTATCACAAAAGGGACACTTTGAAGGCATACGAAATCCCATCTCTATTAAAACATCAGAAAAGGGCAGGAAAGTATTAATCAATTTCCACATGAAAATGATTTTTTTTCTGTATTCTTGGATTCCATAGCTTGGATAGGGATTGAGAAGTACCTCCAGGAGCTCTTAAAGCTTGGTATGCAGACTTGAAGGTGAAATTACCCCAGAGATTGGGTTTCCATACAAGTCTATCATCCCTTGCATTGTGGCACTGAGCTGTCTGCCGTACATGTAAAATGTGAAGAGGAATAGATGTAATAGATAATAGGAACTGATCTCTACCAATTTCAAACTGAGGCACTGTACAGTCTGATGGTATGTCAGTAAGTTCAAGACTGATTATATCACATAGAGGTCCAAAACCAGACCAATTAGAGGTCCAAAAATTATAGCTTCCTCTACACAGTATAACTCTTGAAAGAGCTTCAGCTGTAGAGTTGATGGTGCAGGCTGAGTCAATAAGAAATATATTGTTTGATGAAGGATCATTACGAGGTCGAATTCGAGGTCAAATTATGTCCAAGCCAGGGAGAATGATGCAGGCTCGAGTTAGAAGATGCAGATCGAGTTCTGGATTCATTGGAATGTTTCAGGAATGGAGGTTGAATGTTGGAAAGCTGGAAATTCCCAAAGGAATAGGGATTTCGGATCATTGAGGAATAATGCATATTATTCCCTTATTCTAAATAGATATTGGTTTTATTTTAAAGTATTCTAATTTGGTTTAGGTATTATTTACGTTTAGAGTTTTGCTATAAAAATAGCATTCTGTCATTGTAATAGATATTTTTTATTTGATTTGATTTGATATAAAAGTTTGTTGGAGTTTTCTCTTTCGTGTGAGATGAGTTTTGAACCTAAATTCTAGATATTCTCTGAATATATAGATTTAGTAGGCGATTTCTACCTAGGTATTCGCATAATTAAATAAGTTGATTTCATTGGGTTACTTGGTTACTGTTGGTTACGCTTCCGCTACGTCAGTTGATCTGAGCAATTCTCTTCGAAATGGGGGAATTCTTGTAAGATGGTGGGAGTGCCACAAAAATAGTGCCCAAAGTGTTTCCCCCAATTGGAATTTCCACCACAATTTGGTTGAACATGATTCGATTATATTATGTATAGATTTGACACCAATAACATTTTCCTCAGGTGGAAAAGATAGATCATTCCACTTCCTCCAGACTTTTTTTGGCCTCAATTCTGTCTCTCCCAAGAAAAAAAAAGACAGTAATTTCTCTATTTCTAATCACAGTAATAGGAGATTTTAAAACACTCCATATGTGTTGAGGGATGGAGAAAATACATGAATTTATAAGTGTGGTCTTACCCCCAGAGGATAGCTATTTGTTTTTCCAGTTTCTTCTGTTTTCAGTCCTTCGCATTAATGGCTGGAAATGTGCTATTAAAGCTCTACTTGTAAAAATAGGAACAATATGCTTTTGACCTGTCTCAGTTTGTAGTTAGATGCTTGTCTACCCAAGTAAAAGTCACTTTTCTCAAAGTTGATTTTTTGACCAGTAGTTTGTTAAAAAATGACAAGGAAGGGCTTCAATCTGGTCAGATTTTGTTTTGAAGATTTGAGAAAAATAATTGTATCATCAGCATAGATCAAATGGGAGATTGGGGAGGGACCTCTAGGTATATCAAAATAATCAAGTTTACTTATATATAGCAAAGATATATGCAAGACTCCTAGTAAAGCATTCTGGAAAAATGTTGAACAAGAAAGGAGATAAGGGGTCACCCTGTTTATCCCTCTGGTTGGAGAAAAAACCATTAGGTTTGCCATTTATAAGGACTGAGAAATGTGCATCTCTTAGATTTTTCATGACATTATAGATAAACCTACCATGAAAGCCAATATGAAGCATAATAGTATTTTACTGCCAGTTAACTCTATCAAATGCTTTCATGAGATCCAGTTTAATAATGCAGTTAGAAGTCCTGTTTTTCCTATCAAGAAATCTCACTAATTCCTTAACATAGATCACATTGTCAGATATATCTCTATTTTGCAAAAATGCAGATTGGTGTGGAGAAATGAGTTTATGCATAAAAGACTTCATCCTCTCCATAAGTAATTTTGAAAAAAATTTGTTGATGCAGTTGGAGAGAGATATAGGCCTAAAATCAGAGAAAGTAGTGACCACATCTTTTTTAGGGATAAGTGTTATCCATGTTGCAGCAATACCAACAGGGATAGGAGCTGAGCTCATAAAATAAGTAACTGTTGATAATAGGTCTCCTTTAATTATATCCCATGATTTTATGAAGAATTTGGCTGAATACCCATCAGGACCAGGAGAACTGTTCTATTCAAACTAAAAACAGTCTTCTTTAATTCTTCAAGTGTGACAGGTTTGATAAGCTGAGAATTGTTTCCATCAGTTATCAATTTAGGAATTTGACTTAGAAAATATTTATGGAAATCACCATTTAATGGACATTCTAGTTCAGATAAGAGGTCAGTGGAGAATTGAACACCTTCACTCTCAATATCTGTCCAGCCAAATTCCAGAAGGATTTTGTATTTTAGGTATACTCAAGCCACTTCTCTTTTCCTTGACAGAATGATGAATTTTTTTTTGTGCTTTCATCACCATCCTGCAACCACTTGATTCTGGATTTTTGTTTACAGAATTTGAGTTGTTCCTTCAAGGCTCTAAGATGAAGTGCCTTTGGCTTATTGAGTTTGATAAGCTCATCAATTGAGTTATCACTATCATAAGCTATTTTCTAGTATTGCTAAAGATTCTGCACCAATAGTCACATTTGAGTCTATATTACAAAATGTGGTTTTATTCCATGACTTAATGGTGTGCATCAGCCTTTGCAATGTAAGGAAAAAAGCTAACATGCCAGTTGCAGTCATTGGTTGGTTCCAATCCTTATCAATTAAGGGAAGGAACTCCTCCCTATTGAACCAGGAATGGATGAATCTAAAGGATCTAGGGGTTGTTGGAATGCTGCTACCTATGGTAAACAAAAGTGAGGAAGGATCAGAGGTATTCCTGCTTAGAATCTGAATTGAGGAAGATGGATTATTACTCAACCATTTCTAGCTAGAAAGGCCTCTATCCAGTTTCTGAATTGTGAGAATCAACCAGTTGTTTGACCATGTATATTGGTTACCAAGTGTGTTTATTTCCAGTAAGGCTTTAGATGATATGAAATGATTAAAATCACTCATAGTTCTGAGCCTTGGTTGAGCTGGTCCTTTATATTTATTGGATGATTTTATTGTATTCCAAATTCCAAGTGGGGAAAATGGGAAATTTTATTGTATTAAATTCACCAACTAGAAAGGAATCATTCAAATTTAGTGCACCGAGGGCATTCCATAGAAACTGTCTTCCAAGAATAGTCCTCAATGCATAAATAAAGATTCCTTGCATGAATCTATTTAATCTAAAGATGTCTACTTGCAAGAATTGTAAGTGATCTACTGTGATGCTAATATCTAGGTGATGGTTCCACATGAACCATATTTTCCCACTGTTAGAGAAAAATGATTTGGTGTAGTGTAATTTTCTCATATAAGTGTCACAATTTTTGCTTTTATGCCATGGTTTAACTAGACATAAAATATCAAATTTGTGAACCTGAACTAGGTCTGCCAATATATCAAAAGAGGTTCTCATACCCCTGATTTTCCACACTAGAAACTTAATGTTCAGTGTTGTATTAATCATAAAGAATGTTGAGAACTGAGAAACCTAGCCAGAATCTGATCAGGAGTTGTATTTTTTGTTAGTGTTTTAGGAGTATAATTTCTATTAATTTGAGAGAAAAAAGTTGCCACCTTTGATTTCTCAGGATGCAATTTTGTTCCATTCAAATTATTTTGAGTACTAGTTGAAGATGTCACCTGTTTAGCTGTGTCTTGAAGATCATTATCTTCAGAAGATTCTGATGAGATTTCATAGTCTGAAGCATTATCTACTTCCTTAGTAACCTTAGTGAAAAGTGGAAGGAATATGTTCCCCTTGTTTCCCTGTGACACAGCTAAAGCACTATTAGTAGAAAAGGTAAATTGAACATGCTGATTTTGCTTACCTGTTCCAATTGTGATGTCATCGTAGGGGTATGTGTGTTTTGAAAGTTGAGGTGAGTGGGCTGGAGAGATGTGTGTACTTGTGGCTTTGTGGGATTAGGTGGGGTGATTTTTTTCCGCTTCATCTTCCCTCGTATGATTGCAGTAGGTGGGAGAGTGTCCGCGTTGCTGAATAAGGTTTGATCAGTTAGAGAAGGAAGTTTGAGCTGGGACAATACAGGACCACTAATCTTAGTTTTCCTCTTCATTTTGTTTTTCTGAGTAAACATAAATTAAGTGCCTGATTTGGGCTCATTATCCTTCTCAGAAGGTTTCAAACCAGATGGACCTGCTTTATCTATCAGGACAGCTGTAGGGATTTCTGCCATCACCATCTCATTATTTGTAACTTCTAATTGCTCAGTAGTGACATCAACAACAGGTGAGGGATCAATAAAAATGGGTACATTCTTCCCATTGGCTTTCCATACCATGTCTTTATTAGGGACTGTGGGGATAGTTCTAGTATGAGGCCTTAAATTATGTCTAAGCTCAGAATGCAAAATTCCACATTATACATCTTCATGTCCAATCATACTACAGTGGTGTCAATATTTAGGTATATCTTCTTATTCAACAGGAAATCTAGCCACATATTCATCCTCAATCCCCAATTTAATGTGTGTTTTGGTTTCTTTTTCAGGTCAATTTCAACACACATATTAACAGTTGAGGGTCTAGTAACATTGACAGTAGCTAAGTCCATTTTTATGTATAAACCTATTTGATCCCCCATCAGTTGTATCATAGTATTGTTGAAGTAGCAGAAAGGTACCTTTTTTATTGTCACCCATACCGGTACGATTGAAGATTCAGACTCCGGTGAAAAGTCAACCGTCCATTTAAGCACCTTCATCTGAGCGCGATTGAAGTTCCAGTATCCCTTGATCCATCATCGTTGATAATCTTCAGCTTCCTGAAATCGGATGAGGATATGAAGATAGTCCTTAGAGCCAATCTGGAACTTCCCTTTGAAGTCAACGAGCTGAAGGCTTCATTTAATCTCTCCATATATGGTTTCCCACGTTCAAACTTCTCAATTAGTGCGTTGTTGTAATGAGTAGCAAGGATCTCAGCTTGACACCGGCAGCTTCTCCCCTATGTGTGGTGATTGGGTGAATTTCTGGGTTGGTTGGGAGGGCATAGCAGAGTGGGGGTGGGCGATTAGATAGGGCTTGAGAAAACGATCGACCTGGCGCCATTCCACCACGAGGTTGCGGTGGCGCCGCCGCGGCCATGGTGGCGATGTTACCGTTTTCTATCAGTTATTGGGCTTTATTGGCCGAAAACGGTTATAAACGGGCAAGGCACAGAAAGAAAGGTACAATAATGAAATGGTTAGAGAGATGTGGGAGCATATATTTTAGAGAGAGAAACCAGGACGAAATACTTGCCACCCATACACATTCTAGAGAAATGTTTTCATTGATAGCAAATTTTCTTTCAAATCATGTTAATTCTATATGTGTGAATATATTCCATGTCCACTTTAATATTCAATATGTGTTTTATACATGTGTTGTACATATGTTTTAATTAAGATAATATTCAGCCATATTACATTGAAGCTTTTGTTTTAATACAATGCACAATATTGTTGAAGTTTCAATTTATTATGTTTTGCTTTAATTTATATTGGACAACAGGTGGTGAGATGCATACGATCATATCTATAAGGGATCGGAGAGGAGTCCAGTTTGGTGAAGGTAGATAGATCAGGAAGTGTCGGGAGGCTTTGCATATTCGATGTTTGTGGTAAATTCGTTCAGTTAATCTCTGTTTCAATGTTGTTCATTTTGATCGCCATATGTATGTTTGGAAACTTCTCCTCACAATTTTTTCTAATTGTTTGTTGGATCAAGCAATGTGCTTTCGACTGTTAATTTTATCATAATCTTAACTTTCTTGATATGAATTTTGAAAGTGACAAGAAAGTAAGTGGATTTATTAGGTTTTATGTATTGTAGGGGCTGGCTATAATTAGGTTCTCTAATTAACATTTTTTTTTCAATGTTTGGATAATTCTCTTTGAAATTCCTACAGACTTCTAATATAAAATACTCTCTGATGTTTCAAAAAATTTTTGTAGGTTGTCACATGATTTTTTCTTTGGTCCAGGCACTAGCAGCATGATTGGTTTAGTTTGAAGGGATTATGTACTAGATAAGAATTTTGTCAAAGAAACTAGCATTTTAAGTCGGTAGTCGGTTAGTTAGTAATAAACTATTATTGTATGTAGAAACTGGTCCAAGCGGAATTTTTAAATGTATATCCATGCCTCGGTACAGAATTAATATTATACTAGTTGTTTCTAAAGGTGTGAATCTAACTAAACTTAAATTAATGTGTAATTAAATAACGATATCCAAGATATATGTACAAAATTGATAATTTAATGAAAATGAGTCATATTCGATGAGTGCATGATCTATTTGTTGTTGATTTGCATATTGTATGCGAATTTGAAATATTAATAATTCCATACGAACATGACACGTATAATAATATAAATCAAATTAGAACTATACATTTTTGGTTTTAAATTTGAAAATAAGTATGATAATATATTAAAATTGTTATCATCAACTAGTGAAGTTCAACCGCGTTGATAAGTCCATGGTTCGCACTTTGGAGATTCGTTCAGTCTCGGACCAAGGTCCGAGAACGGCCAGGGACTCGAGATACGCGGGAGTGGACTTATGGGTCCAATTGGCCGCCAAATCCTGACACTTACCAACCCGCGAATAATGCGGGGACATATCAAATGAGAGGCCAGGACGAGATCAATAAGGAACCCGTGCAGCTCCTCGGACCCCGAGGACAGGCTGCTCGCTCTCGCTTCTCGCGCTGTATTACAGACCTCCCATTTGATAACACGAAGAAGGTGCCAGACAACCTTCCTACATACGATCGGACCAGCGACCCCCGAGAGTTCTTGTCTGTCTTCAACAAGACCATGTCGACCAGGAACTTCCATGAATTTGAAATTTGCAAGATAGCCCCAGCTACTTGCGTGGGAAGGCACATAATTGGTTTAATCAAACCACTCCCTTAAGTCTGTTCGACTACAAAGATTTTGCCCAATTCCCTCTCCTATCTTTTTTCCAGAAGAAGAAGTTCACCAAATCTATAGGTGATCTGGGCCATGTCCCCCGCAAGGAAGGAGAAACTGTGGAAGAGCACTACCACAGATATATGGATCTGTCCATTGAATGGTATGATCAGACGGACATCCTTGTGGTAAGTTTGTACCGGATGAATGTTGACAATGATGGGTTAAGGAAGAAGTTAGCCTCCATGAACCCCACGACCGTCCAACATCTCCAAGTTATCATAGAGAAGTATGCCAGCTGCAATAATGCGGTAACGGGAAAGCACGATCGCGACCCGCAGACGGATAGCAAAACCAAAGAACATAGGCTAAAGGTGCCAAAAACGGAGAAAATAGAGACCCTTTCCCGGGCAGAGATACTGTCCATTCACCGACACCTCCTTAACGATCCTCCTGCGATGAAGGAGTCCGCGGAAAGAAAGAGATCCCCAAAGTACTGTTAGTACCACAGGGACCAAAGGCATGATACGGAGAAATGCTTCCAGCTGAAAAACGAGATCGAGAAGCTAATCCGGCAGGGGATCGTCCAACAAGCAAACCCATTCGCTCCACCACTAGTTGTGGCCAATCAAGAAGCCTCGCAAAGGAACGGAGGAAAGCCTTGGCCAAAGAAAAAGGATGGTCCGAGGAACAACAACCAGAATCAGAGGAATGGGGGAAATAACCCCTGGTGAACGTCGTTTCACTCATACAAATAATACCTGCAATACACTAATTAGGATAAAAACATAGCACAATGGTAAGCAGGGTCGATGATGGATGTCTATGACCCGCACTTGATCACGAACTCTGCTCACGAACTGATCTGCAAAACAAAGGCCTTGAGTGTCCCGGGGATAGACACTCCGACGCTCAAGTCAGTAGATCACCAAACCTTTAGGGTATTTATATGGCTACAATCCGTAGATCACCAAGATATGTATTTATGGTATGAATACTACTCTTATGGGAATAGTAGTTGTATTACCATGTATAATAGAAGTATATTTCGGACATGGTTGTATTACCATGTTTAGGATAGTTGTATTCCCATCTTTGAGAAGATGTATATTCCTTGTACAACATTCATAATATACGCATTCCTTATAAGGATTAGGATTGATGGACCTGTGGATCCACTCTCCGCGTATCTCGAGCCCACGACCCTTCTCGGGACCTGGTCCGAGTATGAATGAGGCCCGAATACGAACCATGGACTTATCAGTAGCCCCAAGGTAGATCTTCAGAATATAGAGTACTCCATCTCGAAGGTTGAAGGAGAGACCTGCTTCTCGAGGGAAGATCAATAACTCGAGGGAGACTAATTCGGGTGTTAAGCTCGGGGTGTCTTTCGGGGACTCTTTTCCCGTGCTTACCCTTCTGAATATCTAGTTTCAAGTTCTTTCGTATTCCACCAGGACACGTGGACGGTTGGATCTGAATCTTCCTTCTTGAATTCTGAGGGGATTGACACGTGGTCTTGATTCATTGTATCTTCTAGCGGTAAGGAAGACCAACATTCCAATTGCCTGCATCGTTTCGCGAGTTGAGGTAATTACTCCACTTAAATGCGTGTTAATTACTGGCTATATAACCAAGTAATATTCCTTGGATTTATCATCAATCTTCATCCAAGTATTTTGCGTTTTAATCTCTGCAAAAATTCTCAACTAAACTCTTGTCTTCCTTTATCATTTTCTTCTCATAACCTTTTTCCCCCCATTTTCTGTATTGCCATGTAGTCAGCAAATTCTAGCGTTCACTCTGGCAATGGGGAGAATGTTCCCGTGGCTCGTGACTTGCGCATTTTATTCCTGGAGGTTGAGTCTAGGGAACTGATGGAGGTTACCATTGCTACGCCGCTGTAGGCGGTAGCTGTAGTGGCAGATGACGGTGCCTCCAGATCGGAGATAAACCCTACTGCGGAGCCACAAGTTGATAAACAGGTTCCGACCGCCGAAGGTGTGAATGATGTCACCAAGGTGGTTGACGAAAATACCCTGCAATTTTTGAAGTCATGCAGGTTGTCGTACCCCATCGAGGCTGATTTGAGGCTCGAGGACAAGACCACTCCGGTCAAAGATCTTGTGAGCCCCACTCGAGGGGTAGTGTACAGGTTCTTGCAACAGGGTTTGAGTTTTCCTTCCCCCTTGTGTTTTCACAGTTTCTTCAGCATCATCGGCTTCGCCCTTGTCAGATTCACTCCAATCTGGTGGTGACAATGATGGCTTTCATTTCCTGGTGCTCCCGGAAGGGCTATGAGCCAAGCCTGGATCTGTTTAGGAGCTTGTTCAAGCTTTTCTGTTTCAAGGAGCGCGAGCACATTACCCTTACTTCTCGAAAGGGCAAAGTCTTCACTTTTCCCGACAACAGCGGTAAGTGGGAGGACATTCGGCTAACCTTTGATCGGACAAAATATGAGGTTCCTGACTGGAATCCGAAGCCGAAGGACGCTGTGCCTCTTGATGTCTTTGAGATTCCCGTCCACTTGGAAGGCATCATTGAGAAGCTCGTGAAGGAGAAGATTGTCTTCCAGGAGGGAGGATTTGTGCGGGGGCTTATGGCTCGGTGTAGCAGTGGCATGTTATCACCTATTCTTATCTACTAGACGTTCCACGATCCAAATCCACATCTATTTTCCTGAAAAAGGATCGAGACTGGACCCTCCCTGATAAAATCCAGGGAGAAAAGAAGAAGGGCAAGAAACGGGCTTCTAGGAAGTCACCCCGAAATCAGGGTGAAACGGGCTTCTACATTCCATATTCTAGGAAGTCACCTCCTCAAATCAGGGTGAGGAAGTAGAGGAGGTGGAACTGGAGGCTGGGAAGTCCTCATATGATGATGAATCTGACCTTGAGCTGGTGATATCCGAAGATACTCCTCTGAAGAAATTGAAGTATTATCTGGACTGCCCAAAGGAAGAGGATGGTCAAGCTTCTCGAAGGTCTTCTAAGAAGTATCCCTTCGTTGCTGAGGTAATTATTCTTCCCTTTATGATGTATGGATTTCCCAAATATCAGGTTTTTTTATATATCCTCCACTTTACAGTTGATGGCGGGTCTATCCACGTTGGGATGTAGAGCTAATGATGTTATCCGGCACTTGTCTGATTCTGTAATGGAATTACATGTCAAGTGCCGGGCAAGAGGAGATGGAGGTCGCCCTTTTGACTCTGACAGCCGAGTCTGCCGCACCTACTCCTCCTGTTCAGGCTCCATCGGAGGTGACTCAACTGGAAGCCAGGGTAAAACAGCTGGAGGCCGAGAAAGAGGACCTGCTGTCGGCAAAGAAATTCCAGGATAAGGAGTTGGAGACTTATCGGAATATTACAGAGGAGCTGGCGCGAAATCAAGCTGCGGAGAAGGACCCAGAGGAGACCAAACGACTCCTAAAGCTTTGGAGTGCCTTCGTTGCTTGTAGCCCCGAGTTTCAGAGCCATAGGGAGGAGTATGGAGATTTATTCCATTCTTCTGAGCTGCATGCGATCTTGGGTGGCGTTCTACAACTATGTCAGTCCGAGGAGGAGGTGAAGATGATGAAGGAAATCTTTTCTCATCCCGATGCTACTGATAAGCTTTGCTCTGACTGCTACACGCTGGATTCCTGGAGCCGAGTTTTTGGATGCATTGGATCCCTCCGAGAAGATAGTAACATCAGGAGATTTATTGAGGCTTATTAGAGCCAAATATCCTGACTTACCTTCTCTTGAAGAGGTGCTTGATCCTTCTACTGGCAAGGTTGAATAGTTCCAGCAGGTTTGCTACCTTACTTGCTGGCATCTTTTAGTCAGCCTCGGTCTTCATGATTTACTGGAAAGGAGCACCAGTCTCGATTGTTAAGTTCTCGCAGTTATCCATGATGAACACTCTGCGAGCTTAATATTGTTTGGCTTCTTCCTTAGGTTTCTTTCGACAAGGCCTTTAATGTCACAGCGTGTAGAAAAGTTGACAATAGCTTATCTCTCCAGCGTCACTTCTGGTGAAGTCCTAGGAAACCCGATTGGGTGTATTTAAAAGTACCATATTCTGATGTAGTAACACCTTTGATATGTCCTTTTTAGGTTCGAGGTTTAGCCTCTTAGGTGCCCTTTTGAGGGTCTTGTTTAGAAGTATCATATTCTGATGTAATAATACCTTTGATATGAACTATTTGTGTTCGAGGTTTTTCCTCTATGTGTGCCCTTTTGAGGGACTTTTTTAGAAGTATCATATTCTAATGTAATAACAGCTTTGATATGAACTTCAACTTTTGTTTTTGAGGTTTCTCCTCTTTATGTTGAGATGATTGATTCTCGAGTACGTCTGCCCTTTTGGTCTATAGACCTCAATCAAGCACTTTTTGAAGTACTTTATCTCGAACCTATCTCTTTTATTCAAAACGATTGGCATTCGAATATTGGATCCAAACAACTTATAAGTTGACTAATCATATACTTTATGAAGTATATTGTTTTGAATAGAAATCAATGTTATGCTTAAGACAACAATCCTCTTTTTTTAAAAAAGGAATTTAAGACTGCCGTTTGTTCTAGAGCATACTTGTCTCGGACCTTGATGAGACTTCTCAGACATTCTTGATAGTTTCGAACCTTTGTGAGGCTCTCCATTGAGTTGTTATCTTCCTCGATACTTTCGTAAGTTAATCACATTCCATCTTCGGGGTATAGGTTCCCCCTTCATGGTTTCCAAGAGGTAGCTTCCCCCTGGATGGGATTATAGGACTCGATATGGACCTTCCCAGTTTGGGGCTAGCTTCCCTTCCACTTCTTTCTTGCTTTTTTCATTTAACCTCATGACAAGGTCTCCTTTAACGAAAGTGGCTAAGCAGACTCTTCTATCATGGTAGTGCTTGACTTTTTCCTTTACCTTGGCCTCGTGGATTGTAGCATTTACTCTCTTCTCCTCTAGGAGGTCAAGGTCGAGATGAAGGTTTTCCTCGTTGGTCGTGCCCTCTTCATCATCTGGTTGAGAAGTACGGCAGAGGGGACCCCAATCTCAATGGGGATGACCGCTTCGGACCCATCGACTAAGCTATAAGGAGTCTCTCCTGTTGCAGTGGCTGGTGTAGTTCTATGGGTCCAGATCACGCTTGGTAATTCTTTGATCCAGTTTCCTTTAGCTCCTTCGAGGCGCTTCTTGATACCGCTTACCAAGGTACGGTTTGTAACCTCTACTTGGCCATTAGCTTCTGGATGGTATACCGAGGTGAGCTTCTTGTGTATGCCATACTTCGTACACCATGTCTTGAAGGGATCATTAGCAAATTGTGCTCCATTGTCAATCACTATGTATCTCGGGATGCCATAGCGACACACGATATTCTTCCAGCAAAAGTTGATAACTGGCTTGCCCGTTATGTTGGTTAAGGCTTCAGCCTATACCCATTTTGAGAAATAATCGATGGCCACTATGAGGTACTTGAAGTTACCAGGAGCCGTGGGAAAAGGTCCGACGAGATCTATGCCCCACCGGACTAATGGCCAGGATTCTTGGATGGTAATCATATTCTCCTGTGGCACGTGGATCATCTTAGCAAATCTCTGACACTGGTGACAAGAATTGATATATCTTTTTTCGTCTTGTAGCATTGTAGGCCAGAAATAACCCATTTGTAGGAGCTTTCGGGTGACAGTACGTGGACCTTGGTGGCTACCACCGACTCCTTCATGTGTTTCTTGTATTAAGTGTTCCACCTCGGAAGGCCCGGCACACTTAAGTAGGGGTTGGAGGTATCCTCTCTTGTATAGGATGCTATCGTGGATGACATATTTTGGAGCTTTAACTCGGACCTTCCGTGCCAGGTGCTTGTCCTCAGGAAGGGTACCTGTCTGGAGGTATTCAATGTAGGGGTTCATCCATGTGTCTGAGATGTCAACGGCCATGATGTTATTCTCTTCGTAACTTCTCTTTGCCAGGGTTTCCATTAGCAATTCTTGAGAAGATCTTATGTTGAGGTCTGAGGAGGCAAGTTTGCTAAGTGCATCAGCCTTGTGGTTACCCTCTCGGGGGATATGATTCAGCTCATAATGTTGATTTAGGAGAGGCTTAACTATCTCGAGGTATTTCTGGAGACTGTACTCCCGAGTTTCGTATTCGCCTTTAACCTGTTGAACCACGATCTGTGAGTCACTGAAGATTTCGAGGTCCTTGACCTCAAGATCCTTTGCTAGCTACCGCCCTGTAATGAGGGCTTCATATTCTGCTTCATTATTAGTGGCTCGAAAATCAAAATGGAGAACGTAAGGATGGTCCTTTCCCTCGGGGCTGGTGAGTAAGACTCCAGCACCGCTTCCTCCCGAGTTGGAGGATCCATCCACATATAGTTGCCATTTTCCGGAGTCTGGAGTTGGGTTTGGTTTGTCGATCTCCACTGGTTCAACAAACTCCATTATGAAATCAGATAAGGCTTGGCCCTTGATGGTTGTCCGAGGTTTATATTGTATGTCATATTCTCCCAACTCGATGGCCCACTTCATCATTCATCCCGAAGCGTCAGGCTTCTGGAGGATTTGCCTGATCGGGTAGTAGGTTAGGAGGACTATTGTATGTGCTTGGAAGTATGGTCTCAACCGCCAAGAAGCATGGACGAGGGCTAATATCAAGCGCTCGAGAGGAGTATATCTGGTCTCGGGCCCTTGTAAGGCCCTACTTACATAGTATATGGGATGTTGCGATCCTTTCTTTTCCTTGACCAATACAGCGCTGATGGCTAGCTGGGATGCAGATATATATAAGTAAAGAGTCTCTCCTTTATCTGGCTTTGACAATGTTGGAACTTGCCGAAGATGGTTTTTATGTTCTTGGAAAGTCTCTCCACATTCATGCGACCACTCAAACTGGTTTGCCTTCTTAAGGATATTAAAGAAGGGTAGATGTTTTTCCGCTCCTTTGGATAGGAAACGACTAAGGGCTGCAAGGGACCCTGTCAGCTTCTGCACGTCCTTGACGGTTTTTGGAGGTTGCATATTTTGCAAAGCCTCTATCTTCTCGGGGTTTACTTCGATTCCTCGATTGGATACCATATACCCTAGGAATTTTCCCGCTCCCATGCTATGGTACATTTAGCGGGGTTCAACTTCAAGTTGGAGGCCCGTAACGTGTCGAAGGTTTCCTTTAGATCTTCAAAGAAGGCATCATAACTGCGGCTCTTTACTACCATGTCGTTCACATAAATCTCGAGGTTGCGCCCTATCTGAGATTTGAATAATTTGTCTACCAGTCGCTGGTAAGTAGCTCCGGCATTTTTCAATCCGAAAGGCGTCATCTTGTAGCAGAAAGTTCCTCTGTCGGTTATAAATGAGGTTTTTTTCTTCATCTTGCTCTTCCATAGGGATCTGATGATATCCTTTAAAGGCATCAAAGAAGGCTAGTACTTGGTATCCCGCAATCGCTTCAACTAATCGATCGATCGAGGGTAGGGGATAACTATCTTTAGGACAACAATCGTTCAAATTGGTGAAGTCGATGCACATTCTCCACTTTCCGTCTGGCTTCTTGACCATTGCTGGGTTGGCTATCCATTATGGGTACTGCACTTCTTCGATTATACGGGCTTTAAGTAACTTGTCTACCTCCTCCCCAATGGTTTTAACTCGATCTAGTGCGAAGATGCGTCGTTTCTTCTTAATGGGTTTTTGCGAGGGATTGATATTCAGGTAATGTTCTGCCAAGCTAGGGGATACTCCCACCAAGTCGTTAGTGTCCCAGGAGAAGACGTCTATGTACAGGTTGAGAAGATCTCATAGTTTAGCCTTTATCTCGGGGGGTAGGAGAGTTCCAACCTCAACGGTTCCTGATTCTCCGAGCTGCATTGGCTCGGATTCGGAGTACTTGGCTGGTTCAAGATTCTTCTTTTCTGGTTCTCGGATAGCTTGAATTGTGCATATTCGAGCTAATTGTTGGTCACCTCGAATTGTGACAATCCCTTTGTTGGTGGGGAACTTCATCGCCAAATGATAAGGGGACCAGATTGCCTTTGCCTGGTACATCCAGGGCCTTCCAAGGATTATGTTGTATGGTGCCTTGGAATCGATGATCATAAAGGTGCAATGCAAGGTTGTACTCCGAGGACCGTCTCTCACATGCACTGGTAAAATAGTTTTTCCCAAATGAATGACAGGATTGCCGGTAAATCCTGAGATAGGGCTTGTGGGCGTGAGATTATTTTTGTCTAATCCCAGCTGTTCATGACAACTGAGAAACATGACTTCTACTTCACTTCCTCCATCCACCAGAACTCTTCTGATCATGTTATGGTTTATGTCAACCATAATCACTAGGGGATCTGAATGGGGAATTTGATTAGGAACCGCATCTTCAGATGAAAAAGTAACAGTTCCGTCTAAGCGAGATCTTTTGCTCTCCCACTCCCAGGGAGGGCTTCTTGCGTCGATCGATGCACACCATTGATGCTCCTTCCTGCTCCCTGGTTGCTGGCGTGGCTTGTCTCGTCATTGTTGATGCTTCTTACTCCTGTCAGGGCCAAGAAACAGATTTGTGTACTCCCACGAAGGTTTTCAACCGGATCAGCCATGAGTTAGAAGGTCGTATAGATCAAGATTAGCCTGCGGGTCCCACCGGGCGTGCCAAATTGATGGATGTCTACGACCCGCACTTGATCACGAACTCTGCTCACGAACTGATCTGCAAAACAAAGGCCCCGGGTGTCCCGGGCACTCCGACGCTCAAGTCAGTATATTTGCTTAAGGCGTAAAGTATGAGATTAGATGGAGAGGTCTACCAAACCTTTAGGGTATTTATATGGCTACAATCCGTAGATCACCAAGATATGTATTTATGGTATGAATACAACTCTTATGGGAATAGTAGTTGTATTACCATGTATGATAGAAGTATATTTCAGACATGGTTGTATTACCATGTTTAGGATAGCTGTATTACCATCTTTGAGAAGATGTATATTCCTTGTAGAACATTCATAATATACGCATTCCTTATAAGGATTAGGATTGATGGACCTGTGAATCTCGAGCCCACGACCCTTCTCGGGCCCTGGTCCGAGTATGAATGAGGCCCGAATTCGAACCATGGACTTATCAGTCGAATCCACAGAGAACGGTGTGAAACTTTTGATTAACCTACTAATAAAGTTTGGTTTAGTAACCACGCCTTAAAGTTGAGAGTTGTTTGATTATAACTACTGAAAACAAACCAATAAGACACACAAATACAATGCAATGCAAAGAATAGAAAATATATATATGATGGAAGATGTAGGCTTAGACTAACTTGTAGGTTCATTCATTGATCATTGGCTAAAGATGAGTTATTTCTGCAAATCAATTAGTTATATAGAGGAAAGTATTCGCTAAACCCCTAAAATCCCCTCTTATTAGCCATTAGCAAGCAAGTATTTACTGAACTTACTAAATTATAATATCAAAGGAAAGAGGACCCAATTCACATAACCATTCCAGTATTTGCAAACAATGGTTATCTACTATGTTGATTACTACCTTGTTATTACATTCTGTATCAGTTATTTGTTTTTCACAAGGAAATTGCTACTCAAATTAACCCTAGCTTAGCATGAATCAAGGTGATCAAATATAAGCCCATTAATCCTCACAAATTCATGAACTCATTTTGTTAATCCAAGCCGAACAATTAACTTAGCTACTCAGAATACGATCAAAACAAACAAAACAAAGATGAAAATACATATTACTAATATAGAGAGGAAAGAAGTCACCGAAATAATGTCGAATTACAACCCTAGAATCTGGGTTTTTGGTTCTTCAAAATTCAGCCGAGAGAGTGAGAGTGAAAGATGAAGAAAAACTAAACTAGGAATGGTAGAAGGAGAGAGGAGGCCGATGGCCTAAAGGAGATATATATACTCCTTCTCCTAAAACCCTAATTTCTTATAAAATAACTAATTGGCTCAATATAAAGTTTGGCCTTATTTTACATGAAGAATAAATTCCAATCCAACTAGGAATTGGTGGTGGACCTTTCCAAGATGAAGGAAATAATGTGTGTTGGGCTTGAAGTTTTCTTTTCAGCCCATAACATTAATGCTCTTCTAATCCTCCAATTTAGCTCCAATTAGCTCCAAAATAGCTCTTTCCCTTCAATTAACTCCATACCAAGCAATCACAATCTAGCCACCAATTACAACTCCATAAGTTCCATAATCACACAATTAAGCACAAATTTCCCATGAATAAACAACACATAGTTCAACACATCAACCCCCCAAGATCCTCCTCCCCCGCCGACGAATGGAGCTAACTGGGTGATCAATGGTATCAACGGCTACACCGGTGAAGAAGCCTCTCTAACCAAGCTTAATGCTAGTGTTCAGGTCATTCCCCGCACTGAACCACTTAATAAGAGGCTTCGCCCGGAGGAAACCATCACGTTCTCTGACGAGGACGGTGTGCCCAATCAGGTACCTCACTCTGATCCTCTTATCATCTCGGTAACCATCCATAATTCTCTAGTCAAAAGAGTCTTCGTGGACGACGGCAGTGGAATTGAAGTCATGTTCTATGATTGCTTTGAAAATCTAGGCTCACCAAAGATGATCTCAAGCCAACGGGTCCGATCCCGGTCTTCACTGGAAATCTAGTGATACCCCTCGGCGAGATCACCCTCCCGGTCGGAGTGGCAGATGGACCGCGAAGCCTCACGCTCTACTGCATATTCGTGGTGGTTAACACGATTACACCATTCAACGTCATCATCGGCAGACTGTGGATGTGCCAGGCTAAGGCCGTTTGGTCTTCTTTCCACCTTGTTATAAAATTCCCTACGAGCCAAGGGGTGGCATCCATAAGAGGAAACCAAAGGGTGGCACGTTCATGCGTGATTACGGAAATCCGAGACGCCAGAATAGCCAACAACGTCTCGACTATCAATACAAGCCCAGTAATTCTCTGGCAAGACCCGCAGCTCGAGCAACCTCCTTTCTTTTCCATTCCGAGGCGTATGACGAGATGACTCAGTTTTGGTATTAACGCCAGCAGACCTTCAAAGAAGGAGACCTGGTGATGCCGGTAGGCCCGTGGTGCAAGCAGTATTTGAAAGGAGCACTAGAGATGAAGCCTAAGGGTCCATATCAAATCTTCAGAGCCATTCCAGGGGGATTCTACCTCTTGCAAACCCGCGAAGGAAAACATCAACACACAGTGATGATGACAGCCTACCTCCGCAGGTACCACAGAGCTTAAATAACCAAGTAGACCTTCTCCATATAAGGAGGATCTACTTCAATAAAGCCTAAGGGCTAAGCTTCTTTCTATATCTCTTTTTATACCTGAGTTTTAAACTCAAGGATGTTTTAAATTTTACCGAGCCACAAGCTCAAAGAATTATTTCATTATTTTACAACAATCTTATTTTATTTTTGAGCAGTCGTATAAGCACGATTGCTACCTAAGCTAATACTATACACTTTTAATAAGTGTATGATTGATGCTTATCTAATATAGGCTGTTCGGACTACGTGTTCGAGCGACAATCACCTTAGGTAAAAACAAAATAAATCAAGATAATATACTTCTAATAACTATATGATTGATACCTATCTAATATAGGTTACTCAGAATCTAAAAGTCTGCTTCCCGAGATAGTGTACTTGACAAAGTAAATTCAAACTCTAACAGTTTGAAATTCAACCTTCTCGCGGATAATATTAAAGTCTTCAAAAAAGGCTAAGAAGGTGTTAATACACCATATTACACGATGTCAATACATCAAAATTACTTCCTACCTATCAAAAAGGTCCCTAAAAGTTGAGGTACACCCTTGACCTCGGGAGGAAGAAGAGGTATGCCCTCGAACACCTTGGAGACCACGGCCCCGATTATTATATTCTGCTACTTGTCTCAGATTTGAAGATATGAGAGACTCTCCTCTCCCTCCTCTAGACAAGGATCCTGGAAAAGGACCTGGAATTTTTAGAGTCCCGTGACCTCGGGCATCATACCTAATCATCTACCTCGAGCTTGAGGCTGAGGAAGACTTACCTCTCTCCCTTATTTGGCAATGGCATCGAAGAAGAAGCAGCTACTAGAGATGCGGAAAATGCTCCCTAAGCATTCAATTCTTCAAACTGGGCCTAATAAGCAGCCAGCTCCACCTTACATTGCTCAAGATCATCTCCAGCAATGGTTAGCTTATGGGTAGTCTTAAAGCTCTGATCCTGGAGATGGCTTATTTGAAGGTCCTTATTGTGGCCCTCGGTATTGACTTCTCTCCAGTTGCTTACTTTCTTCTTCAACTCCCGAGAAAGATCCCGATTTGCCTCTTGCAACTTGTCGTTGCCAGTTCAAAAATCTCAGCTCTTCAAAGCTTCCTTCAAGAAATCTCCCAATGAGGGAAAATGTTGACGCACCTCCTTGTGATCTTCCTCAAGCATGTCATACTTCTTCTGGAGTTCATCCAACTGTTCCTGGAGCTCGGTCATCCTCTCCATATATTCTTTAAACTGCCTGCGGAGTGAAGCCCCTTATTCGTGAAGTGCGCTTGTGTACCCATTCAGGTCTTCTTTCTTCTCTTCCAGATTCTCGTATCTTTGAGAAAGAACCTTATACCTACACTGCCAGCAGACAAAAGAGACAGTACAACACTGGACACGAGGAAGAATGAAGAAGTCAATATATTGAAAATATATATTGTCTGGATAACAAGAATGCATAGAAAATGCAAAGATATAAACAAAATCTCCTAAAAGAGTTAAGGCTCCAGGAGGTTACATTGTTGAGCTGCGGATCCCGGATATGGTTTACTGGTGACACATCCTCCACAGGCTTCTTCAATAAGACAGATAAACCAGGGAGCAAAGCCGCGATCATCTTCCTATGATCATCATGGTCACCATCCTGTTGATCGACTCCAGGCTTTTCATGAACCCCATTCGTAAACCTCCCACTCGAAGAAGTCCTTCCTCCAATTCCCTCAACTCCTGAGCAACAGTTGGCTAGTTGTAGAAGGGAGCTAGTTGTTCCTTATCCTTCTCCCTGACAAGGAATACCTAAAGAGATTTCCACATCTCATGGAGCTGGGCGCGATGAAAGAGTTTGCAGCAAGTATACCTAAGCTCTTTCATCTCGGGGCTATTAATGCTAAGCTCAGACACCACTTGGAGCAATTGCTTCTACCTCGCGAGACCAGCATATGACCCTCTTATTTTTCAGATCGGCAACTTCGCGGCTCATCTCCAGAAGAGTTGTCTCCCGAGCCAGTTGATCATCAGCCATGGCCTTCTTCTCCTTCAAAAGAGCCTCATTCTCAGCCCTTTCCCTAGCAACCTCGCCGCGAAGCTTCTCAATCAAAACAGGTGATTCACTGGATTTTTCAGCTATCTGGACCTTCAGCTGGTCCACTTCCGCCGACTTCTCATCGGCCGCGCTCTCTAGAGCTTGACAACAGGAATAGAGCACCTTTACTGATCTGTACATGTGAATCAGTCAGCTCTCCATGGCTGTAGCTCCGCTATGGGAATTAGACAAGACCTGTGAAAGACACAAGCCATCTGTTTGAGACTATGCACGCATAAAGGAGTAATAACCAAGTTCTGAGTTGCTTACCTGGGTGATCTCTGGGAATTCCTGATACCTCTCGGACCCAGAACTCACCAAAACGGTCCTAGTTGACTCAGAGACATACTCCTCGAACCCCCCTAAAGGCTCGAGACCAACCCTTTTTTTAAAGGCTCTCTCCTCCGTCTCCTCAGTTCCTGCAGAAGATTCTAGCTCCTTCCTCTTTCTAGCTTCTTCTTCCTCCTCTTTCTCCCACTGTGCCAACTGCTCGAGTCGGCCAACAATGTCAAGATCGTCAGTGGGGGAAACCACTGCATAATAAGAGTTAACACATTAGAGACAGAAAAGAAGATCACGGGCGAGAGATACATATGGATATAAGTAAGAAAAGCTACCCTCGGCCATAATTTCCCCGATGACAATAGACATCATTCGATCATCATCTTCCTCATCACCAAACATTATGAACCAATACTCACTCGTTCTAGCTGATTGTGGAGAAGTAGGCGCATCTTCCTCCCCTCTTCTCAGACCTCGAGACAGAGCCTCCTCACCATTGATAAGTCCATGGTTCATATTCTCGGACATTATTCAATCTCGGACCAGGACCAGAGAAGGGTCATGGGCTCGAGTTACGCAGAGGATGGATCCACGGGTCAATCGGTCCAAATCCTCATAAGGATTGCGTATATTCTGAATGTCTTACAAGGAATACACTTCCTTTAAACATGGTAATACAACCATGACCGAAATACACTTCTTCTATATATGGTAATACAACTATAATCTCCATAAGAGTTGTATTCATACCATAATTACATATCTTGGCGATCTATGGATTGTACCCTTATAAATATCAAAGGTTTGGTAAATCTCTCTATCCATGATCTTACATACAATACGCCTTACGCACATACTAACTTGAGCGTCGGAGTGTCTACCCCTGGGACACCCGGGGTCTTGTCTTACAGATCAGTTCATGAGCCGGATTTGTGATCAAGTGCGGGTTCCAGTCATCCATCAATTTGGCACACCAGTGGGACCCGCATGTCGATCTTGATCTAAACAACCTCAAAACTCATGACTGACCCGGCTGAGAACCTTCGTGGGAGCACACAAACCTGTTCTTCGGCCTCGACGGGAGTAAGAAGTACCAACGTCAACCACCTCCACGACCACGACGAGATAAGCACCACCGCCAACCAGGGAGCAGGAAGGAGCATCAACGGCATACACCGATCAACAGAAGAAGCCTCTCCCTGGGAATGGGAGAGCAAAAGGTCTCGCCCGGATGAAACTGGAGCCTTTTCGGCGGAGGATGCAATTCCTAACCAATTTCCCCATTCATATCCTTTAGTGATTACCGTCACCATAAATCACAACATGATTAAAAGGGTTCTGGTAGATGGAGGAAGTGAGGTGGAGATTATGTTTCTCAGGTGTTATGAGCAGTTGGGATTAAACAGAAGTAATCTCGTACCTACAAACCTAATCTCAGGTTTTGGCGGGGATCCCATTATTCCTTTGGGAGAGTTACCTTGCCAGTACGAGTGGAGGACGGCCCTCGGAGTATAACACTCTTTTGTACTTTTTCAATAATTGACTCCATGGTGCCATACAACATCATATTCGGCCGGCCATGGATGTGCCGAGCAAGAGCCATCTGGTCCCCCTACCATCTGGCCATGAAATTTCCCAAAAATCAAGGGATAGCCACAGTGCGAGGTGACAACAGTTAGCTCGAGTTTTCACCATTCAAGCTATCAGAGAACCTGAAAAGGAAGATCCTGAACCAGCTAAGTACTCCGAGTCCGAGCCAATGCAATTCGGAGAATCAGGAACCGTCGAGGTCGGAATTCTCCTACCCCCGAGATAAAGGCCAAACTTCGAGATCTTCTTAATCAATATATAGATGTCTTCTCGTGGGATACCAATGACTTGGTAGAAGTATCCGCTCGCTTGGCGGAACATTATCTAAACATCGATCTAGCATAGAAGCCTATAAAGCATAAGCGACATATCTTTGCATTGGACCGAGTTGAGACCATCAGAGAGGAAGTAGACAAACTACTTAAAGCCCATATAATTGAGGAAGTGTAGTACCCCGAGTGGATAGCTAACCCAGTAAAGGTCAAGAAACCAGATGGGAAGTGGAGAATGTGCATTGACTTTACCAACCTGAAAGATTGATGTCCTAAGGATAGCTATCCTCTGCCTTTGATAGACCGCTTGGTCGAAGCAATCGCTGGATATCAGGTGCTAGCTTTCTTCGACGCCTTCAAGGGATATCACCATATTCCCATGGTTGAGAAGGACAAGGAGAAGACCTCCTTAATAACTGACAGAGGGACCTTTTGTTACAAGATGATACCCTTTGGATTAAAGAACACCGGAGCCACTTACCAACGGCTGGTGGATAAATTATTCAAGTCTCAAATAGGGCGCAACCTAGAGATATACGTCGATAACATGATGGTGAAAAGTCGCACCTACGACGCATTCTTCAAAGACTTAAAGGAAACTTTTGATACATTGCAGGCATCCAATCTAAAGCTGAACCCGCTAAATGTACCGTTGGTGTTGGAGCAGGAAAATTCTTAGGATATGTGGTATCCAATCGGGGAATCAAGGTTAACTCGAGAAGATAGAAGCCCTGCAAAATATGCAACCCCCGAAGACCGTCAAGGACGTACAGAAGCTAACAGGATCCCTCGCGGCCTTTAGTCGATTTCTCTCCAAAGGAGCTGAATAACATCTGCCTTTCTTCAACATCGTTAAGAAGGCCAACTAGTTCGAGTGGTCACACGAGTGTGGAGAATCCTTCCAAGTACTCAAAGATCACCTCCGACATCTACCAACACTTTCAAAACCGGGCAGGGTGGAGACTCTCTACTTATACATATCTAGAGCCATCAATGTTGTGTTAGTTAAGGAAAAGGAAGGGTCACAACACCCCATATACTATGTTAGCAGAGCCCTACAAGGGTACAAGACCAGATATACCCCTCTCGAGCGTCTGATATTGTCCCTCGTATATGCCTCTCGACGGCTGCGACCATATTTTCAGGCACATACAATAGTGCTTCTAACAAACTATCCGATCAGATAGATCCTTTAAAAACCCGACGCCTCGGGACGGATGATGAAATGGGCCATCGATTTGGGGGAGCATGACATACAGTACAAGCCTCAGACGGCCATCAAGGGCGAAGTTTTATCTGATTTCATAATGGAGTCAATCATATCGGTGGAGATTAGCCAGCAAGAGCCAGTTCCCGATACTAGAAAATGGCGTCTATATGTGGATGGGTCCTCCAAGTCGGGGGGAAGTGGTGCTGGAGTCCTACTCACCAGCCCCGGGGGAAAGGACCATCCCTATGTTCTCCACTTCGACTTCCGAACACCCAACAACGAAGCCGAGTATGAAGCCCTCATAACAAGATTGAAGTTGGCAAAGGACCTCAAAGTCAAGGACCTCGAGATCTTCAGTGACTCACTGATTGTGGTGCAACAGGTCAAAGGCGACTATGAGACCTGAGAGTACATCCTCCAGAAATATATCGAGATAGTTAGGCCTCTCCTGAGTCAATTCCAGCACTACGAATTAAAGCACATTCCTCGAGAAGGCAACCATAAAGCTGATGCACTAAGTGAGCTTGTTTCCTCGGACCTCAACATCCGTTCATCTCAGGAGCTGCTGATGGAAACTCTGGCAAAAAGAAGTTATGAAGAAAGCAGCATCATGGTTGTGGGCATCTCGGATACTTGGATGAGCCCCTACATCGAGTACCTACAAATGGGAACCCTCCGAGAGGAAAAGGATTTGGCGCACAAGGTCCGAGTCAAAGCCCCTAAATATGTCATACACGAATGCAACCTATACAAGAAAGGATACATGCAACCTTTACTCAAATGTGTTGGGCCCTTCGGTGCAGAGCACTTGGTACAAGAAGCACATGAAGGCGCTTGTGGCAGCCACCAAGGTCCATGTACCGTCACCCGTAAGCTCCTGCAAATGGGTTATTATTGGCCCACCATGCTAGAAGATTCCAGGAAATACATCGATTCCTGCCATCAATGCCAAAGATTTGCCATGATGATTCATGTCTCCCAAGAGAATATGTTTACAATTCAACAATCCTGGCCATTTGTACGATGGGGCATAGACCTTGTCGGACCCTTCCCCACGGCCCCCGGAAACTTCAAATATCTCATTGTGGCCATTGACTATCTCTAAGTGGGTGGAAGCTGAAGCCTTGATGATATGGTTCTGGATTTCCGGTGTGGATTGGACTTCCAGCAAGGTGATGACCTTCTTCTCGTTCCTGCACAAAGAGCAACGTGAGCTCAGGCGGGCGGCGTTCGGCCGTCGCCCGCTCCGACACCCAAGTAAGATTTGGGGTGTTTTAGAGAGAGAAAATCCAAGTAACAGGACAAGAGAATCTGAGGAAAGAGAGAGGAAGCTCTCCTTCCTTTATACCTGTTGGGAGCCTCATCCGATGTGAGCGTCTCCATGGATTCTGTTGTATTCCTCCATGCGTTGCGCATATGTTGAGCACGGGGTCTCACGTGTGTGTACTTTGTGTGAGCTGTCTAGGAAGGTGGGGGTCCTCATCTCGTGTGGTTTGCTTGACCTTGTATGGGCTTTATGGCCCATACCCTATCAAGTCCCCCTAGTCCTGTCCATGGTTCTCATGGTGCAGGACTATTTGTTGTGTTGTTCATGGGCGTCGGTCTGATGTGTTTAAGCGGCTATGGCTTTGTGGCACTCGTGATGAAGCTTCTGAACATGTTGGAGTAGTAAGACATGTTGACGTGCTTCATCTTGATGGCGATTTCCTTTTGCTTCTTTTTTTTGCTTTAGCATGTACAAATATCTGGCTATGCTTAAACCTTCCGTCTTGGCGACGTTTTGGCTTCTTCTCTTGTTGATCCCTTTTACATTTATTATTTGTTTGGCGGGATTTTAAGAAAAGTTGCGCCTGTTGTTCTTGGGAATATCAGTGATACGTCTTTCCATCAATTTCTCATTGATGAGACGCGTCTTTTCAATCTGAAAGAGGCATAAATTACCTTGCCTATTTATGCCATCTCCTCTTTTTAATCTTCTTCGTTTGCCTTCATCTTTTTTGCTCTTTTTTTCTTACCTGCTCATTTCAATCATGAAACCGGCCATTCAAACCCTGTTTTGCTTTGTTTCTGCGGAGGAGTTATCTCTGTTTCGACGTCTTTGTGAGGTGGTTGCTTCTGCTCAGGCCACTGAGCGAAAGCCGACCGAAGCAGACCCTACAGATGTTGATTTATCGGGTATTTTAACCTTGTCTGCTGCCAATGTCTCTACTGATCAGGTTCCAGAAGGTGAATGCGTGGTTTATCTTGAGTGGTTTGATAGCTGCGGGTTGCGTTTTCCCCTTTCGCCTTTCTTCCAGTTAGTTTTAGGGTTTTTTGAACTAGATGTGTACTTGTTGACCCCTAACTCTGTTTGTAATCTGGTGGGTTTTAAGGTGCTTTGTCGAATTCATCGCCTAGATCCAACTCCTCAACTGTTTAAGGCCTTTTTCCACCCATGCAAGGAGCCGCCGAGTTGGTACTTTCTGAAGAGCTGGGAGGGGATAGAAGTGGTGACATATCTGCCTACCCGAGTTGAATGGGCCCGGAAGTTTGTCTTTGTGAAGAGGTCTCTGGTGTTCGGTGATAGCCCAGATACATTTCCTCCTGGCCCTGTTCGCAGCCGCACCAAGTTCCCTGACAATGGAGAGATGATTCAGCTTCGAGCTGCCTTTGATCTGTTAAGTGCCGGCCCTGCACCTTTCCATCTGCTCTCTTATGAGTCTAACCTTCAAGGGTCTGGGATGTCGTATCTTCCCATGGGTTGTGTGCGTGTGGCAAGGCCTTCTGTTGTGGGTAAGTGTTTCGGATTGTCTCTCCTTGTTTGTTGTTTTTCCATGTTGTTTTGGGATTTTTTATTTATTTCTGTTTTTCTTGGTTTGAAGTTGCTTCTCCTTTGGTTGAACCTGTTACTGTGGTGAGGTCTTCCTGTAGGCCACCTCGTTTGAGTCGAGGTTTTGTGAAAGGATCTGGGGGTTCTACTGCCACAGGTGGCAGCGAGGTGATTGATTTGACTTCAGACGGTTCCTCTAAGGGGAAAAAATGCAGTTGTCTACTTCTGACCATGGTGATGATGATGCCGAAGGCTCGCGCCTTAAGGTGGAGAAGATATTTCATGCTATGGTGAAACGTCTTGCACCTCCCGAGGAGACTAAGGCCGCTCAGAAGTCTGTCCCTGCTTCAGTTGGGAGTTCGCTGCCTGTATCTGATCTACATCTACCGGGTTGTTCTCCTGCTGAACTGCGTCGCCTCTTGTTGCGGTCGATCCCGCAACCCTACATGGAGTCTTGGCTAGCTAACCCGCTCACTAACCTTTCTGGGGTGAGCAATCTGGGAGATAGGCTGACTGCCTCAGCTGTGGAGGTATTTGTATTTACCTTTTATTTGTTTTTGATGAGTAGGTTCTTCTGAATTAGACTCATATTGTTATCACGTGTAGGGCTTGTGTGTGGTTTCTGCTGTCCAATCTTGGGAGAGGCAACTTGGTGGAGATTTTGGCAAGGCCAAAGAGCTGTTGGATCAGGCTGAAGCTAACATCGTTAGGATCAACGAGCTAGGTGCAGAGAAGGATCTTGCTTTGGCTCAACTCCAATCTGACAAGGAGAGTCTTCTTGAATCCAAGTTGGCTCTGATTGAGGAAGTTGACAGGCTCTCTAATAAGAACAAAGAGACAGTGGACAAGCTGAGCATGGTGATGACGGCCAACCAAGATTTGGCGGACAAGATCAAGGCCCTTAGTGCAGATTTGGAGCAGCGTGACGCTGTCATTGGAGAGCACCTCAGGATAAGGACCTGGCTTAGGGATGAAGGCTTCAGTCGGATTTGGGCCAGTGTGGATCAGAGTCCTGTGGCTAAGCGTCTTCTTGATGAAGCTCTGACTGAGGCTGATAACATCATGGCCACTGTGTCAGATGATGCAGAGATGAAACTTCAGCTTGGACGTGTGCATACTCCTTTCCAGCAGTATGACTTCCAGGAGTACTTCTCCACCCTTGGCCCTGAATTGGTTCTTGAGGAGTTGATGATGTGGCAACCAAGTCTGTCAGTTCCACCTGCCTCTGCTATCCAGTGAAGATGTTTGTTTCATTGATGATCTTGCATTCTCTTTTCTCATGGCGCTTGTGCCATCTTTTTATTTCCCTTTGAATATTTCGAATTCGTATTTCTGGGATATATTTTTTAATTAGCACAAGCGTTTATTACTTGTTTTTTTTTCTTGCTTTAATAAGCTTTATTTGTTGAAAATTTATGGGCATGATGGACGTCTCCATCATGTAGCCCTTTGCACCATTAACAAGTTGAATTCAGTCTTCAACTTGTTTTCTATGGTTAAGGCATCATAGGCCCTTTTTTAGATGCAAGTTTCTTTTCTGAAACTGTTTGCATTTATTTTGGGTTCTTTTGTTTTTTGAACTCCATTTTCTTGCACTTCTCTTTTAAGCAATATTTGCTCTTGTTGTCACTGCATTTTTATACAATAAAGAAAGTAAGTAGAATGACCTCTACCAGTTGACTGGTTCGTGTCAGTGCATAATTTAAAGGGAAAAACGAGAAAAGAGACATCTACCAGATGACTGGTTCGTGCCTTGGTGAGATATACTTAAAAACACTTCTCATTGCTTTCATTTTGTAAGTTCTGGGACTACAAAGGCCACCCTCAAGATCATCTTGCACACCTTATCAGGCTGCCTGACCTCTGTTGGGGGTTTTTTCATTTCATGAGACTTCCCTCAAGATCATCTTGAGAACTCTTAATGAGTTGCCTGACCTCTGTTGGGATCCTCCACTGCATCAAAAAGAAAAAGAAGAAAACGAAGGAAAAATTCACAAGTAAGGCGAGGAGACGAGATCCATGTTGCGCCTTACATGTAATACTTGCGGAGGTTGTTCATGTGCCAGGTTCTTGGAACTGGTCTCCCATCCAAGTGCTCCATCTTGTACGCTCCTTTTCCTAGTGCTCAACAACACGGTAGGGGCCTTCCCAGTTTGCATCCAACTTGAGTTGTCCTTCAACTCTTGATGCTTTATTCTTTCTCAAGGCCAAGTCACCAACCTTCGGACTGCGAGGTCGCAGCTTGTTGTTGTATCTTTGCTCCATCCAGGACTTGTAGGTTGCCTCTTTGAGCGACGCTTTCTCCCGCTCATACTCTAACTCCTCCAGGTTCTGCCTCAACCCTTTGTCGTTTCTTGCAACTGGCGGAGGATCTTCCACTCGCAGGATAGGTGCAAGCATCTCAGTGCCAAAACACAGTCTGTATGGGGACTCTCCTGTGATGGTTCTGGGAGTCACCCTGTAAGACCACAACGCGCTGTGCAGCTCCTCTGTCCATGCTCCCTTGCGCTGCTCGAGTTTCTTCTTGAGTCCTTGCACGATGGTTCGGTTTGTGACTTCCACCTGCCCATTGGCTTGTGGGTGAGCCACTGATGTGAACTTCTGCTTGATGCTCATGTTGCGGCACTAGTCCTTGAACACTTCTCCTTCAAACTGAGTGCCATTATCAATGACCAGTACTTGTGGGATTCCGAAGCGGCAGACCACATTCTTCCACACAAAGCTCGTCATCCTTCGCCCTGTTATGGTTGCCAGTGCCTCAGCTTCAACCCATTTTGTGAAATAATCAACTGCCACGACAAGGAAACAGCGTCTTCCTGTTGCAGCTGGGAAAGGGCCGACAATGTCAATTCCCCACATTGCAAAGGGCCACGGAGACTGTATGGGCGTCAGCTTCTCACTCTGCAGCCTTGGTACATTTGCATGTGTTTGACATTTCTTGCAGCTCTTGGTCATCTGGTTGATATCTTCCTTCATGCGAGGCCAATAGTAACCCGCTCTGATGATCCGCAATGCGAGTGCTTTGCCGCCTTGATGACTTCCGCAACATCCTGCATGCACCTCTCGAACCACTCGCATTGCTTCTGAATGGGTGAGACATCTCAACCAGGGTTCTAGAAAACCCCGTCTGTACAGAACTCCATCTTTCAGCGCGTAGTTAGGAGCGTTGAGTTTCATCCTTTGGCTTCCTTACTGCATTCGGGGACCACTCCGTTGACAAGGAAATCCATCATTGGTTTCATTCAGCTTGTTCCCTCAACAACATCGACAGCTCTCACCGTCTTGTTGTCAGTTGATCTGTGTGTGAGGGTTTCCACCATCACTGCCTTGTTCAAGTGTGCCCATTTTGAGGATGCTAACTTGCTCAAGGCGCCAGCTCTGGTGTTTTTTGACCTTGGCACGTTGATGATGTCGAATTCCTCGAGTTCCGATGCTAACAATCTCACTTTGTCCCTGTACTTCATCATGCCAGGGTCCTTAGCTAGGTAGGCTCCTTCATATTGTTTTGCTACAAGCATTGAGTCGCTATGTGCCATCAACTCCCTCGCTCCAAGATTCTTTGCTATCTCCATTCCCGCAATCAGGGCCTCGTACTCGGCTTCATTGTTTGATGCGGGGAATTCGAATTGCAATGCATAAGTGACTTCAACTCCACTTGGGTCGGTCAGAACCAAACCCGCGCCGGCACCTTCTACACCAGATGCTCCATCTACATGTAGCTGCCACTCGTCACTTGGAGCTCGCTTCCTCTTTTCTCCAGCTGCGCTGGTTTCGGGTGAGGATGTTGCTTTCTTCACTTCTGGGGGCATTTAGCTAGGAAATCAGCGACAACTTGACCCTTGACGGCCTTTCTTGGTGAGTATTCGATGGAGTGCTCGCCAAGCTCCAGCGCCCATTTAGCCAACCGGCCTAATGCTTCTGGTCTGGTGAGGATGGCCTTCATGGGGTGGTTAGTCAAGAGCAATGCGGTGACACTCCCTTGCTTTTTGCTGGTCTCCTTTAACCGTAGCGATGCCTGCCTTGGTTGGAAAATTGAGTAACATGTGCAAGGTCGACACTATCCCCTTCATGAGCGCTAGTGCAAGACGTCCAAGTATCATGTTGTAGGGACTGCTGGCTTTCACCAAGATGAACTCCACCTCGATGGTTTTGCTATATGGGTGCTCACCAACAGTTATGAGGATATAAATTGTACCTCCTAACCATACATCCCTGTCCGCGAAGTCCACGAGCGGGGTGGTAGTAGGCTTCAGCTTCTTCTTCATGTCCTCGCCCAGTTGCGTGAAACAATGCCTATACATCACCTCGGCTGAGCTGCCCCCATCTACATACACCCTGTGAATGAGCTTGTCTGCAATCTGGATTTGGATTACCACTACATCACCTCCAGCAGGACGATCCGGGATTGGGTCCTTTGAGCTGAACGTGATGACTTCATCCTCCGCCAACTTCCTTTCTCTTGGTGTTGGTTCTGGTACCTTCCTACACCGAGCCTTCCTCTGGGATTCTGTCTTGCCACACGCACTTCCACCTATGATGGTGTAAATGTTGGTAATGGCTTACTTCCTTCTGCTGTCATCCGGGGTGACTTCCCGTTCTGCACGCTGGCGCTTCTCATAATGCTCGTCCTCGTCCTCCGATTACCTCCCTACTCGTGCCACCTCCTTCCCTTTGAAGCTGGGACGAGATGGTTCTGGAGTTCGAGCTCTTCCTCTTGTATCCCTTCGAAAATCCGTCCGTCCAGATGCTTCGGACGACCAGGTGGCCTTGTTGTGGGCTCTTGCCTCCTTGGCAAGGTGAGCGAGTTGTCCGGATATCACACACTTTTCAATTGCACCACGCAAGTGGTAGCAATCGTTGGTGTCGTGTCCATGGTCGTTGTGGTATTCACAGTAGTACGCCTTGTTCCTCATGTTTGCTGGCTTCTTCATCCTGCTCGGAGCATCCAACATGTTCTTGCCAGCTACCAGGCTGAGGATCTCACGTGGTGACTGTGTCAGCGGGGTTAAGGAGGTGTCCTTCATCTTGTTGAACTTCTCACCTCCACCCTTCTTTGACGGTTGCATGTTGGAACTGGTGTTCTTCCTGTTCTTGCTACGTGCGCATAACCGCCATCATCCCCTTCCAGGTTCATCTCGTCAACACGTGAAAAACTTTCAATGCGTTCCATCAACTCCTCCAGGGTCTTCACCTTGCGGAGATAGCACTCCTGCTTCATCTCCTTGTGAATCAACCCCTTCACAAAAGAGTCGATCATCAGCTTCTCGGTGAGGTTCTTCACCTGGTTTCCAGACTCGAGGCCCGTTCCCAATACTCGAACAAACTTTCTCCTCTCTTCTGGCGAATCGACATGATGTCAGTGCACTCCATAGTGAACTGCTTCCTCTGCATGAACCTGCGCAGGAACTATTCCTCCAACATCTTAAAGCTGGCGATGCTACCATCTGGTAGAGCCTTGAACCACAGACGAGCTGCTCCAGTGTGGGTAATAGCAAACGCCTTGCACCAGATCACCTGTGGGATGGCGTAACGTCGACATGTTGGTGATGAACGTGTGCATGTGATCCTCAGGATCGACAACACCGCTGTACGTGCCCTGGTTCTTGGGGATCTTGGTCTTGGGGTCGGCCACAGCAAGCCGGATCTTCTTCACCCACGGTGACCCTTTCTCGATCTCCGGAAGGTAATCTTCATAATCTCCACGACTCCTGTCATCCACGTGAACTTCTCCGGCGTTGGAATAAACATATCCTGACTTCCAGTCGTTGAGATATGGATCTTGGCCTCTCCCTCCGTGCTGACAGGATCCGCACCCATCCAATTTAGCTGCATCGTTGTTGCTGCCTTTCTTCTGGGTTTGCTTCTTCGCCGGGAGGTGCGACGCCGCTTCTTGCTCCTCGCCTTCGAAATTCAGCTTTGTTGGCGCGATCTTCTGGTCATGTTGTCGGGCTTCTTCCTTCTCCTCCAAGGACTTCAGTTTTGACAGCACCTTCTCCTGGGATGCTAAGAATGGAGCCATCATGACCTGAAACATCTCCGGGGTCATGGGCTCTTGATCGGTGTGCCGCATGGGTGGGTTTGCCGGCGGTGTGACATCAAGGATGGTCCCCTCTGCAATTGGGGTCTGTTCCATCGGACTTCAATCAGTGAATCGAGCTGCATGAGCGAGATAGATCAGCGCTCCCCACAGACGGCACCAATGATATGGTTCTGGATTTCCGGTGTGGATTGGACTTCTAGCAAGGTGATGACCTTTTTCTCGTTCCTGCACAAAGAGCAACGTGAGCTCAGGCAAGCGGCGTTCGGCCGTCGCCCGCTCCGACGCCCAAGTAAGATTTGGGGTGTTTTAGAGAAAGAAAATCCAAGTAACAGGACGAGAGAATCTGAGGAAAGAGAGATGAAGCTCTCCTTCCTTTATACTTGTTGGGAGCCTCATCCGGTGTGAGCGTCTCCATGGATGCTGTTGTGTTCCTCCATGCGTTGCGCACATCTTGAGCACGGGGTCTCACGTGTGTGTACTTTGTGTGAGTTGTCCAGTAAGGTGGGGGTCCTCATCTCGTGTGGTTTGCTTGACCTTGTATGGGCTTTTTGGCCCATACCCTATCACTTGACGAACATAATCGGCAAAACAGTCATCAATTTATGTTGGAAAAATATTGTGTGTCGCTACGGCATCCCAAGATACATAGTGACCGATAACAGATCACAATTTGCCAATAACCCCTTCAAGAAATGGTGTGAGGACTACGACATACATCAAAAGCTTACGTCGGTGTACCATCCAGAAGCCAATGGCCAGGTAGAGGTCACAAATCGAACCCTGGTAAACGGCATTAAAAAGCGCCTAGAAAGAGCTAAAGGAAACTGGATCCGAGAACTTCCGAGTGTGATATGGGCCCATAGAACAACACCAGCTACAGCAACAGGAGAAACTCCCTATAGCTTAGTATATGGGTCTGAGGCGTTCATCCCCATGGAAATTGGAGTCCCTTCTGCTCGTACCTCTCAACCAGAAGATGAAGATGGCACTGCCAATGAAGGAAACCTTCATCTCGACCTTGACCTCCTCGAAGAAAAAAGAGCCAATTATACAATTCACGAGGCTAAAGTAAAAGAGAGAGTCAAACGCTACCATGACAGAAGGGTTTGCTTGGCTACATTCATTAAAGGAGACCTCATCATGAGGTTAAACAAAAAAAAGCAATAAAGAGGTGGAAGGGAAGCTAGCCCCGAATAGGGAAGGTCCATATTGAGTCCTAGAATCCCATCCGGGGAAGCTACCTCTTGGAAACCATGAAGGGCGAACCTATACCATGAAGATGGAACGTGATTAACTTACGAAAGTATCACGGAAGATTAAACTCGAGAAAGAACCTCACGAGGGTCCGAGACAACCATGCTCCAACATTTCGGGTACAAAACTCGAAATATTACTATTTCTTATTCTTTGTTCTTAAAGCTACGAGCTTAAAATGAACGTATTCTATTTGTATCTATCTTTATCTTATTTGGCAATCATAAGTTCCTTTTCTAATAAAAGGAATGTTATCCTAAGTATGACTCTGATTTCCACTCAAAATAGTATGCTTCAATAAGTATACGATTGGTCTGCTTATCTAAAATAAGCTGTTTGGATCAAAAATTCAACTCCCAATCATTTTGAGTAAAATAAAGGAGATAGACTGGAGATAAAATACTTGAGAAAAGCATTTGATTGAAGTCTGCTGACTAACAATACAGGAAGACGTGCTTGAATATCAATCATCTCGAAGTACAAAGAGGAGAAACTTCAGAATATAAGCTAAAAATCATATCAAAGGTGTTATTACATCAGAATATATATGATACTTCTAAATAAATCCCAAGAGGATATAAAGAGGAAAAACTTCGAACCTACACTGGAGGTCATATAAAATGTGTTATTACATCAGAATGTGATACTTCTAAAACAAATCTCAAGCGGATACATAGAGGAAAAAAACCTCGAATATAGTACAAAAATCATATCAAAGGTGTCACTACATCAGAATATGATACTTCCCCGAGAGGGTTATCAGGGAAAAAGACCCCAAATACATAAACTTAATGCTACGCCAATAGGACCGAGAAAGAAGCCTAACAACATCAAGTTGTAGGTCATCAAGAATCTACATCATGGACAACTACGAAGAGCTTACCTCAGCTTTGTCAAGGGTATTGGCCATTCTGTTTGTGCCTAAAAATGCCCCCTTTGACCTATTCGAACCTAACCTCTATGACAGTTGAATAGAGGCAGGGCTCCTTTCCAGTAAACTATGAGACCAAGGAATAAATCCAGAGTCCATGTTCAAGGGAGTGGATCTAGACCCCCTCCATTATTACAGTTGTATAGAGGCAGGGTCTCCAGCTACAATCCATGTCCGAGAAGAGTAGAACACTACTGGAAATGTCACCGGAGACGTCGCCGTTGCACGGCGGTCCGTCCCAAACGCTGGCCGCCAAAGTTTTCGAATTCGAAAATAGGTCGGGTAAGTAGTTAGAAATTTCACACGACGTAAATCAAAGATACGCCGTGTGATACAATTTCCGATATCGAAAACAAAATGGTTGAAGTAGAGTATTGAACAATTTCAGGTGTTCAGTTGAAGGTCTAATTTTAAGATTAGAAAAACATGAACCAAACACTTCATTCGAAATCGAAAACACAAGTAGAACAAGTTTAAGATTAGAAAAACATGAACCAAACACTTCATTCGAAATCGAAAACACAAGTAGAACAAGTTTACGATTAGAAAAATGAATGACACATGATAGTACCATGTTTCAAGTTAAATGTGTGATGTTTTACGAATCGAAAGTAATGTCTCAAAAGTTCCGAAATCGAAAACAAAGGACCATTTTGTGATGACGTAGATGTAATATTTTAGTACACCCTGTTTACGATTTCGAAAAAACATTGCTGGTTTGGTAAATTGTAGGCCTTCAACTTTTAGATCTCGAAAATGAGTATGAGTTGTGTTTACGTAGTAGGAAAGTGGATAGAATGGTACATGTATGTAGTTTTCGAATTTGAAAAGTGTGTTTTATGTACTAAAATGGAATGACGGGCTCAATGTTTTGAAATGTTGCTAACATTTGTTTTGATCTTAGGAGTTCCTTGATTCAACACCATAGTTTGGGAGCTGATGTGTGAAGGTATGTATATAATGAAATGATAATATACATGGTTGTAATATAGTATTACAACATATACATATAGTACTTTCAATAAATGATGAAATTATTTCTTGATTGGATCGAGTTCATGCAGTCGGCTTTTCTCTTTGTCGTAAAGGGAGACAAGAATATACATCAATAAGTAAGTATTAGTCTACAAAATCTTAAATGTCTACAATCTAGAAGTATAAGAAGTCGCAAAATGTGACGTTCAATTTAAAAGTTGAGAACTCGAAATGTCACATATTCCTCTTACTTTTAGATGTCGAAAATTTGCTAATTTATTTATATTAATTTTTATTGTGCTTTTCATGCTTAGTGGTGCATCCTTCTTAAATAAAATAGAATATGAATGAAATTAAATATAATGAAATGATAATATACGCGATTGTAATATAGTATTACAACATATACATATAGTACATTCAATAAACGCTGAAATTTATTTCTCGATTCGATCGAGTTCATGCAGTCGCATTTCTCTTTTGTTGTAAAGGGAGACGAGAAAACAGGTGAAATTCAATACAAATGACATAGGTACCAATAATATGCTACATATATTAAGGCATTAATAATAAGGCACATATATTAAGGCATCAATATTAAGGCCATCGTTATCAACTCTTGTCAAACACAGGAATCGTTAGTACATATATATGCTAGAGAACATAAGTACAACCAAGAAGTCGGAAGTAGAAAATTTGACATGTTAACCTACCTGTGTATATAGAGCGAATTATAACAAATGCCAATTAATGTCATATTCAAAATATAATGTAGAATATTTCCGTTAAAATAAAAATCATTTAGGTAGCACCAAACCATAATTACCCTACAGTTCTATATGTCGAACTTGTCAATGGCTTCTTAGCCGATTTCTCGTGCTACACATGTTTTGAAAGGATACCAAAATGAATTCGAGTAATTAAAATTCTCTCGATATGTTAATATTGCGACCAAAGGGGGTGGGTTTAGGGTTTAGGGTTTTGAGATGAATTTCTAGTGTGTGTGGTTTGCGATGTCGAATATACATCAATAAGTAAGTATCAGTCTACGAAATCGTAAATGTCTACAATCTAGAAGTAAAAGAAGTCATAAAATGTGACTTTCAATTTAAAAGTTGAGAAGTCGGAATGTCACATATTCCTCTTACTTTTAGATGTCGAAAAATTTGCTAATGTATTTATATTAATTTTTATTGCGCTTATCATGCTTAGTGTTGCATCGTTCTTAAATAAAATAGAATATGAATGAAATGAAATATAATGAAATGATAATATATGCGGTTGTAATATAGTATTACAACATATACATATAGTACTTTCAATAAACGATGAAATTTATTTCTCGATTGGATTGAGTTCATGCAGTCACATTTCTCTTTGTCGTAAAGGGGGACAAGAAAACAGGTGAAATTCAATAAAAATGACATAGGTACCAATAATATGCTATATTTATTAAGGCATCAATAAGGCAACCAATATGCATATACACAGGAATCGTTAGAACATATATATGCTAGAGAACATAAGTACGACCAAGAAGTCGGAAGTATAAAATTTGACACATTAACCTACATGTGCATATAAAGCGAATTATAGTGATTTCAATGAACGATAAAGCTTATTTATCGATTGGATCGAGTTCATGCAGTTCAGTCGCGATTCTCTTTGTAGTAAAGAGAGACTAGAAAACGAGTGAAATTCATTGCAAATGACATAGCTAGGTACCGAAAATATTGATAAACAATCATGTAGGTCGGCAGAACCGGAATCATATCAGATCACACGTTAAGGCAACCAATATGCATATACATACAGAAACAGTTAGTACATATATATACTAGAGAACATAAGTACGACCAAGAAGTCGCAACTTCAAAATTTGATATATGAACCTACCTGAGTATGTAGAGCGAATTATAACAAAAGCTAATTAAAGGTTGACTGTAAAATATAACGTCGAATATATCTGTTTAATATAAGAACCATTTATCGTAGCCCTAAACCAAAATTACCCAACAGATTTAGATATCGAACTAGTAAAAGGATTCTAAGACGATTTCTCGTGCTATACATGCTTTTCATGGATACCAAAATGAATTTGAGTAATTAAAATTCTCTCGATATTTACACGAGTGTTTTAAATATTGCGGCCCAAGGGGGTGGGTTTAGGGTTTTGAGGTGAATCTGTAATGTGTGTGGTTTGCGAATTCGTATGAACATGAATAAGTCATGATCAGTCTCGAAATCGTAATTGTGTACAGTAAAAAAAATATAAGAAGTCGCAAACTTTCATCATACTAAGTTCAAACTGTTTTCGAGTTCTAAAACTGGTCTTCACATATGTTTTCTATAAGTATTATTATCTGATTTTTACCTTCATTCACAAATCAAAAAGAGGGATACCCGACTACCTAATCGGGGAGGTAACAGTTTTAGTAAACCAGTTACGAAATCGAAAAATGTTTAATCATTTCTTCTTGCGAATGAGAAGCCTATTTGATAGAAGTTTCCCCCGACCAGTACAATACTCTAAAATGTACCCTGAGTCGTGTCAAATTCATCTGAAGAGGATGTCATAATGTTCGATTTCGAAACAAGTTAGAAAGTCCACCTTATTTTAATATCGAATTCTTAAACACTAGAACAAATAGGACGTTCTCTTGGCAGTATTTCATCCTTCGAAAGTATGATAGAGGAAAAAATCATACTTTAATAAGAAATAGTAATGACTTGTAAGTTCGATTTCTTAAACCCTCTTATATTTTCATTTGTCCTTACATTTTCGACTTCGTAAATAATCAGCCGGTCAAACTTCAGAACTCTATTTATATTGAAGTGGGAATACACAACACTTATTTCCCTCATATTTTTTCACTACTCTACCACACCACTACTCTACCCTCATTTTTCTCTTCCAAATTTCTAGATCTACTGCTTAATCATCCTCAAAATCAGAATCTCTACCTACTTTCTTGATCATCTACCATATCAATTCATTGGGTGAGCTTTTAATTATTGTTTTGTTTGCATGAACGATGTGTTGATTTGTTTATGTAGAAATTTCAATGAAGGTTTCACATAAACACTTAGTACATCTCTCTTGCATTTGGTGATTCTTTATGGAATGAATCTGATTTTGAAAGTAGTTATTCTATATCAAATGCCCATTAGTTATATATATGTGAACTTGCATTTTAACTTTACGTTAGAGTCTTAGACTCCTTTCGTTTACCTCACTTGGAGGCATGTTTGTGTGATTAGTATTGTTGGGATTATCAAACTTATAAAATGATGAAATAGCAATTTAGCTTACTTTGAGAAACTATAAGTTGAAACTCTAAAACCCAAACCAAACATTAAATACATAAACACATCATTCTAAACCCTAGGCATGATAATGATAGAGCATTTATGGTGCCTTTGACTCACTTAATTAAGTTTTAACCCTATGTTTTATCTACCCATGTATAAACCTATGTTAGGGAAGAGTATCGATATGATTTCATATATATGTATTTTTACTTGGTATGACATTGCCTTACATTAATTCTAACGTCTATCTCATGTCTAAGGTATAACATGGCTCCCCAAAAGAAGAAGCTAACAAATAAGCCCGTGAAAAGAACAAGGACGCCTCATATGGAAGACCAAGGTGACGACAACTTGCAACCACAGATTTATTGTCACGAGCTTGTGCAACGCATGAAGAAAGGTATTCTAACACCCATGGAATTCAACCAAGTTGGCGAGCCAATCTCAAAAGAAAAAAGCAAGTGGGCAAGTTGGGTAGGAAAGACGGCCCGAACTCAAATTGATATCAAGTACAATGATTGGCATCTAGTTCCTCACCAATGAAAGAAAGGCTTGTCGAGGAATGCATGGTTAGTGACTTTCAATACTCACACAATATTATGTGCCTCTATGACTTGTACTTTGTATGATTCTGCACAAACAAATTAATCAGTACGTCGTTGCATTAATTAACCCAACCACATTTATGTTTTTGTATGTCGAAGCGACCATTTCTATTCGATGCACCCAATATGGAACTTCTCCAAGAAAAGACTATGCAAAGATTAGGGAAGATTGCAAGAGATTTTCGTGCTACGCTAGCGCGAGACTATGTCTTTGGAGTGAAGAAACACTTGAACCCTAGACTCATATATACCACCATTCCCGAGCAAAGTTGGGAGTTCTTCAAGAAGTATGCCAAAGGATATTTTGACAATGTAAGTCAACTCTAAAATTACAATATATACACAAATTGTAATTCTTGTTCTAAAATGTGATGATAATGCTATACTTATTAACTAGTGTGCACGACATTTCATATTAGGGTACACATGCGAATAAAAGCAGAAATGCCCAAGCCAACAAATTGCCACATCGAATGAGTCGCGGCGGCATGCCTTTAGCGGTGGAGAGGTTCGTGAGGGACGATAGAGAATGAAGAATCCAAGAGAAAATTGCAGATGGAATGCCCGAGGCCGAGGTAAGGGATTCTACCCTACCCATGCATGTGGATGATATTAAGAATTTTGAACTCTATCTCAAGGCACGAGAGAAGAAGGATGGTGGATATGGAGACAAGGAGGAAATGACAACCTTCTTAAGGGATCTTGTAAGTTTATCTGGTTTCAATTGGCGGTTGTATGGCAAATACATTTTACCTCTTTTGTAGCAAGTTATCAATGACCTCTATGTTATTTTCATTATAATGACTATGGTTCAAACATGGAGAACGCTGAGAAGGGCGTATGACATCATAAGTGAGAGTTTGGGTCGTGGTGAGCATCCCGGGAGGATTAGGACTTGCGGCTCCTATGTGTCAAAGTAAGATCTTATCAACAATGCCTATAGGCGGGTATGATGCCCTAGACATGTTACCTATATTGCTACAAATTTGTTCTATTTTTAATCATTCTAATAATGTTAACTCAGATTTTGGTGTTTGGATATCGCCATATAGGCTTTTGACGCATGTGAAACGATATGCACTTAAATTTTTGACCATATTTTACAGATTCAAGTTTCCCGTTTTAGAAATGCACTAAATTTACCTTTCATAGGCCACTAGAATATTTACCCTAAAACATAATCATTTCCAAAACTAATTTCATTTACATTTAAGATCTCAAAAATCTGACATCGTAACAACTTACATCTTCGAACGTTTTTGATCATGCAACCACACTTTACAGAGTCATCCCCTACTCCGCATCCGATCACGTAAAATACTAAATCACAAAACACCATCATTTCTATTAGTAAACATAGCTACAAAGAATGCTAGATTCGATGTCGTAAGAATGTATACAACGTTACCCTATGTAACGCCCTATCAAGAAATTACTGGTGGAATTTCGAACTCGAAAATGTACCTGCAAAATAAACCGTAGAGAGTTGACATCCCCTACATTTCACCCTATTCACAGTTATTTCAAACTTTAATCCATCTATATTACGAATCGTAAACGTTTCATCTCTCAAGATTTTCGATTTCTAAAGTATTTGCAAACACAAATGTTACGAATCTTAAATGGCATGCATTACTGTAATTCAACGCAGTTATTTCACTTTCGTAAATCACTACCTAAAATCAACCACAATCACCCGACATGAAACCCGATGATTCAGACGTCGATAGTAAATGAGTAAACATTACGAATCGTAAATATCTGCATTCCAACCACCACATCAGATGTCGAAAATGTTGGGTGTCAATAACTTTCGAGTTCTAAACTATGAGGTTTTCTACTCGTAAGTTTTGGGTCGTTTCGGGGATCAATCTTGCACATAAAACAGCTTACGAATCATAAACATGAGGTCTAGATTTTTCGAACTCGAAAATAGTGCACGGCGGGTCCTTTCACCGTGCAAAACTGGAACGCCGATGGACGGCGCTTCCAGTAACGGCGGGTCCGACCGCCGTGGCTCCTGCCCAGCCGTGGGGGCTTCCATCCTCCAATAGTGAAAAGACCAAGGAAGAGATGCCAGCAAGTAAGGTAGCAAACCTGTTGAGGCTAATCTGCCTTGCTGGAGGAAGGACTGGAGAGCACGTCACCAAAGAAAGACAGGTCAGGGTATTTGGCTTCAATAAGCCTCAACAAATCCCCTGATGTCATTACCTCCTCGGAGGGATCAAATGCATCCAAAAACTCGGTCCCAAGAATCCAGCGACTAGTGGTCAAGGCTTCCAACTTATCAGAAACATCAGGATGAGAAAAGAAGGTAGTCATTAACTTCCTTTCCCCCTCAGACTGGCACAACTTCAGGATGGCATCCAAGCTCTAATGCAGTTCGGAGTTAAGGAATAAATTCCCATACTCCTCTTTGTGACTCTTCAACTGGGGGCTGCAAGCAATAAATGCTCCCAAAGCTTAAGTAGTCGCTGCTGGTCCGAGGACTGCCTCCGAGCCAACTCATCTGCCAAATCCTTGAAAACCTCCAGCTCGGTCTTCTAGAAGTCCCTCTCATTCGTCAGGATCCCAACCTCGCTCTCCAAATAGACCTTCTCCAAATAGGGAGAAACTACTTCAATATGGCCTACGGGCCAAGCTTCTTTCTCTAAATCTTTTTATTTTTCACCCGAGCCCAAAACTCGGGGATGTCTTTATACTTTTACCAGGCTACGAGCTCGAAGAATGCAGTTATTTCTCCTACATCTATTTTTTTTAAGCAGTCACCATTCCTCTTAACTAAAGAGACATTATGCCTTACAAAGCATAAGCATTACTGCAACCTAAGTTAATGCGCTTCTAATAAGCGTGTGGTTGATGCCTATCTACTATGGGCTGCTCGTACTATGTGTTCGAAGCCACAATCACCTTGGGCTAAAATAAAATAAACTCAAGTTAGTATGCTTCTAATAATCTTACGATTGAGGCATATCTAATATAGGTTATTCAGACTCACAAAGTTTGATTCTCAATCTCCTTGAGCCTTTCCCGAGATGATGTACCTACAAGGTGCATGGTTGATGCTTATCCAATATAAGTTAGGCTCTAATAGCCTGATACTCAATCTTCTCGAGGATCAAAATACAAGGTCTTTACAAAGGCCAACATGAAGTGTTATTACACTATGATGTCATTACATCTAAATACTTCCAATCCATTCAATAGGTCCCTAAAGGTTGAGGTACGTCCCCGACCACGGGAGGAAGTAGAGGTACGTCCTCTACCCCCTTGGAGGCCACGGCCCCAGTTACACTCTTCTGCTACACGCATTAGATTTGTGGATATAAGAGATTCCCCTCTCCCTTCTATCGGCGTAGATTGAGAAGAAGGACCTATTATATCTCAGCCACCGGGAAGTCCTCATCCTACCATCTGCCTCGAGCTCAGAGTGGGGGATGGCACCCCTCTTCCCCTTCCACGCGAGATCCCTACAGAAGGTTAAGCGCTCCTCGAAGGTCACCACCTCGGACAGGACGCCTCACTATCCGCCTCGAGCTCGGGGCTGAGGAAGATTCACCTACCTCCTTTCCTGATAAGGGCATTGGAAGTGTATGTGCCAATCTGAAAATAGGCCTAGGGTTAATAATCCATGGAAGCCTACTTTGATTGAGAATTATGGGACAAATGTTTCATCTTCTGGATTAGCAAACAAGGAAAAAAATGAAACACCAATTGATATTTCTAATGAAACTTTGGTTAAGAATATCTCCTTGGAAAAGAGAGGTTTTGTGGATGCAGGTACAAGCACTCTGGTTTGGAAGGAAAAAAAGAATCCAACAAATTTAGAGAACCAACTGACAGCTAAACAGAAAGGGAAGAAGGTCACAACAACTCCCAACATTGATCAGACTGAACACCATAAGGTAATGACAGAAAAATCTCTCACTGTTGTACAAGATTATAAAACAGATGATAACAATCTGTTAGAAAATGATGCCAGTGATTCAAACACTGGCTCCTTAGAATTTAATGATCCAATTGATCTTACTTCAGGTGAAGAGCCAACTACAGAAATTTCTGACACACAACAAAACAAAGGAAACATGGAAGCAAAGATACCTGAAAAAAGGCAGAGTAACAACTTTACAACTGAAAACAGCTCAGATGCAAATCAGTCAATAGAAAACCAAGACTCAAACTTGGTGAAGCAAGGAATTGATGCTAAGAAAACAAGTCTGATGGTAAGTACAGGTATGAATACAACTTTATCTACTGAGGAACTAGCCATGATAAACAGTATGCCTGCTTTACCTAACTTGCAATGGTCACAAGAAAAAAGAGCTAAAGATACAGAAGGTGATTTCTTGTTAGAACCATTATATCAAGATAAAAACAGATTTGATAAATTGCTTTCATCTACCCTATCTGATATGAACAACCAGCCTGATCAAACTGTCAAGAAAAAACGAGTTAAAAAAGATTACACTGGATCACAAAAGACAGTTACCACTAGATCTCAAATTGACCCTAATACATTAGTTTAATTATGTCAAGTTTTAATCTATGTGTTTGGAATGCTAGAGGAATTAGGAACGCTAGAACACAAGCTAGGATACTAAGTATAAAAAGGAAAAATAAAATTGGATTATTTGTAATATTAGAACCTTTTTCTAGATAGTACTCAAATCTCATCTGTTGCATTCACTCTAGGTTATAATAATTATCATGCACATCCTAGAAATAAAATCTGGATTTTATGGAATGATGAGTACAATATTACAATTACTGATACTCATGATCAATATATAAAGACAGATATAAGACATACATCATTAGATACTATGTGGCATGCATGTTTTATTTATGCTAGGCATAATACAGTTATCAAGAGAGAGTTATGGGCTGAATTGCAAGTGTATCGTAATCTCCAACTGTATTTGTAGGGGACTTTAATACTGTGAGGTTTGCTAATGAATATATAGGTCAGTCTACACCAAACTTAGATTCAATGTTGGAATTTAATGAGTTTATAAATGAAAACAATTTAACTGAAATTCCAACATCGGGCAATTTGTTTACTTGGACTGGAAATAGAAGAATGAGATCAGGGAATATATGTACTGTTTGGGAAAGATTAGATAGAGGCCTAATATCACAATCTTTTCAAAATCTTTTTCCAAATAGCAGTATTAGAGTCAAGTCCAGACTAAACTCAGATCACTCTCCTCTAATACTCAGACTAGAAAATCATGGCATGCAAAATATCCCCAAGTCTTTTAAATTCCAAAACTGCTGGATATCTCATGATAATTTTTTAGATGTGGTAAAGAGTAATTGGAGAGAGGATACAGGGTTATATGGAATGATGAATTTTTCTGTGAAATTTAGAAGACTAAAAACTAGACTCAGAATTTGGAACAAAGAGGTTTTTGGAAATATCCAAAATAATGTGAAAATTGCTGAGGATAAGGTCATACAGAAAGAACTGAATCATCAATTAGTTAACTCAGGAACCAGTAGAACTGAGTTACACCAAGCCCAGGCTGAATTAACCATTGCACTATTAAGAGAAGAGACTTTTTGGAAACAAAAGTCTAGATTAATTTGGTTAGCTGAGGGAGATTTAAATACAAAAATTTTTCACTCCACTGTTAAGGCCAAACATGCTAAACAAAAAATAGCTTTGATCAAAAATTCAAATGACGACCGGATTACTAATCCAGATACTATTGGATCAGAAGCTGTTCATTTTTACCAAGGCCTTTTGACTAATGATATTTTAAGTGTTGATGAGAACATTGCAGAGGAGCTACTACAACACATACCAGAGCTGATATCTGAGGAGATGAATAAAGACATAATGAAGCAGGTGGATTCACAGGAACTGAAAAAAATAGTATTCTCGATGGATGGAAATTCAGCTCCAAGACCGGATGGATTTTCAGGTACTTTCTATAAACATTGCTGGGAAATAGTTGAAAGGGACCTAATTGATGCAGTAAATGAATTCTTGATAGGTGTACCAATCGCTAGAGCTATAACTGCTACTTTTATTACTCTTATACCAAAAAGACAAGTTAACACCACATTTTCTGATTTTCGACCTATCAGTCTGTGTAACTTCCTCAATAAAAATTTTTCTAGAGTCTATACTGATAGAATGAAGCCCATAATGCCATTATTGATCTCCCCTGAACAATCTGCATTTGTGCAGGGAAGAGAATTGGCTGACAATATACTCCTCATGCATGAATTAACTGATTATCTACATAATAAAACAGGGGGATTTAATATATTCTTGAAACTTGACATGTTGAAAGCATTTGATAGAGTCTCATGGAGTTTTTTTAACTAAATTACTTCTAAAACTGGGCTTCAACACACACTTAGTATCAAATATTATGGGCAACATAAAAGCAGCAACATTCTCAGTTTTAGTTAATGGAAAACCCCATGGTTTTTTTAAGGCATCTAGAGGTATAAAACAGGGAGACCCATTGTCTCCATATCTGTTTATTATCCTAACAGAAACTTTTACAAGATCACTGGGTTTTCTGTTCCAATGTGCTAAAATTGATTATTATAAACTGCCACATTTAGCTAAGAAAATAACAAGTTTGAGCTTTGCTGATGATACCATGGTTTTCTTAAAAGCTAATAAGCACAGTCTAGAAAACCTAATGGAGTTCTTAAATAAATATGAAAGAGTGTCTGGACAGAAGATAAATATTGAAAAATCCTCATATTTTATGTCCAATAAAGCTCCACAGGCATATCATAGAATTGTTTCTGATACTATTGGCATACCTATAGGTGTTTTTCCTTTTAAATACCTAGGGTGTCCAATTTATACAGGAAGAAAGAAACAATCCTATTTTAACCCAATTTTTGACACTATTTTATCTAAATTATTCACTTGGCAAAATAAATGGTTAAATCAAGCTGGGAGACTTATATTAGCAAAACATGTGTTGTCTGCTATACCATTGCATGTGCTTACTGTTTTAAAACCAACCAAGGGGGTTTTGGATAGGCTACATATACTATTTGCAAAAAAAATTTGGGGAAGTTCTGAGCGTGGTCAAAATAAAATATGGAGGTCATGGATAAATATGTGTTACCCAGTACTAGAAAATGGACTTGGTCTGAGGAATTTGCATGTGTTAGTTGATGCCTTCTCACTGAAAATCTGGTGGAAACTGCAGAAAGAAGGATCGTTATGGTCTTCCTTTATGTGGTCTCTACCAGAGAGTAAAATGAAGTCTAAAACATGTCAAAGATATAAACAGATTGATGAGATAGCACAGGAAAATACTATCATTCAGATTGGTGCATGTGATATATCATTTTGGGAAGCCAAATGGCTACAGGTTGGCAGGCTAATAACATTCTGGAATGATAATCTTGAACTTGTTCATCCAGAATTGACTGTAAAAGATTTTTTCTTCAGTCAACAGCAATTGATTACTGATATGGTATATGGTTTTCCCCAACACATTATTGACATTTTAGCAAAAGATTTTGTTATATATGAAGATTATAAGGACAAAATCATTTGGAAACTTGAAACTGATGGTGAATTCACTATTTCTTCTGCATATGAACTACTCAGACCAAAAAGATTGATTATCAATTCTTACAAATATATGTGGTGGAAGTATGTGCCTAAAAGAATATCGGTTTTCAACTGGAAATTGCTCAATAGATTACTGCCAATTTCTGACATATTACAGGAGCAACATATATGTGTGATATCTATGTGTTGTTTTTGCAAAAATGAATCTGATGAATTAGAACATGTGTTTCATGACTGCCCTATTATACAAGGTTTATGGATACACTTTCATAACATGCTAGACCTAGTTCCAGAAAATTTCAATAATCTATGGGATAGGTGCCTTTATTACTGGACCATAAACATGAAATATGAGCTTCACAGGGTAATTGTTAGAACTTTGCCTTTTGTTATTAACTGGGTGGTGTGGTGCAGTAGAACAGCTTATTATTTTGACAATGTGGTCCCAAGTGCACAGAGAATGAAACAGAAAGCTCTTTATCTGTTACAAAGTATCATCAGAATCAACAAGTTGAGATGGGTCAGATCAGAAGCAACCTATTTACATCATGAACTACTCCAGCTAGCACCAGTGGCTCCTATGGTGTGTAAACGTTTTCAGTTAGTGAAATGGAGGCTTCCTTCAATTCACTACAAACTGAATACTGATGGATCATCACTAGGGACCCTGGTCATGCTGGAGCAGGAATGGTGATCAGATCAGTGACAGGGCAAGTAATAAAAGCAAGATCAATTTATCTGCAACACAAATCCAGCCTAGAAGCAGAAACCCTAGCTTTACTAGAAGGGATTCAGATGGCATATTTGGAAGGAATGGAACACTTACAGGTGGAGGTTGACTCTCTGATATTATTGAAGATCATAAGAAGAGAGTTCAGAATTCCATGGAAAATTGAGCCTTATATCAGAGCAATAATTTCTTTAACAAGTGAGTTCTCTTCTTTATCTTTATCACACATATACAGAGAAGCTAATTCAGTTGCAGATGCATTAGCAAATATAGCAAGTAAAGAAAGAATGAATACAGTTTTTTCATATGAAAACTTACCAAATAATATTAAGGGACTGGTCATTTTGGACAGTAGAGAGGTGCCTTACATAAGAGTATGATTTCAGTATCTACTGATATTTTTTTTGTATTTATTGCAGGCGCCAGGCCTGACCAGGACAAGCTGAAAGGTCCAACAAAAAAGCAGAAAGATCAAAAATCAGGAGCAACTGTACCAGAAAGACTTGAAGCAAGACTTGAAGCAAGACTTGAAGCAAGAATGCTGTCATTTTTTAACATGTTTATTGAATGATTATATAGGCTTAAAGCATAGAAAAATAAATTATTGATCCCCGTGCTTGTCGGTAAATTTGGGTTTCGCATAGCGATCCCTAACATGCTTGCAAGTAGTGAGTCCTCCCATCGGCAGAATTGAGCTTCGCATAGCGATCTCTAAATTGCTTGTGGGAGTAGACATGAGAATATATAATTTATTTCATATATCTCTTTTGATACATTAAGTTGTAACAATATTGTTTCAGACTTTTCCCTACGGGGTTTATGGGTTTGGTGAACCTAATAAATTCCACCCCACTTCGTGTGGTTTAAACAAAAAAAAAAAGAAAACACAAATATATTTATTTATACTGCAAAAAGTTCAAAAATGAGGTGCGGGAAACATATACTACTCCGTGAAACAGACTCCCAGTAGTACTTCAATAAACCGTAATAGTCGGACCGGTTCGGGTCGAAGATCCCGGGTGGATCGTTGGAATAGTCCTAGGCTGAAGGGTTGCACGCGGCCGACGCGGCCCACGCGGTCCACTCGGTCTATAAAAGCTACTTAGGGCCTCTCCAGATCAGACACCGATTTGTTCCGTCTTCCCCAAATTCTCTCTCGCTCTCGATCATCCATCTCAATCATCATCACCAATCGCCATCATCATCTGCTTTCGCCGACGATCTCCACCATCATCTGGTTTCGCCGACGATCTCCACCATCATCTTGATTTCGCCGTCACCATCATCTTGATCTGCGATAATCTGCTTTCATTTCTGTTGGTCTTGTTTTTTCTTGAATCAATCAATTTGGGTTTTTGTTTGGTTTCTTTGGTGTTGCAGGTTAGGGTTTCGATGGATGCTCCGAGCGGCAGTAAGCGTCGCCGGGAGGAGAATCTTGATCGTTTTATCCCAAATAGGTCAGCCATGAACTTTGATTTCGCACATTACATGCTGACACAAGGTGGTCGGAAAGTAGAGCAGAAGGAGGGTCCAGGTGGAGGATACGGAGAGGGCTACAAAAAGCTGATTGCTCAAGCCCTAGATATGGACAGAAGCAGGATTCTCGCTTCTAGAACAGCCCCCCGGAACCTGTCAGCCTACTTTCTGCAAGCTTCTCTGCAGATACGGCCCTGCTTACAGGATGTTAAAGGAAAATTGTGCTGTTCCCCTGAGCGATGACGACCTTTGTGAAGTTCCACTTTCAGTTGAAACAGAAGAAGCAGTTGTCCCGCTTGAAAACACTACTAATCATGCAACCATGGCTATGCATGCGGCGATTCAACAGTTAACTGAAGCTGATACTTTCAAAATGATGCCATCCTCCTCTTTGTTTGATACTCAGGATGACTCTAGAGGCATTAATATAACTCCACGAGATTTTCCCTTAACAGATTCGTCAGATCAAGATTCCAGGGCTTCTCAAGATCCTGTCTTGGATAATGATTCAATGGCCATGCAAAATAATGCTGTCGTAGAAGGCAATTTGCCTCACAGTACTTCCTCCACTGTTTCAAGCTCCAGTGAAATCCTGGAAGAAGTGAGACCTGCTGATTGTACGGATACAAGTGGCGATATAGGAATGCAGTTTTCAGATGGAATTCAAGCTCCAGATAATTCTGTGAGGGCTAGAGAATCTACCATAAAGGATCATGATGCAAAGGTGAAGCCACTCTTTCGACCAGGTTTTCTTTAAAAAACATTCAGTGACTTCTCAAAACGGTCTGGATGCCATAAAAGAATGTGAGCTTTCGTTAAGAACATTAAGCTCTGATGTCTCTGTAGCTTCTTCTAGCTCCTGTGAAGTAATTGAAACGAAAGATGATGAATCCTTAAATAAGACTGAGAAAGCTGCACAGGAAGTTGAACTTTCCAATGGTTTTGAAGGGGCAGCTAGAAAATCTAATGGTGCCTTGGGGATGCACCCACAGTTAAATCCGGGGAATCACTTTGATAAAGTACTTGAGGCATTTGTTTCAGGATCTGATGAAGTACTGGGAGAAACAGAAACTACTTGTTCGGTTAACATGACTGTTAAAAATGCTATAAGATTCCATCTGCACATTCAAATGGTTTTCAAGACAGGAAATCTGACAAAAAAAGATGTGCAAAGCCTCTCTTCAATCGTGGTTTTCTTGATAAGCACCTGTAGAAACGGAAGAAGAGTATATAAATTTGTGTATATTCATGTGTGTATAAACGGGAGATATACAAATATATATATATTCCTACGGAGATAATTAGGCTAACCTAATTTATATATGGAATTTACCTAATATATCACAAACATACAAGGAATGGGTTATATTGCTAATAACCAAATAAACCTAATGTTAATATTCCAAAATATCTCCTTAACACTCCTCCTCAAGATGGAGCATGAGGATCCCGAATGCCCATCTTGCCAATCAATTCTCGAAATGTACGACGTCCAAGTGCCTTAGTGAAAAGATCAGCGGGTTGTTCTGAAGTACGTATATGATGAGTAACTATCTCGCCAGACTGGACTAAGTCACGAACAAAATGACAATCAATCTCAATATGTTTGGTGCGTTCATGAAAAACTGGATTTGCTGCGATATGAAGAGCTGCTTGATTATCACAAAACAGTGTCATCGGTTGAGAATGAAGCACACCCAAAGAGCGGAGAAGAGCCTTAAGCCAAATCATCTCACAGCAAGCATAAGCCATAGCACGGTATTCTGCTTCAGCTGAAGAACGAGACACAGTGGGCTGTTTCTTTGTTTTCCATGAAACAGGAGATTCACCAAGAGTCACAAAGTAACCAGTCAAAGACCGTCTTGTAAGAGGACAAGCAGCCCAATCTGAATCGCAGAATCCTGTAAGCCGAAGAGGACTATTAGCCGATAGAAATAAGCCTTGACCGGGATGACCTTTCAGATAGTGCAAAACACGCAAAGCAGCCTGCCAATGCGCCACACGTGGTGTCTCCATAAATTGTGCCAAAGTATGAACCGAGTAACTCAACTCCGGACGAGTTATAGTCAAATAAATGAGTTTCCCAACAAGACGTCGGTACTGTGCTGAATTTTCATAAAACGGACCTTCATCACGAGCTAAATTATGTTGTTGCTCCATGGGAAAGTCAGTGGGCTTTGCTCCTAGTAAACCAGTATCAGTCAAAATATCCAAAGTATATTTCCGTTGAGACAGAAACATACCATCAGGTCGACGAGCAATTTCAATGCCTAGGAAATACTTCAACACACCAAGATCCTTCATATGAAAACAGGAACTCAAGTATTTCTTAAAAGCAGATAAAACATCTCCAGACGAACCAGCAATTACGAGATCATCAACATAAACCAGAACATGGAGAACAACACCATTACGTATGTAGGAGAACAAGGAATAGTCAGCACGACTTTGAACGAAACCATAACGTCGCAATGCCTCAGCCAACTTAGCAAACCAATTACGAGGAGCCTGACGGAGACCATAGAGCGACTTCTGAAGCTTACAAACAAGATCAGGACTAGGGAGAGCATAACCTGGCGGAGGCTTCATATAAACCTCCTCCTCAAGATCACCGTGCAGAAAAGCATTATGAACGTCCATCTGATGAAGCTCCCATCCCTTTACAACCGCTACACTTAAAAACAAACGCACAGAAGACATTTTAGCAACAGGAGCAAATGTCTCTGTAAAATCAGTTCCCTCAATCTGGCGATTTCCAAACACAACTAAACGAGCTTTGTAACGCTCAACCGAACCATCTGAGTTGTACTTAGTACGAAACACCCATTTGCAGCCAATTGCACGCTTGCCGGGAGGAAGAGACGACAAAGTCCAAGTTTTATTTCGCTCAAGAGTTGTATATATAAATTTGTGTATATTCATGTGTGTATAAACGGGAGATATACAAATATATATATATTCCTACGGAGATAATTAGGCTAACCTAATTTATATATGGAATTTACCTAATATATCACAAACATACAAGGAATGGGTTATATTGCTAATAACCAAATGAACCTAATGTTAATATTCCAAAATATCTCCTTAACAGCACCGTTAAGGCATCATTCCAACAGAATCAAGATAAAGTCAAGGGCAGAACAGGTGATTGACTTGGAGACGTCTGTTTGATGACACTATAATGGATGAGAACCAGGTGGTCTTGCTGCTGTCGCGTGGTAAGGTTTACGGTTAACAGGTCTCCCGCGAATTCGGTATGGAAAGTAGAAAGTCTTGTTTTGTACATATAATGATGCTCTGATGTCGACTGGGACTATTCTTCAACTGTTCATATCATTCATCAAATAGACCTCTGGTCAGCCAGGGTTTTCATATTTGTCGAAATTTAATGTAGCTAGCTTATTGGATGTAGTTGCAACAGTGTTAACAATGATTTTAGGGATATAAAATTCGTTATGAGAATATTTTTTTACGTCCCATCTCCCATGATGTCAAAAAAAGCTATTCTACTGATCCATTATTTACCAATAGCATGTGTTGCTTCAGATTTGTGATTTTCGGTGATATTAATACCCCATTTAGTCAATCTTGTACGCAGATTAAAATTGAAGTGAACATGAGTTATCACCTATTCAATCTCACTTTTTTTTTTCCAACTGGTCAGACTTCGCTAATGTAATATTTTAAAATTTTATTATTTTTACAATGAGATAAGAATTTGCATGTCGTGACCAAATTCATCTGAACCATTCAGTAAAATCCAAGGGTGTATGAATAGAAGAGTAAGGACCTCCCCCTCCCCTATGCATTTTTCTCTTCAGTCTCGGAGTATCAATGTTGATCATCTTCGACAAGAAAGGTGAATTCTTTTCTGATGTAACTGGATTTAGCTTTTCACAGCGATATAGTTTATGCTCTACTTCTTATATGTTGAATTCCAATTGGAATGAAAAATAGAGGTCCTTAATTTCACATGGTGGTTTTTTAGTGCATAGCAGATAAATATATTTTTGAATGTCATCAAGACAAAAACAACACTTTACTCTATATTAGAGTTATATTCATAAGTTTCAAAAAGGTTGAATTGGGATACATAAGCCTTTTTTGCGTGATGGAAATATTCAATGTTAATGCTCAGGTGTAACGAAGAAATCAAATGTAGATATGGGGGATAAATGAGAGAAAAACTGGCTTATAAATAAACATGATTGGTTTTTGTGCACTTGGGGCTCAAGAGGAATGAAAATATTCATGTCTTGCCTCTTTCAGCCAATATGTATTTCAATATAAAGATTACATTTTCATATCGATCACTATTTTGCAGTGCTGCTGGACCACATCCTATAGTCAAGGTACAGAAGTTTTAAATTTTGCTTCAGCTAATTATCTTGGATTACCGGGGCATAAAAGGTTACTTGTAAGTATAATATAAGTTGTTCCTACTTTATTTAATGTTTCAAGAACTAAAAATCATTACAATATTTACAATCAAATTTCACAACAAGAATCATGCACAAAATGATTGGAGAAATATGGTGTTGGTTTATGTTGTACAAATAATGATAAAAGTGTACCAATGTGGTAGCCCTGTCTCTCATATATACTCAATATTTACATGGAAAAGTCTATACTATCTTTTACCCTAATACATCCCCTCAATCTTTATGGGGTGCAATTACGGATAGATTAGATCTATGTTTACAAAACAAATCACTAGAAAGACCCTTAGTAAATATATCAGCAACCTTCAACTGTGTCGGAATCAAAAGAACTCTCGGAGACCACCATGGGTAACTATTACTCGAACAAAATGATAATCAACATCAATATGTTTGCTAGGATCGTGCTGAACCGGATTGGCAACAAGATATATCGCAGAAACATTGTCACAATAGAGAGTGACCAGATGACGAAGATAGTACCCAAAGTCTGCAAGCAATTGACGAAGCCAAATAGTCTCCGCCGCAGTGTAAGCAATAGCACGATATTCTGCCTCCGTAGAGGACTTCGACACAATAGGTTGTTTCTTAGAGCGCCGGGAAATCAAATTCTTCCCTAGGAACACAGCATAGCCTGAAGTGGAGCGACGAGTGTCCGGACAACCAGCCCAATCAGTATCGGAATAAGCAATCACCATCTCCGGAGAATTTGCGGCATTGAGAAAAAGACCAAAATCCATAGTGCCCTGCAAATACCTGAAAGTCCTCTTCAAAGCATGAAGATGAGTAGTACAGGGAGCATGCATAAACCGAGAAACCATATTAACAGCATAAGCAATATCTGGACGAGTCATAGTTAGATATTGCAATGCACCAACCATACTACGATATTCAGTGGGATCATATATATACTCAATATTTACATGTAAAAGTCTATACTAGCCTTTACCCTAATACATGTCGCCCTCGTGGATTCTATGGAACAATTGGTAACTTGAATTTGAAAGAAATTATTTCACTTTTTCTTTTTAATGTTGTTGTTATATCTAAGTTAAAAATATATATTGTTGGTACAGATGTCCACCTTGACTGTGAAGCTAGAATTGCAAAATATTAGGCATACTTTACTCATATGGGCTTTCCACCATGTTTAGTGACATTCCAGCATTTTGCAAGAAAGGAGATGTCATTGTCGGCATACATGAGATCAGAGTCGGTGGGGAAGTGATATCGACAACCATCGACAAATATGGCGGCATCTGCACGCGCCTTATCATCCTCCACCGATCTCTTACTGCTACTCTCACCACGCACAGACGGCACACCCCCTGGTGCACATGCCACCATGAGGCTACTCCCCTCCATCTGGGCCCGTCTCGCTGCAGCCACCAAGCTCTTCTCCTTATTAGATAATTTCTTCTTTAACACGATTGCTTTCTTCTCACTCGCTACCTCGGCTCTACAGTGGTCACATGAGCTAATCTCCTCAGCCTGAGCATGGGCATACTCTCTCTCTCATCATGTCGGGGGCCGGAAATCGTTTCACTACTACTAGACATAATGACATGGAGTATGGGGGGAAACAATGGGGAATAAGAAAAGCAGACACAGAGAAAGAACAAGAAATATGAAATACTTACTGGTGGTGATGAAGCAGAAATTTGGGGCTTCGGGAAGGAATAAAGTATATAAACGTCCTCTGCACTCTGATGAAGAAATTACAAGTGGAAGAGACAATGAGAATGATTTGGGAGATTTAACCAAAACCCAGACAACATTAAAGCGAGTAATCACCTCGACTCGCGAAACGATGCAGGCAATTGGAAGGTTGGTCTTTCTCACCGCCAGAAGATACAATGAGTGGACGCCACAGCTACCTCAGAATGCTAAAGGATGGATTTATATCCGACCGTCCACGTGTCCTGATGGAATACGAAACAACTTGAAGATAGATATCCAGAAGGGTCAGTCGGAGAGGTTAGTCCAAGAAGGACACCCCGAGCTTAATGCCTCAAGTTACTCTCCCTCGAGTTAATCCTTCCCTCGAGAAGCAAGCCTCTCATCTAGCCTTCGAGATGGAGCCCTCGAAATTCTGAAGATCTACCTTGGGACTACTGATAAATCCATGGTTCTTATTCTGGACCTCATTCAACCTCGGACCAAGGCCCGAGAAGGGTCGTGGTCTCGAGTTACGCGGGAGATGGGTCTACGACTCCATCGGCCCAAATCCTTATAAGGAATGCGTATATTCTGAATGTTCTACAAGGAATAAACATCTGAAGAGTATGGTAATACAACTGGTATCTCCATAGGAGTTGTATTCGCACCATAAACTTCCTTTAGACATGGTAACACTTCTTCTATATATGGTAATACAACTGTTATCTCCATAAGAGTTGTATTCGTACCATTATTACATATCTTGGCGATCTACAGATTGTAACCTTATATATATCAAAGGTTTGGTAAACCTCTCTATCTATGATCTTACATACAATACACCTTACGCACATACTAACTTGAGCATCAGAGTGTCTACCCCCGGGACACCCCGGACCTTGTCTTGTAGATCAGTTCGTGAGTCGGATTCGTGAAGTGTGGGTTCCAGACATCCATCAATCATCCTCCTCATTAGATGGATCTCATGCTATTGGCACAACAACGGGTTCAACAATAGCGAGGGAAGATTCCTTCGGACCTCGGCATAACCTTGTCAAAGGACGTCGAGCATCTATCATGAAACCCAAACCTTTCTCGCTCGAGGGCTCTACGGACCCCTTATAGGATGTACTTGATCCTTTTCTCCGGTCTCTCGCTCCTCCGTGATCCTTCGAGCTTGAGCTGCCCTAACCGCTGCAATGGGGTTTTTCTTATCAAGTACAGTGGACTCATACCACTCGATTTCAAAATTATCCTTGGGCTGGTCAAAATAAGCACTCTTTAAATAGCTGGCGTTCTCAAGGGTCCGTCCTGGCAGTTCATCTAACTATATGAAGGTCTGAATAGGCCAAAACCAGCCCTTTTGATGGTCTCCTGGCATGAACCTGCCATCTTCAAGCCTTACCTTTTGCCCGACAAGTTTCTGTACAACCTCGGACAGACGACGAAGAACCCGAAAGTCATTCTTGGACTCATTCTTAAATGTCGGGATTCCAGTGGGGCACAAGACACTTGGTCCGATCAAATGTCAACCTTACCTTATTCGCAGACAAACCATCCTCTGCATACATACGATCACAGTCAATCGGGATAGAATACCGGTAGTCAGTAACAAACTCTCGAGCGATTGCACGAGCTTTCTGATCCTTCGTCGACACCTTGCTACTACCCTCATCACTAACCGGCGGTTACAAACCCTCTGGCGTACGCGCTACCACGGAGGCATCCCTTTCCATCTGGGCCCGCCGCGTCGCCATCACCGGACTCATCTCCTTACCCTGATGTTTCCTCTTCAACTCCGTGGGTTTCTTCCCAGCTATCTCAGCTCGCCGGTGATCATTGAAGCTAATCTCCTCGGCCGCCTTATTTTCATTCTCTCTATTATTATGTCGGGGGACGGAAACTGTTTCACTACTACTTGGCATGAATACAGAGAGAATGGGGGGAAACATGATGAGGAATTAAGGAATGGAATCAAAAACGCAAACACAGATCAAGAATAAGATTCGAATACTTACTGATTGAAACTGAACAAAAAAGTTGGGGCTTCGGATATACTGGATGAAGACGTCCTCTACACTTGGATGAAAATATTTAAGTGAGGAAGATGAAAAAATTATTTGGGAGATATAACCCAAAATTAAACAGCATTAAAGAGGGTAATTACATTGATCTGTGTTCCGATGAAAACTAGTGGAGAGACGGGGAAAAAACGCCAGCGCCACCGAATAAATACGGGACACGTGTATTCTGCTTCTTGATTGGAAAAGGAATTAAATTCAGCCGTCCATGTGTCCTGATGGAATGCGAAACAACTTGAAGATAGATATTCAAAAGAGTCAACCCGAGTGGCTAATCCGAGAGGATGCCCTGAGGTTAATACTCCGAGTTATCTCCCTCGAGTTATTGGCCTTACCCTCAAGTAACAAGCCTCTCATCACGCCTTCGAAAGAAGACCTCGAAATTCTAAAGATCTACCTTGGGGCTACTGATAAGTCCATGGTTCGCACTCTGGGGTTTCGTTCAGTTTTGGACCAGGGCCTGAGAAGGGCCAGAGGCTCGAGATACGTGGGGGTGGACTTACGGGTCCACCGGTCAAAATCCTTATAAGGAATGCATATGTTCTGAATGTCTTATAAGCTTCTCTAAGTTGTCATTCACTTAAGCATCGGAGTGTCTACCCTTGGGCCGCCCCAAGGCTTTGTCTTGTAGATCAGTTTGTGACCTGGGTTCGTGATCAAAAACGGGTTCTAGACATCCATCACGCGCTATAATCTCTTAATATAATTGTTGCACCATGATGAACACCATCCACATTCATCGCATGTTTCCCATATACTTTGGACATTCTTTCAATTTCTCACCTTATCGACTGGACTTTAAAAGCGATAGTAAGGATAATGAAAATTCTAATACTTTAACATGTCATACTTCAACTGATCCGATTTTGAAACAATCTAAACTTGACACTAAACAAAGTATTTGAGAATCATCATTTCTTTGGTTTTGCTAAAAAAGGGTAACAATTGTGAAAGAGTGCATGGTGTTTGTTGCATAAGAGAAAATGCTCATTTCTTTTAGACCTTTCTAAGTTTAGATTGTTTCATTTTGAATCGTCAATATTGGACAATGGGAAGAAGAAACACTAGAGATGAATGATAAAAAATATGTGTAGAAGGCAATCATGTAGAGATGAAATAAAATATTTTGAAACAACATATGTTATATAACCAGTAGACATCCAGTTCCACGTCAACACATACAGGTAGTGGTTTTTCTACTTAACAAAAGTTTTATCAAAATCTATTGCTACGAATTAAAGTTACTATCAGAATAAATATTAGTTGATTTCATATGTCATCATGTGTTAGTATACTTACCTCGTAGTCACAGGTTCCCAAATCATGCATATTCAGTGTATATCTAATTTAAGTAAGAAACTCATTTATTACAATATTATTACTTAAAAATTCAATAGAAATTACACACGGTTTTTATGGATAAAATACATTTTAGAATTGATAAATGAAGTTAAATTCAATATTCTTCTTACATTAATTTCAACAAGTTTTTATAAGAATATTGTATATACAAGGAAGTAGTTAGTGACTTTGTTTCATAGTATCGTTAACCGATGAGAGACATTTACCATTGTTGAGACGGTATAAAATATTCATACAGTTATAAGAAATACAAGTAATAGCAATCAATGTCTTCAATGGAGTAAACCAAAAATCAAAGTTTATAAATACTATTGTTTTAGAAAAAATTTTATCACCAAAATGTAAGTGTGAGTGCATGGGGATATTTTAAAAGGAAGATTTGACTGTCATAGAAGAGGTCACGTGGATTGCAACAACAATAGACGAAGGAAAGAATCTAGTAGTTGTCCAATAGCTATAGAGAATCCACCATGTTTTACTGGAATATATCGTCCTGAAAAAATAAAATTGATGATTCTTCAATTTGGAACGTGAGACTTGCGAGGGTTCATTAAAAATATTGAGAACGCCATTCATTTCACTTGAAGATACTTTTGCAACATATGGTACAAATTTTAAAGCATATTTGGTCAATGAACCTCTTTATAGCTCAATGAGTACTTTGTTAAGTGTACATAGAACTTCATAATATACATAATCACTTCTTCTTTCTACTTTCTCCCTTATCCCAAAACTAGATCTGGGTTAATTTGAAGGGGAGGTCGCCGTCAGTTCTTTTTTCCGATGACCTCCCCACCCATACCTTTCTTTTCTGTTGTCTAAACCACAAATCCCTTTCTCTAAGCAAAATCCCTCAATTCCTCACTCCAAAAATCTACAGGCAAGGGAATATTTTCACCCATTTTTGGCCACCGCGCCACACAGAGGCCGCCCTAAAGGTTGGGATACCGGAGAGGGTCGCCACCATCGGAAAATCCCAACCGGGTCTTCAAAGTCACCAGATCCGCCACTCACCCATCCATATCTCGGAACTTTAGCAGTAACGAGTCGGCGCCACCATTTTCCGGAACTGCAGCCGCAATGGGAGGACGCTGACGGGCAGAACGGACTAGTCAACGGGCCGAGTCGGGCAGATTAAAAAAGGGTCGGGTTAATGGGATACTCGGGTCGGGTCGAAGGCTACTCGGGTCTGGAACCCTTAGGAGGAGGAGGTGGTTTTTATGTTTTTTTCTTTTTTAAGTTTTTATTCCTTTTGATGTGTTTAGAATCTAATTTTATTTGGAATGGGATAAATCCTTGCTATATGCTCTGGTAACAAGCTTTTTTATCTTGAACCCCTCAAAATCAAGCTAATTCGTGTAATCCCGGCAAAACCAGCCAAATATGGCCAAATTTGTGCTTAGAGGCGGCGGTTTAGGGTGAATTCAGTGAGGGTTTCAAGTGGATTATCTCCAGACTAAGCTATAGGGAGACTAAGCTAATTCGTAGACTAAGCTATAGGGAGACTCCCCGGTTGCTGAGAAATTTGTGGTCCAATGAGCCCTAAGGGCGCTCGGCAGTTCATGTACCTAGTTGCTTCTTGCTTCTTGCAGCTGGGTCTTGAGATCACTAAAAATAGTGTGATCGGTAACCTCCACCTGACCATTAGCTTGCAGATGGTAGACTGAAGTGAGCTTCTGGCTAATCCCATACTTCTGGCACCACGACTTAAGAGGATCATTCTCAAACCGTGCATCATTTTCCGTCAATATAGCCCTTGGGACCTTCAACTGGTAAATAATGTTCCTCCTACAAAACCTTACGCACGTAGCCCCACGAATATTGGAAAGCGGCTCTACTTCCACCCATTTATGAAGTAGTCAATGGCAATGATCAGATACGTCAAACCTCCAAGTGCTATAGGGAAGAGGCCTACCAGGTCTAAGCCCCATCGGGACAAATGGCCAGGAGTCAGTTATCTCCATCATCTCCTCTTATGGGACGTGTATTATCGGCGTGGACTTTTGACACTACAAACATGACCTCACTCTCATGTGAGTCCTCAAACATGGTCGGCTAGTAGTAACCCATTTGTATGATCTTCCTGACCACCGTCTTGCCCCTTGATGGCTTCCGTTAGGTCCTTCATGCACCTGTGTGACAAGGTGTTTCCCCTCATCCTCCACTACACACTTGAGTAGCGTGTGGAGGTATCCTCGCTTGAAGAGCAGGCACTCCATCCTGAAGCACATAGTTGGGTGTCTTGACCTTGACCTTCCACGCGGCTACACGATGCTCTGAAACTTCTTCGGTCAGGATATACGCTCGGATAGGGTTAATCTAGGAATCCACCACCTCTATTGCTCCAACTACCATGTATTTTTCTTCTTCTTAGCTTTGTTTTCTTTTGACCTCCCTCAGCTGGGTTGTTTGCGGACCTGGATGGAGCTCGAATAACGCCAACTTGCTTAGAGCATCTGCTTTCCTGTTCTCCTCCCAATGTACCTGCACAGGAATGAAATTGTCAAACTGTTAGATCATTGGCCGCACTAGCTCTAAGTACCTCTGTAAGCTCCTCTCCTTAGCCTCATACTCCCCATTTAGCCTCATAGCCTCATACTAAATTAAATAAAAAATATTCAAAAATTTAAGGTCGAGAATGTCCTCCTTCCATATATGCGACTTAGAAACATATAAGTATGCTCAAGTTCACAAATATATTTTTTCCCAAAAAAATAAAATTCCATTGAAATTTGTCCCAATTTCAAGTAGAATATCCATCAGTGTGCGTAAGAGTGTACAATGACTATATAGTTGTAATAATTTAAAAGAAATTATGATCCATTATTTGACACAATTTATCCTAATGTAATGAGATAAGGAATTGATAATAATGTCAAGCTGTGTTGGATCAAGGAAGTTGATGATATAGCAGCTCAGAACACCACTATTTAAATTGGCACGAGAGATGTATCCTTTTGGAATGCTAAATGGATTGATGAAACATCAAATCATTAATGAATGGGATGACAATTTTGATGTTCCTTTTATTAATCTTATTGGCTCTGAATTTTTTTTACAATAGGATTATTATGTGGATAAAATGAAACATGGGTTACTTGATTCCATTGTTGAACTGATTGCGGAAGATCTTCTATTGTCTGATGATTATGAACATAAAATGATATGAAAACCTAATTCAAATGGAAAATTTACAGTGTTAGTTTCACATGAGATAGTTAGACCTGGGAAATTGGAAGTCTCTTCTTTCAAACATGTCTGATCTAAATTTGTTCCTAAAAAAATATTCTTTTTTTTCTCCTGGAGACTAGTAAATGGGTCAATACCAACTGAAGATGTGCTAGAGAGTATTAATATTCATCAGCCATCTATGTGTGTATTTTGTCATGCTTACTATGATGAGCTGCATCATTGTTTTTAAAGCTGTGCAACTATAACATGGATTTGGCAATCAATGAACAAAGCTTTTGATATTTTATATCACTCTAACTCACTTTGGTATATCTTGCATAATTACTGGAACTTGCAAGAAAACACATTATGTAAATGTTGCTAGGATAATACCTATGCAGTGTCAGTCCTGACTTTTTTGAGACCTGAAGCGAACAAGTAAAGGAGGCCCCCAATATATTTAAGACATAGTAAGTTTAGACGTGCAACATCAAAACTCGGTTAATTTAGATTTGGTGGATCGATCGAAAGGAGGAAGAGGGAGTATAATAGATTAAAAATATAAGAAGATAAAGGAACTTTTAATTATTTAACCATTTTAAAATAAATTTAGATTTATTTTTACATGAAATACGAAAGGATTAGTGTACATATAGAAGTTAATCAAAAGTTTACTATTTTTAACCGCGGGCCCATGTAAGATTTACCATTAAGTTTTATTTTAATAATTTCTATATATACTACATGGTAACACTTTAAAAAAAATGAGGCCCTCTTTTTTTGGCCAAGTTTGGGGTCTCAAGCAAGGAAGTAACCTGCTGTTAGGATTATTGGTGTAGTCAACAATTGTGGGCAAAGTCAAAGGTCATGATTAGTCAAGGATGAATGGCGGGAAGGACAGCTGGCAACGGGGAGTGAAGATTTTATTTTTGTTTGCCTATATTTGCTGTAACTTTTCATCTTAGCTCTTTTATCCTGTTTGGTAGGATCAGGGAATTATCCTAATTAGCTACTAAAGTTTACTTTGCTTGTAAGAACAGTCACCTACTGGGATCTAATCCCATTTTTAATTCCAGTAATTTGGTCACCTGATCGGTGATCATCACAAGTGGTATCAGAGCCGGCGAACCACCGGCCGAGATGACGACAAAAGCAGTAAAAATTGACAAAAAGGGTGGACGACATGGACGCCAAATTCGAAGGGAAGATTTTCGGGCTGCAACAAGAGCTCCGGCAGGAGTTACGACAGCGCACAGACGAGATCCTCCAATAGATCGGTGGAGCGATTCAGCGACTGGAAGTGAAGGATGGGGAGCGCGATCTCAAAGAGTCCAAGAGAGAAAAGAAGGAGGCGGCGCGGGAGCTACACGACCAGGAGATTCGCAACATTCTGCATCAGATCTGGACGAGGGGGATCCTCGGCTGACATCTCCACTCCAGCAAGATCACACTGGAACACCTCTCCGACCGTTGTCACCACCAGCTCAAGGTAACTCCGGATCTATTGCTTTCAATCGAGAAATTCATACTCCTGTTCCTAGGGTGGATATTTCGATGAAAAATAGGTTAGGCATGGATGGTAATTTTGGTAATACTGTGATGAACAATGAGAATGTTAAGTCTGGGAGAAATTGGGACGGCGTAGCTAACCAGAAGGGTAGAGATGACACACCACATGGGATTATGGGTGATCCTGAGGGTAAACAGTGGAAAGGACCACAGATAGGCACTGAGTTTGTTGCTACAGATAGGAATCAGGCTGAACAGATGCTACCTAAGGGAAATTATCAAACTCCAGCTGGTTTTGGAAATAGGAACTGGGGAAATGTTGTTGTTAATATGGGAGAGGAAAATGATTGGAGGATGCAAATGAGTAGAGGGAATGAGAGCCAGCTAGCTAGCATAGCTTTAACTAGTTTCAACAGAGAAGATGCCAGAGAATGGGTGAGCAGGTGCCAAACTTTTTTTAATTATTATAGACTTCCTGATGTCCATAGAGCTAGAGCAGTGGAAATTTACATGACAGGGAAAGCTAGGAGTTGGTATCAAATGACTATTGCTAACAGAGGAGAGCTGAGTTGGAAAGATTTTTCTTATTTACTGCTACAAAGATTCAGTCCCCTTAGTCTTAGAGATGAGATTGCTTTGTTCAACAAGTTGCAGCAGAAGACTAGTGTACTGGCTTATCTTGAGGAATTTGATGAACTGAGAACTCAGATAGCTGGAAGAAACCTCCAACCTACTGAGCAATACTACATCTCTAGTTTTGTGAGCGGGTTGAAGGAGGAATTACAGCCTGGGGTACTGATGCTAAACCCTCACACACTATAGAAAACTGTAGAACTGGCCCTTTGGGAGGAGAGAAAGTTAAAGATAGCTAGTAAGAAGAAATGAGTGAACTATAATTACCATCAGGCTCCACCTGTTAAGATTCCTCAGACTAAGTTTGGTGGGGAGAAACGGCAATGGAGGACTGGAAACAAGGAATCTGGAACCATAATTGGGAATTTCACAAAGATCTCTCCGCAACTGCAACAATATAGGAGGGAGAATGGTTTGTGTTGTAAGTGTGGAGACAAGTATGGAGCTGGACATATGTGCAAGATGAAAGAAGTGAATTACATAGATGAGTCTGATCAGGAAGAACAGGGTACGACCATGGTAGTGGACACTGATGAGAGTATGCAGCAAATTGTACAAGACTGTGTGGAAGGAGACCATATCATCTTGAATTCTATGGGAGAAGATAATGTTGAATGGAGACCAAACACCATGGTTTTTCATGGGATAATTTATGGTCATGTGGTGAGTATTTTACTGGACACTGGTGCCTCATTGAGCTTCATAGATCCAGCAGTCATCTAGAGAGTGGGGTTAGGTACCATGGGAGTCAAGCCTTTTACTGTCAAGGTTGCAAATGGAAACATTGTGGGAGGATCAACCTTATGTCCACAGGTGGTATGGAATCTAGCTTAGCACAAGTTTGTCTTTGACCTAAAGGTTATGAAACTGGGATCTATTGACATCATTCTTGGAGTGGATTGGTTATCTCTCTTTGATCCAGTAACTTTTAACTGGAAGAGGCAGCAAGTAGCCATTTACAGTGATGGATATCATTGGATCCTCAAGGGCACTACTGATGGTTTCAGGTACAAGATAAAGGAGGAAGACACAAGTATCACTGGGAAGAGGAAGGCCAGTCTGATGGAGATAGTAGGAGGAACAACAGCTGAAGAGGTTATCTTGAAGAAGGATACTGGCAAGAGGACTCAAATCACTGAAGAGATAGACAAGAACTAGACCAGTGCCACAGTTAAATAGGTGCTACATCAATTTTCTGATGTATTTACTATTCCTATACAGTTACCTCCAAAAAGAAATATAGATCACAAGATTGTCCTTAAGCCAGAATCTCAACCTTTTAAATTGAAACCTTACAGGTACCCCCACAGCCACAATAATGAGATTGAAGAACAAGTTGCAGAGATGCTGAAGAGCCAAGTGATCAGACCAAGCAATAGTCCATTTGCATCTCCTGTAATTTTGGTGAAAAAGAAAGACAGTACTTGGAGGTTATGTATAGATTATAGGAGATTAAATGAGGCAACTGTAAAGGAAAAATTTCCTATCCCGGTTATTGATGAATTATTGGATGAATTATTTGGGGCTTGTTATTTTTCTAAACTGGATCTTAGGAGTGGCTGTCACCAAATAAGGGTCAGAGAATGTGACATTGAAAAGACTGCATTTCAAACTCATAAGGGACATTATGAGTTTGTGGTGATGCCTTTTGGCCTCACCAATGCTCCAGCCACTTTTCAGGCCCTCATGAATGTGATCTTTGATAAACAATTGAGAAAATTTGTTTTAGTTTTTTTTGATGACATACTCATCTACAGTAAGACACATGAAGAACATGTGACTCACCTACAGTGTGTGCTGGAAATTTTGAGAGCTCATTAACTATATGCCAAGTTGTCTAAATGTTCCTTTGCTGCAACAACAGTTGATTATTTAGGACATGTGATTTCAGGGAAAGGTGTAGCAGTTGATAATTCTAAGATTGAAAGTATATTGAACTGGCCCATACCAAAAACAGTCAAGGAATTGAGGGATTTTAAGGATTGACTGGTTATTATAGGAGATTCATTGCTGGATATGGGGTCATATGCAAACCATTGCATAATTTGCTAAGAAAGAATGCTTTTACATGGAATGAAGAGGCCACAACAGCTTTCCACCAACTACAGCAAATTATGACAACAGCTCCTATTCTAAAGATGCCAGAGTTTGATAAAGTATTTGTGGTAGAGACTGATGCTTCAGAAGTGGGAATGGGAGCAGTTTTGATGCAAGATCAAAAACCAATTGTATATTTGAGTAAAGCATTTTGTCCCAAGAATAGAAGTTTATCAACATATGAAAAAGAGTTGTTGGCTTTATTGATGGCAGTGGAAAAATGGAAACATTATTTAGTGGGACATCACTTTATCATAAGAACTGACCATCAGAGCTTCAAGTATCTGTTAGATCAAAAGCTTACTAATGCCCAACAACACAAATGGATGACTAAGCTCTTAGTCTTGAGCTTTGAAATACAATACAAATCTGGGAAACACAACATAGTGGCAGATGCTCTTTCCAGGTTGCCTACATTATATCAGGAGAATCAACATATGGTTGAAGATACTGGTTGAAAATCTGGGCTTGAAGTAACAGCAGAGGAATGTTATCAGGTCACTCAGGAGAATAAGAACTTGATTAAAACTCCTGGTTGTAATTCTGGGCATGAGGAAACAGCAGAAGAGTGTAATAAGGTCACATCACAGACTACTTTATTACCAATGTGGTTGTTGCAGGTTGAGAAGAGCTATGAAGGTGATGCATATTGTCAGGAGCTAATAGGGAAGATAGTAATGAACCAAACTGATACCACCACAGAATTTAGCTATGCTCAAGGCATACTCAGAAAAGGATTTAAGATGGTAGTAGGTAATGGAGGAACGGCCAGACAGGAAATTTTGAAGGCCATGCATTCTTCTGCTGTGGGTGGCCATTCAGGGCAGTCAACAACTATAAAGAGAGTTCTAGCCATGTTTTTCTGGCCTCAGTTGAAGGAGCAAGTTATAGACTATGTGAAGCAATGAGAGGTGTGTCAAAGGAATAAGGTAGAGCACTGCTCCAGTCCAGGGTTACTACAGCCATTACCTATCCCCACACAAGTTTGGAGGCAAATCACAATGGATTTCATTGAGAAATTGCCACAGTCACAAGGATTTGATACAATTCTGGTTATTGTTGACAGGCTTACAAAGTATAGTCATTTTATGGCACTGAAACATCTTTTTACAGCTGTACAAGTGGTCAAGAGCTTTATGGAGGAAGTGTGCAAACTGCATGGATTGCCAAACTCTATTACCTCTGACAGAGACAAGGTTTTTACTAGCAATTTCTGGAGAGAATTGATGTCTATTATGCAGGTTCAGTTGCAATTTAGTACAGCTTATCACCCTCAAACCGATGGTCAAACTGAGAGGGTGAATCAAGTTTTGGAGCAATATCTCAGATGCTTTTGTGGGGACAAGCCTACCTACTGGAAAGATTGGCTGAAATTAGCAGAATGGTGGTATAATACTACCTACCATTCAAGCATCAAAATGACCCCTTTTGAAGTTTTGTATGGTGTTAAGCCAGTCACTTTACCTTTAGGCCCTCTATCAGACTGTATTCTTCCTACTACTTATAATCTTCTCCAACAGAAAAACCAAGTCAGTCAGCTTCTACAAAAGCATTTGAAGACTGCACAAGAGAGAATGAAGCAACTTGCTGATTTAAGAAGAACTGAGAGGACCTTAGCAGTGGGAGATTGGGTGTATTTGAAATTGCAGAAATATAGGCAGACATCTTTGAGTGCTCTGACCAATATGAAGTTGGCTCCCAAGTTTTTTGGTCCTTTTCTAATCATTCAGAAGATAGGGGAAGTAGCTTACAAGCTTCAACTCCCTAGTCACAGCAGAATTCACCCCACATTTCATGTATCCCTATTAAAGAAACATATTGGGGGCACACCTCACCAGTTTACACAGATTCCTGTGGCAGATGCTCCTGAACTACCTATCCTCTTTCCTCACAGAATACTACAGAGGAGATTAATTACAAGAAATCGGAAACCAGTGGTGAAATGGCTTGTTCCGGCTGAGGAGGCTTCCTGGGAAGACCAAACTTTTATTGCTAACCAGTTTCCTACCTTTTCAGCTTGAGGACAAGCTGAATTTTAAGAGGGAGGGAGTGTTAGGATTATTGGTGTAGTCAACAATTGTGGGCAAAGTCAAAGGTCAGGATTGGTCAAGGATGAATGGCGGGAAGGACAGCTGGCAACGGAGAGTGAAGATATTATTTTTGTTTGCCTATATTTGCTGTAACTTTTCATCTTAGCTCTTTTATCCTGTTTGGTAGGATCATGAAATTATCCTAATTAGCTACTAAAGTTTACTTTGCTTGTAAGAACAGTCACCTACTGGGATCTAATCTCATTTTTAATTCCAGTAATTTGGTAACCTGATCGGTGATCATCACACCTGCTTCCCTTTTGGGCCGGACATGTACCTATGGTAACTTTATGGTTTGTTTGGTGTATAAGAATTGCATGCATGAATGATGATATTCATGTTGATCCAGTTATAACAAGCAAGCAGATTCAGGACATGATCCACACAATTATTAAAACTCATCATATAGCTAGTATGGTCTAAGTTTATATCTTCTAGTGACTCTAGAAGTTTAAGCAGACAAGGATGTATCATTCACTAGAGATTGCCAGAGAATGTATGGTTAAAAATGAATACCGATGGATCATATCTTAGATATGGAAAGGGTAGGGCATGTTTAACTATAAGAGATGATACTGGCAAAGTTGTTTATGAAAAAACACATGTTATATGTGTGCGTGATAGCTTGGAGGCTGAGGTTGTTGCCTTAACTTTCTTTGGGTCTGTAAACTGTCTTTCTCAATGACATTATGAACATACATGTGGAGATAAATTCTCAAGTTTATTAAAACCGGTGAGGAAGGAGATGTATCCACACCAAGGAGACTAACTAGTGTGCTCAGAAACATCTGGTGTTTACACGGTGTGGTTATATACAACTTTGACTCATGTTTATAGGAAAGCCAATTTTGTGGGTGATTCTTTAGCCAAACTGGCAAGTGAATCACAATTGACATCTATCTACACTCAATCTACAATTCCCAAAAATATTAAAGGCCTAATTGATTTGGATTGTAGAGAGGCTCTTTATATACGTACTAGATAAATGTTGCAAGGATTGGGATACTGCTCTGGTTTCTTATTCTGTGCAGAATTGGAAACTACAAGTTGTAAAGAGAATGGTGCAGGAGAAGCAAAAACAAAGGAGAACCGGAAGCAAGATAATGAACAACAGAAAGGATATGGGACAACAGCATGGGATTGCACCAAGGGGCATGCATGGAGCTGGTCAAAATGGACTCAGTTGTTTTCTAGTGGAACCCCGTACTCGTCGGTAGAGTTGGTCTTTGCCCTGGCGATTCCTAAATTGTTTGCGAGTAGTGAGTCATCTCATCAGCAGAGTTGGGAGTCGCATAGCAATCCCTAAATTTCTTGTGAGAATATTGGCATGGGTGTACATTAGAATCAACTTTCGAATCCGTACTATATATCTACTCTACCTTGTAATTCCACTATATTTTGCAACATTGTACAATTTTTTGCCATTTTATAAAAGGTATTATGTGGTGTGCTGAGCCACATAAAATATCACTCCACTTCATAGCGGTTTAAATTTTAAAATAATAACATCAAGTTGTGCGTCATAATATATTAGAGCAAGTCCAACAGTTTTGTTATAATAGCAAATTTGCTCAAATATGAAGAATCTGGGTCTTTTTTGAAGTCCAACAGATTCTCCATCTCATTCTCCATAATGGGGAAATTGAAGATAGAGAATATTTGATTCTCCAAATTTGGAGAATGAAAAGAAGTTTTTGGAGAAGCAAAATTTAATGCTATTTGCATTGTTTTTTTTATTTAATTCGTTAATCGTTTATCTTCAATAATTTTAAATGATATATCTCAAAACAATTACAATAAAATTTTATCAAAAAAACATATTCTAAAAATATGCATAAAGACGATGGTAATAAGATCTCATATGACTATTTTTACATGTATATATCTATTGATATTTAACTATAAAATATAATCTAATTTCCAATATAAATCTACTAAATTTTAAGGCCATAAATAAATTTATTTTTTTATGTTTTTTATAAGTCAAAACGTTGAAACTAAAGTTTTTTTTATTAAACATTTTATTTCTAATGGTTGAAAAAAGTAACTTGTAATAAATAATTGAAAAGAGGTAAGTCTAATTATTCATAACACACTACAAAAATAATAATATTGTAATTCGTAATGTGTTATTTTTAAAAAAATATATTTTAATAATTTTTATTATGGAGTAAGTAATGTCAAATATGAAACGTTATTGTAACTTTTATTATAAGTTCATTATTTGTGTGTTTATTATTATTTAAACTTATTGAATATATGGTTTTAAAAATAGAAGAAAATTGGATATATATATATATAGTATTAAATATTAATAAATTTTAGGGAATGAGAAATAGAAAAACTGTTGGGTTTGAGGTGAAAAAATATGGGGAATATGAGGTTTACTTCTCTATTATGGAGAATGTGAATGGAGAAATGTTGGACTTGCTCTTACAGGAAGGATGTGGAGTTTGGAAAATTAATTTTATGGAAGTTGTGCGTTATTATTGCGAAGATGATTTTATTGTGCGTTAATTTTACCTGCAAGCTTTTATTTCTTTGCGTTAGTATTAATTTTACTTAGTGTTATTATTGTTAGGACACGTTATGTAATGTTTGGAACTGGACGGTATTTATTATGAATAAAATTTGAAGTTTATGAAATGAATATAATAATTGAATAATATAAATATGGAAAATTAGGAAAATTGAAATAAGAAAGCAGATGTGCCATTTTCTAGTTAATTAATTAGTTAAAAAAAATTCAATACTCTAACAAAAAGGCACATCAACAAAAGTCATCTTGATTTAAAGGGGTTAAAGACAGGGGTGCTGATATTGTCAGAGCAATAATTAGCATTTAGTATAAAATACTCTTTATTACCTAAACTATCCTTTATTAATAATATTATTTTAAATTTCTCTAATTTTATTCTCGATTACATCTGACCGGTAGTTTGCCGATAAATAAAAAAGAAACGGTCCAACTTCATGGCATCCTTGTGTTGGAATGGATCGGAAACCTTCCAACATGCTCCAGAGGGTTCAGGTTGAGGGACTATAATAGAAACGTTGACAATCTCATCGAAAACCACGACGGAGGGACGGAGGAAAAACGGTGAACCACGCCGTAGAAAAATATGATCAATTAAGAGCATATGTATCGTACAATATTTACAAGTTGTGGCCAATTGAACCAATTTACAGTGTTTTATGAAGGTGATCTCCGATGATTTCCAGATTTTGTAGATTTTTTGGATCAATTAACCTAATTTTGAAAAAATAAGTCGCCGGTTGGATGCTTTGGCATAGGCTATTATAAAGAGAAAAAAGATGAATATTTCTGCTCTGTAAGGTAATAAAGGGTAGTTTAGGTAATATAACGTATTTTTGATCTGGATGTTAATTATTGATTTGACAATATCAGCACCCTATAGACAGATGATAAGTATGGATTGTGTTTGTATGTACTTGCCTCTAATATGTTGAGTAAACTTATCAAAGATTGTGTTTGCATGTACATGATAATAATAGCGAAATTATATGCAAGGAAATCAAAATCAACAGAAATCGATAGTGAAATATGGAGAAATATACCAAGAAATAATAAATGATACGGAGATAAAGAAATGGACACGAAGAAATTTTAAAAAAACATAAATATGGAAATTAAACTATGGCGCTAGAAAGGAAAAAGCGGTTAACTGTGGTGGATTAGTAGTTGTTTCAAGGTGGTGTTAATTCCATAAAATGTGGCTTAATACCTACATATCTATAGATATGGAGTATTAGGATAACTACACCATCTTTCTCATTTTTAATATGAAAAAAGTAAGCACCAGACTCAGAACAGAAAAGGAAATTCGGAGATCATGAAAGGCATTGTCACTAAAACTTGGTTCGGCAAGTGAAATTAAGCATACTGTGGTTTCAAATTTCTGTGCCTAACTAGTTCATGGAGATCATGCACAATCTTAAATACAGCATCTGGCTTTGCCAGTCTCAATGCATTCTGCGACATGGATTTCAGCTCATCTTGCTTGGGACCAAACCACTCTGCAACTATTCTAGCTATCTCCTTGGGCGCTTTCGAGTACTTTCCACACCCATTTTCAACAACATATGGCACGTTCCCAGCTTCCTGAAATCACGCAAGATAGAGAACATACAGCTGTTAAATGCAAAGCCGGGGATGAACATAGGCCCGACTTCTAACAGAAAATGAGATGCTAGGCAGAAAGGGAGCCAAAGATGATTGTAACAGTACTAAACTAAATGTTTGTGATACCCAATTTCCAATTGAGCCACTACATTGCAGAAATATATGTAGTTTTTCTTTTTTATTTAGACATGTAAGTATCACCTGGCCAGCAATATAGCCATTCAGAATTAAAGGAAGACCTCGAATCATGGCTTCTGCTATAGTTCCAGGACCAGCCTGACAAAAAATGAAGCATAAGATGGTCAGGAAAGAAACACTTGTTTCAGTAATTGTTTTAAGGGCAACAGAAGAGTTCGCAAACATCTGGAATTAAAGGAACAGGTTACCTTGGTAATGATGCAATCAGATGCCCCCATGTATTCCTCCATTTTAGTGACAAAACCCATCACCTGAAAAAGTTGAAAACAGATGACAACACAATAAGGGTTTTATTAGCTACTACGCAAAATTTCTTCCAAAAAAATGTTTTACATGTCCAAAAGTATATTAATTAATATCTCATGGTTTTACTGCTCTGCGGTTCATATTGTATTTCATTTTCAGTACTTTAAGGTCTAAATTGAAAAAAAAAATAGGGTTTTTCTATGAAACGTTGCATAAGCAAGTAAAAGATATTAAAGAACGGTAGAGCTGAAAGGCAGGAATCTTTTGGGCATCCTTAAAATCGATGGTAGCAAGAACAAGAAATTGAAGGATGGTAGTCTCCAGGAATGTCAGTACCTGAACAGGAATCTTCCAATCAATGGCATTTAATTTGGTCACTAGCTTTTTGTTCCGACCACATATTACAAGGAGCTGTCCTCTGGGCTCACCAGTAGAATCATCACAGAGTGCATCTCCCATAGCTTGAGCTGTAGCCTCTATCGGCCCCATACCTTCCCCACCACCCATCAGCAATACAGCAGGAAGGTTCTCATCCATTCCCAGATCCCTTCTTAAATCAACCTAGAAGTTTAACACAGGTAGTCCGAACTCATTAAGACAAACTAGCTAACAAACACACACCAGGGATTGTAATGAAGCTCAGACACAACAGTGGCATAAATAAGAAACAACAACAACCTCAGCTAGACGAATATCATGAAACATACAACACAAGAAACGGATAGTGTTTAAGGCTTAAATACCATTTGTCCTTTGAATTTTAATCATCATAACACTATGCATTCTGGAAATTCCATTAGAAAATGCTAGTACTGATCTGAATCTACTTTCCAGTTGGAAACTTGTTATAGACTCGGAAATGAAATGAAATTTATAGACTACCAAATTTCATCTACACATTCACAGCTCAAAATATCAGCATCGATTATGAAGGTGAGCACTTAAGAGCCACAAGGGCCATCATCGAGGCATTTTGTTTTAAAGGACCATAACTATTAGGTTATTGTAACCAGAGAAACCAACATACTATAGTAACAGTTAACAGGAAGGAGTTAGCCAAATTAATTATAGCACATTCTTTATGATGATGCTCTCCAGAGGAGTAAAGATCCCAAGTCATGTGCACTAACTGACACTTCTGTTAGAAACATGCCAGATCAGCATAACATTGAGTGATTGCCTCAAAAATTAGGAGCAGATTTACTAAGTGACAACATGATATGTGTCATCTGGAAAATTCAAACATCAAACCCCAAGATCACATATCATACAATTAAGGACTAGAAAAACTACTTAAGCAACCCTAAACACTTAGGAGAAACTGGAACATGTGGTAGCTTTTAAACCAAGATTTTATAAGTAAACAGCCTGTAGCTTAAATACAAATAAAAATTGCACTCATAAAGAAGCTTAGGAAATAGTAAGGTTGGATACTTATTTCTTTTACCATCTCCAAGAACTCCAAATATTTTCAAACAGCTTGACACACACTGGTAAGTGTGTTTATATATCTTTGGTGTTTGAAAATATTTTCACAATGGCATGTACAAAATGAGTTGTAGTTATAGATTTTCGTCAAAAACAACCAAGTATTAATATGATGGGAAATACTAAATTATGGAAATGATCCCATGAATTAATTTCTAATCTAAACCTTAATATATTTGAAGTATATTAGAAATCCATGCCTCCTTCAGAAAGAATTGAGCCTGTTCGGTTTATCTATAGGTAGAAGTCAAACCATACTGTTGTAAATTTTAATAGCTAGAAGACTAAAAGTATACTTGATTGGTTTTTATTAAATTCCGTATGCAATGCAAATAGAAGACCAAAACAATGCATGAGCTTTAGTATCAAAACAGAGTTTTAGAAAGATGCTGTCAGAAGTCAACTCAGATCCATGCAAGTACATATTTTCAATTGCAAATATTTTACTTTTACTGTTTTCCTAGCAACACTGAAAACCGATGTCTGGATCAACAGCAAATCACAATTCTATGTGTGTATACCACTATTAGAAATAGAGGACCAGCATGAATCTAAGTTGAATGTCCAACCCAACCCACCCCTCGTCCCCTCCCCATTCCACCCCCAACCAGACCACCAGTGCCTACCTCAAGAGGAAAGCAGGCAATGTCAGATATTACAGCCAAATGAGGCAATTCAAGGTGGAATAGTGGCCATATACTCTGAGACACGTTACAGATATCAAGGTGAAAATGGTGCCTGTAAACTGACAATCACTTTGTCAAGCATTGGAGTTCATACAAGGGAAATATCTAAAATAGAACAAACTCAACAAATTAAAGCAAGCTCATGAGTTCAAGAATTTTGCATTGTATCAACAATCACATTCCATTAATGATGACGCCATTATGTCATTTTAACTCGCCTTCATTATGATAAGTTCATTAAAAGTGATTGGCTTAGTATACCAAAAGGGTCCAGGAGCCATCAAAATTTATTATGGGCCTTTATACGAAGGCCGGGGTAACTTTAGAGTTCAACAAAGATTATTATGGTTTCAACAGGAAACTTTTTGCAATAAATAATAATAAAGAAAAAAAAAACATTGTAAGAGTAACAAAAAATTGATTAATTCCCTTAAAGTTCAAGTAGATCAGGAGCTAACAACCTAGTACATGGCACACAAGAAGATGAGTAAAAGCAATTAGTTACAGTACGGACTTTTGCAGCACTGGGATTTCAGTTTAAATACTATCCTCTCAATTTTACAAGAACTATGGGTCAAAATTGGTCAACAGTTCTTCTGAGGCATCCAACTTGTGTTTGATGCAGCAGAATAGTTTCTAAGTTCAGAATTCCACATTGAGATCAAAAAGATTAATCCCAAAGAATAGCTTACTAAAACATCATACAAATGTATCAGATTTTTATCATCCCTTTGTAAATAGAAACACACTTTCAACAGCAAACCATCTTTTCGGTTTCTTTTGCAATTGTTACAAGAAATTTAGTTCATCTTGTAAAAATAGAAAATATATCCTCTCAATTTGCAACTCTTACTTCCAGTTCCTTTATTAAAGACTGGAAAACCTCAAAAAGGAGACCCCTTTTGAGGAGAAACTCTGAGGCAGGTTAGTTTTTGCTGGGATATTATAATATTCGAGGACATGCTAGGGTATTGATGAAGCAATTGTATTTTTTTATTTTATCTTCAGAGGAAAATTGCTAAAACAAAAAATACTGAACCTCACCAAGGCAAAAGAAAAGGGGAAAATATGATGCTAGGAAAAATTACTAACCTTAGGCTTAACAGCCTTCACAAATGAAGGTCGAACTGGAAGACCGTAAACCTTAATTTGAGAGCCTTTCAAACCAGCTTTGGATGCTCGCTTTGCAACCTCTTCTGATGGACAGTAGCACCTTGTTACAAGCTTGTGAAACCTGTAAATGAAAGCACATTAAACAACACTTCATTTAGAGTTCAGACAAAACGAAACAATAACCAAAGCAAATATTACCATGTGGGATGGCATGTCGACAAATCAGTCACAACAGTGGTGAACACAATCTTATCCAGAAGGCCCTTTGTCCTTAAAATACGGAGTGGCACATGTTGCATCAGAGGATGAACGCTTATAATTATATCAGGCTTGTATTTCATCAAACCCTTGAAAACCTCCCTAAAACAGCAACTTACATTCAATTACCAAAAGAAAACTCAAACTAGAAGACCTTAATGAGAAGAAGCAATCAAATAGTCTCACCTAGCTATGAAGGTAGATGTAGCAGCAAAGTTGGATTGATGAACCACGCGGGGACATGAAGCGTAATAGGTCAGTTTCCACAAGTTGCCATGTTTCACCAGGAAATTGTAGCTTCTAGGCAGCTGGTTAAAAGGCCATGGAGTGTGATCACTCCATAAGTCAGTAACATGAACCTGCAACAAACCAACAACCTCAATATAATGAATCCCTAACTATCATTTACAGTTTCACATATATGAAATGCATGGATGAAACCTGATAGTCATCGCCAAATTCCTCATGGAAGGTAGCCCTGATGGCCTCAGCAGATGCCCTGTGGCCACCGCCAGTGTCACTCATCAAAATGAGCACTTTCTTGGGCCTTTTGGCCGACTCAGCCACATTTGCAGGCACCCCTTCTTCACCCACGCACACACCACCATCTCCAGCATCTCCACCATCCCCAGAAGAACCAAGGCCGAGGGACCCGAACCCGAGGGGGGCTCTCTCGCAATGCAGCTTGATGAACCTGTTGAATTGGTTCAGAGCACTGTTGATCCTAAAGGCGGCACCTTTGCAGCTCAAACTCAACGAGGCAACGGCCCTCCCCTTCCTGGGAGGAGCAAAGCTGCCTAAGCCATCTGAGTACACTGCTGTGAAGTGCCTGTTTTCATGACCGCTCTTGGGAAAACTGTCCAACACGTTGAAAGAAGCCAACCGGGGCAGATAGTTGAACACATTCGTGGGCTCCTGGGAAACGGATGAAGGCTGCATTTTTGTGCTGAGAATTACAGAGAGGGGGTTACCATGTGAGGAAAAAAGGCGGGTTTTTGGTAGGGAATCGGTGAAGACGAAGTTTGACGCTTGTTGTACTTGTACATATATACATACGCGGGGGGAGTTGGAGGATTTAGTGGAGGGTATATGCTGGGGAGATTGGCCTTGGCGTCGTTACACACTAAGCAAAAACAATAAAGGCGGTCAAACACACTGGAATTTGGATTGGTGCCCTCTCTGCTCACGCACTTTCACCTTCTTGTTCTTATCAATTCTGGTAATTGTGCTTTTAATTCACCTTCTGCCAAACCTTTTCAGTCATCTCACAAGTCTGAAATCAAACTCCCACACATTTTGCGTTCTCACTAGTTTATGGCCTTATTTTTCCAATTCAGTTTTGAGAATATTAAATATATAATTTAACTAGATTCTGTTTAGTATAACTTTTTCAGTATTTTTTCAGTATTTTATGGAGGATTTTGAGAGTTTGGATTTTGTTTAAGAATTTTATAATAGTTTGAGATTTTGTTTGGAATTTTGAAAGTATAGTTTTGCAAAATCTTTGTTTAGTTGGGTTGGGATTTTATAAGTCTGAAAAAAAATTCTTGTTTGGTTCGTCCGGATTTTGCAAGTCTAAAACAAAAATTATGTTAAGTTTGTTTGAGATTTTCTAACTATAATCATGTTTTGAAAGTCTTGTAAGTCTGGGATTTGGGTAAGTTTTGATTTGCAAAAACTAGACTTACACGAGATTAGAGTCTGGACTTGGAAGCACATAAACCGGACTTTGGAGGGAAAATCAAGATTTTCAAAAACTATTTGAACCAAATAAAAATTACCAAAACTCCAATTTTTTTTTTAAAGTTAAACTACTGAAAATTTCAGCAGAGAGATATTTATTAGGTTTCTCAAACCCATAATCATTTCTCCAAATGGAGTCGAGTAGTACAATATCTCCTTAGAGGAGGCAATGTGAAGAGTATAGGGAACGTACAATACCTTCCCTATATCTGATTCCGGAGCAGCATAACGATCAACTATATCTACTAGGGATATAAGAAATGGTAGCAGCTAATAGTACTTCTGACTAGTCCAGGTCTAACTAGTCAAACTACATACTAACAACATTAGGAGGACAAGCTAAAACTAGTAGTCTCATCTTAATCTATATCTCTCAAGAACTGTAGGCCCTCATTGCCCATGGCCTCTCCTCGGCCTGTAAGATACCTACCATGACCCTAACTTCTCGACTTAAACGACCTCCAAAAAGTCTGTATCATCTAGTGGCCTCCTAGGTCCGGAAACTCCTATGTCCGGAAGCAGCTCCCCATGCCTCCTGTGTCCGAAAGCCTCCAGTGGACAGTAACTTCTTATGTGGCCTGTGGCCCTCCCATGGCCCCTAAGAATATTTAGGTCCCAGTAATAATCATTAAGTGATTAGATCTGGAACGGCCTATTGCCCTCTAAAAGACTATCTAGAGATTATTCCACACGGTCTAAAGTGTCGTTAAGCTATTTAACTAGTACCAGACCGATGAATCAAAAGAAAACACCTGCATGTACAGCCTACTAATCTAATTCAAACAGCAACACCAGAGAGTAAGTATTAAAACTATCTCAACTCGGATTTCTCCTGACTGTCATATGAATCAGATCAGAAACCAAAAGGAGTTTAGCCAAAAAATAAACCTGATCAGCTAAACTCCAAGTTGGTAAACAGCAAAAAACCCCTCCAATACTATCAAAAACACACATTCAAGCACAGATCTCTAAATGAAATTAAAATACAGGAAATAAGAGAAAAAATGGAAAATAGAAGTAAGCCGATTTCTGTCGGATTCAGTCAGAGAGCAGGAGGCTCCGGAGCGGTGGCGCGTGGGCTGCACGCGCGGGCGTTTCTGCGCAGGCGGCGCGTGGCCATCACGCGCGAGCGCGTCGGCGCGTGAGCACGCGCCCACCGACAGAACGACACGTCGCCATCGCACAGTCTCTCCCGGCGGCGCGTGGTGGAGGATGAGGCGCGTGGCGTCGCGTCTTACTCCCCTCCGCCGCTCCCGTTGTTCCGGCTGACATCCCTCCTAGCGGTGCCGGTTTTTCTCCATCGGAAAAGGCCTTGAAAGCTGGATCTAAGCTCGCCTGCGTCCTCGATGTGTGGGGGTGTAGATCAGCTTCCGTATTGACTCATCGATGGATGGGCTTCATAGATCAGCGCCGATCTGGGCCAAACGTGGTCGAAAAGTGGCCGGAAAAAGAAGAAAAGTTGTAGGTGGGCGGAGGTTGAAAAAGGATCAGGGTATGGGGGGTAGAGAAGGGGTGGGAAAGAGTTTTATTGGTTATGGGTGGGGAGGTCACCTCCGACCGGTGAAAGGCCGCCGGCCGGAGCCTCCCCGACGACGGATTGAAAAGGTTTTGGGAGGTGAAGTTTCGGGAGGTATCGAAAAGCTCAGCTGGTCGACTGTCCAATTTTTCAAACAACGGCCAAACCAAACAAAACTTAGGGCTTATAATATTTCTTGTTCAATTTCGTTCATCTTAGTTTAATTTAATTTTCATGAAATAAATATTTTGTTTAAATTCAGTTTAATTTATGTTGTAATTGGCATAGCTAATTTTTGTGTTCGGTAAACTAAAAACAAACAAAAATACAAAATCGTTTATTTACAAACTTGCCCTGATTTACGTAACATATAAAAGAATTGAGTACACAAATTTGGAATTGCACACATGAATAGCTTGAAATAAAATTAAGCGGTTGAGGAACGTGTTCTAATTTTTAAAACATGTATGTTCGAACTTCAGTCGTGTTTCGTTGATTGCCTCCGTCCAAGACTTCCAAGTTTTTAGCATATTACATTTAAATTATTAATGCTATTATGAATCAAAAATCGGTGATCGTGTTGATAACATCAATATAAATGAAAATATTAAACAATTCATCTGTTAACTTGCAATGTTATGAAATTTTGATCTGCTGTGAAATTTTGATCTGAAATTTGTTGGGTTATTTCCTCCTTTGTGGGGAAATTAAAGCCCAAGTGATAGAGGGAGTTGGCCCATACTTAAGGAGGAGCATTCCGGTCATTTAGCACACTTGCTAGGGTTTATCCTAAGGGTGTGGATGCTCATATTCATGGTGTGAGTTCAGAAGTGAACAAGAGAAAGAGAACAAGAGAGAGAGAAGAGAGGTGAGGAGAAAAGGGGATTTTCGAGCTCATAAGCGAAGCGTCGGTAGATCCGTCCGTTCTCTTAATCTGACCGTTAACTTTGGCTGAGATTTTGGCAGGAGGTTCTTGGGTATTTGGGCTAAACTTCTACTGGAGGGATTCTGATTTGGAGTTCGGGAAGTAAGCCGTTCGGTGCTCTGAATCTTCTGGGCAGATTTGGTGACTTCCATTCTTTTCTTGTTTATTGCTTCATTCTTGTAGTGGTTTAAGATCCTATTCTTGTTGGGAACAATTTGAACTTGTTGTGGCTAGTTGTAGGGATCTTTGTAACAATCTTTTGTTGATGAATGAAGAAGTGGTGGGTTGATTGACTCCGTGGTTTTTTACCCTTCGCATTGGAGGGGTTTTCCACGTAAATCATTGTGTCTTTTGTTTGCTTGGTACTATATTATTTCCGCTGCATATTTGCAACTTTGTTTCCTCTTAGTTTCAAGAAAATTGGGGATTTTGGTTGTGACCATTTTCCCATCAAATTGGTACCAAGAGCCTTGGTTCCGTGTTCCTTGTTTTTCTTGGATTTGGTATTGTTGTGTTTGCTTAAATGATGGATGCAAATGTGGGCAAAATGATTTGTTTGAATGGCACCAACTACCACAAATGGAAAGGAAAGATGAAAGATCTTTCGTTTGTTAAGAGGATGCATTTACCCGTCTTTGGTAAGAGTAAGCCCGATGCTTATAGTGATGAAGAGTGGGAGTTTGAGCATATTCAAGATTGTGGTTATATTAGGCAATGGGTTGAAGATAATGTTCTTAACCATGTTGTTAATGAGACACATGCTAAAACTTTGTGGGATAAGTTGGAGACTTTGTATGCTTCCAAGACTGGCAATAATAAGTTGTACATGTTGAATCAAATGTGCAACTTGAAGTATAAGGAGGGCACTTCTGTTTCTGATCATGTGAATGATTTTCAGGGAATCTTTGATCAGTTGGATGGTTTAGGGATCAAGTTTGAAGATGAGGTGCGAGCTTTGTTTCTGCTTAATACTCTACCTGATTCTTGGGATACTTTGAAGGTTTCCTTGGCTAATTCTGCTCCTGGAGGTGATGTTACCTTTGACTACATAAAGAGTGGAATTTTGAATGAAGAGATGAGGAGGAGGTCTCAAGCTTCATCGTCGCGCTCAGAGATTATGTATGTTGAAGAGAGGGGTAGAAGCAAGAGCAAGTTTCAGGGGAAAGAGCGAGAGAAGAGCAGAAGTAAGTCGAGATCAAACTACAAGAATGTCACTTGTAACCACTGTGGTAAACTTGGGCATATTATGAAGAATTGCTTCAAGTTGAAGAATGAGATGAAGAATGGTGGTGGTAAATCAAAGGATGGGGTCAATGTTGTGTGTACCGTTCCTGCGATGGGTGATCTTCTTGTTGCTTGTGATGAGCATGTTATCAACCTTGTTCAGCAAGATTCCAGTTGGGTTGTTGATAGTAGAGCTGTTGTTCATCTCACCTCGAGGAGACAATTGTTTTCGTCTTATACTGCCGGTGATTTCGGGGTATTGAAGATGGGAAATGACAATTTTATCAAGGTGGTTGGCATTGGAACAGTTTGCTTACGAAACAAGGTTGGGTCGGAGTTGGTACTTCGTGATGTGAGGCATGCACCTGAGATTTCCTACAATCTCATGTCAGTTGGCTGTCTTGATGATGATGGTTGCTTTAGTAGCATGGGTAATGGCAGTTGGAAGTTCACTAAGGGTTCCTTGATTTTGGCTCGTGCAAAGAAGTACAACAACTTGTATATCATGGAGGTTTCAGTTTTGAGTAGTCCGATCAATGTGGTTGGAAATAATGACTTGCAAGAGTTATGGCATCGCAGGCTTAGCCATATGAGCGAGAAGGGAATTGACTGTTTGGCCAAGAAGAATCTACTTTCAGGCATCAAAGGTGTGAAGCTGAAGAGTTGTGAGCATTGTTTGGCTGGGAAACAAAACAGGGTATCCTTCAAGAGTCATCCGCCTTCAAGGAAGTCAGAGTTGTTGGAACTTGTGCATTCTGATGTTTGTGGCCCTTTCAAGGTACGATCTCATGGTGGTGCATTTTATTTTGTGACCTTTATTGATGATTGTTCTAGGAAGCTTTGGGTCTACACATTGAAGTCTAAGGACCAGGTGCTTGATAAATTCAAGGAGTTTCATGCCTTAGTGGAGAGACAGACTGACAAGAAGTTGAAAGTCATTCGTTCTGACAATGGTGGTGAGTATTGTGGTCCATTTGATTCTTACTATAAGAGTCATGGTATCCGTCATCAGAAAACTCCTCCCAAGACTCCTCAGTTGAATGGTTTGGCAGAGAGGATGAATAGAACCTTGGTTGAGAGAGTTAGATGTCTGCTTTCAGAGGCTAAGCTGCCTAATTCTTTTTGGGCTGAGGCCTTGTCTACAGCTGCTTATGTGATTAATTTGTCTACTGTTGTTGCTTTGGATGCTGATGTTCCTGACAGAGTATGGTTTGGTAAGGATGTTTCCTATGACCATCTCCGCGTCTTTGGTTGTAAGGCTTCTGTTCACATTCCAAAAGATGAAAGGTCTAAGTTGGATGTGAAGGCGAGACAGTGTATCTTTATTGGTTATGGTCTTGATGACTTTGTCTACAGGCTTTATGATCCAGTTGAGAAGAAGCTAGTCAGGAGTTGAGATGTAGTATTCTTTGAAGACTAGACTATTGAAGATATTGGGAAGGCTGAAGAGGCAAGTCCTGAGAGCTCTGAGCAGTTGACTGATATTGATCCAGTGCCAGTGGAACCTGCAGCAGAACAGGTGAATCCTGATGTCCCTGAAGTCCCTAATGTCCCTGATGATAATCCTGAAGATGAGCAGGATGGTGGAGATGATCCTCACTTGAATGATGGTGAAAATGGTGAGGAAGAGGTCTTTTCAGAGCCTACAATTCAGCTTAGGAAGTCTGAGGCGAGAAAGAAGACCTTCACGTCGTTTATCTCCAAATGACTATGTTCTCTTGACCGATGGGGGAGAACCTAATTGCTATGAAGAAGCTGTGGAGAGTGATGTTAAATCCAAGTGGATTGAAGCCATGAATGATGAGATGAGGTCTCTCATGGAGAACCATACATATGATGTTGTGGAGCTGCCTAAGGGATTACAAACTAGTTTAATTTATCAATTTGCTTTGGAAGCAGTGAGCCTACTCTTGTGTGCTACACTGATGCTGATTTAGCGGGTGGTACTCGTCGTAAGTCTACTTCGGGTTATTTGACTACTTTTGCAGGGGGAGCTGTGAGCTGGAAATCAAGATTGGAAAAGTGCATTTTTATGTCTACCATGGAATCTGAGTATGTTGCAGCTAGTGAAGCTGGCAAGGAGCTTGTGTGGATGAAGAGGTTTCTTCGTGAACTCCACTTTAAGCAAGAGAGATTTGTCTTGTCATGTGACAGTCAGTGTGCGATTGATCTTAGCAAGAACCCTTCGTCTCATGATAGGGCAAAGCATATTGACATTCGGTATTATTGGATACGAGATGCTTTGGAGTCTAAGGTGTTTGCACTTGCGAAGGTTCACACGGATGAGAATGCTTCGGACATGTTGACTAAGGTCTTACCGAGAGGCAAGTTTGAATTTTGCAGAGATGTTGCCGGTTTGGCAATTTCCTCCACATAGTCGGAAAGGGGGAGATTTGTTGGGTTATTTCCTCCTTTGTGGGAAATTAAACCCGAAATGATAGAGGGAGTTGGCCCATACTTAAGGAGGAGCATTCCGGTGATTTAGCACACTTGCTAGGGTTTATCCTAAGGGTGTGGATGCTCATATTCATGGTGTGAGTTCAGAAGTGAACAAGAGAAATAGAACAAGAGAGAGAAAAGAGAGGTGAGGAGAAAAGGGGATTTTCGAACAATAGAATAATACAAATACTAATTAATTAAATTAACTTCCGATGCTTAAATTCATGGCGTCACCGAGCGATTATATTCTATTATCTAATTAATTAAGTTAACTTCATATGCTTAAATTCATGTCGTCACCAAGCGATTATATTCTATTATCTAATTTTTTTGGGTATTGAATCATAATGATAACTGTTAGACGATGAGAATAAAATAGAAAGGAGATAGTAGTAGAAATTAAAAACATCGATAGTGACCTAACTTGGGAAGGATGATGGTCTTAGTTGCAGTAGTTGTGCATCTGACACTCTCGGCTTAATTTTTTTTTGCAGTTGTCAGTAATTCAAACTAGTTGACTTTTAAATTAATTGATTGCCTAATTTGTAGAGTAGTCAGTGGTACAGTCGGTTAACTTCAAATTAATCAACTACTAGTATATCAAGTTCTGTAGTTACGTTTTTGTTAGTACTTGATTTTTGTAACCACTTCATGTATGAATGTCTATCTTTATAAGTTTTTCAAATTCATGCTTAAATCAAGTTATTATATTAATGCTTTGAACTAATGTTTTATACAAAAACGATGTTGATTAGTTCGTATCGTTATCGCTCGGATTTGATTAATGATAAATCATGCATGTGCCACATACTCCAAACCTAACTTTATTGATTTGAATAAAATAATCAATTAAAGTACATTAGATAATATTATTGTTGAACTAAACTGAACTATATTAAATTGAAATGAATAGATATACTGATAAGTTTAACAGATCATTGCATAAATCATGCTCAACTACTTTTATTAACTAGATTGGATGCTTCGTAATCTCAAATAGTAATTATGTAGGAGTAAGTCCAAGAGTTCCTCTATTAGACCATTTTCAATGATAAGTTAAAATTTTCCTTTTTCACCTGATTTCAACAAATGAATTAGCAAGCTACATGTTCTATCATTGCTAAACTACACTAATTTGTAGTTCGCATTATCTATTTACATTTGATATTAAATGTCATTTTAACCAATAAACAATGAAAATTTGTGTGGGTCCTACTCAATCTACTAACTTTGCAAAACTACACTACAACTACTTACACACATGAGAAATTAAAAATAATAGTATGCACTAGTTTAACTTTTGATAAAAATTGCATAACTAGTCCAAAAGCCAACATTGAAAATGCTCTAATAGAGATATCACTTGGATATGTGGCGTATGGAGAACTCCTACAGTTTCCACATCTCATTTGAAATTTGAAGAGATGGTAGATTTTGCTTCCCCAAATCTATAGAGAGGGAAAATAATTGCGGGGAAGCAAAATTTAATGTCACTTTCACAGTTTTTGTTCTCTTCAATATTATTCCCTAAATAAATATAAATTTAAGATGATAATATCGTAAAAAAATTATAATAAAAATTTGTGAAATACATATTCTAATAATATGCATAGAAACGATTGTAATAAGATCTCATATAACAATGTTTTTTTTCTAAGGTAGGAGGTATATATTAGGTTCCCCAAAACCTTGGTAACTGATCTCCTTAAAGGGAGACAATTTGAGAGATTACAGAGTAAATATAAACCTAAACTGTATCTAGAAGCGCGGAAACACGCAATTCCTGAACTAAAAAAGAGCGATGGAATACATCTGAACATGCTAAAGTCTAATGCCCAAGAGCATCTAAACTAATCTGGCAGGTAAAGCATCTATAACTTGCATCAACCCAAACAATGAAGTCCAAGGCAAAACAAGTCTACCAGTCTAAATCCAGACAACAGAATCGCCAAGAGTAAGTTGTCTAAACTACTCCGACTCGAAATTCTCCTTTACTGTGTATTAAAAGAGACTGGAAGCCGAGTGGATTTTCTATGCTGCCCAACTAGTCCGGTTACAGGAGAAAACATCACTTAGGCAAAGAATACTTGATAAAATAGTCTAGATAATTATACAAAAAGACTCACTAATACACATATTTCATTTGACATAAAAAATAAAGGAAAAGAAAGAACCCAAATTTCCAGATCTACTAGAACTCTTTCTGGAGGCGGCTCGCGACGGCTGTTGGTGGCGCGTATAATCATGCGCCAAATGTGCTGCGTCTGAAAGCGTCGCGTGTGTTCGACGAGGCGCGAGAGCGCGTAGGAACGCCGTTTAGTTCACGCCGCGACGACCTTACCAGCACATGTGGTGCGCATAATCGCTCGTGCTTGCCAAAGCCTCCCTAGATTAACCAGACCTGAAAGAAAAACCTAGTTTTTCCGGCTGTTCGTTGTAAACCTGCATATGAAAAGACAACACGAGCTCTAAATTCCTCCGGCTGGATTAGTGGCGAGCGGGCATGCTTTCCATCTTTGTCGGGCTCCGGCGGCTCCTGTGGTGAGTTTCTCCGGCGAAGTACCAACGGATCCACCCTCCTCCTACGCAGCGGTCATAAAGCAAAGAGATAAACGTAATTTTTCGGTCGGATTGAATTCATGTTGGGGGTAGTTATAGGGGAGGCTAGAAGACGAGAAAGCAAAGTTATGGTGTTGGAAGGGGTGGCCGGGCGCCGGAAACAGCCCAGATCATCCCTCCAAGGAAAATCAGATCTAGCCTTGGGAAACGGGGCTGAGAGAATAAAGGGAAGAGAAAGAAGGGCGCGAGGATGACTCATATAACAATGTTTACATGTACATTTCTATTGATGTGCAATAATCAAATAAAATATTTTCCAATATACATTTATTAAATTTTGAGTCCATGAATATATATATTTTGACGTTAGTTTATAAGTCATAACGTATAAATCATTTATTTAGAAAATATTTTGTTTTTAATGATTGAAAAGAGTAATTTGTAAAATAAATAAATGAAGAGAGATAAGTCTAATTATACATAATACATTACAAAAAAAAAGAATATTGTAATGTGTAACGTGTTTTCATATAAAATACATTTATATACATGATAACGTGTTTTTATATATTATTAAATATATATATATTTTTTGTAATTTGGTGTATAATAAGTTCATTATTTTTTTTGTTCAATATTGTTCGGAGTTATTGAAAATATGGTAAAAAAAAATAGAACACAAAAGGATAAAAATGTTATTATTAAATGTCAATAAATTTAAGTGAATGAAAAAATGGGAAATCTGTTGGATTTGAGTTAAGAAAATATGAGAACTATGTGATTTTCTTCCCTATTATGTAGAATGAGGATGGGAAAGTTGTTGGACTTGCTCTAAGTTACGCGAAAGCTGATATACAATTTTACGAAAAATCAACAAATAAAAAAGTTTAAATCTTGATGATAATTAAGTGTGAGTTTTTTAAATTAAAATTTTGAACATTATGTAAATTCCGTAGAGAACTCTACTCTTTGTAAACAAATCTGTGAATTTCTTCTTTGATCTTCTGCCTCTATTTATTATCAATCCTCTATTTATTTATTATTAATGATTCGGTCTATTTTTGCATTGACAAACAATTAGATAAGGCGGACTTATGGTAAGGTATGGTAACAGTCAAAGGGTTGATTTCAACTCAAAATGTAATTTTACATGCTTGAAGATAGCTATGAATAGGAGAGAGAATATGCATTCTAAGCTCACTCTATTAATGCAGCAAAATAATAAAAAAGGTTAACTACTCTAACTGCTTCCCTCAGCTACTTATCCCCTTTTCTTCCACCAGATTGTCACCCTTCTCCCCCCATCAAGTTTTAGCAAGGTTTCCACTTAGTTTCCATTAAAAACAACACATCAGGCTTCAGCTGTTTCAGCAGGCGATGAACCGCCTGCTTTGCATACGCATTAATCATACCTCTCCAATTCCACGAGAGTGTCTTCATTGACGGTTCTGCAGTTATTTTGGGACAACCGCTTGAAAACACTTATCTCATAAACATCTGCAGAAACTACTTACACCTTCATGAGGTTGGTCGCCGGTTGATCCACCATATCCATAGGTGTCATTCCAATTATTTTCCTTTTACATCTACCCAATTTTGGTTCGTCATCCGGTTTATTCACCTCAGTTGAACCAGCTTTCTCCGAAATTTGAATTGGTTTCTGCCCTTCAGTAAGTGTAACTAAAGTACTAATAGTGGCATCTCCATTTTCTTGTTTGGTGTCACCACTCAATCTCTTCAAAGTCTTCTTTTTAGATTTGTTATGTTCAGGTGTAAACTATACTAAGGTTTTGACAGGACCCTAACTTTTTTTATGCGTGACACTATCATCCACCACAAGATCATCATTCTCAATATTGGTGTCACTGTTTTGGGAAGTGTGTGATTTCTTTGTCACTCTTATTGCATTGTCTTCTATATCTTGTCTATTAGCAATCTCTTCTTTATTTTCCCTTGAACTAGTTTCTGATATTTTACTTCACCACTATTCTCTAAATTAGGGGATCAATTATTTCTTGTTCTTACAAACTTGGTCCTCATGAAACGTCTTGGAGAAACAACAGAACTATCATTCCAACTTTTAGAGAGTTCACCCAATATTCCTTCTTGTTGGCCTACCTTATTATTTTCCAAACTCATTTCATTTACCGAATTTCTAGAAACTACAGGAATTTTGACTTGAGGAGTAAATGGCTTAGACTTCTTATGGGATAACACAGAGCCAGATATTACAATGTCTAAATTTGGGTTGAATCCTTCGTTCAACTTATTTTTCCATATTATCTTGGGAATAACATATTGGCAACATATACCTTGTAACTCGTTCCGCCTCAAACATGTCGAAGTTTAAGGTTCTGAAGACTTAACCTTTCTCGCCGACGATTGGGATCCAGTCTCCCTTGCGACTTCAAGTTCATCGGCTACCTTCTTAGTTCTCCTTTGTTCCGTATGCTTCCGTCCAGACTCTTCTGGGTCCTACCCTTCCATAGAGCAAGTCGTATGACCACCGGGACTACCCGTTTGACGTTTGTTCTTCCCAAACACCATGATCTCAATTCAAAACTTCCGAACCATATGATTTCACCCTATTTTGTGCCACATCGTAGACATACAGACTTGATATTCATAACCTACACTCAAATTCCTTAAGATTTTAGCCACAATTAGAGTTGGGTGTACCGTCGACCCTAATGCTAAAATCTGGATTGTGTCTCCACTTTCAAGGCAGTGATTCACAAGAATCACATAAAATTCAGGAGATGTATGTGCTTTAGAGACAAAGATGTGATGAATTTGATGTTGTTTGGCCTTGCCGAAAGCAACATCCATTAACCTGGGTCTTCCTCTCGAAATTTCCGTCATTTTCCACTTTTACCTTCATGTATTCGAAAGATTGAAAGAGTATGTGTGTCATATGTTGTACTCTACAGAAAGCCATGAATAAATTATCTTTGAAGAGATAAAGACATACAACTCTTTTATTTTTTTAAGGGAAAAAAGAGCTACTTTAGATTATATTCCATTAATACCAAATCCCCTTAAACCTAAAGCAATTAGTGTATGTTGGAAAAAAAAAATCAAAATATGGCTACGAGTTTAGTGTTGATTTAACTTTGGACGGTTTTAATTGTGGTCTTTGTCTTATTCTAACTTCTGAGAGATGCTCATGGAAAGTTTAGTAGAGCTCAAACTATCTTTACCCAACCCTCATCTCAACTATAATTTGAAATCAAAGCCATTTGATTGGCTATGATTTAGATTTAATGATGGTCATGAATACTTTATAATTGAGTCCTAGTGTTTGAATATAATTTCCATAATACCGCCCATTGGAAACTCTTGAAACATGTGATGCAAATGATCTTGACCTTAAGACGCCCTTAGTCCATGCTTTAAGACAGAGTAAGGTGTACAAACTAAATCACCTAAAAAGATGTTCTGTGGTAGTTTTTATAAAATTATTATTGGAGTTATAAAATATTATAAGGTGCATTTTTGAAAATAAAATTAATGTTCAAACTCATATAGTACTTTTATATTGGTTTTCATATGGAAATTTAAAATTAGAAAAAAATATTGAATTTCTAGTGCGAGTATCATGTAACGCCTAGAGTGGTATACAACTCTTACTATGATACACCTATCGATATTGCCAACTCCATAGTGCAGTTCCATGTTGCCACTAGAACACCCTTCATGAGAAATGAGATTTGAGATCTACCAAGACTTAGGGAAGTGAAAACTAAATTAAAAGAAAAAATACAATTATTTCTTGCTTCTGTGGGGATGGAACCCTGATCAGTGCTGACCGTTCTTAGTGCCTTGGCTACTGGGCTAACCCCGGTGGTTCCTAAATCATTTTTTTTGACATTTTAAAAAAGTTGTTTGGTTGAGTCATGAGAGTGAGATGAGAATTTCTACTTAATTGCGTGGAAAAATCATATTCATCGAAAGATTGAGATTAGCCAATCAAACAACTACACAATAATTAAATTCTTAAGTTTTTTCAAACTCCACATATTTTTACATCGAATAAACCCATCTCTTAATATATGACTGCTGATTAAAATGCAAGTTTGAAATCACACTAGCTTTAAATATAATTAACCCCATTTGAAAAAGTTATGTTAGCATTATACGATCATTTTAACACGGATACTCTAAATAAAGTGTTTTTAAAAATGATAGTTTTGGTTAAGACAATTTGATCATAAATATGATAAATTTGCTCTTTATTTTACAATTTTATTAGATGAGTTTATTTGTTTGTTTCATTATACTCTTAATATGATATTTTTAATTATTTATTTAGTAAATAATTATTTAAATGTTGTAAATATAACTAAACAATTAGGTCAAGTATTTATGTCATTAATTCAATTTTATTGTATTCTTCACCATTTGTTATTTTTATAAATTTACTCAAATATTGTAAATGAAATCATTGAATTAGAACGATAAATAAATATTATAATTACGCAATTAATCAAATAGACAGATGAGAAATCATTCATACTATTATGATCGTATAATAAGACGCTCTCATAATTATAATTAATGTAATGGTGTGTTTGGTTGATAGAATTAGCATTGGAATTGATATTCTAATATCATAGAATTGAAGTAGTGAATTGGCGTTCTAATATTTTACAAATTCTAGTGTTTGGCTAATTAATAGAATTACTTAAGAATTGAGATTATAATTACAATTCTTGTGTTTGGATTACTAAAGTATTGACATGGAATTAGTATTAGAATTGTTGTTTATTATTTGCTCTATTTGTCATTCTTTTTCTTTTCTTTTGCAAAAGTGTTTTCATCATTTTTTTCAAAAACAAATTGGGTAATAATTCACAAGTGAGCCAGAAAAAAAACCCCACCCTTTCATTATTTGAATACACTATATGACACCAAATCACATTTTTTAAATTAACATATTAAAATGTAAAATACATGTATTTAAAAGAAAAGGTAAAATAAATTATATTGGCTCAGTCCACAAAAGAAACCTTACAACCTCACAATGATAGAGTTTCTATTTTGTGTCAATTGTTTTTGAAAAAAATCAATTGAAAATAGTCATCCAAAGTTACAAATCTCATACACTTAATTCAGCATTACAGGAACTAAATAAGGTACACAGTCACATACAAATTGAAGAAAAAGATGTAATTTTAAACATTTATGATAAGTTAAATGGAAGTTTAAATTCCACCAATAACACAAAAGGGGAACAGGTGCATCAGAAATTCAGGTGCATAGAGAGGTTCTTCCATTGGCGGCTGATCACGGCTTCAACCTTAGCAGGGGTGTGCAGATGGTACTTTGGTGCAACCCGAGCAATATCGACATTGTCATTTTCTTTTGTGTCATTTTCAGTTGCTCTTTTGTGCCGGAATACGTCGTTGCATCGCCGCTCAAACTTCAGTGCAAATCTTAAGTTCAAATGCAGCTCAAGTGCGGATTAAATGCATCCAAACGCTGTTGTAACATGGCCAAAATTTAACTCAAAACCTGCTCAAATTCATCTCAAACGCTGCTGCAACAAATGAAACTCAAATGTTATTCAAGCTGATAAAAAACTGCTGCAATGCTGCTCAAACGCCATTCAAATGCTGCCAAGACACATAACAATGGTGGCTGCTGACCAGCCTGACCTTAAAGCAACACCAACACAAGAAGACAACAAATTTTGAAAAATGCACAAACACAATAATTCATACTTCAAGAACAACGAAAGAGAACATGAGCCAAGCACTTCAAGAACGATAGGTTTTGCGGAGGCCTTCAGAAGATCCAAATTAAATGACTGGCAAGATGACAGACTTGCCAAAGCATAAGGGATTCCGAGGAACAGCATTTCCTGATTTCTGAAAGTGACAAAGGTGAGTCCACCAATCAGATTTACACCATGATAAGTCGTGACAAGTTAAGGCCCCTCAGTGATTAGAAAAATTGTCCATCAAATCCATAATTCTAAAGATCAGGAAAAAGCCTTAATACCCAGAGCATACATGAGCATATAAGACTACCCAACACATGAACAAATGATTCATGATGATTATACATATTACTGAACTAATATTTCCTCAAAAAATCATGGTAGAATAAATCCCATATCAGATTATATAGCATGCAAAATAGTTCAATCTGTAAAAAATGACTAAGAATAAAGGCTGGTAGAATTAAGGCAACCATAGAAGAGAATATAAACCTTATGTATCTCAGCCAACAAGAGAAGAACTGCATCATTCTCAACCTGCATATTATACTTGTAACACATGTTGAAAAAGGAGTTTGCAACAGTTACAGCCCGAAACAACGTAATGTATTAGAAATGACACCTTGGAATATAAGGTACATAACTTTTCTTTCACCATTCTAACCAAAAGCAATAAAATAAAACACGTGTGGTAGATGAATTGATGAATACAGAATACCTGGCTAAATTGGTTCGCATCAAGCAGTGTTCGAGCATGTCGGAAACTAGCCTCTGTCTTGAGCTCCATATCAACACCACTTACAGAGGAAGCCAGCACTCCAAGTTCATCACAAACTTGTTGGGCGAATTTCAAATGTCCTCTGCAAGTGATCAGAGAGAATATCTTGATATAAAATATAGAGTAGCTCAAAATACGACACACAAAAATTCCAGACTGAAACAAGAAATACTTGCCGGTGAAGAGCATGCTCATGAAGTAGCTGCAACTTTACAAGCAGGATTCTTGACTTTGAAATACTTGCAAACTTTTCCTCAGCTATTTCAAGTTCATCTAAAGTTTCTACACATCATAAAAATGAAGGAAGCCAAATCAAGAACTTGCACAAGCACACCAATGTCAATCTCTCCATTGCTATGAAGTTGATATAATACAATACTATAAGTGTCTAGCCATTTGAAGTGAGCAACACTAAACTTATACTGAACAAAGTGCATTAATACATAAAATCTCATACTCATATTAAACTGAGAGATCCTTAATACAGTTCAACATAAGTGATCGATAAGGAACAAAAGAATTATTTGTAGGATCTAAACCAGGAGATAGAGATAGAGAAAGAAAAGGAACAAAAGTGTAAAATCTCATTAAACCTGATTATGTACTGCAATTGGTACAATTCAACTCATTCCAGCATGGTCAGGCATCAAGAAACAAAAGAAGTGTTTAGTCACTATCTTCATCTTGACAATAATTGATTTTGCTCCATGATTAGTAAACTGCCATTCAGAATCAACTTGTTAACACCTCATATTTCAATTGCAGGAAAATGATCAAATATGCTCATATATTAAACCTAATCTTAGGTAGCATTAAACCATTAATGGACTAATTATATTGATGATACCTGAAAAGCCCCCAATACCTAAAGAGTGGTGGCGGGCTCAGCGGGTATTTGGTTATTTGAGGCTGGGTACAAGGTGGTGGTGAGGTGGTGATGTGTCGGCGGCGGACGATATTGGAGGGATGCCGATGGAATCAATCGGCGGAGATTGATCGGGCTTGTGCCGGCCGAGAGAAGAGGTGGAGATATCCAGACGCAGCCAAGATGATAGTGATATCGGCGGTGATGGCCTCGCCGAAGGCAGTGTAGTGGTGGAGATCGGCCGGAAAACAGAGTCGGCGGTGAAGATGCACAGACGGTGGTGATCGACGTAGGCGACAGGTGAGGAGCAAAGGTGGTGATGCTGAAGCTCAGTGGAGGCTGCAGACCCGAATTAATTGTTATAACCCGCTTTTGACCCGGATTTAGACCCGCGAATTTTCTAGAGCCACAGAATTGGTGTTGGAAAACTTTACCCTATCAAAAGAATTCAATTCATAGAATTCAAGGCATCATAATTTTCGAAAACCAATTCTAACCCAAAATTATTGTGCAACCAAACAGCAGAATTGATCCAATATCATGGAATTTGAATATTATGCTCCAATTCTATGCAAAAAAAACACACTCTAAAAAAGAATTGGGTAAGTTCGACGGTTGCCATCGAAAAAAATAGGGTGTCTGGATAAGGAAATTAGGAGGAAGGAAGCGGAGATAGATAGGTGCCAATTGAATGGCCAGTTCCAGTCAGCCAACCAGAGAAGAGGGGAGCTGGAGCACCTGCTGGATCTCCAAAACACCTACTGGAAGCAGAGAGCGAAAGTGGATTGGTACAGAGATGGTAATAAGAACACCAAGTTCTATAACAGTTGGGTGAAAAAGAGGAGGAACAGGAATAGAATCTTGCAACTGCGGAATGAACAAGGGGAGTGGGTCACGGAGCCAGCAGCACTACAACAGTTGGTCGTGAGCCACATCAGCACGGTGCTAACAAAGGAGTCTATTATGCCACCAGACGCGTTCGGTCAGTCCACTGTGGAAGATATCCTAGCACTAATCCAACCTGCAGTGACAGATCAGCAGCGGGATCGCCTAGGCGCGCAAGTATCGGCCGGTGAAATCAGGAAAGCGGTGTTCCAGATGGGTAAGTGGAAAGCTCCAGGTCCAGATGGAATCCCACCCGGATTTTATCAGGTGTACTGGAAGGAAGTGGGAGAAGATCTCACCAAAGCTGTGCAAGAATTCTTTGTGACAGGAAGGATGTTGGAGAAGTGGAACCACACGAGTATCATCCTCATCCCAAAAACCAAGGTACCTAAGTTAGCCTCTGATTTGAGACCAATTAGTTTGTGCAATGCCACATACAAGATTGTGGCTAAAGTTCTTGCAAACAGGCTAAGAACAATTATGGGGTATTTGATAGCTGATAACCAGGCGGCTTTTGTCCAAGGTAGATCGATTTTAGAAAACTCGTTAATTGCACACGAGATGATTGAGGGGATTAGGAAGAGGAAGAAAGGTAGGAAGGTGTGGGGGGCGTTGAAGATAGATATGAGTAAGGCATATGATAGAGTCTCGTGGGGTTTTCTGAAGGCGGTACTGGCCAGAATGGGATTCCCGGATAAATTGGTTGGGTGGATTATGGAATGTGTATCAACGGTCTCGTACTCGATTAGAGTTAATGGGGGGAGCTCGGATCTGTTTAAACCAATCCAAGGGCTGAGACAGGGATGCCCACTCTCTCCATTCCTATTCATTATATGCCAGGAGGCATTCTCGGCTATGCTTAGGTCGGAAGGGTTCCAGAGTATATGTCCGGGGATTCAGCTAGGTAGAGCGGTCCCCCGGGTGTCCCACTTGATGTTTGCAGATGACTGCATATTATTTCTAGAGGTATCGGAGAGAGGGGTGCGTAGGCTAGCATCGACAATCAACCTGTTTGCAGCATACTCAGGTCAAAGAGTGAATTTTGATAAATCATCATACCTAGTAAGTCCGAATGCTCAGGGGTATATGGCGGACATCTTGAAAATGACCTTTAATGTCCAACCCAACCTTCTGCAAACAAAGTACCTGGGACACAATATGGATTTCAAGGGGTCGAAAATTGCCGTGTTTAAAGAGCTGCGTCGGAAAGTGATTGCGAAAACAGCAACATGGAGGAAGAGTGATCTCTCGATCATGGGGAGGGTATCATTGTGTCGGCATGTTCTTACTAGCTTAGCACAATACACCATTGGCACTTTTAGGATCCCAGAGACGGTGGCAAAGGAGGTTGATAGTCAGATGGCGAGGTTTATTTGGGCTGGGGATCCGGAGGGCCGGAAAATACACTGGAAGGCATGGCCAACCCTATGTAAACCCAAAGGACAAGGGGGACTTGGCATGAGATCAACGGCGGAGATGAACCACGCCATGCTGGGCAAGCAGGCATGGTCACTAATTGCGAAGAAGGATTCTTTTTTCGCGAAGTTCTTTCTAGGGAAATATTGTAACAGGACAGACTTCCTGCAGACCAAAGCCAAGGCTGGGGACTCTTGGGGATGGAAGGGGATACTGTGGGGCGCGGAGCTATTAAAACCTCATCTAAAGTGGAAGATTGTCACGGGCAAGGAGGTAGATCTGCAGGCAAACTGGATACCAAACAGAACCAACCCGATAAGATACGACCAGGGCGTCCTACAGCTTCTAAAATTCACTGTTAGCGATGTCATCGACAACCAGTGTAGATGGAGAGTCCCTCTCCTCCAGACGGTTTTTCAGGATGATGTTATTGAGGAGATCACAAATATCTATGTTACACAGCAGCCTTTGGGAGGCCGGGACTTCTTGGTATGGGACAAGGAAGGCATGGGTAAGTACACAGTCAGATCCGGGTATCATGCAGCGGTGGAGATGAGGAGAAATTCGAAACCGTCGGGATCAGAGAACGGATAGGAGGAAGCAAGATGGTCGGGATTCTGGAAGCAGCTTTGGCACTCTGGTGTGCCGGAGAATCTTAAATTCCTTATCTGGAGGATGATTCAGGGGGCTTGTCCGACCAATCCGAATCTGCGGAAAAGAGGGTTGCAGATTTCATCAAAGTGCGCCACGTGTGGAGCTCAAGATGAAACGGTAGAGCACATGGTGTTCGATTGTCACATTGTGAAGAGGATCTGGAGGAGGTGCAGGCTAGGGCTGGATTTTGAGCCAGTTTCACCGACATCGTTAAGGGAATGGTTAGCCACGTGGTTCAAGATAGCACCTGAAAGGGAGGATAAAGAACTTGCTTGCTTCGTGATCTGGGCAATCTGGTGTACGAGGAATTCGGTTATCTTCGACAATCGGCCGGCCAACCTAGAGGGAGCTCAGGCAATCATTGATCAGATGGTGACAGTACATGCAAAGGCGGCAGTGCCCGCCAGAGGCATCAACAGGGACGCAAGGGAGAACTCAAGTGAGCCCCAGCAGGGCATAACTCAGGAGCCTATCATTAGGGAAACCAGAGTGGCAGGGGATATCAAACTAGTTTGGTTAAGAAGAGGGGCGGGCATTAATGCGACGGACATACCAGGGGTGCAGATTACCACAGATGCGGCTTATGTGGCAGAAACGGGAATCGGTACAGCGGCTTGGTGTGCAGGTGACTCGAGTATGCCAAACTACTGGCAGGGGACGGCGCCTTTGCGGGCTGCATCGGCACTACAGGCGGAGCTTCTATCCATCCTATGGGCTATGAAGCAGGCAAATAGGAGACTCATCCAACACATCGTGATTCGCTCTGATTGCTCCAATGCACTGATCCACATCAGTAACCACCCAACGGCACCGCCTGACATTCTACAAATAGTGCACGAAATCAAACTAATGGCGATGGGTTTTACTCAGTGTGTCATAGCTAAGGTCGATAGAGTTTTTGTTCACAATGCGCATTGTTTAGCGCATTCTAATTATGCTTGTAACCAAAACTACTACAGTTTGCATCAGAATTAATAGTACCATTGCTTTTAAAAAAAAAAAAAAAAAAACATTCTTCAATGCTCGAGTCAACAGCAATTTTACCCAATTCCCCCGCGCGCTTTACCATTTCGAAGCTCTGCTCTGAGAAGGAAAAAGGTACTTGTAACAATGGTGCGTCCGTACGGTGGTGAGAATGAGCAGCACAGGCATCAAGCAGTAGATGGGCTCTTCAATCTCTTCACCAAAGCCAACCACGACCTAACCCTCCTGCACAGCAAGCTCGACAAGGAGTTTCAACAAGCATACCCCGATAATGTAACGTATCAGAATCCCTTTTGAATCTGCTTAGATAATTGATTTTTCTACATGGGTTTTACTGTTCCAGGCGAACCCCATGAAGCTTGTGGCCAGAATCAAGAAGATTCAAGAGGATGTGTCAGCGTTGAATGAGCAGTGCCGCGAACTTCTCATAGCCAAGCAGGTCATTTCTTTTGTTAATTCATGTTGGGGGTATTGGAAATCTTATCTCTAAAGTTAAATTGTATATAGGCCATGAATATATCCATTATCCAGATATCAGTACAGATACTGTAACAAAAAGATTCAAGTGAAACTTTTATCTCTAGATAAAGATATGTGATATGCTTAGTAATTTCTCTATGATATTATAGAAAGTGAAAGCATCTTAGATTATCATTTTATCTGTGATATTCTACTAAATATTGATGAATGTGCCGTTTCTGATGTAATGAAAAACTTAAGCATGCTTACTAACTGAGAATCATAAATTGCAGTAGCTAAATTTAAGAGGGTGATGGCGTACTTATCAATTTTGTTCTACTGGCTTGCAGGGTTTAACCTTTTCATCTGATTGCATTTGCAGGAATTGATTGACAAGGCCAGGATGGTCTTGGTGGGAAACAGGTCATCTTTGCAAAAGCTACAAGCCTCCACTGGGGATCATGTACCTGATGATTCTAGTGACTCTGCCTATGCTAACTTCAGTGAGGTGTGTAAATGTTAATTTGATCTATTTAATGTACATAGATGATGCTCTCTGCGGTCATGCTTGTCCTGTGCAAAGGTTGAAAATTAGGAAGGAAAGTGTATCATTTAGATCCAGGCTGATTTTAAATGAAGAAATGGAAAAAAAAATTCATCAAATGTGTGTCATGATAGAACAAAATCTGAGAATCGAGGAAGAGCACAGGGAATTTTTTATTTTCAAGTCCTTCGATGTGGAATTTTCTTCTCTCATACATCCATATGATGTTCTCCAAAAGGAATTTCTTATCCTTTTTTTTTTTCACTTTAAGAGGGTTCAATGATCCTAAGAGATGTAGCTTTGTGTATGTGTGCTTTGAAGCTACTGTTTTCATCCTTGAAGCACATATCTTGTGTTCAGACTGCAATATTTTACTTTTAATGCACTATTATGCATGTTATATTATTTTATACAGTAGTACTCCACATCTCTCAGTAGTAACTAAAATAGCTTCAATAACTTTGAAAAGATGGAGAATGTTGCTTTGACACTGCTTAATTCATCACAAAAGTTAGTTAGTGGTTCGTTAGAATACTTCGTTGAGTTTTAGAGCATAGTTTCACCGAATTTATTAATCTGTTGGTGTCTAACAACTGGGAACATTTGCCAGCAAACAACCAAATTTATGAACAGAAAGTTTTGCTTGACGTTAGGGGGAGAGTAATTCTTGCCCCTGCATACTTTAGTTTCTACTTGTAGTCCTACACTTCTATATAAAATGACTAAACTATTTTTGACTTCTTATGTGCAGATAATTGAGGAGTGGACAGCTCAAGTAAGATCAAAAACAGGTAATTTTGATTTTTTATACTTTATCCCTGTAAAAAGCTTGGAAATCTTAGGTTATACTGATTGTGTTAAGTATAGCATTCTAGAAGGGCATTCCTACTTAGTTTCATTTTTTTTCACGCAAGATACAAGTACAGCTCTTTTTTGTAAAACTTGAAATACCTAGTTTGTCTAAATGTCCCCACCAATATGAAGTATGCTTATGATGACTTGGATCTTGTGTTACTTTCACAGATGATGAAACGCTGGTGTCAGGACCCGAGGACATAAACCAGCTTCTTTTCTCAGCAATTGTCCCGGACAACTGATATGAATGCCTGCAGTTGCTTGCTTAGGAATGCGAAAAAACATTCTACTCAAAGGGGGAAGAGAGTGTGTCTATTCTTGATATAGGCATTGAGAATTTCTAGTGAATTTGAGTTGAATGTCTTAGTTGACTTCTTTACAGTCAATGTATTTCAATCTTTAACCCAACAAGTTCAATAAAAAGAACTAGTTCAGTTGATATATGTAAGAGAAGTGTTTTCATGCGAACTGTCTGATTTTGCGTTTGTCATATAGTTCTCAGATCCTATATAAAGCAAATTTTGTTGTGGAACCTGAATTCTAATGTATGATTGATTTTAATGTATAATTAACCATATGAGTTCGGCGTGTACTTGATTCTCATACTCAAGACAGTCTGGAAATTATTAACATAAACCAAATCAAGGCCAAAAGGCAAACCATTGAGGTGAAAACATAACAACAATTCTAATGTATATTTCCATGATTTCGCATAAAGAGTTTGTTAGGCTGTCAACCTTACCCTTTTTTACAATCTTTTTTTTCACCAAAGAATTTTACCTTCCTGGTAAAACCAAATGTTCACCTAAGTATGCACAAATAAATATCCTAATTATAGCAGATCCGTCGTCCAATCTATGCTAGCTGGGAATCGGAGGCTCCCCCAACCACTTTGCACGTTGTCCTGTTCCTTTACAGTCAGAGCAACGCATTGAGCCCTACAAAAGGAGGGTGAAAATCATTTAAGATGAAAATTAAATCACGGAGATGAGACTACATTCCAGTATTTTACTTACCTTCCCAGCACATATGACACATGTTGTATTCCTTGATGGAACTTGACACAGCATGTTGTCACCGAGAATGAAGAAACCAGTACCATTACACCATTTGCATTCAACATGGCCATTTGAATAACAAGAAGAACAAGCCACTGGCGTCGGTTGCTGAGCACAAAAGTAGGCAAAAAGGACCAATTAACAATTCTATTAATACAGAAAGAGAGAATGCAGGTGATGGATTGTAGAAGTTCAAATCTGAAGAGATGTGTTTTTAAAAAGCGTTTATCACGTTCCGAGGAAGTGTTTCACCCAAAAAGGGAGCAGTTTAACCTATTCAGAGGCATCATTTGACTGACTTTTAAATAACTTATTTCATATTATTGCTGAAATGTGCATCTCATCCATTGCAAAAAAATATTTATCCAAATAAGACTTGAAACATTATAATGCAAGGCAAGCTACAAGCATCATGGCTAGCCACCCTTTTTAAGTCTACCAAAGAATCTTGCCGTATCACCAACTAATCTTTGACTCAAACTACAACTACGTCAGAGAAATGGATCTAAAACGGATTTTTGGCTCACTAAGACTACCTGAAGTTGTATTTGTGGTATGCCACGGAATGAAACTGAAAGACAAAAATAATTATCATAAAGTATGATAGAACACTCACATTCCCAAGCTTGGCTCTGCAAAACAGAGGAGGAGAATCGTTGTAGTGTAGACACACACTCTACAAACCAATAAATACCACTTCCACTGCACAAAATAATGAGTACAGCTTCATAACCTCTATTCACCAAATAAAACAGTTCATTTTCTGTTTCTTTCAAAAAGTAGGGATATAAAATAGTTTCTTTCACCCATTGTTCCAAAGTAACCTTAACAAGTTGAACCTTTACAAAACTACAGTTCTTATCCAGGACAGGAGGAGTAAGACGAAGGCCTATGTAGCAATGCCATGTTACAGATAAACCTTGTCTCAACATTCCAATCATGATATACAAATGATGACACTTGTTTTCAGCTCAAACAGAAATTTCAAAGCTTCTCTAACATACAAGCCTAAAACACAAATGCAATCCATAGAGAAATATGGCATCCATAACCGCATATTGGACTCTAATGAGGTTCTACAAAACCTGAAATCCATACTATGGTTTCATTTGGCATCCATAACTGCATATTGGACTCTATTGAGGTTCTACAAAACCTGAAATCCATACTATGGTCTCATTTGGCATAATTAGCAGCATTAAAATAGTCGATACACAATGAATAACTATCAGTACTAAATCTCCAGTCTTCTTGATGCAGACTCCATTAAGAATAAGAATTAGTCCATGAAACGAAATTGAAGTTCCATAACGTATGCAGAGAATTGGTGAATAGATAAATTCTCCAAAACAGCCATAAAACATTATCAACTCAAGAGAAAAAAACTGTCAATAAAATTCAGAAGAAGGATCAAATGGTGAGGGAATTTCACCTGAGAAATTAACCAGGCACGTTCCATGCGATTGTGAAGGTTGGATGAGCTCTCATAAGAATCCATAATTGCAGCTCTAACAACAACACACTTCTTTGCTACCACATACCTTCCGAATCCAACTCCACTTCTGGTTCTTGATCCAAAATCAACATTCTTATTCCATAAATTCGGTGTTGAAATGGAAATAATCGGCCTGCAAAAAGACCCTGTTGTCATTCTACTCTACTTGGCATGTGCAAGACCAAGAGATTGAGAAGGAGGCTTCGACGGGGATTTGACTTAGGAGGTACGAACAAAACAAATCTATACACTATATTGAAAGCGTAAAAATGCCCAAAAAATGCTAAGTTCACGTCCAGTTGCCTGTTTGTTTACCTTTCACCTTTTTTACTCCAATATTTTATTCCCCTGCGTCTTTTGTATTAGCACCCGTTGTTTTCTTCACCGCTTGCGGAGGTCGCCGGAGTTGAGCGCCGCTTTTCATGACCACGCGACGTGTCGAGAGGTCATCGATCTTCTCTTCCAGGCGGAGGCAGGATTTTTAGAATGGGTGGCAAAACAAATATTTTTGAGTAGAACCAGTAACAAACGCGAGATGGAAGAGAAATTTTGGAAATTTTTGATTTTAATCCTAAAAATTATCATGGGTATTAGTGATATTTTTAAAAAGTGGATGGTAAAATAATTAATTTTTAAAATTAGTACTAAAAATAATTATAAAAAAAATATTTTCAAAAAAGTGGATGGCATTTGCCACCCTTGCCCTAAAGTGGCTTCGCCACTTTTCCCAGGGGCAACGTGTCGTTCTCCTGTCTTCTCCAACCAACGACTCATCCCCAACAACTGCTTGCTTGATGTAATTGATTTGGGGTTCTCCTTGGACAATTTCTTCAGCGTATGGTTTATGTGCTCTCTTTTCCCCTTTTCTTAAACTTATGATAATCGCACACAAGGTGTTTGGATTTTCCCTATGGTTAAATTTCTTCTGTGTTTTTGGCGCATCAACCTTCTTTGTTTGAGTTGATTATGATTAAGGATTAGGGACTTGATCATTGTCTATGTTAGGGATTGCATCTTTACTGCATAGTTGTTCTGCTTTGTTCTTTACAGGCAAAGATAATATATTTAAAGAACCAGTTTTGTGCCTTTCTGGCTGCTTAGTTTACATGTAGAATTCTGAATATTTGTTAGTTCTGACACATAGAGCTGCGTTTTGCAGATAAATTATCTATTATCGTTTGAAGAGATCACGTTGAGGTTCATTAGCAAGCTGAGGTCTTGAGACTATGGTATGCCAGGTAATTTATGATATTGAGTTTAAATATGATAAAGTTTTGATTTTGAAGAAGGGTTTGGATAAAATAGTTGCTTTTCCAAAATTCTGTGTATAGAAGGATATGATGTTTCATATAATTCCTGAATGGAAGACTCTTATTTCTCCCCTATCTATTTTTCGCAGGTTTGACTATGTGAATCCTCCATGCTTCTGTGTGGTCTGATTACCTGCTCTTCTTAGTTTTGTATTCAACATCCCTTTTACTCTTGCTTTTCTTGTCTGATTTCTCTCTTTTATTAATTTCTAGTGTAAATGTAATTACATTCATTGAATCATGCATTCTAAGTGTTCGATTTTCCTGTCCTGTTGAGATTCCTGCTTCTTTGTAGCCAAGGTTGCACCCGTGGTTGTGTATTTGTCAGAAGATTTTAGGTGTTGATAGATGGAGGATATTCTAAAATAGCAAGACAATTTTGGAGTGAGTGTATATTTTTTTTTATCTAATAGCAACGGAATTTCTGGGATTGGATTCTGAGATGATTATGGTCTAAAAAACAATTTTGAACTTGATTTCTGTGTATGTGTGTGCGCGCTTTACCTTGCAGGCTCTTACAAGGGAGCATAAATTGTCAACTTGATCAGTTGATGCATTGACCAGCATCTTCATATCTCTCTCTTTTGGTTCAAAACAAGGAAAAAGGACCTCATGTTGTAACAATTTCTGCACCTGTGAAGTGAAAAGAACCTCAGCTTTGTCGTCTCCAAGAGGAATTGAAGAAGGCGATGGATCAAATGAGCTCATCTGAACAGGAGGCTGATGAGGTTAAAAGGAAACTTTTAGGCATGTTGGAAAAACTGGAGGAGTCTAAGAAGCAGTGAGAATGAACAACCTGCTTTCTGCCCTGCATTTATAGTTCCTGGTGTGTACTACACATATGACAAGCTGCTACAAACTCGCATATTAATGGAATCGTATTCATGAAACCATGCAAAGAGGTAATCGGATCTCAACGAGTGTGATTTTTGCTGTCTTCTCGAGCTTTGAATCATAAAAGTACCTTCATTTTCCATTATTCGTCCTGTTAATACGTAGATATGTGCCGGATTTTGTGTTGTGTGGTGGTTGATCTGTTTTTGGTTACATTTCGTGTAATTAGAGGTTGATAATGTGTGTGTTTGCAGTGTTTTTGGATCGAAAGTTGTGGTGTGGTCGATTTGTCTGTTTTAGTTGTGTCTCGAAATGGGGTGTTGTGAAGGAGAAGTGTTGATTGATGTGGTAATGTAGAGAACTGATACTGGGTAGTAGCAGCTTCTGAAGTTGAGCCTTGTGCGAAAGACCAACCTGCAGAAGCTCGGGATGATGCTGAAAGCAATCCGCAGACAGAGAGTCTTTCGAAGAAAGAATTGGAACCTTGCTTGGAAAATCAGCTTACTGAAAAAGAGTTGGATAATTCTGCTGAGGAAATTATCATCTAATGGAGGCACTCTTTTGCCAAAGATGATGGATCTGAATGGGGAAGTCTATCCCTCAGAACCAGCTGGTTTACGCCTTTCATGGTGAGGAATATCAGGAGCAACAGTTTCAGGTGATGACAGAGTAACTCATGTTGACGAGGAATGTATAGTGTCTGCATCTGCTTATCTTTTGTTCTACAGAAGGAAATCAAGTAGTCGGTAGCTTGATTGGATGGTGATTTTTACCTTTGATTGGCTCACCCGGGTAGTGGATCAGAGATATAGAGCAGATAGATTCCATTGTACATCAATGCACACCGTGATCATGAGCATATTTGACTATACAGAAGGAAAGGAGAGTGATAGACGTACTGTGTTTTCCTTCAAATTGCATTACCATCTTTTTATTTCCCTTAAACTCAACGCTCTTGCTTTCTTAGCACTAAGCACTCTGTGAGTCCTTTTGTTATGTTTATTATGTTTTTATCTTTTGTTATTATACTGTGTTTATTTCATCTTATTGATCGCATGTCAATCGAAAATTCACATATATGTATCTTGCATTTATTTCTTGTTATGAATTAAATTTGAATATACTGAATTGAACTGGAATATATATATATATATATATATATATATATATATATATATAGTATAAATGAAATGAATTGAACTGATAGAAATATATAAAAGTGTTACTGTAATTTTGAAAACAAATATCTTTTTAGTGTCACTTTATTTGATAGAATTAACATTTTTTAGTGAAAAGTATAAAACACTAAACTAAACTTAATTGAAAAGAAAAAAGTATAAATAAAATATAATATTTATGTGAATTAATTTACAAGATACCTCTAAAATAACGAGCCCATATTGCCTAAATTCGAGTCCGGGCTGCACCAAGTGCAAACCCTCCCCACCTAGTAGAATAAAAAGCTCGCATACCCTCAAATGGTTATCTATGAGCTATTGTATCCCTCAATTTTGAGAGCATATGCGTACTCCTTAACTGAAATTTACTACTTAATTCAAACCGTTAAACCACTCAATCATGTTCGGGCACAATATTATTATGTCATTCGAAAACCAGAAAAAAAATCAACAGGATTACTTTTGAACGTTTTAGAGTTATGAATTAGGAAGTCAAATTTCAGTCAAAGGGTACACAAACATTTTCTCAAAATTCAGGGTACATGAACACATAATTAATTACTCAGGGTACACGAGCATTTTACCCAAACAAATATTTCCAAAACTAAGTTTTTCAATATATTCAAAGCTCGCCAAAATACCTTTTTTTAATTGAAACCACTATTAAGTATAGGGAATATACAGCCTCCCTAAACCTTTTAAAAAGGTTAAATAAAGTCGGAGTACATACAAACACCTATAATAAGGTGAAGACATATATATTGAAGAGTTTTTTTTTGAATGGAAATATTTCATTTCAAAATTCTGGAAAACGTCCAGAATCGTTTGATATAAAGGTAGGAGGAGATGTCCAGGAATTAAATACCAAGGCACTCGACTTAGCAAAGTTAGCAAAAGCACAAGCAACAAAATTATGGTTTCTAGAAACCCAAAATAAACCCGAAAGATGAGAATGATTAATCAATTGCTGAATGCGACGAACTGGGTCATGGCAGTCCAGAAAAGGCGCATCATGGTTGTGAACCATATTAAGAACCATAAGTGCATCACCAAAAATTCCCACATTGCTTAAGTTGAGTTCATTTGCCAATAAAATTGCATCTTCAAGTGCCAAAGTTTCAGCAAGGACCGGTCTTGGACATTTATGTAGCGCCTTGAAACAGCTTTTAGAAACTCTCCGTTCGTGCTCCAAGCTACCACGCCTGCTGTAGCTGCATCCTGCGTGATCCCAGCATCAAAGTGTATTCGTGGGATGCGATCCGGAGGCCTCTGTAAATGACTCGGAAGTCAAGCTGGTGAGAGCTTATCTGTCCTGAAATGAGCTGACTGAAAAGAGTGCAAGTTATTCACCGTTGCCACCGCCACCTCCTCCGGACGCCTATGAGTTCCTTGGAATATAGCTTGGTTGCGTTGAAACCAAATGGAGTCGCAAATCATGAGGAAGATTCCCATGATATTGTTTGATAATATATATGAAGCGCAATTCACCTCGAGAAACATTCCCATGTTGTTGAATAATGTGTAGTAGCCTTGTATCAGTCCAAACCCTCCTGGCAAACTCACTGTCGTAAATATTGAAGAGTTAAAAACTCTTGAAACATGATAATATTTCCAAAAGGATAAAGAATAGGGAGTTAATACATCTCCATAAAACATACTTATACTTTTCATGCCTATTAGAAAAGTACAAAGCAAAAAATTATATATTCATTTCCAGCCCATCATAGAAAGATTAAACCATAGAATCCAGAAATGGTGGACCATGGCTGGTAGGTAATTTTAGTGAAGCATGTGCTAACTTCCATTCCTCAGAATATATGGTGTGTTATGTCTCCAACTAAGTACATCATTGAGTAGATGGAAACTATTTGTGCTAATTTTTTATGGGGGAAAATTGAATGGGGTGAGAAGAGACACTGAAAACCATGGGATTCTCTATGTTATCCTTAAAATCAGAATGATTTTTGTTACGGTCGTGATCTACGTCCTGATGGCGGATGATGAACGCATGCTAAGAACAGATAAGCTCTCGGCCACGGCGGGGTGGCTTGTTGCCGTTCCCGCTCCGATACTTAAGTCAGGAAACTGTAGGCGAGTAATTCTGTAATGAATAGTGTCTAGTCAACATACCTCTCTCCTCACACGTTAGTGAGGTACTTATAGCAATGAAACCTGGGTCTGGTCAGTCACACCACGCCGTTAGGTGGTCTGGGAAGACGCTCCTGCCAGGCTAGTTAGGGTTTCAGCCCGCGGTCGGGTCTAGCCCGAGTGTCACGTGTGATGATTGGTCGGGATGAGCCATATAGGATGGCGAGATGCCCAACCCTGACAAGTCCCCCCAAGTCCCAATTCGAAATGGCGGTTCGAGTGCAGGGATTTAACTGGGCTGTGGGACCAGTTCCATTGCGGGCCCCATGACTTAACTGCATGTCTGCCGCGTGTCATTACTTTTTCCTTGGGAATGCGGACGGTTAGTCTCAGTTACTGTGCAGGTTGGCAACTGGCATCATTTCTGTAACTGCCAGAAGTAACTCCCCCTCTTGTCTTTCAATTTTCAAAAAAATTATTCATTTTATTTCATTCTCCTTCAAAAACTTTGCCGCCTCTTCATTCTTAGGTATTCCGCCCCTATCCTTGTCTTCTTTTTTCGTTTCTCTTCCGTTCTTGCCTTTGTTGAGTTTTTTTTGGTTCTGGGTGCCATGGACCTCACTCCTTCCGACGCGTACTGTCAAATCACCGACGACGAGCTTACCGAGTTCATCCAGATTTGTCGGGACACCGAAGGTCTACAAATTGACGACTTTGAATCTTCCATCGTCCGTCCCGGACCTGGTGACACCATCAATTCAGTTCCTGAGGGCAATATCCCCCTACACTATGAGCACTTGGTGTGCTGCAGTGTTAGGTTTCCGCTTACTTGCTTTTGCCAAACTATTCTGCACTTCTTTGACATGACTTTGGGTTCAATGATTCCGAACGTCGTGCGTAATGTAATCGGGTTTGAGTCATTGTGTGACGCTCGTGGCGTGGTCCCCTCTGTTACTTTGTTCTAGGTGTTCTTCTACACCGATGGTTCTGATAATGAAAACGGTTGGGGCCATATCAAGTTCCGGCCTAAAGCTAATCTGCACATCCTGACCGGCATGCCGAAACCGTGGGAATGGAAGATCCGATTCATGTTTGTTGATGAGGATATAGTTTATGGTCCCGCCGCCTCTCGCCCGCCTAGGATCGTGGGTGATCCAGATACTCGCGGCCAGAGGCCAGACAGCGTGCCAATGAACCATGCCAATGAACCGTCTGGCAAACGCCATCAGAGCCTTGAAGGAGAGGCCTGAGAAGTGGGACTTTCTGAAAACTGACGAGAGCTTGAGAGACTCTGGCCTCCCACATCATAGGGTGCCTGCTGCTGTCCCAGAATCTGATAAGACCGCCAAAGGCACGTAGCTAGGCTGTTCTTCTTTCATTCTTGCTTTTTCCTCTTTTTTGTTTTGTTGTTTTTTTAAAAATATTTGTTGCTTGTAGCCATGACCCATCTGTTCCTTGCCATCGATGTGTCCACATTCGACCGTCCTTCCAAACGTGGCAAGCTTGAGAGGTCCACTGGTCCGACTCCAACCAACCAAGCCAATCCTACCAGACCAGGGGGCATGGTAATCCTCTCTCAAATCTCGATTTTTTCCAATGTTATTTTAAGAAAAATATTTTGGCTGTGTTTTGAATCAAATAAGTATTAAGTTAGTCTTTTAAAGCAAGCTGTATTTTTTGGTAATGTTTATTTTTAATTAAAGTTAGTGTTTGCCAAAATCCCATGTTTGACATAATCACGGAGTATAGTGTTATTTGACATGCACGAAATAAAACGTCATTGCAAAGATTATGAAGAATAAACTTTTTAAAGTATATTACAAAATTATTCAGATCAAATAAAAGTATAGTTCAAAAATAATTTAATATATTTTGTTAAAGTAATCTAAAATATACTGTATTTTAGTTTAAAGTAACAATTGATGTTTTCAAAATAATGTTCATGCATTTTGCTGAACTATACTTATAGTATTAAGATAATTATTAATGTATTAAAAATAACTAGGATTAATAATCCATGTGTTTGAACTAATAAAAAACACTGTGAAATGTAAAATTATCTTGACATATTCTATTCTATAATTATAGGCCATTGTGAAACCATATAAATAAATTTTCAATAAGAATTGAATAGTTTAAGTAACTTTGTTCAAATATTTAAATATTAAACAATTTAAGAACCACCCAATTCTACAAATAAGACGTTGAATAAGACGTTGCTTATTTGTAGGATGAAGGAGTTCTCACTACGTAATCGGCTACATTTAAAATAAAAAATCCAAAATAAATTAAGCAGAATAACTGATGACGCTCACACAAAACACCATAACTCCTTTGTTTCGGTTCAATTCATCAGACTTCTCAGAATTTTCCTTTCCGACACTTTTTTTCTTCTTTATTCCAATTTTCCAAAGAACACAAATTCAATTCAACATGTTGGGAAATGGAAAAAGTTGATGGATCTGTGATTTAATATGAAATTAAAAATTGGAGGCAAATTATGAAACACGATGTTGTCTTCAATGAAACTTGAATCTATATATTTTTGGGATCATATACACTTCTGTATTCAACCGATCGATCGGAAACGGTGCTACGGGAAGTCTTTCTTCAACTGTAAATGTTTTTTTTTTGGAGAATGTTAAGATTCTTAGGTTTTCAAAAAGAGTTCCAAAATATGAATTTTAAGAGTTAAGATTTAAACACATAAAATTTATCGTGGTGGTGTTGTGCTCTTTTGATTTGTGTAGACCGTATTAAGTATTTATATATATATATATTCATAGTACATGTTCAAAATTTTAATTTTTTTTTAAATTAAAACCATCAAAAGATGGGGGAATATTTATTGGATTCCCAAACCAAAAGAATAGGTGCCTTAAAGCAGCAAGTTTGTACAACCTACATAGGCACAAGGACAAAACCCCTTAGAAGCATAGTAATGCTTCTCAAAAATGATCTACAAGCCAAACTCTTTTTGCCTCAATTCTGTTAGTGAATTGTCAAGACAAAACACAAGGCGACCTAAGGATCAAGAAAAGAAAGGCATAAAACAAAAACTATAGATCAAAAATTTATGGTTGGTGACAGCAGAATGGGGATCTAAGCCAGATGCATTAATATTAGTCCCATCTGAGTTGAGCTGTTTGCTTTGACATGCTGGAGAAACTTGAGTGGAGCACCTGGGAGAGCAGCTCTTTCAACCTGTATAGGAGGAACAACTCAATTTGCAGTATCAGTTGAGAGAAGAGGAGATTCTGATTGTAGGAAATTCTGCAGCATCAAACAGAATTTTGCTTTTAGCAATAGGAGGCAAGGAATTCCAAGTATAGATCAGAGATAGCAGGTTAGAATAACAAAGTTTAGCTAGGTAATCAGATGGCTGATTGGCCTCTCTAAAGATGTGACTGAACTTAAATGCATGTAACTCCTCTGAGATAAGGTTCAGAATTCCATAAAATCTCCAATGCCATAAGGTGGGATTATGGATCATGTCAATTGCCTGCTTACAGTCTGATTCAATTTCCACAGGGGAAAGGTGTAAAGATCTTGCAAAATTGGACCCTGCTAAAATAGCTTTGAGCTCAGCTTCTAAAGGTGAGAGGGCCTGACAGTGTATGCATTGGGCAAGAAAGAGCTCACCTTTACTATTTCTAACAGTAAGTGCTAAACCAGCCTGTCCAAACTTCCAGGCTGCATCTACACTAATTTTGTATCCCACTGTTGGTTTAGCCCAGTAAATATGAGAGATATTAGGTTTAGGCAATTGATAGACGCAGTCCTAAATTACTAATGCAGTCCGTATTTACATTTAAACTGCCTAATATACCCTTACCATTAACTTTAGATTAATCTTGCAATTTAGTCCATGTATACTTTATGTATTTACAGTTGAATACATATTTTATGTTGCAATCCAGTTATCAAAAATTGATAAGCTTCTGTACAATCCAATCCCTCCCAAATCCTCCACCAATGAAGCTCCGGCCACCGTAGAGCCGCCACCAAACGTGGCCGCAAGAAGAAGCCCAGACGGCCGCCGCTAAACGTGGCCCAAGAAGAAGCCCAGACGGCCGCCGCCACCGACGACGCCGATGACGATAACGACGAGAAGCCCAGACGTTCCCGGAAATGATGTTTGTCATATAGATTTTTGATTTTGATAGATTTGCTTGAAATGAAGTTGCCCTTTCGATTGTATCCACCTTTGAGCTAGAGGGAAAGAATCAAGTTCAGATTCTGTGAAGATTAAAGTTTGTGTCTTGAAATTTGATGAGCTAAATGAATTTTGTGCTTTTTTGATTGGATTCTTGTTCAGAAACATCTTTTTGGGTTCATTAGGGTGGTCTGTCCTTAATCATGTCCGGGAAGAGCACGCTGGGAAGAGTATCGCCGGAATCGCAGCTTTTGGGGTCGATTGGGAATTGGGGGTTGTGATGTAATTATTAGTTGTGTTTGGTTTCTTTTCCAAATACGGGGAGTTGGAATTTGTACCTGAATATACCAAGGGTATTTTTGTCCGTTCATTTAAAATACTGGACTGCAATAGTAAATACGGGACTGCATATAACAATCCCCTAGGTTTAGGAGGGATATAAAGTGGAGGAATACATGTTTGTGTGGCCAGCTCTCTATCTACCTCATTTAAAATTGGTAATGGATTTTTGATGAGTGAGAAGTAGATAAGACTATGTAGTTCCTGTGCTAAGGCATTAGGGTTTGGGGGACAGTCCTCAAAAAACATTTTATTTCTGACTTTCCATAGAATCCAACAGACTAGGATAGGAGCAATATGGTTGAGTCTATTGTGCAATCTAGAAAGACCAGAAAAGGCCCAACAGGTAGCAAGTCTATCCCACAGATTTGCACAGTTGAAAAAAATAGAACCACATATATGGTGCATCTGTCTCCACAACAGTATAGCAATGTGACATTCATTATTGAAATGGTGCAGAGAGTCAGAGCTAGCACAAAAACAGCATTTGGATGCAAATTTGAAGCCAAACTGAGATAAAATATCATCAAATGGAACTAAACAGTTTAGCAACTTCCACATAAAAATAGAGATTTTTTTTTCTGAATAGATGCATTCCAAATCTTGGACAATACAGGGAGATTACCTGATAGAGGGTTTAGCTTCTGGTAAGCTGATCTGATTGAAAATTTTCCCTGAGGTGTCAACTTCCATATTAGCTTGTCCTGTCTTCCTGGATATATTTCAGATCCACTGATGGTGTCTATCACCTCTTGAGGCAGGACTAGTGCCAAAAAAGGCAACAGAGCTGCTTTGTTAGCTATAAAATTAGCAACAGTGCACTGAATATGCTCTAATTTCTAGGGTTCAAAGAAATCTATAAGTGGACCATGTTCAGTCCAATTAGAACTCCAAAAATTGCACAAACCTTCCCCATGAATCACTCTTGTATGTGCCTGTGCAAAACTATCAATTTTGCATATTCTTTTCCAGTTTTGTGATTTTCTGAGTGAGGATGGCTGAGAGGCTAGGATAAGTGTTCATGGAGCTATTCCTAACTGGTACTTCCACCAGAGTTTACAGGAGAAGGCTTTTATAGTGGTAGAGAGGTCTCTTATTCCCAATCCATTATTAGACACTGGCTTACAAATAGAGCTCCATTTTTTCCAGGCTTTTTTAGGGCCTGTTTCTGATGAGCCCCAAAAGAAAATGGCTAGCCTTCTCTGGATCTTTTTAACCATATGTTTTGTAGGCTCCATAACTGCCCATATGTGTTGAGGCAGAGACTGAAGGCAAGATTGAGTCAGAATCAATTTACCTCCAGTAGAGAGCCATTTATTTTTCCAGTTAAGAGTCCTTCTATCAATTAATTCCACAATTGCTTGTGAGTGAATATTTAAGGCTCTTCCACTGAAAATTTGTACTCCCAAATATTTAAATGGTACTCCCAAATACATATTTAATGTATAGGTGTTAGATTTCAACAAAAACCTGAATAATTTGTGTTATCAGGTACGGTGTGATTTTAGGGCAAGCAAATTTCTTAATTAATTTGATCATTTCTATTTATTGATGCTCGAAAGTTTGAATCATGCACCCACTCTTTACATGATAGGTCCCTCAATTTTACACCAATCTTTACGTGAATCATGCACCCACTCTTTATACAATTGTTCTATGTTATTTCGGGTGTATGCATTCCACCTTAATTTTTTTTTGAAAGGAAAAATAATTTATACCATCTCAAGATACTGGAGAAACGTCAAACAACGCTTGACAAAATGAATTCTGATGTGGATTACCACTCTATAAAGTTGAAATCACTATGTTTAGCAAAACTAGCTACCAAATGTGCATCCGTGTTATTGTTCCTTGGTAACCAGCAAGACCACTTTATCTCCAGTCTCATGAATTCCGATTTTATTCCTGCCACTAGGTCTCTGCATAACTCTGGAGGCTCTACTTCGCCATGAATAATCTGTATCAAACTGAGCGAGTCGCCTGTGATTGCAACATCTTTCCACTCCAGTTTATCTGCCACGAGTAGTGTTTCCTTCAACGCTAGGACTTCTGCGAACAAAGGATCCCGAATGCCTTCCATTCCTTTAGCCACGGCTCTAGCAAATGTGCCGTCTTCTTTACCACTACAACTCCGATCCCAGTCCTTCCATTACCCAGGCCTGCATCAAACATGATTTTCTTGCCTTCTTCTGGCGGTCTCAGTAAATTTCCGACCTCCAGAACCTCTGAAATTTGCTCCGCCCATCTGTTTGCTTCCGCAAATGAGATCAGGGTGGTACGAATTGATGCAGCTAGCAGGGTCGCCGATATATTATTGTCCTGAAAGAGCTTCGTGATTCTCTGGAACCAAACTCCATCACAAACCATAGCCATTAGCTCTCTGGTTTTATCATCGTTGTCGATCAATAGCTGTCTGAACCAGCCGTCTCCTCTTGCTCGTTCACTCTCCATGATTTTATGGTGAAGACCCAAAGCTCTCCAAACTCGCCTAACATAGTCACAGTCAAAGAAGAGATGCCTTGTAGTTCCATCCTCAACATCACAGAGTTGGCACTTGAAAGGCACCTGAATTGTCCTTCTTCTTTAGTTCTCTGAAGTCGGTTGAGAATCCATGCACAGTCTGTAAATGCAATGCTTTGCCCGTGCTGGTACACGGAGCTTCCAGAGTTTTGGCCAGAAGCCATCATCCACAATTGCTCCACCTTGTTGATTGTGATAGAACTCGGACCTTTCATTTTCTTTCAGTGTGTAGTACATAGATTTGACAGTAACTTACCACTTTGTCCGTTATGCCATACCCATATATCATTGCCTCTTTGGCCATTCAGTTGGATTGCCAATATGTCATGCGCGTCCTCCCAACCAAAGCTCTGATTGATAATATCAACCTTCCAGCTTCCCGTGTTAGGATCAATTAGGTCTGAGACCCTGGTTAGGGTTCCTGGCACAACGTTGGGCTCTCTGATCTTGATGTTCTTCGTCGTCAGCAACCATGGGTCCTGTGTTATGCTTATGGTCGTGCCACTCTTAACATGTTTTCGAATGCCCAGTTCAAGCATCTTAGCCCCCCTTCAGAATCCCTCTCCATGCATTCGATGGCCTGTTACCTGGAGCCGCCTCTAAGATAGTACTATTTGAGAAGTAGCGGTCTTTGAATACCCTCGCTATTAGAGACCCCGGGTTTGTGAGGATTCTCCATGCATGCTTGCTAAGTAAAGCCATGTTTGCCGTTTTTAAGTCTCTGAATCCGAGGCCACCCTTCCTTTTAGATCTCGTAAGCTAGGCCAAGAGAGCCACTGTATCTTGCCCTTTGAATCTTGGTTACCACCCCACCAAAATTTGCATATCATGATCCAGATTTCCTCCAGCAGCTCCCTGGGTAGAATGAAACAGCTCATTGCATTGCTGGAAATAGCCTGTAGAACCGATTTGATCAATATCTGCTTGCCTGTTTTGGACAGATGCTTCTCACTTCACCCATCAAGCCTCACCCGGATCTTCTCTTTGATATACTGAAAGATATGCTTCTTTTTCTAGCCAATTTCTGAAGGGAATCCCAGGTATTTGCCATGGGAATCCACCTCGGGGATCTTAAGCACCTCACAGATCTTCCTCCTTTCCGCCTCATCATTATTAGGGCTAAACAATACACCAGATTTGTCTGAGTTGATTCTTTGACCTGAGACCTCCTCAAACAGTGCAATCACCCATTGTAGATGGCGTGCTTCCTACTCCGTAGCCTCTCCAAATAGTAAAGTATCATCGGCAAAGAATAGCTGACTTATCTTCGGACCGAATCTCGAGTGTCCAACTCCATGTATTCTCCCTACTGCTTGCAGATCGCTCAACAACATATTGAACACCTCTGAACATATAATAAACATGTATGGTGAGAGTGGGTCACCTTGGCGAATTCCCCTCTATGGTTGAAGGTGCCCCAACTCGTTTCCATTCCATATGAATGAGAATGCTACCGTAGTCAATCAAGTTCTGATCAGCTGTACGAACTGCTCTGGGAAGCCCATCCGCTGTAATACTGATAGTACAAAGCTCCACTCTACCATGTCAAACGCCTTACTCATGTCCAGTTTGACGCTCATATGACCAAGTTTACCTGTTTTTCTTCCTTTCATAGCGTGGTGCATCTCATGTGCAACAAGCACGTTATTTGTGATGAGCCTCCCTGGGATGAACGCTGATTGTGATTCCGAGATGATTCTGGGGATGATTGGTCGAAGTCTGTTGGCCATCACCTTCGAAGTAATCCTATACACGACATTACAAAGGCTGATGGGTCGAAACTGTGTTATCAGCTCAGGTTTCTCTATCTTCGGTAGCAGCACTATGTGTGTGAAGTTTGTTTTCTTCTCGAACGCGCCCTCATTCAAGAACCCTAAAACAGACCTTATTACATCTCGTTTAACTATTCTCTAGAACTTTTGGTAGAACACCAGGCTCATCTCATCTGGTCCCGGCGATTTGTACGTGTGCATCTGTTTCACCGCCTTCTCTATCTCCACTGCCGTGTATGGTCTCATGAGGCTGTTAGCCATGTCCGGGCTAATTTTCACCTGCAATCTGCTTAGTACATTCCTCATTGCTTCCGGCGAAGGATTTGATGTAGAGAAAAGGCCCCCATAGTAGTCAAGGATTATCCTTTCTATACTCTCTTCATCTTGCTACAGTTCATGGTTTGCATCCCGTAATCCATGTATCTGATTTTCTTTTCTTCTCTTCGTTGCCCATCTGTGGAAAAATTGGGTATTCTTGTCTCCCTCCTTGTGCCAATGCTGTTTTGCCCGCTGTTTCCATGTATTGCCTCCGGTTCCTGAACAAAGTCATACTCTTGCTTCAGCTCCTTGATCTTTGTCTGCGCTGCTTCATCAATGTCACCGCTCTGAATCCGATGCAGCTCCTTCCGGATGTCCTTCATTCTTTTCGGGATGATTGGAAAGGCCTCTTTACTCCATCTCATTAGCCCTATGGTGCAGTTCTCCAATTTCACGTGTAATGGTGCATTCTGGGAATCCCAACTCTCTTCGATCATCTTCTCACATTCCACAGACTTGATCCATTTGGCCTCAAACCTGAATCCCCTTCATTTTTTGTGCCTGCTTGCCATCGGATCCCGAACCCTAAGCTGGGCAAAGATATGTGGTCTGAGTGAACCATAGGAATAAAACTAACCTCTGACCAAGGGAACAAATCATGTAGCTCTTGGTTCCATGTAGCTCTGTCCAAGCGGCTCCTTTTCGTGTCTGGCTTCTTCGCGCATGTGTTCCAGGTAAATTTCGGTCCACTGTATCCCATATCTAATAGCCCGCAATGGTCAAGCGCATCCCTGAATCTAACCATCTGCCACTCTGGTCTAGGTCCTGATCCCACCGCTTCAGCTTGCGTTAGGACCTCATTGAAATCCCCTAGACAAATCCAAGGGGTGTTGGATTGATTCCCCAATCTTTTGAGCAACTCCCACCAATTCCTTCTTCTCGCCACACATGGCTCGCCATAAATCTGAGTTACCCTTATTTCTTGTTCCAGCATAGTAACATGAACATCAACATAACAGAATGACCTTGATATCAAATTAACAGAGACATCTTTGCGCCATAACAATGCTAAGCCACCAGACTGGTCTCGCGACGCTACTGAAATACAATTATACCCTAACATATTTTTAATTTTTCTCTATACGTACCCAAACACTTTGTTTCACACAGAAAAACTATAAAAGGTGACTTCGTGCGTACCATGGCAGGGGCGGAGCTAGGAATTTGGTATATGAGGGGCCGGAATTTAATAATTTGAATTAACTATTAAAATAATGTAAAATACGGCAATTCATTGAAATATGAAAAAATTGAATTAATACAATAAAGATAACATTGCTAGATAAATTTAAAAATTTATGATTTTAACATCATATACATGAATCACTATTGAAGTCGCACATTCCTCTCTGAGAATTAAGTACCTTTTGTTGATTTTCTTGTTTCTAAATTGAAGTTTATTGTGTTTGAAAATATAGGTTATAACATCTATTTATACTTTTTAGTTGATAAAATCCAACTCATAATCGGATAAATAATTTGATAAAATTCAAACTCGATTCACATTCTAATATAATATTACATTATTAAATATATGCGACTACAGTTAAACCTCGATAGATGAATATTCGATAAATGAATAATCTCGCTAAATGAATAATTTTTTCCGGTCCCGACTTGGGCTAAGGGGCTAAATGAATAATCTCGCTAAATGCATTAATGAATAATTTTTTAAAAATCATTAAAGACCCCATGTAAATATAAATGAATAATCACCACATTTCATAAGTTATATATATATGTATATATATATATAAAGATTTTTTTTCAATCAATAGTGTTCATACAATAAATCATTCTCTTATAAAAAAATGTGTCTATAGGTTTTTGCTCTTTTATCCTTAATTTTTCCTAGCGCAAACAAAATTTTGGGAGTATTCTGCACGTGTTGTAGAAAGTAGTTTTGTAAGGTTACCATTGCTAGAAAGTAGTTTTGTAAGGTGATCATTGCTTGACATGTACTTAGTCCATATACATACATTAGTTAATTTGTAATGCAGGTTAGATACATATTCTAAGACTCTCGATATATCATACAATGAATACCATGTATCTTTGTAGTAGTCTTAAATATAATGCACATATGTACATTTTTGTACTTAGTAGACATATGCATACAATTCATGTAACACTAATATAATTTCTTCAATACTGTATAAATGAATAATTTATTCATTTATCGATAAATGAATAACCTCGCTAAATTAATAATTTTATGATGGTCCCAAGAGTATTCATTTATCGAGGTTTAACTGTAACTCTGTTTAAAAATAAAGTAAAATTTAATAAATAAATGAACCTATTCCTATAGGGATTCATGCACTGATTACTTTTTTTCCTCAAAGAAAATATCGCCTATATAGTAATCAATTAGGATTTGAAAAAATAGTTACAAATAAATTATATTATTAATATATAAAGAATCCTATTTTTAGTGTGTTGTTTGACTGTGGTCCCATTCTTCTTATAATTAATACTCTCCTTTTACGTGTACTAAATCAAATCCTCCCTTTAATAAAATCATGTGAGGGGCCACATAGTCTAACACACCAAATAAAACTAACTATAATACATATAATTAGGAATATTTTCCTAGTTGAGGGGGGCCGGGCCCCACCTAGTCCCCCCTTCCTCCGCCTCTGTACCATGGCAGTTCCTGAATTACTTGAGCTCGCAGGCCCGAGCCTGACAACCTTTGGCAGTTGCAGCTTAGGATATTCATTGGTCTGGGCAGGACTGGAGACCAGTCACTGCCTGTTGTTCGCCTGAACCTGCCACGATTGAGGTTGCTCCATCTGGTGTACTCTTCACTATCTGTTGTCCATGCTCAATCAAATCCTATGTCTCTTCTCTTGCAATTAGCTTTCTTTTAGGCGCCCTGTTCGACATAACTACCATAGGGTGAAAGTTTTCTTCACAGTCAACTTCGATCGTCTCGCGCTCCTCGACAGACCCCATCATACGAGATTTCTTTTTAAGAGACCTTAGGGTGTGTTTGGTTGGGCAAGTTTTTGCAAAACTTGGACTTACAAAACTTGGACTATCCAAGTCCAGTTTTGTAAAATCTTGTTTGGTTCACCAAGTTTCCAAAATCCAAACTTGCAAAATCCTAAAAAGCAATCAAAGATTTTGTTTCATACTCACAAAATCCAACCCAACCAAACAAGGATTTTGCAAAAGCAGACTCTCAAAATCCCAAACAAAAATCCAAACTCTCAAAATGCCAAAACAAAATCTATACTCTCAAAAACCTTGCGAACCAAACACACCCTAGGGCCTTTGGTGCCTCCATTCCTGTTCCTTCTGCAACTGCCTTTTTACCTTTCACAGAGCACACTTTCTTAACTGTATTAGCTTTCTTCCCCTTCTTTTTGGCTCTTTTCGTCTTTGCAATCTGCTTAGCTAAGTCCCTGGCCGGCGTGTTAAACTCTACAGGAACATCCTCCAAAAACTAGCTTAGAGGGACCGTCCCATGCATATCACCTCGCTGCAGCTCATGAGCTTCTCGGCCAACCCCTACTGTGACTCGCGTCCCATCCTGTATGCTCCTTTCATTCTGTTGTGATAAACCATGTTGGGTAGGGACCACCCCAACATGCATGGGAATATCCCCTCTAGTCCATGCAATGGTATTTTCATGCAAACCATCTTCCTTCACTTTCCGCATCCCTTGGCTCCTCTCCTCAGTGGCCCTCAGCTGCCCCTTATGTCTCCCTCATTGGCCCGCGGCCCAACCATGTCCCCTTGCATTCCATTTTCCTTCCATTCTTGCTCTCCTTTACTCATCACCTCATTGGCCCGCGCCTGCCCCACATGTCCCCATTTGTTGGCTTTTATAATAAGTTGAAATAAATGTTAAAATATATACTTCATTCGTCCCATTAAAATAATCTTAGTTAATTTTGAAAGTATGTATTAACTCATTATTAACCCCGCATTTGAACTCTTTTTCTTCTCTTCTTTTCAAATTGGCAGTGAATTATAATGTGATATGATATGCTTATCCAAACCTTTGTAGTTTACTTTATCCTTAAATTTGTTTGCAATTTGAAAGTATGTCCAGATATAATTGAAGCATATGCATATATATTGTTAATCTTCCGAACGTCATGAAATGGCCGGCGTGTTTTTTATAGTAGGGCTGATTTTTCAGCCATCCTGCACCATATATATTTATCGTCCGATCTCTCTTAGTGTAGTTAGAGCATAAGTATTTTCCGACGGAGAATTCGTGATAAAACGGCACGTAAAACGACATGTATATATGTATATATGATATGTTGATATTCTCGGAATTGATAAGCAGATCACCGACTCACTCGGCACTTTCAGCTCCTTCCCTTAATTTCAATTATGAGCGACTACATGATAATTGAAGAAAAAACTTTCAAAATAGAAGATTGGTTGAAAAATTCAGCAAAACAAATTCTATCTAATCGACGTCGTGCTACTACAACATAAAATAATTGAAAAATAAAAGTTAAAGAATTATCTCCAAACTAGAAGCTGGAACCAAATCTAACTGAAGATAAGAAGTAATGCATAAGAATAACTTCACATGCTAACCCTATATATAAGAACTTACCGGTGTGTATCGAATGAATAAGTTGATCACATGCTTACTCGCACACATCGCTTAAAAAAATCTTAAGGAATTCACAAATACACACAATTAATTAGTCATAGTGTCAAATATTCGAAGAGAGATATCATTGTCCAAAATATAAGTTGTGACTAATGTGTCAAAAATTAGGTTAAATGATATTCGAATAAATAAGATATCAGAAGCAAATCGTTTAAGCAAAATTATAGTATTATTGGACTCGGAGCAGATCATCATAAACGCATACAACAAATCATTTGTCTCACGTCAACATAAACTAAAACACCAAAGAAATGAAATCCAAGTGAAGAAATGGTTCCTTATCAAAGGAGTTGGTCAATTCATAGAAAGATTATAGCACACAAACATATATCCTCCGATGTTCGTATTTTTTGGTAAAGGTCTATCATAAACATATCAATGGAAATATATATGAGCAACATTAACTATTATACTGTAAGCATGAATAAGCCCAACAATTCTACATTAATCCACAAATCTACATAGATTCATAGTACAATGTATCAATAGCATTCACAATAATTGGATTTCAAAAAATAAAATATTAGAGCGCTAGAAATTAGAAGTTAAAAATACATGATGATTATGAAGACCTCTGACTAAATATATATTAATTATATTATGCCGTTATAATCTTCTATTCATTCAATAGTAAAATATAATTATGTATGTATAGAAAATTACGTACGTGAAAATAGTTCCTTCTATAATTTTACCTGCTGACTGCTGTGATGAGTTTCAACACACCCTAATTTCTACATATAATTCCATAATAGTTCTCAATTCCATAATAAATATGTTGGTTTAAGGAAACATAAGTATCAAACGTGTATGAGGTCACTATATGGTAAATAAAATATTCAGATTAATTAAGTGCATGTTGTTTTTCCTTTTTTGATATGTTTCTGAAGTTGGTTAAACGAATTTTGTAATGTAATTTTATATGTTGTTTCCAAATTCCGTTGGCGGCACCAAATCATTATTTAAAATTATCTATAGATGAACTAAAATAAACACCAAATATGAAAAATAATATACTATTGGTTAATTCATATTACATGTGATTAGATGTTACCAAAAATTTGGCATTTTGTTTGTCTACAATTTGTGTTGGATAAGAATTCATAGAAAGTAGTATTCTCAAGTAAGTATAAATGTAGAGATTTACAAACTCAGTCTCATTGTCTTCATCATCATCATAAAATTGATTTTTAATTAAAATATATATGTATATCCATATAAAAGTGTTCTTGATTTTAAAGTAGGGTACATATTATTTGTTTGCACGTGTGTTAATTTTGTTATTTTTGCATGATATTATATAACTAAATTATTATCATCCCATTTTTTTTCCAGTTGGGATCCTCTGGTGGACAGAGACAACCGATTGACGTTCACCATGCATGTAAGTAATTTTAATGACAGTTTCAAGTACCTAATGCATGTAATAAAAAGCGCAAGTTATCTACCCAAAGAGGTCCTATGGAGCGCGGAGTGTCAGTCTCAGAAGAAGATCCAACATATCCATTTGCCTCAACAACCATCTTTGTGAAGCATGGTGAATTTGATGAACCCATCGATAATTGTACCACCACTTTTTTGCACCGTAAAGCAGACATGTAATGTTTTGGAGGTAAGAGGGGATTATGTGATGATGGAGAACATAGGCAAATATTCAAGGATAGCGATGTTAACCGTCAATTATGTGTTAATGTGGATCCGTATAATAGATGGACTGTAGATACTAAACTTGGTAGATTTTTGGTTGACATCCAAAGATTGCATATCTCTTATTCATCTACACTCCCATCCCCCGGTAAAAATATCATACATCATGATGTGCGTGATGTGTTTGATAACATCGTTTCCCTTCAATTGTGATGTAGGGCGAACACCAGCACTTTGACGACGAACCTTGCTCACAAACTGACCTGCAAAACAAAGCCTCGGGTGTCCCGAGGGTAGACACTCCGACGCTCAAGTTAGTATGATGCGTAACGCGTATTGTATGTAGTATGAGATAGCAAAGATGTACCAAACCTTGTGTGTATTTATATGGCTACAATCCGTAGATCACCAAGATATGTATTTATGGTATGAATACAACTCTTATGGGAATAATAGTTGTATTACCATGTATAGAAGAAGTGTAATTCGGTCATGGTTGTATTACCATGTTTAGGAGAATGTATATTCCTTGTAGAACATTCATAATATACGCATTCCTTATAAGGATTATGATTGATTGACCCATGGATCCATCCTCCGTGTATCTCGAGCCCATAACCCTTCTCGGGCCCTGGTCCGAGTATGAATGAGGCCCGAATACGAACCATGAACTTATCAGTAGCCCCAAGGTAGATCTTCAGAACTTAGAGTGCTCTATCTCGAAGGTTGAATGAGAGGCTTGCTTCTCGAGGGAAGACCAATAACTCGAGGGAGTATGACTCGGGGTGTTAAGCTCGGGGCGTCCTTCAAGGACTATCCTTTCGGGCTTTAACCTTCTGAATATCTAGCTTCAAATTCTTTCGTATTCCATCCAAATATACGGACGACTGAGATTAGCTTCATTTGAAATCCAGATGGTAGATACACGTGGCGTGCGTTTATTGGCAAATAGAGGCGGTCTGTCCCCCGTCTCTCCAATTGCTTGCATCGGAACCAGAATCGAGATAATTACTCGTCATAAATGTTGTATGGGTTTGGGTTAAATCTCCCAAATCCTTCTTCTTGTCTTCCTTATTCAAAATATTTTCTTTCCAAGTTCAGAAAGCCTATCAGTGCTTTATCAAATCTCTGAAGCCCCAAATTCTGCTTTCACAATCATCAGTAGGTGCTATTCTTTCTTCATTGTTTTATTGTGTCTGCTTTTTTCCTTTTCCTCTGTGTGTATATCCCCCCATACTCTCTGTGATCCTGAGTGATAGTAGCGAAACGATTTCCTTCCCCCATCATGATGAGAGAGAGTATGCATGTACTCAGGCCGATGAGAATAGCTCCCGTGTCTGTCATAGAGCCGAGGTAGCGAGTGGGAAAAAGCCTGTAGCTTTGAAGAAGAAGCCTCTGTAGAATAGAAGAGGTTAATGGCCATGGCTAGGAGGGCTCAGATAGAGGGGAATAGCCCCATGGTAATGCATTCTGTCGTAGGTAGACCATCCAGGAATGGTGAAAGTAGTAGCAAGAGGTCGACGAAGGAGGATAAGGCTCGTGCTGATGCTGCTATCTTGTTGAAAATGTCCCTTTTCGATTCCCCCTGATGCTGATCTCATGTATTTCGGGGAGGATAAATCTGTGTCAGAGTTAGTAACTCCAACCTGGGGGGTCATATATGGGAGATTTTTGCAGCATGGGATAGCATTTCCTTTCCCCCCACGTTGAGTAGATTTCTTCAGTGGTATAAGGTGCATCCAGGGTAACTGCACGCTGATGTGACAATAATCATAAGGGCTTTGATAACTTGGTGTGCTCGTAAGGGTTATAAACCCAGTCTTGCACTGTTGCGAACCTTATATAAGGTGTCTATTGTTAAGCAATCTGTAACTCTGACTATCCGAGATACTTCCATGGGTCAAGCCTTTGTTCTTCCTCGACAAAGTGGGGAATGGGACAAGGTGAAACTAACCTTTGACCGGACCAAGTATGAGGTACCCCATTGGAATAAGAATCTCCTGAATGAAGCCTGGGATGATGTTGACACCTTTCACAGATTGATGGATATAGCTGAGAAGTTGGTGGTAGGTTCCTCTGAGCACTATAGGGGGGCAGATTACGAGATAAGTCATCCAAGAATCTTTGTTGTTGGTTGTGATCAGAGAGTGGTGCTGTTCGAGCTCCTGGGATAGATACTCGACTTGGGCTTCATGCGTCTGAGCATGAAGTTGTTGGCTTGAGTTTATCAAAAATGCAACAAATTCAGGGTACTGGGAATGTAAGTCCCTCATCAGTGCTCGGACGTCGTCAGGAATTCTTCTCGGTGGGGTGTCCGAGACAAGGTTGACACAAGGCGGCTCAGAGCCCGGCGGGTTATGCCGTAAAGGTTGGTTCAAGGGATTCCCTGAGACGTCTCTATCTCTCTTCCTCCTGCTGTCTTTCTGCGAGGATTTGTCGATCCCTTTGCGCTCTTTCCTCCACCGAAAAGATTGAGTCGGGTCCGCTATACCCTAACCCATTCTCTTGGTCGAGGCTTTTTGAATTGTTGACGCGCTCGTTGTGGTTCATGTCAGTTTGGATCGATATCCCTGAGTTTGGTACTTAGATCCAACAGGGTTCGATCCAGAAGGTGGTTCTCTGGATACAGCAGGAGTTGGACCGGAGGAGTTCGGAATGCTGGAGTTTCCGGACCCCACGGTAGAGCTTGGTGGTGGTTCAGAGGTAGAACGCGCTCGTGATCCCCTGGGTCGACCTCGTCCACGTCCTCGGGGAGGCTGCTCTGCTTCTGGATTCTCCTCCGGATTTTGCCCTTGTACTCGGGCGCTTCGCCTGGGTTGCTCAGTTTCAGACATGGTGTGAAAAACTTGTTGAACAGGTGCACAAGATCAAATCAGATACAAAGTTCGGCGACGTCGTCAATAGATGTGGTGTCCCACTGGGCGTGCCAATTGATGTAGGGCGAACACCAGCAATTCGATGACGAACCTTGCTCACGAACTGACCTGCAAAATAAAGCCTCGGGTGTCCCGAGGGTAGACACTCCGACGCTCAAGTTAGTATGATGCGTAAAGCGCATTGTATGTAGTATGAGATAGCAAAGGTGTACCAAACCTTGTGTGTATTTATATGGCTACAATCCGTAGATCACTAAGATATGTAATAATATCAATACAACTCTTATGGGAATAATAGTTGTATTACCATATATAGAAGAAATGTAATTCGGTCATGGTTGTATTATCATGTTTAGGAGAATGTATATTCCTTGTAGAACATTTATAATATACGCATTCCTTATAAGGATTAGGATTGATGGACCCATGGATCCATCCTCCGCGTATCTCGAGACCATGACCCTTCTCGGGCCCTGGTCCGAGTATAAATGAGGCTTGAATACAAACCATGGACTTATCAAATTGCAACAACAAAGTTTTGAGATTTTTCTTGAGGCCTTTCAGGAGTCGTGTCGGTTTGGTGACATAGAATTAATCATCACTGAATTGATGAGAAAATCGGGTACTTTATCTCCGGATCATAAAGAGTTATTGGTTAATGTTCATAATTCATACACAGGGTGGGATTCCCCATCTACCGTACACAGAGACAAAAATTACCTCAAGAACATTAGTCTACCCTTACTTGCCTTTATAGAGAAAAAGAAAAGGGCTGAGTCGCCCGCGGGAAAAAAGAATGGGGTGGTAAGTACATCTCCCTGGTTTATTTTAAGTCCATTTCCTTTTTTCCCATACAGTTTAAAAGGTGAAATCGTATTCTTTTTACATGTTAAGATGATAAAGAACGTTTACAACTAATAAGAGTCAAAGGATCTACACCACGTAGACAAGGTGGTAACACGGAGGTTGAGCATATTCAACGTGTTGAGGAATTTTTTGAGACAAATCAAATCAAAACCTGGTCTGAGTATAAATGAGGCCTGAATACGAACCATGGACTTATCAAATTGCAACAACAAATTTTTGAGATTCTTCTTGAGGCCTTTCATGAGCCGTGTCGGTTTGGTGACATAGAATTAATCATCACTGAATTGATGAGAAAATCGGGTACTTTTTCTCCGGATATTAAAGAGTTATTGGCTAATGTTCTTGATTCATACACAAGGTGGGATTCCCCATCTACCGTACACAGAGACAAAAATTACCTCAAGAACATTAGTCCTACCCTTACTTGCCTTTATAGAGAAAAAGAAAAGGACTGAGTCGCCCGCGGGAAAAAATAATGGGGTGGTAAGTACATCTCTCTGGTTTATTTTAAGTCCATTTCCTTTTTTCCCATACAGTTTAAAAGGTGAAATCGTATTCTTTTTACATGTTAAGATGATAAAGAAAGTGTACAACTAATAAGAGTCAAAGGATCTACACCACGTAGACAAGGTGGCAACACGGAGGTTGTGCATATTCAACGTGTGGATGACTTAGTTTGAATCCATCCTTTTAATTTTGAGGTAATTGACACGTGGCATCTGCTCATTGTATCTTCTGGCGGTGAGAAAGACCAACCTTCCAATTCCCTGCATCGTTTCGCAAGTCGAGGTAATTACTTCACTTAAGAACGTACTATTTACGGGTTATATAACCAAGTAACTTTTCCTTGTGCTTATCATCAATCTTCGCCCAAGTAATTTCGTGTTTTCAATCTCAGAAAAACTCTTTTCTTCCAAAGTTCTTCAGAAAAATTCTTCTTCCCCCACTTTCTTCCCCCCATTCTCTATATTGCCATGTCGTCATCAAACTCCAGCGTTCCCCCTGGCAATACAGAGTATGCAGTACCAAATGTTGAAGAAAGATCTTCGGCTGCTCGTGTATCTAAGCACTCTATTCCTGGAGGTGGATTCTGAGGAGTTGATGGAGGTAACTATCGCTACGCAACTGCAGGTTGTAACTGCGGTGGTTGATGAAGGGGCATCTGGGTCGGGTTTGGACCCGAATATGGAGCCCCAAGTTGATAAACGGGCTCCAGATGCTGGTGATGCATGGCGTCACCAAGGTAGTCGACAAAAAGACCCTTTGATTTCTGAAATCATGCAGGTTGTCATACCCCGCCGAGGCCGATCTGAGGCTCAAGGATGAGACCACCCTAGTCCAGAATCTGGTGAGCCCCACTCGAGGGGTGATACATGGGATATTTCTGCAGCAGGGGTTACGTTTTCCTTTTCCTCCTCTGTTTCGGGATTTTCTACAGCATTATCAGCTGCATCCGTGTCAGATCCATTCCAATGTGGTGGTGATGATAATGACAGTGATATCCTGGTGCGCTTGGAAGGGTCATGAGCTGAGCCTGGATTTATTCTGGAGCTTGTTCAGGTTGTTCTCCTTCGAGAGGCGCGATCACATTACCCTCACACCTCGGGGAGGCAAAGTCTTTACCTTTCCCGACAATAGCGGTCAGTGGAAGGATATTCGGCTGACATTCGACCGGACCAAGTATGAAGTCTCTGACTGGAACCCAAAGCCGAAAGATGTTGTGCCTATTGACAAGGTCTTTAAGACTCCTGATCACTTAGAGGACATCGTCGAGGAGCTTTTGAAGGTGATGATCATCTTCCAGGAGGGAGGATTCGTGCGGGGAGCTCATGGCTCAGTATGGCAATGGCCTTCCGTCACCTATTCTTACTTGTTGGATGTTACTCGGTCGAAATCTACTTCTAGTTTCTTGAATCCGGATCTGGACTGGAACCTCCCTGATAAAATCCAGAGGGACAAGAAGGAGAATAGGAAACGAGTCTCGAGGAAGTCTCCCAGGAGTCAAGGCGAATCATCCTTGAGTCGATCTTCTTCCGGTATTCTCATTAATGTTATGGCACTTAGTATTTCAGGTTGTCCTTATGCTAATAATCTTTGTATAAATAGGTTCTCCTCCGAGGAAGAAAGCCCGGAAGGGGAAGGCCGTTCTCAAGACGATAGAGGAGAAGGTGGAGTAGTCCGAGGAGGAGAAGTCCGATTAGGTGGAATTAGAGAGATGGAGCCCGAGGCTAAGAAGTCTTCAGATGATGACTCTGAGTTTGAGCAGGTGACTCCTGATGATGCTCCTTTGAAGGAGTTAGGGTGTTATCTGGGTCGACCTGGAGAAAAGGCTAGGCAAGCTTCTCGGAAGGCCTCCAAAAAGTATCCATTTGCTTCCAAGGTAGTAATCTTCCTTTCTTGTGGCGTGAATTTTTGATGTCTTAAGTATCAAGTCTTTACATAAATTCTGCTTTGCAGCTGATGACAGGTCTGTCCAAGCTAGGAAGTCGGGCCACTGCCAAGATCAAGCGTCTTTACAACTCCGTTAGGGAGCTGCATGCTAGGTGTCAGACTCTTGATGTTGGGAAGGAGGAGATGGAGTGTAGGATTAGGGCTTTAACGGTTGAATCAGACGGGCTTTCCCCCAGTCTTAATAAGTTACCTGTAGAAAGGGTTTCTGAAACTCTCTCAGGCCAAGCATTTGCATCAGCAAAGGATATCAAGGTTGAACGAATTGATACAGCTAGTAAACTCGATTCGATGCTCTTGTCTTGAAACAACTTCGTATTTCTCTGGAACCACACCCCATCACAGACCATTGCCATTAGCTCTCTCGTCTTATCATCGTTGTCAATCAGCAACTATCTGAACCATCCATCACCTCTTGCTCTTTCACTCCCCAGTATTCTATGTTGTAGACCTAGAGGTCGCCATACTTCTTTTGCATATTCACATTCAAAGAACAAATGCCTTGTCGTCTCATCCTCGGTATCACAGAGTTAACACTTTAACGGGACTTGTACCTTCCTGTACCTGAGGTTCTCCGATGTTGGCAAAGAGTCCATGCATAACCTCCACACACAGTGTTTTGCTCTTGATGGTATGCACATCCTCCATAGTCTCGGCCAGAAAAATCATCAACCACTATCGCCGGACCACCATTGTTTTGATAATAAGCCGATCCCTGGTTCTCTTTCAGTGTATGGTACATGAATTTCACAGTGAACTTACCATTGGGGCCATTATTCCAAACCCAGACATCCCTCCCTTCTTGCCCCCTTAGCTGGATTGAGAGTATATCATTCGTGTCCTCCGCAGCAAAACTATTTCGAACAAGCGGGATATCCCAACCTCCCGTGACCTGGTCGATCAGGTCGGAGACATGGTGTAGGTGTCCTAGCACATGATCCGGATCTCTGATTCTGAAATTGCTGGTTGACGGTAGCCATGGGTCCTGCGTGATGCTGGTAATAGTCTTTGTAATCTTTTTTGATTTTAAACAAACACAATCTTTTTGGTTTTAATATTCTCGAATTGTTAACATTTTGAAGATTTAGACCTAAATCGGTGAAATACAATCAATTCAACGACATAGTAGGTAATATTGGAAATACATCATCAGTGAGGAATTAGAAAGTCATGCATCATCAGTGAGGAATTAGAATATCATGCATATTCATACGTAATTTTTCATGAATAAATTTTTTTAATTAATTAGATATACATATAATAATTTCAAAATAAATATTCGTGCATCGGCACGAGTATTATACTAGTTCATTTTATAACACTAACCAATCATATTCCGTTAAATAAAAAAAAATTATTCAGTTCAACTCAATTCAATTTTTCTAAATTTCATGAAGTTCATTTAATTAAAATTTTGGTAAGTTAATCAAATTTAGTGTTTCATCCTAGTTTTAATAATTCAGTTTTATTTTGTTAAATTTGCAAGATTCTTATTCAAATTTACTTAAATTTAATTTTAAAATTTTAATTTGGAAAAACTTAATGAAACTAAACTAAGCTAAAATTATAAAAAATAAATTTATTTTATTTTCACTTGATAAAAATTAATGAAATTGAACTGAATTGAATTTAATCTAAATATTTAGATGTTGATGAAAATAATCTTAATTGAATTAGGTAAGTTAGTGAGCTCAAGCCAAACTAAATTGAATAGGATTAACTAAAAATGAACTGAATTGTAAATACAAAGTAGGGGTATAAATATCTTTAATTCAATAATTAATTACATGAATATATATTAATAAATTACCGTCATTTTTAGAAATTGTGCAAAAATTACACACTCTTTCAAATTATGAAACTTATAACATACTCAATCAAAATTTTCCCAAAAACAAAAAGAGGCTTTATGGTAAGAAGACGACATATCCACGAAAATATTCCTTTATCAAAGAAACTAGACATTAGGTAAATAAATAAATTACTTACAATAATAATATGTTGAATATACTCTTATACATTGTGAAAGCACTCATTATTTGTATTTTAAACATAAATCAGTAAAATCGCGCGACGCGCGATCCAATTAGCCTAGTTTTTAAAACATGTGTGTTTGGACTTCAGTCGTGTTTCGTTGATTGCCTCCGTCCAAGACTCCAAGGGTGTGTTTGGTTGGACAAATATTTGCAAAATTTGGACTATCCAAGTCCAGTTTTGTAAAATCTTGTTTGGTTCACCAAGTTTTCCAAAATCCAGACTTGCAAAATCCTAAAAACCAATCAAAGATTTTGTTCTATACTCACAAACTCAACCCAATCAAACAAATATTTTGCAAAACCAGACTCTCAAAATCCCAAACAAAAACCCAAACTCTCAAAAATCAAAACAAAATCCAGACTCTCAAAAATCTTGCGAACCAAACACACCCCAAGTTTTTAGTATATTATATTTATATTTAAATTATTAATACTACTTATAAATCAAAAATCGGTGATCGTGTGATATGATAACATTAACATAAAATGAAAATATTAAATAATTCCTCTGTTAACTCGTCATGTTGTGAAATTTTGATCTAAGATTGTGTTACTTTTTTTTTGTCGTCTTTGCAAAAATGTTTAACTTAGATTCCACTTCACTCGTCACCACGAATTTTAATAAAATTATTATCATCGCGCAAAGATTAAAGAGTAAAGATGGTCAGAAAATAGACAATTGAATGTTATATGTGTGATTGTGTATCAATATTTTTTTTATTTCTACCAGCATTCTTATAAAAAACCCATTTGCAAGATCTTCGGGTGCTTATATGTTTGAATTTGAATATTTAATAATACTGCTGAATTTGATAAATGATTTGTCATACTTGTTTCAAAATAATACAATACTAATTAATTAAATTAAAATAGTCGAAACGCAATTTTTGTTGTTTAGAACACAAAAAGCTGCCACCCGAGGAAAAGGACTAGGGTTTACATATACTGAACATTAAACGACATGAAAAGTAAAAGTTACACCAAGTATCGGCTGGTGTTCACTCCTCCATAGGTAAGGCAGATATATAGGTAAGGTAATCCTGTCCTGATTGAGAATAAACTTAAGACTTCTCCACGATCACTTCATTAGGCTTCTCTATATCCTCAAGCCATTCATATCCATCTCTCTCCTCTTCGCTCACAACTGTAAACCTGCCCATAAACAAAACAAGCATACATTAGTAAACCTGGCCATGAGTAATGAATTGAATTTCGAATACAGAAGCTTGTGATAGTACTAGCAGTGGCGACCAGCAGGATCGTTGCATGGCGGGCCCAGCACATCAAGAATAGCACAGGAAGTTTTTGCAGTGAAGCAGTGCATGTTTCCACCATCAGCAGGGAACAGGATGTTGGTGTTGCATGGAGAAGTAAACTTTGAGTTAACCTTAACTTTCGCAAGCCGCGCTAATTCCCCAGACTTGCCTGCCAAACAGCGATTGTCATATTTCAAATAGTCGAGTGTATCGCATTAAAATAGTCGATACACAATGAATAACTATCAGTACTAAATTTCCAGTCTTCTTGATGGAGACTCCATTAAAAATAACAATTAGTCCATGAAACGAAATTGAAGTTCCATGCAGAGAATTGGTGAATAGATAAATTCTCCAAAACAGCCATAATAATTATAGATGCAATATGATGGACTAAGACCGCAGGAACTATATTTTCTAAATAGTGCAAAAATTAATTAACAATAAATCAAAGTAGCAACATGCAAAATCAAATTATACTTGTTTCAAAATATTAGAATAAATTAATACAAGTTGCATGCTCCAAAATGAAATAAATAGCAAAGTTTCAATCAGATGGAGTCGCGAGGGACGCTGCCCTTAACGATTTAGGCCCACCAGATTGGTCCTCGTTCCTAGGGTAAAACCAAGGGTTATGCTAACCTGTAGCAAAACCCCGTACCGGCACACAGCCCGAACACAATCTATCACGCATAACTGACCTGAAAACAGGAGACTCATGAGCACGAAAAGACAGAGCCAAACTGATGAACATGAGAGAGAATGTGAATGGTGTTTTTGGCATAAGACTGACTCGTGTTGGATTTTTTAAATGGCTATATATGGTAGTTTATATAGTGGTGCTCTATAGGCTGAATTGAATTGCCTGAATTCATTCTCATAAATATGAGAATTGATTGTTGGAACGTTATGTATTCATGAGCATAAATATGAGACATTCATGATCATAAAGTATTTTTTGAAAGTGGGCTCTTCAGAAAGTTCTGTAGAAATTCCAAACTTAATTGGAAGCCTTTCGAACTTTCCAAACTTTAAAATAGACGAATTTAGATTCATCAATTTTTCCAAGTTCAACCAACAAACTTTGAGTATCGATATCTCATTCACCGTTGGTCCGATTTGAGTGTTTTAAATAATCAATTTTATATAGTACTCGTGGAGGAGAATATAAATATACTCCTCAATCGACCCAAATCATTATAGGTCACACTCAAATCTCAGCCCAAAAGTTGACGAAATAATTACATTTCACCCCTCAACTTTTCTCACTTCCAACAAAAACATTATCAACTCAAGAGAAAAAGACTATCAATAAAATTCAGAAGAAGGATCAAATGGTGAGGGAATTTCACCTGAGAAATTAACCAGGCAAGTTCCATGCGATTATGAAGGTTGGATGAGCTCTCATAAGAATCCATAATTGCAGCTCTAACAACAACACACTTCTTTCCTACCACATTCCTTCCGAATGCAACTCCTCTTCTGGTTCTTGATATAAAATCAACATTCTTATTCCATAAATTCGGTGTTGAAATGGAAATAATCGGCCTGCAAAAAAGACTCTGTTGTCATTCTACTCTACTTGGCATGTCCAAGACCAAGAGATTGAGAAGGAGGGTTCGACGGGGATTTGACTTAGGAGGTACGAAGGAAACAAATATTTCCAGAACAAATTATTTCAATATATTCAAAGCTAGCCAAAAAATATTTTTTGATTGAAACCACTAGTAAGCGTATGAAATATATAGACATCCTAAACCTTTTAAAGAAACTAAATAAAGGCGGGGTATATACAAACACCTATAATAAGGTGAAGACATAAAGAAGAGTTAAAAACTCTTGAAACATGATAATACTTTCAAAAGAATTAAGAATAAGGAGGTAATACATCTCCATAAAACATACTTATACTTTCATGCCTAAATTGAAAGCCAGTTAGAAAATTACAAAGTAAAGAATTATATATTCATTTCTTGCCCATCATAGAAAGATTAAACCATAGAATCCAGAAATATAAGAATAAATGGTTGAACATGGCAAGCTGGTAGGGTAATTTTAGTGAAGCATGTGCTAACTTCCATTCCTCAGAATATATGGTGTGTTTTGTTTCTAACTAAGTACATTATTGAGCAGATGGAAACTATTTGTGCTAATTTTTTATGGGGGAAAACTGAATGAGGTGAGAAGAGACACCGGAAACCATGGGATTCTCTACGCTATCCTTAAAATCAGATTGATTTTGGTCTTAGATGTTTCCAAACCATACTTGACAATTTTACTCTGAATTTGTACTGGAAACTGCAGATAGGAAGCACACTATGGACAAGAATCATTTGGTCACTCCCTCCATCAGCCAGAACTTCAAGTCCATGGAGAGATAATAGGAATTACAGAGATGTACACATAGATTTGGGTAGGAAGGGGACTATCTAGTTTCTAGCAAAGCAACTGGACATGTATGAGCTTTCTTTCAGACAAATGAAATGTTGGCGAACTGCCTCATCCTGAGTTGACTGTTTCCGAATTTTAGCAAAATATTCAACTTTATATAGTGCAAATTGCTCAGGGATTAGACAACTCTGTTTTGCATAAACTGCGCACACCTAGTAAACTTCTAAACATGGACGATACTTTAATTTGGACACCTAGTACTATAGGCTCCTATTCTGTAACTTTTGCATACATGGCCAGAGTTACAATCAATGAAGCGGGTATGAAATTATCTACTCCCTCCTAAGATCTCACTGTTTTTCCTGAAAGTTAATCAATTATTTTTTTGCCATTTGATTAGATTTTGCGCAGATGGAAAATAACTCCAGTATCAAAATATCTTTTCTGTGACTCAAATTATTCCCTCACATTTCTTTCTTAAATGTTCATATGCATCCAGAATGTGGAGAGAGGTTTTTTCAATCCTGGAAATCGGTTTCAAACAGTTTGAACATGTCTTTGATGCATTGTCTTTGTTTTGGTCTATAAACAACTGTTGGTTTATGTCCTAATAAAACCAATTCATATTTACTACCAACGTGAGTAGAAACCTAAAGGGTCACACACATAAGGATTCTGTACCGGGTTAAAATGATTAATAGGTTAATTTATAAGATAAATTATCTAGGGACTATTTGATAAATAGGCATAGGGTTTACGAACTAGTTAGTGGCCCAAACCCATTTATATGGTATTATAACTACTGTAGTCTAGACTATTGCAAAGGTATCTCTCTCATACATTTGGACCTAGCTAGTCATTCCAATAGTTGATCAATCCTATGAGATAGGATCCTGGGAAGCAGTTCGTGTGGACTTGATAGAGGTCGGACAATTGTGCGGCTTGTGGTCAAATCACCTTTGATGAATTCATCTTGATTGAGGTAGCATTACAAGGTATGTAATCGATCTCTTGTATTTATATTATTCATAGCTTACAAAGTGATCTTGGACGAATCAATCTTTTATCCGCTAATATATTTATGTGATAATATATATTATGATTGATCAGTTACTAACAGTGGTATCAGAGCCTGGTTTGTTTATCTATGTTTGATATGATTGATAATTAGATTATCCGATTTTTTTTTTGTTTTTCATAATAGTAAAACGTTGGATGATTTACTTTCACGAATTTCATTTAAAATTGTTTAAATGTGTGTGACCTTAAAGCCTTGTGCAATATGATTAGATTAAGGTAATGTAATGAGAGATGATGAGATCATCACATCATGCACGAGAAATATTTTAATTTTAATCTAGATTAAATAAAATAGCTGCCCATGAATTTTGTCTTTAATTCTTGGAGTTGTCCAGAGACTAGCAATTTCATTGCTATGAATCTGTTACTCAAGACAATTTGATTTGATCATATGATAGTCATCGGCTAGTTATTCCAATAGGAATTTCGGCGGTAAATGTTACGCGGATTGGAATTCCACCGACTAAAACAGACTAATTTTGTTTTGACCATAATTGTTTCAGAAACTTTCTTTTAAATTGAATTGAATTTAAATAAATCTGATTTATTTATTTCTTCTGTTTAAAATCTGAATGGTTGGAAGATGCATATATGTAGTCAATTAATATAAATGTTTTATTTGTGCATGAATGTGATTAATGTAATTTAATATGATTAATATGAAGTAATTACATTGAATGTGATTTAATTCGATGAATGTGATTCATGATTTATAAAATTAAACGGTTTTGCAATTAATTTTGATTCATTGTATGTATCCATAATTTGTTCCATTTTGAATGTCTTTGAATATTTAAATTGTTGAACGGATTTTAGAAAATGAGTTTTCTAAAGTCAAGCCATAAGTGATCATACATTATTCTTAAATGAATTAATTGCAGATTAATTATATTTAAAATCTTGTTTGATGAAATTAGATTTTAGTATAGTTGATTTTTTTAAGAGTTTAAATTAAATTTGTCAACTATATATTTCTGATTTATAATTAGTTTGAATAAATAAAGGGAGATAAAATGTTTATATGTTTATTTATTCAAATTACTTTGCATTGTTGGAAGTTAATGTGATTAATTGAGTTTTAATCTGATTAACTAAACAATGTAAATGAGACGTTACATATTTGCATGGTTGGAAGTTAATGTGATTAATTGAGTTTTAATCTGATTAACTAAATAATGTAAATGAGACGTTACATATGTATATAATTAATGAGATTCATTTTGTTTAAATTTGATTAAACGCATGCAATCCAATTAATATGATTAATGGATGACACCAATTGTATAGGAATTAATGTGATTAATTCAGCAGGATAATTTCAATTGGATGATACATATGTATGCCCTTTAATGAGATTAATTGGGTTTTCAAATTGATTAAAAGCAATCAGTAATTTAATATGATTAAATGACTATTAGCATGATTTACGCGTTTATATGATAATACGTACTTCATTAGTGCTAAATAAATTTGATTAAAATTGATTTGATACGATTAAATGAATATTAGCATGGGTTACGTAATTATTTAGATAAAATGTAAGTATTAGTGCTGAATAAATTTTAATTCAAATGAATTTAATATGATTAAATGGGATCAACATGAATTATGTAATTAAATTTGATTAAAACATAACGGATTAATAGTAAATGAATTTGATTCAAATACATTAATTAATTTGTGTGCCCCAATTCAACAATAAATATGATTTATTGATCAAAGGGGAAACAGAACTCTTGGTGGGTGATATACTAGGATTGGATCTGCATTTGCGGATGGGCAAGTATCTACTGGTTGCACATATAGGTCCACCCACTTTGGACTTGCATCTCAGTGCCGCTACATCTCTGCGGCTAGCATCTTTGGAAGGCCTCACTCATTGGAGGTAGAAGCGGATTGTTTTATGGGTTGGGGTAGTGAGTTTGTTTTCACCCCTAACCATACTCTCTTGACTTTAGCCTCTCTTTTTTTACCCGAATATGTATTTTTTGGGTGGTATACTATGTCCCCTATGCGACCATTAGTTTGGGTCTTGGGATAGAATTAGGATTTATTGTATTATACGGGGATTTAGCGTCAGCTTCTGTCCCCGTAGACTGTCCCACGGGATCATTTCTTCTTTTTTACCATATTTACCATGATTAAACACAATGAATCATTTGAATTCTCACTCAATTTTAATCTCATTAATTGTAAGTTTAAATCCGATTCATGAACCTTACCAATGGTATATCACAATTAAGTTTAGATAATAAGACCAATAAATCATATTTATTTCTGAATTGGGACACATAACATGTGTAACCTCCCATGATTAAACTCAATTAATCATGATTCAAAGCCTTACCAATGGTAAATAACAATTAATGTATTTGAATCAAATTCATTTAACATTTTTAATATTTATTGATCAACATTTGTAACCTCCCATTTGTACATTTTTAAGATCATAATTAATTTGACAATACAAATTGATTAATTTTAATGACTGAATATGGCTTATTTGATTGGGAATCAAATAGAAGCATGCAAATTGTGACTTGTGTATTTTAAGTTTGAAAGTTATACTACAAACTTTAAAATATTTAAGTTTGATTGTAAATTAAATGTGCACGTACATAGATGTGGACTAGTAATTTAAGTTATAATGTGATTATATTTTAAAGATGATTTAATTTACAGCAAATAACCTAAATTTAATTTGATTAATATTTAGTTATTTGATTATGGATTTCAATACTATTAAATGAGATTTAATATTATTTGATTTCAAATAGCTTGAAATTTATAAGTACTATTACATGAGATTTAGTATACTTTGATTTCATATAGCTTGAAATTTATAAATGTTGCATATTAAAATTTTAGATCGGATTTAAAATTTTAAGCCTATTTATATATCTGATATATTTCTTATTTAATATTATTAATGTGAGAAATAGATCTAAATTTATATTTTGAAAATCACTATTTAAATTGTATCAAAAGTTGATAGATATGTTTCAGCGAAATAGCATTATTAAAATTTTCTGATTTATGAATGATAAATGCAGATTTTGGATCAGGTAAAATGTTTATATGATGATCCAATATTTTAATAAATTTATTTCTAATTTGATTAGAAATTTATGTGTTTTTTTTCATTAAAATGGAAAATATTATGTTTGTTTAATTATTTTAATAGTTATTCACTTACATGTTGACATGCGACTAATAAATAATTATTTGTTGAAATAATGTTGAACTTATAATGTGATTATTTGTTATATTTGTCACATATGGTTGTTTAATTTATATATTTAGATAAAATAAAACCCCTTATATGCCTTCCCATTATTTAGTATAAATAGAACTTTCATGCGGATATCACTTGTTGGGCATCCCCAAGGTGGATTCAAGTGGGAGGAAAAGTTTTACAAGTTATATAAGATATGATCTTTGAATGATGGGGTTTTTCAAACAAAATACGGAACTTTGAGTTTACTCATAATTTTGTATTTTGAGGCAAAATACAAAATTATATAGTTGCCTTCCATTATTATAGCATTACAACCATCATCGTTTGAAATGATTTGTTGGGCATCCTCATGGTCGTTCATCCTATGGTGTGTTTGGTGTTATGATATATGATCTCTGTATAATTGGGTTTCAACTTAACGAGATATATGATTTGTTGGGTATCCTCAAGGTCATATATTTCGAGGCAAAGAGTTAGGTAACACGTATGATGTGCATACTAAGAGTTAGTATCCTAATAATCTAGGAGTTACAAAGTGTTGTAACGGATAATATTTATCTACCTTGCGAAATTATTTTGATTTGTTGGGTATCCTCAAGGTCAAGATAATTAGCGGGGGTCTTAGCTCATTGGGAATTATAAGATAATTCCCGAATCAATATTTAAGGGTTATTGATTTAATTTAAATAGTGGGAACAAAACCAAAACTTTAAATTATTTTCTATATCCATGTGTTTTGGTTTTGTTAATATTGCATACATTTTAACTTTCTACATTTAGTTGTGAGTAAGTAAATTTCTACAATTCCTGGATTAATTAGGCCTAAAAATTTCTTGATTTATCGGTGAAAATGGTTCTCATGCAAAGACAATGACTGGATTTTTTAATATTTACTAAGATAAAATAATTTAGAGTGTTTAGAAGAAACACATAATATATGATGATGTAACTGTTATATCTCATGAACTCAAAATTCTAAATTGTTGGGGAGCACATGGATTCACATATAAAAATAGTACATTTTTAACATTGTTGATGTATTATTGATGTATTATTTTTGTGAATTTTGAGTGTCATCTTGGTTAATGAAATATTTGATATTGATAATTGAGAATTTTCTTATAGGATAAGAAAAGAAAAGAACTATATTATAGTTGAAATGATACGATCCATAATTAATTTTGGAAATTAATTGTGAAATCAACTATTTTTATTTCTTAAAATTTAGATTGCGAGATATTGTACACCGAAGTGGAAATTTTGGAACTTTACTCATCGGGTGCAATGATAATTATCAATATATTTGTATTGAATTGATGGTATGTATGATACCATTTGTATTTCTGATATATACATAAATTTGATTACAAATAAGTTGGTAATTGTGAGAGAACTCATATACTTAACAATAGTTGTAAAAGTATGTGGTTGAATATTTTCTTTCACGGTTAGGGTAATAACAAAATTATTGTATATTTTAGTGTGACTAAAATAATCCTTATCATGTTTGACATATAAGGATGAATAAAGTAGTTTATTCTTTATATCATGAAAATTGGCTTTGAACTAATTTTATGAGCATATGATTTATATTACCTAATAAGATAATTTCATTAATTCAGAACACGGTCCGATATATGATATGTGAAATTTTTGAATTTGAATCAATAATGACACGTGAAGATCATTTATATAGATTAGACCAGAATATATGCTTTTACATAAAAAGTTTATAAACCGTTGACTCTACATTTGATGTATTTGATCTAATAACAGTACATGTTAGAGAATATAAACCACACTCCAAATTTAATCATTTAGATGATTGAATGACACTTGTTGAAGTGTATGAGTTATAAAATTTCGATAGTTGAAATTCAAAAGTTCTGATAAAAATAATTGAGTTCGATTTGATCGTACTAGTAATCGTTATACACACTATTGGATGGTGGTGTAGAATAAATCTAAAATATTTGAGATATATTTTTGATTTATGCAGTCTATAGATAATGTCATTGGTATTAGCTCCAATTTGTTATTTAGTTGATAATATATGAGATATATGCTACACTTTTGAGAAAAGTTTGTTATTGGTATTATTTCTCGGTGAGAAGTTGTCTCATAAGAGTTATCTTTCTGAAATAAGTATTTATTCAAGAAAGATAAGTGGGAGGAATTTGAACCACGAAAAAAATAAAAAAATAAAAAAATAAAATCAACTATATGAACAAATATGTCACATGGTGATGTGATGGCAATGGTTGCATCGAATAATCAAATATACACAATTGTATTGTACATAATAAGTTATGTAACTAGTCTAAATTCCCACCCTCTGCCTTCTCTCTAGAAAACCGACAACTCCCTCATTAAACAACTATTTTTCTACACTATTCAGTGCCAGTAACGTAAACAAAACGGTAATATAACCGTTAAACCATGGCGGAGCCGCCACTCCTCCACGGCGGAAACCACCAACCTCGGTCTTTTGACCAAGCCCTCACTGCAATATCCCCCCCTCTTGCTCCGACACTCCCTAGCAACCCTGATATCACTCTGATCGGTGAATTTAAAGGCAAAATAGCCTGTATAGTATCACCGGAACAGGCCACCGATCTTGCATCTCGCTACCACAATGCCTTGATTGGAAAGTTTGACAATGGAATGCCGTCCATGTATGCTCTTCATGGAGCTTTTAAATCCATTGGCTTTGCATCAAGCTTCCAGATTGGATCCATCGACCACAGGCACATTCTGATATTTCAAGCTCAAGAAGATTATCATCGCTGCTGGTTAAAAGGCCTATGGATGTTGAAAGGGGCAGCTATGAAAGTCCTAAAATGGACTACTGACTTCACTCCTGGCACAGAATCATCTATAGTTCCTATTTGGGTAACAATTCCCCACATCCCTATTTTCTTCTACAATAATGCTATGCTCAAGTTTATAGGAACTAGGATTGGGAACTTCATAAAATTAGATGCTGCCACTGCTGCCCTTACTAGACCATCTACAGTAAGGATGTGTATAGAAATAGACCTCCTGAAAAATATTCACCATGAGATTGTGGTTGGAATTGCTGGAAACACTGTTGAACTTAACATAGAGTATGAATATATCCCCTCCTATTGCCCCCATTGCAGAAGAATTAGGCATTTTCTGGACCAATGTGACTCTGCCAACCCTGAGCTTAGAAAAGAAACCCAAGTCCAAAAGCCATTCCCAGTTAAGACCACTCAAATAGCCTTAATTCAGAACAAATCTGATACAAATCCCCAAACCAGACCTCAGAAAGGAGCAACTTCAGGAGTTTCTGGAAAAGAAAAGCTAAAAATTCTAGCTAACCAAACATTGGTATATAGAACCAAACCTCCTCAACCTCAGGAATTACAAAAGGCTGACAAAGGAAAAAATATAGTACCAGAATCTCCAGTGGTTGATGCAGTCTCATACTCCTCAGATGCCTCACACTCATCAGATGCCTTGATAACCATTTCTGATAGCACATCTCCCACTCACAACCTTTCTCAAAACCAAGAGGAGGAAAATACTTGGCTTAACTATAGGCCATCTCAATATGCCAAAGATGATGTATTCATCAGAACAGGTAAATCTCTAATCCATAAATCTCCAGACTCTACTAATAAAGTTTCTCTTTTTCATTCCCAAGATAAAAACAGAAAAAACAGATTTACCCCTCTCCAAGAAATGGAGGAAGATGATGAGGAAGAAGAAGTTCCTGAGATACAACAATCAGAGGAGCCAGATGCCAACCAATCTATGACAAGCATGGAACCAGTAGCTACCTCAGTCCATGACTTAACCAACACTGATGCTCTCCCACAACAAATTCGAAACTTAGGAAAGGGAATTTCAACTGCTACTGCCTCTGATCAGGTAAGTACAACACAGGTAAGAAAGTCCTCAAGACTTATTGCAAAATATTCCCCAGCTATAAAGCTGCAGACATACTTCACACAATTAAATCAGATAATTACTGGTTCAGGAACTAAGAGCCCTCCTAATCTTTTTAAATGATTAGTACAACCTCCAAAATTAAATTCCTGGTGTGGAATCTCAGGGGGATGGAAACTTCTATGGAAAGATTAAAGGAACTTATATTAGAGTACCACTTTGAACTTATCTGTCTCATTGAACCTATGCATGCTAATTTGGAATGTAATTCTTATATGGTTAAATTGAGATATACCAACTGCATGACTGCCCAAAATGAAAGAATTTGGATCTTTTGGAAAAATGATTTACAGGTCACACTCAAAACAGATCACCTACAATTTCTTCATGTCTCAGTCCATAGCCAAAAACTCAAATCTTCAATGGATGCAGTTTTTGTCTATGGCCTGAGAACTAGAAAGGGTAGAGAGGATCTCTGGACTGACCTTCAAAAAATTGATTTCCCTGAAACTATCTTTATAGGTGATTTTAATGCTATAGCTACTATATCTGAGTATAAAGGCCAGTCCACTCCCAATTTGTGTAGCATTAGAGAATTTTCTAGTTTTATTGATCATATGCCTCTGTTCCATATTTCTACTGTAGGAAATCCTTTCACATGGTCTAATGGTAGATACCAAAGTGATTCTGCTCTGAACAATGTAAATAGCAGTGGTAGGATTAAAACACCCACTCTTCAGAGACTAGATAGGGGACTTTGTACATCTCTGTGGAATGCTAAATTCCCTGATTCATCTATTTTGTTCTTAAATAAATTATCTAGTGATCATTGCCCTTTATTATTAACTATAGAAAGCTCCTGTAAATCCTCCCCTAGGCCCTTTAGATTTCTGAACACCTGGTTTAAAAGAAAGACTTTCTTACAGGTTATTAGAGACAACTGGTCCCCTCACATTCATGAAATAGGCATGATTGGCTTTTACCTTAAACTTCTGAGGCTGAAAAAATGTTTAAAACATTGGAATAGAGAAGTATTTGGTAATGTTCACTCTAATGTTTCTGTTGCTGAGGAGGCACTCAGAGTTCAAGAAATTGCTTATGACTCTGATCAATCTGAAACAAGCTAAAGATCTTCTTACCAGAGCCATAAAAGAACAAAGAAAATTTTGGAAATTCAAATCAAAAGTAAACTGGCTGAAAGAAGGTGATAATAATACAAAGTTTTTTCATAACTGTTTCAGGGAAAGGAAAAGTGGAATGGGAATTAAAAAAAATTCAAAACAGTTTAGGTCAATGGATCGATGAAGCTGTAGAAATTGAGAAGGAGGCAGTTGAATATTACACTGATCTTCTCACTGCAGAAAAAGATCCAAACCAAACTACCTTTTTCTCCCATTTTCTGTCTCAGATCCCAACTTTAACATGACAATTCTCAGTTACTGAAACCTGTTTTAATGGATGAACTGAAAAATATTGTTTTTTCTTTAAATAAGGAGAGTAGTCCTGGCCCTGATGGTTTCACTGCTAACTTTTATATCAAGGCCTGGGACATCATAAGCTCAGATCTACTTAGTGCTACAAATGACTACCTCTCCAGCTCAGATATTCCTAAAGGAATTTCGAGCACCTGGATTGCCATTATACCCAAAGTAGACACCCCATCCTCCTTTAGTGATTTCAGACCTATTTCACTCTCAAATGTGGCCAACAAGATTTTTTCTAAGATTTTGATGGAAAGGTTAAAGCCACTTATGCCAAAACTCATCTCACCACACCAGACTGCTTTCCTAAAAAATAGAGATATAGCAGACAATGTTCTTTATTCAAAAGAGATGATGGGATTTATTGACAGAAAATCTAAACATCCAAACTGTGTTCTTAAATTAGATCTCAGGAAAGCTTTCGACAGGGTGTGTTGGACCTTTCTGACCAGCATTCTTATGAAGTTTGGTTTCCATGGTCAATTTATATACTCCATCATCAAAAATCTCAGACAGGCCTGGTTCTCAGTACTGGTGAATGGCAGTCCAGTAGGCATTTTTCAGGCTTCAAGGGGAATTAAACAAGGTGATCCACTATCCCCCTTTCTCTTTAATATTTTTTCTGAAGCATTTACAAGAAACTTATCATATGTATTTGAAATTGGGAGTCTGCAATACTATAACCTTCCTCCATCTGCTCATCATATTTCCCACCTCTCATATGCTGATGATACAATTATTTTTTTCCAAGCTAGTAAATCTAACTTGATCAGACTAAAGGCTTTTCTTGCTACATTTGATACAGTGTCTGGTCAAAAAATCAATTATGATAAAAGTGATTTTTATGTTAGTAAGCATGCTTCTACCTCTCAGATAATTGATATCAGAAATACTCTGGGTATGAAAAAAGGCACCTTTCCTTTTAAATACTTAGGTGTCCCAATATTTGTAGGCAGAACAAAAAATATATACTTCCAGCCCTTACTAGAAATGATTGATAAGAGAGTAAATAATTGGAAAAACAAATGGTTATCCACTGGGGCAAAAATTATTTTGATAAACTCATGTCTGTACTCATTACCTCAGCATTATTGGTCTGTTATGATACCCACTGCTCATACTATTAAACTGATCAAAAGAAAGCTATCCATTTTTTTATGGGGATCAATTGATAACAAACCTAAGAAAACTTGGAGGAACTGGAATGATTTATGCTACCCAATTTCTGAAAATGGTCTTGCTTTTAGAAATATCTCTGCTATCATAAAATCCTTTTCTATGAAGTTATGGTGGAAATATCAGATAGCTCAGGCTCCACGGACCAATTTTTTATCATCTTTACCTCAATCCTCAAGATCTTCCCAGTGTTGGAAAAGGATTTGACAGATCAATGTATTTGCTGAGCAAAACTCAAAAGTGATACATGGTGAAGGATTATGTAGCTTCTGGTCCTCCAACTGGACAGATAGAGGGCCTCTACAAGACATTCTGAATTATGAGGATCACACCATCCCATCTATCTGCTCAGTGGCTGATTTTATTCAGAAAAAAGCAACCCACCTTCAATCTATTTCTCCCAACATTGATACTGCTTTGCTTCTCTTTTTACAGGAGGATGATATTAAAGCACATAGGCAGGAAAATCTTATTTGGAAACTTAGTGTCACGGGACAATTCACCTTCAAATCAGCTTATGAAAAGCTCAGACCATCCAGAGGTACATCTGTTTCACTGTCAAAAATTTGGAACAGGAGAATTCCAAAGAAAGTTTCAGTTTTTATGTGGAAAGTGATGAATTCCCTCCTGCTTTTTGATAATGTGATGATATACTATGGTTTTAACATTGTTTCAAAGTGATGTGCCTGTGACAACCATGACTCACTTGATCATTTTTTCAACAAATGCCAACTGGCAGTTAATATCTGGGATCAGGTCAATAATTTTAGAGGAATTCAAACCCCTATTTTTCTATCAATCTGGAATAGAATCTCATACTACCTTTCTAGTCCTGGCTTGACACCTATACATACAGCCTTAATTCACAATATCTCACTTTTTACATGTTGGAGTCTATGGAAAGCAAAAAATAGATTCATTTTTGACTCAGTCACTCCAGTGCCAGCAATAATTTTTAAGGAGATTAAGACAATGATATATGAGTCCTTTGCTGCCTTTCCCTTTTACATCCACCTAAGTCAGACATAGAACTGTCAGCAAATGGTTATTTCCCCTTGTAGTTGAAACCACCAAAGCCAAACATAGAAAAAATTACTTGGTCTAGACCTCTTACAGGGTGTAAGATCAATGTAGATGCTTCTTGGAAAAACACAGGGCAGGACACAAGTATAGGTCTGATTTCCAGAGATTCTAGTGGCACTTTTGTGGGAGCTTCAACTGTTTTTACACACTCTAACTCACCCTTACACTCAGAGCTTTTAGCCATAGGTCTTGGCCTGTCGCAACATCTCTACAAGGGACAGCTATAATAGAATCTGATTGTTTGCAAGCCATAAAAATTATTAGAAACCCTGAACTTGCTCCTTGGACATTGTATAATCTGGTTTCTGAGATTCATAAGGCTGCAAAAATTTTTATCATTCAACATACTCCTAGAGAGGGTAACACTGTTGCAGATTCTCTGGCAAAACACTGTGCACAGAATAAAATGTCATCTAACATTGTCAATATTTCACAGTTGCCCTCTCATTCAAAAGGATTGTATTTACTAGATAAAGCTGGAATGCCTTCTCCCAGATTACATCCTCCTTAGAATGGCTGCTACGCTCATAATTTTTTGCTGTCTCACTGGTATAATATGATCCACAGAAGAGCAGCAACTCTCCAGGAAGGAACTGCATTTTACTCCCTTTTTGGTGAACAACAAATTAGAGGAACTTACTACTCACAACTTGGAAGCATATCAAGCCCACTGGCCTTTCCATTGATCTAACACATTTCTGGGATCCTCACTGCAACCTTCTCCCCTATATTTTAACAGTTTTACATCTGTTTTAGGGAAGATGTACATTTTTTGTAGCTATACCTAGCTTAGTGGAGTATGTTTTTTATTGGGATCGCCTTGAGCTTTGTTTAGCAATTCTCTAATAGGTCCTATAAATCTCATACCTCACATTTTTTTGTATTAGGCCTAGATGCCTATTCTTTTTTGCAAAGCATTTACCAATGCTTTGGGAGTGTATCTCCGTACACTTTGGCCTGTTCTCGGGGCTTTAAGTGTATCATTGTTGTATTGTTCCTTTTTTGAGGTTTGGGATGCCCAATATAATATCCCCCACTTATAGTGGTTTGCATAAAAAAAAAGTTATGTAACTATAATTTTGTATTAAAGATTATTATTGATTGTGTGAGATTAATAAATCTTATTTGGATTTTAATATATTATTTGACAATCAATCAGTTGATTCTATCAAATCAAATTAAAAATCCAGCACAAACATTTTTTTTTTGGGAGCAATAATTATCTCTAAGATAATTCAAGAAAAACACCGGCTTTCAGAGTCAATGTCTATTAGATAGACAATTTTGTTTGTGTGTTTCAAGTGGGAGATACATTTTATAACACTTATAGATATTCAAAATATGCTGAGATGTTATGAAACTATTCTCCGTGGAAATTGGGCTGATAATAATATTTTTATATTTCATCTCATGAATATATGATTTTCATGGCTTACTCTTAATGATTTTATGTTATATGTCAAATACAATAGATTATTATTGGACTCATTGAATTAAGTAGTATTTCATGATCCATATTTCACTACTGGAGGTTGATGGCCCCAACGGCGGTAATCCGGGGTATACACGGCGGTTGTACCCGCCGTTACTGGAACCGCCGTCCATCGGCGGTCCAGTTTTGCACGGCGGAAGGACCCGCCGTGCATACTTTTCGAACTCGAAAACCAAAAATGCAGGGGTTTACGAAACGAAAACTTAAAAATGGCGTTATGGTCCCCGAGCTGAAGAAGAAACTTTCGAGTAGAAAACATACACACTCACGATTTCGAAAAAGAACATGTCATCCAATTTACGATTCGCAAAGTTTGAGTACATAGTATAGTGTTTACGAGTAGCAAGTTAAGTGTTTGTGGAGGATTAGATTTCGAAAACTATTGAATATGCCCAACTGAAGTTGACCATCATTTGCTACATATTTACGAAGTCGTAGTATTTGTCTATGATGAGCACTTTTGATTCTTTCTCTAGAACTCGAAAATAATTCGACATGATAATATTTTCGGTTTCTAAAATATGGTGAAGTTAGGTTGCAAAAGTTTCAAAACAGGGCTGCTAGTAGGGTGCGTGGGTTTCATTTATTTCGATTTCGAAATTCAAATTGAGAACCCCGTCAATTTTCGAGATCGGAAGAACTTATTTTAGGGTTTTTATTGTTATGTTTCCGGTTGTGTAATAGAGTAATGAATTATACATTTTCGAGTTCTAAAGGTAGTTGACTATTTCATTAATGTTCGAATTCGAAAAACTGGTTATTTTAATGTATGTGGTCGGTTTTATCGGGCTTAAAATAGGGGATGCCACTGGATTGGTTCTCTGGAGTGTATCTTGTTTGCGAAATCGAAAACCTAGGGAAGCAGATTATTGCGAAATCGAAATGGTGGTGAATAAATTTGTTTTTCTTTTAGGGTGACTAATATAACGATGCCAGAACCGCGCAATTTCAGAATTGGATGATGCAAAACCCAAAAATTACGTAATAAAAATGACTCATATTTAATCAAGCCAACCATTGGCGATATCCAAAATACATAATGCACCATAGCATCTAATGATCAAAAAATGACCGTTATTGTAGCAAAAGATCGAATATTTGTAGCGCATCATGACCATGGGAAGGGAAAAATATTCAACATTACAAACAAACCACCACGCAATGCACGTCACACGCCATGTTCTTACTAATGCTATTTTGAAAGTCTTGAACCCCGAACATTTAGCACGTACGACGCAAAGTTGTTGATAACGGTCTTCATGTCATCAAGTGTGTAAGGAGTCGAGTCCTTCTTAAAAAGCTAGTCAAGAAATGAAGCATAAAAATTAAGTTTAACAAACATGATCGCGCAAACAAGTATAATAATACAAGTTAGGAATAATATAGTAAGTACTCACCTATTCAAAGTTATTGTTCAACTTAGCTAAAGAGACAACTTGAAGTGCCGTCGCCATGGTGAAATAACCACATTCCCAACAACTATTTTGCTTCTTGTACTAGGGAAAAAAAATCACTTGTACTTAGCATTGGTAGGCATGTGCATTCTAAATCAATGAAATAAATTAGTAGCGTAAGGCAACCTTGATTTCATGAACCCCGAAAGCCGATTGACCCTTGGGATTGACAAACTCCAACGCTTGCTTTGCTATCTGAACAAAAGAAGGGATGGGTGCATGGTGGAGAGAATCAATCCAATACACTTGTTTAGTTGTCTTGTTAATGACAACCAAACACCAATGTCCCCTAATTCAACACATTAACAACATAATTTAATAAACTAGGGAGCCTTGTATTGAAAGCAAAATGTAGACCATTTAGGTTTCACTTACTTGTGGAGTAGGGGCAACAAGAAGAGTACTTTAGTAGGATCACTTAGACCAACTTTCAAGTAGCCTAGTCGTTCTTCGCGAGAATGGAAAACCTCTTGATTATTCTCGGGCATAGAAAACCAATCCAAGGACGACCGCAACTTTGTGCAATGTTGTGTAAGAAGCTTCATTCAACAAAATGAGCAAGGATTGTTAATTGACATTTGGGGTTTGATAAATTATAAAATAAAACGACCGACAAACAAACATTATGAACTAGAAAACGTACCATTGAAATAGAGACATAAGAGTCTCCGTTATCATGTCAAACCTCCACAAGTCTTCAAAGTCCACCCAACACAGCGTAATAAGTTTGCCAACTCCGAATATGGGTGTAGGAGAAGGGAAGTCGTACGTCCCAAGTTGGTTGTGGTCGGATATCTTCTCAAACAATAGTCTAAGGGAAGGGGGCATGTCCTCCACATTGGCCTCTATTGGTTTCTTAGTTGAATCAATAGCAAAGATGCGTTTACCCTTGACTAGTGATGGTGGACATAGATTGGTCGGCTCATCCTCCCCTAAGCCCTCTACCCTAATCAGCCTCCTAGGCCACATCAAAAGCATTCCCTTTGTTCCCTTTAGCAATCGGTTTGATGGTTCGGGAATAGGCAACAAAGCATTTTCAAAGAAGATGTCTACAATTGAAACAACACTCAAGCCCTCAGGCACGTCCTTATGGTGATGTTTTCTAATAGACTCCTCAAAAATGCCATTTGCCACTAAAAAGGGGGGTTTCGAATTTCCAAGGTCAACGTAGAGCAAGCATGCATAAGATCCCTTGAATATAAAATTAAAACATTAAATACTACTTCATAAATATCTAATTATGCACTTATATGTTGTAGTGATTCAAAGAAAGTACTTAAACATAATTAGATTAAGGATAGTTTACTAACCATTGATTCACGGCTTCCTTCATGGACACTTGGGTCGATGTAGGGTTGAAAAGGAACATCGTCGAGCACATCCTCATGTTCATCTTCTATTGGAGAAGCGGGTAAAGGGTCATGATGAGATGGTTCACGAAGAAGTGAATCGGGCTCGGTCGGTTCCCAACGTGTGGTGATGTGTTCGAGGTCCTTGGGGAGTTTAGTGCCACTGCTTTTAGCAAGCATGTGAAGGGCAATGTCTCGCTTCCCTTGGCTTGCTTTGAGCTCCTTTATCTCCTCGTACAACTTTTGAATCAAGCTATCGCTAGACGGCTTCGATTTCTCACTCTTGTTAACGAGATCTTGCTTTGTGACGTAAGAGCCGCAAGTCCTAATTCTACCGGGATGCTCACCACGACCCAAACACTCACTCAAGATGTCAAACCCCTCCTTTGATGGTTCAAAGACCCCTTTATCGGCCTTATCCTTGTTTGACTCCTAGCAAAGTAATGGGCAAAACAAAATATTAGTTGTAACTATAGAAACGGTGTAGATAAAATAACAACTCCAAACTAATGCAACTAAACTTACTAGATCTCTCAAAAAAGTGGTCATCTCCGGCTTATCACCGTATCCACCACCCTTCTTTTCCCTAGCTTTGAGATATAACTCGAAGTTCTTAATCTCGTCAACACACATCGGTTGGGTTGTATCCCTCGCCTCCGCCTCGGGCATCCCGGCCACAACCTTCTCTTTTATTCTTCGCTCTCTATCTTCAATCACAAATCGCTCCACCGCTAATTGCATCCCACCCCTGCTCATTCGGTGTGGCAATGTGTTGCATTTAGCATTCTCACTATTAGCGGGATGCAACCCCTGATTTGTAATGTCAACATAAATGTTGCACATGTTAGTTCCATGTGAATTTGTAGATAAACAAATATCAACTTGTAAGGGAAAATTTTTTTATTCAAGTACTTACATCGTCATAATATCCTTGGGCATACTTCTTGAAGAACTCCCAACTTTGCTCCGGAATTGTTGTGTATATGAGTCTAGGGTTCAAGTGCTTCTTCTCTCCAAACACATAGTCTCGAGCAAGCATCGCACGATAATCTCTTGCAATCTTCCCCAACCTTTTCATGGTCTTCTCTTGGAGAAGTTCAATGTTAAGTGCATCGATTATAAATGGACGCTGCAGCATACATAAGCATTAAGGTTATGGTGTTAGTTGTTATTTATGAACATATATAATACATGGAATTTCTCAAAATAATTTGCAGCTTACCATGCATTCGTCGACAAGCCTTTCGTTCATAGGCTTAGGTACTAGACGCCAGTCGTTGTACTTAATATCTATACGTGTTCTCGCCGTCTTTCCCACCCAACTTGCCCATTTGCTCCTCTCTCGTGAGATTGGCTCGCCAAGTTCATTGAATTTCATCGGTGTTAGAACACCTTTCTTCATCCTTCTCATTATCTCGTGGCAATAAATTCTTGGTCGCAACGTAGATCCATCTAGTGCTTCCTCCGATTCTCGAGCCGCTTGTGCCCTAGCCCTCTTCGCCGATTTCTTTTGAACCTTCTTCTTTAGGGGAGCCATTCGACACCTTAAACAAAAGTCACTACATATTAGACTAGTGCATTTGGTTTACATGATAACAATACGAACTAGTTTGCAAGATTAGAAGTAGTATACATGTATCTAGGGCACACTAACCTAACATAAATGCACAACATTAATTGAAACCTAGGGTTTTACTAGAAAATTTCATGTCATTCATGCTAGGGTTTTAATGAAATTGTTTCATATATTTAATTGAAAACTAACATGTAAGGTTTATGGTTTCTAACAATATAGAAACTCGAACATATGCATTTGATAGAGTTTGATATGTATAAAAAAAAATTACCCATAACCAACTAAGCTAGCAAAACATAAAAAGTAGTGCAAAAACTTGAACCTACTTGCATTTGAACACAAGATTCATATAAATTCCATGGCACGAGCTAGTATGATATGGGAAGCACAATGAGATCTACATACACACGACATTACTTAAATCTATGAAATTTGTTCATATCTAACCCACATATAGTGTTGAACAACATAAGATACATTAAATCTCACTCACACAATAGTTCCAAATGTGAATATGTGAGATGGTGAGGGTGTGGGTTTGGGATGAAAGATTGGTGTAGGAGAAGTAGATATGAGATGTAGTATGTGTGGAATAAAGTAGGTTTGATGAGATATAGAAATGTGAGGGAAATAACCTTCTCATTCCCGCTTGGAGACATTTATATACACGGTGGAAAATTCAAATATCCTTAGGTTTTCGAACTCGTAAACATACTTTATTTGACATTTCATGCTGGGTTTTCGATTTCTAAAACTTTCTTTAACAATACTTTTTATTAAAGTAATGCAATATATCACCTACCACGTTTTCGATGAATAAAAAACTATGCAATTACACAAACTGTGTAGTGCTTGTTACTAAATAGAAAACCATTTCTGGCATGAGCTCTAGAACTCGAAAACAACATACATTTGATGCACAAAATTATATCTAATTAGGGCTATAACACGGGGATTGCACTGGTTGTAATTGAATCATATGCTCTGGTTTTCGAAACCGAAATCCAAAGGCAATATGTTTTTAATAAATTATATATTTAAGTTATATATTTATTCAAATTTAATGAAGAAATTTTCTCCAACCAAAGCTTCGAGTTCGCAACAAAGTTATAATTCTACTTTCGAAATCGAAAATATAATGTTGCTTCAAAGTTATTAAGTTCTCGTTCGGGTGCTAGGTCGGGGATCTCACTGGTTGGACATACACAAGATAAAACATGTTTAAGATTACGAAAACAAAATGTACATACAGGTTGCGAAATCGAAACTAGGGTAAAATCAAATATGTTCTGAATAGGGTGGATGATCGGGTATTGCTCTGTTGAAATGTTAGTGTGTTAAAATTCTCCATTTAATCTTTTAGAATTCGAAAATAGGGTAAAATCAATAGATTTCTCAATAGAGTGTATGATCGGGTATTGCACTGTTGACATGCTATAGAGTGTAAAAATTATGTATGTCTTGTTGTCGAATTCGCAAATTGGTTGTTCTTGTTGGATTCGACTTCGAAAAGTTAGAGAAAATTATTTACCTGATGTTTTCGAGTTCGTAAACAAGTTCTAGTATAAATAAAAATCGGGTCGACCCAACTTGTTCTACATTCTCTCTTGCAAAAAATCCCCAAATCTGTGTCTACTGAAACCCTAACCCATCACAAAAGCAGACCGATCTGCCCATGGCTCGCATGAAACAGGTCGCAGGGAGGCGTGCTAGTGACAGACGGGAAGAAACGGCACCGCCGCCGCCGCCGGCGACGCGTCGACAGAAGGTACCTGTTCAGCACCACCCAGCTAGCCGGAAAAGATCCAAGCTTGTCATCAACGACACACCCGCACGGCCAACCACTGCAGAATCCAACGAGGAGAGCGAGGAAGACGTCGGTGCAAGCCTGTTTAAGAGCCATATGAAAATGAAGGAGATTGCAGGTAAGGGGAAGGGTAAGCAACCAGTTGTTGAGTCTGAATCTGAGGAGTTTAGTGATTTTGTTGATAGAAGTGATTGTGATGATAGAAGTGAGGATGATGATGAGGATGAGAGCACGGAAAAAATTGATGAGTTTGAGGAGGATACTGACGGGGAGGCTGATTCTCAGCAGTTAGAAGAGGAAAGTGGAAATGAGGAAGAGGTTGTGAAGACTGGAAAGTCAGCTAAGGTGGTGGCTGAAGAGCGGAAGAAGAAGGGAAAGGCACCATTGAGGGTCCCTGATGATGATGAGGTGATAGGGGCTACTCTGAATGCCGCAAAAATGAGGAAGAAAAAGCATAGCAAGAAAGGCGATGAGGAGGAGTGTAGCTATTTCTTCAGCCCGGAGGCAGAGGAGCGGTACATCAAGCAGATGAGAAGGTCTTTGACAGGGACCAAGGTTTTGAAGCTTCGCACCAAGATCGGTAAATCTCTTGCCTATGTGCTCGATTATTTCAAACCTTCGCATTTGGATAAGTTAATTACCCTAGATGCTCCTGTGTACCCCGATGCTGTGAGGCAGTTTTATGCTAATTTAGGGCGTAACCCGAATGAGCGTGAATATAGTAAGGTAGCTGGGATTATTATACCGGTGACAAAGTATAGCATAAATGCTGCTTTAGGAGTACCTTGGAATAGCTATCCAGCCTTGGTCGGGGAGTCTAGCGGTGTAGTTTATGATAACCACTATGATCACAAGTGGCCCGATCCCTCAGACAACCAACCCATAGATCCTGTAGAGCTTGGTTTGGAATTCTTCCACGCAGAACCACCTAAGGGTGATGGAGCTGGGAAAGCGGTGGCATACGACATCGAGCATCTGTCTAGTGAGCACCGGTTCGTGTTTGAGTGGATATGTGGAAATGTGTTGCCGACAGGTGGACATGCTTGCGAGCCAACAATAGCGACGTGCATGATTTTCTATTACATCGTTCGTGGCTTGCTAATCAACCCAGGCCATGCAGTTGCCGAGTACATGAAGAAGACGGCAAAGCACAACACCAAGCAATTTCCATATGGTTCGTTGATTACTAGGCTCATGAAGACTCAAGGCTTCGTCCCAGTTGATGCACCGATCATGAATCGAGTGTACGACGATAAGTGGATCCAGCGTTGCCACTTGGAGCTTGATCTGGAAACGAACAAGTACAGGAAAAGGGCTGTTGCTAGTGGCGTGGCTGCGCGAGCTGCAAAAGAGGAAGAGGGACGCCGAAGATGGTCCTGCTCCTTCACTTCCAGAAAGTGAGTATCGCTATCTCAATTATTGTGAATTTGTTTTACGCTAGTTTTAACATGATGCCTAACATTGACATGTTTCTAGGGTTGAAGCTAAAGAAAATGATGGGGAAGTTGATGAGGATGTGGGACTGCTTTGATGAGCAGCTAGAGAAGCAAGAGGAGGAGCTTGACGAGGTTGTTCGTATGCAGGACAAAATCATCGAGGAATTCAAGCTCGACATAGTGCTGTCACCTGGTCCCGAGCCTGATTTTGGTACTCTCCCGGCGTCGAGCGATGATGAGGAACCCCCGATCAGCCAACAGAACACCGAGAAATCGGCAGAAGAAGATGGTGGCTTGACAAGAAATGAGGAGGAGGAGAGGGAGTCCGAGACTGTTGCAGATGACGGGCACGACATGCTTTCTGGCACTGGGCAGGAAGTACCTCTACAAAATGTTGAAGCCAACCTGGAAGGGAGCTTGTCCGACAAATCATGAATTATTACATTTGTTAAAACTTTGGATTGATTTTATTTGTCACAATCAACATTATTCTGTTGTTTTAGTATTAATATTTTCAGGTATTTTTCATTTAAGATGTGTGTGAGTAGACATTCAAATGCATGTGTAGTTGTGGTTGGGTCTAAATTGCCTTATCATAACATCTAGGGTACAAGTTTCGGTTTCGAAAACTTGTTGATTGTAATATGTTTTAGAAGTCGGAAATAATGGTTTGTAAATTTTGGCTCTAAGCCTTCTATTTAACACTGATTTCGAAATCGTAAATTATTCCTCCTCAGATTTAAAAAGCCACTCACTAAACCCCTTAACACTAAGCCCTAAACCCAGAAGATGAAAAACCCTAAGCCCTAAGCCCTACTCAACGAATTCGAAACAAATTATATCAATCTTTATATCTGTGCAATTTTTACATTTGTTTTATATTTTATCAATGTGTAGAATTTATCAATCTCTAATACAGTAAGTCACTTACCATACCTGCGTTAGTACTATAGTTAATGTTACACGTGTGACACGCTTAGGGGTGCTAATCTATCGAATCGATCGCGAGTACTGCGTAACTCGACTCGACTAGAAAACTATATTAACCATGCATGTTCGACTCGACTCGGCAACTCGGGAGTGTTAATGATATCATGTTTAACTCGAACTCGTTATTACATATCGATTATCGACTCGAATTGCGAGTTTGAACTCTAATTGTGTTTTCCCTATTCAAATACAAATTAAACTATTTTATCTACAAATTAATAGCGTATTTTAAATTATTCAGTAACCTTCATCCAAACCATTAATACAAAGTATCTTTTTGTATCACTTAATTAGAAATGATAAAATAAAGATTTTGTATTTTTGACATTAATATATTTTATACCACCATGAAAAATATACAAGTAAAATGCCTAATTCAGTGACCTATTTTGATAGAGTCTGTACTATGCAAATTTCTAATTAAATATTTGGCTTTACATATACGTAATGAAATTATTATTGTAAATACCAATGTAAATATTTAGTTTGTTCAATGTTGAGTATTAAATGAAAACTAACTAGATTAGATAATTGAACTAATATAGTATAACCTTATAATATTATATACTATAACTAATTACACTTATCGAGTTTTTCGAGTGGAGTAGTTAGGTTTTCCTAGAACTCGACTTGTTAACCTTTCGAGTCGAGTCGATCTCGAGTCAAGCTAAATCGAGTCGAGTTGTGACCGAGTTTTGACTGAGACAATCTCGAACTACTCACGAGTTGAGGTACGGGGTCAATTAGCACCCCTTGACGTGTCAGCTAATGTTCCCTGCATAATGATAATGTATAATATTCGGATGTCTATGTGATAGTAACTGCAACCATTCTTATATATCGCTCTTGTTGAAACCGTTGCTTAGTTAACAGCAAGCATTCGTCTATATCGAACCGTTTATACTTGTTGTTGTATTGTCATACTCAGGTAATCTATATGAATCACATAATGTGCACACCCGTTCACTAATATTTATTGCATAACGTTCATGTATGGATGGTTGGTTTGTATAAATTTTTATTAGGAGAACATATCCTCGTTGACAGGCAAGTTGTAAAAAAAAGAAATTAAATTATCTTTATTTTTATTTTAACAAATCTTCATTGATATAGTCTGGTTGTATATTTCGAATTCGTAAATATACTGTAATCACCAAGTTTTCTAAACCTAAAGGTATTTCATCATTGCAACCCATGAGCTATACCCTAAACCCATGTGGACCAACTTTTCGATTTCGAAAACTAGCCTTCTTACTCTACATTACATTTTTATTACTCAAACAATTATGGTATTTTTCGAGTTCGAAAAAATTAGTTATTGTATACATAGTTTTAGAACTCGAAAAAGAAGTAAAAAACTTACTTCTAAAATCTGTATGTCAATTCAGGGGTCTTAGTTTTCGATATCGAAAATATCTTATAGTTTTTTCAAGGAAGTTTCGAAAGTGTAAAGTACCTAGAATACACAATTTTCAGTATTTTCGAGTTCGAAAGTAATAGAGTATATATCACGAAAAAACGCCCAAAACAGAAACCCCAATTCACAAAAGTCCCAATTCGTAAAACCCTAAGCCCCAAATCCCCAAATCACAAAACCCTAAGCCCCATACTCACAGATCTTCAACGTCGGCAAGATGGCACCCAGCGACACCACGGCGGCGAAGGCACGGCCTAAGAATCCGTTCAAAAGGAAGCTCTTGGTTCGCAGAGGCAGAGAAGGGTATGATCCCAAACTTTTTTTTGATAAGGATTGTCATGATAGGTATGTTAAGTATTACCTAGAGGGCAAGTTGTTGGATCCATATGCTGTTGATCCTAGTAAGGTAGAAGAGCTAGGGTTTGGAGAGTTAGTTGGTCTGATGAACATCCAGCAGGTAGGGGAGCTAATGGTGAATGATGCGCCAGCTTACTTGCATGAAAGCTGTCAGTTTTATGCAAATCTAACTGAGGTTGATGAGTCTTTGTATAAAACTATGGTTAATGGGCAAGAATTCCAGGTTAGCTGGTGGATTCTGAATGAGTTGGTAGGCTGCGCTTATAAGACGGCTGAGGATATAGAGAATAGCAGCGGAAATGCTCCTTTGAATGTGTACAATGCAAATGGATGGTTGGGCCCGGGATTTAGCCTGCCTGGTGGTGTAGATAGATGTGCATGTGCTTCTGCCTACTTTGGAAGACCTGTCGGTGATAAAGAGGCCGCACATGTGTACAACCTGAAATGCATGACGCCGGCACATCGAGTTTTGTATGACTTCGTTCATAGGATTCTAGTTCCTTCTCCGAAGAATGTGAGCGAGCCAACAAGCACCACTACTATCTTGTTCTACTATGTTGTTCTCGGGCGAAAAATCAACCCCGGCCATACAATAATGAAGCACATGTTGAATCAGATGGGAGTGACCAAACAGTATTGGAATATCCCTTACGGCGGCTTGATAACCAAGTTCCTCCTGAAGATGAAGCCGGACTTTAAGTTTCAGAGCCCTCCCGTTCCCTGCAGGATCTACGGGCTTCAGTACTTCCAGAACCGAGGCTATGACTTGGTGGATGGTGCTTGGATCACAAAGGTCATCCCGGTGAAGAACAAGCGTGCAAAAGGTAACGCAGGTAAGAAAATTTTTCTGAAGCCTAGTTTTCATGTGATTGAATAGGCTTGATGAGTTTATTACTAACTATTTTGTGTTTAATGTCTCGTCCCAGTGATGACCGATGCTGAACTGTACTCAATGGCTGAGCGGATGTATGTCAATGCTAAGGACAAGACTAGTCGTATAATGGCAACGAGGAAGAAGGTCTTCCATGCAAAGAAGAAGATGTCCGCCATGGAAAGGTCGTTGTCAAGTCGCGGGTTTGATCTCGACTTCCCCTGAGGTTGCCGGCTTGGTTAATTCAAGTATTGTGGGCAGTTAGTAATAGTATTCAGTTTTGCATGCTTTTGTTTTTGGCCAATTGTAAACTAGTTGTAATGTCGCTAGGGCTACATCGCAATCTTTTGAAACTCTTGCGATAATTGGCAAAAGTGTGCCGAAACTGTAATTCTAAATCTTTTCTTAATGTTAAGTCATTTAATAGCCAACAATGTCAAACTCTTCCATTTGTATTTTTTTTATCATATTCACACCTTGTTTCGATGTCGTAAGTTGTAATACAAATACATGTTTTCGAATTCTAAACATATTACATCTTCATTTTCGAGTTCTAAACCTGTTAACATACAAAATTTTGCACATTTCATTGTTCGGGTTCCATATAGGGTATCCCTCTGTTCAATTGACCGTTTAACCAAGCTATACAAAAACTATGTTTTCGAATTCTAAAAATATTACATCTTTATTTTCGAGTTCTAAACGTATTAATCTACAAAATTTTGCACATTTCATTGTTCGGGTTCCATATAGGGTATCTCTCTGTTCAATTGACCGTTTAACTAAAGTATTCAAAAACAAGGTAGTAAGCTACTTTTCGAATTCTAAAATACCAGGTGTTTTAGTAATTTCAGTTTCTAAAACGGGTGAAATATAGGGGAACCTACTGTCTGGCAAAGTACTTCAGTAACATGTATTCAGAAGTCGTAAACCTTGGGGCGATTATGGTTTTGAATTCGGAAACGTAACTACAGTTTTACAAACTCATAAAACACTAAGTAGTATTAACACCAAATTTGAGATCACTTATGCAACTTAAATTCAGAATCAAATTAAACTTAACAAAGTTCAAAATCATTATTTTACAACATTTTTCTTCCGTTTAACCTTCACCTTTCTTCCTTTACGCGCATTTCCTTTATCATTTATCCAAACACCCTCGTCGTGATCCAACCGGCTTTGATATCTCTTCAAGTTCTTTCTAGTCTCCCGCAGGCTAAATCCCTCACAAACATCTTCTAAAGGTATATCAGTTAACTCAGCATTTTCCACTTCTTCTTCTGCGTCACCGACATACGTTTTCTTTCCCTTCAAAACTACCTCCAACCCGCGATTAGCTAGATCCGGGACATAAAAAACCTGATCGCCTTCCGTTGCAAGTATGAATGCATCTCCTTTGAACGCACGTCGTTTCCTGTTCACGAGGGTGATGCAAACTGAATCGTCTTTAGACACCGCATCTGGATGAACCCAGTCACACTTAAAAACAACAACTTGTGTACCAACGTAATTTAACTCCCAGATTTCGGTAATGGTCCCATAGTGTCTGCTGTCCTTGTAACAGGCACTCCCTCCTTCGTCATTTTGAAGGAAAATTTCATTTGAAATTACTGAAATTCCACTATTCTGAGAAATTCCCTTGTCATCTTGTGCCTTTGTTCCAAAAGTGTAGCCGTGAACATCGTATCCTGTAAAGGAAACAACTGTTGGATTCGGCCTACTTGATAGCCACTTCACATTCTCCTCATGTTCACCTGATTGTACATGCTCTTCTAACCATTCACCAAATGTCCTCACATGTTCCTCTACAACTTCCTCCTCTTTCCAATTACCATGTCGTTCCTGAATTTCATCCATGTGTTTGGCGATATAAGGGGTCACATCAGAGTGATTGCATAACACATACAAATGAGCGGTACACAAATCAATAGCACTTGGATTTAACAACTTGCCTCTGTTCAAACCGTGACCATCAATTCTATCATTGTGCCTCCCCTGCGGAATACCAACCATCTCTGATTCACTGATGTAAGCCATGTAGAATTCTATCGACTCCTCTGTAACATATCGCTGCACTATGCTAGCGTCTGGTCTGTACCTATTCTTCACAAAACATTTGAAGATCTTCATGTACCTTTCAAAAGGATACATCCACCTTAAAAATACAGGCCCACACAACTTAACCTCTCTGACCAAATGAACAATCAGATGGACCATAATATCGAAAAAAGAGGGAGGAAAATACATCTCAAGCCTGCACAGTACGTCCACCACCATAGCTTGTAGTTTGTCCAGCTTTAAGCGGCTTACTGCCTTGCGACATATGCCTTTAAAAAAAAGACATAAGCGATTAATGCAGCTGCGCACATGCGAGGGCAAACTCCCACGGAGTGCGAGAACAATCAACTCCTGCATAAGATTATGACAATCGTGCGATTTCAAACTAGCAATTTTACAATCTTCCACACTCACACATCTGCCTATCTTAGAAGCGTATGTCGTGGGAACTTTCACATCCTTCAAAAACTCACAAAACCTTTTCTTCTCAACTTCAGACATATTGTAGCAAGCTGGTGGTAAAAACTTTCTCCCTTCTACTTCTACAGGTACAATCGACTCCCTTAATCCCATTCTGCTCAAATCCTTTCTACTCTTCAAACCATCTTTTGATTTACTTGGAATATCGAGTAAGGTGCCAATAAGACTATCACAAACATTCTTTTCAATATGCATAGCATCCAGGCAATGTCGCACCCCCAAATACTCCCAATATGGCAATTCAAAAAAGATACTACACTTTTTCCATGGTCCACATACCTTGGCCTTTTTATGGTTTTTGCCAAAGTCATTCTCCATGTCTCTCACTTTTTCTAGAATCTCCGGTCCAGAGATGGGAACAGGTTCATCCCGACCTTCTACTTTTCCATCAAACCATTTCTTAGCTTTTCTCAACGCATTATCCGTAGGCAAAAACCTCCTATGTCCAAGATACACTGTCTTCTTACCATGACTTAGTTGGCAATAACAGGTGTTTTCCTCACATACCGGACAAGCCAAATGCCCTTTCACTGAGTAGCCAGCAAGATTACCCAGCGCGGGATAGTCATTGATAGTGAATAAAAACACAGCGTTCAATTTGAACCATTCATTCCGATATCCGTCATATGTCCAATTCTCCCCGTACCACAACTTTTTCAAATCATCGATTAGTGGCGCCAAATATATATCAATATCATTTCCTGGTTGTTTAGGCCCTGAAATCATCAAGGACAGCAACACATACTTTCTTTTCATTGTTAACCAAGAGGGCAAATTGTATATCACCACCATGACTGGCCAAGAACTGTGCATGCTACTCATGTCCCCGTAAGGGTTCATTCCATCGGTCGACAAGCCTAACCTCAAATTCCGATCTTCCTTACTAAACGGAGGATATAACTCATCTATTTTCTTCCACTGATCACCATCAGAAGTATGTCTTATCACATCATCCTTGGGACGATTTCTTCTACGATGCCACGTCAAATTTTTTGCATCACGTCTATTTGAAAACAACCGTTCCAACCGAGGAATGATAGGTAAATACCAAACAACTTTAGCAGGTGTTGGTTTCTTTCCTCTATTCGACACCTCTGCTCCCACGTCTAACTTCTCCTTCTTTGTTGTGTACCGCGGCTCATTACAAACTGCACACCTATCCAGTTTTTCATTCTCCTCCCCTCTATACAACATGCAATCATTAGGACATGCATGAATTTTCTCAAGTTCCATTCCCATTGGACACAACACCCGTTTAGCTGCATAACTGCGATTTGGCATCTTGTTGTCAGCATGGAGTAGTTCTGTCATGAGTCCTAGCAATTCCGTCATCGCATTATCAGAAAGACCGTGTTTAGCTTTCAAATTCATAACTTGCAGAGTCGCACTCAAGATTGTGTGACCCGAGCCCTTATACAACGGAGTTTTCTTATTCATGTACATGGCTTCTAAAGCTTCTGGTTTGCCAACAAAATGCCTAGCCACGTCGTCTGTCAAATCAGTCAACTTATCATCACATTCCATTTCACAACTTTGCCCTCCCTTCTCAGCATTATTTTGTTCTTCCCTAATGCTACCATCATGATTCTCGCCATGCCATACCCAAATTATATAGTTTTTATCAAAGCCATGCATAATCAAGTGACCCCTAACGCCAGCAACACCTAAATTAGCATCATTTATGCAGTTTCTACAAGGACACCTAATTCCAGAACAATTTTCACTTCTCGCATGTTCTGTTGCAACATCAATGAAATGTTCAACCAACCTCCGGTATTCAGGACTTGTACGCGCATCCTCTTCAATTATACGAGCACGATCCATATATATATATATATATATGTGTGTCGAACAAGGCACAAGCAATACAACCTAAACAAAACCAAGCAATCCAGTCAAAAAATATGGTTGCACCATGCACGTAACATGGAAATAACACCTAACTAACCAGTATCCAATAACCCATTATACTACACATACACAATCTTACAATTACAAAACAAAATCAAGGCAAGTGGCCTCGCATACACCGATGTCATCAAAGATACATACATGTCGATAATTGGGATTTGAGAGGGAATCAAAGACCAAGATTTACACACACATACCTTCACAAATCAGCTCCCAAACTTTGGGGTTGAATCTAGGACCTCCAAAGATTTTAACAAAAGTTGCTAACAGTTCAAAACATTCAGCCCGTCAGACCATTTTAGTAAATCACAAAGGGTTTCGAATTCGAAAATCCTATGCAGTCAAAACTGTCTTACTAACTTTCGAATTCGTAAACTGTACAGCCAACCCTTTACAAATCAAGCATTTAACTTTAATTATAGAAAAACTTCTTTGATTCTAATTCCTATAATTACGATTTCGCAAATATAACAATATCAAAGAAATCATCCACGTCATCACAATATGGTACATTATTTTCGATCTCGAAATATTTGTTATACATTTTCCGATTCCTTAAACATCACACCTTGAAAATGAAAGATGGTACTAGCAAGTGTCTTTCTTTTTACTAATCTTAAACTTGACATTATTAAGTTTTCGATTTCTAAACTTAATAAGGGTACATTTCTTTCTAATCTTAAACCTTCACCTACACTTAAACACTTCAAATTGATCAACACTCTACTACAATCATCTTCATTTCGAGCTCGAACATTGTGTCAAACGGCGTTTTCAATATTTACGCCGTCTGAAATTTCTAACAATTTACCCGAGGGGTTTTCGAACTCGAAAACCTAGGTCACCGGCGTTTTGATCTGACCGCCGTGCACCGGCGACGTCTCCGGCGACATTTCCAGTAGTGTTTTGTACAAGACATTAGCAGTTGATTTTGATCAATTATAAAATACAAAGAGTAGAAAGTGATGTTCACTAGACTCCGCTGAATTTGTTTAGTAGTTGACTAAAACAATTAGATGAATTGATTTAGTCAAAGTGGGAGTTGGTATGTGGACATGTCTTAAAAAAAACCAACTTAGTTATATGCAAAACTTTTTGTGATATGGAATCATTTATTATTTACTTTATATTTTATAAAGTCCTTAAATAATAAAGTCCTTAAAATAATATTTGCATGAAAGAGATCGTAAGAGTTACGATGATGAGATTCTTTATATGCTTACATATTATTTTAAAAGTATCCCTAGTCATAGTATTAAAAAGATTGGACATTGTTAATACAGTTAGATTAGCACATGTTTTGTTCCTTTCTATTGTAGAAAGTAATTGATCTCATCAACTATTGTGTGGTGACACGAGAACAAATATGTGGATGCTTGTTAGAGAACAAGTTCATTGGATTGACCCGCCTTGAGATTTTCCATGAGGTAAACTATTTAAGTGCTAATGGAATTACTCTCAAAACTCAATATAATCCTTAGACTTGAGATCATAAGAGTATCTAGAGTGTGGAATGTTACACCTGTTTCTCCTTTTGATCCTTAACCTTAGTTGGTTACTGTGCGTTTGGAGTTGGGTGTATCATGAAGAATGGATGGATAGTTTATGATTAATAAAGGATTCACCACTTCTAATAGTAGAAGAGTATATCCTACATATGGCCACTTGTTGAAATATGACTTGGAAATGTTTTCGCAAACTAGAAGTGATTTTAGAAGTCGTTCTAAATTCAACTTCAGATAAGTCATATCTCGGGAACAAGAGAAGAAACAATTATTTCACTAAGAGTTAGCACTAAACCTTACTCTTGAACTAATTGGGATATGGTATGGTGAAAGGATATAATATATAGTTACACGACATCCAATTGTTTGGAAAGGTGAAAACGATCACATATAATTTCTATCACTTGGGTGGTCATGATGCCTAGCTAGAGGCCAATCTTGATCTGTGAATATGGATTGGATTTCCCATGGCCTAAATTGTCTATAGGCCAAGTGGGAGTTTGTTGGTTTATGTCCTAAAGCCAATTCATATTTACTACCAACGTGAGTAGAAACCTAAAGGGTCACACACATAAGGATTGTGTACCGGGTTAAAATGATTAATAGGTTAATTTATAAGATAAATTAATCTAGGGACTATTTGATAAATAGGCATAGGGTTTACTAACTAGTTAGTGGCCCAAGCCCATTTATATGGTATTATAAATACCGTAGTCTAGACTATTGGAAAGGTATCTCTCTCATACATTTAGACCTAGCTAGTCATTCCAATAGTTGATCAATCCTATGACATAGAGGTCGGACACTTGTGGACTTGATAGAGGTCGGACACTTGTGCGGCTTGTGGCCAAATCACCTTTGATGAATTCATCTAGATTGAGGTAGTAATCGATTAGCATTACATGGTATGTAATCGATCTCTTGTATTTATATTATTCATAGATTACAAAGTGATTTTGGACGAATCAATCTTTTATCCGCTAATATATTTATGTGATAATATATATTATGATTGATCAGTTACTAACAACATTATACTGCAAACAAAATGCTTGCCATATTCCTTCAAGTATACTTATTTGGCTATTATGGAATGGAAGATGCAGCTATTTGAATGACATGAAACCAATGAATGTGCCAACTATGATTTTTCAAATGCATAAACTTGCCACATCCATTTTCTCCATTCATACTCAGTTCTTTAACTCTAATTGCACAACTATTACGTTAAAAAGGCTATTTTCTTGTGATCAGACCCCCTTAAATTACGAGGATCAAAACTGAAAAGTGGCATCCCATAGATATTGGTATAAGCTTAACTGTGATGCATCATGCCCTTCTCTAATGAGTCCAGTGGGTGGCTTTGTAGTTAGAAATGATAAAGGGTCTATCTTGAAAATAGGAATAACAAAGTTTGATGCCACGGATGAGCCTTTACATGCTAAACGGAGGCATGTGCAGTAGGAATTGAACTGTGTGTGAACTTAGATTTCTTCCCACTAATTGTTGAAATTGATTGCTTGTAGATAATTCAGATATTGACAAAATAACAAAAATCATCCTGGAAAGTGCAAAGCACAATCTGGAGGATCTGGGAAATTTTGGAGGCAAACAAGCTCAAGTCAATCACATACACAAGGAGGGGAACACACTGGCACGTGAGCCATCTCAACTAGCTAAATCAAAACTCACTTCCCAGGATTCAATGCTTATCAACAGTACACATGATACTCAGCCACTCTACATGGTAGCACAAGGACATGCAATGCAAATTCCTACTCTGAGGGTTTAACTCACTGTTTCCATGCTCATTAATTACACATAGCTCCATCTCTCTAAACCTTGATAGATGATAACTTGGCCATTGGAGTATTATTTTGGGGTGTATAGGTGCACCATGGGGAAGGGTTTGCACCAGGGGTAATGATGCTTTTTTGGATCACTTTCAGAAATCAAGGTTATAGGGAGGTTTTTGGTTATTTTCTAGATCTGTTTTTATTTTTCCTAGATTTAGACCAAAACATTTATGTAAACATTTTATTTTTGTTAATAAGGTTTGAGGTAGCCATAAAAGAAACCCCACAATCAGGTGGTCAAATATTTAAAAAATTGCAAAGAAAAACTCAATGCAGTATTATGAGAGGAATGAAAAGTAAAGCTGTATGCAGTGGTGTATGGATGATTAAAGGAGCAGCAATCCAGTAGATCAAAGTCCTGGAAAGTAGATGATCCAACAACAAGATTCTTGGCCAGGAAAAATATAACTAGGTATTGAGTAGTATCCTTCAGTTAATCCTAATATAAGAAAAAAAAAATCCTAACATAATAAATTCCCCACTTGTCCAGATTTAACAAACCCTGGATTTTTGGAGGCAAATCTGAAATTTGAAGATCTGAGCTAAGAGGTTTTGAATATGCATACTTGGAGATGGTATCAACATCTACATTTCCTTGTCTTCTGGTAGGAGTTAGAGGCATGATGTTTTTGAAAGAGTAGGCCAACTCATAAAGGATCCGTGGAGATTTGGTTGGATTTTGAATAACCCTAATTACTAGTTAACATTCAGACTCAATGATGTATGGACTTGTTGTTTGATTACTCATTTGAAATCTTTTTGTATTTCCATTAGTTCAGCCTGCAAAGGAGAAAAGGCAGGCAAAAAACAACCAAAAGCTGAAATGAAATCACCAGCAGAGTTCCTGATGCATAGTGTGACTGGTGCTAGGGGCACCTACATTGATTTTCATACTAGTTGTAGGTACCATCCATTTAATAGCAGTATTAAGGGGCTGAGATGGTCTAGTGTGCAGAGGGAGAAAACCTAGGCTAGAAAGTTCCCTATCAAAGTCTGTAACTGCGGGTTAAGGGCTAGCACTGAAGATGTTAAATATATAGTCCCCAGTAGTATGTTGTAACATAGTAGAGCTGGGGACAATATCACTAGTAGAATCAGGCCGGAACACGGCGCCCATTCACGGTGGTTCCGCGTGAAAATAAGGGAACCACCGTGTAAGGCATCCAGAACTCAATAAACGGCGGTTCCGCGTTACTTTTTAAAAAACCGCCGTTTATTGAGTTCCGGCTAAGGTTTCCGAACTCGGAAACTTAGCTGGATGCCTATTACTCTCCTTCTCCATCTTCTTCTTCTCCTTCTCCCACTCATTCTCTCTATCCTTCTCCCCCTCTCCCTCTTCTTCTTCTCCTTCTCCCACTCATTCTCCCCATCTCCCTCTTCTTCTTCTCCTTCTCCCTCTCCTTCTTCTCTTTCTCTCTCTCCTTCTCCTTCTTCTCCCTCTCCCTCTCTCTCTCTCCCTCTCTTCTCCCTCTCCCTCTCCTTCTCCTTCTCCTTCTCCCTCTCCTTCTTTTCCCTCTCCCTCTTCTCCCTCTCCCTCTCCCTCTCCCCCTCCTTTTCCTTCTTCTAACAAAAGGTTGACTTTAAATTATATGTGTTTTTCATATGATTTAGGTCGAAAATAAATAGATTAGTATGATAGTTTGTGTTTTTGGGATTTCGGGGTACGATCTAATCGATCCACAAGTACCCATGGTTTGGGGATGAAACTGTTTTTATGCTGGTTTTGATTTCGCCGGCCAATTGGCCAGCGTTTTTTTTGTTCTATCCGGCTAACTTTCCGAACTCGTAAACTTAGCCGGACTTATAAACATCCGGATAGATTTCCGAACTCGGAAACTTAACTGGAACAATACACGGCGGTTATGACCGCCGTGAATCGGTGGCGCCAATTGCACGGCGCCACCATGGACGGCGGTCAAAACCGCCTTCCAACGCACACGGAACCGCTGTGTTCCTATACATATTCCACTAGTGTATTTTCAAAAATAAATGCGTTTCTGGCTTTCCATATGAACCAGCAGATAACTATAAGAATATATGGAACAGACTAGTATGCAAATTAGTATTTCCCTGATATTAGAATTAGAATTTTAAAAGAGTCTATAAGAATATGTGGAACAGACTAGTATGCAAATTAGTATTTCCCTGATATTAGAATTAGAATTTTAAAAGAGTTTTGAATTTTCTAAGAATTTTGAATTGTTTTAGGATTAATGAGGAATTGACACATCAGCATCTTATTTTCCCTTTTACAAATATTATTATTTACTTTTATTTGGACTAATAATCCTACCTTTAACTTCCACTTAATGATCATGCATTGATTTTTAAAAAACGTTTTTTTATAAAGGAGAAATGGTTGAAAGAATTAAAAGTGGCTTAATTCACCATATTAAACATCTATACTATACTTTAAAAGAGGATGAATTAAAATTTTCTAAGAATTTTGAATTATTTTTAGGATTAATGAGGAATTGACACATCAGCATCTTATTTTCCCTTCTATACTATACTTTAAAAGAGGATGAATTAGAATTTTCTAAGAATTTTGAATTATTTTTAGGATTAATGAGGAATTGACACATCAGCATCTTATTTTCCCTTTTACAAATATTATTATTTACTTTTATTTGGACTAATAATCCTACCTTTAACTTACACTTAATGATCATGCATTGATTTTTATAAAACATTTTTTTATAAAGAAGAAATGGTTGAAAGAATTAAAAGTGGCTTAATTCACCATATTAAACATCTATACTATACTTTAAAAGATGATGAATTAGAATTTTCTAAGAATTTTGAATTATTTTTAGGATTAATGAGAAATTGACACATCAGCATCTTATTTTCCCTTTTACAAATATTACTATTTACTTTTATTTGGACTAATAATCCTACTTTTAACATCCACTTAATGATCATGCATTGATTTTTTTAAAAACGTTTTTTTATAAAGAAGAAGTGGTTGAAAGAATTAGAAGTGGCTTAATTCACCATATTTAACATCTATACTATACTTTAAAAGATGATGAATTAGAATTTTCTAAGAATTTTGAATTATTTTTAAGATTAATGAGGAATTGACACATCAGCATCTTATTTTCCCTTTTACAAATGTTATTATTTACTTTTATTTGGACTAATAATCCTACCTTTAACTTCCACTTAATGATCATGCATTGATTTTTAAAAAACATTATTTTATAAAGAAGAAATGGTTGAAAGAATTAAAAGTGGCTTAATTCACCATATTAAACATCTATACTATACTTTAAAAGAGGATGAATTAGAATTTTCTAAGAATTTTGAATTATTTTTAAGATTAATGAGGAATTGACACATCAGCATCTTATTTTCCCTTTTACAAATGTTATTATTTACTTTTATTTGGACTAATAATCCTACCTTTAACTTCCACTTAATGATCATGCATTGATTTTTTAAAAACATTTTTTATAAAGAAGAAATGGTTGAAAGAATTAAAAGTGGCTTAATTCACCATATTAAACATCTATACTATACTTTAAAAGAGGACGAATTAGAATTTTCTAAGAATTTTGAATTATTTTTAGGATTAATGAGGAATTGACACATCAGCATCTTATTTTCCCTTTTACAAATATAATTATTTACTTTTATTTGGACTAATAATCCTACATTTAACTTCCACTTAATGATCATGCATTGATTTTTAAAAAACGTTTTTTTATAAAGAAGAAATGGTTGAAAGAATTAAAAGTGGCTTAATTCACCATATTAAACATCTACACTATACTTTAAAAGAGGATGAATTAGAATTTTCTAAGAATATTAAATTATTTTTAGGATTAATGAGGAATTGACACATCAGCATCTAATTGACACAACAAAGTTTGCCAGATGCCCACTCAACTGCTCTCCCAGTTTCTGACCATTACAAGCATGTTACTAACTCATGCTAGTGTTTCCTCCTACCTTAGTCTAGTTTTTAACAAATTACTCATGACTACTTAGTATCATTTTAGTGCCGCATTGTGTTTTGCTATGCAATTCTCTAACAGGCTTTAAAATGTGTACTTAGAATAGTCTTTTTGGAATAGAACTTGTATAGGCTTCTATTATTTTTGAAAAGCATTACTATGCTTTTGGAGCTTATGCTCCCACAAACTTTGCCTGTTATTCCTGGCATTGATTGTATGTTCTATCTATTTTATAGGTTTGGGAAGCCGAATAAAATTTCCCCCACTACGGTGGTTTAATCTTTAAAAAAAAAAAACACACATCAGCATCTTATTTTCCCTTTTACAAATTTTATTATTTACTTTTATTTGGACTAATAATCCTACTTTTAACATCCACTTAATGATCATGCATTGATTTTTAAGAAAACGTTTTTTTATAAAGAAGAAATGGTGGAAAGAATTAGAAGTGGCTTAATTCACCATATTAAACATCTATACTATACTTTAAAAGAGGATGAATTGGAATTTTCTAAGAATTTTGAATTGTTTTTAGGATTAATGAGGAATTGACACCTCAGCATCTTATTTTCCCTTTTACAAATATTATTATTTACTTTTATTTGGACTAATAATCCTACCTTTAACTTCCACTTAATGATCATGCATTGATTTTTTAAAAACATTTTTTATAAAGAAGAAATGGTTGAAAGAATTAAAAGTGGCTTAATTCACCATATTAAACATCTATACTATACTTTAAAAGAGGACGAATTAGAATTTTCTAAGAATTTTGAATTATTTTTAGGATTAATGAGGAATTGACACATCAGCATCTTATTTTCCCTTTTACAAATATAATTATTTACTTTTATTTGGACTAATAATCCTACATTTAACTTCCACTTAATGATCATGCATTGATTTTTAAAAACTGTTTTTTTATAAAGAAGAAATGGTTGAAAGAATTAAAAGTGGCTTAATTCACCATATTAAACATCTACACTATACTTTAAAAGAGGATGAATTAGAATTTTCTAAGAATATTAAATTATTTTTAGGATTAATGAGGAATTGACACATCAGCATCTAATTGACACAACAAAGTTTGCCAGATGCCCACTCAACTGCTCTCCCAGTTTCTGACCATTACAAGCATGTTACTAACTCATGCTAGTGTTTCCTCCTACCTTAGTCTAGTTTTTAACAAATTACTCATGACTACTTAGTATCATTTTAGTGCCGCATTGTGTTTTGCTATGCAATTCTCTAACAGGCTTTAAAATGTGTACTTAGAATAGTCTTTTTGGAATAGAACTTGTATAGGCTTCTATTATTTTTGAAAAGCATTACTATGCTTTTGGAGCTTATGCTCCCACAAACTTTGCCTGTTATTCCTGGCATTGATTGTATGTTCTATCTATTTTATAGGTTTGGGAAGCCGAATAAAATTTCCCCCACTACGGTGGTTTAATCTTTAAAAAAAAAAAACACACATCAGCATCTTATTTTCCCTTTTACAAATTTTATTATTTACTTTTATTTGGACTAATAATCCTACTTTTAACATCCACTTAATGATCATGCATTGATTTTTAAGAAAACGTTTTTTTATAAAGAAGAAATGGTGGAAAGAATTAGAAGTGGCTTAATTCACCATATTAAACATCTATACTATACTTTAAAAGAGGATGAATTGGAATTTTCTAAGAATTTTGAATTGTTTTTAGGATTAATGAGGAATTGACACCTCAGCATCTTATTTTCCCTTTTACAAATATTATTATTTACTTTTATTTGGACTAATAATCCTACCTTTAACTTCCACTTAATGATCATGCATTGATTTTTTAAAAACGTTTTTTATAAAGAAGAAATGGTTGAAAGAATTTAAAGTGGCTTAATTCACCATATTAAACATCTACACTATACTTTAAAAGAGGATGAATTAGAATTTTCTAAGAATTTTGAATTATTTTTAGGATTAATGAGGAATTGACACATCAGCATCTAATTGACACAACAAAGTTTGTCAGATGCCCACTCAACTGCTCTCCCAGTTTCTGACCATTACAAGCTTGTTACTAACTCATGCTAGTTTTTCCTCCTACCTTAGTCTAGTTTTTAACAAATTACTCATGACTACTTAGTATCATTTTAGTGCCGCATTGAGTTTTGCTATGCAATTCTCTAACAGGCTTTAAAATGTGTACTTAGAATAGTCTTTTTGGAATAGAGCTTGTATAGGCTTCTATTATTTTTGAAAAGCATTACTATGCTTTTGGAGCTTATGCTCCCACAAACTTTGCCTGTTATTCCTGGCATTGATTGTATGTTTTATCTATTTTATAGGTTTGGGAAGCCGAATAAAATTTCCCCCACTACGGTGGTTTAATCTTTAAAAAAAAAAAACACATCAGCATCTTATTTTCCCTTTTACAAATATTATTATTTACTTTTATTTGGACTAATAATCCTACCTTTAACTTTCACTAAATGATCATGCATTGATTTTTAAAAAATGTCTTTTTATAAAGAAGAAATGGTTGAAAGAATTAAAAGTGGCTTAATTCACCATATTAAACATCTATACTATACTTTATAAGAGGATGAATTAGAATTTTCTAAGAATTTTGAATTATTTTTAGGATTAATGAGGAATTGACACATCGGCATCTTATTTTCCCTTTTACAAATATTATTATTTACTTTTATTTGGACTAATAATCCTACCTTTAACTTCAACTTAATGATCATGCATTGATTTTAAAAAAAAAGTTTTTTTATAAAGAAGAAATGGTTGAAAGAATTAAAAGTGGCTTAATTCACCATATTAAACATCTATACTATACTTTTAAAGAGGATGAATTAGAATTTTCTAAGAATTTTGAACTATTTTCAGGATTAATGAGGAATTGACACATCAACATCTTATTTTCCCTTTTACAAATATTATTATTTACTTTTATTTGGACTAATAATCCTACCTTTAACTTCCACTTAATGATCATGCATTGATTTTTAAAAAATGTTTTTTTATAAAGAAGAAATGGTTGAAAGAATTAAAAGTGGCTTAATTCACCATATTAAACATGTATACTATACTTTAAAAGAGGATGAATTAGAATTTTCTAAGAATTTTGAATTATTTTTAGGATTAATGAGGAATTGACACATCAGCATCTTATTTTCCCTTTTACAAATATTATTATTTACTTTTGTTTGGACTAATAATCCTACCTTTAACTTCCACTTAATGATCATGCATTGATTTTTAAAAAATATTTTTTTATAAAGAAGAAATGGTTTAAAGAATTAAAAGTGGCTTAATTCACCATATTAAACATCTATACTATACTTAAAAAGAGGATGAATTAGATTTTCTAAGAATTTTGATTTTTCTGGTATTCTTTTACCTTTTTGCTTCTCAGTTTTCATATGCTTCCAATTTATGTTCTACGACACAGCTTTGCTGCCAAATTAATCAACATTCTGTTACTAAGTATCAATTATTACAAATATTTTAACAAGTCATTTCAATTCAACTTGATTAAACTTACCTCACTTTATTTTTCAATTAAAAAAGGTTAGCTGATTTTTCTTTCATTATCACCATAAATCACCATAATTGCCTCTTTATTATATTTATTATCACGACAAATCACATAATTATTCATATTCATCACCATAAATAGCTATAATTGTCTTTCATCCAGTTAAATGTATTAATTATCAATTTTGTTTGTATTAACATTCTCACATTGTGAATATTTTGAACATTTAGACCTATATCGGAAGAATTCAATCAATTTAATATAATGACATGGTAGGTAATATATTTGGTATATTGGAGATATATCATTAGTGAGAAATTAAAATGTCATGCACATTCGTATGTAATTTTTCATGAATTAAATTATTATTATTAATCAATATATACATATGATATTTTAAAATAAATATTCGTGCATCGGCACGAGCATTATACTAGTTATTATTATCACAAAAAGGACATTTAGAGGGTAGGTGAAAACCCATCCTAACAAGAACAAAAGAAAAAAGACAAAAAAAATATTTATGAGTTTCCACATAAAAATGCTAATTTTCTTCAGTAGTCTAGGGTTCCATAGTTTGGATAGAGAGTCAACATTACCTCTTGATTGCTTCAAAGAATTATAGGCAGACAAGAACGTGAAATCACCATTCATGTTGCATGTGGATGGATCATCTCATGCAAGTGGTGGCGGGGAAGGGGTATTGCTTACCTGTCCAAAAGGAACAGAACACAGATATGCCATTCAGTTCAGCTTCCGAACGACGAACAACGAGGCGGAGTATGAAGCGCTCTTAGCCGGACTCCGACTGACGCTGGAGGTAGGAGTCACGGATGTAAAAGTCCACAGCGATTCTCAGATAGTGGTTCAGCAAGTGAACGGAGAATACGAGGCGAAGGAGCTGAGCTTGCAGAGGTACCTCGAGGCGGTCAAGCCATTACAGGCTAAGTTCTGTAGTATAACCGTGACACAGATCCCCCGCGAAGACAATGGCAAGGCGGACGCTTTGAGCAAGCTTGCTTCCTCGGAAATCAAGCCAAATCCAGAGAGCAACTTGATGATGGAGACCTTATCCACTCGGAGCTACGATATCCCGCAAGTTGCAATGGTAGAAGTTTCGAAAGTGTCATGGATGATGCCCCTGTTTGAATACTTGCAGCACGGCAAGCTCCCGGAGGACAAGGCATTGGCACGGAGGATCCGGCAGAAGGCACCACGATACACTGTTTTGGACGGATCCTTGCTCAGACGGGGATACCTCCAACCATGGTCAAGATGCGTGGATTCAGATGAGGCAGATCGATTGGTAAGGGAGATGCATGAGGGACCAAACGGCAGCCATCAGGGTGCATGGACCATCGCGGGGAAGATAATGTGCACGGGCTATTACTGGCCGACCCTATTTGAGGATGCACAAAAGTATGTCCGCTTCTGTGTGTAGTGCCAGAGGTTTGCTCCGCTCATCCATGTGCCTCAGGAAGAAAGAGTCGGGATCACCGGCTCGTGGCCCTTTGACCGATGGTGCATTGATCTGGTTGGACACTTCCCCTCCGCTCTGGGAGGATGCAAGTACTTGATAGTGGCGATCGATTACTTCAGCAAATGGGTGGAGGCGGAACCCCTTACAAACATCCGTGGCAACACTTGCGTCAATTTTTGTTGGAAGAACATCATTTGCCGTTACGGAATTCCCAAGTTTATTGTCACGGACAACGGAGCTCAGTTTGAAAACGACCCGTTTCGGTCCTGGTGCAAGGAGTATGGAATCACGCAGCAGCTCACCTCCGTCTACCATCCACAGGCCAACGATCAAGTTAAAGTTATGAACCGGACAATGGTGAACAGACTGAAGACCCGTCTGTAGGGGGCACGAGGAAATTGGGTGAAAGAACTGCCTAGTGTCCTTTGGGCATACAGGATGACTGAAGGATCCGCCACGGGCGAATCACCCTATAGCCTGGTATACGGAGCGGAGGCAGTCATACCAGCCGAAGTGGGAGTCCCCAGTCTCCGGACTCTCACTTGGGATGAAGACCAAGCCGGACGGAGCTCTTCACTCGGATCAAGTAGGCTGTTGGACTTGGATCTTTTGGAAGAAAAGCGGGAACAAGCAGCGCTGCATAAGGCCAAGGTAAAGGAACGAGTGAAGCGTTATCACGACAGACGCATCAGGAAAAAGTCATTCGTCCCCGAAGATTGGGTGATGCGGAGGAACGACAAGAGTTTGCAGGAGGCTACCGGCAAGCTGGCACCAAACTGGGAAGGGCCATATCAAGTCACAGCTTCATTTCCGGGCGGGAGTTATGAGCTGGCAGACTAGTCCGGACGGGCTATCCCCAGAAGGTGGAACATCACCAACCTTCAGAGGTTTTACATGGCTTCCTAAATAGGTATGCTTTCAGGTAGAGTTTATAGCTCCGGGTTCCTCTGGTTAGGGTTGAGCCTAGGGCCCCATTTTGTTTTATTCACCATGTACTTGACTTTGGCTCCCAGAGGCAAAGGGTATGTCCGGCCGGAGCCCACTTGGTTTAATGAATGAAGAGCTTGCAGATTTTATACTTGTTTATTTTCAATTCCGCACGATTAAATTCCTCCGTATCGTTTGAATAAACTGACGGGGGTGAGCAAAGTAAAAGCAAATAAATTCCTCCGTATCGTTTGAATAAACTGATGGGGGTGAGCAAAGGTAAAAATGAATAAACAGTTTGATCAAACAACAAGATGAAGCGCTTGAACAAGCTAAATCCTAAAAGGAAAGAGAAAAAACATTTGGATAAATGATACATTTGAATAAATGAATACGCCACTGTCCGGATGAACTAAGGGTACATACTAGGCCCGAACGGGCCGGTATATAAATACAACAAATACAATGGTACAGTCTATTAAGTCCGGACGGACTAAGATACAAACAGAAATGAACCGATTAATACTTGGGCCAATCTATGTCCCAATTGATAGGAGAAGACGTAGGCTCCGGAGTAGGAGGTTCCGGAGAGGGTATCATGGCACCATTCTCCGGAGAAGGAGGTTCCGAACCTTGAGGACCTGCGCCATGATTTTCGGCGGCAGTATTCCGCTCCGAAGTGTCAGGATCAAGAGCGTGGACCTTGGCACCGCTGGTCTGACCCACCTGGCCCGGGTACGGAAAAGGAGGGATTGGCGGAAGCTCGGATGGACCTGCTGCATCCGGGTCGGGTCCGAATAAACCATCAGAGTCCGAGTCGGAAGATTGCACCGCTTCCTTAGTTACTTTAGCCTTTCCTTTGCCTTTAGTAGAGGATCCGGCCCTCGACTGGTGGAAGAACGGGTTCCTGCTGGCATACCGCGATGGAGAACGAATCTGGACGGGAACCTAGGGACGGCGTGCTTGTTGGGTACCTCTTTCCCTCGTCATTCTATTAAGGAGACAGTTGAGGTTCCGACTATTTCCGTGACGGGCACCTTGGAGATCCCCCCGGAGTCCCCGCCTCGCTCTACCTTGACCTCGGCCCCGGATACGAGCCTGCAGGCGCCTCGCTAATTCAGCTAACTCCCTAATGATAAAGGGGCGGATGATAGAAGCATCTTGCCAAAGTCGCTCTACGCGACGAGCAGACTCTTCCGGAGCGATAGAAACATGGATACCAGCATACCTCTCGAAAGTGAAGTCCAATGCCACTTGACTCGGAATGAGTACAAGTGAAGGAGGGAGAGGACTGCCGGCATGCATCCGTTTCTACCATTCGATAGCCTCCTCGAACGCTGGACGGTAGCGGGATTCCCGGAAATTCCATCCCAACTTGAACATCGGGATGATCAACGCACTTACATTACAAGGGAAGTCGCGGTATATGGTCGGAGAAACAAGTCCGAGTCGTAGTCCGGTAAGATGGTATGACAGCTGCAAGGTCATCTGATTATCCCTAAAGACCATCACTCGGCCGGCCAGCGCACGATTCTCTTCCTCCAGCTTCAGATAATCTCACTGGAAATCCGTCCGGCTAGCCAACCATTTCAACTTCTCGCTGTAGAAGGGGAGCGCGGACCACACCAGTGGACCTAAACATGTCTAGCTTGAAGACCAAAAATTGCATTCACCATTACCAACTATTGCCCTTGTGAGTGTCTCTACTTTGGAGTTTATTTTCATGATCCTTTTCCAGTTGAGAGAGGATCTGTATGAAGCAGGAAGAGCCCACGAAAACTGAGCCCACAATGTAGTGCCAAACTGGTTTCCACCATAATTTCAAAGAACATGCATTAACAATAGTGTGGATAGATCTAACTCCTAGGCCATTTGGTTCAACTAGCTAGCATAGGTCACTGCATTTTTTCCAAACCTTTTAGGTTTCAACTCAGTTTCACCCCAAAAGAAAAGAGAAATCAGTTTTTCTATTTTCTTGATGACAGCTAAAGGAGGTTTTAGCACACTCCATAGATGCCGAGGGATAGAGTAAATGAAAGGTTTAATCAGAGTAATTGTACCCCTAATGGACTTGTTCTTCCTGTTCGAGAGCCTATTTTCATTTATCTGAATCAGAGTTTGAAAGTGAGAGATCAGTGCTCTTCATGTAAAAATTGGAACTCCCAAGTATGTGAATGGCATGGAGCCATGTTTCATCCCTAAGATCTCATTCACATGTCTCAATTTATAGTTATTGTAAAGACTAATTTCCGATGTAATATGTATTGACATACTCAGCAGCTATTTATACTTACAGAGGAGGGTCCTAACTGTTACAAATTAAACCCTAGGGGCATACATGCAATCTACAAGAATTACAATTAATTATCTTCTAAATCTTCCAAGTCTTCTATTGTCATAGTTATTAGCATTTTCCCAATATAAAAGTCACTTTTCTCAAAATTGATTTTCTAGTGGTTTGCTCAAAAATCACAAGAAAAGTCTTGATCCTAGTAAGATTGATCTTAGTTGATTTAAGAAATATGATTGTATCATCAGCATAACTAAGGTGGGAAATAGGTGAGTGACCTCTACGTATGTCAAAATACTCAATTGACATATTTCTTGTAAAGCACTCATAGAATATATTAAACCACACATCAGGTAAGCCCTCTTTCCTATGCTGAGGCTGTCAATTCCCCTGCCAGTAACCCACCTGTTGAATCTGCTCAAGATAAAGTCCCCACTTTCTTTGCTCAGATTAATAAGGTAGTTACTAGGACTGCTACTAATGGTATTAAATCCCGTAAATGATTAATACAACCTTAGGTATAAATACACTGGTCTAGAACATCAGAAGCATGTAAACTTCTATGCTAAGATTGAAAAGACTAATCACCACTCATAGGATTGACAATTGGTGTATTATTGAATCACAACATGACAATATTGAATGTGAGTCTTACAAATCCAAGCTGAATTTTAATAACTGCATTTTTTCTAATCACTGTAATATATGGCTTATGTGGAACCTTCAGGTTGATGTTAATATAATTTTAGACCATAGCCAATTTATTCAAGTACAGATCTCTATCCATACACTTAACCAGCTCACTGATATGGTTTTTGTTTATGGAATGAGAACTAGGAAAGAAAGAGAGGATTTGTGGTCTACTTTAAATTTAATAGACCTGCCTGAAGTTATTTTCATAGGGGATTTCAATGCAATGGCTTCCATTACTGAATATAAAGGCAACTCTTCCACCAGTCTTAGAAGTATTAGGGTGTTTAGTTCATTTATAGATTCTATGGCTTTAGTAACTCCCCACACTGTAGGTAATTTCTTTACTTGGTCTAATGGAAGAGTTAAGGAACATGGAAGATTTTTGACAGTGGAGAAACTGGATAGAGGTCTGTGTACACTAGCCTGGTTGAATAAATTCTCACAGTCATCAATACATGTTCTGAACAAGGACACCTCTGACCACTGTCCTTTACTTCTTAGAATAGGCAGTCAAACCCCCTCCACCCCCAAACCTTTCAGGTTCATAAATACCTGGTTTAAAAGACAGAATTTCATGGAAGTTATTAATACTCACTGGAATTCTCCCATTGAAGGTAGGGGTATGCTTAAATTGTTTTCTCAAGCTTAACAGTCTTAAAGCCATTCTTAAAAAATGGATCAGAGAAGTGTTTGGCAACATTGATGAGAATATAATTAAGGCTGAGGAAAATCTAAGATTCCAGGAAATTGTTTTTGAACTAGACAGTTCCACCAATGAATTGGTCAAGCTTAAAAAAGCCAAAGCTCAATTAACTAAATCACTGAAAGAGCAACACAATTTCTGGAAACATAAGGCTAAGGTAAAATGGCTAAAAGATGGTGATGAGAATACAAAAAAATTTCATAACTCTGTTAAGGAAAAAAGATGTAGGCTTAACATCACAAAAATAAAAAGTTCTGATGGAGTGTGGCTGACTGAGGCTAGGGACATAGAAAATGAAGCCATTTCATTTTACCAGGATCTGCTAACAGACTCACCACATCCAGATCAAGAATTATTTCAATCTCACTTTTAGAGCTGGCAAAATATTACCGAACCCGAAAACCCGACCGATTATACCGAACCCGAACCCGAAATAAGACCCGAATAGTGATACCTGTTTGATGACCCGAACCTGAATTACACCCGATACACCCAAACCCGAACTAAAAGTTTCAGACCCGATAGAACCCGTACCCGAACAGAACCCAAACTCGAATCAGACCCGAACCCGAACCCGAAAAACACCCAAAATCCAAAAACACCCGAACTTGGTCTGAATCCAAACCTGAAAAATACCCAAACCTGAATAACACCCGATCCAAAAGGTACCTAAATTGATCTTTGCCCAATAATTTGGACTTAAATCAAACGATACCCAAATATTATTATTATATTTAATTCTTAACTTTTTATTACTATTCTACTAATATAGTTTTTTATACTAATTAATAATTAGTGTAGCTACTAGCTACCATTCACCAAATAAACTGAAGTGAACTAAACTATATTGAATTGAACTGGTCTACGAATAGGTTGAAGAGAAAAATAATGGCTTATTCATTATTTCAATTTAATCAAGTTTCAATTCAGTTTGATTAGTAAAATAATGGTTACTTTTTTTTGTCATATCATTTTATATAATTTAATTCAACTCTAAATCTCTCTATTGATTAAAAGTAACTAAATTTGACACGAATTAAAAGTCAACTAATCTTGGTTGTGTAAGATAAACTTGCAAATACATATATAGTAACAACATTACCTATAAAGATAACTTAAGAGTTAAAAAAATACTAAAACTATAATTGACCTAATAACTATTATATATTTAAAAAATTAATAAATTTATTTTAATGATATGCTTATTACAATGTTATATGTTATTACTTATTAGTCTCCGTGGATATAAGTTCTCATTATATATCTTGAAACATTAGATAAAAAAAACTTTTGGGCACAAACTTAATTCTACTATATAATATACATTTATCAAATGTTTAAGATGAATAATTTTTCTATGGTCATTATAAGTTTATAGTTCAAAATAAAATAAATTTTAATTAAATGTGTTTTAACGTGATCTTGACCGAGTATATCTGAATCAAACTCGACTCAAAAGAGATTGTATCCGAATTGTATCTGAAATTGAACAAACTAAAACCAAATCTAATCCAAACCCAAAAGGAAAAATCCAAATCCGAATCAAACCCGAAATTTTTTTCAAAACAACTGACGAGACCCAAAACCGAAACAATGAAATCCAAACCCGAACCGAAACCGATAATTTTTCAAAAGACCCGATGGGACCCGAACCCGAAAAAACCCGATCAAGACCCAAACCCGAATAAAAGTCATATACCCGAACTATACCCGAACCCGTTGGGTGTCACCCAAACCCGACCGATAGACCCGTTTTGCCAGGTCTGCTCACTTTCTGTCCAAAATACCATCAATTATTTCTAAGACAGATAATGATGAGATCTGTAAGCCAGTTACTTTAGCTGAATTAAGGCAGGTTGTTTTTAATCTTAATAAATTCAGTAGTCCAGGGCCTGATGGCTATACTTCTCTATTTTTTATTAAGGCACGGAACATTATCTGCCAAGATTTATTGGAGGCATCCAATGATTTTTTAACTCTGTCCCACCTCCACAGAGGAATCTCTAGCACCTGGATTACCATTATTCCTAAAAAAGAGGTTCCAGTGACTTTTGGAGACTACAGACCAATTAGCCTTTCCAATGTGACTAATAAGATCTTTTCAAAAATTCTAATGGAAAGAGTCTTAAACCTTTGATGCCTAAATTAATATCACCAAACCAGACAGCTTTTCTCAAATATAGAGACATTTCTGACAATGTAATTTATTTGAAAGAAATGTTTAGATTTTTGAATAGGAAATCAAGGGACCCTAACTGTATACTTAAGTTAGACTTAATGAAGGCATTTGATAGGGTCAGTTGGAAATTCCTAAAAGCAATTCTCCATAAGTTTAGTTTCAGAGACAATTTTATTCATTGCATTATTAAAAACTTATCTGATGCTTGGTTCTCAGTGTTGATAAATGGAAAACCTTATGGTTACTTTCCTGCATCTAGAGGAATAAAACAAGGTGACCCACTGTCACCTTTCCTTTTCAACATCTTCTCAGAGGCCTTTACTAGGAGCCTATCTTATGTTTTTGAATCTGGTGCTCTTCAATACTTTTCACTCCCCAGAAACACCATCAATATTCCTCACCTAAGCTATGCTGATGACACTGTCATATTCTTCTCAGCCTCTAGGTCCTATCTAATTAAAATGAAGGCATTTTTAGTAAAATTTGAAGAAACCTCAGGTCAAAAAATTAACTTTGAAAAAGGTGAATTTTACCTTAGCTCTAAGGCCACTGAGAACAAGCAAAGACAGGTTAAACAAATAATGGGTATGAAACCAGGTAAACTGCCTTTCAAATACTTAGGGGTACAAATCTTCAGTGGCAGGAACCTGAATATTCATTATCAGTCAATACTTGAAATGATTGATAGAAGAATCCTGAACTGGAAAAATGTATGGCTCTCAACAGGAGGCAAATTGACACTCATTCAATCTTGTCTCCTGTCTATGTCCCAACATGTCTGGGCTGTAATGGAGCCAACAAACTGGATCATAAAAAAAATAGAAAGAAGATTGGCTATTTTTTTTATGGGGCACTAATGATTCAGGTCCTAAAAAGTCTTGGAAAAAATGGAGGTCTATCTGCTGTCCTATCACTGAAAATGGGTTGGGGATCAGATCCCTGACTGAAAAAATTCAAGCTTTCTCCTGCAAGCTCTGGTGGAAGTTACAAATAGGCAATGCTCCCTGGACATCCTTCCTAGCCTCTCTACCTTCCACATATAGAAACTCCCAGAATTGGAAAAGGATATGTGTTATCACCCCCTTTGCTGAGCAACACTCCAAAGTAATTTTAGGAGAAGGAAAATGCAACTTTTGGTCATCCAACTGGACAGACCATGGACCTCTGATTGACTTATATAATCCATCCATCCCTTCTATACTCAGCATGTCAGTGGCAGAATTTGTGACTGACAGACAATCAATCTTGCCCCTGTTACAGCTTGTTCTTCCATCATCTGTCATCCCCATAATTACAAATGTTGTCATCCACCACCACAGGGAAGATAAACTTATATGGAAACTGGAGACAACTGGAAAGTTCACAATCAAATCAGCATATTCCAGTCTGAGAGTGAAATTAGGTACTTTTCCTGTTCTCCAAAATATTTGGAATTCCTTCACTCAGAAAAAACTCTCTGTATTTATGTGGAAACTGATGAATTGTCTGTTGCCCTTTGATGACATTCTAAGACAATTTGGTTTTCAGAATGCCTCCAAGTGCTGTTTCTACAATAACTTTGATTCTCTTCATCATTTCTATAATGATTGCCATATAGCTATAGATATTTGGAAACATATGCATTTCTTATTTGGCTCTCTGCATTTTTCTAGCACTAATTTGTGGGACATACTTGCTACCAACTGGTCTTTTATAGGTCTATCTAAGGTGCATAATAGGTTGAATCATAGTGCTCCTATCATGGTCTGTTGGATTTTGTGGAAAGCGAGAAATAGAAATATTTTTGACAATATCCCACTAGATATTGACACAATGAAAAAAGAACTCCACCAATCCATCTATTTGTCTTTTATCAAAAAGCCTATGTTTCTTCACAACTCAGTTGACAGAGAGCTTTCTGAGCAAGGTTGTATTCCGCCCCTATATATTCCTCCAAAGCCCAACATCTCTTCTATAGCTTGGTTAAAACCACTGTCAGGGTTTAAGATAAACACAGATGCTTCATGGAAACATAACCAGGCAGGGATAGCATGGATCATGAGGGGTTCCCAGGGGGAATTCTTTAAAGCTGAAACCTCCTTTATTCAATCTTTTTCACCACTGCATGCTGAGTCATGTGGCATTAGAAATGCAATTAGATGTGCACTGGCTTTACATATGAGTCCCATTTGCATAGAGTCTGACTGCCTACATGCTTTATCAATGATTACAAAACCTGAGTCTTGGTATTGGAAACTCTACAATGGTTTAGATGAAATACAGTCTCTGCTTGACTCAGGTTTACTTATGCATATTTTGAGGGAGGGTAATCAGCCTGCTGATGCCCTCTCAAAATGGGCCTACTCTGCTAAATGCTCTCAGAAATTTACTTGGCTTACTCTACCTTCTGTAGTGAAAAGCCTAATAACTCTTGATGCTCAGATGATTCCCTTCATAAGGGTCTCTGAAAATTTGGCCTGATATTGCTAATCCCTTTTACTGTTTATACATGCAGGTCTCACAACTTCTCAAATCATGGTGCTAACTGGAGCCTCTCCCAACTACTCAACCACTGGAATGCTTACTGAGCAACAACATGCACTGGCTCTAACAAGGCTGGAAGGGGACACCCCTCACTCTTAGTTGTTCCCACCTGTTTATGTTTTTGTCTACTCCTATAGGTCACTAAGCTAATGCCAACTTGTGTTTTGTTTAACAATTCGCTAATAGGCTTTAGTTTAGGTGACCTAATTGGATAGTATCTTATTTCTTTATTCTTTTGAGGAGCAGATTTCATGATTCTGGGAACTTAGATTTCCTTAGCCTATTTAGGAGATGTAAAATTTTATCATCTTTGGCTTTTGGTTAGGGGAGCCTAATATACTTCCCCCACCTTTTATAGGTGTTTTAAAAAAAATATTAAACCAGAAAGTGGGATAGAAAATCCCCTTGAATAATTCCTCTGCTAGGTTTAAAAAATCCATTTTATTTGCCATTTACAAGAATGATTAAGTAGGCATCTCTCAATTTTTCATAATATTATATACAAATGCAAACTGATTAGGAGAAATAATTTTATGCATAAGAGGCTTCAGTCTCTCCATACAAATATTTGAAATTTTTTTGTTTATACAGTTAGAGAGACTTATTGGTATGAAATCACTAAAAGAAGTAATCACTTCGTTTTTGGTAACAAGGTCACAATATTTAACAACATTTAAAATCTGTATTTTTGAGGAAATCATAAAATCTGTAACAACATTTAAAAGATCCTCGATAATATCCTATGTTTTTGTGAAGAATTTAGTGGAAAGCCCATCAAGACCTGGGCTACTGTTTTTATTGAGACTAAAAACAGTTTCTTTCAATTCTTCAATAGTGACTGGTTTGATAAGCTATATGTTATCTTCATCAGTAATCAATTTGGGAATTTGGCTAAGAAAATGGTCATGATATTGGCCATTCGGATGACAATGTGGTTCAGAAAGAAGACCAGAAAAAAAGTTAACAACATCACTCTCAATATTAGTTATATTGTCTAGCCAGATTCCATTGGAATCCCGAATTTAAGCGACACTTAAACCACTTATTTTTCCTTAACTGATTTATGAAAATAGTATGTGTTATCATCTCCCTCCTTGAGCCAGTTGATTCTAGATTTCTGCTTCTATAATTTTTGTTGCTCTTTGAGTGATCTGAGATGAATAGCTTTTCGTTTTTTGAGTTGGATAAGCTCATGAATTGAGTTATCTGAATCAAAAATTATTTCTTGAACCCTAGCAGCCTCAGCAACTTCAGTAACATTAGTCTCTATGTTGTCAAAAACATGCTTGTTCCAGGTTTTGATGTTAATTTTGAGTCTGTGCAATTTAAGAATGAAATCTAAATGCCAGACTCAGTTAGAGGTAGATTCCAGTCATTAGCAATTTATGACATAAATTCTTCTCTATTAAACCATGCATTAACAAATCAAAATGATCTTGGTGCTGATGGGATATTGCTACCTACCATGACAAGCAATGGGGCATGATCATAGTTTGCCTACTCAAAACTTGGACAAAGAAGGATGGAAATTTCATCATCCAGTTTTAAGAGGAAAGTCCCCTATCCAGGTTTTGAGTGGTAGCATGCATTAACCAATTGTTATACCATGTGAAAAGGTTCCCAATTGTATTAATATCCAGCAATGCATTAGTTGAAATAAATTGATGAAATCAGACATGCTTCTACTTCTAGGTCTAGTAGGATCCCTATATTATATTGATGATTTTATTTTTTTAGAATTACCAATTAGAAAAGAATCAGTCAAATTCATAGCAGATACATAATTCCATAAAAAATGCGTTCCTGGAACTGTCCTCAATCCAGATACAAAAATGCCTTCTATGGAAGCTTTAAGTCTACGGCTAAAAATATCCACTACTAAGAATTTGAGATGATCAAGTTGTGGAGTAGTGCTAATCTGGTTGTTCCACATTAACCAAATATTTCCACTACCGGAGCATAAAGTGTAATTTCCTTCTGAAAATGTCCCAATTTTTACTCTCATGCCATGATTTAGTAAGGAGTAAAAGCTCAATGAAAATAAAAGATCCGTAATTATTGTTGGATTATGGACTAAATCCAATGTAATTTCTAATTACATATTTGTTGCTAAGTGTTTAGGAACCTGAAGGGTCACACACAATAGAACAAGTTATTGGGTATAATGGATTAATAATGTTATTAATTCATGAAGGTTAATAAGCAATTGAATAGGGACTTGTAACGTTTGACGTTACGAATTCATGGTGATGAATTCAGCATTAAGTCACTGCTTCTCAATGACTATAAAATAGCCATAGTCAGGTTCATCTAAATATTAGTTGAAGTACAACAATATTAGAAATCAGTTCTATATGGTTGCTTTTAGATGAATGGAGCTGGCACGTTCAACTGACTTTCCCAATAGTCGAGTTCGTGTGGATACGGTCAGAGGTCGGACCATTTGTGCGACTAAAGATCGACTTCAATCGGTATAGCATTCTTCACTAATATTAAGGATTCGACAATCCGGTATGTCATTTACGCATTACATATATCATGATCCTGGCAATTTAGTATCATAGAATACTAACAGTGGTATCAAGAGCTTGTGTGATATTCATGCGTTTTGCTGATATACGTGGATTACATGTGATGTTGTAAATCATGTTTTGATTTTGTGTATCATTCCGTAATATTTTGTTTTTGATGATATGCATGCTATAATTTTCATATTATTAATAAGATTAATTACATGGTAAATTCGTGCATATGTTAAGAAAAACAAAATAAGTGTTAATTCTTTTCAAAGAAATTGAATTTATATAGTTTCAAGAACAATCAAAGTATTTTTCTTGAGAAGAAGATGTTTTTCTAAATTTGAAAGGTTTGGTTTCTAAAGATTGTCTGCTTATAATTTCATAAGATGAAATTTAGTTTTATTAATCTACCTAACCTTTAATCAAAGAGTTGATGGTTTGAAGTCTAATTTGATTTGTGAAAACGGTGGAATTGGATTTCGGAATTTCGATTAATACAAGAGAAACAAGATCATGAACAAGAGTTGTTTATGAGATTTTGTTTGAAATGTTTGGGGATTTGCAATTGAATTAAATATGATTTGATTCAATTTTTCTCACTTCTTTGTCTACTGAGGGTTTCACTGTCGTTCCGGAAAAGTATTGTAAACATTTGAGCATATGGTGGTATTGTCCAAAATATTGGATGCGACAGGTAGAATAGTTCTGTCAGCGCAACGCCAAGTTGATCGTCAGGGAATGGTAGATGGCCGTGACTTCTTTAGAAGTAGGCCTGAAATGAATTTGTTTCATGATTCCATTAAAACCCCTATATCTCTCAGATATTCCAAAATGACCCCAGAAACTTTACATTTTCAGAAAATGTGAGAACCAAAGAATTGATAATGCAATTAATGACTGATTAATTGTTAGCATATTTTATCCCCCACCTTAAGTTTCCTTGAATGTTTAATATGATAAACGTTTTTTTTTTGTTTTAGAAATGGTTTCTGAAATTAAGGCATCAACTAATTGATTATAAATTACTTTTAATTGCATTAATGAGCAATTAAGTGCATAGAAAACTTTGTTTGATGAAACAATGTGATATATATTTGAATAATCTCAATAAGTTTAAAGAGTTTAAATTAAATTAGTTAAATATGTTTGTAATATATAATCAGTTTGAATAAATAAGGAGAGATAAATTGTTTATTTGCTTATTTATTCAAATCACTTTGTATTGTTAGCAATTAATATGATTAATTGAGTTTTAATTTGATTAATTTAGCAATGCAAGTGAGACGTTACATATGTTATATAATCAATGAGATTAATTTTATTTTAATTTGATTAAACATATGTAATCCAATTGATGTGATTAGTTGGATAGTATAACTGAATGAATTGATGAAGATTGATTTAGTTTCAATATGATTGAAATCTAATTAATGAGATTAATTGGACGATTTCAATTTGTATGACGTTACATATGTTATATCAGTTAATAGGATTAATTGGGACTCCTGAATATAGTAATCAATAAAATTAATATGATTAATTGAATTGTACCAATTGTTGACACAACATGAATAATGTGATTATTTGAGTGTTAATAAAATTAATGTGATTAATTGGATAGTATCAATTGGTTGTGCATATGTTTTACAAATAATGTGATTATTTGATACCACAATGAAATTAATATAATTAATTTAATTGTACCACTTGCTGATACTACATGAATAATGTGATTATTTGAGTGTTAATAAAATTAATGTGATTAATTGAATAGTATCAATTGGTTGTGCATATGTTTGACAAATAATGTGATTATTTGAAATCAATAAAATTAATGTGATTAATTGAATAGTATCAATTGATTGTGCATATGTTTGACAAATAATGTGATTATTTGAAATCAATAAAATTAATTGAGTGGATTGAACCAATTGGTTATACAACTATTACATGCATAAATAATGAGATTATTTGATTAAAGTAAAGTTGATGTAACTAATTGATACCAAAAAAAAAAAAATTGGTTGCACACATGTTTCACAAATAATTTAATTATTTGACTTAATTGAAATTAATGTGATTAATTGAAAAGTGCCACTGGTTGGTTCTATTATATTATTTGAATATAATATAATTAATATGGTTAATTGGTTTTACCAGTTGGTTACGACATGTGTTATCTACTAATGTAATTATAAAGAATATAAATGATTTTTTATTGAATAAATAGAAGGGAGTAAAATGTTTATATATTTTATTCGTTCAATAATAGTATCATTTTTATTATATGATAATATGATTATTTCAAAGTCCCTCACTTAATATTAAATCATGAATTGTTGCCTTCCATTATTGGTGGTATCAAATAAATTTGTTGTTGGTTTGACTTGTTGGGCATACCCAAGGTTACTCCACCGATATCATAATTTGTGCCATTTAAATTTGATTTGTGAATAATGGGTTCGATTTAACAAAACATTTGATTTGTTGGGTATACCCAAGGTCGAATGGTTTTGAGGCAAGTATCTAGGATTTATAAGGATTTTGTCATAATGGATGAAATGTTCATACTGGATAAAGATTTAAGAGTAACTTTTTAGTAATATCCAATACAAATTCTGTCTAAGGAGGCTGGCGATTTTAAGCGGGACCATTTGTGACCCCTCCAAAAGCCTATCCTGGGAATTTTGAGGAATTTCTAAAGTAAAAAAATCTGTTATATCGTGATTATGACAAAATAAGATATTTTGATATCTAAAATGTTATAATTGGTAAAGTGTTACCTACCTAGTTGAGGTTATTGTGGTTTGTTGGGCATACCCAAGGTCATAATAGCTGAGATTTGGATCCTATCCTACTATGAATTTATATGTAAATTCTCGAAGTCAAAATTGAGGGATATTGACTTGGATAAAATAGTGGGAACAAAACTAAAATGGAGAGATGTCATTTATTTTTAGTTTTGTCTATGTGCTGGATAATTTATTTTCTTACGTTTGTTATTGTAGAAATGTCTTCCAATTTGAAACTGCATAATGTACTTCTTGAGAATAAGCTCACTGGTTCAAATTTAATTGAATGGATTCAAGCGCTTAAAATAGTTTTAAGGCTTGAGAATATCGCTTACGTCCTTGATAACCATATCCCTGATGCTCCTTCTGATGAGGCTGATCAAGCAGTCAAAGATGCATTTTGGAAGCATTTTGATGATTCTGAAAATGCTTGTTGTCTTATGTTAGCCTCAATGAGCTTTGAGCTACAAAAGCAATATGAGGACACGACTGCTTATGGAATGCTTATGCATCTTAGATCTTTGTATCTTAAAAAGGCTAGAAATGAGAGATATGACATTTCTCAGGAGCTTTTTCGATCAAAGATGGTTGAGGGGTCAGCTGTATCGTCTCATGTGTTGAAGATGATAAGCCTCATTGAGAGTTTGGAATCATTGGGATTTGTATTGCCAAATCAGTTAAGTGTTGACTTGATTTTGCAATCACTTCCTGATAGTTTCTCTAACTTTGTGGTGAACTTTAACATGGATGATGTTGATGTTACCACTCTGTCTCACTTGCTGAATATGTTGATTACAGCAGAGGAGTATATTAAGCATGATGAGGGAAATGTGTTATTGGTTGAACCTCTTTCCAATAAAAAAGAGTAAGCTTAAGAAAGCTATGGACAGAAAGGCTAAGGGCAATTGTTTCCACTGTGGTCAAGATGGACATTGGAAAAGAAATTGCAAGGAATATCTTAATATCGTGAAGGAGAAGAAACTTAGAGAAGTTTCTACTTCAGGTATATGTGGATTGAATAAATCTTATACTTTTAAAATTTGGGTATTTGATGCCCGTTCTCATATTTTTGAAATATGTAGGACCAATGAAAGAGTAAAAGATTGGGCGATGAAGAAATGGACCTACTATGGAGCAATTGTTGCTACTTAAATTATAGGAACATTAAGTATTTCTTCGCTACATGGATTATATGAATTCATTATTTATTTTTTTTATAACATTTCTTTCGAAGAATGTTCTATCTTCCAATTCATGTTGAATTTGGATAATTTCACAATTAAGAATAATTGTTGTTCTTTTAATGTGTTATTTAACAATAAAATTTGAATTTCAGGAATAGATCCTATTTCAATTAGAGCACACAGATATTCAAAGATAATAGATTAGAAAAGCTATCCTATGATAAAGTAGAACTATAAACTAGAATGTATGCAATTGCATAAAATGCATGGTTTTTAAGTTATTGATTGAGAATCATTAACGTTGCATATATTGTTTATTGACCTATACAACCTTCAAGTGGGAGGGTAAAGTATTCTACTAAGTACTAAAGTCTAATGCATGTTGATGGATGCAGACTTATGTAAAAAATAGGATGATTTTCTTTTTCCTTTACTTCAAAATGGTCATAAGTATTTATTGGAATACTTTTCTAAATTCGTTTGAATTTAGAAATATAAAATTTGAAGTACGAGATTATCTGATTGAACTATATTTTTAATATTGTTCATTTAACCTCAGTCGTGTAATTTTTCTAACCATTTTATATATGTATTAATGTTATGTCACTCATATTTTCAATCATGTGATTTTGAGGTTGTTCAGAGAACAAGATCTAGTTTGTTATGAAATATTTTAGAATAAATTGTTTATTTTAAAATATTTAGTGGGAGAAAGATAACTTACAGAAGTTATTAAACCACAAACTAGTAGTCAAAAATATGTTTGAATGGTACTTATATGATAAGTTTTGCTTATATGATGATAAGTACATAGAACTTACAGAAGTTTTAAACCACTAACCTAGAACCAAAATTTGATTTATGGAACTTATATGATAAGTCATTTATGTATACAAGATTTACTTATATGATACGTTATGAGTATACACGAGTTAAGTGGGAGTAACATGGTATTTTCTATACAATTAATACATATAAGAAATGTTTTACCTATCCTTAAGTACGTTAAGGATGTAAATAGTAATTTCTCGATGAAATGGTAAACCCGTAGTGTTTCTAGTGTTTAAGGTTTATGTCAATGTAATGATGTGCATAACGGTATCTGATGCTTCCGCTGATTAGTCATGCACATTTTACAATGAGACATATCGAGTGTTTTGTGTTATGAATAACACTAATACATTTTCGATGATTCTCAAATGTTGAGAAAGAAGTGTGAAACACAAATTCATTCTATGGTTCTCAAGTGTTGAGACATGTGAATCACTACTTCATCCAATGATTCCCAAGTGTTGAGAAGTATGAAACACTATTTCATTATGATGAAATTTTAAGTACTTGAGAAGTACAAGAGGGTGAATTAAAATACTAGTGACATGTATTGTTTGAGAGGTACGAGAAATGAGTTTTTGATTCATGAGATTACTTGAATCATGGAATATGACATTTATAAATTATCCTATATGCACATATGATATGACAATTTTATCGTTTTTATTACATGTACTAGGCTACTATTAAAAATGATAAAGTCCTTAGAATAATATGATTGTTATTCTTAAAAATTCTCTAGTCATGGTATTAACAATAATAAGGGAATTGTTATTACGGATAGACTAGCATGTATGGTGATACAAGAGTGAGCTATTGGAGAATATCTCATTGGAATGACCATTTAAAGATTTACATAAGGTTAAAACTTTTTAGTGCTGATGGAAATTCTTTGTATGACAGTAGTGTAAGGAAATCCTTTGACTTGAAATCATAAAGAGTATAATTTGTGTGGATAGTTGTGCTTTGGTCCTTCTCATCTTTTGTCGTAACTGACTCTGCGTATGGTTGGACTGGGTATAACAAGAAGCATAAATTGATATTTTATGATTGATATAGGATTCACCACTCCAGTGGGAGAGTATATCCTAGAGATGACCACTTGTTGGAATATCAACTCGAAATGTTTGCAAACGGTCTAATAAAGTTAGAAAGTTCTAATTTTATTTAGAGGGAGTTGAATTCTGGAGCAAGAAAACATCGGTACTTTAAAGAGTTGGCACAATACCTTACTCTTGTACTGATAAAGGATATAGTGTGGTGAAAGGATATTATTACATGGAATCTGATTCATGGATAGGTGAAGTCGATCATTTGATTTATTTCTAAATACTTGGGTGGTCATGATGCCTGGCTAGAGGCCAATCTTGATCTATAAATATGATGATAAGTTAAGTTGTTAATTTGATCAGTATTAGAAATACCACGACTAAATATTGTCTTTAGTCCAAGTGGGAGTTTGTTGGATTATGGACTAAATCCAATGTAATTTCTAATTACATATTTGTTGTTAAGTGTTTAGGAACCTGAAGGGTCACACACAATAGAACAAGTTATTGGGTATAATGGATTAATAATGTTATTAATTCATGAAGGTTAATAAGCAATTGAATAGGGACTTGTAACGTTTGACGTTACGAATTCATGGTGATGAATTCAGCATTAAGTCATTGCTTCTAAATGCTTATAAAATAGCCATAGTCAGGTTCATCTAAATATCAGTTGAAGTACAACAATATTAGAAATCAGTTCTATATGGTTGCTTTTAGATGAATGGAGCTGGCACGTTAAACTGATTTTCCCAATAATCGAGTTCGTGTGGATACCGTCAGAGGTCGGACCATTTGTGCGACTAAAGATCGACTTCAATCGGTATAGCATTCTTCACGAATATTAAGGATTCGACAATCCGGTATGTCATTTACGCATTACATATATCATGATCCTGGCAATTTAGTATCATAGAATACTAACAATTATGTCATGGATTTTCATTTTTTTAGACAATGAAAATCCACAAGTTTAACCAAATATGATAAAAAATCTGTAATTATGTTCATGCCATATATTATAAAAATATATATTCGCGTCTATCAACGTAATATATTATGTTCAACTTGTATCGGTGGTTCAAACCTAAAATTATGTTGTTAAATGATAATTTGTAGCATCATTTAGTAATATTATTGATGCTTAACATTATCATATTAGTGTGTCGGATACAATTTATAAAGCATTTTCGAACGTATATTTAGTCGCGCGGGATGACCAATCTAATTATTTAAACCGTAATAAGAGATTTGAATTTAGAAAAGATTATTTCCCAAAAACTCCTCCATCTTTGATAGGATCGAATTCAATGAACCATCCTGCCACATGTCACAGTCAATATGCCTTTAATAAATAAAACTATTAGATTGACGATGATAATCAAGTTTTTAAGTTTAAAGACCTTTAGCAGACATCCTTTTCATATCATATGTAAATTTGTGCACAATCAACATAAATTTTATATATATATATTAATCTAATAATAACTATTTCAAATATACATGCTGCTATTTTTTTCCTTTTTAAAAAGGTATCAACTTTGAGAAACCTACTATATATTATGATCCTCATTATATAGAGGATAGAAACAGACTAACTAAAATAGTTATCAGCTAACTATAGTTTAGGAAAAACAATGTAAATTGGGCATGAAAGTGTGAACATTAGGAGGTCAAATCGGTCAAGATCAACACAATTGACTGGTCAACACAATTGACTGAACGTGTATGCATGAAGGTCGGAGCATAAAGAGTTCAACTTGATCAAGGTCAACATAATTGACTGGAGCTAAGAAAAACCGAGTTAGGATTCCTTCAGCCCCTCGAGATGAGCATTTGGTGGAGTACAAAATCCCATCTTGAACAACAAGTGAAAGCGCTGGCAGGTAGAAGTAATTTTGTGTCGGTGAATTTGGCAGTTAGTTACCACGGGGTTTTTATCATACATTTTTTTTATCATTCATAAATTTACAAAAATATTTCTAAAACTAACTGAACAAACGGTCAAATTTAGTCTAGAAATTGTACAATTCTGAAATGTTGGTTACTAAGAATTAATCATGTTGAGCCTATAAGAGAGAATAATAGTCTTGTCATTCATGGCAAAGGTTTCTGTAACTTCTGGAAGTCCAATTGGACTGGAGAGGGGCCACTTGAAGACCATTTCTTACCCGGCCTCACATCCATCCCCATTACCTGCTCAGTTGCTGATTTCATTAACAACAGGCCAATGTACTTACCTGAACTACAGGGAGCTGTCTCCAGTACCATTTTTCAGAAATTATCAACCTCAGTTACTTACCCTCACAGAGAAGACAGATTGGTGTGGAAACCTTCACCTAATGGCTCTTTTTCATTTAAGAGTGCATACCATATTTTCCAACCTTACAAACAATCCTCTCCCTCTCTGGCAAAATTATGGAGCATTAAGGTACCAAAAAAGATTCTTTTCTTTTGTTGGAGGCTGTTTAATTGCCTTTTACCTTTTGATGAAGTTCTGCTTTACTTTGGTTTTACACTGGCCTCCAAATGTCCCTTCTACAATGCCTCAGATACCATAGACCATTTTTTTTAACTCATGTAGCATGGCCAGTTCAATCTGGACATCTATGTTGGCCACTGTAGGGGTGAGAGATATTCATTATGACTCTATATGGGATAAACTATCCTATTATCTTACATATACAGGCTTATCAAGTTTTCAGGCTAAACTGATAAGAATGTTATGTACTATAATAGTTTGGTGTCTCTGGAAAGCAAGAAATAGGTTTATCTTTGAAGAAATTAAACCTTGCAGATCCTTTATTATCATAAAAATCAAACACCTCATACACCTTTCTTTGGCTGCACACACTGTCAGTATATCACAACAATTTGATCTTCAGCTGGCCACACAGGCACACATTCCTCACACTATAAAACCTCCTAGACCAAGACCTAAGTTAGTCTCATGGTCCAGACCTGTAGTTGGTTTTAAAATGAATGTGGATGCTGCTTTCAAAGAGCATCTTTGTGGCATTGGTTTTGTGCTCAGAGATTCAGAAGGAAACTTCATAGCAGCTGGTACCACTTTCACAGCTGCCTCATCACCACTGGAAGTAGAAATTAAGGCAATCAGAGTTGGTTACCATTTTGGAGCATTTTATGGCCACAACTACATCTGTATTGAATCAGAGTCCTTGAATGGAATTTCAATGGTACTAAATCCCATCACTGCCCATTGGAAACTTTTCCAACTAGCTGACTCACTTCACCAGTTGATCAAAGTTCCAAACTTCATACTCTCAAACAGGGCAATCAGTTGGCTGATGCACTCTCCAAAATGGTTCTAGATCAGAAGACATCTTCAGTTTTCAGCTGGGATACACTCCCTCCTCACATCAAATTCATCTGTTTGTTGGACAAGGCAGGACTGCCCTCCATAAGGATATAATGCAGAAGCTGCTGATCAAGTCATCACAGGACTACTTATTTTAATTCTTGTCTTATGTTCATATTCACAATAGACCTTCACTGTTAATTACTATGGTGCTGCCTTGAGTTTTGTTTAACAATTCTCTAACAAGTTTCATGGTATTTTTCAGTTTTTAGGTTAACATAGCATAGGTATTAACCTATTTTTGGAAGCACTTAGGTGCTTTAGGATCTCCTCTTGTAATCTTGGCAGCTTCTTCAAGCTGCTCTCAATTTTTGTCCATTTATGGCAAAGGCTTGGGAGGCCTAATAATATTCTCCCCACCATTGGTGGCTTAATTTTTTTAAAAAAAAGAGTCTAAAATTGGATACTTTTCCCAATATCAGGTCCATTTTTGCATTTTATTCTTTAGGATACGTATTTCTATCAATGTGAGATATAAGGTGAAATGTTGATCAAATAATTTACCTTATATAATGCGAAGTAAAAATGTCAAAACATACCTCTAAGGCTCTAAGCAATAGTAGTAGTAATTTTTTAAAAAAAATTTAAATCACCTATTGGTTGGGGGGAATTCATTTAGGATCCCCATGCCTATGCAAAATGGTGCTAAATAAGCAAATAACCTTCTCAGAGGGATCAAAGCACTTGGCTTTCAAAAAATAAAGTATAGGGCTAAAAACTATGCTACCTATTCATATTCAAAAAAGAGGAGATCAATGGGTCGAAAAAACTAGTGGTCACAACATCAAACTTAGCGAGCAACTTAGTGATCGTCAAGACGAAACACAATTTAGCCAACCAAGAGTGTTAATGACTACCAGTAAACCACAATTGACCAATCCTCACGTATGAGTACATATGCTACAATACTTGGGCTGCCTGTGACGAAATTTCAGAGGAGGATTTGCTTTTGTCTGTGATTATTGCTGGTTGCTGCTAGTTCCTCCCCTCCAGACTCAGAGAGAGATGTCTCTCTGAGCTGTGTACCTGTAATGAAAAGAAAAAACAGTGATTGAATCCAATTAATTGAGCATTTATCTATTATGTCTTAGGTTTAGAATTCCAATTGCATCAAGGGACAGTATGCCCTTTAAAATAGTAGCGGCCTCCTGTAAAGTCATATTTCCAGAGAGGTTTAATTTTGCACTGTGTTTTGCTAGGCAATCAGCAGCACAATTAGCCTCTCTAAAGATATGGTGTACAGTTAGTCCTAGTGCATGCATAGTTTGACAGATACTAAAGCACTTCCAGTCAACGAACATGGGGAAAAAAATCCCTTTTAGGGCAAGTAAACTGTCTGTCTCAATTGTAGAAGGTGCACCCAGTGTAAGACCTATTTAGAATCCCAATTTTATAGCTAGTAACTCACCATGTAATGGGGAGAGAGAGAAAACTGATTTCATAGACATGAGCAGTACAGTTCCATCAAAGTTTCTAGCAATAACTCCCAGACCAGATATGTGTGTAGTAAGAAAGGATGCATCTACATTTATTTTTATTCCATGCTCAGGATACTTCCACATAACTACATGCAATATTTTTGGTCTCTTCCTCTTAAGGTATGGAACTAGACCAATATTTTGGTGTTTTAATGCATTTCCAGCCAGGGGGAAAGCACTAAATACCAAATGTGCATATTTAATGATGATTTGAAATGTTCCTAAACGGCTTTGAGTGCGATTGTTAAACAGACAATCATTTCTCTTGAACCATATATACCATAGAGCAATCATCATACAGCCCTAGTGATAGTTTTGGAGGGTTCTCTAAAGTTTGCATAAAAGGAGATCATGTGTTTGAAAGATCTGAAAGTTGGTGCAGGAATATCCAATAAACAATGCACATAGTTCAGAATAAGCATATTTGAGGAGCACTGGTTGAAACAATGGTTTATTGTATCCATATTTGGACAGAAGGGGCACTTGGAGGGTAAATGAAAACCAAATTTAAGTAAATTATCATCAAAAGGAAGCAGTCTATTATACATTCTCCATATAAATATAAAGATATGTTTGGGGACTCTGTTTAACCATACATGTGCTAAATTATGGTCTTGTCTAGTGGTTATGAGTACCTTGTAAGCTGATTTTACAGAGAACTCCCATGTTGAAGAAGGACACCATATAAGCATGTCATCATGCTGGTGCTGCGAAGATACTTCCTGCAAGGATGTTAAAAAATGGTAGCCAGTAAAGGCTCCAAGGTAGGTAAGTACAGATCCTTGTAAGCACCGAATTGAGCCATTGTTAGTGAAGGGTAGGGCAATGTATCAAGATCAACATTATATGCTAAGATGACGAAACCAGACCAGTTTGCATCCCAAAAGGGAGAGGCTCCATTCCCAAGAATGACCTTTGAATTTGTGTTGGCAAATTCTGTTATTGAACAAATCCTTCTCCAAGTATGAGAGGACATATAGGAAGAAGGTAGGGACCATAAAAAAAGCTGACCAGATTGTGTTATTAATCTGGAGCTTCCACCAGAGTTTGCATGAAAAGGATTGAATTACAGCTCTGATATCCCGGAGACCTAATCAATTTGTTGAGGTAGGAATGGCCATCTTAGACCATTTCCTCCAAACCATTTTCTGGCCAGCTTCTGTTTCTCCCCAAAAGAATTTAGCTGCCATTCTCTCCATTTTTCTTATGACTGTTAATGGTGGTTGGAGGACTACAAATACATGGGTGGGGATTGAGATGAAAACATGGTTCAACAGCACTAGCCTCCCTGCTGCTGTCAACCATCTGTTTTTCCAGTTTGAAAAGGAGTTCTCCATCCTCTCTAAGAGGGACTGATAGTAGATAATCTTATTTCTCCCTGTGAACACTGGAACCCCAAGGTAAATGAATGGCATCTGCCCTAGTTTCATCCATGTGTTCCTTCTGATTAACCTGACTAAACTACAGGTGGCCTTCACATTCACATAAAACTCTGACTTAGAGTAATTAACTCTCTGCCTAAGCTCATTTCATATGATTTCAACACCATTAGAAATCTGAAAAGGTTTTTTTTGGTTGCTGCCAAGAAAATTGTTGAATCATCAGCATACATAAGGTGTCACAACTGCTCCACACCTCTTGGCATTCTGAATCCTATTAGGTACTGGGTGGAAAGAAGGTGTTTCAGTCCTCTACTCATTGTTTTAGAGACCGGATTATATAGGAAAGAGGATAGAGGATCCCCCTGTTTAATGCCCCTATTTGCACCAAAATAACCGGTGGCAATGACATTAATGAGTATTGAAAAGGAGGCTGAGGTGATGTTCTGTACAATAACCTTAACAATATGGCCATGGAATCCAAAGTGGAGCAAAACTGAATTAAGAAAAGATCTTGACACCATGTCGAAAGCTTTTTGCATATCCAGTTTAATAATTACATTTTTGTGTTGAGGATTCTTGTTGAGTAATATGACCATCTCTTGCATTTGTATTGTGTTGTCAGAGATGTCTCTTCCTTTGAGGAAGACAGATTGTTCCACAGATGTCAACTTTGGCATAAGTGGTTTAACCCTCTCCACTATAATCTTTGAATAAATTTTATTAATAAAATTGGAGAGGCTTATTAGCCTGAATTGTGAGAAGAAGCTGGGATTTTTGATCTTTGGTATTAAAGTTAGCCATGTACTTGATATGGCCCTGGCAATTGAGCTCCCTCTAAGAACTCATTTGTAGACTCTGAAAGATCATTTTTGATGATATCCCAACAATGTGTGAAGAACAGACCAAAGTATCCATCGGGACCTGGTGCTCCTTCTTTATTAAGAGAATTTCAATTCCTGGAGATCCAATGGACTCAACAAGTTTTGATTTTCTTCCTCTGTGATTAGCTTAGGAATAACACTCATATAGAATTCCAGGAAATTTCCAGTTTTATCTGATTCAGACTCATTGAGGAGATTGTTAAAAAATTTAACACCTTCATCCTGGATCTGAACTGGATCAGTTGTCCACTGGCCATTCTCTAGCTTGATTTTATTGATCTTATTCCTGCATCTTTTTTCTTTTACTGCATTATGGAAAAAGCTAGTGTTTGCATCACTCTCTTTCAACCATTTCAAACTGGATTTCTGTTTCCAGAATGTTGTTAGCTCAGATTGAGCTCTAATCAGCAGTTCAGTATGTTTATTGAGTTCTATGAGGACATGATCTAGGCCTGAGGTCTCATATTGTATCTCACAGTGAGCTACCTTCTCTTCAGCCTGTTTGAGGTTTTGGTTGACATCACTAAAGGAAACCTTGATCCAATATCTTAATGTCAGCTTCAACCTTTTCAATTTGGCTACCATTTTCCTCATACCATGTTCATCACACCCGGCCTCCCAGCATTGTGCAACAGTGGAATTAAAGTCCTCTCTAGTGGTCCACATATGCTGGAATCTAAAGGGCTTTAGAGAGTTTGTTTCAGAAGTCTGAATAGTGAGTAGCAGAGGATTGTGGTCTGAGGTTGTTCTACTCAGAACCTGGACATAGCTATTTGGGTACTGCTGCATTCATTCTAGGTTGCTCATAGCTCTATCAAGTCTCTGTAATAAAAGATCCTCTTTGGATCTTTTATTGGACCAGGTAAACCTATTGCCTATAGTTGGTATTTCTGTCAAACCTAAGGTACTGATCATTGCATTAAACTCCCCCATACTAGCTAAAGTAGGTCTTTTTGTACCTCTTCTCTCAGTCACAGAGGTTACTGTGTTGAAATCTCCAACATAGACTGTTGGTGCCAATGGCAATCCTAAAAGATTTTTCCATAGGTCTCTCCTAAGTATCATTGTGATTTTTGCGTAAACAAAAACACAATTCCAAGACATTGAGTTAGAAAGGTTAATGATTTTTTTGTTAGTATGTATTGATTGGACTATGATATAACTGATCGATCAAATTTGTGATTCCAAAAATCCAGATCTTAGCCCTATCAGCATGCATACAGTGAGGAAAATGTAATTTAAAATTGAGTGATGAAATATCTGAGTTTGGATGCCATGGTTCACTAAGACAGAGAATATCAACATGTTGTGAAATTATAAGAGTTTTAAGCCTTTCTAATGACTTGTTATATCCCCTAATATTCAACGCCAATATATTACCTATTGTCTTATGTTGTATCATGATGAAACAGACTTAGATTTTGGTGAAGAGCGCAACCACTTCTCTACAGTGGTGCCCCCTATGTGTGTATTGTTTTTACCTAAGAAGTTCTTAGCCTCTCTGTGCAGTTTTTGAATAGTCATACATGCATCCTCAGTAGATGAGCTTTCCTTTTCTATTGAATCCTCGGAGTGCCACTCAGGTTCACTTGGAACCTCTTCATAGTCAGAACTTAGACTATCCAAGTCTAGTTTTGAAAAATCTTGTTTGGTTCACAATTGTGGGAAGTCCAGATTTTGTCTTACAAAATTTAGATTTTACCTCACAAAGTCCAGTTTTTGCAAAAAGCAAAATCCAAACAGTATTTTTGTTATAAACTTCCAAAATTCACTCTAACCAAACAAGATTTTTGTTTCACACTTACAAAATCTCAAACCAACCAAACAAAGTTTTAGCAAATCCAGACTTACAAAATCCCAAAACAAAATCCAGACTCTCTCCAACCAAACACACCCTGAGTGTTTAGATTTAAAACACACATTTCACAGTTCTTCAATCTCAGGTAATTACTGGAGAATTTGTTGATGCATTACGATTCTGGCTTATGTGATGAACACAGCTTCGATTAAAATAAACGATAAGTGCACTTAAAATACGTAATCAAGTGTTCAAAACCCAGCTAACCAAATAAACGTAGACTTCGATTTGCTAACAAGGATTGCAACTATACAATACATAAATACTACCAGAAAATCAGAAACTTGCAAGTTTCAGTCCTCGCTGATACTCGACTAGATTAGAGGAGACAACCAAAAATCAGACATCATGTTTAGCCCAAGTACTCGACTCTTGCCCTTGGTCTCTTAGTCGCAAGGATAAACTAGTTAAGTTCAGCCCGCGCATCGCTGTAGCCAAACAAAGTAAATGAAATTAACGGCAAGGTGGTTTAAAAGAGCAGCAGAAAGAAGTACTTATCATATGATGCAATTGCAAATAAGTACACCTGTATGCCTTTTTAATCTCCTCGTTATCAGGATCAAGAACCAAAGCCTGAGAAAATGCTTTTGCTGCAGCCTCAAAATTCTGCTCCAAAAGAAAATATATAATTAAACACCAGTAATCTCCAAAATTTCCATCTCTAAGGGAAATGAAAACTTACTTTTAGAACTGTGTAAGCTGCACCCAACCTAAAGTGGGCCTTTGCCCAACGAGGCTCTAGTTCAACGCAAGCATGAGCATCACACAGAGCCTTCATACCGAAATTTGTCTTGACGTAGCACAAGCTCCTATTGGATAGTACTTTCGCATCATATGGATCAGCCAAGAAAGCCTGTAGCTCAAACAAATTGAGGTCTTCATCATAAACAGTAATGTGAAATAAAGCAGTGTTCTATAATCACTGCTCTATGATCAAAACAGATTAGCTTCAGAAACAAGCATGGCATTAGGATTCAAAAAAACCTACTATTGTTAAAAAGCTACAGAATGTATACCTGTGAATACCAATTACCCGCAGCTAAATACTTTTTTCTCTTAAAGGCCTCGCCTCCCTTTGCTTCAGCAAATAAAGCTAACTCTTTCAGCCGGGATTGGAACTGACTCAGAGGGGGGAAAATGTATTTAGAAACATTATACCTTCAAAGAACCACTACACCGGAAGAACAATAGGAAGAGGTTCTTGATCTTTTTCAATTAGAAAACACAACAAATAGGTGTTGCATGATTAAATTTACTAGCCAAATGTTCTGTTTCACACTTATAATATCAACCAACCCAGAGAAATTTTCAGTCTCTTATATTTCCCAGAACTACAAACATACCAAAAATTCAATCTTTTCAACTGTAATTACAATAAAACGACAGTTCCACTTATGATAACAAAAATAGGAAGAAAAAATACAAATAGTAATGGAGATAGAAGATGATGGTCTAAAGTTGGCACCAAATGATCTGATCAGTTAAAAGATATTGGAACTTTTTCCACAAGGACTATTTATCAGAAAACTGATATTATGATGAATTATTTAGGTGAGAATGCCCTGCTTCTTTTGATTTAGCAAGCTGCATCACACCTCTGATAATAAATTCTAAACACTGACACTGCATACAGTGAATAATTTAAGTGAGAAGTTTAAATTACCAATGCCTCTGCTACCCTTGAATTAGCATGCCGCATCACACCACTGATACTCCAATCAGGATACCATGCAATGCGAGAAGTAATTGGAAACAGAATTTTCACATACTTGCAGCGACCAATTTTCGCAGCATGATCTAATGGTGTGTAACCCACCTATTTAATAGCTCATAGTCGAGATCTTAGATGCTCAAGAATCACTATACCACAAAATATCATTGAAAAAATGGCCTGGGTTCTGAACCATTAGAATAAAGATTGAAGCATTTTTAATTAATACACAAGCAAAGTTAGATAAAAATGCCAGAAGGGTAATAAGATTCCGAATATTCATGAATCTAATGTAGCTTTGGTTTTACAAGTAGAGAAAATAGAATAGAGAGGGCTAACTTCTTGTTATTCAAAATACATTAATCATTTTAGAAAGAGCAGTTCAAAAATAAATACCCAATTCAAAGTTTTGTATGCCCAAATGAAGCAAAGAAAGGAAGCTACACTATTGGATCAGGTAACTCACATAGTCAGGGATGTTCGGATCCGCACCACCTTTTAGCAAGCACTTAAGGGTATCTACTTCTAGTAAAGAGGCAGCCAAACAAAGAGGTGTTCTCCCATAACACTGACGATTCGGATCAGCCCCCGCCTGTGTCATATGACTTCAGAGAATCACAATCAAAACAGAAATTCAAAAAGGTAGCATATATTGAGCAAATATTGGCCTTTTCAGGAATGCAAATTATTCTTCCTCAAAAAAAAAAAGGAATGCAAATTATTCAATTCCATGCAAGTTTTCATTCAAGTTCCCACTCTAGTTTGGATGAAGGGCCACTAACATTTGTTAGTTAAGACCAATTCCAATCAGCACTGTTGCAGGAGCCAAATTATACGACTCAGGTATAGTAAGAAATATGAATGCTCCAAGCCCAGATTTTATTTCCGAAGTGATAAAATTGTACCAGCATGTCTCTGGTCCTCCCATCAGAGTCATCCATTTACATGTATTTTTCAGTGATTTAAAAAGCACCAAATTCAAGGTTGCAAGCAGAGAAGAGCTACAGTTGATAAAGGAGCTAATAATAGACAAATGGATTACTAGAGAAGCGCTAAATTCATACTGACAAATCAAAGATATTTAACTTTATTTCTAAAAAAGGACAGCACCTTCAGCAGGAGCTCCGTGCACTCAACATTAGGTTTTGGCTCAATCGAACAAATTAGTGGAGACATATCAACTGATGAAATATCTGGATTGGGCTGCACCAGAAATGTTACGACATCAGACCATATTCAATAAATTGTATAAGAAAGAATTTATAACGGATGATTCTACTTACGTCAGCCTTAAGCTCCAACAAGTATTTTAAGACACCAGGATTCCCACATCTTGCAGCAAAACACAGTGGTGTTCCGCGCTCAGAAACTGCATTTACATCAGCACCTTTCAACATAAGGAGCTTTACAAGCCCCTTGGACCCTAAGAAAATTATTACAGTAAGTAACACCAAAGGATCGATATGCATACACCTATTCTTATAACTTGTAACAATGAAATGGCATACCGCTGTTCACGGCACAATGCATTGTAGTCTCGCCAAAAATGTTGCATTTGGTAACGTCGGCACCACTCTCAATCAGAAACATGGCAGTAGGCCAATTCCTGTGAATAATAACTCCAAACAAGGGCATTTCCCCTGCAAATGAAAATCAAAGCCCTTATAATTCACTAGATTATATTTGAAAAACTTGGAAGTGGGGAAAAGAAAGCAATTTACCAGTATCAGCAGTGGTACCATTGATGTTGAACCCCAAACTGTCGATCAGAAACTTGCAAGTTTCGGAGGTGGCGGATTCAGCAGCCAAGTGAAGGGCGTTTTTGCCCTCATCAGGTGTCTTCAGCTCAGAATACAAAACCTTCCCAGGCCCTTGGCCATTTTCAAACTTGTTGGAGAAACCTAGCCGGAAAAGCAAACGTTATACGACTAAACATTCAACAAAAACAAGAGAGAGTTTAAACCCAACTCACTCTGGAGCAACGACAGGTCTCCGCGTTCAGCGGCCTTGAGGAAACGCACACCAAATCCTGGACAAATAACAACATAGTACGCTGTAAAAATGCAAGCGAGAATTGGAAGATTAGGGTTTCTGTAGAGATTACGAACCGGATGGAACCGCCATGCTTGGCGCGAAGGAGAGACAACTGCAACGGCACGCGCCTCTACCAACTGGGCACCGCCTCTATAGCCACTGTACTTTCTGCGACTCGGAAAGGTAAAGGTAAATACTGGTTTTGATCTTATCTACTTAGCAAACGGGGGATTTTGGTTCCAATATTAATTCCATATTGCATTTTTTTTAGCTTATCAGTATTTTAATATTTTTCTCTTAATTTGTTTCACTTAAATTTTTATGCATTAGTATGAAGACTTCATGTATGATTTTTTATGAGAACTGAGTCTCTAATACATATTAAATATCTCTTTGCATGAGCAACAAGCGAATGAGTAAATATTACGTATATAATACATATAGCTCTGATCACTCACTTTGATTTCGGACGTAAACATACTACCTCTACTTGCATAGCCTTGACACTCATACTATTCCTCATGATTTTTGTTTCAAATTTGACCGTGTATTTGAATAACTATACGAGTAATAATATCATGTTATGCTATACTTTAGGATTCTTCTTTAAACATGTTTTACATTTGTAATTTTGAAACCTGAAGTTACGGATGGATGTTCAAAGCTATGCTTTCTCTGGGGTTTTTTTTGCAAAACCCCAGACCATGCTCAATATTATCAAATCAAATGGCTGGACAAAACAAGCAAGGTAAAATTCTTCTAAAAGAAAGGAGAATAATGAAGTCATTATATAACTCAGAGATGTCAATTCTATAACAAGGGATACAGTATGCTTACTGAATTGAGATAAAAGATGGCAAAACATCTGCACGAAAAGAGATACTGGAGAGATTGTTATTCAGTTCTTGTCTTTTTGAGCCAAATTTTGAGATCATATCCTGTATTCTAGTTATCGACAACCTCATTTAGGGTAGGCTCGTAATCACTAAGTGCCTCAAAACCATGCGAGTTCATAACAGTTGCAACCACATTGGTGAGACCTGACCGGGTAGATTTTGTCGGAACCTCAGCCCATAGGTCAATCCCGGACCACCAATTGCAATCGGGACCTACAAAACAGGAGATAATACACAGTTAAATTTAGGTATACAGTAATGGAGATGATATCTGCCATCCTATCATTTTTGCAAAAGAAAGAAGCTCCAAAGCTTACTGGCTGAAGAGTGTGAGATGTGAGGATCTGAATCGGGCTGTTTTTCTTCACCATATCTTCATCATTTCCATGATCGGCAGTCACCATATAAATTCCACCAACTTCCTCTATAGCATCAAGAATCATCTACACAGAAACACACAAGACTAATGAGCAGTGAAAAACCAAAATTACTCTAGCATTCAAAGATGAGTTTAGAGCAGAATGACCACATACAAATGTACAAGAATTATTACCTTGACACCCTCATTTGCAGCCTTACAAGCCACAGCTGTAGCTTCAATATCCCCGGTGTGTCCAAAAATATCAATGTTTGGCAGGTTCACTCTTATCTGCTCAAGGACGTTAGATTTTAAGTTGATCCATCAGCAGAAAAACATATATTAACAGTTTTGAGATCCATGACAACTCACCAGACACAACTTTTTGCTCAGGATAACATCTCTGGCCTTCTCGACAATCTCCAAGCCTCTCATCTTAGGCTTCACATTGAAGCTAATCCCACTATCATTTAGAATTTAAACATAATCCTACATTTCTGAGTTGAAATATCCAGATCGGTTTCCATTCCTGAAAAAGGTCACATGACCAAATATCACAGTCTCACTGAAAAGGAGGAATCCGTGTTCAACTAACCTGCAAGCAAAAGTCTTAACACCAGATGTCCTATCAATCTCTTGAGGCAAAACAAGGTAGTGACTTGGTAGTTTCAATTCACCATCATACTGAAGCATACCAGCATACTGAATCTTGGGGAGTTCAACTCAATCAAATTTCTCAAAGTCACCATATTATAGGGCCTTTGCAAGCATAACCATGCGATCAGCACGGAAGTTGACAGTCACAACAGCATCACATTCAACAACCGGACCAACAGCATTTCCACTGTCATCCACAACAACAAATGGAGGCAAGTACTGGTCATCAGCCTTTGGCTACTATTCACCAATAACTCGAGCATCCCAACCTCTCTCTACAACCTCCCAATCATTCTTCACGGTTGTAAAACATAAGGTAAAGATTACAATTGATTCAATGATATGCATTTGGACAAACAATGACATCTTAAACCATGAAAACGTTCAATAACTGGTCCTTGAAATACTAAGAAATTTAATGCTCTTTAATATATATTTGATCACATGCAGTCTATCCAGATCTCTCAAACAGAACACATGAATACGAAAATCGGGATTATTGTCTTACCTCATAGCGATCCATTGTGACATACATATGGCCTCCTCGGATGCAACTTGAGCATCAATACTTTTTGCTCGCAAGTTGGAAAGATCCTTCTCTAGCGTTTCCATAAAGCCGATACTCGATCCGTCCAACGCATCACGCCCATCAGTCAAACAATGGACCCTGATTCTTTTTGCACCACGGTCACTGGCACCTTTAAGCAGGCAACTGAAACAAGAAAATTGTTCACCAGTTACATTCCAGTGTTATTGCTGAGTTCATATTACTGTCATCAAAAATAGGTTTTATGAATGTTTGTAACTATACCTGCAGATGGGCAAGTCTAGAGTGCACACCACCATCACTCAGCAATCCAAGGTGCAGTGTGTTAGTTGCAAAATACTCCTTGATATAGTTCACCAGGGGCACCTTCAATGTTCCAGCTTTCAATTGCTTATTCACAGTCAACTAACATAAAAACATTTCAAAATAAGTTAATATATCAGATGCTTTGGAAAAATTTTGGGGTTCATAGATAACCAATCTGCTGATATGATGAGAAGGCGCACTTGCAATGTTCTCAAAAATGCCTCTACTGTCAGATGGAATTTTTCGTCATCGCCCTTTTTTGAGTCTAGGAAAACCATTGACCTATCTGAGAAAACTTCCATCTCCTTAACCATTTTCGACTGATTCTTCTACAGTGTAACCTTAAGCTACATATATTCATCAGCTTGAGCTTCAGCCTTGCTGAATGGCGCCCTCCTCCTGTATGATGGCTGTACTTTTCCTTACCTGAAATAATATCATATTCATATACTTACCAACAGAGAACATCATAAACAGTGCAAAGAACAAATTGTTGGAATTAACATAAGATAATATCATGATGCAAAATATCAAAGGAGCTCCATTTTCACTCTTGGACCGATATAAACCTGTCAAAACAGAAGCTCGGTGTGGCCATATTCTAGCACAGACGGCTAAATCTGCAAATCCACCACAAGAAATGGTTTCACAGTTCCTATAAACTCAAAGCATCTGCAGCTGTAAGCTTGCTGGGCTTACTCAAAGAATGCTATGAACGAGATCAACCTTCAAAGGAACCTTATACCACCAGCTAAACTGAGCTAAACAAAACTAACTCAATAAAACTCAAGCAAGTGTGACAGAGCCTAATAAGCAAACGATTTCACACATCCTCCATTTAGAGGGACAAATCTAAACTCGCAAATGCATCCATGGTAATCATAAGACCGAACAAATCCATACTCAAAACATATAAAAGAGCCTAATTTAAGCAAATCACTGAACCTAACAAGCAAGAAACACCCAATTTTGAAGTCCAAAACTACCTTGTGAAATGTAATGTTTCCAGGCTGATCTGATGTAGCGATAATAGCTTCAAAAACCTGAAAGCAAGTGGGCACCTTGATTAAAAACAACCCAAACATATCTGAACCAAGTGGGCAGCTCCAATTCTGCTTTATTTTCTCTAAAATCGGAAACTGCATAGTATATCTGATGAAAATGAGAAGAGTATTCAAGTGATTGCATGAATCATTACCTGATTCATATCCTCAATGCTGTCCATAAGAATTGGCGCGGCTTCAGCACCATGCATCTCATCATTTTCTAGCAATTTTTCCTTATAAAGCGATCCTTCCTCCAAACTGCTACATTTTTGTCTTATTCACTGCTTCTGCCCCAACCTGAAAGCATAAATCCACATGAAAGCAAATCCAACCGAAAAAGATTAAGACCATGGAACAACATTTGATCATCAAATGTGTATTTCTGCAAAAATAAGTTCCAAACTACCATTTTTCTGTGCTTGAACAAGGATCATTCTTGCTCCTAAATTCAGCTTCATGCATAACTTAATAAAGCGTGTAAAGCAATTTTAAGGTAATGTAAGCAGAGGCGGATGCAGTTAGGAGCATGGGGTAAGTAAAACAAATTTAACTAGTATATGTATGTTACCCCAAATAAATAATTATGACCATTCTATTAATAGAAAAGAAAAGTTAATTTACCTAAAACAAAAACAAAGCACACGGATCAGCAGACACCCAGATGCATCACATGTAAAAGAAATATTTCTCTTCTATTAATAGAAAAGAATAGTTGATTTAATCATAAACAAAAAAAAAATTAATAGAAAAGAAAAGTTAATTAATTTAACTAAAAACAAAAACATAGATGCATCACACATATAAAAACAATATTACCCTTTTTATTAATAGAAAATAAGATTTGATTTAATCAGAAATAAAAACAAGGCACACAGTCATTTATACGAATAGAAAAGAAAAGGTCGGTTTCAAACCTAACTCAAAGCAAGTTGGCTCTTTTCTCAGCATATTTGGTCTTTAAAAATAAGTTGAGTAATAGTATGAGTGATCAATTTGTTGAATGATTTCTCAGTTAATTTTTTAGACCGGGACTTGTTTGTAACTGTGAATGATGAAGATGTTATAGAAAATTTTGAGATAATGAAGCATCCCCGACAATATGTGTCGAAAAAAATATTGTAGTAAGACATTGTTTAATTTATTAAGTTAATATAGCTTTTATATATTGTTACCCCATAAATATATTTCTAGATCCGCCCCTGAATGTAAGGATTGTTACCTGCTGACAGCAAGATATAATTAGGCCATGTAAAGTTTGAGGACATCTGGTCATCTTAACAAGCATCCAACCAAGAGATGATCCAATGATTAAGATCAGAAGAGTGGCTCTGCACATCCAATATATCTGCAAGGCTCTGCAAGCTGTCAAAAACTGGTTCAAGCGCGTCAGGTGGAAACTTAGTCATGCCCCTCCAAGAGTTCCTACACTAGGGTTACACTTCTGTTACATGCAAACAACTGTTGATTCAGAAGCAGATTGGTAGAAATGGATTTCAAGGACAAACAGAAGCAGCTGATATAAATATTGGTTTTCAAGGAAATGCTTAAGTAAAAGCATCATATATTACCTCAATGTCCATTGTGAATCAGATCTGTTCTGCTTCATCTTCTTGATCTTCTTTAAGAGAATATCTTTGAGATTGTAAGTTGGTTGGTGCTGGCATCCAACTATACATCCTTAGTTTCTGTCGGGAGTGCCTCGAGAACTTAGAACTCATCAAGTACTGAGCAATTTGCTCTTCACCGACTACAGAATCTTTTACAGAACCCGCATGACCATGGTTTATGATCATCAAAAGAAATACAATATCAGCTAAACTATTCAAATAGACATTGAGGAAATCAAACAGAGTATTTCTACAAAAACATCCATCTTACCACATATAACACACAAAGAGCATCTTTTTAATAACTTGATGATGGCTCCCTTGATATAGATGCTGCAGCATTTTCCAAGGGCTGAGTAGTCAGTAATGTCTCAGTAACAGACTTGATACCATCTTCATTTGGACCCTTTTCTTGCGCCTGGTTGGTCCCGTTAGCACCAAAAAACATTACTTCATGCTCAAAGGAGCTCAATTTTCACTCTTGGACCGATATGAACCTGTCAAAACAGAAGCTCAGTGTGGTCATATTCTAGCACAGACGGCTAAATATGCAAATCCACCACAAGAAATAGTTTCACAGTTCCTATAAACTCAAAGCATCTGCGGCTGTAAAGCATCTCAAAAGCAAGCAACAAAATCATAAAAGAAGATAAATTGCAGGAAAATTTCATATAAAAAGGACAGTGATATGTAATAATAAAGCCAGCGAATTTCCATTTCATATAAACAGATTAACAGGACAGTACCCAGAATTTTTTGTTAACTAGTTAGAAATGTGCACCTTAACATAATTCCCAAAATCGGCCTTCAATGGCTCTAATTAACATCACTCTAACAAAACTATGCTACAAGACCAGAAACTAACTAGAAACTAACTAAAAAGCCGTAGAGGCAACGGCCTGCCAGTGATCAGTTCAAAATCCCTCATCGCCCTATCATTACCTTCACCCAGTGGACCTCACACCTTTTGATCGACTCCAAATCTGTCCTTTCCATAATTCTCCAGGTATCTCGTATAACGTAGAGATAATCTTCCTGCTCCTTCCTTTCCTTGTCCTCGCCCTATCATTATCTTCAGGCCAGTGGACCTCACACCTTTGGATCGACTCCAAATCTGTCCTTTCCTTAATTCTCCAGGTATCTCGTTATAACGTAGAGATAATCTTCCTGCTCCTTCCTTTCCTTGTCCTGTTTCCGTGCCCTTGCAGCTCTTGCCGCAATTAGGGCTTCCTTGACTATATCAGGGGATGATGGCTTGGAGAAGGAGGAGGATGGAGGAATAATGGAAGGAGGAATTGCAGGAAACCCATCATCTCCCATTTCCGATCTGTTTTCCTCCTCACCACTGTCATCGAACAACACCGTCCGTTTCCTCTTTCGGCTAACCGCCGGCGATGCGCCGCCGACCACTTTCCGGGGACCCGGAATCGGGACCGGCTTTGACTTTGGAAGGGAAGCTCTCTATTTCGCCCTCGCCTTGGCGATCGGACCCATTCTCTTATACGGATGAAGACGGGAGAGAGAAGATGAAGACTAGGGTTTCGTCGGGAGAGAGACGAAGACTAGGGTTACTGGGGTTTCGAGGAATTGAGAATATTATGGGAGAAGAAACTAGGGTTTCGATAAAATTGGGGATCGGAGAAGAAGAAACTGAGACTGAGACGCGGATGAATGAGAATGACGGTGGGGGCGGCGGCTATTTATACCGATTTGGAGGAAATTTACAAGGGCATTTCGGTCATTTCGACCTATGCCAGGTGTTGTCAGCGGGGCCAGAGCGGTTGTCGGTCAGGTCTAATTTTTGTGCTTATCCCATGAGGAGGGAAAGACCAAATTACCCCTTACACTTGCACTTATTTACCAAGCTACTTAAACCAATTTGCCAATTAGGCCATCTCCAATAATTTTACTCTATTTTTCAGCTCCTACAGTAACTTTTACAGTTGGAACAGTATTTGAACTCCAATGGAACAACTCTAAATTTTCCTCTAAAATAATAATCTTTTTATATTCTCTATAGAAATTTAATTATGTTTTTAAACCTTGTTATATTATAAAGTTATATCAATTTAATTATTACCTTGCACCGTTATTTTATTTAATTATAAAATAAATTTTGAATACAAATTATTTATAGTAAAATTATTAATTAAACACTTTAAAATTAGAAATAGTGGTACAACATATATTTGAAAAACATTATAATACACTAGTAAAAAAACACAAAAAAAAAAGCAAAACTAAAAATAAACTTTAATTATATAGTGTCGAACAAATATAAGAAAGGATAAGCATGATCAAAATATTTTTTGAAAATGGATAAGCACAAAAAAAGGAAACAAATTATAGGAAAAACAAGTATGGTGACAACTACCCACAAAAGTAATATATCTGTGAAAGAATAATTAAGAAAAACCAAAAGAATAGGATATGAAACATGAATAGGACACGTTATATTTAGCGTTGGACTGTTCCTACACAATCTTCACAACACAATTTTACCGTACGGTTGGAGCTCCGTAAAGTTAGCGTGAACTTACCATCCATTGGAGATGGTCTTAGTCTTCTATTTCTTATTTTTTAACAGGAAGGGCCATCAGGTGAGTTTAAAAGAAAATAAATTTTATCAGTTAATTAATGGGTAAATTTTGGAGTATGAAGGAAGAGTAACCCATATGCCTTTTCATGCCCAACAGTTACTCCTAAAGGGAACTAGAAGAATTATTGCTCCGGTCAATAAACATATTAATAAAAATATTAAACTACGTAGTTTTGAAACCACCGTAGAACCACCACTTAACCACCACAGTTCGCCGGTTTTTTGTTTTATTTATTTCTTCAATATTGCCAAAATATTATAATATTTAAAGTAGCCAGCCACATATATTGTTTTCAATTTTACGTGTAATTTTTAGAGAATTATATTTTTTCTATAAAGTGTATTTGTACATATATAAAAACTGTATATTTTATTTTCCTTGCTTTAGTTGGTATGTCTATACAAGGCACATTTATTTACGGTAACATAATATAATATGATATTAGTATATCTTACTTTGATGTCAAAACGATTATGTATCTCGCTGTAATTTTCCTTATTCTTCATTATGTGCTGTTTTTTACCTTCCATTTTCTTTGCGGTTATATGAAACTATGGTATAATTAGGATTTGTATATTTGGATGTTATATACACATGGTATCTGTATATGTCGGATTCCATATACATGTACTAATGTACGGACTAAACCTCTGCATTGACATTGTGAGAGTTGTATATTTCATTGTCAACAGATGGTGGTGAAACAATGGATATTGATAAATTGGAGAAGCAGGCTGCAGAGTTGGAGAGAGATCCGACCTGCAAAAAATTGGATATAAAATCTCATAACCTCCAGTAGAACTGGGCAAAAAAGATTGGGCTTTTGGTTCTTGATGCTCTCCTATGAACATTGAATGGCTCAGATGGTGTTTGGATCAGCTGAATCACTACTTAGCATCCCTTTTCTTTTCTTTTTTGGTTTTGTTTTCTTATATATAGTCGAAAGCTCACGATAAAATATGAATATCATTACTCACTTCTTATGATTTCCATCACCATTTCATTCCAAACATCAACGGGACCTGGCATGCACCAGGGCGGCCATCTTTGGACGATTTTGTTAGGATCGGGAGGCTTCGATCGGTAAGGACCAGGATGTCCATATCATGGCGGTATCTAAAGACTTTGGTGATGTCCATTAACAGTACCACCACGGCTGAATCCTGTCACCGGTTTCTCATGAAGCCATTTCCCACTAATTCGCCTTCTGCAAGGGGTGTTTCCTTTCCTGTGCATGATCCTCCCTCATAATGATCATGAGAAAAAGAACGCAATGTTGTTATACCAATATGATTTGGATGTTGAATCATTGCATTGATACAACATTATTCTTGGTCAGATTCTCGATTTGTCAGGCCACCAAAGTTGTCCCCCAACAATCTCATTGTTAAGGATATATACTGACTGCTTTGCAAACCAATGGCCAGAGGATAGGACAACTACATCAAATGAGGGAATATGCTCCATAATTCGTTCATCGGGACAATCAAGGAAAAACTTGTCGACTCCCGCGGGAGTAAAATCAAATACATATGTAAAATCAAATACATATGTAAAATCAAGTAAAACATATTTTACTATATGTTTATTTCAAAATAGTGAAAATTTACAATTAAAGCATATTTTACTATATGTTTATTTCAAAATAATCAATGTTTTAACACAAAAATATATTTATTTGAGTTTAAATACATAACGTAGTTTCATAACAATTAGGAAAGTTGGACTTTCAAGAGACTTTGCACAGATTAAATGTTATTAAATAGGTATGTCTATATTAATATTCTCTTACACCTTCAATCTTTTTCATTTATGTTTTGTAAGAGATTTGAGAAAACTTTGTCATATATAATTAATCACGTAAGAGATTTGAGAAAAATTAATATTGTTATGGTCAATAAAAATATATTTGAACGATATTTATTACTTGAAAAGCATTCGATCTAAACATGCAAATGTTTATTTCATATCTATTATTCGCCATTTGATTACCTATTTAAATATTGAATATATTTTCTATACACAAGTATTATTATTTTATTCTTTAAAATTGATTATTACGCATCAAATCACAGAAAACTACTTTTTAAATGAGAATTTAGTGCATTTTAAAAGTTTAAATTCTCCTAAAAGTTCTATTTTCCTGGTAATGAAACTATCACTACACATTAATCTCAAAAATTGTATTTTGGGGTTAAGCGTTAGTCATTTTTAAACAAATATATAATAAAACATGTTTCAAGAAAAAATATATAAAAGCTATATAATCTATAAGTTAAATGTCACTTACCACTATAATTTTAATAATTTTAAGTTAAAATGTAACTTAACACTAGATCTTTAACTTAGTTAACTTGACGTGACCTTTTAATTAGTTAATTTTTTATGATACAATCATAATTTAATTAGTTTTTTCAAACTTAAATTTACACTATCTTCGCTTAGCAAGGATAGGGAATATTTTTTGTATATTTTTATTTTATATTCCTTTATTTATTGAATTAAATAAGTTTTACTCGTATCCGGTGTGTTAGGTGTTCAATCTTTCAAATATATCGCGCAACGCGCGATGATACCTAACTAGTCTATAATAGAGTTTTTAGGTAGATCTGCCCTTTTTGACTATATTATTGCTTCCAACAGATGCTCTATCCCATAATCTAAAATAGAATTATGATAAAATTGGAAGAATGAAAAGGCATATGGGCTACTCTTTCTTCGTACTCCAAAATTTAATGCTATCATTGATTTTTACTTTTTCCTTCTTCTTTTATCCTATACTTTCTAAATCATTCACATATTTACACACATAAAAATATTAAAATTATAAACTTGCAAATAAAATTAAGACCCTGTTTGTTGGAGCTTATAAATAGAGCTGTTCAATCTAATTCAATTCAGTTCAATTCAATTCAATTTATTAAAATATAATTTGATCAATTCAAGTAAATTTAGACATTCCGGTTCTATTTTTTAATACATAAATTTCACTTTAATTCAGTAAAATATAGTTTAATCAAATTCAAGTGAATTTAGACATTCATATTCTATTTTTCAATACATAAATTTCACTTCAATTCAGTTCAAATTAGTAAGAAATAAACTCAAACAAACATGTCCTAATTGTGTGCTATTGGGAGTCTACAATAAAATTAAGTATATCTATCATTATTTATGGCAATAAATTCATGGAATGGTAAAATAGGGATGAGATCCTCTACGCAAACCGTACGCCATAATTCATAAATTTGGTAATTTTTATTTCCTATCGTAAATGTATGTATGTTTTGTGTTAATTAAATTTTCCACTAAGTGTGTTTTACCAACTAAAAGAAATTTTTAGCGATTTCATTCTTACATAAAATAATATTTTATTTTTTAATAAATTACCACATAAATTCCTATTTTATTACCGTCATTTTTTCAAAAATGAAATTAAGTAGGTAAAATATCTATTTTTGTACGTTATCTTTTTTGAAAAAAATTTAAATTTGTGAAACGTACAATTGCAATTCAATTTTTTTTATAATAACTAAATTCAATATTTTATTTTGATATTGTTTATTGGAATTTCAGTTCGAACAGTTTCATAAATAATTTATGAAACAAAGTTATCGAGTAGGATTTGCTTATAAGTATATCAGAAAAATGTTTTTTTTTTAAAACATATACATGTAGATCAATTTTATAGTGGAAATTAATTTATTTATTACATTATACTCATTTACGAAAATATAATTTTTTATTATCGACATATACAATTTAATTTACAAATAACCACTAACTAAATTAAAATTTAAGATAGTATAGATTAACATTTACTTAACTTAATTTCTTTCTTGAAAACATAACATCAACAAAAGACAAATTTAAGTAATTCACTAATTTCATTAAAAAAAATTATGTTTTACGCAAAACCAAAAATATGGTTAAAAATTACTTTCAACTGATAATCCAACGACATGAACAGTGGAGATATAATTAACGCACAACATAAGTGTCTTTATCAAATGAAATAAAAACTACGTCGTTTATGAGTGTGGCGTCCTATTTGTGTAGAAGAAACTGCGTAGAGGATCCTATCCCGGTAAAATAGAGCAACTGTTGGATGAAGGCTAAATAATTATGAAATTTTTGGAATCTGGTACTCTATTATAGAGATGGTTTTAGAGTAGGTGTTGGGCTTGCTCTAGAAGGATCTGAGACTTATCAAGCCTAATTATGTCTTCTTGTTCACATATTAGAGAAATTACTCCAATTAACACATAAAAATTAATAAAGTCATACATTACTCCAATTAACACATAGAAATATATAAATTCATACATACCTGTGTGCTCCATCAACAATTGGCCCTTACTGTTTGTGGATTTCTCAACAAATGCACCAACAGCACCACGCGATGCATCGGTGAAGTCCCCGTGTTTCCAAGAGCCTTTCCTCAGTTGTCTTCTAGGGCAGTGGCATAAGGTGTTAGCTCCATGTTGAGATACAGGCTGCTGAATTGTTCCTCCTTTATCATGAATGACCTACACAATCAATTGCTCACCATATGCTATTCTTACCATTCTCATTCCCTTGCTGATGAAACAAGTCGAGCAACCTAAGCCATTGTCCCTTGTCCTTAGCCAGCCAAACTCAGGACAGAAACCACGCCAACAATGGTAATCGCAGCCTTATGATCCTTGACAATGGCTTTTTGGACTCAGGCCTCAGTTGGTCCTTGTCTGAATTTATCAGTCCTTTTGTAGCATTTCCATTTTGGGTAACCTTTCTTGGACTGGGAAATTGGGACAGATAATCGTTATCAGATACCACAGTGTGCAAGCGACAATTTGGGTGTGGTGGAAGGAGAAGGTCGCAATGGCCTGTGTATGACTTCCAGTTCGAGCAGCTTCTTCTGACTATGCCTTATTTCAGCTAATCCCATTGTTGCTGCTGTAAAGCCTGAGCAAACAGAAAAAGAGCTTAAGACATTCCCAGAGAACCAAACTTCCATCTGCTAAACAAATGGTAAAGGTTCCGAGTTCTAGTCATCTAGATGCTAAAAACACCAAAAAACCACACTTTTTTCTATTCAAGTATAGAATATCATTTGACCAAATGACAACATATCCAAACAGTAGTGAGGCTGCTCGATTTTAGAGATATCCTTATTAAACACAGACATCAAGAAATGAAGGTACACTGAAACATCTACAGCATATACAGAAAAAGCACCAGTCTTGCTCCTCTATCATGAACCCCATACACATACACATTCAACACTCAAAATCTGACTCAACATTTCAAATCCCAATTCCACAAAAATCCCAACCTAATTCCAATTCCATATGTAGAAAAAGGAGAAAGAAACAAAAGTTACCTGCAACGATGAAAGCTGGGACTCCAGTGACTCGAAGGCTTCTCCAATGTTCAATAAACTCTGTGTTTCCTCGTCATCATCTTCTCCATCATCTTCTAGACTTCTTACAAAAACCATTTTCCTTGTTTCGCCGTCAGATGCTGCTTTTCGGACACAACTAGAAACCTAAGCCCTAATTCTTTCCTCATCCATAGCACTAACTTTCTACCCAGAAATCCCTCTTGCTATCTGGGTTATGAATTGGGATTTGGGGATGTTTGCATATGAAAGGAGAGTGTAGTGAAGACCAAGAAGCGCCAAAAATGGGCACAGTTACAAGTGTAATGTATACCAGGGGATTGTGGTGGTCTGGAACTCTTGACGTCAACATCTAAACTATACTCTAAAAGATAAAGAATTAGAATTTTGTGAGATTTTTGAATTATTTTTAAAATCACTAGAAAATGACACATCAGTCTACCGTAAATCAATTCTTATACCATGTTACCGGTGTACGTACACCCACTTTTATTAAGTGTTTTACCTTAATAATTGTACATTCTATTGATAATAATTCACATATACTATTTTTAGAAATTTTAAGTAAAAATATTTATAATGCACATTTATACACATAGAAATGCACATATATAAATTTTAGAATGCACCCGGGGATACATACCCCATGTGTATGGTATAATTTGCGACCCTAAATCCTACTTCATCAGAATTATTTTTGTTTTATTCTTTCTGAACTGCCGTTTCTTCCCCTTTTCCTCTTACGTTACCCCTCAGAATTAAACACAATTTATACCCTTTTCTTCGTCCTCTCCCGATAATAGCATTCGCCGAATTCTCCCCTGAACCAAGCTATGATCGCCGAAGCTGTCGGTAAAATAGGGCACCAACTCCACAGCCGCCTCACGGAGATCCTGAGGGAGCAGCACAAGCATGAATGCCGTAACGTGCGGACTGCGGTGCCGGCGGGATTTCATCGACGAAGGAGACCAGCTTCTCGATCACGACGACGAGGTCCGAAACCACCGGAGACACGTGGCAGGGATCGGAGAGCTTGCAAGATTTGACGGATTCCGATAGCGAAACGGCGAAGCCGACGAAGAGTGAGTTTTTTTGGTCACAATTTCATAATACACATATGCAATGGAATCCAGTGATGACTTTAATACACATATACAATTCTTCAGGCTAACTCCATTATTTATGACGAGGTGTCGGAGAATGTGTGGGAGATTCTTCGACAGACTGGGATTATGTACAAGCACCTGGTGTTCAAGGAGAATTTCACTGATTTTCAGACAGAGATGGATCACCAGAGGAATGTCGTTGGACTCTCTAATGTCTATAATCTCACCTTCTTTGAGGAGATTAGGGCAATCGAGTAAGAATTTCAGTTTTAGTTCGATGAAATTTAGCAGCTCTGCATTCAGCACTGAAAAACTGAATAAGTAAATATTTCAACAGGCCAAAGGAAAGATATCTGAATTGATCCAATCGGGAATTGATGCAGGTGCTAGAATTGCTTTGGACGGGAGACAAATTGTGGTATGTGTTTCTGTGTTTTGATAGGAGTAGAGTTCTCTCACTCCTTTAATACTGCAACTTTTCAACTGTGACCAGCAGCTTGCATGTTGTTTATGAGTGAGAGATTCCATGTTTATAAGATTGTCGTAAGTGGTCACTGATTTCATATTTTTCACTTGCAACATTTTGTGTTTGTACTTGCTGTACTCTGTACAGTTCTTTTGATAAGATTTTGCATTATATAGCCTTTTCTTGGATGGCTTACAGGTGTCGAAATTTGAATTAGGCAACTTCATTGGTCCCACAATTTTATTTGATGTCAAAGAGGATATGGAACTTTACAAGGTATGCAGGTATGTCAATGAGATACCTGCCCTTATCTTTTGAGATGTAAATTATTTTGCCAGGTTTCTGACATTTATCATTGTGTTTGCTGCACAGGCTGGTAGCCTAGTAGAGGCAATCAACATCCTAAACCGAAATAAGTTAATATTTCTTCAAACATCGCCTTGTGTTTCTGTTAGGATGAGAACTTCTGTCATCTTATTGGTAGTTTCTTTTCTAATTAGATACGGCGTTGGAGCGTCAATATTTACAGCTTCAGGTGCAGCTGCCAGGAAATTCCAAACTGACATCGAGTCTGGCCAGGTATATAAATACTACGCCTTTTAGTTTTTTACCTTATAAAACCTTTTTAAAACTCATGTAACTTCTTGACTCAGGTGGGTATAAATGTGGCTGTTCCTGCCCCGCTGCCCTTAATTTCATTCACCGGGTCCAAGGCTTCTTTTGCTGGAGATCTGAATTTCTACGGTAAATCAGTAGTTTTGCACGTTTTCCATAAGGATATTTTTAGATTGTCACTATACTGAAATAAGACTTTGTTAGCAGCTCTCCAGCTTTGCATTCAGCAGCTCCATCTTATGGGATCCCAAGAGATGGGGTCGAACTTCATCTGCTCAAGACACTCTTCAGGTAAGAAGCATTTAACTTCTATGCAGAAGTTGCAGCAGGTTTATATTTGATGAACCCTAAAAAAATCCCCTTTGTCACTGAGCAGGTTTTGATGCAGTTTGTGCTTTACTGAATGAGCATTTTCAATGAGAATCATCTGTAGAATTAGGTGTTTTTCCACTTTTTCGCAGTCATTATCGTCAGAAATTCAATGGATTTCTCCGCTTCAGACTGCCCAAAGCCATGATTATTCAGCTAGGAGTTCAGATATAGTTCCAAGGAGGTCCGAGTTTATATCTCATGAATCTGCGATTGAATTGAAGCGCGAGAATGATCCACAGCGATCTCTGGAAATCTTCCAGAAAGTGTCTGAGCAGTGCTTGGGCAGTGCAAGAAGTTTGGGATGGTTGATAGGCTACTTTACCAGATGAGGTATGAGACATGCCAGTTTAACGAAGGTTTGTTTGTGAACCTAATGAAGCATTTTGCCAAGTCTCCTACGCCTGAACGGATTGTGGAGAAACTGGTGGCGTTGCATGTGGTGTTTTTCGGCTGTGTTGTTTTCTGTATTGAATTTCGGGTGTGGCTTTTGTTTGTTGCAGGGTTTTGTGGTAAAGTCGGAGACCAGTGCCGACGGGACAAACCAATTTGATGGTGTGGAGCTGCACCATCCCGGTCGGAAACATCCCCGTGGTATACTCTTGACCTACTGTGATTGACAGAGTATTCATTGTTTTGTGATTTCCCTGTTTTGGGGTGGTTCGATTTCCAGGGGTTCAGGAAGAGGTGCAAGGGCTTGGCTCAGAAGTCAGAAGATGGACCTGTTCGTGGAGAAGATCATTGATGAGCACAGGATGATGTAGGTGGAGAAGAATGTTTCAGGTGATTAAAAAGCTTGAAACAGAGTTAAAATATAAGCAGAAGAACTTTTTTGTGATGATTTATGTTTTAAACTTCTACTGTATGTTCTTCCTATTTTCTTAATTTTGTAGTTTAGATCATGTGAATTGCGCTTAAAACATAAAGAAGAAGCACTTCTAGGGTTTAGTTAGTAATTTTATAAAATCCCTGGTATTGATGTTTGAAGTAGTAACATTTTTATATGCAGGCTAAGTCTGAAGCTGTAGAGCATAAAATTAGGCTTTGAATGATGCAATTGGCTTTGAAAGTGAATATCTATTGAAAATAACACCTTTACGTTTAGCTAATGAGATCATTTGGCATGAGCCACTGTTTTGATATTTAAATGGTTCCTGCTCTCATTATAGGTAGATAATGTTTTCCATGAATTTAGTGAGGCCCTTTAGCAGTGATAGGGGGATGCAAAGCCCTGCTCTCTGGCTTGGACGGTTGCCAATTACTGGCGGATAAAGTCTATGTTTATCGCTGTAACTGGACCTAGAAGTGATGCCCCATCCTTCGTTCTTACTCTCTAAACATCAAAGGTAATAGAGAATTCACTTCCATAGTTCTATGTCATTATATGTACACTTGCTAACATATCACTGATATATATCTGCTGATCTAATCAATGGCATTCATAACTCGAGCATGAAGAAGGTCTCTGCAGCGTAGTAATATAATTCCAAACATCGTAGTTTTATGGATGTGATAAAGGGGCTAGAGGTGCTTCAGGTCTCTGCATTGCCCATGGAGGTGGTCGAAGGTGCCAGAGGCCTGGCTGTCACAAAGGAGAATCTTAGTTGTGCATTCAACATGGTGGTAGCAAAAGATGCCAGAGGGAAAACTGCACTAATCTTTGCATATCACATAGTGGTGGCCGGAGATGCCAGTCCCCTGAGTGCAGCAAAGGAGCTCAGGGAAGCACCATGAATAGCAATTGTAACGGGAAAAGGTGTACTCACCAGGCCTAATATATTCATCATCTTCATCTTAAATCAAGAGAATCTATTTAATATATATATTTTCTTTCTTTGTTTATTTTAATATTTTTTTATGTTTATTTATTCAAAATGCATTGTATTGTTAGTAGTCAATGTGATTAGTTGAGTTTAATTTAATTAATTCAGCAATTCAGATGAGACGTTACATATGTTATAGTATAAATAATGAGATTAATTTCATTTAATATGATTAATTAGATGTCACCAATTGCACACTATATGAATTGATGAGGTTAATTGGCTTTCAAAAGTAAATAGAGTTATCAATAAAATTAATAATTCTAATTCTAATTGATGAGTGAATTAAAATAAAATATTTTATTAAGTTGGTATTACATTAGGTCGGTTTCAATGGATATTTAATTTGGTGCATTAATCCACATTTAATTCATGGAACCAAAGAGATGAAAATTGGGAATTAATGAGTCGTTTATTTCTTTGGTCATATTAATTCGTTCTGCATTATGTCTTCTTTTTGTTTTATTTTTTATTATACATTTATTTTCTTTTTTAGTTTTTTAACAGTTTTCGTATTTGATTAAATAAAAATTTCGGTCCATTTAAAATTACTTATAAATTATTCACTCATCAATATCAGTTATTTTTTGCCATGTTCGGGTTAAAAGACACCCACACTGATGCACGGATATCTATTCATTAAAATTTCAATTTTATTATATTACTCAAATATAAGTTTTAATTAAATAATATTTTATTTATAATATATGCACACAAATATCATAAATTTTCTTAGGAGCATCATGTTATAAAGCTGCTCCTAAATCGGACAACTATCAATGAAAAGCAATGCATCTCAAAACCCATTTTCATTCATGAACAACTATACGTTGTTGTCTTTAGAGTTAAAAGTAGAAATTTTGATTATTTTGATTTGAATATGTTGATTTGTGACAAGAACGATCAACCAATCCATAATACCGTTAGTATAGTTTATAAGGAAGCGTTTCAGAAGATGGGATAATAAGGTTATATAATTTCTTAATTTCTTAGATTCTTTTGAAAACGTAACATTGTTTTAGCGACCAATTTGTTTTTTGCCAAAAGGCTATTACATTATATTACTTAATTTTCACGAAATAATACTTGGTCAAAATTACTTAACTAACATTACATTGTTTTTTACTAATTTATAATATTTTAAAATTAAATTCCCGTACATCGGCACGGGACATTACACTAGTATGACAAAAAAAACCCTTGTTTGCATTTTTTTCCTCATTATTTCAAGATTTTTGAGCATTGACTTTGACTTACATATTACATTAGATGATATTTATGGTTAAGCCCTGTTCTAGTGACGATATTTCTTGTCGAAAATCTAAATTTATCGTTTTTGTTAATTTCCTTCTCACAAAAAAAATTGACATATTTTTACTATGCTACAATGAACTAAATATTTGAGAATTAAGAACAATATCAAAGCAACAAAATAATGAAAGAAAACTTGTATCAAATATTGGAGAAAAAATTCTCATTTTTATTCATTCTCTTGGATCAAAGAGAGTTTTTTTGTATATTTAAATCTATAAAATATGCAAATAGTAATGACGATAGCCTAGAACAAATAGTTTTATTCCGTACCATTTGCCTCCACAACCCCATGTTAATGGTGAACGTGCATGCGTGCAACTATGTTCTATCGCTTCTTTATCTTCATTTACAAGTATCAACAAAAGAGATGGCGTTTCATAATAGTTACTCACAAATCACACAAATCACTTCAGAAATGACTTCATTTTCCGGTTCTCTTGCTTAATGCTGGAACAGTAATTTGTAGAGTTCATGTAGCATATCGATAGAAAGTTTTTAGCGTGTATACATGAGAGCATGTAAATTTATTTCAAATTTGGACATGCATCACTAGTGTATTACATAATTTACTCACGGCAAAATGTTGGAAAAGTTTAGTATGAGAAATGAAAAAAGTAAAAAAAAAAAACAGACAAGTAATATCAAGATCAATCAAATCCTCAATACATAGCCTTCCATTCACTTCAATTCAAAATAATCCCAACCACCTAACCGAAAGGGTTAAAAAAATATGTAAAAGAACAATTCAGATTGGAACATGTTCAAAAATGACAGTATACACTGAAGGCCCTGCTCTCCGGATGCCAGCGAAAGAAGCAAAAATGTCCTGGCCTGAGGTGATTATCAGCTGCAAACACATTCCACCCAGAGATCCACCCGCAGGCTCCAGCTTTATGGATGACAGTCGCCGTCCAAGTCTCTCTTCCCTCTGGAAGACGGAGCGACACAGGACCATGAACCCCTCTGAGGTGTGCCTGCACGAATCCTCTACGTATCGGCTGCCAAACAACACAGGAAACAAAATAAATATCAAGGGAGAATAACATCAATGTGATTAGTATGTGTTTTCTTACCACACCGGAACGCGTTGAACTCTTTGTAATTCTGAATGGGAAATACGGGTGTGGAGGTGGGAGCCTAGACGCTATCTCGCCAGTATTCTGCCTCTTCCTCCTTGTGCTCATGTCTTCCTCAGTCCTAGACCCCTCGCCTCTTTTCTTTCCCCTCCGCCTACTGTCAGGAAAAGCGGTGAGTGGGGCAGCTTTCACAACAGGCATTTCATCTAGCATCTCCCTCCGTACTCTATTGAGGAGTAGATTTTCTCTAAGCAGCAAGTCATTCACTGTGCATAGCAGGTTAAGGTACCAATACAGTATTATATAGTAATAAATCGAGTCATGCTGAGAGCTTTATAAAAAACTAAAGAGCAAAAAAGGATATCTGTCCATTCGGCCTTGTCCACGGTACTTTCTAATTCTCCTGCGTAGGCGCTGCCATTCTGTATCAATCCACTGATGAAAGAGAAGATGAATATATGAAGGCATTTCAAGATTAAAACAGCCAAGTAAAGGGAAGAAAAACAAGCTTATAAAAGCAAAAGTTTGAAAAACTTACGTGATTTGTTATGTCCTCGTGCAAGGCGTTAGCCTTCTCTTGAATATCCATCTGACAAAGATCCAGTCATAATTCAATAAACAATGATCATAACGAGAAAAACACATCATCATTAAGTTTCCGTTAGTTAGATGCTCCATCATTAATTTATATCCCTCCTAAGATGTATTTCACAGCATCTCTCTATTACTCTTATTCCGTTCTAAGATAAATGATGTGCTTTTATTCCAGAAAAACTTGATGGAAGAAATATGCAGACACCGGATTATCACTTACTAGTGCTGGCTTCGGAATCAAGCCACACTTCATCCTTTCCAGTAAGTCCAAACATTCTTCCTGCAAGATGATGAAAAAATATGTATTGAATGTATGTTCAGTGAAATAACAGTTCAAATAAATGCTAATACATGTCAAAAAGGGTGAAGATCTAAGCCAAGCTTCACGTCAAATTATTCAGCTTACCTCCTGTATGTCAGACTCTGACACTGAGTCTATGTTAAACTTATCTGCTATATCTGATACATGGAGGTATATCTCCCCATCACGCTTACTTTGTTTTACACCTGAAAAGACAACAAAATCAGAGACTTCACATTAAACCCCAACACACACACATCAAGGAATCTAAGTTTTGAAATAAGAGAATCCTACAAGACTTGATATTTTTATTAAAATAATGATTTGAACTTGTGAATAACAGATAAAAGTACGAGTTATTTCGATGTAATTCGCTAATACACATAAAGTAACAGTATCTAAAATTGAAATATCATTCCAGCATTTCAGAAATGGTTTTATATAACTCATAATGTACTAGAGTAAATTAATTATGTGTTCCCTTATGAAGACAGGAGAAGGCAATGCAAGTTACACTTCTATGTATATGGATCATAGATTCTGAGAGAAAATTTGCACGTTGTTGAAACTGCAAGGTACAAAGAATCATGCATGCAGATGCTCGATAAACCTTTATATCATTAAGAAATTATTACTATTTGTCCTAGTTATTAGAAAAATACATCACATTATAATAACTAAGCTAACTATATAGATAAGTCTAAGACCAGCCGACTCCACGCAAATATCAAATCACAAGCTTCCATCATATCACATGCAGAAGCAATATGTAAATTTGAATACATGCATACCTGTAACTAGGAAGAGCTGATAATAAGAATAGTCATCTTGATCTGCCATCCTCGCACGAACAAAGCATCCTATTACCTTCGCTTCAAAGGTTTCTGGATCTTCCAGCAGCTTATGCAGCAAAGTCCTTCTCAGATACAATAGATTCACATTCTCAGGAGTCACTGCTGCAAATCTACTTTCAGGCGTCATGGGTATCCTGCAAAGAAGAAAGAAGGACAAGAATATTATATTTTTAATCTCCTAAAAAATCCAACAATCTTTAAAATCAGCAAAGTTTCAAACAGAGTAATGTCTAAACAATTCTTGACACAAAGCCATAAACTTCTTGCTAATTCAGAAACTAAATGTCCTCCTAACACGATCAATAGAGAATACATTTATATGTTTCATCATGTATTGGATACAACGAATGATGCATATGAGAATATAACAAGAGCTCACAAAAACAAAGGTTCAGCATCTTCCATACAATGATACAAATATAGCAGGGTTGTACTAATGCATGCCTAAACTTGATGTCATACAAAATCAGTCCATGTATATTAAATTTCAACACGAAGGAAGTCAAGAGTTTAATCAAACACGACAGATCAAGATTTCACATCATTTTCCATAAGCATCACATGACTCAAGCATTCACCATATTAGGACATATAGAAGATTGACAAGGCACTGATTTACCACCATCACCTTTCAACAAGAATATCAAATGGAGGCAGGGATACACCACCCTCACCTCTCAACAAGAATATCAATTGGAGGCAGCAATACACTACATTCACTTCTCAACAAAAATATCATAGGTAGGGATAAACCACCCTCGCCGTTTTATAGGATAAAAGATTATACGGGCATCACCACCCCACTCCCTTCGCCAGAGAAATATAACACACGGGTATCACCACCCCACTCATCACCACCACCATACAACAATACAGAGGAGTTCACGCCTCAAGAAATAAATGCATCACATGCTTACATTTATTCTCACAATTTCACATATACCATCTGACACAAGTAATAAGTAGCTCGTCATACTGTATCTATCCTTAATTCATGTATGCAGATAGGCACAGAATAGCATATGAAACAAGGGTTGCAGATCAAGACAAGTAACCCCGTATCAAATTTCTTAGGGAACAGATAAACCATTTTCCTTGTTTTCGATGAACCAGAACAGATAAAAAAAAAATCTTAGAGTTGCAGATCAAGGGAGTTTTCGAGAGTTACCTGGTATTGAATAAAAGGAGTTTTCAATGAATTTTGTTGCTGAAAGAAAAGAATAAATTTCATCTAAATTACTAAAACTTTCTCGTAAACATCGACGACCAAAACTTTAGACTCTACCGTCAGATATATCCAACAAACGATTGTAATTTAATTTCTGTTAAAAATAATTTCCACAGCTGTTATCCTTGTTTTTATTTCCAACACAGTACACACTCAATTCCTTATCTGAAACAGGACTCAGTATTATATATTTTTAATTTTTACATATTTCTCGCAAACATCGACGATCAAAACTTTACCTCTACCATCAGATATATCCAACGATTGTAATTTAATCTCTATTAATATTAATTTCCACATCTATTATCCTTGTTTTTATTTCCAACACGATACACACTCAATTACTTATCTCAAACAGTATACTGTTTTTTAACATTACCGTAGTTTACTGTATCTTCCGTATTTTATCTGAACGGTTTTCATAATTATTTTATTATTTTCTTTTTCTTACCGTATTTATTATTGTATCATGAAACAAATCTCATTCATCAGATTAATTTGATGGCTGTAATTAAACACCTAAAAGCAATAACTTATTTTTATATAGTTTTTTTTTCTATTTTACATTGATTTATCTTATCTTACATTACTGATTATTTCCTTCAGCAAATGACCATAAAACAAATTTTCACCATAAGATTAATCCAACGACTGTAATTAACTCCTAAATAATGTATATTTTCATTTATCCTCCTTTTATTTTATTTTTTTTAGTCTAACTTAAACAGTTGCATCTCTCTAGTTTCACGTAAACATCAACGATAAAACTTTGCGCTCTACTGCCAAATATATCCAACGACGGTAATTAATCTCTATTAATAGTAATTTCCACATCTGTTATCAGTGTTTTTATTTCCAACACAGTACACACTCAATTCCTGATCAAGTTTTCCTCCCATGTTTAAAACTGATAAAGTTTTCCTCCCTCACTGTTTGTTGATATGTGTCTTCCATTGTAGTACTTTGTTCTCAACATCAATTAGGTTTTGGTGGACATTTCCGAATTATTCTCTATTCCATTGCATGAGTCTGATCTTTAGTCTCTTTAGCTAAAAACCATGTTGAAAAGACCAGTAAACTTTGATGGTTGTTCCCAATTCTCCTTGACCATGTCTAAGAAATCTGGCATGTTTATCTACATTTGCTGCAATCTGAATGGCTTGGGTACTTGTTCCACTGAATCCTTGATTGATATTAACAGTGGATTATGATCAGAGGTAGTTCTGTTCAGGACATGTATGGATGTGTGTGGAAATTTGTTGATCCAGTCTAAAGTGCACAGGGCGTTGTCCAATTTCTGAAGCAATCTATCCTCATTTACTCTGTTGTTAGTCCAAGTGAAGATGCTGCCTACAGTAGGGATGTCTTGCAAGTTCCAACTGTCTGCCATCTATGAAGTCTCTGAATTCTCTGATACTGCCTAACGGTGGAGAGTGCCTGAAGCCACCGTGTTAAAGTCACCTGCATAAATAGTAGGAGCAAGTGGAAGGTTAAGCAGTTCAGCCCGTAGTTTCTGTGTAGGTATCCTAATTGTTTGAGCATAGACAAAAATAGTGTTCCAGTTGATTAGTGAAATTTTATCAGTGATCATGACCTGTATGAACTGGTCAGATTGTGATAAAATGTCAATAGAAAAACTGTCTCTATAAAAGAACCATATTTTAACAGCAGCTGCAGCAATACAGTGAGGAAAACCTAGCTCAAATTGTAAGTTTCTTATGTCCTGTAATCATGCATTGGTTCTATGACACATAAAATTGATACATGATGGATATTAATCAAAGATCTAAGTCTGCCAATGGAGGTACCATAACCTCTTATATTCCAGACTAACATATTAGATATTAGTTAATAACTAACCATCAAAAATAGTTAATCTTTGGTTTTGGTCTGAGCATTTTACTGAAATCAGATAGATCACTCTTTTTTTGTTTATCTTTAGATGTTGGGGTGGATTCAGCAGCCTTACATGTGGTTGCTGAAAAGGTACATGTGGAAGGTGAAGTGGGATCATCATTTTATGTGCTTGATTGAATTGTGTCTAGTGTATGGCTAGACATCACTTCATGATGATCATTTGTAGCAGCCACCTTGTGTATAGCTAGTTCCTCATTCCATGTAGGTTCACTGCTTGCATCATCAAATAAGTGTTCAGAGCCAGTATCAACCTGTTCTATGTGAAGCAAAGAAAAGGAGTTTGAAAGCTCCATGATTAAAAAGGGACAATAGCTAATGAGTGAGCTGCAAGTTTTGAAAAATAACTAGCTGATTTGTGCTTGTGTGCTTGATCCGTTTGTTTAAAAATATTTTGGTAACCATCAATATCAATTTCATCAAGTGAGTAAAAGGATACATGATGCTTCCTAACTCCTCTGATCAGTTCAGAAAAGGAGTAGGATCTTGATATGGTAATATCATAGTACCGGTGTTATCTGAGAGCTTGGATTTTTTCCCAACTTTAGCCCAAGTGGGATTCTGGTTATCCATGCTCTTATTGAGTGTGGAAAGGCCTAATGAACTTGCTTGCTGATCTGGTGGATGTGTTGCATTTCCTTGTGGTGAGGTATGGTTATCCTTCCACTTCTATAACCAAACTTTTCTCAGTTCTGGATGTTGCATCCTACAATTGTTGTTAGAGTGACATAACTTTCTGCAGTGCTTGCAATATTGAGGTAAGATTACATACTCCACCTGACATTATTTAAAATCTTCAGGGCAGCCTAGTTGTATTGAAGTGATCAGTTCCTCAATAAGATCCACTTCAACACATATTTTCAGAGTGGATGGCCTAATCATGAGATTAGTGGCAGAGTCTACCTTTATAAACTTGCCTATTTGATTCCCTACATCCTCCAACATAGTGTTGTTATAGTAATATAGATGGATATCTCTTACCAAAACCCACACTGGTACTGCTGGTGATTCATACTCCGGCGAAAATTTCAGGGACCACTTTAGAATCTTCATCGGAGCACCGGCCACTATCCAGAAAGCTTTGAGCCAGCATCTCTGATAATCTGTTTGATCTTGAATCAGATAAATACATGCTTGTAATCAAGTGAGCCGATCTGGAATCTACCCTTGAATCCAATGGCCTGAAAAGTTGGTTGTATATTGGCCATCGTTGGCTTTGCCCTCTGGAACTTTTTGATGAGGGCGTTTGATAAGTCCATGGTTCGTATTCAGACCTCGTTCATACTCGGACAAGGGCCCGAGAAGGGTCATGGGCTCGAAATACGCGGAGGATGGGTCCACGGGTCCATCAATCCTAATCCTTATAAGGAATGCGTATATTATGAATGTTCTACAAGGAATATACATCTTCACAAAGATGGTAATTTAGCTATCCTAAACATGGTAATACAACCATGTCCGAAATATACTTCTATTATACATGATAATACAACCTCTATTCCCATTAGAGTTGTATTCATACCATAAATACATATCTTGGTGATCTACGGATTGTAGCCATATAAATACCCTAAGAGGTTTGGTAGACCTCTCATCTAATCTCATACTTTATACTTTACGCCTTAAGAAAATATACTGACTTGAGCGTCGGAGTGTCTATCCCCGGGACACCCGGGGCCTTTATCTTGCAGATCAGTTCGAGAGCCTGATTCGTAGTCGAAGTGTTGGTGTCTGGCATACATCAATTTGGCACGCCCAGTGGGACCTCTTACACTCATTGACGACGTCGCCGAACCTTGTTTCCGATCTGGTCTAACGCACCCGAAGAAGCAACTTCCCCAACAAAATGTCTGACGCCGAGCAACCCAGACGAAGCGCCCGTTTGCTAGGGCAAAATCCAGAGAATAATCTAGAAGCGGAGCAGCCCCTTCAAGGACATAGACGCGGTCGAGGACGCGGACAACCTAGAAGATCTCAGGCACACTTTGCCTCACAGCCAGCACCAAATTCTACCATGGGTACCGGAAACTCCAACGTTCCGATATCCATCAACCCAATTCCTGTTGGGATTACATCACCAATCTCTGGTCCAAATATTGATATATTCAGAACACCTCCTAGATCGAATCCCATCATATCTAGGATTCCAGCGTCCGATTCCAATCCTGCTGCATCCAGAACCCAACCTCCAGAAACAAATCCTGTTGGATCTAAAGTATTAAATTCAGATCAAAGGGTTTTCATCCAAAATAAGGAAAGTTACAGCACGAACGTTAACAGTGCAGATGGCCCGAATCAGGAAAATAGGTTGGGAGGTAATGATCCCGATTTGATCTTCTCTCCAGAAGAACGAACAGAAAGGGATCAGCAAATCTTTGCAGAAAGACAACAGGAGGACGTTAGGCAGAGCCATCTCAGGGAAGCCTTGAACCAAATCATACAACACAGCCCGCAGGGCTCTGATCCACTCCAAATTGACCTTTCCTCGGACAATCCCCCGAGGGAAAATAGCATGTCCAACTCGATCTTCTCTCCGGAAGGAAGAGCACGAAGAGATCGACAAATTCTTGAAGATAGACAACAAGAAGGAGAATATGTGATAGAACACTATTATAGATATATGAATCGCGCCACGAGACGCTATGATCAAGATGAAATCCTCTTAGTAAACCTGTACCGGATGATGGTAGGTAATAACACTCCGAGGAAGAAAAAGAAGAAGAAGGATAGCTCCCACAACAATAATAACCAAGGTGGCGGAAACAACAATCCTCAAGATCCTCCCCCACCACCATCAAATGGAACCAACCGAGTCATCAATAATATTAATGGCTATACTGGAAAAGCAATTTCCCTAACTAAGCTAAAGGATAGTGTATGAACCCTACCACATACTAAGCTGGTCAACAAGAACCTCCATTCTGAAGAAGCTATTACTTTCTCAGACTAGGATGACGTACCAAATCAGATGTTTCATTCTGACCCTCTCATCATCTCGGCAACCATACAAGATTCTCTATTAAAAGAAGTCTTCATAGACAGCGGGAGTGGAGTAGAAATAATGTTCCAGAACCGCTTCCAGAAGTTAGGATTTGTCGAAGATGACCTTAAACCTACGGGTCCGATCTCGGGGTTCACAAGAAATCCAGTAATACCTCTCGGGGAAATCACACTTCCCATCACAGTAGCAGAAGGAGCCAAGAGCCTAACCTTATACTGCACATTGGTGGTAGTAGACACCGTCACACCCTTCAACATTATCCTTGGCAGACTTTGGATGTGCCAAGCCAAAGCCGTATGGTCTTCTTACCATCTGATGATGAAGTTCCCAACATCACAAGGAGTAGCTTCAATCAAAGGAGACCAAGGAATGGCGCGTTCTTACATAATCACGGCCACCCGTGACGCCAGAAAAGAAGATGACGGTTATATGTCAAAGCATCCTCCAACTCGGGGGAAGGCAGTACTAAAAGTTTTACTAACCAACCCCGAGAAAAAGGATCATCTTTGGGTTTTTCGCTTCAATCTCCAAGTCACCAGAATTTGAGAGTACCGTCTCCAGAAATACCTCGGGATAGTTAAGCCTCTCCTGAATCAATTCCAACATTATGAGTTGAATCTTATCCCCCGAGAAGGTAACCACAAAGCCGATGCACTTAGCAAGCTTGCCTCCTCGGATCTCAACATAAGATCTTCTCAAGAATTTCTAATGGGAATCCTGGCGAGGAGTAGTTACGAGAAGAGCAGCAGCATGGCTACTAACATCTCAGACACATGGAGGAACCCTTACATCGAATACTTCCAAACGGGTACCCTTCTCAAGGATAAGCACCTAGCATGGAAGGTCTGAGGAACACATGAAGGAGTATACGGTAGCTATCGAGATCCACATACCATTATTCAAAAGCTCCTACAGAAGAGCTATTTTTGGCCTATGATGCTACAAGGCGCCAGAAGATATATCGATTCTCGCCACGAGTGCCAGAGATTTGTTAAGATGATCCACATGCCACAGGAGAATATGATTACCATCCAAGAATTCTGGGCATTTGTCCGATGGGGCATAGATCTTGTAGGGCCTTTTCTCACGGCCCCTGTTATCGACTTCTGCCTGAAAAATATTGTGGGTCGCTATGGCATCCCGAGATACATAGTGACCGATAATGGAGCACAATTTGCTAATGATCCCTTCAAGAAAGGGTACAAAGAGTATAGAACGCACCAGCAGCTCGCCTCAGTATATAATAAAAAAGATAGCGGCCAAGCAGAGGCTACAGACCGAGCCTTGGTATGCAGCCTCACAAAGCGCCTCGAAGGAGCCAAAGGAAACTGGATCAAAGATTTACCAAATATGATCTGGACCCATAGAACCACACCAGCTGGAAAGATTCCTTACAGCTTAGACTGTGGGTTCGAAGCGATCATCCCTAGGGAGATTGGGGTTCCCTTTGTCCATACCTCTTAGCCAGATGATGAAAATGGCAAGGCCAACAAAGAAAACCTTTGTCTCAACCTTGAACTCCTAGAGGAGAAGAGAGTAAATGCTACTATCTACAAAGCCAAGGTGAAGAAAAGATTCAAGCGCTACCATGATAGAAGAGTTCGCTTGGCCACTTTTGTTAAAGGAGACCTTGTCATAAGGTTAAACGAGAAAAGCAAGAGAAAAGTGGAAGGGAAGCTATCCCCGAACTGGGAAGGTCCATATCGAGTCCTAGAATCCCATCCAGGGGGAGGCTACCTCTTGGAAACCATAAAGGGGGAACCTATGCCACGAAGATGGAATGTTGTTAACTTAAGGAAGTATCACAGAAGATCCAAAACTCAAGAGAGAGCCTCACAAAGGTTCGAGATTATCAAGAGCGCCCGAGAAGCCTCATCAAGGTCCGAGACAAGTACACTCTAGCATAAACGGGTACACAAACTCAGAACCCACTATTTACTTTACTTATATTCTTAAAGTTTTAAACTTAGATTGAAGTTATGATATTTTTATACCTATCCTTATAATGAGCAATCTAAATTCCTTTTCTAAAAAGAGGATTGTTGTCTTAAGTATAACATTGATTGCTGTTCAAAACAATATAATTTATAAAGTATATGATTGGTCAACTTATAAGTTGTTTGGATCCAATATTAAAGTACCAATCGTTTTGAATAAAAGAGATAGGTTCGAGATAAAGTACTTCAAAAAAGTGTTTGATTGATGTCTATAGACCAAAAGGGCAGACGTGCTCGAGAATCAATCATCTCAACATAAAGAGGAGAAACCTCAAAAACAAAAGTTGAAGTCCATATCAAAGGTGTTATTACATCAGGATATGATACTTCTAAAAAAGACCCTCAAAAAGGGCACACATAGAGGAAAAACCTCGAACCTAAATAGTTCATATCAAAGGTGTTATTACATCAGAATATGATACTTCTAAACAAGACCCTTAAAAGGGAAAATAAGAGGCTAATCCTCGAACCTAAAAAAGACATATCAAAGGTGTTATTACATCAGAATATGATACTTTTAAATATACCTAATATGGTTTCCCAGGATTCACCAGATGTGACACTTGAGAGATGGGTTATTGTCAACTTTTCTGCACGCTGTGACATTAAAAGCCTTGGCAAAAGATGCCCGGGGAAGAAGCCCAACAACATCAAGTACACAAAGTGTTCATCATGGACAACTGCGAAGACCTGATCCCGGAGTATCTTAGCTTGGCATGAGCTCCTTTCCAGTAAATCATGAGACCGAGGTTCACGTGCAAAGAATTTCAGGCTTTAAAGCTGACGAGGAGATGCCGAGACTAATTTACCTCATCTATGGAAGAATTAGAAATCACCTCTTCAAGAGAAGGTAATTCAGGATACTTAGCTTTAATAAGCCTTAGTAAATCTCCTGAGGTTACTATCTTCTCGGAGGGATCCAATGCATCCAAAAACTCAGCCCCAGGGATCCAGCGTTTTGCAGTCAGAGCAGCGAGCTTATCAGCAGCATCAGGGTGAGAGAAGATTTCCTTCATCATCTCCACCTCTTTCTCGGACTGACATAGATGCAAGACGCCATCCAAGATCCCATGCAGTTTAGAGGAATGGAATAAATCCCCATACTCCTCCCTATGGTTCTGAAACTCGGGACTACAAGCAAGGAAAGCACTCTAAAACTTTAGAAGTCGTTTAGCCTCCTCTGAATCCTTCTCCTCGGGATTTTGCGACAATTCCTCGACGATATCTCGATAAGTTCCCAGCTCTTTCTCTTGAGACTTCTTTGCCGACAGCAGATCTATATTCTCGGTCTCCAACTACTTCACCCTAGTTTCCAGTCGAGTCACATCCAATGGAGTCTGAATGGGGCTCGCAACAGACTTAGCAGTCACAGATGAAAGGGCAGCCTCCATTTTTACCTTCTCAGCTTGAAGGACTGGCACTTTCTATATAATTCCATTACAGAATCAGACAAGTGACGAATCACATCATTAGCTCGAGGCCCTACCGTGGACAGATCCGCCATCAGCTGCGAAATAGAAGGAATATTAAAGCCTGGCATTCAAGATGTCTATACAGTATGATAAGAAAAATAAATACCTCAGAAACGAAGGGATATTTCTTAGAAGACCTCCGAGAAGCCTGACCATCATCTTCGCATGGGCAGCTCAGATAGTATTTTAACTTCTTCAAAGAAGCATCCTCAGAGTCCACCAACTCAAGGTCAAATTCATCATCTTCGGAAGACTCCTCCGCCACCGGTTCCACCTCCTCGGACTGTACTTCCTCGGATTCCTCTGCTTCCTCATCTATGGCCCGGAGTATAGCCTTCCCTTTCTTGATCTTTTTCTTTGGAGGAGAAGCTGTACATATATAAAGATAAACCTCAGCACATGATACAAGAAAAACATATTATATGACAACAGTATATGACTAGAAGAGTTACCTGAAGAAAACCGACTAGAAGAAGATTCACCATGATTCCGAGGAGACTTTCTCGGACTCACTTTCCTGGCCTTCTTCTTTCTTTCCTGGATTTTATCAGGGAGGGCCCAATTCCGATCAGGCTTTAAAAAGCTGGAAGTAGATTTCGACCGAGGAACATCCAACAGGTATGAGTAAGTGATACTAGGCCACTGCCACGCAGAGCCATGTGAGCCCAGAACAAAATCCTTTCTTTGAAGGGTAATGTCCTCCTTTAAGAGCTCCTCAATGATGCCCTTCAAGTGATCAGAGATGATGAAACCTCTGTCACGAGCTATAGCATCCTTCGGATGGGGATGCAAATCAGGGACCTCGTACCTGCTCCGGTCGAAAGCGAAACAGTCTGCCTCCCACACACCACTGTTATCAGGATACGCGATGGGTTTTCTCTTCCTCGGAGTCAGGGTAATGTACTCGTAAGTCTCAAAAGAGAATAACGTATACAGACTCCTGAATAAATCCAGACTTGGATCGTAGTTCTTCCGAGCGCACCAGGAAATCACCGCCATGATCAACACTACCACATTGGAATGTATTTGGCTTGGATGCCGTTGATGATGTTGCAGGAATTCATGAAATAAAGGGGGAAATGGAAAATTTATCCCTTGCTGTAAAAACCTTCCATAAAGCACCCTTCTAGTGGGGCACACCAGATCTTTGATAGGAACTTCTTGATCCTCGAGCTTCAAGCCAGCTTCAAGATGATAGCCTGCAGGTCTGTAGATATTTTAGCGTCCTTTCATCAACAACTTTGGTGACATCATTCACACCATAGGAGGCTGGAACCCGTTTATCAACTTGGGGTTCTTCATTAGGGTCTATCTCTGAACCAGAGGCATCGTTATCTGCCATTACACTTACCACCTGCAGCGGTGAAGCGACGGTAACTTCCATCAGCTCCCCAGCCTCGACTTCCAGAAACAAGGTGCTCAAGTCACGATCAACTGGGGCTCTGTTTTCAACAACATTCTCTACATTGCCAGAGGGAACGCTGGAACTTGTTGAAGTCATGGCAATATATAGAATGGGGGGAAGAGAATATATGAGGAAAAGGAGACAAATTTGAAGGAAATTTCTTTGGAAATTTGGAATGCAGAGAAGGAAAAGATTAAAATTTCTTGGATGAAGATTGAAGATGAAGAAAAAAAGTAATTAGCAAGCATTTAAGTGGAGTAATTACCTCGACTCGCGAAACGATACAGGCAATTGGAAGGTTGGTCCTCCTCACCGCCAGAAGATACAATGAACCAAGACCACGTGTTAATCTCCTCAGAATTCAAGAAAGCAGATTCAGATCCAACCATACACGTGTACCCACCATCTGGATTTCAAAAGAAGCTAATCTCAGTCGTCCATATATCTGATGGAATACGAAAAGAATTTGAAGCTAGATATTCAGAAGAGTAAGTCCGAAAGGACAGTCCTATAAGGACACCCCGAGCTTAACACCCCGAGTTATTCTCCCTCGAGTTATTGGTCTTCCCTCGAGAAGCAAGCCTCTCCTTCAACCTTCGAGATGGAGCACTCTATATTCTGAAGATCTACCTTGGGGATACTGATAAGTCCATGGTTCGTATTCGGACCTCGTTCATACTCGGACCAGGGCCCGAGAAGGGTCATGGGCTCGAAATATGCGGAGGATGGGTCCACGGGTCCATCAATCCTAATCCTTATAAGGAATGCGTATATTATGAATGTTCTACAAGGAATATACATCTTCTCAAAGATGGTATTTCAGCTATCATAAACATGGTAATACAACCATGTCCGAAATATACTTCTATTATACATGGTAATACAACCTCTATTCCCATAAGAGTTGTATTCATACCATAAATACATATCTTGGTGATCTACGGATTGTAGCCATATAAATACCCTAAGCAATTTGGTAGACCTCTCATCTAATCTCATACTTTATACTTTACGCCTTAAGCAAATATACTGACTTGAGCGTCGGAGTGTCTATCCCGGGTACACCTGGGGCCTTTGTCTTGCAGATCAGTTCGAGAGCCTGGTTCGTCGTCGAAGTGTTGGTGTCTGGCATACATCAGCATTGTTGTAGTGGCTTGCCAGTATCTGGACTGATTATCGATCGTACATGCATGAAGTATTGCCATTGAAATTGGTGATAGGATGGATCTCCGATTTAGAAGGAAGGGAGGTGAAAAGAGGGGGATATTCTGATGAGAGGACTTGACTCAAATTTTTTCCGGCTGTGGTGCCGCCGTGTGATCGCGGCGGCTCTTCCATGAAAAACCCGTTATGTGAACATTATTAGTGGTATCTACGCTAGTAACGGCAAGAAAAAGAAAAAAAAACATGTTTAGTGGGGGCGCGTGTGTTACACTCTTAGAGAGAAGACAGAGCGAAATTTTTGAGCAAGAAAAATTCTTTCATTTCGAGGTTGAAGAAGTTGCCTCAATCTATTGAATAATTGTTTTAGTTTGTGTCCTTGACAAGTTTTGGTGTTGAAGGGGAAGAAGAAGAAGAAATCTATTAGGAATAAAATCGAAGGGGAAAATATGTGATTTATTTGTGGACTTGAATCCTCGAATCCTGATACAATGTAACCGGCCGTAAAAATTTGCGAAAACATAAGAAAGAACGAAAGTTACACGAAAAATTTGGACGAACATATGGTAAACCAAAAGTTTGGACAAACATATGGTCCAAAAAAGATGACAATAACTATTTAATGCTAACATCGGGGTATAAACCTAATATTGAGGTAATCAATATTTATAGAACATATATTATTCAATATTAAAATGAAAGAATATTAATGGTATTTTGATTGTTAACTATGTTGTGATCTTTCTTTTTTCTTTAATATTTTTATTTCGTATATAAACAATAATTTTACTTATATAATCAATCACCGTAAAATTTTAATGTTGTAAGATTACGTAGTTCTAGTTATAAAACCACCACAATAACGCTACAAAACTACGTAGGTTTAGGTAAATATATATTAATTATTAATAAGTATAAAACTTGCCGTCGATTTGTGATATTCATTATATACGTAGTAAAAGATGATATATTTTTCAACACTCAGATACACACACACATACATACATATATATGTTTTGATAGTTTATTTCATTATTTCATAGCAATGTTGAAATACCTTTTACTGGCCCTTAATATATTTTGATTTTTTTAATTAGGAACCATCATAGATGGAGGAATATTTATTAGATTCCCCAGACCTTCATTAATCTCCTCAAAGGGAGGCAATTTGAGAGATAACAGAATAAGTTTAAAACCTAAATTGTTTCTAGAGCGCGGTAATACGCTGTTCCTAAAACTAAAAAATGCGGTTAAATACATCTGAGTATCCTAAAGTCTAATGCCCAAAAGCATGTAACTATCTGGCAGGTAAAGTATCAATAACTTGCACCAACCCTAACAATAAAGTCAGAATCGACCAAGTCTACCAGTCTAAAACTATTCTCAGATGCGCCAAAAGTAAGTTTTTAAAACTACTTTGACTTGGATTTCTCCTACACTGATCATAGAAATAGACTAGAAACCGAGGGGATTTTCCATAGCACAACTAATCCGTTTAAAAGGAAAACAACAGATAGTCATCAAGTACTCGATAAACTAGTCCAGATAACTACGCAAAAAGATCCAAATGGAGCACATATTTCACCTAACATGAAAAAAGAAAAAAAACAGAACCCAAAATCTGGATCTACCAATTCCTAGAAGCGGTGGACTCGCGACTGGCGCCGCGTGACTCCACGCGCGCGGAAGGTGGGTCGAGATGGCGGCGCGTGATCAGCGAAGCGTGTTGGCGCGATGGTACGCCGAGTAGTTCACGCCACGACGGCCCACCGGTGCGTGTGACGACGCGTGAAAATGCGTGTTTGCCGGAGCCAAACAGATCTGGTAAAAAGAACTTAACCTTTCCGATGAGTCAGTGGATCCCCTGCACCTGAGTGACGACACGAGCTCGTATCTCCTCCAGTAAGTCCAGTAGCGAGTAGACGTCTTTCCATCATCGTCGGACTGCGACTCCGATCCCATAGGATCCGGCCTCCTGCGGTGCCTCACGGTTACTGAGCAAATCGTAACTTTTCAGCCCCGGAAATCAGGTTCAGGTTAGGGGTGAAGGTATAGGGTGGCTTGGAATAAAATAAAATAAAGGTGTGGGGTGGAGGGGGTGGCCGAGCGGCGGAACCGGCTCAGGCCACCCCTCCGATGGATCAGATCTAGGGAGAGAAGTGGGGGAGCGGGGGTTGACTTTTTTGGGAGAGAAAGTGGTTTTTTGATATATTTTGAATTATATTTCTATTTGTTGAATTGAAATTACTTATATCCCTATTTTGTAGCTAAAAATTTAATTTATTTAATTAAAATTCAGTTTCAATTGAGTTAATTAAGTTTACTCTTATTCAATTAGGATTCATTTCATAAAATAAATTGAATCTAACTGAAGGTAGATACTAGTTAATCATATCAGCTAATTTCTCTCTCTACTCCTCCCCTCTCCTCCTTCTCTCTACACCGGCTAGTTTTCTCGGGGGGTTTCGCCGGCGATCTAGCCGCGCGATTCCTCCCCCGCCCATACCCTATAATAGTCTGATACTCCCCTCCTCAACCCCCAAACCCGGTACCTTTCGATCACCATCGACAACCTACGATTTGATTTGGTTGGCGGTTCTTACTCGGGATCTCACCAGAGATGATGGGTCTGCCGCCCTGATGCTCCTGACATCGGTATCTTCTCGATCTGTGAGTCCACCGGCGCACAACACAGACTCGACAGAAACAGATCAGATCTACTCGCCACCAGCTTTTCGGACCAACTAGATGGAGGTTTTGACCGCCACGCTCCCGACGGTGTATTTTCAGGCTGCCGTAAGACCGCCTTTCCGGCGCGTATGAATACGCGCGCGTGGACTCATGCGCTCACGCGCCGGGCGTGTGAGTTTCACACGCCGCTCTTCTCCACCGGCGACCGCCGTGCTCCAGTGCTACAGTCGGTATATGCAGGAGTATTCTACTAATGGGGTGCCTTTCTTTTTTACTTTATTTTATTTATTCCAACTTTATTAGATTTTTTAGGGGTATATATTTAATTTGGTCTTTGCTGTGAGTGTTGGTTTGAATGCTGTCTGCTAATTATAGTTTTTCCAACGGGTCCTTTTGCTTGGTCAAACTTTGATTAGTTTCGAATCTGGATTATTACAGTTGGGAGAATTTTGAGTCAGAGTTGTTTAAATACTTACTCTTGGCGTTGCTGTTACTAGATTTGTAGATCGGATAAGCTTTAGCCTATTCTATGTTAGATTGCATTTTCTTTCCAATATTAGGCTGCCAACCAGTTAGACCAGGATTGTTTGGAATTGCCGCTAGCTCTGATCTTATTCTAAATATACCCGTTTTAGTGGGATATGATTTGGAATTGGTCTTTTTGCAAAGCTATCCTGACTAATTTATGGAGGATCCTTGCCTATTTGTTTGTCATGTCCCTCCTAACCCGTTAGTTGGCGGGAGGGAAGACCCTTTGGATTTCGGTCTATGCAATACAGAACATGAGAAATCCAAGTCATTAGTGGTTTTGACAGCTTGCTAACGACATCTCTGTGCATAGATTTTGTAGACTTTGAGTATTACATTGCGAGTTAAGGATGCTACACCTGTCAGATAGTTTAGATACTTTCGGGTATTAGGGTTTAGGATTCTTACGATGTATCCCCTTTTATTTCTAATAGTAGTTCATGTAGCCACCCGAGGCGGAGTAGTAGTACGGCTTTGATGGAATCACTCTGCAGCTCATTCAAATTGCCACATAAACCCCAAAAAGGTTTCATGTGTATCATTGGGTTTACCCAAACCCAATCATGTAATTCTATCACTTTTATGCCGGGTTTGAGGAGGCGTAAAATAATCCTCCCCTCACTTGGATGGTTTAAACTTAAAAAAAGAAGATACTAGTTAATCATAAAATTGTTAATGGTTATGATTTTTTAGGATTAGAGAAATCTCTCTTTTGCCTATCCTCTTTTGCCTATCCTTCATCCGCACATTTCCCTAAAAATGTTAGTGGGGAGGCACATGATATTAGGATGTTGTTTGGTTGGAGGTGGAACATGTAAAAGTTTCAAAATTTCATGAATTAAAATTTTATAAGTTGTTTGATTGACAAAAATGTGGCAATATCATGTTTCTGTGAACTTTAAATTCCCACATAATGATGAATTCTTTTTACTTAGATTCCCAACGTAACTAGAAATTACCATAAATTTAATTCTCCCACATCCAACCAAACAATATTTTCTAAATCATGATGAGAATATGAAATTATTTAGGAATTTCATCTTTCAACTGAATTAGGCCCTGCCAAGTTCAGCTGAACTGAAATTCACTTAACTGAAGTGCGCTGAAATTCGCTGAACTCTGCCGAAGTCCGCTGAAATTCGCTGAACTCTGCTGAACTCCGCTGAAATTCGCTGAAGTCCGCTGAAGTTCGCCGACCTTCGCTGAAGTCTGCTGAAATTTGTTGAAATCTGCTGAAGTTAACTGAAATTAAATACGAAATGTTTTAATAATAATACTATTATTATTATTAATTTGAGTTCAAACATTCAACTTCAAATTTGATCAAATAATAAAGATTTCATAGTAATTATTTTATTTGTACAATGATTTTTCAAAAATTACACTTATCATACAAATCAAAAAATGAAATACTTTGTTTTGCAGTAATTATTTGATCAAATAATAAATATTTCACAATAATTATTTTGTTTGTTAATGGACATATTCGTAATTAGGGCCTTTTTAATACGCCTGAACTGAACTTAATCGAATAAATATTGCACCAAATCAAATGGAAATCTCTATCTAATGGTAGAGAAACAGAAATTCAAGAACAGAAAATAGAACTAAATTGAACTACACTTAACTGAATTGAACTACATTTAATTGAAATGAACTGAATTGAAGTTCATTTAACAAAAAATGAACTGAATTTTCAATATAAACTTAAAATCGTCAAATTATATTTTCGGGGAACTGAATTGAAATAAATTACAATTTCTCTGAATTGGATCGAACTGGACTGAATCATTAGCATATATTTTGTTTAACTTATAATTAAAGTATAATGCACTGAACCGAACTGAAAATACTGAACTGAATTTAACAGAACTAAAATGAACTGAACTGAAAAATAATGAACTGAACTGAAAATATTTAGATAAGTTGTACTAAACAGACCCTTATTGTTGAATTTGTTAATTTCGAGTATAAATTAGAACTATTAAAAATAACTTTATTTGATAAATTAAAACAAAATATATTGAAGAAACATTTGTTCATAATTAATTTCGTTTGATAAATTAAAACAAAAGTATTTCATTGATATTTTTGAATTGTAGGAAATTTTATTTTAAAACATTTTAGTAAAAATAGGGAATTTATTTTTAATTTAGCTGAAATCCACTGAAATCCGCTGAAATTTACTAAGACCGCTGAAATCTGCTGAATTCTGCTTAACTTAACTGAAATGTGCATAATTTAACCTAAACTTGGCAGAGCCTTAATTTCTAACTCGCAGTCGAACGACCTCTGTCAGTATAAAAAAATTCCACTAGAAATTCCAGAATGTTTTCTAACGACCTCTGTCAATGTTTCTAGAAATTCCACTATGTTAAAGTTTTCTAATTCGTTTTTTATCGAATGTTTTCTACTTTGAAAACGGAAGAAGAGAAGTTGGACTGTTGGTAGGACCAGTTCCAGCCAGGGTCTTAGTCAATGAGGAGACTTGGCCTGTCATTCCCAACCAGGGTCTTACTTATTCCCAGTTTATTCAGAAAATCACACAAGTGGTCATTCAGTCGGTCTGCGTCCTAATCATGTCCATAAGCTCCTAATTAGGTGACTTATTAGGAGATTCAAATTTTACTATTCCAGTGATAACTCTTTTCAAAATATAATTGTAGCGAATTCCTAAAAAAAATATATAATAGTAACGAAAGGTTTTATATAATAATTTTTTTCCAACATAGTGGCGGAATCAGAAGAAAATTTATAAATTGCTCAATAAAATTATGCTCGAAGTATTGGCAATGTAAATGTTACTTTTCATTACAATTTTATCATATTGACACTCAAATTACAATAAATTATTTCACCATTAAAATTTTGGAGTTGCCGCCGCCACCTCCGACAATTCCATGATTTCTCCCTTAATGGTATGTTAACAGTCGTTTTAACCTTTAAGTACATACATTTGTAACCAAACGTTTAAAGAGTAATAAGATGTAATATCATGTCTAAATTTAAAATGTATCGATATTTTAGAAATGTGAGTTATTATGAATTGAAGTCATCATACTATAGCGCGTAAATTACTCATGAATTAGACGACTTACTTATCAATCAATCACTATACATGACAGACTACTACTAATGATTTATTTTAAAAGAATATAGTGCATGCACCAACCGTTGGTAAACAAAATAACTTTCGTACATGACGGCTAGAATTTGGAGTCATTACCTTGGAATAACACCCATTTTTCCTCCCATAAAACAATTTCTGCCACTAAAACTTGGTGCAAGGAAAAGCTATGAAAATCTTCATAAAAATGTTGATAAATGCGTTTCTTTTGGTCGTCTTTGCAGGCTTGGGCGATGCTCTGAGTGTAGGATTCACCTACAACAACGGATTCCAATCTGCAAAACTGAGCCTTGATGGCATGGCAGAGATATCAAGAAACGGCTTACTGAAACTCAGCAATGACAGCACTGGAGAATCTGGCCATGCTTTCCATCCTGATCCCATCACCTTCAAGAACTCCTCAAATGGGGAAGCTTTCTCTTTCTCCACCTCGTTCGTGTTCGCGATAAGGTCAGAGTCAAAGAGCGCCAGCACTGATGGATTCGCGTTCGTGATTGCACCGACAAAGGCCCTTCCTTTATCAGGCAGTGCCCTAGGCTTCCTTGGCCTATTCAACTCGAGCGTTAATGGAAGCACGGCCAACCATATTTTCGCGGTGGAGCTCGACACCTTGCAGAATACTGCATCCAACGACATTGATGGCAACCATGCTGCTATCGACGTCGACAGCATAAATTCAATCATGCAAGAGTCAGCAGGGTACCATAGTAGTACTGGTTCGTTTGAGAATCTGACACTTTCGAGTGGCAATGCAATGCAAGTTTGGGTGGACTATAATGGAAGGAAGAAGAAGATTACAGTGACATTAGCTCCATTAATGGAAGATGGTGTTGATAAAGCTAAACCAAGTATTCCTCTCCTCAATTTAACTTATGATTTGTCTCGGGTTCTGCAAGAAACCATGTATGTTGGATTTTCAGCATCCACTGGTCCAGTTAATACCATTCATTATATCCTGGGATGGAGCTTTGGTTCACAGGAAGAGTTGGCTCAGAAGCTCGACCTCTCACAGCTTCCTAAACTTCCTAGAATTGGAGCAGAGAAAGTGTCCAAGTTTTTAACTATTGGGCTGCCCCTGATATGCTTCCTAACCATATTGGCAGCCATTTTTGGTATAAATTACTATGTTGTGAGGAAGAAGAAGTTTGCAGAGGTGCTCGAAGACTGGGAAACTGACTACCGGCCTCATAGGTTTAGATACAAAGATTTATACACAGCAACAAAAGGGTTTAAAGAAGCCGAGCTGCTGGGAGCAGGAGGGTTTGGAAAGGTTTATCGAGGCGTCCTGCCAGCCACAAAGCTCGAGATTGCTGTGAAGAAGATCTCGCACGAGTCAAGGCAAGGAGTCAGGGAGTTTGTTGCGGAGATTATCAGCATCGGGAGGATGAGCCACCGGAATTTAGTCCCTCTATTCGGTTACTGCAGGCGAAAGAGTGAGTTTCTGTTGGTTTATGAGTGTATGCCTAATGGAAGCCTTGACAAGTTTCTCTACAGTTCTCAGAATTCAATCTTGAGCTGGACTCAGAGGTTCAGAATCATCAAGGGTGTGGCTTCGGGGCTGTTCTACCTTCATGAAGGATGGGAGCAAGTTGTAATTCACAGAGATATCAAGCCTAGTAACGTGTTGCTCGATGGCGAATGGAATGCAAGATTAGGAGATTTCGGGCTTGCTAAGCTCTATGATCATGAAACCGACCCTCAAACGACTCACATAGTTGGGACCTTGGGCTACCTTGCACCTGAGCATTATAGAACCGGGAGGGCCACGACAAGCACGGATGTGTATGCATTCGGGACCTTCCTTCTCGAGGTTGTGTCGGGCAGAAGGCCTATAGACCTCCGTGCATTGGCAGAAGGAGATGTGCTCTTAGCTGAATGGGTGTTTTCGTGCTGGAGTGAAGGGAGACTCTTGGAGGCGGTTGATGGGAATTTAAGGGATGATTTCATTAGTGATGAGGCGGAATTGGTGTTGAAGATTGGATTGCTGTGCTGTAATCTGGAGCCGAAGGCTAGGCCTAGTATGCAAAAAGTGATGCTCTATTTGGATGGCTCAATGCCTCTCCCTGAGTTGTCCTCCGGTGGTGTTTTTGTGAATGGCATGGCGTTGGGTTTTGGAGTGAGTTTTGACGACATTTCGAATTCAGTGTCAGACTCATCTCGTGGATCACAGTCGGTCTTGCATTGGAGCACTGAAAACTGAACTTGTTATTGGTTAATTAGGTTAACAATTGAGGGGTGAATAATTTCAGTCGGTTTGATATTAATGGATTGTAGTAGTTTGGAGTTTTTGTGTATGAAATGTTTGAGTATAATGTGATGATCAATATGTGATGAAGGGTATCAAATGATGGAGCATTCGGTCTATTTTCCCTAAGAATAAAATCAGCTGTTTGAAAACGCTGTAAAATTCAGCGTTTTGTATTTCAGCTGTTTGGGATCAATAGGTTTTTGCAAACAACTCACCACCAAACACCCAAATTAGCTGTTTGACCGGTCAAATCAGCTAATTATGGTCAAATCAGCTGTTTTGAGCTCAAACAGCTCTCCACCAAACACCCTCATTGTCACATAAATTGATCATCACATTTTCCTTTACATGTGTTGATACCTTCATAAGATTGCTACTAGAGTTAAGAAATAGTTGTGAATACCAGCTCTAGTTTTGTCCAATGATCAATTTGACGATCGTCCAATTGGATTTGACCCTTAAAATAATGAATATAATTGTAGAGAATGACTCGGAATGAGAGAGTGAATAAATTTTATATGAGAGAATTATAAAAAAATACCACTACTGTTTCAAAAAGTTACATTTTACATCACTAATGTTTGAAAAAGTTCAAAAGACACAACTATACTTTCTAAATAGTTCCAAATAGTACCATTTGGGTTAATGGAACCATGAGTATTCATGAATGTCAATCTTCTAAGGGATTATCTCATCCTTTTATGTTTGAAAGAGAATTGGAATGTCTATATAATATTTGATGATCAATTTAATCCACATTTCCTTCTCATTATTGTTCGATCATTCTGTGCAAAAGAGCCTCCATGGTTCAGTTTAGTAGAGAAATGAGGTTTATTTGAGACTAAATCGAAGTGAAAGAATGGGAGAGTTTTATAGTATTGAACTTCTATCAATTTTTTTCTAATCTATCTTTAAAATCAGATTGGAAACCAACAGATATTTTCCAAGAAATAGGACTGGTCGTAAAAAGTAAGACTGACAGACGACATACCCAACTAGTATTAGATCAAAAGACCCATTTAAAGTTCATAACCTCAATATCTAAAGTAAAAAACCTAGAACAATTTTTTTGAAATAAAAGATACTTTCTCATTAATTACATAAAGATGGTAGGGTATCAAAGGATAGAGCATTGTCCCATATAAAAACGAGTTCCCCCGAATTCTTTGCATATTGAGTTAGGGAGTGAGCAATAATGTTATATTGCCTTTTAATCCAAGATAAATATGAAAATTATGACATGCAACTAAACTACATATATCCTCCATGACAGCTCCGAAATCAAAAAGATCCTCATTAGATTTCCTAGCAGCGTTGATGACAGTTTGCGCATCACCTTGGATACTGTCAATATTGATTTCCTTGTCTAAAGCTATTTGCAGCTCCGATCTGAGAGCCTCAACTTCCGCCACCCTAACTTCCTGGATGCCCTTGATTCTTTTTGATTCTCCATATATCCATCCATCGTTAGAGTTCCAAATGTACCATCTTAGACAAGTGATGTCAATAGACATAGCTGCTTAAAAAACAAGGGTATTCCCTTTAGTAGTAGCAGGTTGAATAATCATTCGGTTCGTTTGGGGAGATTCACACCCTGGACGGTTCTTTGGTAATAATAGGAAATAACTAAAACAAAATAAGATTTAAAAAACTCATTATGTAGTGGGGTTCAGATGAAAAGAATGGGACAAACCGATAGCAGCGTGCCCGATGCGTCTAACAAAGTTCGCTCCTTCGACATATATAGTGGTGACATAAATAAAGTTCACTAGCTGTCTAATTGTTTCAATTGGTGAGTTGCAATCAAATTTGAGGAAACAATCTTAGGCTCCAGCGCAGCTGCTAAGGTTCATGGTCGAGCCAAGTATATTGAACTAGTGTTTTCGGCAATTGGTTCTTGGCTCTAACTACAACGGAGGTCCGACGTTAGCCACACGGTGGTAAACTCGGTGATGGCTCACCGAGTCACTGGAGATCCCGCTGAGCATATATATATTAAACGTTCAGTGGCATTGACTGTTTTCAGATCTCTAAATTCATTTCGATTGTTGATTTTCGATTGCGACTTGATTTCTTGGTTTGGAGGTTGGGAAAAGGGAAAAATGAGGAATTTAGCCTAACAACAAGAATGTCAGCTGGCGATCTTACCCTTTTTAACTACTGTTCTAGAAGCGAGAGAATGTTCCTACCAATGTGATTGATTTATAGCTCGACTATATACTTCCTCTACCTTTTCAGTAGAACAAGGTGAAATATGTCTTGGACCAAGGAATGTGGACAGAAGGAAAAAAATATGCACATGGAGTGATGTGACACTTTGTCATCTCTTTACGTCCACAATTTAAACATTCCCTTAAAAAACTCACTTAATCAGATGGCAGGAGTGGAATTTTCTCAATTATACAAGAATTAAGGGCATGTGTGGTATGCTGAGTTTTGAGTTTGGGTTTGGGTTTCGGGTTTCAACTGAATTTTGGTCTGGGATGTGGTTTTGGCAAAAAGTGGTTTGGGGAAAAATCTTGTATGGCATGCACAAGTGGGTTTTGAGTTTTGAATTAATTATCATATTATTTTATTCATTTCATGTATGTATATTATTTTTACACTAAATTGTTGTGTTGCTACACTTATAAAATTTGTTTAAAGTAAAGAATGTAAGAATATATTTATTCCTTATTTTATGGTCTTATATTAATCCAGTTTTCTATTGGGATATTGCTATTCCATAATATATTTTGTAACTTATTAAATTAAGTATAAAAGAATAATTCCTAATAATCTCTACTTTGATGCACGGTTGAGATTAATCCTACGGAAATCCTAAAGAGGATTTAGGTCCTCTCTCCACCTATAAATTGATGTCTTTAATCCATTGTAAAGGCATCGGAATGACAGACTTATGAGAATCATTATGGGCACTAAAGTTAAAGCGAATCTGAAAGGCTGCCGATTCACACAGCACATAAAGCGCATAGGCGAGGAGAGAGAAACATAAAAACCCCTACTCAAGACTCACAGATTAAGGACATCGATCTCTCCACTACAATGAGTACTGGAGGTAAGTAATTCTATAACTTCTCATGATTCTGTTACGTGATTGATCTAGATGTTTAAAGATCTTAGGGTCATGTAATAACTATGTTTACATGTGGTATCAGTAGCAAGGTTGCGAACATCTGTTTAATCCATTAAGAGTAACAGATTCATGAACTGAATCATTGAGGAATTAAGATATGCGATTTAGGGTTTTGCATATATGATACCGTGATTAAACTAAGAATTATAATAATACATGGTATATTTATAATGTGTGCATGTGTGTATGGTGATAAAGATGAACATCCATAAATTGGTTAATTTATATATGTATATGATACCGAGGCATGTATATTTGGTTATAATGGTGCATGCAAACTAGCCTGTAATTTGGAATTGATACATAATCTGTATTCTAAATGCATAGTATGTACATAAAGTTTAACCATGTTTATTTGAATAGCCAAATAAGTATATATGTGAGTGAGTTTATGCATACACATGCTTATGGAGATAATGTATATTTGCTGGAATATATACCATACTTTGTATATTATGTTGATACTTACAAGGTTATATGGTATGATTTTGATCCCATTATTGAAAGTGCATGTTTGCTTGTGGTGTTCACTTAATTTTAAGATGCATGAAAGTTTGTTTTGATATATATATCCGCATGATTTCGGTTTTGCACATTTTGATATACATTATTATGCATATAATTTTATGTGATGAATGATAATCATGAGTTGATTATGATACAGATATGCATCATATTTCCATTAGAATGTGGCATAAAAGTGCATGAAAATTGTACTTTCATTATGCATGAATGGTGTATATAATTGTTGCATGCAGAGTTAATGTGAATTTGTATATGTAATTACTGAGTAAACATATAGCAAAGTTATTTGAACTTGTGACATTTTGTGATTCTCTGAATGAATTATTTTCATAGAATACGTTATGTGTCCTATCAATCGTGCATTATCCGTGTGAAATTAATGATGATGATTGTTTTGTGCATTATGAGTACAAAAACAAATTTGCAGATTCTGAAATTAGTTTTGTGCATTACGCGTACAAAACCTAATTGGTTTAATTTCGCGGAAACGGTTTTGCATTAAGATTGTGAATATAGTTTTGTGCATAATTCGTACAAGACATAATTGATTTAATGATAGATTTATTGGTTTCATATAATGTGCATAAATTGGGGTTAGATATCACTACAATGACTATCCTAGAATGAGTTGCATATGAAAAACCATGTCTATGTAAAATTATGTTTTTCTTATTTATTATTAGTTACCCACAGGTAGACTATGAACATAAGATGATTAATAATTTATGAAATGTTTGTATGTGTGTAGACGATGGATATCCACAGATAACGTAGTCTAAATAATTCACTACATCACTTACTTATGATTCATGAATATGTGACCTTAATGAGATTATAGTGATTACCCACAAGAACACTATAATTGGTTGTCATATTATTCAATTTAATTTTTGTGTTGTTAATGTTTCTGAAAGAATGGTGAGATTAGTGGGAGTGATAAACATCATCTACTCCATTATAGAAAATCGCCAATAATGAATTTGTAGAACAAGAAACTACATGATGATGTCCAGAAAATCAACACATCCACAGATGGTTGGATTTTTTATTTTTTTTATTTTTTCAGAATAGAGGAAAGATTGTCATTGAACACATAGGCATTGAACTTATGGTCGCAGACATATTTACGAAAGCATTACCTCTTAAGACCATTATGAAGCATGCTGAAAGTATGGGTCTTGAGGAGAGCTCTTAATTATGTTGTCTGCTTTATACTTAGCCTTTGTTTGACATTAATTTGAGATCTCTTATGAATTTTTTTTATATCTTTTATGTATTTTGTTCCCATTGTGCACACACATTATTGTTTTGGGATTTATGATAACATAATTAGTCTTTCTTTAAGACATTAAAGGGACCATTATGAAACTCCTATTTATGTTATGGTTTAGCCATGAAGGTAGTCAATGCAACAGTACATGGAAGGGATCATGTTGCAGAATGATTTGTGACCATGACTCCCATTGATTACTAGATTAGTCAAGACACTTATGATGACCAAATGGAAAGGGTATATCATATTATGCCGGGCTTATGATTTCAAATTGAAAACATTAATGGATACACATAACGACCAAGTGGGAGACTGTAAGAATATATTTATTCCCTATTATATGGTCTTATATTAATCCAGTTTTCTATTGGGATATTGCTATTCCATAATATATTTGGTAACTTATTAAATTAAATATAAAAGAATAATTCCTAATAATCTCTACTTTGATGGACGGTTGAGATTAATCCTACGGAAACCCTAAAGAGGATTTAGGTCCTCTCTCCACCTATAAATTGATGTCTTTAATCCATTGTAAAGGCATCGGAATGACAGACTTATGAGAATCATTATGGGCACTAAAGTTAAAGCGAATCCGAAAGGCTGCCGATTCACACAGCACATAAAACGCATAGGCGAGGAGAGAGATACCTAAACCCCTACTCAAGACTCACAGATTCAGGACATCAATCTCTCCACTACAATTAGTACTGGAGGTAAGTAATTCTATAACTTCTCTTGATTCTGTTACGTGATTGATCTAGGTGTTTAAAGATCTTAGGATCATGTAATAATTATGTTTACAAAGAATTGTGAAATATTCAAATGAACATTATTTTTTTGTATAGTCACTAATATTAATAAATACTAATATTATATTATAAAATTTAATATTTATAGGTCATGTGTATACTATAAAATTGTATATTTAAAGGTCAGTAATTTATAATCAAATATACATTTAATATTATTTATGTGTTAAACTAAATGATCAATTTTAACATTATTAGACACAAGTCAAAATAATCTGTCGGGATTGGTATTATTTTTTAAAACAATATTATATTTTATTTTAGAAATGTTAAAATTAAATGTAGTCAAATAAGGGAAGTCTGGCGATTTTGGTGATTTCTCCCTGAACCCTATACACCTTTCTGATCTCCGGCGCCACATCATGGCGGAGCCCAATCACACTGTCCAAGCCCCGCCTGTGATCTTCTATACGCAGACAGTGGCGAATCGTAATCCCAATACAAATCCGTCGCCGACTGGAGCAACCTACAATCCAAAGTCGAGAGTTAACCATCTCGGGGAGCCTGACCTTCACTTTTCCGATGAGGAATGTGATCGGTTAGAAGAGCTCTTGAAGCATACCCTTGTAGGTAACTTTTCTTGGGCTCGGCCCCGTTTGGATAAACTCCAGTGTGATTTTCAAATGGCCTCGGATTCAAGGGTCAACTGGAAATATATTTGCTAGATAATAGACAGATACTAATGCATTTTGACCTTGCTGAAAATTATTACAGGTGCTGGATGCACAAGATCTGGAACTTTGGGGTTTAATCAATCCGGATCACGAAATTGGAGCCCGGATTTTGATCCAAGCGCAGATTCACCCATCTTACCGGTATGGATTGCTCTTTATGGTCTGAAAAGACAGTTTTTTGATGAGCACTATTATCTATTGGTAGTTTGATTGAGACTCCTGTTAAACCTGATGAAGAAACTTTGAATAAAACAAGGCCTCATGTAGCCAAGATTTGTGTAGAAATAGATATTACCAAGCCACTTACTGAAAGAATTTGGCTCAGTTTCAGAAATATGGGCTTTGGAAAAAAGTGGAATATGAAAGCTTGCTTTTTTATTGTACTATATGCTCTAAAATAGGTCATGATATTTCTGCATGTAAAAGTGATCCTAATCCTAAACACATCATGCCCTGGAGACCTACTATGATTGATAATAACTCACTGGATAACAATGTTTCATCTTCTGGTTTAAACAATAGTGCGAAACAAATGATCCCTACTGATGTGGTTAATGCTAACCAAGTTGCTCAGCCAATCTCCTTGGAAAAGAGAGGTACATTTTTTGCAGGTAAACAAGTCACTCATCAAGTATGGAAAGAAAAAACACCTATGATCCAGCATGTGTTTACTCGAACAAATTCAGGTCCACAAATGCAGCAACAGCACAAGGTCTCATCAGAACTGGTGCATAAGGACACACATATTGCAGAAAACACAAATTTGAATATAGAGAAGGAGTAACACTTATCTACTCAGCCTAAGTGTGACAATAGAAGACTTGGAGGATTTAGAAAATAATTAGTTGTAATTATTGTATATTGCATGTACGCCCCTAGGGTTTAATTTGTAACAGTTAGGACCCTCTCTGTAAGTATAAATAGCTGCTCATTATGTCAATACAGATTATGTTGGAAATTAATTTTTACACTAAGGATAAGGACATTCATAATATTATTACACACACCAGTGATGGTACCACTGGTTTAGCTAACCCTCTTGTTGAGCCCTCCTCATATCAGGTACCTCCAGATTCACAGATTAAGGGAGAGCAGTTCAACAACAATGCAGACTCACATGATAGTCAAGCAGATGGTCAGTTAAATATGGACAAAGAAGACAATGATCACAGGGCTTCTCAGGTAAGTTCAGCTATGAACTCACCATTATCTATAGATGATACTAATCTCCTTGAGAATATGCCTTTAATGCCTACTCTACAGTGGTCTCATGGAAAAAAGGGCTAAAGAGGTGGATGGAGATTTTATTCTTGAACCTATTCATGCTGAATTTTTTTTTTAGTTAAAACCATTCAAGTGGATGGGAGGATTATTCACGGCTCCTCAACTCTATATAGAAACAATAGAATTATATGATTGGGTTTGGGTAAACCCAATGATACACATGAAATATTTTTGGGTTACTGTGGCAATACGTTGTCCGAAGGCTATATTCTGATCTAATACCAGAAGCAAAGTGAGATATCAGAGAAGTGTCTGAAAATATTACAATAACTAAGTCATCTCTGTATAGATGCCGGTAACATCATAGCTAAAAACAGACTTCCATCATTCTCCTGCGTATAGACATCACCAAGTATAGCATTTTAGAGCTCGTATGAATTCCATATCCCACTTTCTCATAGCCTCAACAGAAATTCCGGTTCCATTCTTATAATAAATACTCTCTACCTGAACCTCAACCGACTACCCATTGAGCCCGGTGGCCTCTTGACTGCCGGAAGATATCAAGTCTTTAAAAGGTTGGACAGTAGAGTAGTATGTAAATCATACCGAGTTATTCTATCTGGCCATGATACTAATAAGAAAGCTTCATCAAGAGCCTAACTAGAGATTTCTATAAAGATTTCTCTTATAAAGGTGATACTTTACAGCGCAACATTAAGAAGAAAATCACAAAAGTCTAAAAAATAGATATATGTAAATTAATATCGGTACTAGATCAATCCCAACCAATCCTAGTCTGATTGGTTGGTGGCCAAATACTGGACAGAGTAAATGCAATCTAACTTGATATAAGCCTAAAGCCTAACCGGTCTACAAATCAGGTGACAGTATCGAACCAACAGTAGTATTCAAACTACTACCGTGACTCAGATTTCTCCGAACTGTAGTAACTACATCGGAAGCTAATCAAAGTTTAACTGAGCAAAAAGACCCGTCAGAAAACTAAGATTAGCAGTTCACATTCAATCCAATATTTTAGTACAAACATCAATAGCCCAAGCCCACCTGAGCCGTCCTGAGCCTACTCGAGCCTACCCGAGCCTACCTGAGTCGACTGGAGCCGACCCGAGCTGAGCCGATGAGCCGATCAAGCCGACCAGCGCGGTGACCTGGAAACCCCCAAACCGAAAGGATCCTGACCGGATCTGAGCATCCCTCGGTTGCGACCTCCTTTCCGTCCGATCTCAGCAACGTTTGGCGTCCACTGCCCGTTTCGTCTTTGGGTGTTGTGGGCTGCGCCTTGTGAAGCTCGGGCCGGCTGTTGACCAAGCACATCAGACATCCACAGAGTATTTTTCTCGGACCCGAGGTGGCCGTTGACCAAGCAGATCGGACACCACCCGCCATGACCGTCGACGGTCAGGCTTCCGGCCCATGGATGGCGACGGTGTGCAAGCGGTGGCTACCCGCTCGTACCGGTGGGTCGAGTATTAAGCTACTAGGACTGTAGTTTTTATCGAGTGAGAACATGGTTTCGGGTGTAAGATAGGGAGGGGAGGTTGGAGACGGAAAAAAGGTTGTAGGGGAGGCCGCCGGCCGGTGTAAGCACCGGCGGCCTCTACACGAGAAAACTGGATCTGGGTTTTTCTTTGGGAGAGAAAGGGTGGTGTGTGCCAAAACCTATTCATGCTGATGAGAATACATTTGATGGACTTTTATCTGACACTACTAAGATAGAAACCTCTCAGCCTGAGCAAACTATTAAGAAAAAGAGGAGTAAAAAAGATTATACTAGCACTCAAAAAAATAGTTCACACTAGATCACAAATTGATGCTAAATCTATAATACAATTATGATTGGAATCAACTTTTATGTCTGGAAAGCTAGGGGAATAAGTACAACAGAACTCATGCTAGAGTATTGCATATGAAAAGGAAACATAGGGTAGGTCTTTTGTAGTTTTGGAACCTTTTTTAGATAGCTCTCAACTGGCATCTACTGCATACAGGTTAGGGTATAGTCAGTTTTATACTCATCCCAGAAATAAAATATGGATACTATGGAATGATGAGTTTAAAATTTCTATTCATACTGTGCATGATCTATTTGTTAAAACTGAGATAGAACATGCATCTATAGCTACATCATGGCATGCCTTTTTTTCATTTATGCTAGACATGACATGATAGATAGATAGAAGGGATCTATGGTTAGAGTTAGCTCCATATAGTCAACTATCTACTTTATTTATAGGAAATTTTAGTGCTATGAGATACACTTTTGAATATATTGGTCAAGTTTCACCTAACTTAGATTCTATTCTAGAGTTTAATGAGTTCATTGAGGACAATAGCACTTTAGAGATACCCTCATCTGGAAATATTTTTACATGGACTGGGAATAGAAGGTTAAAGTCTGTGAATATATGTACTGTTTGGGAAAGGTTGGATAGGGGTCTTATCACACCAAATTTTCTAACTATTTTTCCAAATGCTAGTATCAAGGTAAAATCAAGATTAGACTCAGACATTCACCCTTGATAGTACAACTGGAAAACCATGGGATTCACAATGTTCCAAAGTCTTTCAGATTCCAACACTGTTGGATCACACACGTTGGTTTTTTAGATATTGTAAAACAAAGTTAGAGTGAGATTACTGGGATCTATGGCATGTTGAATATTTATGTAAAACTTAGGAGAATAAAGACTGATCTTAAATACTGGAATAAAGAGATCTCTGGTAATATAAAATGTCAAACTAGCAGAAACCTTAGTTTTACAGAGAGAGCTGGATTATCAATGAGATAACAATGAGACCAGTAGAACCCAATTGCATCTAGCACAGGCAGAAATGACCTTGGATTTACTTAGAGAAAAAAACCTTGTGGAAGAAAATATCAATATTAAGATGGTTAGCAGACGGGGACTCATATACAAAAAAATTTCACTCTACAGTAAAAGATAATCACTCTAGACAGAAGATAGCCATGATTAAAATTCAAGGGATGAGTGGATCACTAATCCTGAGGAAATTGGATCAGAAGCTGTCTCATTTTTTAGATCATTATTATCTGATGAATTTTTTGATAAGTCCATGGTTCGTATTCCGGGCCTCATTCAGTCTCAGACCAGGGCCCGAGAAGGGTCGTGGGATCGAGATACGCGGAAGATGGATCCACGGGTCCATCAATCCTAATCCTTATAAGGAATGCGTATATTATGAATGTTCTACAAGGAATATACATCCTCCTAAACATGGTAAGTACAACCACGACTGAAATACACTTCTTCTATACATGGTAATACAACTGTTATCTCCATAATAGTTGTATTCCAACCATAATTACATATCTTGGTGATCTACGGATTGTAGCCATATAAATACCCAAAGGTTTGGTAAACCTCTCAATCTATTATCTTACATATAATACGCCTTACGCATCATACTAACTTGAGTGTCGGAGTGTCTATCCTCGGGATACCCGAGGCTTTGTTTTGCTGATCAGTTCGTGAGCTGGGTTCGTGATCAAGCGCGGGTCGTAGACATCCATCAATTTGGCACACCTGATGGGACCCGCTTGCTAATCTCGATCTATACGACCTTCAAACTCATGGCTGATCCGGCTGAAAACCTTCGTGGGAGCACACGAATCCGTTTTTCGGCCCCGACAGGAGTAAGAAGCATCGATGCTAACTATGACGACGACGAGATAAGCCAGACCAACTAGCAGGGAGCAGGAATGAGCATCAACGGCGTGCACCGATCGCCCGAAGAAGCCTCTCCCTGGGAGAGGGAGAGCAAAAGATCTCGCCTGGACGGAACCGTTACTTTTTCACCTTAGGATGCGGTTCCTAATCAATTCCCTCATACAGATCCCTTAGTAATCACAGTTGACATAAATCATAACGTGATCAAAAGAGTTCTGGTAGATGGGGGAAGCGAAGTAGAAGTCATGTTCCTCAGCTGTTCATAACAGCTGAGATTGGACAAAAGTAATCTTATGCCCACAAGTCCCATCTCGGGATTTGCTGCCGATCCTGTTACTCCTCTAGGAGAGATCACTTCACCAGTGCGAGTAAAAGATTGTCCTCAAAGTATAACCCTCCGTTGCACCTTCGCGATCATCGACTCCAGAGCGCCTTACAACATAATCCTCGGACGACCCTGGATGTGCCAAGCGAAGGCCATCTGGTCCCCGTACCACTTGGTGATGAAGTTCCCCACGAACCAAGGAATAGCCATGATCCGAGGAGACCAACAACTAGCTCAAGTTTGCACAATTCAAGCTATCCGAGAACTAGAAAGGGAGGATCTCGAACCAGCCAAATACTCCGAGTCCGAGCCAATGCAACTCGGAGATTCAGGGACTGTCGAGGTCGGAACTCTTCTACCCCCCGAGATAAAGACTAAACTTCGAGATCTCCTCAACCAGTACATAGATGTCTTCTCTGATAAGTCTATGGTTCGTATTCCGGGCCTCATTCAGTCTCGGACCAGGGCCCGAGAAGGGTCATTGGCTCGAGGTACGCGGAGGATGGATCCACGGGTCCATCAGTCCTTATCCTTATAAGGAATGCGTATACTATGAATGTTCTACAAGGAATATACATCCTCCTAAACATGGTAATACAGCCATGACCGAAATATACTTCTTCTATACATGATAATACAACTACTATTCTCATAAGAGTTGTATTCCTACCATATATACATATCTTGGTAATCTACGGATTGTAGCCATATAAATACCCCAAAGGTTTTGTACACCTTTTCTATCTCATAACTTATACAATACGCCTTACGCATCATACTAACTTGAGCGTCGGAGTGTCTATCCTCGGGACACCCCGAGGCTTTGTTTTGCAGATCAGTTCGTGAGCCAAGTTCATCATCGAGCGCCAGTGTCCGCCATACATCAAGTGGCACACCCAGTGGGACATCGTGTCAATTGACGACGTCGCCGAACTTTGTGATTTGATCCTGTGCACCTGCTCAACGAGTTCTAAACAACATGTTTGAAGCTGAACAACCCAGAAGAAGCGCCCGAATGCAAGGGCGAAACCCAGAAGAAAATCCAGAAGAAGAGCAACTTCCCCGAGGACGCGGACGTGGCCGACCAAGAGGATCCCGAGCACGTTCTACGTCAGAACCACCACCGAGCTCTACCGCAGGTGCCGGAAACTCCAGTGTTCCGAACTCCTCCGGTCCCAATCCTGTCACGTCCGGAGTACCACCTTCTGGATCAAATCCTGTTGTGTCCGAAGTGCCGAACTCGAGCCAAAGAATCTCGATCCAGACCGACATAAACCACAGCGAGCAAGTGAATAATTAAGAAGGCCTGGATCCCAAAAATAGATTGGGATATAGTGGATCTTATTCAATCTTCACCGTAGAAGAGAGAGCGCTAAGAGACCGTCAGATCCTTGCAGAAAGACAACAGGAAGAGTCAAGACAGAGACGCCTAAGAGCATCCCTGAGCCAACCTCTCGGACATACAATTCCTCCTCCTCCGAGCTCTGAACAGCCCTATGTAAATCTTATCTCGGACTCTCCCCCGAGAGAAATCCCTGAGGATGTCCGAGCATTGATGAGAGATCTACATTCTCAATACCCTGATTTTGTAGCATCCCTAATACATCCGAGCCAACAACTTCGTGCCCAGACGCATGAAGCCCCGAGTCGAGTATCCATTCCAGGAGCTCGAACAACACCGTCCTCTAATCCTACTCAGCAATAGAGATTCCTGAATGATCTATCTCGGAGCCTGCCTCCATACAGCACTCAGAGACACCTACCACCACCTCCCGATCAGCCAACTATCGCCACGATGGTTCAGCATTAAGCAGGGAGGATGTGCGAAGAATGCGCATAGAGAACATTCAGGAAGAGCTCCGGCGGGAGAAGAGGGAACGGACTCAGAGCGAGTGGCAAACTAGTGCTGATCGGCCTTTTACCCAGGAAGGGGCATACCCTACTCGAGGGAAGTACGAGGTCGACCAAGAGATCAAACGCATCCTCGGACCTAGAGGACAGTCCGCTCGCTCCCCTTTTTCACGACACATCGTGAACCTACCCTTTGATGGTAACAAGAAAGTTCCTGAACACCTGCCTACTTATGATGGTACCAGTGACCCTCGTGAATTCTTATCAGTCTTTTTTAAGACACTCGAGACCAGAAATTTTCACGAGCTGGAGATATGCAAAATTGTCCCCAGTTATCTTCGAGGATAACCCCGGACCTGGTTCACCCAAACGAAACCAGAGAGTTTGTTCGACTATTGGGACTTCGCCGAATTCCTCCTTCTTGCTTTCCTCCAGAAGAAAAAGTTTACTAAATCCCTTAGAGATTTGGGATATGTGCCTCGCCTTGAAGGAGAGACTGTGATAGAGCATTATCACATATCCATAGATCTGGCTACAGAATGCTACGATCGAGATGAGATCCTCCTGATAAATATGTACCGCATGAGTGTAGATGATGACATCCTGAGAATGAAGCTGGAAACCAAGAATCCAACTACCATTCAACATCTTCAGGCTATCATGGAGAAGTATGCTAGCAAATCAGACGCGGTACCTGGTAAGAGACCACGAGAACTCTATAATGAAAATAAAGGCAATGAGCCTAAGATGAAGATACCTAAGATCGAGAAGACAGAAGGCGCCTCCAAACCAACCTTCGAGTCTTACGCTCCACTAGTTAGATCTCGGGCTGAGATTTTATCCATTCACAGGCACCTTTTGAAAGATCCTCCTGCCATGAAGGAATCAGCTGAGCGTCAAAGGTCCCCGAAATTCTTCCATTAACCGAGATCGGGGTCATGACACTGAGGAGTGTTATCAGCTTAAGAATGAGATCGAGAAGCTGATTCGACAGTGAATCGTGCAACAGATTGCACCATCAATAGATGGCGACAGCCAGGGTACCTAGAAGAGGTATGGGGGAAAACCCTGGCAGAAGAAGAAGGATGGCCCTCAGAACAACAACAACAACAACAAAAATAACAACCAACGGGGCAATAATCCTCAAGATCCTCCTACGCCGCCGCCAAATGGAGCCAACCGATTCTTCAATGGCATTAATGGCTATACCGGAGAAGCAATTTCTCTTACCAAGCTGAAGGATAGTGTGCGGACCATACCCCACACGGAGCCAATCAACAAAATGCTCCGTCCTGAAGAAACTATCACCTTCTCGGACGCGGACGCCGTTCCAAACCAGAGGCCTCACTCTGGCCCTCTTATTATCTCTGCAACGATACAGGATTCCCTGGTGAAGAGAGTCTTTGTGGACGATGGGAGCGGAGTAGAAGTGATGTTCCAAGACTGCTTCCAAAAGCTAGGATTTACCAAGGACGACCTCAAGCCTACGGGTCCCATCTCGGGGTTCACTGGAAATCCAGTCATACCTCTTGGAGAGAGTACACTCCCAGTTACGATGGAAGATGTAGCAAAAAGTCTAACCCTCTACTGCACATTCGTGGTGGTCGATACCGTCACACCCTTCAATATCATCCTCGGCAGACCTTGGATGTGCCAAGTTAAAGCCGTATGGTCCCCTTACCATTTGATGCTGAAATTTCCAACACCGCAAGGAGTGGCCTCTTTCAAGGGAGACCAAGGAGTAGCACGTTCCTGTATGATCACGGCCATCCGTGATGCTAGAAAATTGAGCAACATCTCGACCGTCAACGCCATCCTAGGGGATTTGGTACCCGACCCCGATCTCGAACAACCCTTGGTATTCCACTTTGAGGATGGGGCTTGCGACGAGATGACTACAATATGGCACAAGCGACGCCATCAAACCTTTCAAATAGGAGAACTGGTAATGCCAGTAGGTCCGTGGTGCACCGACAAGCTGGAAAGAGCGCTGGAGTCAAGGCTGAAAGGACCCTACAAAGTCTCCACATCTCAATCCGGTGGATTCTACCTATTACAAACTCGCGAAGGAGAACACTTGGATCCTGTCATAATGACGCCCTTCCTACGCAGGTACCTCGGAGCTAAAACCAAGTAGGCCTTCTCCAAATAAGGAGAAACTACTTCAATAAGGCCTATGGGCCAAGCTTCTTTTCCCTTTTATCATTCATTTTATTTTTCATACCCGAGCTCCCAAACTCGGGGTTGTCTTTTCAATTTTACCGAACGTTCGAAGAATACAATTTCTTTTCAACATATACATTCTATTTTATTTTAAGCAGTCAATATCCCTCTAAAACAAAGAGGCAATATGTCTTACAAAGCATAAGTAAAGACTGCTGCCTGAGACTTATACGCTTATAAGCGTGTGATTGATGCTTATCTAATATGAGCTGTTTGAACTACGTGTTCGGACTACAGTCACCTTAGGCTAAAATAGAATAATATACTTATAAAAAGTATATGGTCAAAACCAACATAATATGAGTCGCACAAACTCACAAACTTTGAAATTCGACCTTCCTTATGGTACACCTATTAAGGTACACACCAATATTTATTTAGGCTATTAATAAGCTTCATGACCAATCTTCTCAAAGATTAAAGACCTTTATAAAGGCAAAATTAAAAAGTGTTATTACACTATGATACTTCCTACACCTCGTAAAGGTCCTTATAAACAGAGATACGTCCTCGGCCACGAGTAGAAGTAGAGGCACGACCTCGGTTTCCCTGGAGGCCTCGACCCCAATTACTCTCTTCTGCTATCCTCATTAATTGAGAAGATGTAGGGGATCCCCCTACCTTCTGTAGCCGCAGGTTGAGAAGGAGAACCAATTGTACCATGAATTCCAAGAGTAAGTAACGCTCCTCTTCCCCTTCCACGCGAAGACCCTACTGGAGAATTAACCGTCCCTCGAGACATACCACCTCTGGCAGGAGGCCTCATTCCTCGCCCCGAATTCGGGCCTGAAGAAGGCCCACCTACCTCTCTCCTTGAAGATACTGGATGCGTGACAAACACACCTTGGGAATCCAGCTCCTTTATTTGGATCCTACAAGCATTCAGTTCGGCCTCGCATATCCTCAAGTCTTCAATGACAGAGGCGATCTTATGGTTTACATTGACATTCTCATGCTGAAGAGCAGATATACGAGAGTCTTTATTATGACTCTCGCTCTTGAGTTCCATCAATTCCCTCCTAGCTTCTCTCCATTCTCGGTCATAATCCTTATTGGCAGCCCGAGCCTTGCCATAGTCATCTTCGAGAGCTTTATACTTTTGCTGAATTTCCTTCAATTGGTTATTCAAATCAGCCCTCCGCTCCAGACTTATTGCTTGCTGACGGCAAAGACTATGAAAATCTTCTCGGGCCAGGCTGCAAAAGCCCTTGGAATCTGCCAACTCTTCCTCCAGATCTTTGCTCTTCTAAAGAGCAGCTTCGTATTTAACCTGCAATTCAGCACAGGTAGCTACACAACACTAGACATAAAGGAAGACACGGAATTGTCAATTTCATGAAAAAGATATATTATTTGGAGTACATAAATGCCAAAATTCGGCAGAAAGAGAAAATTCCTAAATAAAGAGTGAAGGCTCTAAGGAGTTACAATCTTTTGCTGCCTATATGGAGTTTTTTAGCCCTCAGTTGAAGTTTCCACAGCTGGCTTCTCCACCAAGAATGATAGCTCGGGATGCAGACCGCAAAGCTTCTCCTGAAACTCCTCCAGAGTTAAGGCCTTCTCCAAGGACTCCAAATTAGCTAGCAAGCTGGTTTTGAATCCCCCTATCTGGCGAAATCTCGTCCGGAACTTCTCTAGATCTTCAGCCACCTCCGACCAATTATAACCGGGATCCAACCATCCTTGGTCATCCTCACTGAGAACACCCTGAAGCAAGACCCACATGCGTGGAAGCTCGGATTTATGATAGAGTTCACCATGCTTTTGGCGATGGGCCTCCATCTCAGGGCAGTTGATGCAGAAATCCATTATCAATCGAACCAGCCGCTTCTGGCAATCGGGACCAGTGTATCGGTTCCTCTCTGCCTCCACTATGGTCATTTTCCTCCACAGCTCTTGGAAGAAATTATCCCTCAATATTTTCTCCTCCTTCAAGGTCCTAACCTCTTCATCTAGGGTCTCTCTTTTAGCCCTCTCCCGTGCCATCTCATCTTGGAGACGCTTCACCAGGTTAGATGGCTCGCTAGATTTCTTGGCCACCTGCACTCTCAGCAGCTCCACCTTAGCCGCCTGCTCCCCTGCCACTTGCTCCACAAGCTGGCATCGACCGTGCAGTGTCTTCATAGAACCATATAAGTACTTCATATGATTCAGAGACTGTGGAAAAAAACAGGACAGTTAGGGAATCAACCTTTCAATCAAGTTAAAAGCTAAGTAAGGCATACCTGACTTATCTCAGGACACTCTAAAGCCATCTCGGCTCCTGTCTCCGAGATCTCGGGGGCAGGTAACACCACATATTTCTCGAACTGTCCCAGTGGTTCGAGATCAAGCCTGGCCTTCTTAGGGGACCTGCCGAAGATATCAAAGGAGTTCTCTGAGGCCTCCAACCCCCTCTTATTCCCTTGGCCCTTCAGCTCTCTTGCCTTGAATAGCTGAGCCAACTTGCCTGTTGCCTTCTCGGACTTAGAAGCACCCACTGCACACAAGAAGACCGGCGTTAAAACTGGAAAAAAGGGACAATACAAACAAGAGGAGTATACATGACAAGAACTAATACCCTCAGGCAACACAACAGGGGTTACTACAGAAGCTACAAAATTACTATCTTCGGGTCTGCCGAACATAGTACACCAATACTCATTAGTATTGGTGGATTGTGGAGAACAAGAGGTCCGAACCTCCTCCTTTCTCGGACATTGGACTAGAGCTAAACCCTTATCCTCCTCCTCATCCGATGGATCTCGGGAAATAGGTACAAACAGACACTCAGTCTCGTTTATCACCTTAGCTTTTGATGGAGTCTTCTTAGGTCCCCGAACCAATCTTTTGAAACGATGCCGAGCATCAGGCATCAATCCAGAAACTTCCCTATCCACAAGAGTTTGATTCTCGGACATATCATTTCGAGCCGTCCCCTCCTTTACTGCCCTAGAGGCCCTAGTTGCACCAACGAGATCCTGCTCCATGGACATGATAGCCTCATACCAGTCAATCTTCACACCCTTCGGTTGATCGAAGCATGCCAACTTCAAACAGCTACCATTTTGAAGAGTCTGGCCGGGCATCTCATACAACCATTTGTATGTTTCAAGGGGCCATAACCAACCCATTTGATGGTTTCCTGGTATAAACTTATCTCCCACAAGTTTGATCTTCTCCCTCACCAGCTCTCCGGCTATATCCAGCAATCTGTGCGAGGACTTAACATCATATTTGCCCTCATTCTTGAGCTCTTTGTTCCATTGGGGTACAAGATATTTTGTCTGATCAAAGGTCAACTTCACTCTATCCCAACCTTCGCATTTTGTAGGAAGTACAAAAGCCCGACCTATTTCTCCATCCCGGACAGACAGAGTTACTACTTGCTTGACAATAGACACCTTATACAAGGTCCGCAACAGAGCAAAACTTGGCTTATAACCTTTCTTAGCACACCAAGTCATCAAGGACATGATGATAACTATGACATTGGCGTGTAATTGTCTTGGATGATCCTTATAACACTCAAGGAAGTCACTCAACAATGGGGGAAAAGGAAAAGTCAGCCCATGCTGGAGGAACCTCCTATACACAACACCTCGGGTCGGAGTAACCAATTCGAAAGCAGACTTATTTTCCCCATAGTACATGAGATCACCATCACTAGGGATGGAATACCGTCAGCCTTCTACAAATATAGCGGCATCAGCACAGGCTTTCTCATCCTCTACCGACCTTTTACTGCTGCCTTCAACAAGCACAGATAGTCTATCTCTGGATGCATGTGCTATCATGGGACTACTCCCCTCCATCTAAGCCCTTCTCGCCATGGCCATTAATCTCTTCTCTTCATCAGAGGCTTTCTTCGTCTAAACCACAGGCCTCTTCCCACTTGCAACCTTGGCTCTCCGGCGGTCATGGGAGCTATTCTCCTCGGCCTGAGCATGCTCATACTCTCTCTCACCATGATGGGGGATGGAAATTATTTCACTACTACTACTCATGCTTACATAGAGCGTGGGGGCAAACACGCAAGGGAAAAGGAGAAACAGACACAAGAAAATAACGGAGAAAGAAGATAACACTTACTGATGATTATGGAAGCAGAAATTTGGGGCTTCAAAAATGTGATAAAGTGATGACACGTCTCCTGAACTCAGAGAGAAGAAATTTTGAATAAGGAAGACAAAGAGAATGATTTGGGAAATTTAAGCCAAACTCAGACGACATTAAGGTGAGTAATTACCTCGATTCTTGTTCCGATGCAAAAAATTGGAGAGACGAGGGACAAAGAGCCTCTACTTTCCAATGAATATATGACACGTGTATTTCCCATCTGGATTTCAAAAAGAGCCGATCTCAGCCGTCCACGTGTCCTGATGGAATACGAAAGAACTTGAAACTAGATATTCAGAAGGGTCAAGCCCGAGAAGATGGTCAGAGATGGACACCCCAAGTTTAAATGCCCCGAATCACTTTCCCTCGAGTTATTGGTCTTCCCTCGAGAAGCAAGCCCCTCCTTCAACCTTCGAGATGAAGCACCCCAGATTCTGAACCTCTACCTTGGGGCTACTGATAAGTCCGTGGTTCGTATTCTGGGGCCTCATTCAGTCTTAGACCAGGGCCCGAGAAGGGTCATGGGCTCGAGGTACGCGGAGGATGGATCCACAGGTCCATCAATCCTAATCCTTATTAGGAATGCGTATATTATGAATGTTCTACAACGAATATACAACCTCCTAAACATGGTAATACAGCCATGACCGAAATATACTTCTTTTATACATGGTAATACAACTACTATTCCCATAAGAGTTGTATTCTTACCATATTTACCTATTTTGGTGATCTACGGATTATAGCCATATAAATACCCCAAAGGTTTGGTACACCTTTTTTATCTCATAACTCATGCAATACGCCTTACGCATCATACTAACTTGAGCGTCGAAGTGTCCATCCTCGGGACACCCGAGGCTTTGTTTTGCAGATCAGTTCGTGAGCCAAGTTCATCGTCGAGTGCCGGTGTCCGCCATACATCATTCTCCTGGGATACCAATGACTTGGTAGGAGTATCCCCTCGTTTAGCAGAACATTACCTGAATATCAATCCCTCACAGAAGCCCATAAAGCAGATGCGATGCAGCTTTGCACTAGATCGAGTTGAAGCCATCGGAGAAGAAATAGACAAGCTACTCAAAGCCCGTATAATCGAAGAAGTGCAATACCCAGAATGGATAGCTAACTCAGTAATGGTTAAGAAGCCAGACGGGAAGAGTAGAATGTGTATCGACTTCACCAAGTTGAGCGATTGTTGTCCTAAAGACAGCTATCATTTGCCCTCGATTGACCGACTAGCTGAAGCGATCGCTGGATACCAAGTACTAGCTTTTTTTATGCCTTCAAGAGATATCATCAGATCCCAATGGCAGAGCAAGATAAGGAGAAAACCTCCCTCATAACCGACAGGGGGACCTTTTGCTACAAGATGATGCCTTTCGGATTGAAGAACGTCGGAGCTACTTACCAGCGGTTGGTGGATAAATTATTCAAATCCCAGATAGGACGCAACCTCGAGATTTATGTGGATGACATGGTAGTGAAAAACCGCAGTTATGACGCCTTCTTCGAAGACTTAAAGGAAACCTTTGGCACACTACGGGCATCCAACCTTAAGCTGAATCCCGCTAAGTGAACCATTGGTGTTGGAGCAGCCAAATTCCTAGGCTACATGGTATCCAATCGGGGAATTGAGATAAACCCAGAGAAAATAGATGCCTTGCAGAACATGCAACCTCCGAAAACTGTTAAAGATGTACAGAAGCTAACAGGATCCCTTGCGGCCCTTAGCAGATTTCTCTCCAAAGGAGCAGAAAAACACCTGCCCTTTTTCAACATCCTTAAGAAGGTTAATCAATTTGAATGGTCCCATGAATGCGGAGAAGCCTTCCAAGCGCTTAAAAGACCACCTCTGACAACTTCCGACGCTATCAAAACCTGACAAAGGGGAGACTCTTTATTTATATATATCTGCATCCCAGCTAGCCATCAGTGCTGTGTTGGTCAAGGAAAAGGAAGGATCGAAGCACCAAATATATTATGTAAGCAGAGCTCTACAGGGGCCCGAGACAAGATATACCCCTCTCGAGCGCTTAATATTAGCCCTTCTGCATGCCTCTCGATGGTTGCGGCCATAATTCCAAGCACACACGTTAGTCCTCCTTACCAACTACCCGATTAGGCAAATCCTCCAGAAATCGGATGCCTCGAGATGGATGATGAAGTGAGCCATCGAGTTAGGAGAACATGATATACAATATAAGCCTCGGACAGCCATCAAGGGCCAGGCCTTATCTGATTTCATAATGGAGTCTGTCGAACCAGTGGAGATCAACCAACAAGATACAGCTCCGGACACAGGAAAATGGCGATTATCTGTGGATGGATCCTCCAACTCGGGGGGAAGTGGGGCTGGAGTCTTACTCACCATCCCCGAGAGAAGGGACCATCCCTACGTTCTCCATTTTGATTTTCGGACCACTAACAATGAAGTTGAATATGAAGCACTCATCACAGGGTTAAAGCTGGAAAAGGACCTCGATGTTAGGGACCTCAAGATCTTTAGTGACTCACAGATCGTGGTACAGCAGGTCAAAGGTGAATACGAGACCCGAGAGTACAGCCTCCAGAAGTACCTTGAGATAGTTAAACCTCTTCTAAACCAATTCCGACATTATGAATTGAATCATATTCTCTGAGAAGGCAACCATAGAGAAAATGCACTAAGAAAGCTCGCTTCCTCGGACCTCAACATAAGATCTTCCTAAGAGTTACTAATGGAAACCCTGGCAAAGAGAAGTTATGAAGAAAGCAGCATCATAGCTGTTGACATCTCGGATACATGGATGAACCCTTACATTGAATACCTCCAACCGGAACCCTCCCGGAGAGGACAAGCACCTGGCACGAAAAGTCCGAGTTAAGGCCCCCAAATATATCATTCACGAAGGCACCTTATGCAATAAGGGATACCTCCAGCCTCTATTTAAATGTGTCGGGCCCTCCGACGCTGAACACTTAGTACAAGAAGCACATGAAGGAGTTTGTGGTAGTCGCCAAGGTCCACACACTGTTACCCGTAAACTTCTACAAATGAGTTATTTCTGGCCTACGATGCTAGAGGACTCCAAGAGATATATTGATTCTTGTCACCAATGTCAGAGATTTGCCAAGATGATCCATGTGCCTCAAGAAAATATGATTACCATCCAGGAATCTTGGCCATTCGTCCGATGGGGTATCGACCTCGTCAGACCCTTTCCCAAAGCCCCTGGAAATTTCAAGTACCTTATTGTAGCTATTGATTATTTTTCGAAGTGGTTGGAAGCTGAAGCCTTGACAAACATAACGGGAAAAATAGTTATAAACTTTTGCTGGGAAACATAGTGTGTCGCTATGGCATCCCGAGATACACAGTGACCGATAATGGAGCCCAATTCGCCAACAACCCCTTCAAGAAATGGTGTGAGGATTACGGCATACATCAAAAGCTCACCTCGGTGTACCATCCAGAAGCTAACGGTCAAGTGGAAGTTACGAACAGGACTTTGGTGAACGGCATCAAAAAGTGCCTAGAAGAAGTTAAGGGAAACTGGATCAAAGATCTTCCGAGTGTGATATGGGCTCATAGAACCACACCAGCCACAGCAACCGGAGACACTCTTTACAACTTAGTCTATGGGTCCGAGGCGGTCATCCCCATGGAAATTGGAGTTCCTTCTGCCCGAACTTCTCATCCAGAAGATGAAGACGGCACTGCCAGTGAAGAAAATCTTCGTCTCCACCTTGACCTCCTAAAAGAGAAAAGAGACAATGCTACGATCCACGAGGCCAAGGTAAAGGAAAGAGTTAAGTGATATCACGACAGAAGGGTTCGCTTAGCCACCTTCGTCAAAGGAGACCTTGTCATGAGGTTAAATAGAAAAAAGTAAGAAAGAAATGGAAGGGAAGCTAGCCCCGAACTAGGAAAGTCCATATCGAGTCCTAGAATCCCATCCAGGGGGAAGTTATCTCTTGGAAACCATGAAGGGCGAGCCCATACCATGAAGATGGAACGTGATTAACTTACGAAAGTATCACGGAAGATAAAACTCGAGGAAGAGCCTCACAAAGGTTCGAGAATATCAAGAATGTCCAAGAGCCTCATCAAGGTCCGAGACAATTATGCTCTAGCACAAACGGGTACTAAAACTCAAACCCAATATTTATTCTACTTCTATTCTTAAAGTTATAAACTCGGATTGAAGTCATATTATTTACAATTACACCTATCTTTGTACTGAGCAATCTTAAATTTCTTTTCTAAAAAGAGGACTGTTATCCTAAGTATGACATTGATTGCTATTCAAAACAATATGCTTTATAAAGTGTATGATTGTTCATCTTATATAAAATAAGTTATTTGAATTCAAAATTCAAACTACCTATCATTTTGAATAAAGGAGATAGGTTCGAGATAAGGTATTTCACAGAAGTGCTTGATTGAGGTCCATAGACCAAAAGGGCAGACGTGCTCAAATATCAATCATCTCAAAAAATAAAGAGGATAAACCTCAAAAAATCAAAGGTGGATAGGCAAAGAGGCAAAACCTGGAACACAAAAAGGTCATATCAAAGGTGTCATTACATCAGAATATGATACTTCTAGAAAATTCCCAAAGGGATACATAGAGGAAAAACCTCAAAATTTGATACAAAGGTCATGAATAAGATGTTATTACATCAGAATATGATACTTCTAAATACGCCCAATAGGGTCATCTAGGACTTCACCAGGAGCGGCACTTGAGAGATGGGATATTGTAAACTTTTCTGCACTCTATGACATAAAAGGCCTTGCCAGAAAAAGACCGAGGAAGAAGCCCAATAACATCAAGTAGTATGTTTGCAGAGTGTTCATCATGGACAACTGCGAAGACCTGATCCCAGAGTATCTTAGCTTCGTCAATAGGGCAGGAGCTCCTTTCCAGTAAACCATGAGACCGAGGTTCATGTGCAAAGGAGTAAATCAAAAGCCCTAAAGCTGATGAGGAGATGCCAGCGAGCCAGCCAAGGCTAATTTGCCTTGCCATTAGAAGGAATGGAGAGCATCTCACCGAGAAAGGACAACTCAGGATATTTTGCTACAATGAGCTTTAATATGTCTCCTGATGTCATTATCTTCTCGGAGGGACCCAATGCATCCAAAAATTTGGCCCCAGGAACCCAGCAATTTGCAGTCAAGACAGAGAGTTTATCAGCAACATCCGGATGAGAGAAGATAGTCTTCATTACATCTATCTCCTTGTCAGATTGACACAATCGCAAGATTTTGTTTAAAACCTTGTGCTGTTCGGAGTCATGGAATAAGTCCCCATACTCCTCTAGGTGACTCTTAAACTCGGGGCTACAAGCAATGAAGGCGCCCCAAAGCCTAGAAGTCGTTTAGGCTCCTCCGAGTCCTTCTCCGTAGCCTGCTTTTGCGCTAGTTCCTCCACAGTGTCCTGATAAACCTTCAGCTCACCTTCTTGGGACTTCCTTGCCATCAGTAAGACCTTATTCTCGGCCTCAAGCTGCTTCACCCTGTCCTCTAACTGAGTCAAATCCAATGGAGCTGAAACAGACGAAGCAGGCACAACCGATTCAGTAGTTAAGGCTGAGACAATAGCCTTCATCTCCTTCTTCTTGGCCTTAAGAGTTTGGCACCTGGCATGTAGCTCCTTCATAGAGTTATACAGATGCTTGATCTCACCCTTAGCCCGGCCTCCCAGCATAGATAGATCTTATCATCAGCTGTAAAACAGAAGACATATAAGGACCTGCTACTTGACACCTGATAATTCATATAATATGACAAGGGAAATCACTACCTCGGAGACGAAGGGATACTTTTTGAAAGACTTCCGAGAAGCCTGACCATCTTCTTTCTTTGGGCGACTCAGATAATGCTTCAACTTCTTCAAAGGAGCATCTTCAGGGATCACCAGCTCAAGGTCAGATTCATCATCATCCGAGGACTCCCCAACCTCCAATTCCACCTTCTTGGACTCCTCCGCCTCCTCCTCTACGACCTCGAGGACTGCCTTCCCCTTCTTGATCTTTTTCTTTGGAGGAGATGCTATGAACAAAAGAAGAGATTTTAATATATAATATGGAAAGACACATGTCACATATCTATGGTGTGCCAATCAAGAAATTACCTGAAGAGGACCGACTAGAGGAGGATTCACCCTGGTTCCGGGGCGACTTCCTCAAAACCCACCTCCTGGCCTTCTTCTTTCCTTCCTGGATTTTATCAGGGAGGGCCCAATTCCGGCCAGGCTTCAAAAAGCTAGAGGTGGACTTCGACCGAGGAACGTCCAGCAGGTACGTGTAAGTTATAGAGGGCCACTGCCAGACAGAGCCATGCGCGCCCAACATAAAATCCCCCCTCTGAAGGGTAATATCCTCCTTCAAGAGCTCCTCAATAATGCCCTTTAAGTGATCAGGAATAGTGAATACCCTGTCGCGAGCTATAGCGTCCTTTGGCTTGGGATGTAAATTAGGGACCTCATACTTACTTCGGTCAATGGTGAAGCGGTCAGCCTCCCATACACCATTGTTGTCAGGGAACACGATGGGTTTGGTCTTCCTCGGGGTAAGGGTGATGTACTCGTACTTCTCGAAAGAGAATAACTTGTACAAACTCCTAAATAGATCCAGGCTCGGTTCATAACTCTTCCGAGCACATCAGGATATCACAGCCATGATCAACACCACTATATTGGAGTGAATTTGGCTCGGATGCAGCTGATGATGTTGCAGGAACTCATGAAATAGAGGGGGAAAAGGAAAACTTATCCCCTACTGCAAAAATCTCCCATAAATTACCCCTCGAGTGGGGCTCACCAGATTTTCAGTTGGGACTTCCTCATCATCGAGCTTCAAGACAGCATCGAGGGGATACGACAGCCTACATGACCGCAGATACTACATCGTCTTTTCATCGACCACCTTGGTGACGCCACCTGAATCACCAGCAACCGGAACCCATTTATGAACTTGGGGCTCTATATTTGGGTCCACATCCAACCCCGATGCACCATCATCCACCACCACAGTCACAGTCTGCGGCGGCATAACAATGGTCACCTTCATCAGCTCCCCAAATTCAACCTCCAAGAACCAGGTACCCAAATCACGAGCAGGTGGGGATCTTTCTTCAACAACATTCTCTCCATTGCCAGGGGAAACGCTGGAGTTCATTGACGACATGGCAATATAGAGAATGGGGGGAAGAGAATATATATAAAGGAAGGAAGACAAGTTTTTTGAAGAACTTTTTCTGAGATTGGAAACACAAAATCTTTGGATGAAGATTGATGATAAACAAAAGAAAAAATTACTTAGTTATATAGCCAGTAATTAGCACGCATTTAAGCGGAGTAATTACCTCGACTCGCGAAACGATGCAGGCAATTGGAAGGTTGGTCTTCCTCACCGACAGAAGATACAATGAACAAAGGCCACGTGTCAGTTTCCTCAGAATTCAAGAAGACAGATTCAGATCCAACCGTCCACGTGTCTTGATGGAATACGAAAAAACTTGAAGCTATATATTCAGAAGGTTTAGCCCGAGAGGTTAGTCTCAAGCGGACACCCCCGAGCTCAACACCTCGAGTTATTTTCCCTCGAGTTATTGGCCTTCCTTTGAGAAGCAAGCCTTTCCTTCGACCTTCGAGATGGAGCACTCCAGATTCTGAAGATCTACCTTGGGACTACTGATAAGTCCATGGTTCGTATTCCGGGCCTCATTCAGTCTCGGACTAGAGCCCGAGAAGGTCGTGGGCTCGAGATATGCGGAAGATGGATCCACGGGTCCATCAATCCTAATCCTTATAAGGAATGCGTATATTATGAATGTTCTACAAGATATATACATCCTCCTAAACATGGTAAGCACAACCATGACCGAAATACACTTCTTATATACATGGTTATACAACTATTATCTCCATAATAGTTGCATTCCTACCATAATTACATATCTTGGTGATCTACGGATTGTAGCCATATAAATACCCAAATTTTGGTAAACCTCTCTATCTATTATCTTACATATAATACGCCTTACGCGTCATACTAACTTGAGCGTCGGAGTGTCTATCTTCGGGACACCCGAGGCTTTGTTTTGTAGATTAGTTCGTAAGCTGGGTTCCTGATCAAGCGCGGGTCGTAGACATCCATCATTTTTGAGTATTGATGCAGGTACTACAGAACAGTTACTAGAGAAAATTCCAGAATTAATCAATGTATAAACAAATGAAGAACCTATGAGGCAGATCACAACAGAGGAATTGAAAGGCATTGTTATGGCGTTGGATGGGAAAGCAGCACCATGCCCTGATGGGTACATAGGTACATTCTATAAATATTTTTGGGATATCATACAACAAGACCTTGTTCAGGCAGTTAATGAGTTTTTATTATGAATTCATATTCCTAGAGTTTCAACAACCTTTATCATACTTTTTCCAATAAGACATGTTATCACAACTTTTTCCGACTATATGCCCATTAGTTTATCTAACTTTTTAAATTAAATTTTTACAAGGGTCTATACTGATAGATTAAAACCCATAATGCCACTCATAATCTCACCAGAACAGTCTGCTTTTGTTCATGGTAGAGAGTTGTCTGATAATGTCCTACTCATGCATGAAGTAACTGATTTCTTAAACAGCAAAACTGGGGAAGCTTGACATGATGAAAGCATTTGATAGGGTTTCATGGGGATTCTTAGCTAAATTATTACTCAAACTGGGTTTTCACTCTCACTTAGTCAAGAATATTGTGGGTAATATTAAAGCAGCCAACTTCTCTGTTTTGGTAAATGGGAAACCAAATGGATTCTTTAAAATTTCAAGAGGTATAAAACAGGCTGACCCACTGTCCCTTTTTTTATTTATAATCCTCACTGAGGTTTTCACAAGAACCCTAAGTTTCCTGTTTAGCCAATCCAAAATAGATAAGTATAAGCTGCCACGTATAGCTACACAAATAACCAGTTTAAGTTTTGCAGATGACACAATGGTTTTCCTTAAAGCAAACTGACACAGTCTTGAAAATCTAATGAATTTCTTGGGGAAATATGAGTTAGTGTCAGGGCAGAAATTTAATATTGAAAAATCTACATACTTTCGGTCTAAGCATGCTCTTGTTGCATACCATAGAATGATCTCAGATATAACAGGAATAAATGCTGCCACTTTCCCTTGTAGATACCTGGGCTGCCCTATCTTTATAGGGAAGAAAAAGCATACCTATTTTTCAGCCCTTTTTTTGACACAATAGCTTCAAAATTGATATCATGGCAGAATAAATGGTTGAATCAGGCAAGCAGGCTTGTCCTGGCTAAACATGGGCTTTCAACTATACCATTATACGTTTTAACTGTCATAAAACCTACTAATGGTGTGATTGAAAGATTGCATATTTTTTGCCAAATTCTTTTGGGGTACTTCAGATTTGGACAGAACAAAGTATGGAAATCTTAGGACAATCTGAGTTATCCATTTCTGAAAAATGGCTTAGGTGTCAAAAATCTTCACACTTTGGTTAATGCTTTTTCTCTTAAGATTTGGTGGAAGTTACAGACAGGTAAAACACTCCGGACATCATTCATGTGGTCCTTACGAGATCATAAGAAGAAATCAAAGACCTGAAAAAGATACAAATTAAGATGTGGAAGACATAGCAACTCAAAACAGTGCTATTCAGGTGGGTGAAGGTAATACCTCCTTTTGGGAATCAAACTAGAAAGATGTTGTAAATTTGATTGATTATTGGAATGATGATATGGATATTATGCATCCAGAATTGGCTGTTAAGGAATTCTTTTATAACCAACACTAGTATGTCAGTGAACTTGCCAATGGATTTCCTTAATATATAGTAAACATGTTAACCCATGACTTTGCAATATATAAAAACTATCCAGAAAAAAATTGATATGGAAGTTGGAACCTACTGGTCTGTTTACTATATCATCTGCTTATGAAAAACTGAGGCACAAGAGACTTAAAGTACAGTCATATAAATTCTTATGGTGGAAATATGTTCCAAGTACACTCTCAGTTTTTTACTGGAGATTATTGAACAGATTAATACCAGTTGGAGACATTTTACAGGAAAATAAAATATATATCACATCTATTTGTTGTTTCTGTAAACATAACTCTGATGATCTGCAACATATTTTCCATGACTGCCATTTCATTACTGCTCTGTGGAATAATTTTCACAAACTCTTTGATTTAACACATGTGACCTTTACTGCTTATATGGGCCTCAGCCCATACACAGGCTTGAGAAGCGCATTGGCAAAGGAGAAGAGAGAGTCCAGCCCACCAGTGGTCCTCCCATGACATCAGCTATCTTGGACACACCCGGGCACAAGAAGGACATGAAATGACCTCCCAACCCCGAGTAGGCGACAGGAGAAGGACCACTTAGCTTAAACCCTCTCTGCTCATTGCCATTATAAATAGAGGAGTGACCAACAGTAAAAGGTATGTTCTATCAGACTTAAATACTCTCTGTGTTTATTCATATTTTCTCTCCTCTACATAAAGCCCTATCTTCATCATCACGCCGGAGCGTCTACCCTCGGGTGACCCCAGGGGCTTTGTTTTGCAGGACCTAAGTGAGAGATCCACCGCGGGTTAGGATTCTAGCTTTCCCCGGATAGCTCATACCAAAACTGGTATCCCGGAGCTTACGTGTAGCATCAGTTGGCACGCCCAGTGGGACCCTTGTACTTCGTTATGCCCCGCGGTAGGCCTAGAAAGACTTGGGGAGAACCTCCCACGAAGGCTAATCAGGCAGAGGGCGGCCCCAAGACAAAAAGGGTCGCGGCTGTTATAAGGCACGCAAAGTTGCCGAGGAGAAGGAACGGGCGCGCAAGGAGACTGCCTATTTGGCCGCTGAAAAGCATACAGGAAAGAAGAAAGTGTCTGAGCGTACCCTCAGGGAGACGCAGAAGGATCAGAGGGAAAAGATCCGGCAAGAGAAGGAGAGGTTGAATCAAGAGACTTTTGGAGATGGTGGGGAATCTGAGCCAGAGTATTCTGATTCCGGGGACGAATATCCTGGAGAAGATGAGCGTGGAGGCCCATAAACCATCCATACCAACGTTGCGGAATTCGAGGAATTTCAAGCATGGAAAGCGGCCCAGACGGCCGCCCACAACAAGGTGCCTGATGTGGTGGACTTTGAAAAGGATGGGAGAAATAAAGTAGGAGAGGCCGGGGATCAGCAGATGCCCCCGGGTCAGCAGATGCCTCCTGGTCAACAGATGCCCCATGGTCAGCAGATGCCTCCTGGTCAACAGATGCCCCATGGTCAGCAGGCGTTCCAGGGCGGCTTGAACCCGCAGGCCCAACCGTATTATGGCGGATACAATACCCCGTTCAACAATGGTTCCATTGAAGAGAGCTTGAGTAGGTTGATTAGAAGGCGGGGGATGTGCCCTCATTCCCCGTGGGTTCCAGAGGTTCTGAATTATAAGTGGCCGACGGGTATCAAGGCGCCGGATGGAGTTCCAATGTACAATGGGGACGGGGATCTGGAGGAGTTTGTTCACACATATCTCAGCGTCATGGGGGCCAGGGACATTGACAAGCCGTTCCAGTGCAAACTATTACCCTCCTACCTCCGGGGTAATTGTTTGAGCTGGTTCAAGAGTCTTCCCCAGGGATCGTTGAAGACTTTTTGGGACTTTGCTACTGTCCTGGTCCATCGGTATGCAGCTATGATGACAAACTTTGTGAACCTGGCGACGGTTTTGGCCATGCGGCAGTTGAAGACGGAGTCTACTTGGCAGAATTATGTCCGGTATATTGCCGAATCTATGAAGGTCCAGGATAGGCACTTACATGAGAAGGCCTTGATCGGCAACTTTGTGAACGGATTGAGAGACAAGATGTTCTATATTGAGTTTATGAAGAACATGCCGGGAACCTTCTACCACCTTCAGCTGACAGTGGAGATGCATTGCACCGTGCACGAGGCTAACCATACTCGGATGAACACCGTTGGTTTCTTTGAACAGCGGGTGATCACGGCCACGACAACTCAAACTACCACGCTCTGGGCAACTCCCCACCAGGGCGTTCGCCAGGATCCAGTAAGGCGCCCACCGGCCCAGGGAGCGGAACCAGCGCCGGGGAGACAGACGCTGGTAGTGAGACCGACGTATACTCCACTCTCCAAGACAAAGACGGAGATTCTGGCCATTCACCGAGGTCTCTTCACGGACCCCCTAGTTATACAAGAGGTCCCGGCCCCGGCCAATGCGCAGAAATGGTGTGAGTTTTACAAGTCTTACGGTCGTACTGCAGAGGGTTGTCGAGTCCTGCGCACGGATATTCAGAAGTTGGTGGAGCGGGGTCAGCTCCGGGATTGCGTGGCGGGAGATGCACACCCGGTAGCTGCTCCGGCATGACAGGGAAGGAAACAGAATTGGAGGAACAACCGAGGCCAAGGCGGCAATCGCCCTGTGGAGGCCAACTCTGCTCCTAACCCCGCCCCACAAGCTCATAGACCGGGAGCTCCCGGACCCGGAGCGCCCCAGACGATAAACGTGATCAATGGAATAGTGAGAGATGGGGCACAAACACTTTCGGCGGTGAAAGCTAAGAGTAGATATGTTCCCCCGGGGAGATCCAGGGAAAGAGGTTTAAGCACAGTGAAACGGTCACCTTTTCAGAAGAGGATGCAGTCCCAGCCCAGGTGCTTCACTCTGATCCTATGGTGGTTTCCGCAGAAGTAGAAGGATTAGTGTGAAAGCGAGTCTTCGTAGACGATGGGAGCAATGTGGAGATTATGTTCGCGGATTGTTTTGACCAGCTGCACATCGGCCGTCAGAACCTGAAGCCGTGTTTGTCCCCGTTATCAGGTTTCACAGGCCGCACAGTTCATCCTCTGGGTATCACAGCTTTGCGGGTAACCCTTGTTGATCACTTAGACATCAACAAGAGGTGCACCGTTTTGTGCAACTTCGCGGTGATAAATGCTTCCTCCCCGTATAACATGATAATAGGTCGCCCTTGGCTGACGCAAGCACGGGCGATATGCTCTCCCTACCACTTAACCATGAAATTCCCAACAGATCAGGGAATTACTTCGGTTATTGGTAACCAAACGACCGACCCTAGCTGCATGCTAACCGCGATAAAGAATGCTAAGGCCGGAGGAACGGAGAGAGTGCACGCTTTGGAGCCCGGGGAGAGTTCCGGGAAGGAGAATACGGTGGGAGCGGTGCATGGTGACCCCGCATCCTTTGAAATAGAGGACAAGGAAGCATCTCCCCGGGAATGTGAAGGAGGAGCTCCGGGAGTTGCTCAAGGAGTACGAAGATGTGTTCTCATGGGGAACAGAAGATTTGACGGGAATACCGGAGGAATTTGCAATACACTAGTTGAACGTCAATCCGGATCTGAAGCCTATCAGGCAGAAGAAAAGAGCCTTGTCAGCGGATCGGGTGGAGTTCGTTCGGTCGGAGGTAAAAAGAATGTTGGATGCTGGAATGGTTGAAGAAATCACCTACCCGGAATGGATTGCTAACCCGGTCTTGGTGAAAAAACATGATGGATCTTGGAGGATCTGCATAGACTTTACAAACTTGAACAAGTGTTGCCCTAAGGACAGTTACCCACTGCCGTCTATTGACCAGCTAGTGGAAGCAATAACGGGCTATCAGCTCCTAGTCTTTATTGACGCACACCGAGGATATCACCAGATTGTCATGGCCCCGGAGGACCAGCCGAAAACTTCTTTTATTACTGACTTTGGTACTTTTTGCTACAGGAAAATGTCGTTCGGTCTTAAAAATGCAGGAGCCACATACCAGCGTATGGTAGATCGGGTGTTCAAGGATCAGCTCGGGAGAAATATGGAGGTCTATGTGCATAACATGGTGATCAAGAGCAGGACCCATGAAGCTTTTCTGGAGGATCTCCGTGAGCTGTTTGTTGTCTTAATGAAGGTCAACCTGAAGTTGAGCCTGGAAAAGAGCACTATCGGGGTGGCAGCAGGCAAGTTCTTGGGGTATATGGTGTCAAACCGGGGGATTGATGTGAACCCGGAGAAGGTTGATGCAATCCTGAGCATGCCCTCCCCGAGCAAGGTTAAGGATGTGCAGCGCTTAACAGGGTCCTTGGCGGCATTGAGCAGATTCCTGGCGCGGGGGGTGGAGAAGCAGCTGTCTTTCTTCAATATCCTTAGGCGAGCAAAAAAGTTTGAATGGACCCCAGAATGTGAGCAAGCGTTTAAGGAATTGAAGGAGCATTTAGGGCACCTCCCCACTCTGTCTAAACCGGTCCCGGGGGAAGAGCTGTTCCTGTACCTCGCGGCCACGAATCAAGCTATAAGTGCAGCCCTGGTTCGGGGGTCCGGGAGGGAGCAGAGCCCGGTGTACTTTGTGAGCAAGGCCCTTCAAGGACCGGAGACGCGTTACTCTTAGCTAGAGCGTTTACTCTTAGCCCTAGTGCACGCGTCCCGGAGATTTCGCCTGTATTTTCAAGGCAACCCCATAACATTCCTCACAAATCAACCACTTCGCCAAGTAATGCTGAAACCAGAGGCATCGGGCCGGATGATGAAGTGGGCGATTGAGTTGGGAGAGCACGAGATCACCTACCAGGCAAGGAAGTCTACCAAAGGCCAAGCTTTGGCTGACTTCTTGGTGGAGATGGCTGACAATGCCGATAAAGACCCGGTGGAAGATGAGCCGGGGTGGAAACTACATGTGGATGGCTCCTCCCATTCCGGGGGAAGTGGAGCCGGGGTTGTGCTGGTAAGCCCCAGGGGGAAGGAGTATCGATACGCCCTACAATTTGATTTCAAAACCACCAACAACGAAGCTGAGTATGAGGCCCTCCTAGCCGGGTTACGCCTAGCCCGGGAGGTAGGTGCAAAAGTGGTGGATGCCTACAGTGATTCGGCCATTGTGGTGCAGCAAGTCAATGGGGAGTATGAGGCCAAGGAAAGGAATCTGCAGAGGTACCTGGAGGCGGTGAAGACAATGATGCTGTGTTTCCTCTGGGTTTCGCTGACACAGATCTCTCGGGAGGAGAACTGTAAGGTAGATGCATTAAGTAAGCTAGATTCATTGGAGCTTAAACCAGACCAGGATCAGAACCTGTTCATGGAGATGGTAACTGTCCGGGTACTTAAGTCACAGCGGTACGTGAAACGGAGTCATAGCGGTTACAAGTCACAGCGGTACGTGAAACGGAGTCATGGATCACACCGCTCCTTAAGTACTTGGAGAAAGGAATGCTGCCGGACGATAAAGTCAAGGCCCGGAAGATCCGAATCAAAGCCCCCCGGTATGCGGTCCTGGACGGAGAATTGATACGAAGAGGGTACCTTCAACCCTGGCTGAAGTGCGTGGGTGGGGAGGAAGCCCGACATCTGTTGAAGGAAGTGCATGAGGGTCCCAACGGTAGTCATCAAGGTGCCCAGACCGTGGCCCAAAAAATCATGTGTACCGGGTATTATTGGCCCACGCTATTTGAGGACGTCCAGAGAGCCGTTCGCTTCTGTGGACAATGCCAGAAATTTGCACCCCTGATCCATGTTCCACAGGGGGAGCTGATTGGGATATCTGGGACCTGGCCTTTTATCCGTTGGGGGTTGGATCTGGTAGGCCCCTTCCCGATGGTGCCCGGGGGTTTCAAGTATTTGATAGTCGCAGTCGATTACTTCAGCAAATGGGCCGAGGCTGCCCCGTTGACCAACATCAGGGGAAGTACTTGTGTGAAATTTTGTTGGAAGAACATTATCTGCCGTTACGGGATCCCCTGGTTCATAGTGGTAGATAACAGGGCGCAGTTCGAGAACAACCCCTTCAAATCCTCGTGCAAGGAGTACGGGATTGAACAGAAGCTAATCTCGGTCTACCACCCTCGGGCTAATGGGCAAGTCGAAGTCACCAATATGACTCTTGTCAATGGAATCAAGACACGTCTTCAGGGTGCGAGGGGAAACTGGGTTGATGAACTTCCAAGTGTCCTGTGGGCAAGTAGAACAACGGAGAGCTCCGCCACAGGTGAGTCCCCCTACAGTTTGGTTTACGGGGCGGAGGCGGTGATCCCGGCAGAAGTGGGAGTGCCCAGTCTTCGTACGAAGTTCCCGGACGAGCAAGCAAACCAGAATGACCGGCTGCTGGTCCTAGAATTGTTGGAAGAGAAACGGGAAAAAGCGGCCCTGCACGAGGCCCGGGTGAAGGAGCGGGTCAAGAAGTGCCACGACAGGCGGGTGCGCAAGGAGCAGTTCGCCCCGGGGGGGAGTGGGTAATGCGCCGGAATGACAAGAGCCAGCAAGTTGCAAGCAGGAAGTTAGCTCCTAACTAGGAAGGATCTTACAAGGTGACGGAAGCTCATCCCAGGGGGAAGTTATGAGTTGCAGGACAAGGCCGGGAAGAAGGTCTCGCGGCACTGGAACATTGCAAATTTACGTAGGTACTATGCCTAGTTCATTTCTGTATTTACCCCTCTGGCAAGGAATATGCCTAGGACGGTAGCATGAGAGCGGCATGGGAACCTCTGGCCAGGGTTGAGCCTAGGTTGTCCCATGGCCCGCGTTTGCATTTTATTATCATGTTTAGGAAGTTGTTTGGAAAATTTTATTTTCTCAATTTTAGCTAAACCGGGGCTGCTTGAACAAGCGCCCGGGGAACTAGTGCGAAAGTAACGGGTACGCTTGAACAAGCACCCAGATAACAGCTAAGAGTATACACTGGTACACTTGAACAAGCATCCCGGGGGAGAAGGAAGCTAAATATGCTTGAACAAGTATTGAGAAAGAACATACAAACACATACCATTAATTTGCAATGAATAACTGCGGAAATTTACAACTTTAAATCCTACACTATGCAAACTTAATTAACAAAGGGAAGGAGGACCATCCCAGCTAATAGGAGATTGGGCCTGGTCATCCTGAATAGGGGGACGAATTGATTGATTAGAAATCTACGTTCCCCGGGCGCTAGACTCCTCCACCGGGGGAACACTGGAAGGACCAGCATCGGAAGGACCAGCCTCGTCATATGGATCGAAATCGTCATCTGAGGATGAAACTTTTGGCGACGATACCCTTCGGGGAGCTCCAATAATGATGGGTCCTTAGGCACGGGGAGACTTTTTCTTTTTAGCAACAACCTTGCTTTTCCCCTTGCTCTTTTCCCGGACTAGACGTCATTGCTCTTTAGCGGCATCCTCGGAGGCGATAAAGGCTCGGATTCTGGCAGCATCTTCCCGGAGTCTGGACACCCTTCGAGCAGATTCCTCCGGATCAATAGACACGCGAAACCCGAGATATACCTTTCAACGGTGAAATCTATGGAAACCCGACTCGGAATGAGTACCAAGGATGGGGGAAGATAACGACCTTCTCTTTGACGCTGCCACCACGCGGCAGTCTCCTCGAAAGCAGGACGATACCGGGACTCGAGGTCGTTCCAACCCATACGAAACATACGCACCAACAGCGCCCCAACCTCACGGGGAAAGTTAGTATATAACGGGGGTGAAACCCGGCCCAGGCGTAATCCGGTCAAGTGGTAGGTAAGTTGAAGAGTAACCAAGTTCTCGCGAAGGATTTTGTTCCGGGCCGCCAGTTCCCGGTTCTCTCTTTCCAGCTTCATATTCCTTCTGAGTGGATCGCCCCTCTTCTCCAACCACTTGAGTTTATGACAATAAAATGGAAGTTCGGACCACACTAAATCGAAATCATCCTTGAGTCGGGACTTGAAAGCATTATGCTCGGCTTGTAACATTGAGATGGTCTTATCCGCGTCAAGAACGGCGTTTACCCGGTCTTGAGCCAGGGATTGACGCCGGGAAAGGGATCCGAACTGATTCGATATTTCCCGGAGCTTTGTCACGAGCGAAGTAACATCTGGGAACTCGTCTATCACCGACCCAATCCTGGATTGAACTAAAAGATAGCGGGTCTGGATGCCATCCAATTGCCAATGACTCAGCTGATCTTCTAACTCCACACACCGGGGACACGACGATTCACTCTCTCGGTCGGCTTCCGGGGGTACCGGTTGCGACCTGGTAGTAATAGTTCCGGGAGGATTATCCCGGGGCTACATAAACAAGAACTTCAGATACAAACTTAAAGATAAACATACATACAAGTATAAACAAACGATCAGAACTTGATAAACCGAATAAATCCATGTTTATAAAGGATAACAAAATGAGAGAGAGACTCTTACATCGTTGGAGTCATCGCTCTCGTCCCCGGAGCTCTTTTCCCCTCCCTGAATAACAAAAGAGAACTTTACAGGGGAGGAGCCCGGTGAAAACACAATTCAAAAGAAAGAAATAAAAACCGAAATACGATAAAGTGTCTATACTATACATCCTGATCGGTATCCTCGTCATCCTCCCGGGGTGATTGCTCATCCTCCCGAGCCTCGCCGTCCGGGGAAAGCTGGACTTCTTCGTCCTCCAAAGGCACTTGATCAGCAACTTGGTTGGGAGACAAAACCTCCTCGTCGTCAGAACCCCCACCATCCTCCTCTGCTGAGGCCGGTGGAGTCTCTATGTCGGCCAAGGTAGCGAGATCATCAGAAGCAGGGTCCTTCCTATTCTTGGATAGCTTGGCAGCATCCTCAGCGAAAGAAGATACATCCTGGAGATCAATGCTTTCAGCACCTTTAAAGACGGACATTACACCGAGGTTGATCCCTTCAACCCCCTCCTTCATAAGCTGGTCCAAGGCATAGTTGAACCTACCATCAGCTTTGGGGCGATACCAAGTGTCCCGGAACTCGCCTCTCTTTTCCCGTGGAATGAAATCCCGGACTGATTTATAAGCCGAGTGGAGGATGTCCACATTGGAGGTATCACAAAGAGCAAGCAACTTATCATCGAAAGAGCTGCTAATAAACACCCAGTTGAAGAAGGCCAAGCACATGTCCTTTTGGGCGGGAGCCAGTCCCCGCTCTCCAACTGTCTGCATCTCCTTCTTCACCCGGGAGAGTTCCTTATCAGATGCAGCTAAGTCCTTATACAGAGTGGCATTCTGCAACTTCAGCGTCTCTGCCTTTTGGGTAAGACTAGCCACCCTGGATTCGCAGGCCTGGTTGATCAACTCTCGTACCCCGGGGAAGGCAAACAGATAGGTAGCATGATCCTAGATAGATAAGAGTCCCATTAAAGTAACAACAACAAAGAAACGAGATAGCCTAAACAAAAAATAGAAAAAAAACTTTACCATACCTGGGAGTCGTCCAGCATGATAGTATGGGAAGAAGAGCCACCCCTCCCCTCAGTAGCTGGCTCCAGAGGGCTTTCAGCCGTGGACTTATGCATCATATCCCTCTTCGGAACACAGGAGGAATCATGGGAATGAGCCTCAGTCTTCTTCTTCTTGGCCAGATGAACCCCGGAAGACGGAACGGGGAAAGCTAGAGATCGTCAGTTAGCGGGCGCCGGAACCTCCGCTAATTTCCCGGTACCTGAAAGACCGAGGGCTTTCTGACTGGATCCCTCTCCCTCAGCTTTCCCCTTCCTCAATTCCGAGGCACCGTCATCTGCCCCAGCCTTGATCTTCTTCTGCTTGTCAGTGGGAGCTCTCTCAGACCCACCACCGGACTTCACCCCGGATGGGACTATCGCTGGTTTGGGGGAGATAGCTGAAAAAAAAACGAAGGGTTAGAGATATACAAAAAAAACTTACAGAGGCTCCGCTTCGCGTACAAACGGCGGCAAGTAAACACTGCTCGGGGATACACCTCCCGGGGGAAATCATAGCCCCCCACCATCTGGTAATCTTTCAAGCTCACAAAGTACATAAACACCAGGTTATAGCTCTCCGCTACCTGGCGGAATTGAGCGGGGGGAAGGGCACACTTCATCTCTCCCACACGTTGTTGGTTCCAACCCGGAACAGGATACTTTTCCTCGTCAAAGGTAAAGTAGTTATTCATCCAGTCGCTCGTTTTGACAGAGTCGAGCCTCCCAGAACAGATCGACTTCGTCTTAGTGCGGCGCTGAACATTGAATACCCCGGGGACAGCGGTGCCGGAGAGGTAATAAAAACTTTGGAACAAGGAAACACTTCCAGTTACCCCCGCCTGATGACAAGAGTAAAGAAAGGCGAGCATAACGCTAGCAGCGTTGGGGTGCACCTGAGCCGGGGACATGTTATAATACTCCAAAAACTCGGTAAACAACGGGGGCAGAGGGAAGGTGAGCCCATGGAGAAAGAGATGTCGGGGTACGCAAGCCCGGGACTTCATATCACCGTCAAATGGCTCCAACCCCGCGTCGTAAGTTAGCGGGACGTACATCCGCTTTACCAGCTCCCGGACCTCTCCAGATACTGGGGTCTCACCGGGATCTTTGGGGTCGGGAGGAACCGGAGCCCCGTACACAACAACAACTTTTGACGTCATTAGTCCTTTTCTGCCTGTTGGACGAGGAGGCAGATCTTCAACGTCCAGGGAGTGGTCGTATTCGTTAGCCACGGCACTCCGACTCATATCCAGTAGATAGGAAATTAAAAATTAAGAGCAGGAAGCTTTACAAGTAGAGAAAGGTACAGCGTTTTTGGTGATATGAAATATGAATGAAGCTTCAACCGATATTTATAGAGGAAGAGGTTCAAAGAATTTCTCGGAGTTGGGAAAAGAAGACCCATCATTCGAAAAACGCAATAATGAGTATTAATTAAGAATGAGTTGCGAGGGGACGCACGCGCAAATACCGCGTAACTGGCGCGTGGTGACACAGGCCGGCAACGTCGTAGCCCGCTAGGTTTCTTTTCGGAGACCCAGCCTCCCGGGCCAAACCCCGGAAACCAGGGGCTAGTGGTGATATGGGCCTCAGCCCATACACAGGCCTGAGAAGCGCATTGGCAAAGGAGAAGAGAGAGTCCAGCCCACCAGTGGTCCTCCCATGACATCAGCTATTTTGGACATACCCGGGTACAAGAAAGACATGAAAATGACCTCCCAACCCCAAGTAGGCGACAGGAGAAGGACCACTTAGCTTAAACCCTCTCTGCTCATTGCCATTATAAATAGAGGAGTGACCAACAGTAAAAGGTATGTTCTATCAGACTTAAATACTCTCTGTGTTTATTCATATTCTCTCTCTTCTGTATAAAGCCTTATCTTCATCATCACGCCGGAGCGTCTACCCTCGGGTGACCCTGGGGGCTTTGTTTTGCAGGACCTAGGTGAGAGATCCACCGCGGGCTAGGATTCCAGCTTTCCCCGGATAGCTCATACCGGAACTGGTATCCCGGAGCTTACTGGTAGCATCAATGGGATAGATGCTTCCATTATTGGAATGTTAATGTCAAATATCAGCTTCACAGAACAATAGTGCGATTATTGCCTTGCTTCATTACTTAGGTCATATGGTGCAGCAGAAATGCTTATCACCATGACATACTCCAAGGCTTTCATTCATGAAAAAAAGAATACTAATGCTTCTGCAAAGTGTGATGAAAGTTCAAAGGTTATAATGGAAACCAGATGAAGCTAATCATGTTTATACTGAGCTCTTGCACCTTGGTTCAGTGGCACCCTTATGAGAAAACATATTCAGTTGGTTCAGTGGAAGCTTCCTACAACTCCTTTTAAACTGAACACTGATGGTTCATCATTGGGTAACCCTGGACAAGCGGGAGCAGGTATGGTTATCAGATCAGCTACTGGTCGGGTAATCATTGCCAGATCACTCTACTTGAATCATCAAAACCGTCTTGAAGCTGAGACTTCAGCTTTACTAGAAGGACTACAGTTAGCTTACATGGAAGAAATTGAGAATTTACAAGTAGAGATTGATTCTCTTATATTACTTAGACTGATCAGACTTCAAAATCCCTTGGAAGCTGTAACCATATATCAGAGCCATATGGTCTCTGCAAAGTGAGTTTGCTAACCTTTCTTTTACTCATATTTATAGAGAAGCCAATTTTGTGGTTGAATTCGTACTAACACTTGCTAGTAAAGAAAGGAACACTCAAGCTTTTACTCATCAATCTCTGCCCAAAAATATAAGGGGGCTTGTCCATCTTGACAGTAGGCAAGTTCCTTATATTAGAGTATAAATCTATCAGTTACTGCTGATGCCTCCTGTTTGTATATTGCAGGCGCAAGGCCTGGAGTGGAACATTTAGAATATGGAAAGCAACAAGACACCACAGCTGCACAACATTGGCCTACTCTGTACCACCACAAAGGCAGAGAAATTTAACCTTCTCGGCATCACACAAAAGCTGACCAGATTTTAGAACCTTATCGACACCTCGTACTCGTCGGCGGAGTTGGGCTTAGCAAAGTGATCCCTAAATTGCTTGCGAGTATTGAGTCCTTTTGTCAGAATAATTGGTTTTCGCATAGCGATGCCTAAAATGCTCGCAAAAGTAGACATAGGTCTAGATAAGGTTTCTCCTTCTATTTATATATGACATTTAGTTTGATATGTAACAATATTTATTACTCATTTTTAATTGTACAAACAATACTTGATGATTTATTGGTTTGGTGAGCCTAATTAATTTCATCCCACTTAGGTGGGTTTAAATTAAAAAAAAAAAGTGTAGTCAAATATTTTCACTTGATCTTATTCCTAGCCGAGTATGGTCGACAATTTCAATCCAAAAAAATGCAAAATTAAATATTTAATTTATATTATATAATTTTAAAAAAAATGAATCACTTTTATGTCGAGCCTTTATGGATCTAATATTTTACTCTTGTATTATTTTATCATACATTGCTTAAAAACAATGTTTTAAAATATTTAAAAATAATTAAAAAAGTCAAAACTTGGTTCAAAACTTGATTTTGGGTTTGACCAAAACCAAGTTCTGATCCAAACCAAAACAGGTGTTAAATACAAGTTCTGAGTTTGGGATGAAATCTAAAATACAAACCAACCCAAAATTGTTCTGCCACACAGGGCCTAAGTGTCCCATGTGAAAGCAAATGAAAACATAAAATATTAAAAAGTAATTCCTTGTACTATTAACAAGGGAAATGGAGGGACTATTGCCGCTCCAATAGTTAAGTCATAATTTAAGTGAATTAGTGACAAGTTATTAAGCGATTAGTTACAAACTTTTAAAATATAATAAAAAAAAAATTATTTTTAAGCCACCATTGGTGGGGGGAATTTATTGGCACCCCAAACCAAAACAAACCATTTCTGGTATATAAGTTTTACAGACTAGAGCCTGAGCTCAAAACTTCTAAGCTTCAAAAAGAATAACCTAATGTGGCTATTCTTAGTTTTTAATACTATGGAAGTGGAAACCATTCTTTAACCAAAGAACTTTAGGGAGTAGGTTAGTGATTGCGCCAGCAAAGGTCAAAGCACAATTTTACCACCCAAAGATTAATTTCAAGAATAGTTATCCATCGTACTACACTAGATTGCCAAAATAATTGCTAATCTAGTTAAACAAAATATCTATACATGAATCCCTGCTCCACTTAAGAAGTGAAGCTTGTGAAGTTATTTTCCCTGCTTAACTGAGCTTGCTGGAGATGAGACTCATCTTCTCCCTGGATTAATTCCTTTGTGTTGAGCTATTCCACTTTGATTTGTTTTGCTTGCTGGAGTCTGCATTTCTCCCTACTCTTCCACCTGTAAAGAAAAGTAAAAGGAGCAGTAACAAATTCTTGAAACTATAATGAGAATCTCAAGTTTGGCATTCCAATCTGATCAAGAAGGATTATAGCCTTAATCTTGCTAGATAACATACCCTGTGTCAAATCATGTGAGGTTTAATAAGCTAGATGCTAGCTTAATAGATTGCACAGTTCCACATGCTTATTTGTTTTTAAAATTCTATGAAGAAATTTTATATGAGAGAATTATAAAAATAAATACCACTACTGTTTTCAAAAGTTTCATTTTACATCACTAATCTTTGAAAAGTCCAAAAAACACAACTACATTTTCTAAATACTTCCAATAATACCACTTGGGCTGATGGAACCATGAGTCCTCATGAATGTCAATCTTCTAAGGGATGATCTCATCCTTTAATGTTTGAAAGAGAATTGGAATGTCTATATAATATGTGATGATCAGTTCAATCCACATTTTCCTCTCATAATTGTTCGATCATTCTATGCAAAAGAGCCTCCATTGTTCAATTTGATAGAGAAATGAGGTTCATTTGAGGCTAAAACCGAAGTGAAAGACAATAAGGCATGCAAATAATTAATTACTTAGAGTATGAAAGAACCAAACATAAAATTAATTAACTATCAAGGTATTAGAGTCTGTTCTTTGGACTTATCCTGTAAATCAGTACAATTCATTAAAAAAAACTTCATGTGTTTGTGGTGGTAATTGTTTCTATGAGAATCATGGTTGACTTTTGGGTGGGAAAGGTGTTTTCCCCTTCTTCTTTCATATCACCATGCAAGAGTGTCGGTTGAAAGAAAATTAGAATATGACAAATTGAATTCCCATTGAAGAGTTTTGTATTTTTTAATACCAGGTTCCATTCCAAACATATCTTAATTCTAATGTAACATTGCAGTCCTAGTCCCAAAATAATGGTTTAATTCATTAATTCCACCTTCAAACCTAAAAGGACGAGATTATCTCTTAGAGGATGGACATTCATGAATAATCATGGTTGCATGAACTCAACTGTAATCATTTTAAACTATTCGGAAAGTATAGTGGTATTATTTGAACTTTATCAATGAAACTTCTCAAAAACGTTAGTGGTATTTTAAAAATTCTCTCATTTTATATTATGCACTATGCACGTTATTTGTTGTTATTTACTTGACAAGTGCAAAACCCCTATACATTTTTATAATACAGTTTGAGATTAGATTTGACAATATAATCCAACATACATAAATAGGATGCTCAGAGGCCTGAGTTAACCATAAGGGTTACTATGATGCAAGACTATAAGCATTTTTTATTCCATTTTTCTGTAAGATTTCATGATGCAATTACTTTACAAGATCAATGAACCTAATCAATAACAACTTTAGCTCACAGTGTTCCAGTGCAAGAGAGATTGTGATCCTGACATATGCGAGGGATCTGAATGCAAAGATGAGCCCCATAGTGAATTTGAAACATCGCCAAAACTTACCCCATAAGCCAACACCATGCCATTTGCTAAATCATCATCAAAGATAGATCAGGGAGAGGCATTGAACCATCCAAGTAGAGCATCACATCCTGCATAATAGGCTCACCCTTTGGCTCTAAATTACAACAAAATAAGGCAATCTTTAGCATCAATTCTGCTTCAGAACTATTGAAATAATCTTTTAACTTCCGATCAACCGCCTCCAATATTCTCCCTTCACGCTAGCACGAAAGCACCTACTCCGCTAACAGCACGACTCCATCTTCCAATGCCTGAAGGTCTATCGGCCTTCTGCCAGACAACCTCAAGAACAAGAGTACCAAATGCATACACATCCGTCTTCGTTGTGGCACTCTTAGTTCTATATTGTTCAAGTGCAAGATATCCTAAAGTCCTTACTGCATGAGTCGTTTGAGGCCCAGTCTCATGATCATAGAGTTTTGCAAGCCCAAAATCTCCAACCTTCCATTCCATTCACCATCGAGCATAATATTACTAGGCTTCACATCTCTATGAATAACAATTTGTTCCCATCCTTCATGATTTTAAACCTTTGAGCCCAACTCAAGATGGACTTCTGAGAACTGTACATGTACCTATCAAGGCTCTCTCCAAACTTCAATAGCACCTCCATACATAAACCCTTCATCAGCAACCTCTGGTAATAGATTTAGGTACCAGGAAGTCACCATAAAATTCACTTTCTTCCATTGTTCATAAGAAGACTCTTCTTCTTTTAGTTTTAGAATTTTTCCATCAACAAAAGAAATTTTTTGCTTCGCTCCAAGAGCAAGCCTCATTGCTCTAATCCAATGTGCAAAATTACTCTCTGTCAACAGCTTGGTGACCAGCACAACACCATGATAATTGGAGTGATGGAGATCAAGCAATTTTCCGGCTGTATCTCCGGCTCCACCTCGCGCTCCGTTGTTGTGCACAACATTTGTTACGGCCACAAATATGAACTTCTCCTTGAACGGAGCTGTCAACGGGCTACCTGCACGAGGAAAGGGAATGGCTAGGTCAGCGCGGGGAGGGCGATAGTCGTTCCCGCTCCGATGCCAAAGTCAGTCGTTGGACATTATTTGTGATCTCTCCTTTCAATAGTTTTTGTGAGATTACCTTCTTTTCTCCTCCCCTCCTTCCTTTTATATCTCATGCCAAGGTTCTAGAGCTAGGGTTTTAGGCATGGTAATGGGCCTCTGGTGATCATGACATTTGCCCATGCCAGCCCTCCATTCCCGCAGCGCCATTGGGCCTCTTGGGCCTGCCCTTGACCGAGTAGTGTGATCCGTTGACTTGGCCCACGATCCTCACAAGTCCCCCCAAGTGCGGGGCCGTGTTGCCAAATGTGGGCGAAGAACTGAAGAGGCGAGGATCTGGCCGTTATAACCTCACACGTGCAGCTTTAACCTTCACCTTTAATGCATGTCGAACGTGTGTCCCTCGACCCCTTTTCTCGATGGTGCGTGGGCCCACATCGATCACGATTCCCCGCGCAGCCTTAAATCCTCCTCCACTTCCTTTTGTTTGAAAGTAATTTCCCCTTTCACCTTCTCACTCTGTCTTATCTCTGAACCATTCTAACGCTGCGCCTTCCTGCTTTCCTTCAGGTATTCTTCCTTCTCTGCAACTTCTTTAATTCAGGCGACCTTCCCCAATTCCTCGGCTTGTTCTCGATGGCTTCCCGACGTATGGGACCAGGGCTCGGTAGTACCACGATGGCCGGTGATGTCGACGGTTTCCGAGAGCGGTGCCGTAATACCGTCGGCCTGCAATTCACGGACTTGGAGGTGCAGATCCGCCTCCCGGAGGTTGGGCAGTTGGTGGCAGAAGCTCCTGAGGGTTTTACCGCCGTTTACTGTGATTACCTCTTTTCCTGCGGTCTGCGCCTCCCGTTGACCGGCTTTTTTAAACAAGCCCTAGCCTTCTTCGGGCTCGATCTGCGCTACCTCCAGCCTAACTCCATCAAGGCGTTGATCGGCTTTCAGATCGTGTGTTCCCGTCAGCAAGTCGTTCCCACGCTGCCTCTGCTAAGGGTGTTCACGTACCCACGCGTGGATAAGGGCTATTGTCATATCAAGTTCTGGCCGGCGGCGGGCAAATCCATGCTCCAGAAGAGGCCGAAGAAATCCGGTTGGGGAGCCAACTTCGTGTACGTGGCCAACGATCTGGTGTGGGGCCCTCGTGTGAGTCGGTTCATGTATCAGGTGGGTGATCCGGTGACCCGTGGGCTCCGTCCTAGCGACGGGGAGGCGGCCGTGTTGGACCCGGAGGTTCGCAAGCTGAAGCAGGCGCGATGTTTTGGACGGCCGTGAACTCCGACGAGCTCCTGAGCCAGTGCGGGCTCCCTCATTGTCGGCTCGACGTGCTGATGCAGTCGCCGATACATTCAGTCCCGTCTGCCGAGGATCCTGGGGAAGGTCGACCAGCGTTTAGCCGTGCTTTTTCTTTTTTCTTGTCTTCTCTGTTTTGTTTAATCGTACCGTTCTACTGATCTTTCTTTTTTTTCTTTGTCTGTAGTGATGTACAGCTTCCAAGACCGTTGACGGTGAGACCGACAGCCATCCCGACGTCCAATCGGACGGTCAGCTCGCCAACTCTGACATGGACAACTACCGCCGCCGCTCCGAACATTGCCAAGCCCACTCATCTGCTCTTGCTGACAGTCACGCTCAACACTTAGAGTCTCAACTGAACTTCTCCGAGCCTAACGTCATCCGTCCTGACTTCATCAATTTGGAGAACGATGACTCGGGCGACCACAGGAACCCCCTCAAGAGGCCTGCTGATGAGATGAGTGTTGAGATCGCCTTCGAGGAAACGTCTCTGCCTCCTCCCGACGAGCTACACCGAAACAAGCTTCCCAGGGCGGAGTCTTTGCCTCCTCCGGCTGGACCGGTGCTGACTACCCCGAAGGGTCGTGCCGACTTTCTGGCCTCAGCCTTCCCCAGAGGTCACATCGAGGCTTGGCGTGCGAGCCCCCTAGTCAACTTCCATCACTCCACCAGTCTCATGGATCGGTTCGACTCAGTCAGCCTGGAGGTATGATCTTTCTCCTTCTGCTTCTCTTCACGCATTATTCAGTATCGCACTTTGTCTCATGGTCATCCTCTTTGAACTCCCAGATGGCTTGCCTGTCCGCTTCCCTTAGGGGTGAGCTGGGCCGTCTGCACTGCGAGGCGTTCCGTTCTCGAGGCCAGCTCGCTTCTTGTCAGGCAGCTCTGGAGGCCGCTCGCGACCTCAACCGGAAGAAAGAGCAGATGATCGGAGAGATGAACGCTCATGCCGTCGTCGCTCCGGTCGACCTCCAAGCCCAAGTGGATGAGCTGACTGCGTCCGTCGCTGCTCTCAAGGTCGAGAAGGAGGCTGCCGTCGCCGAACGTGACTCGGCTAACGGGAAGCTGAAGGAGGCCAAGGCTCAGCTGGAAACGCTCGATCTTGTGCGTGCCAAGCTGCAAAGTGCTGAGGAGGCCATCACCGGCCACGACTCTCAGGTCGCCGCTGCCGTTGCCAAGTATAAGTGGGCCATCGAAGTCGGTCTTCCCGACGTCTTCCTCAAGGTAGCTTCGAGCGACAACGCGCGTCGTCGTTTCAGCTGGGCGGTCTACCGCTCCTTCGACTTGGACGAGATATACGAGGGCGATGCCGCTCGGTTCAGCCATTCCCTGGATGAGCTGTTCTCTGTTTTTGGTAAGTACCCATTTACAGAATACTTCTCCGAGTTGTCTGCGGAGATGTCGCCCGAGACGATTGTGGGGTGGATCCCTCCCCAGCGCTTTGAGCCCCAGCCGCCTTCCACCGCGTCGACGACTCACCCGTCCGGGAAGGGTCCGGTCGAAGAGGTTGCCTTGGCTGCTGAGAAGGACGTGCCTGATGATCTGTTGGACGACCTCCAGGAGGCGGGGTTAGTGGACGAGACGCTGGCGCACGAGTCTACTGTGGAGCATGACGGCGAGAAGACCGGCGGTAACTGAAGCTTCTAAGCGATCCGCCCTGCGTGGCGTTTTTTCATGCCGTCTGTGGCTAAAACTCTCATCTTTTACTCATAATATTTGCTCTTACTTTTGCTCTGTTCGGATAATGTCTTTTGGATGCGTTTTTTGACGTCTGGTGACGAAACCTTTCTTTTATACCTTCCTGGCATTGTGTCTTTTGTTCTTTCCCGCTTTTCCCCAATTGTCCATCGACGTGGAGCGACGATGGCCGGTTTGATTCGAGTCGTTCATTCGGACGTCGAGTTGACCCTCGGGGCTATTGGCGCGGCCGCGCCCTTCGTCGTCCTGAAGGCCACGAGCTCGGTCAACGACGCCAGTGGTACGGCCAACTTAGTTAAGTGTCGCCTCGACGCCCCACGGAACTTGCCGCCGGGCCTACCGTCGAGCTCACCTGTCCATGTCATCGTCGACCGGCTGATGCGGAATTATGTCGAATCAGCGGACGAAATAAGTTAAGTGTCGCCTCGACGCCCCATGGAACTTGCCGTCAGGCTTACCGTCGGGCTCAGCTGTCCATGTCATCGTCGACCGGCTGACGCGGCTGAGCCCCCAGGCGGTTTGAGGGCAGCGAGCCCAATTATGCCGAACAGCGGACGGAATTAGTTAAGCATAACCTCGACAACCCGCGGCGCTCGCCGTCGGGTTCATCGTCGGGCTCGCTTGTCCATTTGGACGTCGGGCTCGCTTGTCCATTTGGACGTCGGGCGACTGAGGCGGCCGAGCCCCCAGGTGATTCTTGGGGGCAACGAGCTCAGTTATGTCGCCCAGCGAACGAAATTATTTAAGTGTTGCCTCGACGCCCAACTGCCCATGGCCGTCGGGCTTACCGTCGGGCTCACCTGTCCAATTGGACGTCGAGGCGACTGATGCGGCTGAGCCCCCAGGCGGTTCTTGGGGGCAACGAGCTCAGTTATGTCACCTGACGTGTGCGCAGATAACATTCATACTCCTAAGCCTGCTTTATATTACTTGCCAAAAGAAGAAAGCGAGTCCCCTGACGATCATTCCCCCGCCGAGCAAGTGAACGAGGGCAAGATGATCGCGTCGGGAACCCGACCAAAAGTGTTTTCCTCGCCCACAGGTTAAGGCTTACTGTTTATATATACATAAATATCCGAGCTGATACCTGGTCATCCGTAGAACTTTCGGAGATTGCTCATGTTCCAGGTGCGGGGAACAGGTTCTCCCGCCATGGTGTGGAGCTTGTACGCTCCATCGTCCAGCACCTCTGCTACCTCGTACGGGCCCTCCCATGTGACGTCCAGCTTCTTCGTTCCCTCGGCCCGGCTGGCTTCGTTCTTTCGGAGAGCGAGTTCGCCCACCTTCAATGAGCGGTCCCGGACACGGCTGTTGTACCGTTGCTCGACGTAATATTTGTACGCCGCCTCTGTCAACGCTGCCTTCTCCCTCCGGTGTTCGAGCTCGTCCAGGCCGGCTCGGATTTCTTCCTCATTCTCCGGTTCGGCCAACGGCTCGGCGAGTCTCGGCGACGGCACGATCACTTCTGGGGGAATGATCGCATCGCTTCCATAACACAAGCAGTATGGCGATTCCCCCGTGGCCGTCCGGGGCGTGGTCCTGTATGCCCACAATACCGACGGAAGCTCTTCAACCCAGCTCCCTTTGGCTTGATCCAGTTGCCGCTTCAGTCCCTGGACGATTATCCCATTGGTACGTTCCGTCAAGCCGTTCGCTTGGGGGTGCGCCACCGAAGTGAACCTTTGCTCGATTCTCAGCTGGGTGCACCACGACTTGAACGGCTCCCCCTCAAACTGCTTTTCATTGTCGCTCACGATGGTTCGGGGCAGTCCGAATCGGCACACGACATTCCTCCACACGAAGTTCGTCATTCGCTTGCCGGTAATGCTTGCCACCGCCTGGGCTTCCGCCCATTTGGTGAAATAGTCCACCGCCACAACGAGAAAACGCCTCCTTCCCGTCGCCATAGGGAATGGGCCAACTATGTCTATTCCCCATTTGGCGAAGGGCCATGGGCCCGATATGCTCTTCATCGGCACTCCTGGAGAGTGCAACACCTTATCGTGGGCTTGGCACTTGACACACTTCTTCACCAGTTCGTCGGCATCGGCCCTCATGTTCGGCCAATAAAAACCCATTCGCGAGGCCCTCAGGGCCAACGTCCTTGCCCCTTGATGGCTCCCACACGTCCCTTCGTGTAATTCCGCCAGCAGCCAGCCTGCCTGCCTAGGTTAGATACATCTTAGCCAGGGTTGCAAGTATCCCTTCTTGTAGAGCACACCGTCCTTCAAGGCGAATTCCAAGGCTCTCCTCTCAAGCTGCCTTGCTTTGCCAACGTCGTCCGGGGTCTGCCCGCTGAACAGGAACTCCTTGATCGGGGTCATCCAGCTGGGGGGTTCGGTCGAGATGGCCAGCAGTTCCTGGCCTTCCGTTGACCTCACGGCCAACATCTCCACTAGCACCCCCTTCGACAAGTGACTGCTGGCGGTCGAAGCCAGCTTGCTGAGTGCGTCTGCTCGGGTGTTCTCCGAGCGGGGGACCCGGGTGACATCGAAACCTTCGAACGACGTAGCTAGCGCTTTCACCTTCGCCAAATACTTCTGCATCGACGGCTCCTTCGCCTGATAGGTTCCGCCGAACTGGTTGGCCACCAAAGCCGAGTCGCCATATGCGTCCAGCTTGTTCGCCCCTAATTTCTTGGCGATCTCCATCCCGGCTATCAGCGCTTCGTACTCGGCCTCGTTATTTGTCACCGGGAACTCGAACCGCAGGGCGTAGGTGGTCTCTTGTCCGTCGGGGTCCGCAATAATCAAACCGGCCACCACTCCCTCGACACCTGACACGTCATCCACGTGGATTTTCCACCAATCCGTCATGTCCTCCTGACGTCGGGCCCGGCGGGGAACATCTCCCGCCTCCGCCGCCGGGTCTTCGTTTGTGACCTTTATCATCGAAGGGGTTTCTGCCAAGAAGTCTGCCTTCACTTGTCCTTTGATTGCCTTCCTGGGGGCGTACTGGATGGCGTGCTCTCCCAGCTCAACGGCCCACTTGGCCAGTCTCCCCGACGATTCAGGCTTCACTAAGATCGCTTTCAGGAGCTCATTTGTCAAGACAACCACAGGATGGGCTTGGAAGTATGATCTCAACCTCCGCGCCGAGTGGATGAGGGTGAGGGCCAGCTTTTCCTGATCAGTATACCTGGTTTCCGCACCTTGCAACGTCCTACTCACATAGTACACCGGGCGCTGCACCTTGCCTTCTTCTCGGACCAACGCTCCGCTGACCACTTCCGCTCCCGCGGCCAGGTATAAAAGGAGGGTTTCTCCGCTTTCTGGGGGCGAAAAAGTCGGCAGCACCTTGAAGTGCTCCTTCAACTCTTGAAACGCTTCGTCCTCTATGGGCCCCCATTGTATAGCTCCAGCTGCGCCGACGCACCCCTTGAGGACCTTCAGGAAAGGTAGTGATCTCTCCGCCGCCCGAGATAGGAAACGGTTCATCGCGGCCAACTTCCCGTTGAGGCTCTGGATGTCCTTCACCATTCTGGGAGCAGGCATGTCCACAACCGCTTGCACCGTATTCGGGTTGACGTTCAGGCCGCCGTTCGAAACCATATGACCTAAGAACTTCCCTGACCCGACGGCGAACTGGCACTTGGCCGGGTTCAGCTTCATCCCTATCTCCTTCAGCCTGCCTAGCGTCTCATCCACGTCCTTGATCAAATCACCGAAACTTTTGCTCTTGATGACCATGTCATCCACGTAGATTTCGATGTTGCGGCCCACTTGTTCCCGAAAGACACGATCGACCACCCTTTGATAGGTGGCCCCCGCATTCCTCAGTCCGAACAGCATCATTCTGTAAGCGAAGGCTCCTCTCTCGGTGATGAAAGCGGTGTTATCCACGTCTTCAGGCCTCATCGGGATCTGGTGATAGCCTTTGTACGCGTCCACTTAATCGGAAAGCCCCCGAGCGCATCCACCTTCTGATCAATGGCCGGGGTAGGGTAGCAGTCCTTCGGGCACGCCTTGTTGAGGGTCTTGTAGTCGACGCACATCCTCCAACTGTCGTCCTGTTTTTTGACCAAAACAGGGTTGGCTAGCCAGACCGGATACGGCACCTCGACAAGAATCCCTGCGTTGACAAGTTCATTGACCTCCCTATTGACCGCTTCATTCCTCTCGTGGCACAAGGGTCTTCTCTTCTGGATGACCGGCCTGTGCGAGGGATTGATATTCAACGAGTGCATCCCAAGTTCTGGGGAGATCCCGGTCATGTCTGACGGCTTCCTCACGAACACGGCCCCGTGTTTCTCCAGCACCCTGACCATCGAATGCTTTACCTCCTCGGGAACGTTCGCTCCGACCTGTATGGGCATCGCTTGGTCCCCATGTAGGTATACGGTTTCTACCTCGTTCCCTAGCTCTTCGACGATGGTTCTTTCCTTTGGGCAGACCATTTGCACCCTTCGAGCCGACGTTCTACCGAACGTCTCGCCCGACGGCTGTCTTGACGACTCCTCGGGGTTCTTCCTCTTTCTGAGAGCCACCCGGTGGCATTCCCTCGCCTTCTGCTGATCACCCCGCACCGTCGCTATTCCATCTCTCGTGGGAAATTTCAATAATAGATGAAGGGTGGACACGATCCCCTTCAAGGCTGCCAGTGCCAGGCTACCGAGTATCAAGTTGTATGGGTTGTGCGCCTTGATTACAATGAACTCAAGGTCTACGATTTTCCTGCGGGGGGTCGTCCCGACCGCCACCGGCAGGGTGATGATTCCCTCTGGCCAGACAGTCCGGTCCGCAAAGTCTACCAACGGCGTGGCCGTCGGGGCCAATCCCTTGCGCGTGTTCTCGTCCAACTTCTCGAAACAATGCCAATACATGATTTCCGTCGAGCTGCCACCGTCGACGTAGGCGCGGTGTACCAACTTGTCCATGATTTGCACTGTGATGACCACGGCATCGCCCCCAGCGGGTCGGTCTGGGACAGGATCCTCGGAACTGAAGGTGATCACTTCTTCCGGCGCCAGCCTCCTTGACATTGGTGTCGGCTCAGTCGTCTTGCGGCAACGCGCCTTCCTCTGAGACTCCGTGGCTCCCCCTGCGTTCCCTCCGATGATTGCGAGTATCATGCCGGTGGGAGCGGTTGGCTCTTCATCCTGCGAGGAGGTGTCTTCATACCTTCGCCTCTTTCCCGACTCTTCCTTCTTCTCGGCCCGGGCAACTTCCTTGGACCTGGGTCCTGTCGACCGATCGCGCGACCTTTCACCTCCACGTTTGCTCCCTCGTTCAGATCGACGTTCACCTGATCGGGACGAGTATTCTTCCCTGTTGTACTCCCGCGCCTCCTTGGCATACTTTTTGAGATGTCCCCGCTTGAGGCAGGCTTCAATGGCTCTTTTGAGGTGTATGCATTCGTTGGTATCGTGGCCGTGATCCTCATGGTAATCGCAATAAAGGCTCATGTCCCTCTTGGAGGGCGGCAACTTCATCTTGCGGGGGACCAGGAGAACCCTCTGATCCGCCACGGCCATGAAAATTTGCTTCGGGGTCCTGGTCAAAGGCGTGAAGAATCTGTCCTTCGACGGTTCTTCTCTGCTACCCAATCGAGTTTCACCGATCCTCTCGGCTTGTCCTTCCTCGACTCCCCTCCAGAGGTTACATCTTTGGTGGCCTTGTCGCCTCTGTGATACTCCTCGACTTTGATATGGAGCTCGTACAACGTGAAAATAGGCTTCTTCGACAGCCTAACCTTCAGGAGGGTGTGGGTTAACCCTTGCACGAAAATCTCGACCAGCCATTTCTCGTCCAACCTATCTTCCACTTTGTTACACTCGGTGATGAAACGCTCGTAGTAGTCCATGATCGATTCACCCGACCGTTGCCTGATCCGTAGCACATCCTGTGTGGTGAGGGCGAACTTCTTCTTCTGCCTAAACCGCGTCAGGAAAAGATCCTCCAGCTTTGCAAAATTAGAAATGTTGTCGTTTTCCAGATTGGCAAACTACAGCCTCGCCGCCTCCTTGAGGGTTGTGGCGAACGCCCGGCACCAGATTGGCTCGGGAGTGCTATATGTCGACATGGACGTCGTGAAGGTGTGGATATGGTCGGCCGGGTCCGTTGAACCGTCGTATGACCCCAAGTTTGGGGGGATACAAATCTTCGAGTCGGCTACGAACTCCATCACCGACCGGGTGAACGGGCTCCCTCGGAGCTTCTCTCCCTCCGGCGGGGTCCAGTTCACGGTGAGGCGCCGGTGAACAGGAACTCGCGGTGGGATTTTCGGCTTGTGAATGTACGAGGTAGCCCATACCTGCTCTGGATCTTCATCTCTCCCTGAGTCCTCAACATCGTGGGTGACCGGGATGGGGTTTGTCTCCACGCCTTGCGCCTGCGGTTCTGACCCGTCGGGCGCCTTCTGCTTCATCGCGCCGACACCCTGGAACAGGCGCTTCGGGGTGATCTTTCCCGCTCTGGCGCTTAGACTCTGCAACTCGTGGATCTGGTTGGCCATGCGCTCTTGGGAGTTGACGATGCGCTGGAGCAGATCCATGCTCTCCTTCATTTCCCCCAGGCCGGGGTTCGGTGTTGACTCCGGTCCCACCACTTGGCTCGACAGCCGGCGAGCGGCGGGATGCTTGACCGAGTATTGGTCGAGTTCTTCATCTTCATCGTCCTCGCGCCCCGTTAGATCGGTCAGAGGCGGGATCTGACTGCTGGTTTCTCCACTCATCGATTGAGTGCGTGAGCTGTAAGAATAACAAGGATCCCCAAAGACGGCGCCAATGTTACGGACACAAATATGAACTTCTCCTTGAACAGAGCTGTCAACGGGCTACCTGCACGAGGAAAGGGAATGGCTAGGTCAGCGCGGGGAGGGCGATAGCCGTTCCCGCTCCGATGCCAAAGTCAGTCGTTGGACAGTATTTGTGATCTCTCCTTTCAATAGTTTTTGTGAGCTTACCTTCTTTTCTCCTCCCCTCCTTCCTTTTATATCTCATGCCAAGGTTCTAGAGATAGGGTTTTGGGCATGGTAATGGGCCTCTGGTGATCATGACATTTGCCCATGCCAGCCCTCCATTCCCGCAGCGCCATTGGGCCTCTTGGGCCTGCCCTTGACCGAGTAGTGTGATCCGTTGACTTGGCACACGATCCTCACAACATTTATGCTCGCACCCGATCCTACAGTATTTCGTGATCCAGAGCTGCTTTCTCCCTGATTGATTTCCATGTCGATCAATGAAGCGAAATGCGATCAACTAAGGTCTCCGGAACTTAGATCAGAATCGACCAAAACCGTCGCCATGATACCATGTTCAAAATAGAGCAATAGCTCTGATCTATATAAGAGAAAACAGAAGAAGAAATTTTGGGAAAGAATTTCTAAATTGATTGAATATTTACAAGGAGATCCAGCCTTAATATAGGCGATCAGATTGAACAGAAAGAAACTGATTAGCTAACTAAACAGGTAACTAATGAATGAAGTAAGTATGCAATAACTGTTTATTAACTAACAGTATTAACTGTTTTGACTAAAATAGTTGACTAATTAACTGACTGGAACTAGCTAATTGACTGAATATAACTGAGAACTAAGAGCTAAGATCAGTTAAGCTAGCTAAAATTGAAGCTTGATTTCAACAATTTCCTAAAAAATTAGTAGCTAGGGATGGTTTATAAATTAACAGGCGGCAACATTCAATGCTTCTATAAATTCCACAATGTTTAAGTTTTCTAATTCTTTTTTATCAAAAATTTTCTACTTTGAAAATGAAAGAGTAGTTGGTAAGACTAGTTCTAGCCAAGGTCTTAGTCAACAACAAGACTTGGCCTGTCATTTCCAGCCAGGGTTTTATTCCCAGACTCCCAGTTTACATGTACTTTTTTAAAAAAAAGTTTTAACGCACCCAAGGGTGGGGTGAAATTTATTCGGCTCACCAAATCTGAAAAAACCTCACTAAGAAAGTAAAAATTCAATATTTGTTTAATAACATACAATGAGAAAAAAAACTCTATTGTAATCTGTTGCATAAAGTGTACACCCATGTCTACTCCTACAAGCACTTTAGGGGTCGCTAAGCGACGCCCAATTATGCCGATATGAGGACTCAATCATCACAAGCATTTTAGGGATCGTCAAGGCGAAACCCAACTTTGCCGACGAGACGGGGTTCCACTAAAGCAACCTAAGCATGTACTAGTATGAATAAGCATCATTATGAGCCATGAGCTGTCTGTGGCATTGACTGGTAGTGACTTCAGTTCCATTTCATGGTTGTGTTGTGAATGCTTCAACTGCATCCTTTAGCTTGTAGCTTCCTGCACCTGTACCAACAAAAAGAAACCATAGCAGTATCCCAGTGTTTCATCGTAATCTCAAGTATGAAATTTCTCTACTGTCTAGATCAACCAAACCTTTAATTCTCCTTGGTAGGGTATAATGAGTGAATGTATGCATGTTGTTTTCTAACTTGCAAGGTTTGCTAGTGCATCAGCAACAACATTTGATTCTCTATCAATATGAGTAAAGGAGATTTGAAACTCAACAGATATTGCCCAGATGTTCCTGATTACCGGCAGCAATCTCCTAGGGGGTTTGCCTTCTTTGTCACAATCTGGATCAACTGCAATGAGTCCACCTCCACTTGCACCTTGTGAAAATCTTGGAAATAGATTGCTTCTAGGCCAAGTGATAGAGCAACTGCTTTTGCTTCCAAACAGTCTTTTACTTTCGTCGGTTGTGCTTTTGCGAATACTACTCTGCCAGTAGAGCTTCTGATCACTATACCTGCACCACCATTCTCATTTCTCAAGAAAGAACCGTCAGTATTAATCTTACAATTCCCAATATCAGGTAGAGTCCATATTACTTTGTCTCTACATCTCCCAGAAGATAGAGAGTGATTCTCTTTCTTCAAGAGTTCTTGAGATATTAGCTGAATTTCATCTTGAGATCGTTTTAGGATCAGTCTTTTGTCTGTGGGAGTATTATCATATAAGTATGCATTTCTTGCACACCAAATGAATCAAACACACACTACAGGCAAAGTCTAACAATGCTTCTTTTCATCCCTGTGTTTTCATGAGTATTGTAGCTTACATGTACTCCTTCCGTTCTCCTTTTTATAACACATTACTATTTATCTTTTTTTTTGTTACAAGTTTGACCAAATAATTAGAAGTATTATATGATTAGTTTTGGGTTTATTCCCTAATTCTAGAACATTATTTTGGAGAAAGATGGAGAAGTTTCTAGAAGAAGGAAGATGAATGGAGAGTGTGGAATTTCTAGAGACACATTCTAGAATACTCCATGCATTGATTTTGGGAGTTGGAGAATGTGAAGAGAATTCTAGAGCCTTCCATTATCAACTATAAATATGGTGCTCTTGGAGAGATCTAATCATCCAAGAACAAACCATTTCTTCTAGCCTCCAAGTGAGAGAGAAAGAGAGAGAGAGAGAGAGAGAGAGAGAGAGAGAGAGAGAGAGAGAGAGAGAGAGATCCACTTCTAAAGTGAGGAGTTAGAGAGAGTCTTCATCCTCTCTAATTAGTTTAGTTATCCACCATTGTGTGAGAGTGTTCTTGTAATCCATCCATCTTGGTTGAGAAATTTGTAACCCTACTATAAACATACATAGTGGAAGAGTTGGACTTCTCAAATCTCACGGTTTTTCCTGATTTGGATTTTTCCGTGTAACCAATTTCGGTGTCTTGTTTATTCTTATCTTTATTTTTATTCATTTTCTTAATCACACAAAGAGGGAAATACTCAATTTTCCCCAACAATTAGTAGTATCATCATGTGATATACTTTTAGAAGGTTTTAAACATGTATTTTTCAAATATATCAAAATTTTAGGTTTAGTTAATGGGAGGGAGTTCCATTCACTCTCTTATTTTCACTCATTTTTTTACTCAATATCATGACCATTCCTCCAATTTAATCTAATGGTTAGAATGAATTATTTTATTTGGTGATTAATAAATATTTCTTTCCATTTAATATATTTTCTTCCTCCAATTTAATCTAATGGCTAGAATTAATTATTTTTATTTGGTGATTAATTAATATTTCTTTCCATTTAATATATTTTCTTCCCGATCAGAATTTATCCCTTCCTCTTTTTTTTGAGAAAATCTCTTGAAAGTCCAACTTTCCTAGACAATAGGAGCTACGGGGTCAAAATAGAAATATCAGAAACTATTGGGCCAACACGCGTAAATTATAGAAAATATTGGGCAAGGACGCGTAATATTACCATATTTCCCCCCAAATCTTTCCCGGTCTCATAATTTGTTGTTTTAACTTACAATGGTGATCTTTTAAACTATTTAGGCGACCTTTGAATCTTTTGATGATACTTTGAACTTTTATATGAATTTAAAAGTTATAGGTACCTTTTAATTTAAGAACATAAAATTTTAGCTTAAAAACATAATGTTGTTAAGTTCACACACAAACTGTCAAAATAAAAGAACACCTTTCAACATAAAAATGAGACTTTGTAAATTAAATATTCGAACTCTTAAAAAACATGAAAAAAGTTGATGAAACAACAAAACAAACACTAAAAAGCTTGATTAAAACGTGCAACACATTCATATTCATCATGTCAGGAACCCGTACACCATTCATAAAAATCTGGACTAGCAAAAGAATTCCTGGCTGCTTTGTGAACTATCAATAGTAGCAAAGGTTGAATCATCAACATGAGAGGCAGCATTCGAAGCAGCATCAACTTCACTTTGGAACTTCATATAGCGCTCATGATACTTGGCAACAACAAGGAACATATCTATTTTTAAAAATTCATCTGCTTCTTGAGGAGGCTACAGAAACATATGCAAGTTAGAATAAAAGAACATGCATGGAAACCAAAACATATATATGTAAGCTGTGTGGATAAACTGTAACGTTTTAGTGTATAACTATGATCTTATAAGCTATGCCACTGAACTTTTGTAATGCAATCTGTTACAAATCTAAAACAGTGGTACATAAACTATGGAACTTTTAGATTATGACCCAGACCTTTCAGATTATGAACAAGTCCTTTACATTACAGAAAGCAAACTTTCTTGTAAGACAGGGACCTTTTAGTTATGACCTAGACCTTTCTCGCTATGAACAAGACCTTTAAATTACAAAAAACAAACTTTCGTGTAAGACCGGAACCTTTTAAATTATGACCCAGACCTTTCAGATCTACACCTACAACCCAACCATATGCACATCTACAGTTAGGATCTGATCTTTCAACCTATGAACCAGATATTTCAAAGTACACAAACGACCCTAGGGTTTATGCAAGCATACACACATCAAACGCTAAAACATAAATTCAAAATCTAAAAAAATAGTGCGAACCTTCTTCGGTTTCATTGCCCACCCCAACGACCCTCGGTATTCTCAGCCGCCATACCATCGCTCTTGCCCGACATGTCCTTGTCCTCCTTTCGTTGATCTTGTTTTTTCACCATGACTGAACAACAACACACCAATCGAATCAGAACAATTAACCAATCAGAACAATCGAATCAGCAATAAAATTGATGTGGGGAAGAAACTTACCGTCGATAGATCACTCCGATTGCAATGAATTCGACGCGAAAATCTCAATCTGAGAACATAGGGTTTGATCGAGAGGAGAGGGGGGAGAGCCGAGAGGATTTCAGAGAGAGAAAGTGGATTGGGAAAGTGAAAGAATTAGGGGGTTTGGGTATATATGGATTGGCCCATATTTTACCGTATTTCTAAATTTACCCCCGAATTTTCCCACAACTTTTATTAATTACAAATTGACCCCGTAGTTCCTATGTCTCCAGAAAGTCGGACTTTCTGGAGAGTTTGCCTTTTTTTTTTCTCTTCTTCTCAACTTCACGAGCCCAAAATCCCTTAGTTGGTTGAGTTCATCGTTCTGCCCTTCTGTGACGGCTTGCTGACATGGTGGCACGAGTAACCTAAATCGGGGTCATATTAATCTAATGATCACCGATGACGTTCTGGCTTACCGCTGCTTCCAAAACGCGCCGATCAATTCCTCCTTCCTCCTCTTCGCGTGTTGATGGAGAGGGTTTCTCTAGGGCTATATGCAGTTCTTGTTTGCTTCTGCAGATCCAATGAAAGTAAGAAAATACCATAATTACCCTTCATTTGTTCATTAATTTTTACAAATGTATTTCTAAAACCATAACCTTGAATGTATAAACCCGTCTATGTAATAATTCAACACGTGTCCAAATTATAAATTATTTTTCGTGAATTATAATAAAAAATTAAGAGAGATAGTATTGTCATTTCTGATTTAATTTGGACCTGCATAAATAAAGTGGACCTGCATTTAGAACCACATTTTCTATCTTGCCAGTAAACCATAGCACAACCACCACCGGGCAATACACAACCCCTTTACTCATATTAAACTCAATAACACAAAATAATGTTTGAAGTAAATTTCTTCAAATTTGATGATGATGATCCCTATGAGTCCTCCTTCCATCGATTGCAACGGATTACTCAATGATCTGGCTTGTGACGATACCCTAAAAAACCTCCATGCCATCTCTCACTTTAATAGTCAGCTTGATGATGTAGAAAACCCTTATTGATAAATTTGGGTGGTAAAAAGGGATGTTTAAGAATCCTTCCTTAAATTCTTGAATGTTTTTTCTGGTTGGGGACGACGGCTATGGGGCTGGGGTCTGGGGTTTCGGGAGTTTAAAATAAATATTTGATACAATGGTATTGCAAATACTATATTATGTAAAATAAATAATGTTTCTAAAATAAAAATTTTAAAATAAATATAATTGAAAAGAAGTAAATTACAATAATTGAAAAGTTTTGACTTCATATCCTTACTTTTAGTCTCTTGTTTGCTTCAGATTCTTCTTTTGTGTATTCTTGGATCTCCGGGGTCTTTGTGATTTTATTTGATCGCAATTGTATTATTGTAACCTCGTGATATATACCGTGAGTTCCAAATACATCTAAACTTAATATATACAAATACGATATAATTACAAAAACAAAGTCTAAAAAATGTCATCTAAATGAATTATTATTCATTTATCAATATAAAATTATTATTTATTAATCAATAAATGAATATTTTTATTGGTCTCAAAGATACTCATTTATCATGATTCTACGGTACAGTGGCGGATGTAGGTTCAGGTTTGGTATGGCTCCAGCCATACTACAATTTTTATACGGTATGTTTTCAAAATGCCAATATAGATGGCATAATTATAAAATATGGTATGATTATATATGGTGAGCAAATGGTATGTTTCTCAAAATGCCGAGTTTATAATTAATTACCAATATATATGGTATAATTATATATTAATGTTTTTTTCAATTCACTTTGTTTTCCTTTGTAAATTTTGATATTTTAACAAAGTATATTACATGCCATATGTCGGTTGCCGCATCATTTATACCATATTATTCTCTCTCCTTTAATAATATGAATAGATTTTTTTTTGAGGGGATATATTATGAGTTGATTAATTAAGTTATATTACTTTAATTTCAAAAGAGTACTATTACTTTAGTACCAAGATCCTTACCAATTTGTAATACAACATGAAGACCGTCAACAATACCTTGACCCATCTTCAGTTCGTAAATTTCCTTGAATACCGTCAACAAACTGTTGAAATAGTCGACCCACATATAAGAATATTGATCGATCATCATCTCTCATTTGCATCTTATAAGCATAGTATTCTCTGCATATAATATCTTCTTTGTTTCTCTTACCATCTCTTACAACTGTCAATAAACATATTATATAAAAAATGACAAATTATGATATAGATAAAGACTACAAATATGTTACTTTGTAAATAAAAATTTATGGATTTATGTAAATTTTTATTTACATAAAATTTTATGTAAATAAAAAGCATGTAAAATTTGTGGATTTTTGCCTATTATATTCATAGTTTATGTGGAGTTGTCAGAAAAGAAAGTATTTAGCATTTTATGATTAAAATTTTATTTCATTTTGTTTCCTTTCTTTAATTGAAAAAGCGTCATCAAGGTACGTGGAAAAGAACTTTAAAAAGAGGAAAATATATATACATATAAATTAATTATTGATTTTAAGTCGATTCTTTTTTTGAAAGGTTTTTCTTTTTGATGGAATTCATACATATAATAAAAAAAATTATAGATCCGTCACTGCTACTGTATATGTACATATTATACATATAGCATATAATCAAATTAAGTACAATGTTCTTTTAGTAATGCTCCTGTGTTTTACGAATCTTTTGAATTCTGCAAAACCATGTTAGAGGGATCATCTAATATGTTTATGATACCACTCATAATATATCCCCTCAAAAAAAAATCTATTCATATTATTAAAGGAGAGAGAATAATATGGTATAAATGATGCGGCAACCGACATATGGCATGTAATATACTTTGTTAAAATATCAAAATTAAAAAAGGAGAACAAAGTGAATTGAAAAAAACATTACTATATAATTATACCATATATATTGGTAATTAATTATAAACTCGGCATTTTGAGAAACATACCATTTGCTCACCATATATAATTATACCATATTTTATAATTATGCCATCTATATTGGCATTTTGAAAACATACCGTATTAAAATATTTATTTTCCTAATAAAAGGTTATCACCGGAAAATCAAAATACCGCTATAAGATTACATAGTTTTGGTTATAAATCACCACTTCATCGCTATAATACTACGTAGTTTTAACTATGTATACATTAAAATATTTATTTATGCCGCCACTTTCTGCTTTTCAATATATACCTTATTATTAAAGGAGAGAGAATAATATGGTATAAATGATGCGGCAACCGACATATGACTTGTAATATACTTTGTTAAAATATCAAAATTTAAAAAGGAAAACAAAGTGAATTGAAAAAAACATTACCATATAATTATACCATATATATTGGTAATTAATTATAAACTCGGCATTTTGAGAAACATACCATTTGCTCACCGTATATAATTATACCATATTTTATAATTATGCCATCTATATTGGCATTTTGAAAACATACCGTATTAAAATATTTATTTTCCTAATAAAAAGTTATCACCGGAAAATCACAATACCGCTATAAGATTACATAGTTTTGGTTATAAACCACCACTTCACCGCTATAATACTACGTAGTTTTAACTATGTATACATTAAAATATTTATTTATGCCGCCACTTTCTGATTTTTAATATATACCTAGTAAAAGATAAATAAATAAATGAATTAGTATTATAATTAGAATTAAAATAATATTTTTAATGGTAATAATATTAGATGGACGGGATTTCTATTGGTCAAGATTTGAGCGAAAATAAGAGAGTGAATAAGAAAGTGAGAGGAGGGGGTAGAAGATTTCTTCACCTCTCACTTTTCTAATATTTCATTAAATTTTTTTTAAAAAAATTGTAAAGTGTACTTTTTAATTTAAACTGTATGTGTTATTACTTCAAAACAATTTTAAAAAATTATTTGAAATTTCTTGAATTTTCACATTAAAATATGTTATACTATATGTTTATTTTGAGTTGATGATCAATGTTTTTATTATAAAAATATGGTATTTGAATATAAATATATAATCAGGGCCGGCCCATATATGAGGCCAACGAGGCACTCGCCTCAGGCCCGAAAATTTAAATAATATTTTAGGCCCAAATTTTTTAAAAACTGTAACTGATTATATATAAAAAATCAGTAATTTGGGCTTGTTTTTAATTTAAAATCAGAGTCTTATTTGGGTTTGTTTTTAATTTAAAATCAGAGTCTTATTTGGGCTTGTTTTCAATTTAAAATTAGGACCTTATTTGGGCCTATTTTAAAACTAATCAGTTTTCCAAATTCTTTTTTATAAAAACGAATTAAATATATAAAAACAATTAAAAAGGAAAAGAAAGATTGCATACCTCCCTTTCCTGGTTCCCTTTCGTTCGTCAGTTCATCTTTTGCCTTTTGGAGTCTGGATTTTTGACCATTTTATGTAGATCGTGCTCAAATTATCTTTATTTTTTTGTTCTTCCATTGAGATAAACACTGCTAAAATTTCAACTTATCTAAATTTGTGATATGCCCGGGTACAAATTTCTTGAGTTCTTCCATTGTGATTTGATGGGCAGAATCTGTGCTTTATTACTAATATATATACATTATGCATTAATATACATGATGTCTTATTTTAGAGATTAAACAATAAAAATGATAGGAGACATGCGCTATTAGATAATTTTTGAATGCTTATGATATATTTGTTTGTCGCGCTTATTTATTTATTTATTGTCGATTTTGTTTGATGGAAAATGCTTCTGCAAATTAATAAATATAAGTGTGCTAACGGATGGTCGAAAAAGAAGAAAAAAAGGCGCACGAGAAAAATTATTTATATTTATGAATATTAGGGGCCCTATTTTATAAAGTCGCCTCAGTCTCTAAAATAGTTAGGGCCGGCACTGTATATAATAATAGTACGTTCTCTAACAATTAGAAAAGTTTGATATTTTAAAATAATTTGCCTTGCAAGTATGTTAGGTGACTAAATATTTCAATTTAGTACTCCCGTGCAAATAAGCTGGAGAGTCCTTGAAGTCATCATAGAGCGTGTAAATTAGTGATGAATTAAATGGATGACTTTCACTTATCATTCAATCACTGTATGATAGACTACAACTAATAAAAAAGAATGTAGCGCATGCACCAACCCCGCTGGTAAAAAGAATAATTTTCGTAATGACGGCTCTAATTTGTAGTTATTACCTTGGAAGAACTCCCATTCTTCCTCCCTTAAAACATCTTCCTGCCACGCCCTAAACAGATGGAATGATACTTGGTGAAGAAGGAAAAGGTATGAATATCCTCATAAAAATGTTGACAAATGCGTTTCTTTTGGTCGTTTTTGCAGTCTTGAGCGATGCAGGATTCACCTACAACAACGCATTCCAATCTGCAAAACTGAGCCTTGATGCCATGGCAGAGCTATCAAGAAATGGCTTACTGAAACTCAGAAATGACAGCTTTGGAGAATCTGGCCATGCTTTCCATCCTGATCCAATCACCTTCAAGAACTCCTCAAATGGTGAAGCTTTCTCTTTCTCCACCTCCTTTGTGTTTGCGATAAAGTCAGAGTTAAAGAGTGCCAGCACGGATGGATTCGCGTTCGTGATTTCTCCGACAAAGGCCCTTCCTTTATCAGGCAGTGCCCTAGGCTTCCTTGGCCTGTTTAACTCGAGCGTTAATGGAAGCGCAACCAACCATATTCTCGCGGTGGAGCTCCACACTTTGAAGAATCCTGTCTCTAATGACATCAATGACAACCATGTCGGTATTGATGTTAACAGCATGAATTCAATCATGCAAGAGCCAGCAGGTTATTATGGGAGCGCTGGTTTATTTGAGAATTTAACGCTTTCGAGTGGCGATCCAATGCAAGTTTGGGTGGACTATGATGGAAGGAAGAAGCAGATTACAGTGACTTTAGCTCCATTAATGGAAGATGGTAATGATAAAGCTAAACCAAGTATTCCTCTCCTCAATTTAACTTATGATTTGTCTCGGGTTCTGCAAGAAACCATGTATGTTGGATTTTCAGCATCCACTGGTCCAGTTAATACCATTCGTTATATCCTGGGATGGAGTTTTGGTTCACAGGAGGAGCTGGCTCAGAAACTTGACCTCTCACAGCTTCCTAAACTTCCTAGAATTGGAGCAAAGAAGGTGTCCAAGTTTTAACTGTTGGACTTCCCCTGATAGGCTTCTTAACCATATTAACAGACATTTTTGGTATAAATTACTATGTTGTAAGGAAGAAGAAGTTTGCAGAGGTGCTCGAAGATTGGGAAACCGACTACCGGCCTCACAGGTTTAGACTGCAACAAATGGCTTCAAAGACACCGAGCTGTTGGGAGCAGGAGGGTTTGGAAAGGTTTATGGAGGGGTGTTGCCAAAAACAAAGCTCGAGATTGCTGTGAAGAATATTTCACACGAGTCAAGACAAGGGATCAGGGAATTCGTTGTAGAGATTATCAGCATCGGGAGAATGAGCCATCGGAACGTAGTCCCTCTCTACGGCTACTGCAGGCGAAAGAGTGAGTTTCTCTTGGTCTATGAGTGTATGCCTAATGGAAGCCTTGACAAGTTTCTTTACGGTTCTCAGAAGCTCATATTGAGTTGGGCTCAGAGGTTTAGAATCATCAAGGGTGTGGCTTGGGGGTTGTTCTACCTACATGAAGGATGGGAGCAAGTTGTTATTCACAGAGATATCAAGCCTAGTAATGTGTTGCTGGATGGCGAACGGAATGCAAAATTGGGAGATTTCGGGCTTGCTAAGCTCTATGATCATGAAACCGACCCTCAAACGACTCACATAGTTGGGACCTTGGGCTACCTTGCACCCGAGCATTATAGAACCGGGAGGGCCACGACAAGCACGGATGTGTATGCATTCGGGACCTTCGTGCACTGGAGGTTGTGTCGGGCAGAAGGCCGATAGACCTTCATGCATTGGAAGAGGGGGATGTGCTCTTAGCCGAGTGGGTGGTTTCATGCTGGAGTGAAGGAAGAGTCTTGGAGGCGGTTGATCAGAATTTAAGGGATGATTTCAATAGTTATGAAGCAGAATTGGTGTTGAAGATTGGCTTATTGTGCTGCAATTCAGAGCCAAAAGCCAGGCCTAGTATGCAGAAAGTGATGCTCAATTTGGATGGCTCAATGCCTCTGCCTGAGTTGTCCTCCTGTGGTGTTTTTGTGAATGGTGTGGCGTTGGGTTATTGAACGAGTTTTGACGACGTTTCAAATTCATTATCGGACTCACAGTCGGTCTTGCACTGGAACACTGAAAACTGAACTTGTTATTGATTAGATTAGGTTAGGTTTCATAACAATATGTAACATTAAGGGATGAATGGATTCAGGTGAAGTTTTAATGTAGTCTTATGCATCATCAGTATTTCTTCCTATCAAATGAAATCTTACATTAAAAAAAAATAGAAATGTTACTTTAGCATAAAACATTCTTGTTGGTATCCTTTAAAATGTAACCTTTTTTTAATGTTCTGCATAAATAATTTCACTGAGAACTATTTGTTTGCACTGAATCTAGTTATTATGAGAAACTGAGAACTACTGAGAAATTTCATGCAATGCACCAGTTTACAAGAGCTAACTATACTGTAAGTATTACTGTGATGGAAGACTATAAGCATTCTTGATTCCATTTTTATGTCAGATTTCATTGAAACAAGAGAATCTTAGGAATGAATATTAACAAGACCATCAATTCATCATACTGACTAAGATTCTTCACCCCTCAAATGTTACAAAATATTACATACTTCAGCTTACAGTGTTCCAATGCAAGACAGTTTGTGATCTCGATCCACACGAGGGTTGTGAATGCGAAGATGAGTCCCATAGTGGATTTGAAACATCGCTAAAACTCGCGCCATCGGCTACAACACCATAACAGGGCAGCTCAGGCAGATGCATTGAACCATCCAAGTAAAGCATCACTTTCTGCATACTAGGCCTAGCCTTGGGTTCCACATTGCAGCACAACAAACCAATCTTCAGCCCCAATTCCGCTTCAGCACTGATGAAATCATCTCTTAACTTCTGATCAACTGCCTCCAACAACCTCCCTTGGCTACAGCACGAAAACACCCACTCCGCTAACAGCACATCTCCATCTTCCAGTGCAAGAAGGTCTATCGGCCTTCTGCCCGACACAACCTCAAGAACAAGGGTACCAAATGCATAAACATCCGAGCTTGTCGTAGCTCTACCGGTTCTATATTGTTCAGGTGCAAGGTAGCCTAAGGTTCCAACAACATGAGTCGTTTGAGGGTCGGTTTCATGATCATAGAGCTTTGCAAGCCCGAAATCTCCTAATCTTCCATTCCATTCGCCATCGAGCAAAACATTACTAGGCTTGACATCTCTGTGAATAACAACTTGCTCCCATCCTTCATGAAGGTAGAACAGCCCCGAAGCCACACCCTTAATTATTCTAAACCTCTGAGCCCAACTCAAGATGGACTTTTGAGAACCGTACAGATACCTATCAAGGCTCCCATTAGGCATACACTCATAAACCAAGAGAAACTCACTCTTTCGCCTGCAGTAGCCGAATAGAGGGACTAAATTCCGATGGCTCATCCTCCCAATGCTGATAATCTCTGCAACAAATTCCCTGATCCCTTGTCTTGACTCGTGCGAGATCTTCTTCACAGCAATCTCAAGCTCCGTTGCAGGCAGGACGCCTCGATAAACCTTTCCAAACCCTCCTGCTCCCAGCAGCTCAGCGTCTTTAAACCCTTTTGTTGCAGTGTCCAAATCCTTGTACTTAAACCTGTGAGGCCGGTAGTCGATTTCCCAATCTTCGAGAACTTCTGCAAACTTCCGCTTCCTCAGAACATAAAAGGTTATGCCAAAACCAACTATCAAAATGGTTAAAGAGCATATCAGGGGAAGTCCAATGGTTAAAAATGGAGACACCTTCTTCGATCCAAGATTAGGGAGCTTGGGAAGCAGTGAGAGGTCAAGTTTTTGAGCTAACTCTCCATCTGAACCAAAGCTCCATCCCAGTATATAATGAATGGTATTAACTAAACCAGCAGCTGTTGAAAATCCAACATACATGGTCTCTTGCAGAACTTGTGACAAATCATAAGTTAAATTAAATAGAGGAATACTTGGTTTAGCTTTCTCAACACCATGTTCCATCAATGGAGCTAATGTCACAGTAATCTGCTTCTTCCTTCCATTATAGTCCACCCAAACTTGCATTGCATCGCCACTCGCAAGTGTCAAATTCTCAAACAAACCAGCGCTCCCATAGTATCCTGCTGGCTCTTCCATGATTGAATTAATGCTGTCGACATCGATAGCAGCATGGTTGCTATCAAGGTCGTTGGATGCAGTATTCTTCAAGGTATCAAACTCCACAGCAAAAATATGGTTTGCAGCGCTTCCGTTAGTGCTCGCGTTAAACAGGCCAAGGAAGCCTAGGACACTGCCTGATAAAGGAAGGGCCTTCGTCGGTGCAATCACGAACGCGAATCCATCGGCGCTGGCACTGATTAACTGGGACCTTATCGCAAATACAAAAGAGGTGGAGAAAGAGAAGGCTTCGCCATTTGAGGAGTTCTTAAAAATGATGGGATGAGGATAAAATGCATGGCCAGATGCAATGGTACTTTCATCGCTGAGTTTCAGTAAGCCGTTTTGTGAAAGCTCTGAAATGCCATCAAGGCTCAGATTTGCAGACTGGAATCCATTGTTGTAGATGAATCCCACGCCTAGAGCATCGCTGAAGGGTGCCAAAACAACCAAAAGAAGCACACTTTTCAACATTTTTGTGATGAAATTCATGGCTATTCAAGTTTTAGTTTTTCCTACTTCACAACAGTTTGATTTTTCAGAAGATATACATGTTGAAATGGCAGGAAGATTCTTGAGAGGAAAAATATATATTATTGCAGCAGGAGTAGTAACTCCCTGACCAAGCCGTCGTGTTCGAAAATGATGTTTTCGTTTACATAGAGTTCATTCTGTGATTTCGAATTCGGCCCCAGCGCTCAAAAGTCAAAACTACATTTCAATCAATTATATATATATTCCTATCCCAGTGAATTTAGCATCTAATTATTGAATTAGCACCTAAGAGCATCTTCATTGGTAAGGAAGATGATGGTGTATCTTGACATGACACATCATTTTTTCAAGCAAGTAGCTTGTCAAATTAGTGTTTCAATTAGTGGTGAGCTACCTTGAATATTGGCTATTATGATCCCACATATACACAATACCTATCAAATACTATTAAATTAGTAATATAGGGCCCACAAAAATAATGCCAAGCTAGTTGCTTGTGAAGGCAGCCCTTCCTTGAGAAAGCTAATGACGTGGCAAAAAACAATAGTAAGCAACTAGTTCAACTATTTAAAAAATTTGCAAGCAAGTTCAAAAAATCAACCATTGAAAATGATCTAATGCCATAACCCAAACCCAATGACTAAAGTCACCTTTTATAATATTATTATCATTAATATTAAAATTGAGTCACTAATTAAGTTTGTAAATTATTATATTTTAGATACGTTTAAAATTTTAAATTTTATCACTTTCATTTATATATAATCAAATACATTATATTAATGGTTAGTTTTAGAAAAATAGTGTACGATCAAATTTATTTATATCAATTGCCCAAAAGTTAAAATATGCATCTTTTATTAGTTTTAAATCGTCTCAGGAAAGCCAGCTCTTTGGGATGTTACAACCTGTTCATCTGAAATTATTTCTTATTATCTCGGCGCCTTCTTGAATTTCGCATAGTTGAATTACTAATAAGTTTTGAGTTCTAATGAAAACACCTATTTTAATCTTCAGTAATTTTCTAACAAACCGTAGAATGAATTCTTTTGAAGTATGATTACGTGGACTTTTGCCAACCTCCTCTCCGGATAATGATAGGCTTTCCTTGGATGAATCTCCCTCCCCATTTGTTGTAGACTTTTGATTGATTAATTCATGAAAATTAATTTTTTATTTTATTTTGAAACATTCAATAGGAACCAATGCAAGTCTTATCATGTGAAGTGTTTTAATTCATTTTTGAAATAGATATTTTTTATTTTTTATTTTGTTAATTAGAATAATTCGATTTCTGAAAAATCACGTTGGCCATGTTTGCTGAAATTTATTTATCGTTGAATTTAAATAAACTGAACTGAAAAAATATAAAAATATTGAAACGAACTGAAAAAATAAAATAAATATAATAAACTTAAAAATATAAAAATACTGAATTGAACTGAAAAATATAAAATACGGCTTGGACTGAAAAAATATAAATATATTTAACTGAACTGAAAAAATATAAATGCGTTCAACTTAACTGAATTGAACTGAAAAATATAAAAATATTGAATTGGACTGAAAATACCGAACTAAACCGAAAAATATTGAACTGAACTGAACTGAAAAATATTTAGATAAATTGTAAATAGGCCCTTAATTTTTCCAATCAATTCATAAACGAACATTAAATATTTACCTCTCAGACATTAATATTATAGTAATTGAAATGGTAGTTTGATGAAAATAGATAAAATAGAGAAAGAGATACATACAAAACCCGCCAAATAAGGGATCCATGGGAAGGAAGTCTCCCCTCCAAGGGTAACGTAAACTTCTCGCCTCCCACATTTACTCATTTATATAATCTCCTCCACCTATCAATTGATTTAAATATTCATTAAAAAAAGTGCATCTTTTATATCGGGAGGTAGTACTCAATTATTCCATCGGATTAGGTTATGGAGTAGTCAACTTAATTTATAGTGATGCATAGGATGACCTCAATTCTTATATAAGTGGTCTTTCTGGTTGACTAACATATTGGTTTTTATATTGATTTTCATGTGTTGCGACGCATTCTCAGTATTTTAATTTTATTGTTCAAAATATGATATGAAATTTATGAAAATATTCTCATTAATTATGTTTATTAATAAATTTAACAAAATTCAAAAGACGATATTATAATTTCAATAATATTTTGAATCATGCTGAATAAATCCCGAATTGTGTATAACACTTCAATTTTCTTTACAGCATCTAAGGTCCTGTATGATTCACAAGTGTTTGGATTTTAGGTTTTATCCAGATTCCAGAACCTAAAACCTTACTCCCTCCATCTCAGTCGAAGTGCTACACTTTCCTTTTCCGAGTATTTCAATCCAAGTTAAACACTTTTCTTTTATAGTAATGTAATTCATTTTTCACAACTCATTTCACCCACTTTTTTCTTAAATTCAATCTCTACCATACATTTCACAATCAAATATTCAACTTCCATTTTCTCTCTGCAGTTTCGATTGGGACGAAAAAGTATTGGTTTGAAGTTGGATTTGATTAAATTTTTTCTTTTGAAAAAAAGAAATAGTAACTCAAGTGAGTCCCAATAAGAACTCAGTGCCCCGCATTTTTTCTGGTCAAAGTCAAAATTTAGCTTCATAATTTTTATAAACTTTTTTATTATTTTGAATCAAAATTTTTAACAACATATAATATATTATTACACATCTAAATAAATTAACAATTCCAATAAAACTACACATGTTAACATAATTATATACATTTAAAATTAAATATATAATTATGCGAGAATAAAATTGTCGACCACAAGTCACTGTTTTATTAAAACAAAATTTAATTAGAGAAGATATGTTATTACATGTGTGGATATGTTATACGAGCATCCCTCAAAAATAACTAGAGAAATTCTCCTGAGAGTCCAACTTTCCTGACTTTCCATAAAAGTCTTTATACGTTTTAACTTATACAGTGTACCTTTTAATTTGAACCGTAAAATTTGTTATTTGAATTTTATTAATGTTTTAATGTAAATTCATAAATTTTTGCATTAAAACATGTTTTACTATATGTTCACTTTGATACTATCAATGTTTTAACACAAAATAGTATCACTTGACCTTAAATATATAGTGGTAGTTCCATAACATTTAGGAAAGTCAGACTTTCCAGAGAGTTTGCAAAATAACTAAAGACAAAAAAAAAATGGAATGATGCAGTGATAACATCGATCTGGATAAGCTCGCGGAAGAAGTGAACAATCATGGGGACACTATTGCCACCGGTAAGCGCAAATTGAGACTTTGAATATTCCCATCCACAAACGGAAAGACAATAATATCGGGTTAGTGAATGCCGTTATGGTCGGAACTGTTTAGTATTAGGGATATAACATGGTCGCGAAGCCTCTACCGTCCGTTTCCCCGAGGCCCGAGAAGAAATTGTTCGCTTTGATGGCAACTCGGGATACAAACCCCCACCAGTAGAAAGAACGCCTTATCACGGGAGTAGAAGGGCCAAGCAGGGTTCCGACCGATGTGCAAGATTTATGAGATCATCGCTGCTTGATTGGTTTCCTATTTTTATTTCTAATTTTTACAAACTTCCTGCTTTCCTAAAGTTTTTAGGCTTTAACTAAAAGGAATTTGTGCTTGAATGAGTGTTTTAATAGAGTACTCGAAGGGTTTTTTGTTTACTAATTTTTAGTCTAGTGGACCGGTCCTTTTTGCATGGCTAAATTATGTTGGTTTCTGATATAGTTAATATGATGGATAGGATAAATTCGATTCGAGATAATTTTAATACTTACTCTCTGGCGTCTTTGTCTATATTAGATTTGTAGGCTGTTCAGGCGGGTATTATTACTTGATTCATTTTTCTGGCACTAGCTAAACAGCCTAACGACATTTTGACTATTTGAAATCACCCTGGAATGTATTTTAGAGGGTAACAGGCCATTCAAGGCCGAATCAGTTCTTAAGTATGTCGGACTGAGACACCGGCCATGCGAGGGCCACGGGCCATTGGAGGTTAATGTCCACTGAACACAGGAGGCACCGATATGGAGGCACAGGGAGGACTCCGGACACAGAGTCTATCGGAGGGTATAGGCCATTGGGGGCCGAATTAGTTCTTTAATGAGACTGTTTGGGTCATAGTCTGTCTCTTACATGCCATGAGGGCCTACAGTTCTTTAGTGAGACGGAGCGGGACATGACTACAGAGTTAACTTGTCCTCCGTACTGTAGTTAGTGTGTATTTGGCTAATCAGACCCGAATTAGTCATAAGTGCTATTAACTGCAACCATCATTTTATATCCCTTATAGATGTAATTGTTCGATATGCTATTTCCGGCATTAGAGATGGGGGATGCATTGTACTTACAATATTTTTACTATACTCTTCTCATTGACTACTCTATCGAGATAGGCTCATTTTCAAGGGATCATTTAGTAGGTTTGGGTGACCTAATAAACATCTTCCTATCACTTGAAAGTTAAACCTTTAAAAAAACTTTCTATAGATAAATACAAGGCGTAATAGAATAAAGAAAAAAGTGCTGTTGTACCCCCAAATATTCAAAAAAGTGCTAATGTACCCCTAAGTTTTTCAAAAGTGCCACTTTACCCTCAAATGTATAATTTGGGCAGATTTTTCTTTTGCCAAGTGTAAAATGATAAGAATACCATCACTATTATTTAATGGTAAAAAAGAAAAAATTTATGACGAAAATGCCCCAACCAAATCAATGAATAATCCTCCCCTACCTAATTATTCATCTAATTCTCGCTTCCCTTTTTACATTCAACCCAGTTAAGAAAGGCAATCCAAATCCATACCACCAGTCACCGTTACTTTATCGGATGAAAGCGTTTGAATTCGAGGGGACCAAAACTACTGTAACCAGAAATTAGTGTGAGCCTGGGGACCGAAACCGCCACACCCATAATAATTAGTGTGACTAACTCAAGGTGGCGAGATTATGGTAATTTCACCAATGTTTTCAGTTTGTTGAATTTTTGGATAAAAATGTTAACTTTTTTTAATACTGGCCTGCTAGATTTAGTCCGATTTTTGCTTATTTGCAGTCCGTATTTTTGTTATATAATCATATATACAATAATTATGATATATAACTGATTTGCAAGTGTAATGCAATAGAAGTAGTATATTGATCATATCATATATATCAAAGACGTATTTTTTTGGACTATAAAATAAGCAAAATATGGACTGCGTCTAGAATTGCTCCTTTCAATAATATTGTGCATTTATTTTGTAATTCAGTGATATTAATTTCTTGAAAAAAGTTTTTGTGCCCATGAGCATTTGGGTCAAGGGAAAAAGAATTCAACAAGTGAGGGTAAATTTGTCTTTAAATTCAAAATGGTGTTGAAAATGGGCTTTAGAGGTACACTTCTTTATTCAATATAATAATAAGGGTACATCAGCACTTTTAAATTATTCGGGGGTACATTGACACTTTCTTATAAACTTGGGTACATAAGCTTTTAACCCTAGAATAAAATATTGGGGCGTGATATCGCAATTCACTTCTTATGTCTTTCATATGCCCCGTTGACTTTTTACCTCTTTGAACTTGTTTTGGAACTTTGTGCAATTTGAGTTGATTCCCTTGTAGCATCAACTCTGCCGTTGTTGCTGGCGCATAACCTCGGATTTTAGAGGACGTTAATTTTTTTTATAAAACATTAAATTTAAATATAATTAGAATATTAAAAAACTGTAGAATTTTAATTTTTTGTTAAAGAATAAATAAAATTTTAACACTAGCACTATATTTTGGTCTGTTGAGGAGGGAACCATCCCGGTTGGATCTCGGGTCGTGCTTTTGTTTGAGAGATAATCGGAGCAGTCCCCTGAATATAACCATTGATAGAAGTAATGAAGTTGATCACAACATACAATCGAATGCCACTATCATAAATAATTCTTAGGTCTTCATTCACATGTCTAGTATAATAAATACTTATAGATTATCGAAGTCATACTATTTTGGACAGCAATACAATAAACATGGAGATTCTGGGAACGAACCATCCAAATTCACTGTCACAACAAAAAAAAGTGGTGCAGCAAATATGAATTCATCACCATAGCACCATACCTTTTTCACCCAAAGACTGTAAGTTCAAAGACGCAGACACAAAAGTTACAAATACAGTCTCGCATTGTGCATCTTCTATCACAAAAGACATAACACGATCACAACAGACAATACAGGATCTATCATCTATCAACAGCATAAGCGGAAGGGTAAGCATGGGGTCTGTGGGCGGGCTGAGTAGTTGCTCTTTATAGATGAGGCAACTGCCTTGTACCATGCAGCTGCAGCCATTGCACCTGGATCTGGAACTGATGAAAGAACTTCAGCAGACACATAGGATGAACCGGCCTGCAACACATAGCAATTAGAATTCTATCGACTGTTTATATAAACACAGCCATGTAAGAAATGAGCTTCAAATAGCAATAATCAAGAGTGACTTCTTTTCTCAAAGATCAAATACGTTACCTGAGCTTTCATGCTTTTGGTTGACTCGGCTCCAGCTACTGCTGCTTCAGCGGAAAGAATAAGTGCATCCACGGGATTATCCCCGGCAGCTAACTTCTGCAAAGGATATTACAATTTACAATTAAAAAAACGAAAACTGATAGAGGAAAATCACGGTGGCCCTAGATTTTAATTACCAACCTCCTTCATCACCGATGAAGCCGGAATAAGTGCATCCAATAATGTGCGATAGCCTGCACTAGCTCCACCATACTTTCTTACAGAAGCTACGGCAGCTTCAAGAGCACCAGCCCCTAAAACAAACAAAAAACAAGTCCAGTGAGAAGCTCGGGATTTTGAAGTCACTGAATTAGTAAGTACTCACATTGCAGTGGTGATACATCTGATCCGCTGGTTGCTTTCAGATGTGCATATGCTGCCTTGAAGAATATAGCATACCTGGAAATAAGAATGACACCATAAATCAATTCTAGTTTTAAAGTAAGAGCTGCATGGATATTATTATACGAAGTAATTATTACATACAAGATACCACTTGTTCCTCTCAATACTCTTCTGATGGAAGATCCAATCTCATTAACTGTTTCAACAGGGTCATTAAGGGGGTACCTGAAATAAATACCAGCCAAGAAACAAAACAAGTTAAAACATCAATGACGACAAGATTCTGCTAATTAGGAGAGAAAATGTCTTGAGAGTATTCCAAAAATGCTTTCAAAGATAATTTTCTCTGAGAAATTATTATCGAATAAGATGAGCTAACCTCATCGAAACACCCATAGTCTTATATTCTAAAAGGCACCAACTGCCTTTTCGGTAACCATTGTCTAGTCAAGTTCTCAATTAATTACCATTCAGCCAAAACCACAAAGTATAAATCTGTGTATTGGAAGCAAGATTATAACCTTTTTTGATATATTTTTAAGTAAACACTTTTGGAATCTAACAATATATAAACAGCGTCTTCTTTCAAAGTCTACATAAGGTATAAGGGAGGAAGGTAGAAAAGCTGCAAGAAACTCGCTACCTTTTCATGTCCTCACATATTGCAGTTGCACCTCTGAGCATCTGCATATATCCAAACAGCATGTCTTAAGAAATTAATCCCTGGGACTGTGAAACAACACAACTGAAAGACAGAAAAAAACTTACATTTGAACCACAATCTCCATCACCAACTTTCTGGTCCCATTCATTCAATGAGTCCACCATATCAATAACTGCTGCTATAGCTGCTTCAATGGCTGACTCAAAGAGATGCCCCAGAAAACTCAACTGTTCTGGCCGAGTCGATGGCTGATCACAGGACAAAAAGGATTAAAAAAAATCAGTAAAATTATAATATTTAACGCTATTGCTTTATCTTTTTTGTTAATTTGTATTTTAACTTGTCATTCAAAAGACTAATTCAGCCTTTGTAAAAACTGTACATAACGGAGTCTTAAATTTGTCAAAAATAGCTTCTAAAAATCATTGATTGACAATCTACTGGGAATGGAATCAGATTGTCTGATTCTTAAAAGTGTAGAAAATATCAGTGTACATTTCTACAATGTAACCTAGACCTTCCATTCTACAATAAGGCAAATCCTGAAACTGGACAAGAGAACTTTCAAACAATAAAGTCATCTGCTTAAAAAAGAACCTCATTAAAATTTGTTTGCAGCTCAAGTTCAAAATTTTGAAAATTGCAACTCTAAAAACACCCCACTCCACCCCACATTCACCGTATTCGAACAAATACAAGGGGAAAACGTTTTAGCACATAACTCTAAAATCTTAGAAAAGGAACAAACCTTGTCACTTTTGACAGAAGGTGGTTGTGGAAGAGGAACAGGAATTTTGGCTGGCGGACGGTATCCTGCAAAAAATAAAACATACATGATGAAGTGAAGGTAACATAAAATGGTTGTATGCACAAAGATCACTAGTTTTAAGGATTTAAGTATAATTTGCACTGTGCGGGACATGTAAAACTAGTAGTATAATAAATATCATACCATCGGTACCAACAGGCCAATATGGAGCCTTGGTGGGAGCATCCAAGCGTTGCAAAATCTCTTCATTTGATTCCATTACTGAAATTGAGAATCTCTGACCAACACCAGAAGCAAATTAAAAAAAACAATATATAGGGGAGAAAAACCACTCTGGCTCACAAGGATAAAATGAGTACCGACAAAATCACAAACCTGTCATGTCGAGGAATGTCATAAAAGAGCCTGTGTACACCCTATCAACTGCTAGTCCATGCTCCAACAGTAACTTTGGCACTGCTTTCCCAGCCGCAATCATCAGTTCCATAGCAGGAGTGCCTCCTAATCTGAAATCCAGAGGAAGAAAACTAATCCAAAGAATCTAACAATACAAAACTTAAGAATCTAAGGTAGACTAACTAGATGTCAATATCCAAATAATTGAATGTCAGAGCTCCACACCTAGTGTAAACCTATTGCTTCATAGCAAGATAAAGGATTTCCCTGAAGACAATACTGGCATTATGACAAAAGGTAAGTACACGTAGTATTAGTTAAGTGGTAAAAAACTGAAACTTGTGTGAAGCAGACACCAGAAGTATTACATAAGGAAAGTTATGTAATTTTTTTCTTGAAACAAAAGATGTAAGGCATAAGAGGACTATGTGAACTAGATTTGAAATCCCGATCTTTCACAATGCATTTCACTATTTAAGTTTAACTGTTAAGTAAGTATCCATGGGGATTTCAATAAGGGTGTATTGTTGGTCCAAAATATTTTACATCTGTAATAACTGAACTGTGTTAAAAACCAGGCGCAAATTAATATAGTTCCAAAGACTTCAAAAGAGAATTCCATTTAAACCTTCGGCAATCAAATGAACCTCTATCATTAACGCATTTTGTAATGACTTAACATACAACTCTTACCCATTCACCATCAGGACAACGCTACTTCCTCTAGTAATAGGATTATAATTTGTCTCCTGCAATACCATTGGCAATAATTATACACTAACAAAAACAAGAGCGGATTATAAAAAAAGAATTCTTTGAATTCATGCCGACAAACTCAAGCACTATGTACTGTTCTTGATAATGTCTAATCAAGAATATACACTCAAACTGGATTTTTAAATAGTTGAAGCTATTTAAAAATCTGTGCACCTATTTCAGCAGAGAAAAAAGCTTACATTATGCCCTTAAGGACAATTTTAGTCAGAAACACGCTATTTTGAAATCCAGTTTAAGAAAATCAAATAATGTTTTTTTCTCCTGCAAATATAACTAGAAGTTCCACACTTTTTTGTAGATGAAAAAGTCAGGGATCTCAAGAACAAAACCACTTACAGTTGACAATATCTGATTAAGTATGTGAGTGACTATCACATCCACAGGCTTGATGTCAGCTACAGCAGCACCTGGTTCTCCATGCTGAAAAAAAGTAGACGAGAGATTATCATTTGCATTATTGAGCATAAAAGATCAAAAGTACTTGCATCACCAGGTTGCCTCAATTTCTCATCATAGTACATCAGAAATCTAGGTTTATATTGTTATCATCATGATGACATGATTCATTAAAATTATAGGCTAGCTGAGAAGCGTAATCCAAGTATACAGGATAGCTTATATAGGATAAATTGTATCTTAAACGTCAAAATTTAACAAATCTGTTTACCTAACATGCAGGCTAAGGTATCACTGAGTAAACAATAGGTAATTTAAATTTTAAAAAATTGTTAGCAATGATGAACTTACTATTCCAGGTCCAAGCTCCATTTTTCCAGGGCCTAATTGTCTAAAGTTAACATGACCTGGCAGACTACACGCAGACAATGCAACACCCATACTACCGACGACTTTTGATGCTTGCTTTGCTTCAGAGGCAACCTGAGAGAGAGTATTACCAGAAGCAGCTGCAGCTCCCGCAACCTTGATAAAAAGAGCCAATGAACCGTTTTGAGATTTTAATATTGAGTACATATCGAAATCAAACTTCAGATAGAAGAGCAACTATCAAGAAGATGACTAACCTTGTGAACAAAAATGGTCCCGGCTAATCCCCTTCTTGCAGCTATTCCTCTAGGAGGAGGTAAAGCACAGTCATCACCAACAATTACCATCTGTAAACATTAGATTATTGAAGGTGTGACTTGAATCCAAATCCGTTCTGAGGAAATTTTACAGGCACAATGCTTAAGCTAGCAATACCTCTACTTTGTAACCTTCAGATTTCGCTTGCTCAGCTGCCAAACCAAAGTTCATTCTATCCCCGGTACAATTCTGTCAATACCAATTTAGCGTTTAAGACTGTAAAACTTCAGCAGTAGATTGGCAGTTCAGTTATCAACAAACAAAAGCAAGGATATAGCATCTTATTCGGACAGCATCACAAAAAAGAAAATACTCTAGAGCATTGCAGCTTATTCAAAAACAGAACATTATTTATATATCCTGGTAAACGGCAGAAATGATAAAAACAAGCTGTTGGCGAATATTTTAGCATCCTATGTAGTGGTTACCTTCACAATCAAAAGGCATCCCATTGGACCAGTGACAGCTCGTATGCCCTAAATTAAACGAGGAGATTTGAGTGAATGTTTAAAAAAGATTTAACATGGCAGAAAAAAGGTGGGATGTCTCATTTTATCGATTATAGAAACTTATCATACAGTTAAGATTGCCTTCACAGGTGGAGAGGCAAGAATATCCCCGCAAATAGCTGCTGTTAGCATTCCTTCACCCACAAATCCTGCATGAGCAGGTTCGTGACCACTTCCACCTCCTGTATAATAATATCATCAACAATCAGACATTTAGCAACACACTCCAGATGTTTGCTTCAATGCATAACTCTAGGTGAATTGAAATGCTAGAGCATGACACATTCACTACTAGAATCATTTATTTTAAAGATCACCGAGACAGTATTTTCCACTTTACTTTCAAGAATAATTCAAGCATTCATGATGTAAAAAACAACTTAGTGAAGTAAAGAACTCATGCATCTAGACATATTTGGTACAAGACTAGACTAAAGCAACCTGATATGACAGCAACTTTATCATACGTTCCCGGTTTAACATCAGCTCTCAGAACTACCTTCACCTGCATTTCCAACATCCATCAGTATAACACAGCTTGATTTGGAAAAATTGTGAAGTAAATAATTGAAGAAAACATCACCTCGGGAAATCCGTCCAAATACTGAAGAGCAGGGAATGTGTCAGCCAACCCTTCAATAAACTCTGTGACAACATCTGTGATAACGAAATCCCAAAACAAAACAAAACAAAAGAAAGAAGTGAGTTATCCAGACATATACTCCATACACAAGTTGTAGTAATCATTAATTCAATAAAACGCCACAAATGGCAAGCATTAATGCATCAATATAATCTATCACCGTAGTAGCATTTTAAACACGGATTCATGTAATCTACAAAACCAATTCAGGTAATCTACAACCGTAGCAGCATTTTAAACACAAAATTATGTAATCTAGACAAATCATGTAAACTACTCGTAATTTCCAATTAATTAAACATGCTAGAATGCAGCAATTAATATGCAGCAAGGGAAGTGACTCAACTCCGCACATAGAAATCAAACAATTAATCATAAAAAATGATGCTACCAGCTTTCAGTCCCGGTCCGGATACAAGGTTGGTCTCCGGTCCGGATGAGGTTTTGTCCGTGCTCCGCGCGCTCTCACCTAAAAGACCTGCAAAACAACGTCCCGGAGTATCCGAGAATAACTACTCCGGCGTGATGATGAAAGAGGGGCCTTTGAATAGGAGAGAGAATAAGGATATATTGAGAGAGTTTAATGTGATAGAACATACCTTTCTCCACAAGTCCAAAGCTGTATTTATAGGTGTGAGTGGTCAGCCTCTAGCCGAGAGGCAGTGGTCCTGTCCTTTTGTCCTCACCCGGGGATTTGTCCTCACCCGGGGACAGGTCATATTCATGTCCCCTTTGTCCCCGGATAACGCCATTTTAGCTGACGTCATATGGACCGGACTACTCTCTGGGCCGGAGCCTGAATATGGGCCAGAGCCCATATCACCACTAGCCCCCCGAGACAGGGGATCCGTCCGGAGGTCTCATTCGGAGGAGGGGTCCCGTGTCTCATCACGTCTAATCTAATCGTGGAATCCGCCCGGAGGAATGCAATTCGACTCGGATCTCTTTTCCTGGGTTGTGCGCTATGCGTGAGAGCACGCGCTTGGCGCTTGGGTTTCTTGTGCGCGTGTTTGTAGGCGCATTTATGAAGCGTGCTGCGTCGTCATAAATGAGCCGTCTATTCGAGAAATTCCCCTTTTTACCTTTTTTCAAAATGGCAATCATTACTTTCACCCTATTTTAAAGGTCGGTCCCCCCTTTTTCTTGCTTTTCTAACTTCTCTTCTATAAATACTGGGCTATACCCATTACTTTCACTTTTCATTCTTCTGCTCTTCTTCTTTCGTTTTTCTTCGTTTTTTCTCTCTGCGCTCTCTTTTCTCGCTGATACTTCCTCGCATATCACATCATGGCTCAGGAGAATGAAGAGAATAAGCAGGTTGCCAGCTGGTCCGGTGGGGAAGTTTAGGTGGGTCTTAATCCGGAGCCGGAGGTTGGTGATCCCTCCGAGGGGGATGACGTCGATATCACTCCAGCAGTGAGGGAACTAGTTGAGGCGATGGTAGTTCCGGTCGCCGTTGATGCTGGACTGAACTCGTTCGCGGGTGACATTACCACTGTTGCAGCTATTCCTCGGAGCCATTTCCTTTATGGGATAACTTTCCCTCTTTCTCCTCTCTATTCCGCCATCTTTCATCATTTCAGCATCTCTCCGGCCCAATTACAGCCTAACGGAGTCGCCGTGGTCCGGGTGTTCCTACTCAACTGCTATCGATGCGGGGTGACGCCATCCTTAGATCTGTTTCAGGCCTTCTACCACTTGGAAGGTACTAAGGATGAAGGGATTTTTACCTTTCAGAGACGGAAGGGGATAAAGGATTGTTGCAAGGGTAGGCGCAACAGCTACTCCAACTGGCAGAAATGTTACTTCACCTTCAACACCAACAAATATCCGTGCCCCCGCTGGAGCCATGATGCCAAGAAGGAAGAGAAGGCGATGTTCAGTCCGGAGGGACAAGAGGAGAACATCGCGAAGCTGGTCGCCAATCAGATTGACTTGGATCCCTTCTGGAAAGGGAAGTACGTCTTCCCTCTGAGGGCATACGAGTCGGAAGTGTTCACTAAGTGTCGTTTCTATGTCAGCGGGGATTCATCCCGTAAGTTGCTTTATTTATTTTATTCCTTCCCCTGCTTTTCCTTCTTTTTCTTGTTTTTTCTTATCCGTTTCGGATGTTGTCAGTATATCCTGAGATAGAGGATGGCGTTGATCCGGCCGGACAATCCGGACAGCTCAAGGGAGCCAAGGCAGATAACCCACCAACCGGTTCGGTAACCGGCATGAAAATACCGCCAGAGAAACCATCCGAGACGGAGAAGAAGAGGAAACGTTCGCACGAGGATAAATTCAATAAGGAGAAAGAAGCTATGGCTAAGAAGGCGAAGGAGGCCAAGAGGGCGGATGAGATCGCGGCCAAGAGGGCGGAAGAGGCTGCCATCAATACCACCGCAGATTCGGCCGGAAATAGGGCCGCCCTCCTTCAAGTTCAGGTTCCATCTTCTTCCGAAGAGGATGGAGGAGAGTCTTCTCGGTCACGTAAGCGCTCAAAGCTCAGGATACCCAAAACGCCTCGGATTCCGGAGCAAAGCGAGCAGTCCCGCGCTGGTGATCATCATGGGGGGGGAAAGAGGCAGGTGATCGACCCCAATGATAAAGCGCACAAGGAGACCACTCACAGCAGCGGCTGGAGCGAGACTGGCAGGGTAAGCTAAACTTCACTTTTCGGTTCGGTTTTCGTATTTTGTTCGAAATTTCATATTTTCTTTCCTTAGGACTTTGCTGCTTATCTGGTCGCCTCTCCTGGGGTCTCCGAGGCCATCAACAAGGCCTACCATGTCCAGCAAACGAGGCTTGCTAAAAAACTGAGTTCACTAGAGAGGATCAATGGGAACCTCCGCCGCGAACTTGAGGCATCAGAGATCCGAGCGGCCGAGGCGGATGCCCGGATCAAGGAGCTGGAGAGTTGGTTTCTCCGTCCGCTCAGCGAGAACTGTGTGTCACCTTCACCGACGAAGTACTCCGGAGCCGGGCTTTCGAGGATAGTCTGACAGAACTCCTCCGTTCCTCCAACCAGATCTCCGCTCACCAAGTCTATCAAAGCATGAGGGGTTGGGTCCCGGAGCCTAAGAGGGGTCGGTTTACGAAGTGCTACTATAAACCGAAAGCCGCCAAGCAATATAATTTTGACGTGGATCAATTCTACCGAGGCGGAGTCGAGAAGATGAATCCCTCTGTGCTTGAGATTTTCGAGGAGGATGCCGAAGAGAGCCCGAAACTGGTGTCGGTGGAGGCCATCCGTGCTTATAACGGGGGATCGGTGGACCTGAGTGTTGCGGTGCCCCCGCCCGAAGAGAGCACTGATCCTGAATCGCCCGTCAAGCCCAAGTATCTTGAATTTTTGAAGATGTTTCCCTCCGCGGACGAAGATACTGATGAGGGCAATGGTGGCGGGGAAGAGGATGGTCATCAAGCTGGTGGCACGGACAGCGAGGAGACGGATGTTAATAACTCCTTAGCTTTTATTTGCAGTTCGTTTTATTTTTGTAGTTGCTTCCGTCCCACTAGGTCTGATCTTGTTCTGTTTAGTGTAGGAAGGACGGTAGCGACGACTCGGATGGGGATGACAACCCTCCGGACGATGTAATCTTCTTTTCTTTATAAAACGAGCCTTTTCCTACTTCCATTGCTTGTTTCTTTTTATTTACATGCTTCCTTGTCCGCAGCCCAAAGGTCCGGGTCCGGTGCTCCGAAACGGAGGTGCAGGCGACTGTTATTCACCCGTTAGCTCCCAATCGACGAGCCCTCCGTGCTCTAGATGTGCGGAGTTAGAGGCGGAGCTGTCCAGATGGACGATGGAAGGGGAACGGACTCGTGAGTTTCTCGTCCGTTCCGGAATGGAGTCTCTGATGGAAGAGTTCCGGGATGTTCCATCTTTGGCTGCTTGCCTTAGAGACATATCTGAAGAGTTCGGTACCTTGTCTCAATGTCGAGATTTCGCTCGGGAGCGGATTCGTGCAACCCTTGATGCGGATGAGACAATCTCCATGTTACAAGCGGAACATGAGGACTACAAGGCTAAACTGAAAACCGAGCTAGACTTGGTTTGGTCCGTGCTGCCTTTTTATAGTGATAAGTTGAAGTGGCTGGCTAGTCGGATGGATTTTCAGCGAGACTACCTGAAGTTGGAGGAAGAGAATCGCGAGCTTGCCGGTAGGGTGATGGTCCTCCGAGATAATCTGATGACTCTGCAACTGTCGTACCATCTAACCGGATTGCGTCTCGGACTCGTCGCTCCGATCATATACCGCAATTTTCCTCGTGATGTGAGTGCGTTGATTGTCTGGATGTTCAAGTTGGGGTGGAACGACCGGGAGTCTCGATACCGTCCTTCGAGGAGGCCGTCGAATGGTGGAAACAGATGCATGCCGGTAGTCCTCTCCCTCCTTCGCTGACTCTCATTCCGAGTCAAGTGGCGGTGGATTTTACTTTCGAGAGATATGCAGGCATCCAAGTCTCCGTTGATCCGGAAGATTCCGCCCGTCGCGTAGAGCGCCTTCACCAAGATGCTACTATCATCCGTCCCTTTATCATTAGGGAGTTGGCCGAATTGGCGAGGCGGTGTCAGGCTCGTACAGGGGACGGGGTCTTGGCAGGGGGAGGAGGGGGACAGGAAGGGAGCTCAAAGACGCTCGCCGCGGGAACGGTCGGAGCCTCAACTGCGTTCTATAGAATAGCAAGGGGGAGAGGTGCTCAACAGGTGGCGAGGGGAAGGGGTGCTCAGCCGGTGCGTCGTCCCCAGGTTCCCGTCCGGATTCGCTCTCCTTCGCGGTATCCGAGCCAGAATCCGTTCCGTCAGTCGAGGACCGGGCCCCAGGTTAAAGGCAAAGGAAAGGCTAAAGTCACAAGGGAGACAATGCAGTCCTCCGATTCTGACTCCGATGGAATATTTGGATCCGATCCGGATGCAGCCGATCCATCAGAGCTTCCGCCCATTCCTCCCTTTCCGTACCGGGGCTCGGTGGGTCAAAACAGTGGTGCCGAAGTCCACGATCTCGACGATGATATTCCGGAGTGGACCCCTTCTACCGGAAACCGGGATGGGGCCCAAGATCCAAGACCTCCTTCTCCGGAGAATGGCGCTATGATACCTTCTCTGGAGCCTCCTACTCCGGAACCCACCTCTCCTCCTATCAATTGGAACATAGATTGGCCCAAATAGATAGGTTTTATTATTCTTTGGTATCTGAGTCCATCCGGACATGTCAGATTGTATAACTGTATGTGTTGTATTTATATTCCAGTCTATTCGGACTCAATTTATCTTGATGTATCATTTATCCAAATGTGTTTTCTTTTCTGTCAAGATTTAGCTTATTCAAGCGCTTTTTCCTGCTGTTTGATCAAACTGTTTTGTTTTCTCGTTTTGCTCACCCCCATCAGTTTATTCAAACGATTCGGAGGGTTTTGCTTGTCTTTGCCTTTGCTCACCCCGTCCGTTTGTTCAAACGATCCGGAGGATGGTAATCATGCAGAATTGAAAAATGGACAAGTATAAAATTCGACAATTCTTCCTTCATTAAAATAGGTGAACTCCGGCCAGACATACCATTTGTTTAATGGGGTCGGAGTCAAGTACATAGTAAATAAAAACAGAACGGAAACTTAGGCTCAACCCTAGCCAGAGGACCCGAAACTACATACTCTTTTTGAAAAAGCAAGTTAGAAAAGGGACTCTATCGGAAAGCATACCTACTCAGGATGCTCCGTAGAACCTTCGCAGGTTGGTGATGTTCCACCTTCTAGGGACTGCACGCCCGGACTGATTCGCCAGCTCATAGCTCCCGCCCGGAAATGAAGCTGTAACTCGGTATGGGCCTTCCCAGTTCGGTGCCAGCTTGCCGGTGGCCTCTTGCAAACTTTTATCATTCCTCCTCATCACCCAATCCCCGGGGACGAATGATTCCTTCCTGACGCGTTTGTCGTGATAGCGCTTCATCCGTTCTTTCACCTTAGCCTCGTGCAGCGCTGCTTGTTCTCGTTTTTCCTCCAAAAGGTCCAAGTCTAGCAGCCTGCTTGATCCGAGCGGAGAGTTTCGTCCGGCTTGGTCCTCATCCCAAGTGAGGGTCCGAGGCTGGGGACTCCCACTTCAGTTGGTATGACTGCCTCCGCTCCGTATACCAAACTATATGGTGACTCACCCGTGGCGGATCCTTCGGTTGTCCTGTATGCCCAAAGAACACTTGGCAGTTCGTTGACTCAGTTTCCTCGTGCCCCTGTAGACGGGTCTTTAATCCGTTCACCACTATCCGGTTCGTAACTTCCACTTGACCGTTGGCCTGCGGGTGGTAGACGGATGTAAGCCGTTACGTAATTCCATATTCTTTACACCAGGAACGAAACGGGTCGTTTTCAAACTGGGCTCTGTTATCCGTGACATTGTACTTGGGGATTCCGTACCGGCAGATGATGTTCTTCCAACAAAATTTGACGCAGGTGTTGCCACGGATGTTTGTGAGGGGTTCAGCTTCCACCCATTTGCTGAAGTAATCGATCGCCACTATCATGTACTTGAATCCTCCCGGAGCGGAGGGAAAAGGTCCCACCAGATCAATGCCTCATCTATCAAAAGGCCATGAACCGGTGATCCCGACCCTCTCTTCTTGCGGAACATGTATGAGCGGAGTGAACCTCTGGCACTGTACACAGGAGCGGACGTATTTCTGCGCATCTTCAAACAGGGTCGGCCAATAGTAACTCGTGCACATTATCTTTCTCGCTATGGTCCGAGCCCCCTGGTGACTGCCGTTCGGCCCCTTATGCATCTCCTTCACAATCCGATCTGCCTCGTCCGAGTCCACGCACCTTAACCACGGTTGGAGATATCCCCGTCTGAGCAAGGTTCCATCCACTATGGTGTTCCGCGGTGCTTTCTGTCGGATTTTTCGTGCCAATGCCTTATCCTCCGGGAGCTTTCCATGCTGCAAATACTCAAACAAGGGCATCATCCATGATTCCTTCGAAACCTCCACTGCTGCCACCTGTGGGACGTCGTAACTCCGGGCGGATAGGGTCTCCATCATCAAGTTTCTCCCTGGATCCGGCTTGATTTCAAAGGAAGCGAGCTTGCTTAAGGCGTCCACCTTGCCATTATCCTCGCGAGGGATCTACGTCACTGTGATGCCACGGAACTTGGCTAACAACGACTTAACCGCTTCGAGGTACTTCTGCAAGCTCCGTTCCTTCGCCTCGTACTCTCCATTCACTTACTGGACGACTATCTGAGAATCACTGTATACTTCGACGTCCGTGACCCCTATCTCCAACGCCAGTCGGAGTCCAGCTAGGAGCGCTTCATACTCCGCCTCATTATTTGTTGCACGGAAACCGAACTGAATGGCATACCTGTATTCTACTCCTTGTGGACAGGTGAGCAGGACTCCTGCCCCACCTCCACTTGCGTGAGACGATCCGTATACATGCAGCTTCCATCTTTCAGAGGGTGGTTCTGATCCGGACGGATCTCCCAAAGGTTCGGTCATTTCTACCAAGAAATCCGCCAAGGCTTGTCCTTTGATGGCCTTCCGAGGGTGATACTTAATCTCATGTTCTCCGATTTCCACTGCCCACTTCATCATCCGACCCGAGGCTTCTAGCTTCAACATGATCTGCCTCAACGGATGATTCGTCAGATGCGTGATCGGATGACCTTGGAAATATGGTCGGAGGCGCCGGGAGGCATGCACCAATGCCAATATCAACCTCTCTAAAGCAGTGTACCTCGTTTTCGGACCTTGGAGGGCCCTGCTCACAAAGTAAACCGGACGTTGGACCTTACCATCCTCCCGGACCAAAGCGGAGCTTATAGCATGTTTCGTCGCCGCTATGTATAGAAAGAGCTCCTCTCCGGGCAGTGGTTTGGACAGGGTTGGGAGGCTTGCTAGGTGGGCTTTGAGGTCCGTGAACGCCTGATCGCACGCCTCCGTCCACTCAAATGGTTTAGCCCTGCGGAGTATGTTGAAAAAGGGGAGCTACTTCTCCGCCCCCCGAGCAAGAAATCGGCTCAGAGCGGCCAGCGATCCGGTTAACTTCTGCACGTCCTTCACCCCCCTCGGAGGTGGCATCTCCATAAGGGCCGATATCTTCTCCGGATTGACGTCGATTCCTCGCGCTGACACCATGTAGCCAAGGAACTTCCCTGCTCCGACTCCAATGGTACTCTTTCCAGGGTTGAGCTTGAGATTTGCCATTCGGAGCACGTCGAACATCTCCCGGAGGTCTGACGGGAAAGACTCGTACGTCCGGCTTTTGACCACCATGTCGTCTACATAAACCTCCAGGTTCCGCCCCATCTGGTTCCAGAAAAGCTTGTCCGCCATCATTTGGTACGTTGCACCTGCGTTTTTTAATCCGAAAGGCATTTTCCTGTAACAAAAAGTACCAAAGTCAGTAATAAAAGATGTTTTGGGACGGTCATCCTTGGCCATCGTAATCTGGTGATACCCTCGGTGCGCATCAAAGAATGCCAACACTTGGTAACCAGTAATGGCCTCGACCAGCTGATCAATGGAGGGGAGCGGATAGCTGTCTTTCAGACAACATTTGTTTAGGTCTGTGAAGTCAATACACATTCTCCAAGAGCCATCGTGTTTCTTCACCAGAACTGGGTTTGCGATCTCTTCCGGAACGCCAGTCAAATCTTCCGTTCCCCAAGAAAACACATCTTCATATTCCGCCAATAGGCGTCGTAACTCTTCCTTCACATCATCTGGCATGTTCTTCCCCACGCTGACTACTCCCTTCTGACCGACCATCATGTCCTCCACTTCATAAGATGGTGCTTGTCCATGGATGGCTCCCGTCTGCTTTGGCTTTTCCCTTGTCCGAGGCGGACAACTTGGATTGGCCCTCCCCGGACCGGGCATCCTTGATGGCAGTCAACATGCAACTTCGGGCTGTTTGCTGGTGCCCCGGACAGATGCGATACCGTTTTTGGTGGGGAACTTCATAATCAAGTGGAAAGGCGAACAAATCGCCCGCGCCTGCGACAACCACGGTCTTCCAATGATCATGTTGTAAGGAGAAACTGCATCAATGACGGCGAAATTACATTCCACCGTTGCCCGCTTTGACGGATCCTGAAAATCCGTCAAAGTAACTTTCAAAGAGATGACCCCAAGCGGATGGACAGTCCGCCCGGTGAACCCTGAAAGGGGGGTTTGACACGGTTTTAAATTTTGTCGCCCGATTCCGAGTTGATTGAAGCATTCCGCAAACATAATCTCTACACTACTACCATCATCTACAAACACTCGCTTGATCAGTACTCCTTCAACATCGGCTATTACCACCATCGGATCCGAATGGGGAACCTGGGGAGGCACCGGATCCTCATCCGAAAAGGTGATAGTCTCACTTGGCTTGAACCTCTTCTCTTGTATCTCACCCGGGGGCACATATCTGCTTTTGGCTTTGATCGCTGTCATGGAGCAGAGTCCATCTCCAACTATACCGTTTATCACATTGATCATCCGGAGCTGAGCCGGGGGTTGTGCTGGTGCAGCTTGTCTCGGTGCCGGATTTGCCGGGTTAGCCTAGTTCCCCCCTCGGGGGCGATTGTTCCTCCAATTCCTCTTCCGACCCTGTCCGGCTGCGGCGGCCGGGGCTTGTGCCGGTCGTCCTTCTCCTGCCACACAGTCTCTTAACTGGCCTGCTCCAATCAACCTTTCAATATCCGAACGGAGCGCCCTACATCCCTCTGTGGTATGTCCGTGCGACGTGAAAATCACACCACTTGTCCGTATTTGCTGGTGCCGGTACGCCAAAAATAGGTTGCGGATCCGTAAACAGACCTCGGTGGACCGCGAGGATCTCCGTACGGGTTTTTGAGAGAGGGGTGTAGGTCGGACGAGCAACGGCCGCCGGTGCTGGTGCCGCTGCTGCCGGGGCGGGTACTCGTCTGGCTTGATCGGTCAGGGCCGGAACTCGGGCAGCAGTGGTCTGGGTCCCTGTCACTGTGAGAGACCTTTGCTCGAAGAAGCCCACAGTGGTCATCCGGACTTGGTTGGCATCGTGCACCGTACAATGTATCTCCACCACCAACTGGAGGTGATAGTATGATGTAGGCATATTCTTCATGAGCTCAATGTAGAAAGTGTTGTCCCTCAGCCCGTTGACAAAGTCGTGGATGATGGCCTTCTCCTACAAGTGTCGGTCCACCACCTTCATCGACGCGGCTATGTACCGGGTGTAGAATTCCCAAGTAGTCTCTGTTTCCAGCTGCCTCATTGCCAAAACTGTGGCAAGGTTCACAAATGTGTGTTTCATGGCGGAATAGCGCCGGACCAAAGCGATGGCGAAATCCCAGAAATGTCGAAGCGTACCGTTCGGCAGACCCTTGAACCATGCCAAGCAGTTACCTCTTAGATACGAAGGCAACAAGCAGTTACCTCTTGAACCACTGCAACTCCTCCGGAATGTCCCTAGCGTACATGATACTTGCGTAAGTATGGACAAACTCTTCCGGGTCTCCTTCTCCGTTGTAGGTTGGGAGTCCGTCCGGAGCCTTGGTTCCGGATGGCCACTTGAAACTCAATACTTCTGGAACCCAAGGTGACTGAGGTCCGATCCCATTTCGTCCGATGAGGCGATTTAATCGGTCTTCAATGGAATCCGGACAAAAAGGTGTCTGAAATCCGAAACCTCCGGGAAGTCCTCCTTCGGCAGGTGGCATTCCAAACATCATTTGCTGCTGACCTCCAGGTCCTCCGGCAGGTGGCATTCCAAACATCATTTGCTGCTGACCTCCGGGTGCACCCATCCCGTAACCTTGCTGAGTTTGTGCTCCCCAGTAAGGTGGTGCATTTGGATTCAAACCAGCGGTCTGCTGTTGACATCCGCCCGGAAATAGGTTTGGGTTTGGCATTCTTGGTTGCTCCGGAGGTGGCTTATCCGTTTCAACTCGCCGAGCCGCCTTCCAAGCTTGAAACTGCTGGTACTCCGTCATGTTTGTCCTTAGGATATTGCTTTCAAGTCTAGAACCGTGGTGCCTACGCTCCTCCGTTCCGGCCTTCCGCCCTACTCGGTTTTTTGCTGATCGACTCTGAGCATCGTCCTCCGTGCTATACTCCAGATCATTCTCCTCCGGGTCGTAATCCTCCGCGTCATCCGAGTCGGACTCCTCGGGATGACCCAACCCCGGTGTTCCTTCAACGTTGTCAGTGTCCCCTTCTGACTCCTCACGGTCCCCAAACTCGCTTTGCCTCCGCGCCTCTCGCTCGGCCCGCAGTCGTTCCCTGTTCTCACGTTTTATCTCGGCCAGAGTCCGTTCCGGAGCCGCTTTGTTTCCTTTAGTTTTCTCCGTTGCCAAACGCTGCCGTCGATGCTCCTCAGCTGCGGCCCTTGCCTCTGTTGCCGCCTCCTTGGCCCGGAGAATCCGTTCCTTTTCAGCCGCTACCTTTTGGGCCCTAACCGTAGCGGCTTTTCTAGTCTTTGGCCCTCCTCCCGCTTCCTCCTCTGTCGGGAGAGGGTTCTTCCTTGGCCGTCCGCGCGGCATGAACGCAACTGATAACATGAAATATTAAGGTCCCACTGGGCGTGCCAACTGATGCTACCAGCTTCCAGTCCCGGTCCGGATACAAGGTTGGTCTCCGGTCCGGATGAGGTTTTGTCCGTGCTCCGCGCGCTCTCAACTAAAAGACCTGGAAAACAACGCCCCGGAATATCCCGAGGATAGCTACTCCGGCGTGATGATGAAAGAGGGGCCTTTGAATAGGAGAGAGAATAAGGATATATTGAGAGAGTTTAATCTGATAGAACATACCTTTCTCCACAAGTCCAAAGATCTATTTATAGGTGTGAGTGGTCAGCCTCTAGCCCAGAGGCAGTGGTCCTGTCCTTTTGTCCTCACCCGGGGACAGGTCATATTCATGTCCCCTTTGTCCCCGGATAACGCCATTCTAGCTGACGTTATATGGACCGGACTACTCTCTGGGCCGGAGCCTGAATATGGGCCAGAGCCCATATCACCAAAAAACAACCAGATGAGAGGAATCAACAGCAATTAATGTGGAAATCAAGAAATTAACCATCAAAAACAACCAAATGAGAGGAATTATCAGCAATCAATGTGAAAATCAAGCAATTATTCATCAAAAACAATCAAATGAGAGGAATCATCAGCGATCAATGTGGAAATCAAACAATTAATCATCAAAAACAACCAAAGAGAGGAATCCTCGACAATCAATGTGGTTACCATTAGGGTCATTGATCAATTTCTTGGCCTCGTACATAGTAAATGCAAGTGATTTCTCCCAAACAGTTATAGTAACTATTAAAATCACTATCTAACAACACCATTAGCATAAAAAAGCTCTATATATAGAGTTTTTTTCCTTGGAGACCCCGCCCATAATTTTTGCGGATCAACATGCTTTTTGTGAGTGGAGTATTTGTCATTTGTCTCTTCTACTAAAATTCCACCAGAAAATAAGACTTGGGTATATCCTCCACCCAACTCCAATCGACTTGCTATCGATTGTAGCATTTCTGTCTAAGGAACATCCATTTGGAGACCATTAGAGTAAAGACCGAAATGTGCTGCAAAGAAAGGGAAATAGAAGGTGCCCAATCCAACGCCCTAGTCTAACTGTCTAAGTTTAAGCTGCACTTCACTATTCTAGGGTCCTGGCACTAACAATGGCACAGACTTTCACTTCAGAATCTAGTACTTCACCTGGGGTTAGGCTTTTCAACTGAGCAAAAGGGAGAATGAAAAACACTTTCTTCCAGGGAACGATCAATCGACCTGCTCATTGTGATATTCCGGTGACAATGATCGCTTCTGACATTGCACGAAGATATCGACCTAAAATCCTCAACTGTTTTTGGATTAGGTTTATTGGAAATCACTACTACCTGAGTTTGATTCCATTCTAGAGGCACTGAATCCCCATGACACGTAGTTGGGACTTAGGGCTTCCATGATTTCATATTCTGAATGCTTGATAGATATGTGCTCACCAATGATCGGTTGGTTGAACTTTTGATATCGTCTAATAACCAGGTTCTGAGGTTCATGAAATCGTCGGTGTTTGAGCACATGTTTGAATTGGTATTTTTCATTAAGATTTATTGGGAGTAAGTGACAACGACATCAAAACGGAAAAACAAAATGAAAATTGAAAAATTATATCATCCCCAAACTCTTATACAAAAAAAAATTGAAATAAAAGATTTCATTAATCATAATATAGAAAGTTATTATAAATAGCACGACCGATAGACTATCTCGTGTACATGTAAGATGACCACATTAATCTTTAGCACTGCAAATTTCATAAATGAATTCAGCATATTCTTGATTTTCAAAACTAAACCATGTATTTCTCATGTGGAATCATTAGGGTTGATTAACGAAGACATGACTAGAAGTCTAAAACGGACGAGTCAAAACTCCGAGCTGCCTTGAGGGCTCTTCAACACGTTTCCGTCTCCGCTTGTAGAGGAGTGATACAAGGAAAGAAGTCTGAACCCCTCACATGATGAACACCATTACATATTTTCTTCTTTCACCATCCATGAAAAGTAATATCTACATCACCTTGTAAGCCTGTCTCCGCTTCCGCTTTATTCCTATCCTGCTCAGCCTCCTGCCCTGCTTGCTGCCTTCCCTGTGCTCGAATCTCGTCATCCTACAATGGTTCTAAGCATTTTCCGAGAGTTTCAATTTCTTTTTTTTTTAGTTCCCAAAAGTCTGTCACATCTGATAAAACCCCTTCAAAAATCAGTCGGTTTCTAAGTTTCCATATGCCCCCACAAAGATAAGATCATCAACTAAATTGATTCTTACTCTGGTGCTCCACTAAACCAATCTCTGACACCCGTGCCAATGTCATTCCATCCTTGAGTAATAGATTCAAGTGGTGTTAAATTCCAGAATGGTCTTGCATGAACACAAGATAAGAATAAGTGAGATTCATCTTTCGTTTGCATTCCATCTCTTACACAAGGCATTTGCATCTAACTTTCTCTTCCACATGTTCTTTATTGTTGGGAGACCTCTTTGCGGTATTCTCCACACAAATGTGAGCAACTTCTGTGGCATCTTCAAATATTAGAATCTCACACTAGAAGAGAGAAGTTGACCTATCCTGGTGCACAGGCTGAGAAGAAGAATTGCTCATGGCAACCCAGTTACATGTTTTGGCTGTGTATTTACCATCTCTACTGCTTCTGCATGGTTGATCCACTGAATTCCCAGAGTGGGAGATGAGTATATATAAGTTAGAGTGGATTGAGTGAACCTGCGAAAAATCCTGCCATGTAGCATTGTATGGATTTTGTATGGTTCTGATTGATAAAGATCAATCAGTTTCAATAGAACATGAATCCTGAATGTCTAAAACCAACACAATGCCCAATCTAATGGCTTTATGTTGTGCTTCAAGTGGAGATTGGGCAGAAACAAAACTACGATAAGTGGATATAACTATTTCAAGTGAGTTCCTAATCACAATTCCCAAAGCCGTTTCCTTACTTGGATTCCAAGAGGCATCAACATTAATTTTAAGTCCAGAAATAGGTGGTGACCATCTAAGAATTGTTGAGGACATCTTGAATGCAAAGGTAAAAAATCGTTGTGAGAGTTATACATCAAATGGGGAAACTGTTGGCATAGGTCTAGTGGTAAAGACGGCAAAAATGTTATCCCCGATAGAATTAATCAAAATCTCCAATCTGAGGATAACATTGTCAAATAAAAAAGAGTTTCTAGCTTTCTAAATTATCCAGCATATAATACTAAGAGTAATATGAAAAAGAGTTGAGTGCAACCTAGAATGACCTTGGTAAGAGAGATAGTATGATATTATCAGATTGTAGCTAAATTATTGTCAAATATACCAATCATATAGTGGAAATAGGACCACGTTGCTTTAGCAACACATCATTTATTGAAAAAAATGCTGAATTAAATCTGCACTGTCACAACTTAGGCCCTTAGAGGGTAAATGAAAAACCATTATAGTTAAAATCTCAGGAAAAGGAAGATAAATTTTGAAAAGTTTCCACAAAAAAATAATGATCTTCTTTTGCAATATAGGGTTCCATAACCTAGTGTACAGAAGTACCTGCTACTATGTGGAATGATAAGTATGCATATTTGAATGTAAAAGTTACTTTGACTCCAGATTTCGAAATTAACTTGTCATCTGTCCATGCAGTAAAGTGAGTCCTGTAACAGAGAGAAAACATTTGTGGGTATGAGGGCTTACTGAGGCAATAAAAGAGATTTATTATCCGTAAAATTCTTGACTGTACCCGCCAACCACCTACACTAATAGGAATTGTAGTTAGAGCAGGGATACAGTCAAGAATTTTACGGATAATAAGTCTCTTTTATTGCCTCAGTAAGCCCTCATACCCACAAATGTTTTCTCTCTGTTATAGGACTCACTTTACTCCATGGACAGATGAAAAGTTAATTTGGATTTAGCATTTCTGACCCGCCAACCGCCTACACTAACCCGCCAAACTACAAACCCGCCAACCCGACTTGATTGCCAGCCCTAAGTTGGCAGAAGACTTGTAAGAATTGGGTAGATGGGCTAGAAATTGAGACTATAGGGTACTGCCCTGTTGATATTTCCACCACAGTTTCAAGGAGCATGCCTTGATTATTGTGTGAATTGATCTAAACCCAATTCCATTCTGATTAACTTGGAGACAAAGATTTGTCCACTTTTTCCAAACCTTTTTTGCTTTCAACTCTGTCTCACCCCAGAAGAAGAGGTAGATAGAATTTTTCTATCTGCTTGATCACACACAATGGAGGTTTTAAAACACTCCAGATGTGTTGGGGAATTGATTTAGGATTGAATTAAATTGATCCTTCCACCAGTTGAAAGCCACTTATTTTCAGGTTAGAAATTTTCTTTTCTAACCTTTGAATAAGTGGCAAAAAGGGTTTTTTATAGGCCTTACCAACAACAAAATAGGTACCCCTAAGTATTTAAAAGGGAGTGAATCCTTCTTCATACCCAGAATGTCCCTAACCTGGTTGGTTTAAACTACTGAAGCACACTTTCCCAGAAAAAAATTACTTTTTTCAAGGTTCACTTTTCGACGTGTAGTCTGTTCAAATGCAAACAAAATGGCCCTAAATCTAATCAGGTTCAGTTTGAATGATTTTAGAAATATGATTGTATCATCTGCGTAACTGAGATGGGAAATGAGAGTAACACCAGATGGGATGTTAAAATACTGTAATTTATCTATAGAGAAAATAAAAGCTAAACTTCTCGTAAACACCTCAAAAATAGGTTAAAAAGGAAAGAGGAGAGGGGGTCTCCCTGTTTGATACCCCTAGTAGAGTTAAGAAAAACCATTAACTTTCTCATTATTCAAAACTGAGAAATATGCATGACCGGGATTCTTCATAATGAAGCACAAATTTTTCGTGAAAACAAAGTGGAGCAGAATAGAGTTTAAAAAACCCAGTTAACCCTGTCAAATGCCTATGTAAAATCAAGTTTGGGAATTAAATTAGGATTTCCAACTTTTTTATCTGAAAACTTCCTGCAGATATATCACATTTTCACAAATATACATATTTTCTTGAAAGGTTGATTGATGGGGGAGATAAATTTAGGTATTCGAGGTTCAACCTTTACATTAATATCTTTGAAAAAATTTTATTAATGAAATTAGCAATATCATAGGTCTGAAATTATGGGAAAATTAAATAACTTCTTTTTTGGGTATGAGTGTGGTCCAAGTAGCAGAGATGCCTCTAATTATCTTGGATTTGCTCATAAAATCATAGACAATCCTAAGAAGGTCATCTTTAATTGTATCCCATATCTTTGTGTAGAATTTCGAAGAGAATCTATCAGGACCGGGACAAATATTTTTATTGAGATTTAAAACACCGTCTTTGAGCTCATCCATAGTCAATGGTCCGAGTAAACAGTCATTGTCATATGCAGTGACTAATTTAGGAATTTTATTCAAAAATTGGTGATAGTAATCACCTTTTCAAGACAAACATGTTCCGAAATAAGGTCAGAGTATTAGTTAACTGTCTCTGCCTCAATTTCAGATATTTTGGTCCATTTGGGAGTATAGTTTTAAAGCAGCATAGTTTTAAAGCAGCATTTTGTCATTTTTGCAGCTATTACACATGTTTGTGATGAGTTAAACACTCTTTTTCAAAATGTTTGGATTAGCAGCGTTCTACAATTATTAAACCAATGAACATCTTAAAATTCTTTTTTATCCTTCCGTATAGACCGATGGAGACCACACAATTAAGAAAAAATCTTTGTAACTCCCAACTTTCCTGTCTTTCTATAAAACTCTTTATACGTTTTAACTTATACCATTCACCTTTTAAGTTGAAGTGTAAGTTTTATAACTTAAAATATTTTAATTTTTATATGAAATTTATTGAATTTTTACATTAAAACATATTTTAACATATATTTACTTTAAAATGATCAATGTTTTAACACAAAAATGTATCATTCGAGTTTAAATAGATAGTCGTAGTTCCACAACATTTAGGAAAGTTGGACTTTCAAGAGAATTTGTACACAATTAAAGCACGTGATAAATAAAAGTTCCCTATGGTCCTGTTTGAATAATTATTGGAATTATAAATTATTTTTTAAAATTTGAGCATAGATAATTTTTCAATCTAAGCTTGAAGTGTAACCCCAATATGTTTAATGTAAAAATAATTTATTCAATAATGTTTTTAAATACAAAGATGCGTGGGTAGAAAACATACGTCTAATGTATTAAAGTATTGAATCCAAAATATATAAATTATTATATATGTTCATAAATCATACCTCAAATAAATATAATAAATAAAATACAAGTATTAGAAATAATTTTTCATACATCAAAGTATAAGAGATCACGAGTTGGTCTTTGGAGTGACCGTCTATATTATAATTATAATATAGACCCAGGACTACATTAGAATATGAAAGGAATGAGGTCCTTATTTACAAAATTTGAAAAAGTACTGTTCACACAAAGAATATGTACTTAAGTCAGCTAATATTTCACATTAAAAACCACACTTTTTAAAGTAAAACATCTATATTTCATAAACAAAAGCATTTTAGACTAAAATTACAAGTTTTCAAAGAAAAATTATGAGAATTCATGAATGTACATGCACAAAATTAAAAGGTTAAGTTTTTAAAGGTAAAACATGAGATTTCACAAAAAGTAAAAAAAGAGGCAGATTAAAAGGTCAAGTTTTCACATTAAATACAGTAAATTTCATAAAATTGAAGATGTGAATAGTCAATTTAAAACTGACAGAATTCACATTAAAAGATACAGTTTTCAGACTAAACAATCAAATTTTCATTAATATTAAAATGTACAGTTTGCACATTAAAATCAGTATATTTCAGGCAAACTAAAATCAATATATTTCAGACTCAATAACCAAGTTTCACAATCACCACAATTTTCAGACTAAATAATCAAGTTTCACACTCACCACAGTTTTCAGCCTAAACAATCAAGTTTCCACAATCACCATATTTTTAAGACTAAATAATCAAGTTTTCATAAATATTAAAATGTACATTTTGCACACTAAAATTAATATATTTCAGGCAAACTAAAATCAATATATTTCAAACTAAATAACAAAGTTTTTAGACTAAACAATCAAGTTTCACCATAGTTTTCAGGCTAAATAATCAAGTTTCACACTCACCACAGTTTCCGACTAAACAATCAAGTTTCCACAATTACAACAGTTTTCAGAATAAATAATCAAGTTTCCAGATAAAAATATATGATCATCTTAAGATACATTTATATTTACAGTTTGTTGTACAAAAACTGCATATCCCTTTTTCTTGCTATTTTCTTAACCTATTTGATCAGTTTTTCATCCAAAAACATAAGTGCAATGTTCAGGCTTGTATATAAATAAAAAATCAATCAAATAGGAGCTACATTTAGGCCTTGTCCAGTTCAACTTATTTGGTGCTGTGTTGTGCTGATGAGTGCTGTGCTGTGCTGATGAGTGCTGAGCTGTGTTGATCAGTGTTGTGCTGTGCTGATCTTGTGCTGGATAGTATTGAAAATGTTGAATAGTGTTCATTTGAGTTGAAGAAAAAACACAATGTTTATTACTTAAGAACTAAAAAGTTCACTTAATTAATATTATTTTTACAAAACATAAAAATAGTGTCCATTTAAAGTTTAAATGTGTTGAGCTGAATAGGTGTTGTACTAACCAGTGATGTGCTGTGCTGATGAGTGTTGTGTTGTGCTGATCAGTGTTGTGTTGTGCTGAAATGTGCTGCAATAAGTTGAACTGGACAGGGACTTAGTGAGATGTGAACATTTAAAGCTCAGTTGAAGCAAAAATGAAATAGGCTTAGAATTGGATATTCAAGATACCGTAATTGGTGACTCGAGCTCACGTGAGGAAGAGCTTGCAAGAGGTGGACATGGTGGCTGCCGGCGGCGGAAAATCGGAGCTAGCCTGTGGAATCGACGGCTGAGATGAACTGGCTCTGGATAAGAGTTCGGAGCTCCAGTGTGAATGCGGATTCAAGATCGAGGAGCTGTGCTCGGAGCGTCGATCGGAAATTATGAGCTCTGGAGAATTGGGGAAAGATGCCGTTGCAGAAATATAAGAAAATCACTATTTATATGTATATGTTTCGGAATTTGCAGAAAAAAGACCTGCACAAAGGTAATTTGCAAAATGGGGGCCGCGTCCAATGTTATTTGCAAAATGAGACCGTCTATATTTATAGACGGTCTATTTCAAGACTAATATAGAGATCACACCAAAACAAAAAAAATGTTAGTAATAAATTATAAATTATATTGATGTCTATTTATATCATTTAGTATAACAAAACAACTATCAATTACTTATTATTTATCACAAACGCTTATTGACAAACCGCTAGTCAAAACAGTTGGTCAAATCAATTAACAGATAAATCTAATATAATTCGCTAAAAACTAACAACTGACACCTATTCCCAAACATGACCATTATCTATCCAAATTCCACCTGAATTTTGTATCCAAACTTCAGGTGAGCAGTACCATGAAGTGATTCGAAAGTTAGAAATGTCCAGGAGATCCACAGATATGATGATAACTTTCCTGAACTAGGTAAAATGAGTAAGGCATCGGAAGTTTTTATGATGGAAAATGGAGGAGTTCCATGAATAGGTGTCTCGCATTCTCCAAACGCGAAATAGACTATGTCTCGCATTCTCTGAATGCGAAATAGAAAAACTTATTTTTTATTTAATTTTAAATCTAAATTCCACGGTGGATATTAAATGGGGCTTATTTCGCATTCTCCAAATGCGAAATAGAAAAAATATTTTTTCTTTAATTTTAAATGTAAAATTTACGGGGCAAATTCGGGGCATATTTCACATTTCGATGTTTTGCATTTTTCAAATGCGAAATAGCCTTGTTTCGCAATTTCCAAATGCGAAATAGAAAGTATTTTTTTTCTTTATTTATAAATCTAAAATTAACGGTGTAGTTAATGTGGCTAATTTCAAAATAGGAATGTTTCGCATTTTTGAAATGCGAAATAACTCTATTAAGTTCCATTTTTTTTCTAGAATTTCATATCGTATTTCCTATTTATTTTATATTTTTCGATTTTGTGAATGTTGAAAATTCGAATACCATTTGAAATGATTAAATAAAAATTTTACTTTGTGCTTAACATTAACTGATATTCTTAATTGTTTTTCATACATTTTGTTTTTAAGTTAGGGAATGTTTTGTATATCAATTCATGCTATATAATTGAACATTTTTTCAATTTAGTTCAATTTAGTTCCGAAGAATATATATGTAACATTATTATTATTATTATCTATATATATACAAAACTTTATATGTATATATATGACTTTAGTTTAATTTAGATTTTTTAGTTCAATTGAATACATTTATACTTTTCAGTTCAATTAAATACATTTATATGTTATACATTCATACATTTAAATACATTTATAATTTAGTTGTTTAATTTAGTTTTTGTCTCCTCATGTTTCGCATTCTCTAAATGCGAAATAGATTTGCCACATATATGCCACTTCATTGCCACCTCATTACCAACTACTAAAAATATTATTAACGAAAATTATCTATTTCTCATTTTGTAAATGCGAAATAGCCATGTTTCGCATTTAGAGAATGCGAAACACCTATTATAGGAACACCTCCACGCATCACCCTATTATCTTCCACAAATTTATTTTTCATAATAAAACAGTAAAAAATTCCAGATATGATGCCCTCAAGTTCAGAGGGTGTTTCAGACATAGAAATATTAGAGGATCTGTACATTTGAGCACTATATTGATGCTCAAATTGTGGTGAGCTTGACAGATTAGTTTCGTGATTTTCCCACTTGAGCATTGGGTGAAGTAATTGATCTGATGAATCTTTTGTGCAGGATAAATTTGTTACATGCTCATGCTCAGGCTCTGAAAATCAATCGTTCTAGAGTTGTGTTTGTGATTGAGTTATAAGATTCTTGGTTGTTCTCTCAAACAATATCCAGTGGCTTCTACACAGTAAGAAAACCAACACAGATCAAAATGATAGCAGTGACCGAGATATTTTTCAAGACTATAAGCATTCTTGATTGCAATATTTGTCGGATTTCATTTAAACAAAGTGAATCTTAAGAATGTGTACTGGTCAGGTCAAGCCCTTGTTAAACATGCAGGACTTTGAGTGACCTAGGTCTGTACAAGATCCTCATTTCACCATACCGACTAAGGGTATTCACCCTTTAAATCTTACAAGATATTACACATATATCCTCACTGAAACTAGTCTGCTATAGCAAAAGTTCGTTTTTCAGAGTTCCAATGCAAGACAGACTGTGATCCTGATCCACGCAAGGGTTGTGAAAGCGAAGATGAGTTTGATAGTGAATTTGAAATGTCGCCAAAACTTGACCCACAAGCTGACACCATGCCGTCTGCTAAAAGGCCATCATAGGACAGCTCAGGCAGAGGCATTGAGCCATCCAAATAGAGCATCACTTTCTGCATACTAGGCCTGGCTTTTGGCTCTGAATTGCAGCACAATAAGCCAATCTTCAACACCAATTCTGCTTCATAACTATTAAATTCACCTTTCAACTTCTGATCAACCGCCTCCAAGACTCTTCCTTCACTCCAGCATGAAACCACCCACTCGGCTAAGAGCACATCCCCCTCTTCCAATGCATGAAGGTCTATCGGCCTTCTACCTGAGACAACCTCGAGAACAAGGGTTCCAAATGCATACACATCTGTTCTTGTTGTGGCTCTCCCGGTTCTATATTGTTCGGGTGCAAGGTAGCCTAAGGTTCCAACAACATGAGTCGTTTGAGGGTCGGTTTCATGATCATAGAGCTTCGCAAGCCCGAAATCTCCTAATTTTCCATTCCATTCGCCATCGATCAACACATTACTAGGCTTGACATCCCTGTGAATAACAACCTGCTCCCATCCTTCATGAAGGTAGGACAGCCCGGAAGCCACACCCTTAATGATTCTAAACCTCTGAGCCCAACTCAAGATAGGCTTTTGAGAACTGTACAGATACCTATCAAGGCTCCCATTAGGCATACACTCATAAACCAACAGAAACTCACTCTTTCGCCTGCAGTAGCCAAATAGAGGGACTAAATTCCGATGGCTCATCCTCCCAATGCTGATAATCTCTGCAACAAATTCCCTGATCCCTTGTCTTGACTCGTGCGAGATCTTTTTCACAGCAATATCCATCTTCGTGTCTGGCAAGACGCCTCTATAAACCTTCCCAAACCCTCCTGCCCCAATTAACTCAGTTTCTCTGAATCCTTTTGTTGCAGTGTACAAATTTTTGTACTTAAACCTGTGAGGCCGGTAGTCAATTTCCCAATCTTCAAGAACTTCTGCAAACTTCCTCCTCCTCAGAACATAAAAGGTTAAACCAAAGCTGACTATCAAAATGGTTACAGAGCATATCAGGGGAAGCCCAATGGTTAAAAATGGAGACACTTTCTTCGATCCAAGCTTCGGGAGCCTGGGAAGCCGTGAGAGGTCAAGTTTTTGAGCCAACTCTCCCTGTGAACCAAAGCTCCATCCCACTATATAATGAACGCTATTAACTAAACCAGCTGATGTTGAAAATCCAACATACATGGTCTCTTGTAGAACTTGTGACAAATCATAGGTCAAATTAAGGAGAGGAATACTTGGTTTAGCTTTCTCAGCACCATTTTCCATCAATGGAGCTAATGTCACTGCAATCATCTTCTTCCTTCCATCATAGTCCACCCAAACTTGCATCGCTTCGCCACTTGAAAGCGTCAGATTCTGTAGCACACCTGCTCTCCTATAGTACCCTGCCGGCTCTTGCATGACTGAACTGATACTTTCGACGTCGACAGCAACATGGTTGTTATCGAGGTCGTTGGATACAGGGTTCTTCAAGGTATCAAACTCCACCGCGAAAACATGGTTCGCAGTGCTTCCATTAGTGGTCGCGTTAAACAGGCCGAGGAAGCCCAGGGCACTGCCTGAGAGAGGAAGGGCCTTTGTCGGTGCAATCACGAACGCGAATCCATCGGCGCTGGCAGTCGATAACTGAGACCGTATGGCAAACACGAAGGAGGTGGAGAAGGAGAAGGCTTCACCAATTGTGGAGTTCTTGAAAGCGATGGGATGAGGATGAAAAGCATGGCCAGATGCCACGATGCTTCCATTGCTGAGCTCCAGTAAGCCGTTTTGTGAAAGCTCTGCAATACCATCAAGGCTCAGATTTGCTGATTGGAATCCATTGTTGTAGATGAATCCCACGCCTTGAGCATAGCTGAAGCGTGCCAAAACAACCAAAAGAAACACATTTTTCAACATTTTTGTGAAGAAATTCATGGCTGCTATGCAAAGTTGATTTTTCAGAAATTATACATGTTGAAATGGCAGAAGATTAATTCTTGTGAGGAAACATATATTAATAACTCCCTGTCCCAGACTTCATGTTCGAAAATGATGTATTAACTCCTTAGAGCTTCTCGAACAGGTGCTCAATCTTTACGTTGATGATACTTTTATGCCTCCAATAGAATGCTAAAATTGCGTTCAGAATTTAGAGAGTGAATAGTACACTCTATATATGGCGCTTCCTATTCATACGCCAAACTTATTTTTTATTTTAACTTCCCTTTTGCCTGCCCCTTTTATCCGCATGTTCTCTTCATTATTCCTTTTTTATTTTTTCTGTTTTAATTTGATGTTCTAAATTTGCTTTCCTTTTGTAATATAATATTTTTGTAGCCTATTTTGGAGTTTCCTTTTTTTTAAAATATACATTTATTATATTGTTTTGTTACAGTTCGTGATATGAGCACAATCTTTAAAACTAAATAACAGAGTAGCAAACTGAGAAATTAATGTCTCAAAATAAGTTGAAAATTCACAATGCATTTTAACAAACATTAAATTTTCATGAAGAATATAAAGAAATGTAATTATGTTATATGTTTGTTTCCTAATTTTTGGATGCAGATAAACATTAACATTTTATTTATTAATAATAATTATGTATTATTTTTTAATTTTAATTAAATAAATTATCGATGCAAGATTAAGAATTAAATTGATATTACTTTGCAATGTAACAAAGAAATAAAAAGAGAAAAATTAAGCTTTCATAAAAATGTAAAGGAACATACTTTTAGAGGAAGATATAGAGTAAACTATTGGAATAAAAATACTGTATCAACGGTAAAATCTATTGTATCAGCTGAAAGATTGTGCTAAATTGTTGGAGATGACCTTACAATCAGGTCGTTTCTGCGACTGTGAATTTCTGACCAAGACTTTGAAACAATCCGACTCACAATTATACAGTACAGTAGGTAATTTAGTGGTGTCCGGTGACTTCAATTCATTTGTGGGTCTTTCTCGTTGACTAAACACCCTGGCTGGAACGGAACTGGTCTAAAATTTTCTTTTAATTTTTTTTTTGACAAGAATTTATTTTCTTTTCTATTGTGAAAATAAGAACTGGTCCAAAATCGCCCGCATTCGTTGTTATCACGAAAACTTGAATGGAGGAATTTCTAGAAGAATTGAATATTGCTGCCTTTTCAATTATTTCAACTATAAAGTTCAAGTTGGTTATTTTGTACTGGGAAGCATGTTCAACAAAGTTAATTACGGTCAAGAATTTTTTATGGATCGGTTTATATTGATATAAAAGAATGACTTATTTTCAGTAAATGAAAATCGCGTAATGAAGATTATAAGTCATCTATGCTCGTCCGATTTAAGATTGTAATAGAATTTTTTTTATGTGGGGATTTTTATATGTAGAGATGTAGGGCTAATCAAGCGGTGACACTTGACAAGTGGATCCACAAGTTTAATGGAATCGCTTGTGAACTACTTTCTTTGTATAATTTATTTTTCAGTCCTTCATTTTCCTATTTTTTCCTATTTGTTCATTTCTTTTTTTTCTCTCGTTTTTCCTCTTTCATGAAACTCTTTCCCTGTCGATTACCCTTTTCCTTTGAAACCAAACCAGAAACAAAATTCACACCATATGGTGCCAGAGATTCCACAATTCGTCGCCAAGCTGAGATGAACACGGTAAAGGGTTTCACCCGAGGTGGCGATGAATCTGGGATTGGCAAGGTAAAGGGTTTCGCCCGAGGTACGACCAATCTTGGATTAGAACAGTGAAAGCACGATTACGATGAGGATGAGAATGGTAAGAATATGGAATTTAATTTGGAACTTCCATTAATCCTCGGTGAGGAGCACTCCCTCCAGCTGCTGCGAACTCCACAAATTGCCGCCGATCATGGAACGAAACTCACCAGCCGCTGCACCCATATAATAAGGATTATTCTTTTGTTTCTCTAGGATTCAGATGAATTTGAACTTTAATTTGGTTGAAATTGTGCTATTCCTAGTGTCTCCATGTGACTTTGATGGAATGAGGTCTAAATTATTTCTCTTGTGTGTTTTACTTGACATAGTTTCTGATAATTGTAAGATCAGTGAGTACTTTGATCAAAAAGATGTGCAAATGGCATCCATGACTTGATAATATATGTGCATATACTGACAGTAAAGTTAAGAAAATCTACAAACATGATGCAGGTAAGTCCACTATAAACAAAATCCAGTCGAATCTTTAGCTGCAATACAAGTCTAGTGCACTAGAATCACTTAGTGACTGCAAATGAGGAAATCTGTGATGATCTCCTACATATAATCAGTTACAATGTTTCTTATATTTAGGAACTTAGTCTTAGGAGCAGAAGAACTTCACTATGAATTTAAACAACACGTGCAACAGCAAAAAAAAGAATGGCTAGGGGTTTTCTGGAAATTACAGAGAGATAGCACAACAAGTACAGTTACTCATGACACTGGCGATACAGATTACTCTTCATTAGAGATTTCGCAGCATAACTCTTCAACAAAATAAAATCACAGTGTGGCATTGATTGCTCGACAAATTAGTTGTCGATGGGGAGAACAACTGTAAATTGGAGACGGAGGCTCGGATTATTCTTGCCGAATTTATTTTGGCCCGATGAAAAGAACAGTCTGCAGAAGAAATAGAAGGAAAACATATATAGAAGAGGGAAAATGAGGAAAAAAAATAAAGGAATGGGGTATTATGAAAATAATGGAGAAAAAGTAAGGACCACAAAAAGAAACAAACGAGGGAATGTGGCTCGGTTAAACCTCCGTTAGCGTAACTTTCAACTTGCCAAGTGTCACCACTTGGTTAGACCTGTAGACTCACATATAGAAACTCCCCACATAAAAAATTCTGAGATTGCAAGATTAAATGTTGCTTATGGAATTAATAATGGAAGAACTAGTAAGGCAGTGTTTAAGAATTGGTAAGACATCTAGTATATTCCTTTTCTATGATTGTAATTAGCTATTGTAATATTTAGCTTATAGAAAGTATAAATTAGGGTTGTGCGTGATTGAAGATACAACACGAGTTACAATTAAACCTCGATAAATGAATAATTTTTCTCGGTCCCGACTTGGGCTAAGGGGCTAAATGAATAATCTCGCTAAATGCATTAATGAATAATTTAAAATCCTTAAAGACCCTATGTAAATATAAATGAATAATCACCACATTTCCTAAAATATATATGTATTAAAAAAATTTCAATCAATAATGTTCATAAAATAAATCATTCCCTTCATTACAAAAAAGACGTCCATAATTTTTTGCTCTTTTTTCCTGCCAAAATTCATCTCATCCTTGATTTTTCCTAGAACAAACAAAATTTCGGGAGTATTCTGTTTGTGTTGTAGACTCTAGATATTCCATACAATGCATACTATGTATCTTATGAGTAGTTTTAAATACAATGCACATGTGTACATTTTTGGACTTAGTACACATACATACAATTCATATAATACTACTGTCTAAATGAATATATTATTCATTTATCGATAAATGAATAATCTCGCTAAATGAATATTTTTATGATGGTCCCAAGAGTATTCATTTATCGAGATTTAACTGTATAAAAGAAGAACAAGAGTTGCGATAATACTCACGGATTTATGAGCAAACAATCCTAAGTCAATGATACTTTCGGGTGGAGCATTCGCAGTTCAGCAATCAACAACAACGGCGTCTTGTTCATCAAGAAGTCTAGAAACCACAATTTGAAAAGTCTCAGGAGAGAATGTTATCAGAAAGTTAGGTGAGGAGCTCGACCTTGTCAATTGAGGAGCTTGACGTTGACCAACAAGTGACGGTGCTCACAAGTTCATTTGAGGTAATCATTGGTGGATAGGAGTGATGAACTTTTGTATGCTTCATTGATTATCATAGTGGATGGTTTCTAGACAGGGCAATGCCTCGTAGATATAGGTGTAATATCACCGAATTGCGTAAACAATTATGAGTATTGCTGTCTTTAATTTCCATCATGTACATACTGCCACCATGTTTAAACATGCTCATCATAATTAAATGGAACATAGAATTTAGACATAAAATAATAGTAGATCTATAGATAGTTATTTCATTTGGTATCAGAGATTGATCACTACAATCCCTCTTAAAATGGTAGTGAGATCGGAGCTATCATTATGTCTACACATGAGAAACAAGGTGCATCAACGGGGAGACCACCATTACTGGATGAAAAAAATTATGCTTACTGGAAAGCCAAGATGAAAGTGCTCATACACTCACTGGATGATGATGCATTGAACTGGATAGAGAATACCTGGACTCCACCACTAGTTGATGCTAAAACTGGATCAAGTGATAGATCTGTTAATTGGCGGGATGGAGCATGATTGAGAAACCTAACAAAAAAATCAACAACAAGGTATTGTATGCTATCTATTCTGCAGTAGACCACAGTCAATTTCGGTTGATCTCCACGTGTACCTCAACAAAAGCAGCATGGGGCAAGATTCTTACTCACTATGAAGGAGATGCCAAGATGAAGAGATTGAAGTTTCAAACCCTAACCATCACATGTGAGACCATTGGGATGGATGAGCATGAAACAATTGGGGACTTTAACATTTGAATCAGAGATATTACTCATACGGTGTTTCAATTGGGACAACCTTTTACTGAATTTCAATTGAATTTCCATAGAAGATGCATCTGACACGTCAACAATGTATCGTGTTGAAGTCATGGGATCACTGGGAGCATTTGAGATGAGGCAACAACCGATAAAAAAACAAATGAACTTAGCCTTTCAAAGCTGGAATGAAGAGAGAATAGCCTGGTGTTAAAGCAATTGAACAAACCTGAAGTTGAAGATGTTGACCAGTTAAGTGAGGAAGAGGATGCAAACATCTCCAGAAATTTCACTAGGATGATGAAGAGGACTGGCACAAACGGGAACGACACTCGAGGACAAAAATCTAAGTCCACCAGAATAATAGCCTTAAGCCAAAATGACACTAAAGCACCCACAAAACATTTCGAGCATGCATGAAATGTACTGTATAAAGAATGTGAAGGCTATGGTCACAAACAGTCAGAATGCCCCAGTGCTTCTCCTAAATCCAAAGGAAAAGCATATGCAGCTACTTGGAGTGACGATGAAGAGGAGGAGGAGCGTGTCAACAATTATGTGTCATTTGGAACAATGTTGATTGAAGTATCTGAATATACATGTTTAAACACTGAAATTGATGAAACAGACTTAGCATGTTTAAACATGCAACCTAAATTGGAGACTGAGGCAGAAGAGGTACCAGTTGTGAAAGATATAACAGGGGTTGATGATGGAGATGACATCTATGAATTGTACAATAAGTTGTACAAAATGTGGATCAGGGCAATGAATTCAATCAAGAAGTTAGCGTCTGGGAAGATGATTATGGAAGAGGAAAGGAATAGTTTCAAGATTATGAATGACAGATTGGAATCAAACGTGAAGAAAATACAAGGTGATTTGTTGAGTATGACCAAATGGATTGAACATGCAGAAGAAACAATCAAGAGACTCAACAAAGGAACTGATGTCTTAGATGATCTGTAAGAAACGGGAAGAGCATCAGGTGACAGACATGTTCTGGGATACACAAACTAGAAGATACCCAAATATGGACTTGGCTTTGTGGATGCTTCAACTATGGAGGAGTTGGAAAATGGTGGCTCTTCCTAAGATAGAAAATGGAATTGGATGTAGGGATATCACACCATTTGTGAAAGCATTCTCTTGCCAGATCTGGTGGAAACTACAAAGGAATGAAACTGTATGGTCCAATTTCATTTGGTCACTGCCAAACTCATACAAAAACTCCCACACATGGCAGAGAATTTGTGCAGTGACAGAACACTCAAATGCAAATTTTATGGTGAGCCACGGGAGAGGGAGCTGCTCATTCTTGGATGCAAATTGGATAGGGACAGGAGCACTGTGTTACATATGGCCGGAGAATAGGGATATCCCATTCCCAGATATTACCTTGGCTGAATTCTTGTAGGAAATAAGACAACTTCTACCCCAAATTACCTCTTTTTTATCTGCTGATATCTTTCATTCTTTGCAGGAAGCTCATATTCAACACACTCATGCTGACAGGCTCATTTGTAAACCATCCAGAAATGGGGAATTTACAGTAAAGTCAGCACACCATAGCTTCAGAAGGAGAGATGAAGAAGTCACCATTCTAAAACAGGTATGGAAAAAACCAACTCCTCCAAAAATATCAACTTTGATATGGAGAATTAGAAACAAATTGCTTCATTTTGATGATATTTTAAGAAAATTTGGTTTCAATATTCCATCAAAGTGCCCTTTATGCTGTAACTCAGATAATATAGAACATTTTTTCAATGCCTGTGGCCCTAATATTGAAATGTGGGGCTTTTTCTATAGACTTCTAGCTATCAGAGTCCATGATTATAGAACATTTAATCAGAGACTACAATTTTACTTATCATATAAGGGCTTAACAAAAGTGCATACTACTGTCATTAGGACTACCATAATGGTGGTGGTCTGGACATTATGGACAAGGAGAAATAAGCTCTTATATGACGATATAAAAAGTAGCACTCGGATAATTTTCCATCAAATCATTGGACATGTTACAAAAATCTTTTCAGCATCTCCATTAACTAGTAATCCTGACAGGAACCATTTTATTATTGAGACTGGGCTGGCTCCATTCATCATCAGAAAGAGACCTAGACCAGTGAAGATAATCAAATGGAAACTCCTTGATATTGGATTTAAAATTAATGTTGATGCTTGCTATAAAAGTGATGGTACTACTGGCATAAGTATTGTTGCTAGAAATATTAATAGGGAGGCTGTGCTAATTACTATGTTTTACACTATTTGCTCCTCTCCCACTCATGCTGAGATTACTGCCATTAAAATGAGATGTCAAAAAGGAATAGACATGAACCTAAATACTTTTAAGTTGAGTCTGATTGCATGGTTGCAGTAAAGGGGATCCTCAATGCAAACTCCATTGATTGGAGGTATTTTTCTGAGTGTCATGAACTGAAAAAAAATGAGTGATTTATACCCACTGTCACACATTATGAGAGAAGGAAATATTGCTGCAGATTTTGTAGCTAATATGTGTGCAGAGCTTAAACATACTCAAGACATGACTCTTAATACAGTCCCTAACAAGTTTAGAGCCATATTACAGTTTGACAAAATAGGCACTCCAAACTTAAGATTTCATTTGCATTAAAATATCAAGCAAATTGGTACCACTCCTCTTTCTACTTCTTTGCAGGTTGACGGAAGGAGAACAATGACAACTCAAGCTACTAGGCAAGAGGAGACTATGACATAAAGGGCATGGAATCTGGAAACTCCATCGACAAATTGATGCAAAAAGGATATTTGTACTGAAGCCTTACATGGAAGCTGGCTTCAGCACTCAAGCAGCAGCATGTGCTGAAGAAAAATATTTTTATATATACAGGCTCTTTAAGGATAACTTCTTCATTCAAAATCATCGGGTGGCTAAGTTGTGCTTCGGTCATTGTTGACTCGATCACTAAATTTCTCCCCGACAGAGCTTTTGAATCCAAGAAGCACAAGATCTGTAAGAATAGCCTGATAAGAATAGATAGATATATTCTTCATTCTTTTGGAAGTTTATTTGCTCAACAGCCAAGGCTGTTTTTTGGCCTATGCAAGGCAATGTAAAATACCTATGGCTTTTGCCTATTTATTCAGGGTTTGGGGTGCCAATAAATTCCCCTACCAATGGTGGTTTAATTTTTTTTTCTTAAAAAAGATACTTCAGCCCACATAAGCCAAAAGTTAAAAACTATGCAAGGATTCAGAAGGCAGACTCAGCAGATAATCAAGAAGAAGAGACCAGTCATTAAGTGCAATTACTATATGTTACGAGGGCACTCAGAGAACCCGTGTTTCAAACTATTCAGGGATATCATGCATGGGAAAGATTTCAAGTCACGTTGTAACATTAGTCAGCCACTTCAAGTAAATCTGAAAAGGTATGGGTTCCCAAAGCTAAAATCTGTTATGCTTTCATACAGTGCCTATGCTAGAGATACGTGGTATTTTGATAGTGGGTGTTCTAGACTTGCTAAGTAATGTGATACCTTGGACTTGAATAGTAAAGTTTGGCGACGGAAATAAATGCAGTGTGACTGGTAAGGGTGAATTACATATATAAGGATTTCATGTATTTCTTGATGTCTTGCTTTTTGATGGACTGAAGGAAATTTTGTTGAGCATCAGTCATCTCTGTGATAGCAAGCTAACAGTTCTGTTTGATGATTAAGACATGAATTTTTAAGAAGGGTGCGAAAGACATTCTAGTTGGAACTAGATCAAGATATAAGCTGTCTCAAGGTGAATATAGATGAGAGTCTATTATGACATAGGAAGTTGGGTCATGCCAATCTGAAGACATTGTCAAAAGTATCAAAGTAAGGCAGTTAGAGGTCTTCCAACAATTAGTTACAAACATATGGTTTGCTCACCATGTCAAGAAGGAAAGCAGAAGAGAACATCTCACTCAGTATTACCAAGAAATCACTACATCAAGAAATATTGAGCTTATACATATGGATTTAGTGGGTCCACTCACTCCTATTGTGTCTGGAAAGAAATACATCTTTATATATACAGATGATTTCTCTAGGTACACTTAGGTTGGTTTTATGCCTGAAAAATCAGAGGCAGTGGATGTCTTCACCAAGTTGGTAACACAGGTCAATCCTATAAAGGCAAGTGAGAATTCGAGGAGTTATAAGAGTCCACAGTGATCATGGATGGGAGTTTGAAAATTGAAGACTGGCAGGCTTTTGTAATGAATTGGGAATCAAACAAGAGTTCTCATCCCCCGTCAATCCTCAACAGAATGGAATAGTGGAACGGAAAAATAGGACATGCAAGATATGGCACGAGCTATATATGATGGTAGATAAAAATGTGTCCAACGGATGGTGAATTGAAGCAGTAACCACAACATGTCATATAATCAACCGTGTTTTCTTACAAGCATTCACTAACAAAACATCTTATGTGATATGGAAGGGAATGAACCGAATGCGGCTTATTTCATGTTTTTGGAAGTCCTTGACTCCTTGTTACATCCTCCAAATTGAGAGTTGCCGGGAAAGTTTGATAAGCATACTGACACTGGAATGTTCCTTGGATATTCTGCAAATAGTTGAGCTTTCAGGGTATTCTATCATCGAACAAGAGTAATACTGATGGAATCTAGCAATGTTGTAGTCAGAGACTCTAAGAACATTGGAAAGTTAGACATCACAGACGATGAGGGTGATTCACAACCGAAAAATGAAATTCTCAGTACTGATTTACCCGTTTCTCATGGAACAACATCTTCGATAGATCATGTGATAACATCCCCCCAGACTGATCATGTTATAACATTATCCCAAGACAATACTTGGACTGAAGCTGTTACTGATCAACCATATAACCTTCGACCAAAGCCTAGATTGGACTATGCTAAGATGAATTCTAGATTAATTCTTCAATGTTTTCTATCTATGGTTGAACCTATGAATTACAAAGAGGCATTAGAAGACGAATATTGGATCTCATCTATCCAAGAAGAGTTTCAATCATTTTCTTCGAACGATGTTTCATACTTGGTGCCTAGACCAACACGAGTGAATGTTATTGGCACAAAGTAGATATTCAAAAATAAATATGATGGTGATGGAAACATTACAATGAATAGAGCTAGATTGGTGGCACAAGGGTACGCACAGGTTGAAGGTGTTAACAAATATAGGTTATAATGTAATAATTTTATGGTTAGTTATAGCTAGAGAATATTTTTATGTTATATATTTTTTAGTTCAGTTCAGTTCAGTACATTATAGTCTCGTTAACTATTAAATAAGCAACATATGGTATAATTGCATCATAATTGATTATGTGGTAAAATCCATGTGCCTAATAATAGTCTAAACATGCCAATTTTTCCCATTAAAATTATTGCATAAATAATAATATTGATGTATGTCTGGAACTCACGTATGAACTCAAACTGAGCTCACTGACTGATCTGCAAAACAGACCCCGGGGTTGCCGAGGGTAGATACTCTGATGCTTATGTCAATAGACAGCCTTGAGAAGCAATAAGCATAAAAGCATAGTGTGTGTAAGATAGATAGAGATGTTTACTAAGTCTTTGTATTTATAACCCGTCAATTCGTAGATTGAAAGGGTTTATAATTCAAGTAAGAATACAACTCTTATGGTAACAATAATTGTATCCCATAATTAGAGGAAGTGTATTCCTTGTAGGCAATTCAGAATCTACGCAATTCATATCTAGATTAGGTCGATGGACCCGTAAACCCATCTCTCGCGTATCCCGAGCCTGAAGCCTCTCCACCCTCGAACCGAGTCTGAACGAAACCCTCGAGTGCGGATCATGGACTTATTAGTAGCCCTAAGGTAGATGTTCAGTATTCGAGGTTACCTCTCGAGGGAATTTCTCGAGGATTTTTACTCGGGGTAAAATCGAGGAACTCGAGGGATACATCTCGATGCAGTAACTCGGGGCATCCTCTCAGATTGACCGATCGGATTGACTCTTCTGAATATCTATTTTTAAGTTATTTCGCATTCCATCTGAACATGTGGACGGCTGAGGTTAATTCCTTTCCAACGTGTCACCTATTTATTCGGTGATGAGGGCGTTTTGTTCCCCACCTCTCCAATTACTTGCATCGATACACGGATCAAGGTAATTACCCGCTTAAATGTTGTTTAATTTTGGGTTATATCCCTCAAATAATTTGCTTGTCTTTCTAAATTTCATCAATTTTTGCAGACGACGCTCTCTCAACTGCTTATTTCAGAAGCCCCAAATCCATCTTCTGCTCTAATCAGTAATTATTTGGATTTCTTCTCTGATTACTCTCTCTGTTTTTTGTTCTATTCTTACCATAGTTTCCCCCCATCCTCTCTGCTATCATGTCGAGCTCTAGCTCCAAACACAAAGCGAAATCCAGCCCCCCAGGCCCCTACATGATAATGGAGTGGACGGGGATGTTGTGACCGAGGATATTAGCTTCGATGACCGTCGCCGGGATGAAATCGCCCATGGGAAACGCCCATTTGAGATTTCGGTGCACAAGGGGAGAAGAAAGTGTATGGACCTGCTATTAGCCTTACTACATCCCAATATAGAGAAAGATGCAACCTTCTTGTCGGGTCCTCCTAATACGGTAGTTCAGCCGCAGAGAATAGAGGGCTAAGCAAGGTTTCAGCGAAAGATCAAAAGGCTCGAGACAAGGCCCGAGATTATGTCGAGTGATGTTGGTATTCTTTTCCGTCAGATATTGACCTTATGTATGCTAATGATGCCGTGGCGACTAATGATTTGGTTAGCCCGAGTAGGGGGTGATTTACGGGAGGTTTATTGAGCATGGTCTCGCCTTCACTTTCCTACCTTTATTCTCGGGGTTTTTAAAACCATTAACGGGTTCATCCGGGGCATATACACTCGAATGTAGTGGTGGTAGACTTTAATCACCTAGTGTGTCCAAGAGGATATAGAGCCAAATTTCGAGCTGTTCTGAAACTTATAAAAGATGGCATATACTAAGGGTTTGCTAACCGTGACACCATGAGACAAGAAGCCCTTTGACCTCCCTAGTAAAAGCGGGGAGTGGAACAATGTTTGGCTGACCTTTGACTGGACAAAATAAAGGGTGCCGAAGTGGAACTCAAACGTGAAAAACGAAACCAAACACGAGTTCGAGGTTCCCTCGTATTTAGCTAACATAGTGTCCAAACTCATCGAGGAAGGTGTCAAACTTCAAGAGCATGGATGGATTCTAGGGAACCACCATTTAGGTTGGATATGGCCCATTGAAAGTCTTAGGTGGTTAGAGGAAGTCCTCGACGGAACTCTGGAGAACTACAACTATTTAAATGCGGGGTATTTTGATCAGCCCTAGGATGGGTACGCCATAACATGGTACGAGGTGATATTGCTCAACAGGGAGGATCTCGAGGCTGCCTTTAGAGCTGTTCAGGCCCTGAAGACCACGGAGAAGAGGGAATCTCATTGCAAGGACATCTCACTCTCCAAGGGGCCCTCAGTGACCTCAAAGGGAAATGGGCATGCGCTTATGGCAGATTCCCAAACGTCCTTTAAGAGGATAAAATGAGGTCCTAGAGAATCCACCCCGCTCGTCGAATCAGTAATGCAAGATCCATCTGAGGAGGATGAAGTAGAGGTTTCTTTGATTAAGGCCCCTAGGTAGAGGAAGGAGATACATATGCCTCAGACTCATGAGGAAGATGTCATTGTAGAGGGTAGCCCCTCTCATATGTTTATGTGCATTGTGTTTGCATTATTTTTCGTTTAATGACGGTTCGCAATATTTGAACTTTTTATTCTTCCTGCAGTCTCTTCTTCAAGCCATAACGATAAGGACACGGCCAAGGGTGTCTTTGATGCACTTGTGATGCGCCAAGCAAGAAAAAGGTAGCGAGAAGAGGAGGAGGCCTTAAAGAAGGCTCGGGAGGTTGAAGATGGGATCTCCGTGTCCGCCGATGGAAATCCTGTGGACCCCAAGAAGAGGAAGGTTGAATTTGGGCCTTTACCTAACCTTGAGGAGTATGTTTCGCAGCCCACATGTACAAACTTGCTGCTTAGCGGGACTGAGGAGTTCAACGAATGCCCCGAGATAGTTGAGGTACATAATATCTTGCACGCTAATTTGTCTTTTGACATAAATGTGGTTCACCAATATCTAATTAGGGGTTTTTAATATATGTGTTTTGGCAAATTCAACTAACTCGGCCATGACTGCACCGACCCAATTAGTTCATATGTACCGCTCGACTAAGGAGCTATATGCTTGTTGTCGGGCTGTTGAAGGAGTTACCTCTGAGAGCGACTAGCTCTTAATGGAGAATGAGAAGATGAAAGCTCGGATGGCTGAGAAACCTAAAGATTCACCTTTGGTGGTTGTCCAGCTTCAGGCTGAGGTTGTGCGGCTAACTTGTGAGGTAGAGGCCGCTTCTCAAGACCATAAGATTGCTGAGGCCGGGCTAAGGCCCCAGAAAGCGACCATTCTAGAGAATAGCAGGGCTCAAGCAGAAGCGGGACTTGTATGGTAATCCCGAAAAGCAGCGCCAATTGCTTGCACTGTGGTCCAAGTTTTGTGCCAGTAGCACTGAGATGACCAATCTTAGGGATACTACGATCTTAGTAAATTTATTATTATTTAAATTTAGTTTAGCAACATATAACCAATATTAAAATTAGGAAAATTTAAGATAGGAGAAAAAACATTAAATTTAATCAATTAGTAAAAACAGGAAACAAAAGAATTTTACGGTGAAGCGAAAAAATAATTCTAAAAATCTTAGAAAAAGACACGTAAAGCAATGATCATTCTGTTTTAAATATATCTAATAATAATCTAATCTAACAACTCTATATATAGATATCTATAGATTGTAAATTAGAAATACCATTATATTATCTAAAATAAAATGATTTTTATGAAGTTAAAAATGATATTTTCGGTACTAAAATGCATTAATCTATATTAGTAACTAAAGCAATAAACAGCCAACGTCAGTTTTACCCCAAATTGATTACGTGTCGCTTTCTCATGAGTTGTTTTCCCGCCTAACTACACTGCTTTTACCTTTTACCTTTTTTAAGGAGAAAAAGCACTTCGGTAAAACCTATCGATATTCTTACGATTCAAAATCATATTTGATTCTGTTTTCTTAATTAATACATCGCGTTAGTACGTAAAACGTCTCTACCGATTTTTTGACAAATAATACTTCATTAATAATTAAGAAGACAAATTACAAACTAAATAGTCATAGCCTAAAGCCATATTACAAACATGAAAGATAAGAAAATAAAGTTCGCTCCTACTGAGCCTTATTACATCAGAGTAAGAGAATGAGATGTGAAAGAAGCACTGGATGTCTTCCATGATATTTTTCATCTCCCTTGGCACTAGCTCATCATTCTTGAGTGCCGCCAGTGAACCGGACAAAACCGTAAGCAAGCAAATTTTTCGGGTGTCAACCCAGATTACTGCTTTGATACTCATGCAGGTCTTTGCTGGAACGTGCAATAGAGTGATGCAAGTAGAAGGATTTAGCCCCACTTGCAATATCCCCTTTGTGTTCTCTGCAACCAAATCCCAAATAGGAACCGACTTGTATGGGACCTTAAAGTTCCAAATTTTGTTCCACAGCTTCCGTCTCCAAAGATCTACATCTGGTGTAGGCAGATTTCCAAGTCTCCCCTTTGATAGATTGACGTGTGAAGTCGGAGTTGTAATGATTCCTTCGCTTAGATAAGCCCTTGACACAAATTGGAAACTCCGATTCTGTCCATCTATAAGCCTGGAGTCAATTCCCTCTTCTTTCAAAGATGAGTCATGAATGAGGGTATTAGGAACATGCTCTATTCTGTTTGGCCTTTTCCTTGAGCTCAAAGATGACTCTTCCGCCTTTCTCTCTGTCTAAATATGTGACCAACCTTCTTCTTAGAGTTATTAGGACTTGACTCCCGTCTCTGTTTCTTGGAGATATACTCCCCAAGTTCTGCAACCTTTGCCTCTATCATTTGAAACAGTTTCCTCTCAGACAGAGGCGGATCCAGGATTTTACCTACAAGGGGGCCGGACTAATTACTTAAATTTGAGTTTGAAAGAACTAATGGAATTATAAAAATAATGGTATAGTAAAGTAATTTATTTAGAGATATGTTATAAGATTAAGAAAATATTATTAATATTCTTTCAAAAAATTACTAGTATGATATCTTATAAGAATTATAAATAATAAAACAAAAACAAAAGACTAATAGAAAACTAACAAAATGTGTGGCCCCTACTGATGGTTCACTACTTCTATTATAAGTCTAATTTCAGTAAATTTTTCCACTCCCCTTACACAAATACACGTTACTTTTTTAAAAAAAAGACCACTAATTTTTTTTTTTTTATATAGTGAATGAGGCCTGGTTGAAGTGGTAAAACTCACCCTCTCATAATTGAGAGGTTCCAGGTTCAAGTCACACCCCTGACAATAATTTGCGAATTTTAGAGCAATTATTGAAAGGGCATATACCCAGTGTTAATGGCCCAATGGACCATGTTGTTGGTCCCCACTGTGGTCTCCCATACTACAGGTGGTTCAAGGTGGTCCGATTGGTGGTTCCGGTTTCGGTGGTTTAGTGGCTCGTTGGTGAAGCAGTCATTGGTCTTTTTAGGAGGGCGTCCCAAAACTAGTCAATGGATGGAGTGCAAACTTCACGTGCTTAACAAAATTTAATGGTGGTGTCTCCAAGTATTGTCCTAAATTAGGATATATGTAATAGATAGGTGAGTTCAAAAAATTTAATGTAATTTTATAAAATACCATTTAATGAGTAAATAATAGTATATATAGGCAACTTCTTGGCAAAATCATGGGGATGGGCCCGACCCCTTCCAGACCCCCCATAATCCGCCTCCGCTCTCAGAGACCCTCTGATTAATGGTATATATTCTTCCTTCAACCCGACTTTCATGTCTATTATCTTTTTCCTTGGTGTTTTGACGAACATTGCGGTAGCTCTTATTGCACTTTGCAAAATTACTGAGCATCGTAGCATCAAGCGGTCGCATAACCTCCAAATGCCTCACCTCATTGGCTTGATCCATACCAGTCATAATATTGTGCTTTGGAATGTCTATACCATCATCACAAAACCTGTCAACAATCATGTAATCCACAGTATGAAATCCTCTTTGCTCAAAGTGCTCCTTCATAGACATAGTAATAAAAGAGTTTTGCTGCTCCTCATCAACTAATTTACACCTTGATCCTGGATACCCTATTACCCCGCATCTTGAGTAACACTTACATTAGCGCCCATAGTTGCATGAGACCCAAATTTTGTGATCCTCACTATCCCTGAGAAGGAATCCCACAATCAGGGGTCTTGAAGGATCAATCCAAACTCTGGCCCTCAAGATCATTGAATTAGTATTCTTAACGCGAACAGAATTCATCTCCACAGTATCATCTAATAGGCTTACTATATTGTGAGCTGACACTGGATGAAATAGTTCAGAAGGGATGTTGCAGAGCCTAACCCATACCATCAGTTTGCTAACACAAATACCATGCGGGAAAAGTCCTCTCTTCCCCACCATCTTAACCCTGATAAGCCACCTTCTAACATATATGGACCCTTCTGAAGAGCGAAAAACATCTCTGCCCTATTCTCAAGTCTTATGATCATAAACTTATGACATCGATGCAAAATCAGAGCTTTACAACCCCAGATTCTCGAAAACCACAGCTCAAATCTTTCATTACTGAATTCACGTTCATCACCCAATAAGCCAGTAGAGTATAGACTTCTTTGTCACCTTCACTCGGAGCAGGATGAGTAGATTTACCCCAATCTGGACGGTGTCGCTGACCTCCCATGTCTCCACGCATCTTCTTTGCAGAAAAATATATATTTTCCGTCGTTATGCATCTGGATTAATAAAAGTATTCTATCGACCACAAATAAATATATTTTTTTCTGTCGTAATACATCTGGATTAATATGAGTACTACGTTGACCAGTGCTGAACATATTATTTACGAGTCCCACATAATATTTTTTTATATTTAATGAAATATTATGATTTTCAAATCATTCATCTTTACAAAAATATGAACGATCAACAATGCTAGATCACATAATTATACTTATAAGAATATCTCAATTTTATAACATATAAAAATAGATGATTAACAAAATATATATTTGTTATAATAAATACATAAAATAAAATGATATATATCTTTAGAGTTGGTCTCTGGAGTGACCGTCTATATTATAGCTATGATATAGACCAAGAACTACATTAGAATATGGAAGGAAGGAGGTCCTTATTTGCAAAATTTGGAAAAATACTGTTCACACGCACTGTTCACGCGCGCTGTTCACGGTTACTGTTCATATTTTCTAATTTTTAGAATAAAATGCTTGTTTTTTATATTGCTCTAGTTTCTAGTATAAAATGTCTGTTTTTCATACTGTCTAAATTGTCTAGTTTTTAGAATAAAAGGCTTGTTTTTTATATTGCTCTAGTTTCTAGCATAATATGTCTGTTTTTCATATTCTCTAAATTGTCTAGTTTTTAGAATTAAATGCGTGTTTTTTATCTTTCACATTAAAAACTACAGTTTTCAAAGTAAAACAACCATATTTCATAAACAAAAGTATTTAGACTAAAATCCCAAGTTTTCAAAGTAAAAACATGAGATTTCATGAATGAACAAACACAAAATTAAAAGGTTAAAGGTAAAGCAAGTTTTTAAAGGTTAAGTTTTAAGACTATGTAATAAATTTCACCACAGTTTTCAGAATAAATAATCAAGTTTTCATAAATATTAAAATGTATAGTTTGCACACTAAAATCAATATATTTCAGACTAAATAACCAAGTTTCACAATCACCACAGTTTTCAAACTAAACAATCAAGTTTCACAATGAAGTTTCACCATAGTTTTCAGGCTAATTAAATAATCAAGTTTCACTCTCACCACAGTTTTCATACTAAACAATCAAGTTTCCACAATCACCACAGTTTTCAAACTAAATTATCAAGTTTCCACAATCCCCATGGTCATGTTTCACCACAGTTTTCCGACGAAATAATCAAGTTTTCATAAATATTAAAATGTACAGTTTGCACACTAAAATCAATATATTTCAGGTAAACTAAAATCAATATATTTCAGCCTAAACAATCAAGTTTCCACAATTACCACAGTTTTTAGACTAAACAATCAAGTTTCCACAATCACCATAGTTTTCAAACTAAACAATCAAGTTTCACAAACACCACAATTTTCATCCTAAACAATTAAATTTCACAAATCACCACAGTTTAATTTAAAATCCTTATTTTTAACCATGCGTATTTTATATTAAAATATACATATTTAAAGTTAAAATCCTTATTTTTAACATGAGTATTTCATATTAAAATGAATTTTAACTTATAATCCTACCATATATATATATTTTAAAGATAGTACTAATAGATGAGGAAATATGGGAATGGGTGGAGAACTTTTTTTTTTTTTTGAAGGCAGGTGGAAAACTTTTTGCGTGCTCAGGTACTTGCATAATTCATCTAACCATTATGTTAGAATTTATTGCGTTGAACTTCACGCCCTTGCATATCTCATCATTATTGTATATCTGTAGCATTACAACATCTTTTACTTGGCGCGTGTAGCGCGTGAAATGATTAATAGGAATAAATTTTAATAAATTACAAAGTAATGACCTCCTTCCTAATCTCATTATAATTTAATCCTTTTGTTTGAATTTCTTTGTAATTAGATCCGGTCTATATTATAGTTATAATATAGACGGTGTATTTGAAGACTAATCTATATCTTTATTTACAAATTTAAAATTTTAAAATTACGTGCATAGTAAGGATACACGTATATAACATTTTAATGAAATATCGTTTGTTGCCTCTTGCAATAAAGCAAAAGTATAGGGATTCCATTCTTACAGAAAATCCTCACGTGTTCAGTTGTTGTATTTGGTATTTGGGGATTCAATTCGTTCTTGTAAGTTAGGGAGAATGGCAGACGAGGAAGAAGAAAGGCAGCTGGAAGAGGAGCTTGAGATTCAATGGCAGGACCAAAAGGAATCCCTCAACGCCATCAACGAAGCCCTTGCTTCCGATTCTTCTAACTCCGAGCTTCTTGACGTGAGTCCTCTTATTCTATTTACCCTCTTTTCCTCTTGACATACTAGTAATTTGAAGGCTTGATTGGTTTTTAAATTTATGTATGAAAGCAATTTCGCTCTGATGAATTCAATAGTCTTATGAGAGAATTTATGTTTTATCAACTGTGATTAACAAAAAAAGAGTTTTTTTGAAGACATTAGTTGATGAATCTGTTCACACACACATTCCCACATGTAATATAGTATCTTCATGGACTACTGATTGATCTGTGCGCTTGCATTAGCTTCAAGGAGAGCTTATGAAGGCAATATCAGATGCTGAGGAGAGCCTTCTCCACCTGAAACGTGCAAGGCTGCTGCGGGAGGCTGATTGTGTGCTAGAAGAGTCTAGATATTCTGGGGATGCTGGCAATGCACAGCCCCTTGAGCCAACGGAAGTTGAACCAGAGCCTCTGGTTGATATAAGTTTTTCTGTTGGGTCAAAATGCAGATTCCGCCATACTGATGGAAGGTGGTATAATGGTCTCATTTTAGCTTTGGAAGGCACCCAATCTGCAAAGATTTCATTTCTCACTCCAACAGCTGAAAGCATGCTGGTGAGTACCACTTGCCACTCTATTGATTTGTTTTATGTAGCTCTTTTGACTTGGGGAATCATCTGTGTGTTTTTTGGGGTACTTAATGTTTTCATTTGTATTTATTTCTAGTTTTGGGTCGAACAAACTGTGATTGTCATCACAATTTATCAAATTAAATTAAAACGTTGGACTAACTTGGAAGAAATTAATCTAGGATAATTATATGTAGTCATCATTTATTATATAGTCAAGTCCTCACTGTGCTGTTGATTATCATTATCACAGAAGTTGGTTGAGTTCTTGCTTCATTTGATGCGGTCTCATTCCAATTCATGTTTTCAGTCTCTTTTATCAGAGAAGTTTAACCTTGTGTCCTAACCTACCTGCATAATCTCTATAGTTCTTGCTTCATTTTGATGCGCTTCCAATCCATGCTTTAGTCTCTTTTATCATATATACATAAAAAAACCTTATGTGAGCTACCTGCATAATCTCTTGAATGACATCGTGATTCTTAATAGTTATTCATTTTTAGCCACTTTCCCTATGTTACTTTTAACTTTTGTTCTGCTTTCTGTAACATGTTAAGGGGAATAATGTAGATTTAAATATGAATGGCCATGAATGGAATTTTACTGCACTAGTACTAGATCATCTATACCTGTGTTTGAAGTTTTGTACTAGATTATTTGTTTCCTTTTCCTATTGACGAATAATTAGGCTCTTATGTTATTGGAGATACGTTTAAATCTGATACTATACCATTTAACAAATTGCTCATCTTGCTTTGCTGCTTAATTCTTTTGATCCTCAAGGTTCCATTTTAAATTATGAGAAATGATGTAAAACAATTTCTAATTATAAGGGCATCCATGTGATGAGATTTTGACTCCAACATTTGTAGACTGGTAGCTTTTGAATAATTTCTATCATATGTTTTGAAACTCACACTTTTTACCTTTGAATGTTAATGCTTTTAAATTTATAGCTTTTGGTGGCGTTATCCCTTTTGCAACTCTTTATTTGATTTTGAAATTTGCTTCTCGATTTGCTATGCTGCTCATGCTACAAAACTTCTCATAATCAGTGGTCAGAATAAAATTGGCCATCTCTTTAACCCCTTTCTTTAATTTTGTTCCCTTTTGGGATTCAAAAATAATAATTTCAAACAGATTGTATCTGTCCACCTTCATGTAACTACTGCACAAATTCAGATGAAGAAGATAAGAGCTGATCTAGACATTTTCAGGAAATCTGAAACACCTATTCCTCGATAGCACTTAATTAATCTCCAATGTGCATCGTATGGATATATTAAAATTCAATAAATAACGTGCAATCCCTCCTTTCTCTTGTACAGTCCCATTTTATGTTATTATCTGTGATATTATCTTTTGTGCAATTAACACTATGCTATTTTAAAACTCGGTTTTGCTTCCTAATAAATTTTGTGCTGAATAATGTACAACTAAACAGAAATTCAAATTTATTTTAATGTCGTGAATGGAGCTGTTCTGCTTTATATAAGTCACTTCATCTGTGTGTTTAAATAGCTAAATGAAATGTTGTTAGCACCTTTAGGGCATTTATGCTGGGTTCAGTATGTCTTCCTGTTGTTGATAGTTACATTTTGCATGTTTATAGGATATTCTGGCTTTGGTTGCATCATGTTACTAATTCTACACCACCCAAGTGCAGATGTGCCAGTTCTTTCTACAGCAGCGATGCCGGTTTGGTAGTAATTGCCGCTTATCCCATGGTACGTTGCGAAAGAATTGTCATTGATAAAAATTAGGGTCATGGCTATGGCAAAAAGGGGCTACACCTTAATGATTAATAAAATGACAGATGGCTTCAATATGAAAATATATAGTTACATATGCCAGCCATTTAGAATCCAGGATCATTGGGAGAAATGCATTTGACATTTAAACTTGGTTCTTTTCATTGCGCCCTTCTGTTTGCTGCTTCTTTGGAGAGGGTATAGGGTTGTACATTAAGGAGGATAATGAAGTCTCGAGACCTTTGCATTTCTCTATCATAATTTTATGGTCTGATATTTTTTAGCATTTGCCTCTTTTCACAATGATGATAATTTATGCCTATACATCAGGCATCCACTTCAAATATATATATTTTATGCCTATATAGTGTATATATATTTTTTATATATAGAGAATTTCTACCTCGATTGACCATCTAATGAAATCTCACTGTCAGGTATTGATGTTCCAATAGCTTCCTTGAAGAAGTATATTCCTGTTGCGTGGAATCAATCACTGGCAGGGTCAAATATTTTGGCTCTGCAACCTAGTAATTCTGGTATTTGGCAAGAAGCTGAACTGGAATTATGGGATGAGAACCTCCAGTTGGGGCATGTTGTATTTCGAAATGATGGCAACTCCTCAAAGCTCAGCATGGGAGAGCTTTCATTATCTCAATACGCTGAATGTACTGATGAAGAAGATAGTGATGCCAGTGTGGCTGAATCAGATTCTTCTGATTTTGATGAAGATGACTCCCGAACCCTAGGATTTATGCAACGTGGCATCCAGACTGAAACAGGCCTTTTTGCTAAGTGGGAAAATCACACCAGGGGTATAGCTTCGAAGATGATGGCTAATATGGGCTATCGTGAGGGAATGGGTTTAGGTGCATCTGGACAAGGAATGGTGACCCCTATTCCTGTTAAAGTACTTCCTGCCAAACAATCTCTAGATCATGCTGTTAAAAAACAGAAAACTGAAGATAATAAACAAAGTGGTGAAAAGAAGAGAAGTAAAAGGAAACGTGGGAAGAAATTTGCTGCTGCTTCCAGGGCAGCTAAACAACAGGAGGAATATATCCCAGATGTCTTTACCCTTATAAATAACCAACTTGCAATGCAGAGTGCAAGTCTGAATGGTGTTTCAACAAAGCTGCAGGTGCGCAAAGGAAATAGTGAAGTGAAGAATGAAAACAGGAGAAGTCTTCTAGCATATGATGGTGAGATAAAGGACTTGAAGATACGAGTTCAGAAGCTAGAGGAGATGGCAGTTCGAAACAAGAAAGAAAAGGTAGTTCACGATGCTGCTGTGAGAAAACTGAACGAGACTCGCAAACTTCTAGCAGAGGCTGAGGCAGCGCATGCTTCTACTTCAAATGCTTTGATTGCTAAAGAGAAGGAAAAAAGATGGCTCAAATTTTAGGCCTTGGTGAAGTTTATTATTATTATTATTATCTTGATCTTTTAATTGTAAAACTGATCTTTAAAACACCTTTTGCAAGAAACAGAAATCCTTCAATTAAAAACAGATAAACTCGAAAGCCTCTTAAAGTAGGATAGATCAGATCAAGGTTCTGAAACAACTACAAGGATCAAATCCACATAATGGGAAGGTTGTAACGACGGTTCGAAATTGAAGTTTACATAAGCACATGTGATTAAGCTGACACGAGTTTGGTGTCTTTGAACTGTTTTCATAGCTGTACCGTCTAAAAATAATGCAAAATGAAACTGGAGGCCTTTTATTGGCAAAAAAGATCACTGTATATAATATGCAAAGTTACAAAGTAGTAGGAGGTTTACACAAAGAATATGAATGGACTAATCTGCTTCTATCTTATAAACAGGTGATTAGAATACACACACACAGTGGCTGCCATTGGAAGCCAACTTCCTCCTTTTCTTGTGCTTGAATACATCAGTAGCTTTTCTCTTGAAATTAGTTGTCTCGGCTAGCTTCTTCTGGATTTGTTGTCTTGTTGCCTCTGAAATGGCATTGCCGCTACTGTGTTCCTCTTGAGAATGGATGCTGTTTAAGCGCTTCTGGCAGAAAATAGTGCCATAGAAATCAAGAAAAGTGCAGTCCACAAAGTTTAATCTCTCGGGTTTTTTCACTCTTGAGAAGCCGAATTTATTCACCCATGTATCTAACACACTTTTAGCAGCTGGAAGAACCAGGTTCTCGATTCCAAGCTCCATCAGAGTGTTTTCAAGAACATTCATCAAGATTCTACACATTCCACGACGTTGGTACTGAAATCGAGTGGCAACAAGTGGCATCTCAGCAACCTTTTCTCCATGAATCCTAATCAATGCAACTATGACCATTTCATCATTTCTTTCCAGTGCCAAAGTGTAAAACCCCTGCAAGTTCAACCGCTGCAGATGAGACCCTTTGTTTAAGACAGCATCTTCACCAGTATCCCTCCCATTGTATGCCTCTGTGACGGGTTCAAAACACTCGTGGATGATACTGACAGCCTCATTGAGCTTGCTCATGACACACTCATCTTCTGAAGGACTGTACAATCGCCATTTCAGATCATCTTGACCGACAACAGGAACTGATTTTCCAAGCAGATTCTGGAGAGCTAAATAAATCTGTTCACATTTCAAACTGCAAAACCAATTGCCATTCTCTTGAGCCTCCTGAAATTGACCCCTCATTCTCAAGCAAGCAGCGTGATACTGATGCGCACACTGAACACATGTGTGCATAGAATCATCCAATGCTACCAGTTTGCAAATCATACAACAGCACGAGGGACAAATCCAGTTGCCTTGAGGACCCTTCTTCAAACCTAAGCACCGAGCATGAAAAGCCGAGGGACATTTATCGCAGTGGAGGAGATAACCGTCGTCGTCATGGCAAACAGAACAGATATAATCAGGAACAAAGTCGCCATCTTTCACAGATAATTGTTGTTCACGAGTGTACCATTGACAGGCTGAGAGAAGAGAGTTGAAAACTGTGCCTTCTGGGGATCGATATCGCATCTCTCTGCCAGCCCCCTTCCTCTGGTAATAGAGCCTCCATCCGACGGCGGATAAGTGCCTTTTCGCCATCGGCATCAAACCCTTGCTTCCGCCATTGGAGTACTCTGCAACAGCTTCAGGGAAATACATCTCTTTGCCCTCCTTCTTCATCCCCTTCTTCGACATTGAATCAGCGGATGATTTTGGCCGGAAAATTCAGAAAGCAGAAGAATTAAGAGCGATTGGGTAAGAAGAGATGAGGGAGAGAAAGAGTGGAGAAAATGAGAGTAGAGAGTGGAATGAGGAGTGTTCTTCATCATTGGGTCGTTGACTTTATAGGGGACGGACAGATCTAGGGTTTAACCCTTTTCCGGTGCCTACGCTGGTTTGACGCTACGCGTTTTGAGTTTGTTACAAAACCGTGTTAGAAATTAATGCACAGCTTTCTTTTTTACAGTTAGTAACGGCTATATTGTTGCATACTATGCAAGAAGATAAAAGAAAACTCATCTAGTGTAATAACAATATTTTTATATAATTTTTAAAAAAATATATTTATAATTTGAATTAATTTTTGAGTTATTACCGGTAAAAGTATTTTTAGTTCAAGATAAACGAAATAATTCAAATTTTGGTACCTCTATATCCCTATATCCTTATATTAATACTAAAACCTTATTCTCACTTTTTTTGGTACCAGATTTTGGTACCCTATTTTTTCTCCTATTTTCTTGGGCAAATTTTTAGCCTTTCTTTATAGAAACTTAATTCATAATCGATTTCAAACTTGATTTCTAATATATTTTTAATATATTTCCTCTTCCTCCCCCTCCTCCTCCTTTATAAAAGTTTTTCGTCCTCCATAATAAATAGCTATTCTCACTTTTTTTGGACCAAATTTTAGTTCTTTCTTTCATCATAAGTTTCTTCCCCTATTTTCCTCCTTATTTTCTTGGATAAATTTTACCATTTTCCCTTATGACATGACACCTTAATAAGAATACAAATTTTCGTAGTATATTTAATTAGTATTAAATCAGTGGTTAATTTTTTAATTTTAATATTAATTATATTTACTTAGAATTTTTCTCCCAATCATACCATAATATCATTCTTTCACTATTTTTGCTTATTCAGTTAGACTTGTTTTCGTAATTATTTCCTAATTTTCAATTACTTTAGGGGCCCGTTTATAAGTTTTTGCCCTAATTAATGTTATTGTTAATTTAGAATTAATAATGCTTAGTATATAGTTTTGTATATTTGAAACAAAAAAGAACACCTCAAGAAAGAGAAACTAACCCAACTACCAACAATAATACAGGTTTGTTAAAATATACAACGTTTAACACTATAAATTGTAGTAACTATATTTTTTATTATTTTCCTGATGCTTAGTATATAGTTTTGAACTCAAGTACAATATATTATTCTAATTTAATTTTATGATTTTAAACTTCATATTGATACAGTGGGTGAAGTTGAAAAAAAATCAAAGAGGAGAAAATATTATGCTGAAAAGAAACAAAAAAAGCGACTTCAAGAGAGCGAAGCTAACCCGACTGTCGATAACAATACATGTTTGTTTCAATACACAACATGTATTAATATTTGAGTATGATGATTTGAATATGTTATATTGTTTAAATTACATATTACCCTCTTATAAATATCTGAGTTTGAAAGAAATAATTTTTATTTAGGTCAATTACAGAAAAGGAGAAAGAAAAATGTTGGGTTGTTGGAGAGTGCTCCAAATTGTTGTAGAATCCTTAAAACTCTTCCTGATTGTAAATACTGCAAGGCTAAAATGTTTAAAGGAGAGTCATCTGTGTTTTGATGTTGCAAGGGTGAAACTGAATTTGATGGGTATGAGTTATCCGAGAAGTTGCGTTTATTATTAGTTGGAGAAGTAGAGCAATCTATACATTCTAGGAATAATATTAGGTCATACAATAACAACCTTACTTTCACCAATTTTGACGCATCGTATGACAAAACACTTACTGCAAATGCAAATGGAATATATACTTTCCGAATGCAAGGTCAAGTATATCTTTTTTATCTGAATCCATTGGAGAAAAATAAGGGAGGCAAATATGATGGATTTAGTACGACTGGAGTTCAGCTCTACTTTTTCGACAGTTGATGTTGAATTAAGAAAGGATGGAGGTGGGCAATTGGTATGACAACAAAAGGTTTGACAAGCAAACTATGGAGATTTTAATGAAAACTCTAGAAGAGAATCCATATCGTATTTTTTTCAGAGGACTCAAGAGTAATCCAGATCTTCCTACCAAAAATAATCCTCAACTTGAATCTCAATTTAGATCAGAGAAGATACAACTCCCCCCAGTGTTGGTCACGTTGGAGGAATCTGTGTAGATAATGGAAAAAATGATGGAGAAAGAACCGTTAGAGTTCAAGTAACTGGTACAAATGAAAATTCTTATACTATCAAGCAATACTACAGTTGCTATGATCCAATGCAATACCCTCTTATGTTTCCTCACGGTCAGTTTGGATGGGATCGTAACGTTATGAAAAAGGACGAAGGAGAAGGAGGGGAAAAAACGATACAATTTTATTCTCCCGAGTGCCTCCTTGATGAAGAAATGAGAGGTATTCCAATTAATTTAATTTTCTTAAAAATACATGCATTTTTTTATTCTACAAAAATACTCGATTTACATAGTTGTGGCCTAGTAATTGCAATATTTTAAATGATGAACTCTTCTTTTTTCCCCAATCAGTTGTGAGAGATGTGGAAAAAAACAAATATGATGTTACTGCCAGAGAATATTATACTTACAAGTTTCAGATGAGAGAGATGATAAGACAATGCTAATACACTTTGGTAGATTATTTCAACAGTATATCGTTGATATGTATATCAAAATTGAGACCAACAGATTGGAATTTTCGAGAGAAAAACAAGCCGAATTCAAAACTGAGATGGTTCAAGGTATTACTGATGGTGTTGAGGCATGGTTGGAAATTGGTAATGAGGTTGGTACACGTGTTTTATTACCCGCCACATTTATCGGTGGTCCTAGAGATGTGCGACAACGTTACCTTGATGAAACGGCCATCGTACAAAAAATTGGTAAGCCTGATGTGTTTTCGACAATGACTTGCAACCCATCTTGGCCAGAAATTGAAAGAAATTTGAGATATGGAGAATCTGCCAATGATAGACCTGCTCTGTGTGCTAGAGTTTTTAAAATCAGAGTTGAGGATTTGGAAAAGGATTTAGTAATTAGAGAAATTTTTGGTCATGTGGATTCCCTTATATATGTCATTGAATATCAGAAAAGAAGATTACCACATATTCATATGATGGTGATTTTAAAACTTGGTAATAAACCCTTGGGACCAAATGGATATGATCGAATTGTTTGTGCCGAGAATCATGATAAAGAACCCCACTTATTTGAGATGGTTAAAAAAAATATGATGAACGGTCCATGTGGAGAGTATAATTCAAATTATCCATGTACAATTAAGACTGGGAAGTGTAAATTTGGATTTCCTAAACAATTTCAGGAAACAACATGTGATCCTGAAGATGGATATCCATTGTACAGAAGAAGAGACAACGGAAGAACTGTTAGGATACGAAACCTTGAGATGGACAATAACTGGGTAGCGAGGTATAATCGATATTTACTTGCAACCTATGGATGCCACATCGATGTTGAGATATGTTCTACCATTAAACTCATCAAATATATCCACAAGTACATCATCAAAGGGAGCGACAAAATTAACTTTGCACTTGGAACTGGTAAGAATAATGGTTAGGGTAATGGCAAGGATAATTAAGCAGTTGATGAGATTAGTAGAAATTTTCAAGATGTTCACTGGATTAGTCCATTAGAAGCAGCCTGAAATCTTTACTTTTAAACTAAATTACATGAACCCTGCTGTGTACACCTTGCAAGTGCATCTACCAGGACAACAGTTTATAACTTTTAGAAAAGATTGTGACCTTGAAACAGTTGTACCAAATGAATTTGCCAAGAGAACGAGACTAACAGAATTCTTCCTGATGAATAAATTTAATGCTGATGCCAAAACCTTAAATTTACTATACAAGGAGTTTCCGGAGCACTTTGTATGGATACCCTCAGACAAGTGTTGGACAAAGAGAAGAAATAAAACAGTCATTGGACGATTAGTAGTTGTTAGCCCAAGGGAAGGGGAAAGACACTACTTAAGACTTCTACTTAATCACGTGAGAGGTCCAGAAAATCTCTTGAACTCCCAACTTTCCTGACTTTCCATGAAAGTCTTTATACGTTTTAACTTATACAGTGTACCTTTCAATTTGAACTGTGTATTTTATCACTTAAATTTTTACAATTTTTAAATTAAATTTCTTAAATTTACGCATTAAAACATGTTTTACTATATGTTTATTTTAACATGATCAATGTTTTAATACAAAATTGTATTACTTGAGTTTAAACATATAGTGGTAGTTTCATAGCATTTAGGAAAGTTGGACTTTCTAGAGACTTTGCTACAAACACATTATATTTAAACGATTTATTCAATATTAGTGTCTCATATAATAATATCATGCAGGGGCAAAAGAAATACTTACAAACCAGATCGAGATTGTAAGTGATGATCAAACTAATGGCGGTGAAGATGAGGATGAAGGGAGCAACGACCATGAGCCTGGGAGTCAAGTCATGAAAGTGAAGATGAGGATAGCTATGATGAGGATAATCAATCGTACTGATCATTCGGCCGAGATTGGAGATTTCTCTACCATTTAATAGAGATTTTCATTGGATATGGTTGCAATATCAATTCTATTTCAAACACTACATTGATTTATTTTTTAATTTCTTTTGGTTCAATTAAATCAGTTCAATTAAGTTATCCGCATTATTAATCAAATCAATTCAGTCTACAACCCTAACATTGACAATGGTGTATCCAAATTTATTTGAAAAAATATTAAATCACTACGGTATGGTTGTATCACCAAAGATTTAACCACCAATAATCAAGGTTACTGCCTTCTCCGGTATATCTAGCCAAAATTCACCGCGCATCGCGCGGTGACACCTAACTAGTTAATACTAAAAAGTTATTCTCACGTTTTTTTGGTACCAAATTTTGGTACCTTATTTTTTCTCCTATTTTCTTGGGAAAATTTTTAGTTTTTCTTTATAGAAAATTAGTTACTAATCTATTTCAAACTTGATTTCTAATAGATTTTTAATACATTTCTTCTTCTTCCTCCTCCTCCTCCTCCTTTATAAAAGTTTTCGTCATTGTCCATAAATGAACATAAATGTTTAATTCTATAGTTGTCAGTTTCTGTGAGCTATTTCTCACTGAACTGAACTCTATTGAATTAAAATAAAGTGTAAATTAATTAATGTACTGTAAAATATAATTAGTAAGTCTATCTAAATTTCATTAAATTATATTTTACTGAATTGAATTAAACTGAATTGAATTGAACTGGAATTGAATTGAACTGAACTAATCCACTTAATATTAATTTCAATTTTATTTAACAATCGGTCTCGATCAAAATAATTTTTCTAAAATTATAACTTCCATTTTATTAAATCTTTTAACCATGAACGTACGTATGTAACAACATAAGTACCATTTATTAGATTCCGCTAAAGAATTTTTTCGAATTTTAGATTCGCTTATTACGAATTCCACTTATTATGGTTTAGGACTTCTATAGAATTTTAGGCATTTATTTTAATGTAATTGCTTTTTGAATTTTTATAATATGATACTGATTTATAAAATTATTTTAGTTTAATTTATATTTTACTTAGTGATTTCTTTTGTACATATACAAGCTTGTATCATAGGTTAGTTTTTTTAACCGTCAATTACTTAAAAACTATTTAATTAATTCATTGGTTAAAAACTTTCAAAGCGTGAGTATGCGAGGAGTTAAAGGCGGAGCTTGGATTTATGTAAATTAAATGAATAAATTAAGTTCGTAATTAATTATATTTAATCATTTAAATTGTCAGAAGAATCCAAATAAATAACCGCGCATCGCATGGCACAACCAAGCTAACAACATGCAAGTTTTGGCTTGTGATCCCGGAAATCAAAAACTTGGGAGTCTAAAGTTGCCACCATGAGTGTAAATATTTTTCTTGTTTGCTTTATACTTAGTCATTACTTATTATTCTAAAGGGAACGAGATATAGTATTCAGTATCATTTTCACAGGTTGAAGATTTTACTGATCGATCGCAAAATGTAGCAAGGGCTGTCACTTCTGTAGAATTCAAAGTGATATATAGACATGCAGTTTTTATAAGACCTGCTCTATGTGCTAGAGTTTTTAAAGCCAGAGTTGAGGATTTGAAAAAGGATTAGAGAAATTTTTGGTCCTGTGAATTCCCTTATATATGCCATTGAATATAAAAAAAGAGGATTGCCACATGTTCATATGATGGTGATTTTAAAACCTGGTAATAAACCCTTGGGACCAGATGGATATGATCGAATTGTTTGTGCCGAGATACCAGATTCTGACAAAGAACCCCACTTATTTGAGCTGGTTAAAAAAATATGATGCACGGTCCATGTAAACTATTTTAGTAAAATTTAATTGTCTTAATTCCCGGGCGATCGCTGGAGAGTATAAAATAACAACCTTGTTTCGTAATTTTTTCCTGATTTTCAATTGATTTTCGTAGTATATTTAATTAGTATTTATCAGTGGTTAAGTTTTTAATTTTAATTTTTAATTATATTTGCTAAGAATTTTTCTCCCAGTCATACCATACTATCATTCTTTTACTATTTTGGCTTATTCAACTAGACATGTTTTCGTATTTTTTCCTGATTTTCAATTGATTTAGGGGCCGTTTATAAGTTTTTTCCCTAATTAATGTTATTGTTAATTTAGAATTAATAATGCTTAGTATATAGTTTTGTGCTTTTAATTTGAAATTTTATATTGATGCAGGGGGCCAAGTTGATAAAAATATGAAGAGGAGAAAAGTTTATGCTAAAAATAAACAAAAAAGAACACTTCAAGAAAGAGAAGCTAACTCAATTACCAACAATAATACATGCTAGTTTAAATATAAAACGTTTAACAGTATAAATTGTAGTAACTATATTTTTATTGTTTTCCTGATACTTAGTATATAGTTTTGAAACTCAAATACAATATATTATTCTTTTTAAACTTCAATATTGGTGCAGTGGCGGCACAAATTTAACTTATATATTTACATAATCAAAAGCCGCCGGTTTTTTTATAATTACTATGTATTTCATATGGTGTTGCCGCCGTCCCTGCCATCTGTTGCCATAATAACGGGTTCGTTAACTTTTTATCTTAAAGGGAACTAGAAGAGTTATTATTGCTCCGGTAAATATAATAAATTAATAAAAAATACTAAACTACGTAGTTTTGATTAAAACCATCACATAACCACCACATAACCACCACAAATCGTCGGAAGTTTACAAATATTGTTTGTGTCTCCCGAATCCTACCATATTTAGGCATTATTAACATTAATATATATTGCCATGTGTTCATTTTGGTCTAGCGTGGCTTATATGTACGTTGATATATTATTATCTGTTTGAATCCCGTGTGATTGATTTGTTTGGTTGGGCATTCATCTTCATCAGATTTTTAAAAAGGCATTTATATATATCTTTTCGTTATCAAAAAAATTAACATATATATATATATATATTTTAAATTTGGCTTGGTATACCAAAATGAGGTCCTTTATGTTGAGCATTTATAAACCTTCATGCATTTTCACCGTGAACACAATTTCGTAACTCCTCTCATATGTTTCTACCTAAAATTTTATTTTGTTGATATCCTAATGATTTTTTTTGTTTGTTGATTTTTGCATATGATATTATTATGTCCGACGATCGACAAGAGGTCGGAATGAGCCGCTGAGGATTCACACGAAAAAAGGAGATGGAGTATTGCATGCTACGAGTTGCATTGTTTTGCAAATCAGCTCATGATTTTAATTGTTGGGAAATTTTAATAGCCATCGTTAATGCAGTAAATCATTGTTATCATGATGATGTTTGGATTTCGAAGCTGCGGCTCGAACAAATGATGGAGACGCCATGTAGTTTTCCGATTTCATTGAAACACAGGTAATTCTGGATTATAATCATTTTTTCAACCATATATTTTTCCCAATATCGATGGCGGTGGGTCCATAAATAACGTACCTTCGGCGTTGTGAAAATTTTTCTGGTTGTGTCGACAATAATCTGGGGAAACATGCATATTATGAATGCATCAGCTAAACTGTTATCTCCATCGCGTGCATGTATTCAAAGCCGGAAAAGTCGATGATTTTTATACTTCGTTCGGGTGGAATTTCCCTGTATCCTTAGTTGGTGAGGAATTTGTGTATATATTTACTAGAGAGTTTTCTGATTTTAGCAAAGCATCTATTTAATACTTGTGTATATATCTTGTAGCTCTCTCAAATCAGGAGACCTTTCCATCTCCATGCTTTCTTCATTCTTTTATGGGGTTAAAGATGATATAGCTTACTCTTCTGAGGAAGAGAGCCGACAAAGATAAGGAATAGATAGAGAAATTTAAGTTTTGCTATCATAGGATGATATAACTATAATTTATTTAATTACATGCTTTGCTGTCATAACAAGTTAAATCACTAGGTTTTACTATCACAGGAATGATGCCTGCTTATATGATCGATGTACAATATTTAATGAAATTTAGTTTAATTTATATTTTTTAATTATTATTCTCAAAACATTCATTTCTTACTTAACTTCAGTAAGTAGTAAAGAACCGTTTATATTGCTTTATATGTGTATCATTGGGTTTACTAAAACCCAATCATATAATTTTATAGTTTTTATGTAGGGTTGAGAAGTCGTGAATAACCCTCCTATATATTGCTTTAATCTGTGCATGTTCATATTTTCTTTGACGAAAGAGCTTTGTAACTATTTGCAAATTAACAATATGAAACCTACTCTTGGTAGGAATACACAATTTTATCAGCTCTCTTTTACATGAATTTTTTTTCCTATAATAATTAAAGAAATTAAATATTCTATACATTTATTAATCATAATTTATTACATCTATTCAAAACTAAACTGAATAGTATTTAATTTAACTAAAAATATACAAATTTAACTTTAAATTATTTAGTTTAGTTTTGAAGAGATGTAATTTGATGAAAATCCATACGTTACAACTTATTTAGAAAACCAATCCATAGCTAACATCATGTAATATTTAGAAATAAAAATATGTCCATATATAATTATATTTAATAACATATTTAGATATAAATATATGTCCATGTGTGAAATCAATCCATAGTTAACGGAAATGTAATATTTAGATATAATTATATATCCATATTTAGTTGTACTTATTAATATAGGTAACATTTAGAAAATATTGTTTTTGTTGTTCAGTTGATTTGTATGTATAATAAACGGTAATTATTATATGCTAGACTTTATGGTTGCTTTCTTTGTTAATTATTTCATGGCAATTCCATAATCCTTTATACTATTCCATCCATAATGATTGTACAGTCAATCAATCGATCAAGTCATCATTTTTTAATAATATATTTCTTTACCTTATCTTTTAACTTAGTAAAATATATAGTATATGTATTTAATTTTTAAATTAATTAATTTTTTATGATATCATTGAATTTTAATTAGTCGGTTAAATTTATGTTTTTCATTGTGTTTGCTTTCTATGAAGTAATTAGGACAGGGGAAGATAATTTTTTAGTATCTTAAGTTTTTAACCTTTACTCTTATATTTTTACTATTTAAATATAATTAGTGCAAAAATTAATATTTATATCAAATTTAATATTTTAAAAGTGTTTCAAAAATGTCACGTAATGCGCGATAGAGTTTACCTAGTTAATTAGGAAGAGAAAGAGCAGCATTACCATTCATAAACCAGGCCAAAGCATTGTCATAATAATGTGTTCATTAATTATTCTTAATTAGGAAGAAAAGGCAGTATTTCCATTTATAAAATATAACACCCGAAATCAGTTTGCTGTTTTCCTTTTTAAAATATGTAGTAAACTTTACGTCATTAAAATATGGAAATTACTTAAATACGAATTAATTAGTATATTATCATATCTAAATTATTCTATTATAATATGACAAGTGCTAAAATACGGAAATAGTATATTATCATACCTAAATTATTCTATTTGCTACTATAAATATATAACAAAAAAAAGTGAAAAACAGAAGGATCCACCCAAGTCCATACATACGTATATATTCAATGCTCAAGAGTGGTATTATTAGGGTTCACATAATTTTGATTGTAAATTTCAGGCTGATGAGGACTCCTCATTGATGTGCCCGTGCAAGGAGGTCGTCTGACGGGAACGGGATAAAGTGAAATAGATGGAAGACATGGATGAGGTGAAAGAGATGGAAAGGCAACGGAAGTCCTTTATTTCATCATTACGTATAGGTTCAATCTATGTTCATGCTTCTTCGGTCGGATAGCATATGTGCATGAGCATCTACTCTCTCAAAATGTATGCCATTGATGATAAGTTTGAACTGAATTACGCATATAAACTGCAGGCTGGAGCAACATTTCATCTGAATATTGATCTGAATAATATTTGATCTGAATTAAAGTTGTGAGACTCGGTAGCTCTTTCTCTATTCCAGTTAGTGTTATTGATTCTAATAAGGTTAGTCAACTTTTCTGGTGAAACTAATCCTATAACTTTTCTTTGATCTCTACAATCCCATTTTTAATCAACTGGATGTTCTTCAATATAGTTAATTTACTGGATGTTTAGAGGAAACTGATCTGAAATCTATCTTTACGAATTTAGCAGAGAAAAGTACCTTAATACTGAAGAGTTTATTGATGCAGATGTCTTTAGTCTTGGTGGCATGTTTTCGTTTGTTGGGATTTTCTTAGAGAAGAAATAACAGAAAATTGTAAATACTTTACCTTAATTATTGTAATTTAGTTCTTTTCAGTTATTTTATTTTTCAGGATTTTTATAATACAAATATTTATTCAATTTACATAATATAATATTTGAATATTATTATTTGTATTAAATATATACTTTGTATTGACACACTACTAATTATTATATTACAATTACATTATAAAAACCGCGCAACGCGCGGTCCGGTTAGCCTAAAAAAGTTATTCTCACTTTTTTTTGGTACCAAATTTTGGTACCCTATTTTTTCTCCTATTTTCTCTGGCAATTTTTAGGGTTTTGTTTTTGAAAACAATTTTTAGGCTTTGTTTATAAAATTTTATTCCTAATCGATTTCAAACTTGATTCCTAATAGATTTTTAATATATTCCTTCTTCCTCCTCCTCCTTCTCCTTTATAAAAGTTTACGTAAAACATTTGATTACTAAAAGAACATTCGGATTATACCATCCGGTTCTTGCGATGTTGAATTAATACTAATATAAATATTATACCAATATGATGATAACTATTATGATATTATACTTAACATTCCTAACAAAATTATTTAATGAAGCAGGCATTCCAACTGCATCAATATTCTGGGTTTAGGGTTTAGGGTATCAAAAACTGCATCAATAACTATACACGACCGTTTGATCCTTTTTTTTTATATACAAGTAATTTGTAGTTTATCAGCAATTTTTATGCTTTAGGGGCCGTTTATAAGTTTTTGCCCTAATTAATATTATTGTTAATTTAGAATTAATAATGCTTAGTATATAGTTTTGTGTTTTTAATTTGCAACTTTATATAATGATGGAGGGGCCAAGTTGATAAAAATGTAAAGGCGATTTCAAACTTGATTCCTAAAAGATTTTTAATATATTCATTCTTCCTCCTCCTCCTCTTTTATAAAAGTTTACGTAATACATTTGTTTACTAAAAGAACACGTAATACATTTGTTTACTAAAAGAACATTCGGATTATACCATCCGGTTCTTGCGATGTTGAATTAATACTAATGTGAATATTATACCAATATGATGATAACTATTATGATATTATATAAACATTCCTAACAAAATTATTTAATGAAGCAGGCATTCCAACTGCATCAATATTCTGGGTTTAGGTTTTAGGGTATCAATAACTGTATCAATAACTGTACACAGCTGTATGATTTTTTTTATTTACAAGTAATTTGTAGTTTATCAGCAATTTTTATGTTTTAGGGGCCATTGATAAGTTTTTGCCCTAATTAATATTATTGTTAATTTAGAACTAATAATGCTTAGTATATATTTTTGTGTTTTTAATTTGAAACTTTATATGATGATGCAGGGGCCAAGTTGATAAAAATGTAAAGGGGAGAAAAGGTTATGCTAAAAATAAACAAAAAAGAACACTTCTAGAAAGAGAATTTAACTCAACTACCAACAATAATAAATGTTTGTTTAAATATACAACGTTTAACACTATAAATTGTAGTAACTATGTTTTTATTGTTTTCCTGATGCTTAGTATATAGTTTTGAAACTCAAGTACAATATACTATTCTATTTTAAACTTCATATTGATGCAGTGGGTGAAGTTGAAAAAAATGCAAAGAAGAGAAAATATTGTGCAGAAAAAAAACAAAAAAAAACGACTTGAAAAAAATGCATAGAGGAGAAAATATTATGCATGCTGAAATGAAACAAAAAAAGTGACTTCAAGAGAGAAAAGCTAACCCGACTATCGATAACAATACAGGTTTGTTTCAATACACAATATGTATTAATATTTGAGTATGGTGATTTGAATATGTTATATTGTTTAAATTACATATTACCCTCTTATAAATATCTGAGTTTGAAAGAAATAATTTTTATTTAGGTCAATTACAGAAAAGGAGAAAGAAAAATGTTAGGTTGTTGGAGAGTGTTCCAAATTGTTGTAGAATCCTTAAAACTCTTCCTAATTGTAAATACTGCAAGGTTAAGCTGTTTAAAGGAGAGTCATCTGTGTTTTTTTGTTGCAAGGGTGAAACTGAATTTGATGGGTATGAGTTACCCGAGAAGCTATTATTAGTTGGAGAAGCAGAGAAATCTATACATTTTAGGAATAAGATCAGGTCATACAATAACAACCTTGCTTTCACACCAGTTTTGGCGCATCGTATGACAAAACACTAATTGCAAATACAAATAGAATATATACTTTCCGAATGCAAGGTCAAGTATATGATTATCTGAATCCATTGGAGAAAAATAAGGGAGGCAAATATGATGGATTTAGTAAGACTGGAATTCAACTCTACTTTTTCAACACTGATGATGTTGAATTAAAAGAAAGGATGGAGGTGGGCAATCGGTATGACAACAAAAAGTTTGACAAGCAAACTATGGAGATTTTAATGAAAACTCTTGAAGAGAATCCATGTCGTATTTTTTGCAGAAGATTCAGGAATGAGCCAGATCTTCCTACCAAAAAAATAATCATCAACTTGAATCTCAATTTAGATCAGAGAAGATACAACCCCCCATTGTTGGTCACGTTGGAGGAATCTATGTAGATAATGGAAAAGATGATGGAGAAAGAACCGTTAGAGTTCAAGTAACTGGTATAAATGGAAATTCTTATACTATCAAGCAATACTACAGTTGCTATGATCCAATGCAATTCCTCACGGTCAGCCTGGATGGGATCGTAACGTTATGAAAAAGGACAAAGGAGAAGGAGGGGGAAAATGATACAATTTGATTCTCCCGAGTTCCTCCTTGATGAAGAAATGAAAGGTATTCCAATTAATTTAATTTTCTTAAAAATACATGCACTTTTTTTATTCGAAGAAAGTACTCGATTTGCATAGTTGTGGCCTAGCAGTTGCAATATTTTAAATGATGAACTCTTCTTTTTTCCCCAATCGGTTATGAGAGATGGGAAAAAAACAAATATGATGTTATTGCCAGAGAATATTATGCTTACAAGTTTCAGATGAGAGAGGATGATAAGACAATACTAATACACTTTGGTAGATTATTTCAACAATATATCGTTGATATGAATATCAAAATTGAGACCAACTGATTGGAATTTTTGAGAGAGAAACAACCCGAATTCAGAACTGAGATGGTGCAAGGTATTACTGATGGTGTAGAGGCAGGGTTGGAAATTAGTAATGAGGTTGGAAACAAAAACACTTACAAACCAAATTGAGATTGTAAGTGATGATCAAACTAATGGTAGTAAAGATGAGGATGAAGGCGGCGACGACCATGAGCCTAGGAGTCATGAGAGTGAAGATGAGGATTATCAATCGTATTAATATTCGGCCGAGACTGGAGATTTCTCTACCATTAAATAGAGATTTTCATTGGATATGGTTGCATTATCCATTCTATTTCAAACAAATTGATTTGATTTTTATTTTCTTTTGGTTCAATTAAGTTAGTTCAATTAAGTTCTCCGCATTATTAATCAAATCAATTCAGTCAACAAGACTTACATTGACAATTTTGTATCCAAATTTATTTGAAATAATATTAGATCACTACGGTATGGTTGTATCACCAAAAATTCAACCCCGTTTAATCAAGGTTTCTGCCTTCTCAGGTATTTAGCCAAAATTCACCGCGCATCGCGCGGTGCCACCCCGCTAGTTAATACTAAAAAGTTATTCTCATTTTTTTTGTACCAAATTTTGGTACCCTATTTTTTCTCCCTATTTTCTTGGGCAAAATTTTAAACTTTTAATTAAAAACTTAAATCATAATCATTTCAAATTTGATTCCTAATAAAATTTTAATATATTCCTTCTTCCTCCTCCTCCTTTACAAAAGTTTTTCGTCCTGCATACTAAATAGTTATTCTCTTTTTTAAAAAAAATCAAATTTTAGTTATTTCTTTCGCCCTAACTTTCTTCCCCTATTTTTTCTCCCTATTTTCTTAGGTAAATTTTTACTTTTTTCCCTTACTGACACCTTAATAAGAATACAAATTTTCTTAGTATATTTAATTATGATTTAATTAGGATTTAATCAGTGGTTAATTTTGTAAATTTCATTTTAATTATATTTACTTGGAATTTTTCTCTCAGTAGCAGAAAATCAACCTTCTGAAAATATCATTCTTTTTCTATTTTTGCTTATTCAATTAGACCTGTTTTCGTAATTATTTCTTGATTTTCAATTGATTTGGATAATTATGTAATTTTGGTTCATTCAATTAAATTTAATTTGGTATATTTACTATTTAGAATATTCATGCAAAATTATACATTATATTGAACGACTGTTATACATAATTAAAATACATTGAAGAAAATTGTCCATATAGTCTATTCAACCGCTAGAAAAATACGGCACTACACATGTCGTAATAGTGAAGATCTTAATTATGGTCTGTTTTATTTTTATTTTTTGAAATCATACTAATTATGGTCTACTAGATGATCTGCCTTTGAGAATTTCGGTATTTATTTTAGTTTTTCAATTGGTAATACTTGAGTAATTGGGAGTTAGTTACAAATGAAACCAAGACTTGTCCCGATTCAAATAAGAATAGGAAATTTTATTCCTATAATTTATTGATACTTAAGATTTCCATGAACATAAATGTTTAATTCTATAGTTATCAGTTTCTGTGGGCTATTTCTCACTGAACTGAACTGTATTGAATTAAAATAAAGTGTAAATTAATTAATTTATTGTAAAATATAATTCATAAATCTATCTAAATTTCATTAAATTATATTTTTCTGAATTGAATTAAACTGAATTGAATTTAACTAAATTGAATTTAACTGGACTGAATTGAACTAATCCACTTAATATTAATTTCAATTTTATTTTACAATCGGTCTCGATCAAGATACTTTTTCTAAAATTATATCCTCCATTTTATTAAATATTTTAACCATGAATGTACGTATGTAACAATTGTTACGTAACTACCATTTATTAGATTCCGTTTAAGAATTTTTTCGAATTTTAGATTCGCTTATTACGAATACCACTTATTATGATTTAGGACTTCTGTTGAGTTTTAGATTCCGGCTTATTTTATTGTAATTGCTTTTTGAATTTTTGTAATATAATATTGATTTATTCAGTTATTTTAGTTTAATTTATATTTTACTTAGTGATTTGTTTTGTACTTATGGAAGCTTATCATAGGTTAGTTTTTTTAACCGTCAATTACTTTAAAAAATTAATTAATTCATCAGTTAAAAACTTTCAAGGTGTGGGGATGCGAGGAGGTCAAGCCGGAGCTTGGATTTATGTAAATTAAATGAATAAAATAAATTCGTAATTAATCATATTTAGTCAAAAGAATACATACGCTCACTCACTTTCTCTCTCTAGGGATTCTCTCCCCCTTCTCTCTACATAGATTTCCCCCTTTTCGCAATTTCCGATCACTTCTATCCGTTGCAACGGTAACTGACACACTCAGTCCAACGTGAACGGCTAAATTGCCACCACCGCTCCGCCTTAATGGCGGAGCCACCGCCGCCCAATGGGCAAAAAACCTTTTTATCCGCCCTAAAATCCAAATCCCCTCCCCTCTCTGCAGCCTTACCGAACGACCCGGAAATTCATGCCACGTCGGAGTATAAGGGTGAGCTAGAGTGTATCTTTATGCCGGAGTAAATCGAAATACTTAGTCGGCCGTACTGCAATGCCCTCATTGGGAAGTTTAGCAAAGGCCGCCCGACCATGCCGGCGATTGAAAGTGCTTTCAAGGCGGCTGACTTCACTTGCAGCTACCAGCTAGGAGCAATCGACCACATGCACATCCTTATCCGCTTCTCAAATAAGGAGGACTTCTAGAGATACTGGATGAAGTCCAACTGGATCATTGAACGCTTTCCGATGCGGGTTCTCAGGTGGACACCGGAGTTCTCCACAGAGTCTGAATCCTCGATCATCCCGGTGTGGGTAACATTATACAAAACCCCTGTTTACTACTATAATGAACCAGTGCTAGAGCAGCTAGGAAATCGCATTGGTACATTTATCAAAGTTGACTCTGCTACACAGCTCATTACCCGTCCCTCTGCTATCAAATTATGTGTAGAACTTGATCTTCAGCAACCTATCCCTGTAGAGATTAGGTTGGGTTCAACTGAAAACTGTGCAAAGACCAAGCTAGAGTATGAGAACCTACCCAAATATTGTACTCATTGCAGGAAAGTGGGGCATGATGAAGCCATATGTAGAGACCTCCACCCTGATCTCAACCAAAGGAGATATGCCCCACAGCCACCAAATGCTCCTAAAACCCCTGCCTTGGCCAAACTGCCATTGGTCACAGATGCCTCAATCCCAGTCCCAGTTAAGACTACCCTATCTGAGACCAAGAATGCCACCCCGAACACACTGATAAACACCACTAATACTTCTCCTGCTCAGAAAGACAAACAATCATCTGAAACTCAAGTCATTACCTTTGGAGTCAGGAAACTTCACAGGGCGATCAAGAAGAAGAAAAGAGCTAAAAAGAAAAGGAACAAGACCACCCCTGCTTCTATGGCTCTCACAACTGTCCCCCATCCCTCCCCTACACAAATCTTCACTGCCACTACTAATGTAGCTACAAGCCCCTCCCTATACAATGTTGTGCTGAATAAATGCCAAGCTGATCCTCCCACAGACCCCACACCAGCCAGTCATGTTCCCACCCACTCCACCTCCAACTCAATAACTCCACATTTCTCCCCCCACTGCCATATCCTCCTCTAGCACCTCTAAAATTCCAAACCCCTCCCTCTCACAACCTTCCTCCTCCACCTCTTCCAAACCAGCAATGAGAAGGGCAATACTGGCTACCAAACAACCACCAATCCCTTCACTCTGGTCACTGCTAAACCAAGGCTGAGAAGATCCTATACTAAAGATGATACTGCTGTACCATCAGGCCTACAGGACATCTCTCCACCCCATTTCAGAGCTAATAGCTTACTCTTTTTGTCTCAGGAGAGAAACAGGAATAGCTTTGCTCCCTTACAAGAAGCAACCAATGAAGAGGAAGATCTATACATCTCAGATTCAGACTCTGGAAGCAACAATGTGGACCACCAGGTCAGTAGCTCTAAATTACCCAAGATAGGATCAGCTCAAAAAGCTAAACTGAAAACTTTCTTTACTCAGTTTAACAGAACACTCTCTTTCTCAAAGTCCTTTCAAAAACCTTCCAAAGACAGTTTTTAATGATTGATCACAACCATAAGATTAACTGTTTAGTTTGGAACATCCAAGGTATGGAAACAGCCCTTGATAGATTATCCTTACTGGTTTTTGACAACAACATTGAGTTATTATGCTTAATTGAACCTTTGCATTCTAATTCCAAATGCAACCACTATATGCAACTTCTTCACTTTTCAAACTGCATATTTTCTGATTCAGGGAAAGTTTGGCTTTTCTGGAAAGATTCTTTAAACATTACACTCTTAAAAGATAGCCTCCAATTTCTGCATGTGTTAATTACAAAACATAACATAAATATCTCCATGACTGGAGTCTTTGTGTACAGCTCTAGATCCAGAAAAGGCAGAAAGGCAATGTGGAATGATCTCATTGCCTTGCAAGCTTCTGATACATTTTATATTGGTGACTTTAATTCCATGTTGTCAATTTTTGATTACAGTGGTCCCTCTACTCCTACTTTGGCTAGTATGAGGGATTTTCAGAAACTAATTGATAAAATGGCATTAGTTCACATTCACACAGTGGGAAATGATTTCACCTGGACCAACAAGAGGCTGAAGCCTACTTTAGAAAGGCTGGATAGAGGACTGTGTAACCAATCTTGGTTTTCACACTTCCCTAATTCATCAGTTATGGTCCTCAATTGGGAGAATTCTGACCACTCACCCTTATTTCTTAGGATAGACACACAGGTCAAAACTGTCCCAAAATCTTTCAGATTCATTGCAACTTGGTACAAGAGAACTGAATTTCAGAATTTCATTAAGTCCAATTGGGACATCCCTCTGACAGAAACTGGGATGCTTAAGTTTTTTCTTAAGCTCCAGAGATTAAAAAGGGAGTTGAAAATCTGGAGTAGGGAGGTTTTTGGAAATGTACATAGGAATGTAGAAGTTGCTGAAGAAGCTGTTAGAGTTCAAGAAATTATTTATGATCACAATCAATGTGATCATGAATTAATCTCATTAAAACTCAAAAGGGATGACCTAAAAAAGCTATAAAGGAACAAAAGCATTTTTGGAAATATAAAACTCAGCTAAAATGGTTCAAAGAGGGAGATATCAACTCCAAATTTTTTCATAACTCTTTGAAGGAAAAAAGATCAAAGCTGAGAATTTCCAAGATAAGGAGTAGTGCAGGGATCTGGTTGGAGGAGATGGATGAAATAGAATTGGAAGCCATAAACTACTACTCCTCTCTTCTGACCAGTGAGCACAAGGACTCTGATGATCAATATGCTTCACATTTCCTTTCACAAGTTCCAAAACTGATAACAGCAACTCAAAATACTAAGCTTTTGCAACCAGTATCCATTGAGGAACTAAAAGAAGTAGTTTTTTCCCTAAACAAGTCTAGCACTCCAGGGCCTGATGGCTACAGTGCTTGTCATTGCATTAAATCACGGGAAACTATTTCTCTTGATTTAATGGAGGCAGTAAATGATTTCATGAGTGGATCAGATATCCCCAGGGGGATAGCTGCAACCTGGATCACTATAATTCAAAAAAAGGACACTCCCATCTCTTTTGATGATTATAGGCCAATCAGCCTATCCAATGTAATCAACAAAATATGTTCAAAAGTGATCATGTTCAGGTTAAGTCCACTTATGAATGATATTATCTCTCTCTCCCAACCAAACTGCTTTTATGAAAGGTGGATACATTTCTGATAATGTTCTCTACCTAAAAGAGCTGGTTAGGCACCTTAATAGAAAACCTAGAGAGCCTAATTGTATCATTAGATTAGACTTGAGGAAAGCTTTTGATAGGATTCACTGGCCTTTCCTGAAAAAGATTCTGATCAAATTTGGGTTCCATGAACATTTGGTCACAGTGATTATGAAAAACCTATCTCATGCTTGGTTTTCTGTTCTGATAAATGGCAAACCAGTGGGTTTTTTCAATTCTACAAGGGGTATTAAACAAGGGGATCCTCTTTCCCCCTTTTTTGTTTAACATATTCACTGAATCTTTTTCAAGGAGTCTAGCCTACATTTTTGCTAATGGGAAACTGGCTTATTTTAATTTACCAAGAAGCTCAGTACCAGTCTCCCACCTCTCTTATGCTGATGACACTGTGTTGTTCATATCAGTAAACAAGAGTACTCTGATCAACCTCAAAGCTTTTTTAGTAACTTTTGAAGTTGTCACTGGTCAAAGAATTAACTATGACAAAAGTGATTTCTTCCTAAGTAAACATGCTACACTAGCTAAGAGAAACCAGATCAAACAATTTTTGGGGATGAAAGAGGGCATTTTTCCTTTTAAATATTTGGGCTGCCAAATTTTTCAAGGAAAAATTCTTAACTGCTATTTCAATCCCTTGCTGCAACAGATTAGCAAAAAACTGAGCTTTTGAAGACATAAATAGTTGAGTACTGGTGGTAAAATCACCCTTATTCAATCTGTGTTATATGCTATTCCACAGCATGTTTTCACAGTCATGGCTCCTACATTACACATTGTGGAATCCATAGAAAGATTGTTCTCAATTTTCTTATGGGGATCCAATGCAGTTAGAGCAAATTATTTTTGGAGAAAATGGTCCAAACTGTGCTTCCCAGTGGCACAGAATGGCCTTGGTTTTAGATCAATCCCACACATTGTCCAAACCTGCTCAATCAAACTCTGGTGGAAGTTTCGACATGGCTCTGCCATGTGGACTCACTTCATATAATCCCTCCCTCCCACTTCCAGAAACTCACAAACTTGGCTTAGAATTTGCCAAGTAAACCATATAGGGGAACATAACTCTTTTGTTATCCATGGGAAAGGCCTATGTAATTTTTGGTCTGCCAATTGGACTAAACATGGCCCTCTACTTGACATCTTTCCACCAGATATTACTTCCATCCCCATTACCTGTACTGTATCCAAGTTTGTGCTCTCAAAAGATCAATACATTCCAGAACTGCAAGGGGCTCTTCCTGAACCTTTACTCTCTTTTCTCCAAAATGTTGTACTTTTTGAACATAGGGAAGATAGGTTAATCTGGAAGCCCACAAAAACAGGCCAGTTTACCTTCAAGTCTGCCTATCAGACTATCCATGACCACAGGCCTTCTTCACCATCCCTTATCAAACTGTGGAATATTAGGATCCCCAAAAAAATTACCTTCTTTGTGTGGAGACTATTTAATTTCCTTATGCCTTTTGATGAGGTCCTCATTCATTATGGCTTTCAGATAGTGTCAAAATGCCCCTTCTGTCAGGCCTCAGATTCAATAGACCATTTTTCAATCACTGCTCCTTGTCAACTCAGATATGGTCTGAAATGATGTCCTCTATTGGCATCAAAGATATAGCTTTTAGAGAAATCTGGGACAGACTGTCCTATTATATAACATATACAGGCCTATCAAGCTTTCATGCTAAGCTGATTAGAATGTTATGTTGTATAAAAGTGTGGTGTTTATGGAAAGCAAGAAACAAATATTTATTTGAGGAAACTAGGCCTTCTTCATTATTTATCCTCTCTGAAATCAAAAATATACGGTACATGTCTTTGGCTGCAAACACTGTTTTCATTTCTCAGGAACATGATCTTCAACTGGCTGCTGCTGCACACATCCCTCATACTCAGAGGCCTCCCAGGCCTAGGCTGAGAATAGTTAAATGGAGCAGGCCTGAGATGAGATTTAAACTAAATGTTGATGCAGCTTTCTCTGGCTCAGACTGTGCTTTTGGCTTCATTTTAAGAGACTCTTCTGGTAATTTTATAGACTGTGCTTTTGGGACTTTTGTCCTTGTAAAATAACTCAAATTCTAGCCATTTAAGGTCCTTTTAGGTTTGGGAAGCCTTATAAAATTTTCCCCCACTCCTTGAGTGGTTTAACTTTTATTTTTTTTTTTAAAAAAGTCAAAAGAATACAAATAAATAAACCGCGAATCGCGCGGTTCAACCAAGCTAGTAAAAGTAAAACAGTATAGCTCCCGTCCTTTTTAAATACTTCTTTTTATTTATTGTAAATAAAATAATTCTAATACAAAATTATCATTTATTATGAAGTATAATCATGTTGTACGAAATAAATTCCTTAAATATTTACACACTTTTTTTTTGGAAGAAAAAATATATTTTCATGCATTAATTTATAGCATTCTTTGTTATGAAAATTTTAAATCAGTCACTCAAATACATGATACCGTTCAAACTATGAGATGGTTCACGAAATATACTGGACTTGTTTTTTCTTATTTATTCAAACTTTTTAAAGTTCAGTGTAGTCAATTTATTTCAATTTAGATTTAAATTTTATTTGGTAAAACAAATATATATAATTTCAAGATTCTGTAAAACGTTCAGAATGGTTTGAAAAGAGGAATGGAGGTATTTCTAGCCACTCAAAATATTCAATCTCACTACTCTTTGCTACATGTTGGTGTTTTTTTTGAACACCGGTTTAATTTAAGTATAATTGGATTCGAGATAGTGAACTTGAGATGTTATAACAAGGTTGGTGGTGCGGAGTGCACACTTGTAAAAACAATCTACAAGTTTACAGTTCTAAGATAAATATTTATTTATTTATGCGTGTATAGTTTATATTAAATTGAAGTGTTGCATCGATTCAGAATTCAATATTCTGAGGACAGTGTACGTGTATCAATTAACACATGAGTTACTGTGGTTGCATTATAGTTACAACATGGTTGTATTTTAGTTACCATATGAAACTGCAGGTTGTACGTACAGTTACTGTTACCTTATCTTTCAAATTTTTGGTTGGGTACGTACGCAGTTGTCTGGAAGGAGTTACCGTACCGTTATCTTTTCAGATATGGATCGATACGAGTATGACCTATAAATACATGTGGTTTTATAAATGAATGATGAGGTTTTACACTGAACTATTCAATCATGTATGAATGATGTAGGTAACACTGAAATATATACACGACAATGAGAAACACAGATTTCCTCATGTTATACAGATCCAAAAACACTAATACTCAAATGCATGTTCTTGATTCAAACCTAGAATTAAGAATGCATCGATAGTTTTATTCTGCGAGAAATTTCGTCCAACCTGATAGGGTGAAATATTCTCAAAGGAAAGCGAGAGTGTTACGTGACTCTATCATTATCCAACTATTATCCCTATCACCCTATTGTCCCCATTGTTTATACCCAACACTACACTAGATAGAGAATGTGCCCAGAAACCAAATTTATCCCCTAGAGTATTCCTCTCTCTCTAACTACTTGATGAAAGTTCACCATCGCCATGCATCCTTATCGAAATCACATTGAAAAATATACGAGTCGTAGGTCCATCCTCTACGTAACATAATGGACAATTAAACTCCCCATCCATGGTACGAGCACGTAAATTGGCCTTGGTGGCAAGTGAATATGTGAGAAGCCGTCATGCAGTGTGTTTTACACATTGTGACACTTTATATTTCCAAATTATCCCCAAAAGACTCTCTCATTTCAATTGTGATGTCCCGACCCTCTCGAGCAAGCATCTTATAGATTTTAATGAATAACAACCAGAGGCAACATGACTATCAACACCTTCCCGATTACCAAGTCAAATTGATTTAATACATGCTGCATCCTCTAGTGAAAATACTTCTCGAGAAGAGACGGATTCCACCAATTTGTGTTGGCATCGGTCAAGTCAGAAACGCGAGACAAATGAGATGAAATTTTATCTGGTTCCCTTATCTTAAAGTCCCCCGAATCCGGAATCCAAGGATCAAAACAAATACATATATTTGTCCTGAGATTATCTGTCCTTGTTCCCCGCCTCAACACTTCAATCCCCTTGAAAATACTTTTCAATGCAATGAATTACTAACTAAAGTTGCTTCAAATATAGAAGAGTTTGGAAGATATTTATCCTTGTAAACCCTTACCATTAAAAAGTTAAGTGATGTCAAGAAGTGTCAAGCTTGTTTAGCTAACATAGCCAGGTTTACAAGCTCCAATTGGCGGAACTCTAAACCTCCCTCTAGTTCCAGTTTCACTAATGACTTCCATGAAAGCTAGTGCATCTTTTTGTTCTCATCGGTACCACCCCAACAAACTTCTAATCATGCTCTTACCGTCTTTCAGAGTCATGACATGAATGTTAATAGAATTTATCAAATAATAAGAGATAGTTTTCAACAATGATCAATAAGGACCTCTTTACTAAAAGAATTAGGAATACAGAGCACTTTTAACAAATTCGGAATATTTGCATATTATTTTAATAACTTGGGCGTAGATAATGCTTTTTACCCTTTTTAAATTATTTCGTGTGAACCCCTGCCCCCGATTTTACCCCCAAATTGCTCTCAACCATCTTTGGCCCAAAATGTCATCAGCAAGTAGCAATTAGGGGTCCTCTGCAGCTAAAAAACTCTCTCCACATGGATTATTTCTAGCATTCATAATTGTTTGAATCTCGCCACCAATGTGTTGTTGCAGAATGCGCAGAAGAGCCCCAAAAACTTTGCGGTTTCGCCCTTGTCTCTCAACGCCGCTGCCGTCATGGTTGGCGCTGGAAGTTTGGTGGACGCTCTTTAGTGGCCTCAAGTTTTCGGAATCGGAAAACTTGGACAAACTCAAAACAAGCTTTTTTAAAACCATGTCCAAGGTGAGCAGTTTCAGCCCCGCCGGTCGGAAATTATCGTTCACGGGTGGAGTTTGGGTTAATCAGAGGTTTTCTCTCAAACCCACCTTTGAGCAATGCTTAGAGGACACTTTCCAGACTGAAGCTATAACCCATGATTTTGTCAACAATGTGAATTATTATTTTATCATTTTAATTATGTATGTTCTTTTATATGTATCCTTAAAACGTTATGATACAAGTGATGGATGCAACATTGTTCATTTAGAAACCTAGGTGTTTTCATGTTTTTTCATGGGCACAAAGAGTGAAAATTGCAGTTGGGGTTGGAGTATTTGCATCAGAGGGCTAATCCGCACATCATTCATCGTGATATTAAATTCAGCAACGAGATGTATCTCATTTGATTAGGCTTTTTCCCTCTCTCTCCTCGTGTACACGGGATGTTTTTGAATTCATAGTATTCGGGAAACTATAAATTAATGGGTGTAATTGAAATATAAAAATATTAATGGGCATAAAATTATTTAAATTTAGTCCAAGAGTTCTTGTAATTTATAATGTGACTCCAATATATAAATTGGAGTATTAATTTTGTAATTAGTTTCAAAATAGTGTTATTTTGAGATTTAGTTTAAAAAATAACGCCAGTTAGGCAAAAAATTCGTGTATTATGAGTAATAGATTTTGTATAGATCTGTCCTAAGCTACTAATTAAACTTGCACAAATTTTATTTTCACTGTGTCTTAGGACCTGTTTGCCAGAGTTTTTCTGTAAGACAGTTCAATTCAGTTCAGTATTTTTTTTATATTTTTCAGTTCGGTTCAATATTTTTAAGTATTTTTCAGTTCAGTTCAATATATTTTTATTTTTTTCACTTCAGTTCAGCATTTTTAAATATTTTTCAGTTAAGTTTAGTATTTTTTTTATTTTTTCAATTCAGTTCAGTATATTTATATTTTTCCAGTTCAGTTCAATTTTCTTTTAGTTCGGTTCAATGTTTTTTAATTTTTTCAGTTCAGTTATATTCAGATAAATATTTTATATTTTTTAGTTCAGCAAATTTCTCCTATATCTCTACAGTTTTTTCAGACCAATTCAGTTTATATTCAGTTTAATTTGATCCAGCTCAATTCAGTTCATTTAATTTGGTTATGAACATATGTGATTTGATGAATTTCAGTTTCATTCAGTCGTATAGTTACTATATTCACCTTCAATTATTATTCGGTTCAATTAGTGTTTACTAGATGAATACAAGTTCATTGTTCGTGAATACGACAAAATGGAGCAATTTTTGTATGCTAGTGATTCTATCACATTCTGAATATTTTTCGAATCAGTTTAGTTCAATTTAATTAAAATTAAAATTAAGCATATTTCAATCATGTACAAGTGTATATTGATTTATTTTAGTTTAATTTAGTCATATGGTTATTGTCTTGAAAACATTAAACTTTACTTCAGTTTTATTCAATTTAGTTATAAGTAAATGTGATTTGATAAAATTAGTTGCTTTAAGTCATTATTTCAATACATTACACTTTATTTTGTTCCATTTCTATTCAATTATGTACAATTCAGCTAATTTTATTTGTCAATAATTAATATTTTTTGCTATATTTAATTTTTTTCAATTAAGTTCAAATAAATATATTTAATTTATTTTCAGTTCTGTTAAGTTCATTATATTTATGTTTTTTCAATTCAATTCAACATATTTCAGTTCAGTTCAGTATATTTATATTTTTTCACTTCAGTTCAGTATTTTATATATTTTCAGTTCAGTTCAGTTCAATATATTTATATTTTTTTCAGTTCAGTTAAGTATTTTTAAATATTTTTCATTTCAGTTCAATATTTTTTATTTTTTTAGTTCAGTTCAGTATTTTTAAATATTTTTCAGTTCAATTCAGTATTTTTTTATTTTTTTCAGTTCAGTTCAGTTTAATTCAATAAGAAATAAACCCTAAACAAACACGACCTTAATTCAGTTTGTATAGTTTATTTTAAGATAATATTCTTTCCTTTTTCTCCACTCATTTCACTTACTTACCTCTCAAATTTAATTTCCACCATTAATATTACGATTCTTAATTCAAAGTTCAATTTTGTAACTCTTTCACCTAATACTAGGACGGAATGAGTACTTATTACTTGAGCAGTAATTTTGGTACGTTTGTTCCGTTCTAATTGCGTACACATTTTGTCTTTTATTTCGATTTTCGACCAAAAAGAAGAAATGAAAAGGAAAAATGCCAAATGAATTGTGTGGCCGAAATAAGTCCCCCAAGCAAGTAAGCAACAGTGTGAAGAAAGAGAAGCAAGAGCAAGGGTTAAACGGACCAAAAGCCAAATCAATGCCTCAGATTCTTTACGCTACTAAACCATGGCTTTGCTGCGACCCTTTTCCTGTGAAACCTTCGCCTCCAAAACCCTCCTGTTTCAGCCCGCAGCTCCATTGCCAAGGAGGGCTGGAGCGGTTGCATTCCTGAAAAAATCGAAGCAGAAGAGAGTGTGGTGTCGAGCAATCGCAGAGCAAGTTGGAGGCAGCGTGGTTCAAGATGAAGGAATTAAAGGGGAGAGTGAAGTGGTTCCGTACGATTGGACTGAAGAATGGTACCCTCTATACCTCACCGAGAATGTGCCCGATGATGCTCCGCTGGGGCTCACTGTTTTCGACAAGCAGCTCGTGCTTTATCGGGATGGCGCTGGGGAGCTCAGATGCTTCGAGGATCGGTGTCCTCATCGGTAAATATTGATTTATCTCGCTATGAATGTGACACTTGTTTTTTGGTTTTTGGTGATCTCCAAAAATTATGTTTTTTTGCAATTCTCATTACTCTGCTGATTGGTGGTATGTGCATAGATTTGTTTGAAATGAGAGTACGAACACAATAGGTGAAAACTGAAATGTAGTGGTGAACTGATGATTATGAAATGGTTCCTTACTTTTGAACCTTGTTAGCAAATGTTTGCATACGTACCTTGAATCTCTTCAGGAATTTATTTCGAGGGAGAACACGGTGATTCTTGCATAATAAAACTTACTATGTTTGGTCCAGAATGCTAATGTATGGATGGGGGTGTTGTTTGCTTATCCGGGGTTTTTCTTACTGCTCAATCTTATCTGAAAGACTGACTGCTTTATTGTACCAAAGTTTGTTTCAAGTTATCCTTTATAATCTTTGTGGCTCTTGTGCAAAGAAGCAAACTTTAAACTTAACATCCAACTGTTGAATAATTTAGACACTTCATCTTCTTGAATTTGTTTCCCGAGTTATTGCATTCTTCTTGGATTGAGTCGTAACAACTGTTGAAGAACAATTAGAAAGTAGTATTCAACCATGTCGCCGACAGTTGAGTTGTTTGTGTATGCATTAGGGAAATGCTGCTCACCATGTAAATGATTGCGTTATTGACTTGGTGAATTATTTAATAAGCTTAGTAGTTTTGTGAACTTTGCTTAGAGTCTGGGCTTATATCATTGACATATTTCCAGTTAAATAGCAAATCTATAAGTTGTCCTGGATATATATTCTGCATTGAAGTCACTTCCTTCTAATTTCTCCTCAGCTGTGAGCCAATTTTATTACAACTGAATCTTCTTCGGAAGAATATTAGCCAGGGAGGAAATCATGATCCGTGTATAATAAAATTACCTTAAAATATTGCTTAATCCAGTAGCTAAATTGCTTATTATGGTCAGTTTGGATGAGTAGTTGTTTGCTTGTCTGTGGTTTTACTTACAGCTCAACCTTATCTGAAATGATATTGCAAAGAAGCAAGCTTAATCTTAACATCAAATTGTTGAAAATTTTGAATTGGGCTACGTTGTAACAACGGTGAAATAACAATTAGAAAGTAGTTGTTATCAACCATGCTTCAAGTAACAATTGAGTTGTTTGTGTTTACATTAGGGAAAACTGAACTTGCTCGCACCAAGTAAATGATTGTGTTATTGACTTCTTGGTGAATAATTTACTAAGTTTATTAAACATATATATAACGAACTAAAACTACTAGCATAAAGATGCACAATTTGAGTGTGCTTTGCAGATACAAACAGCTTTCTGAGGTACGGAAAAAATTCCAAGACACAGTAATCTTTCAAGTAAATGAATATGGAGGTACTGTAAGTTGCATGGCAACTTACAGTCACTTTCTTAAATTATCACATGCTGCTAGCAATTATAGCATCCTTACCTTAAATCTTCTATAACCAATTAATAATTCGCAAAGTAAAACTAGCGCAATACCATGATTGGTCCATGAGCTGGAAATTATTTGTTTGCTTATGTTTTGTGTTCCTTACTGCTCTAATGTCAATAGGAAATTATATGGAATGACTTCTTTATTGTACTAAAGCTTGTATGCTTTCAAGTTATCCTTCATATTTTTACACCATCTCGAAATCAGGCTGGCAAAACTCTCTGAAGGTCAACTTTTCGAAGGGAGACTAGAATGTCTGTACCATGGTTGGCAATTTGAAGGTGATGGTCAATGTGTGAAGATACCTCAGGTTAGTTTTGGATTTGATTTCGCGCTCTTCTTTTTGGCTCATGGCATGTTTAATTCGACAGTTACTACTAAATACTGGATAGTTCTGACTGATCATGTTGGCAGCTTTCAACCAATGCAAGCATCCCAAGATCTGCTTGTGCCAAGACATACAATATAAAGGACTCCCAAGGAGTTATATGGGTATGGATGTCTAGCAAGGCAGCACCAAAACCTGAAAAAATCCCTTGGTTTGAGAACTTGGCAAGACCTGGATGTAGAGACATCTCCACAATTCATGAGCTGCCGTATGATCACTCTATTCTTCTTGAGAATCTTATGGACCCTGCACATGTTCCCATTTCTCATGATAGAACGGATTTTACTGCAAAAAGAGAAGACGCTGGAGCATTATTTTTCGAGGTGACTGAAAGAACCAACAGAGGCTTTGCAGGGTGGTGGGGAAAAGAAAGGGATCAGTTGACCCCAAACTATACACCAAACTTCTTACGTTTTGAGGCTCCTTGTGTCCTTCAGAACAACCGTGAAATCATTGAAAAGAATGGGGAGAAGAACTATTTCAGTGGGTTGTTTCTATGTCGGCCTTCAGGACAAGGGAAATCAATGCTCATTGTCAGGTTTGTGAGCACAAGAAAAATATCAGGACCGCTGAAGTTCATTCCTAGGTGGTTTTTTCATCAAAATGCTGGCAAAGTTTTTGAGCAAGATATGGGATTTCTCTCCTCCCAGAATGAGTTCTTGATGAAAGCAAATGTCCCAACAAAGGAGCTGTACATCAATTTAAGGTCATCTGACACTTGGGTGTCTGAATACAGGAAGTGGATGGACAAAGTCGGTCATGGAATGCCTTATTATATCGGACACAGCACTATTTCACTGCCTAAAGTACCCGCTGTGGTTGAGCATGCGCCAGCTGGATTTGTGGCCAATCTTTCAGCTTCTCAACCAGCCAAAGGAGGAAATGGATCAATTTATGCTCCAAATTTCGCAAATCGATATTTTCGCCATATTATTCACTGCAAAGAATGCAGAAATGTTATTAAATCATTTGAGGCATGGAAGAAAGCCCTTTCAGCTGCTGCTCTATTGTTCACTGCATTGGCAATTCTTGCGTCTGGAAAACAGTGGAAGGCCATTCTTTTGATATCAACATCTGTCTGTCTGGCTGGAGTCTATGGCTGCTCAGCTGCAATTGAACTTAATACAACAAATTTTGTAAGGACGCACAGAAGAGCATAGACTGATAAATATTCAGGTTCATCTGTAAATCTTTATGCTTATAGTTTGTCCTTGTAACAATTTCTTAACAAAAACCCGTGTGTATAAAATGTTGCCTTTAGTTGTGGTTCTTTTGGATGCACCCAAGTTTAATTAGTTTCATTTTCTTTAATCTAGTACATTTAAAACTCGTAAGCTATTAGAGTCATTGTCTCATTGAGTTTAAATGACTCATTTTGCAGTTTGAATAGCCAGATGTTTGAGAGATTAATGAGGTTCTTTGAAACAAAACCTCATAGTTCTTGCCTTAATTAAACTGTTTATTCTATTTTATCTTTCTTTTGTCGGTTATAAACCCTAAGGCAGTTGCTGGAGCATTATTTTTCACTGAAGGAATACACATTCAGGACTGAGTAGAAAGAAGTGAACTTCTAATCCTAGAAGGTGAAAGAATTATGTCAAGTTTCTCTATTCTTTTTGACTGAGGTGATTAAGATTCATTTGAATTGAACTGAAGTTAAAGCCAAACAAAGTAGGTGACCTAATCAAGTTGAACAAAACAACATTGAAAATACTACCAAAAGCTGAAACAGTGGCATCAAGTTTGAAGAGAAGGATGATACAAGTCGGCAAGCAGGACAAGGTGGTTGGTTCTTGATGCAGCTATGCTAACTGTCTCTGACATGTCCAAATCGGCAGGGTTGAGCCCATTTGGGAGCTTCCAGTTGAAGTGAAAGAGCAAAAGAGCCAAAGGAAGATAGATGTTTGCGAGGCCTAATGACATCCCAGCACAGATCCTTCTCCCAGCACCAAATGGTATGAACTCAAAGTTACTTCCACTAAAGTCTATGCCATTCTTCTCAAATCTCTCAGGTATGAACATGTCTGCATCTTCCCAGCACTCCGGGTCTCTTGCAATTGCCCACGCGTTGATTATTACTCTGAACTTGGCTGGAATCTCATAACCATCAACCTTACACTGTTGCCTGCTTTCTCTAGGGATCAGCAGAGGCGCTGGAGGGTGCAACCTTAGAGTTTCCTTAACTACGAATTTAAGGTAGCTCAGTTGTTGAATATCAGCCTCTTCAATTGTTTCCTTTCCTCCCAAAGCCTTTCTTATCTCAGATTGTGCCTTGCCCATTATCTCTGGATTTCTAATCATCTCCGACATTGCCCACTCAACAGTATTTGATGTGGTGTCAGTACCCCCAACAAAAACATCCTGCATCACTATCAATATCTCAGCTAATCAGATTCTAAAATGATCTTATAAGTGAAAATAGCAAAAATAGACCAAACTAAACTAAACAAACATAAATCCAATTTTTTACTGAACAGAATTGAATTCAACTGAACTCAAGTGCAGATAAGCTGGAGAGAAAATATAGGTCACACTTACTAGCAAAACAGCTTTGATATTGTCCATTATAATTGGAATTTCAAGACCACTGCTTTCTTTGACTCTCAGAAGAACATCAATTAGATCTTCATTGCAGGTGGAATGTGGGAAGGCTTTTGATCTCTCCAAGTTTTCCAAGTGCTGGTTGATTATGTTGTCCAAAACCCGATCCATATTACCGCGAATCTTCATCAACTTGCTCTCCACAGAGAGTAAAGGGTGAATGAACCTGAGGGATGGAAAGACATCAGAAATATCAAAGCTACTGATAAGTGGCAATGCTTCCTTGATGAGGTCCAAGAACTCATATTGATCATCTTTGTTCACATTCCCAAATGCTGCTCTGACAACCATGGAACTGGTGCACTGACCCACTTTCTCAGTCAGATTGATTGGTGCAGCACTAGCAGCCAGGATCTTAATCGATGAGATGAAATGCATAACTTCTTCCTGCCTAATCCACTCGAATGAACGAACTCTTGCAGCACTGAGGAGTTCCGAAGTGCATATTTTGCGCATCTGTTTCCAGTACTCCCCATACGGGGTAAAAGCGATATCAGAGTGGTTGTACCATAGGATTCTCGCCCCAAGAAACTCTGCACGGCTTGCAAAAGCAAGGTCTTGAGTTTTCATGACCTCTTTTGCAAACCGTGGAGATGATACGAGGATTGAAGATAGCTCTCCCAGCTGCAGGTGAACCAGACCGCCGTACTTTTGGGACAGTTTTCTGAGGGCGTGATGCGGGGGAGCACCCACCAAATGGTGCAGGTGTCCTATAACAGGTAGCTTCCATGGAGATGGTGGAAGCTTCTTGCCTGATTTTGATATCTTGACCACTGCTATTGCTGTGATAACGGCTATCAGGGCTGATAAAGAAATGAATTCCATGAGGGAAGTTTCCATGGCTAACAGTTCTGCTACACATGGGGGTTAGTTCTTGGATTACCATTAATCTTTGTTTTATGCAACAATCACTGCACTCAAGCATTTAAATATACTTAATTACTTTAGAATCTGACGCTAACTATATTATACATGCCATATGGTAACAATTATTTATAAAACCAAGAATGCCAGATTCTTAAAAAAGTGAAGCCCCTTTGTGATAATAAAATGACATTTAGCAAGGACACACCATATAAAATTAGAGGAAAAGAAATGAAGTTTATCACTAATATTTGTTTATATTATACACATCATTGTTTGGTTAAACAAGTACTCCCTCCCGTCCGCCTACTTGTGGCACACTACTATTCATCATTTTTGTTGTTGCAAGTTTGACCAAATTATTAGAAGTATTATATAAGTAGTAATATCATAATGTGATATACTTTTGGAAGGCTTTAAACATGTATTTTTCAAATATCAAAATTTTAGATTTACTTAATATACGTAACAAAAAATTATTGATGGTCAAACTTGCCGTCAAATAACATCACTTTTCAAATGTGCCACGGGAAGGGGAACGGAGGGAGTAAGGAATAGAGAAGGGAACAAAGTACAAATGCTAAAAAGTAGAAGAATAACCAGAGCATATCAAGCTTCATCTCCAATCAGCTTTGCTCTCTCTGCCTCCAAGGCTGCAATCTGAACTTCAATAGCTGCAACCTTGCCATCGATTGCAAGAAGCTTAGCCTCTTTCACTTTCTCAGCACAAGTAGACTCCGCGGGGGTCCATGGTAGATCCTTGACAATTCTGGAAGTCAGTGTTCTCTTGGTCGCCTTGATAGGAACTGCAAACACCACCTCGTCACTCTTCTTAACTTTGACATTCTCTCCTCTCATCAGAGCCGAAATGATACAAAAATAAGGTAGAGAATCTTTGCGCGGAGACACAGCCTGAGCAACTATGCTTTCTTGGAGGAAGACGCCGAGATTCATCCTAGTCTTGGTGCCAATGCAATAAAGTAGCTTTGCCATTTCTTTAGTGATTCCAGTTACGGCTAGAGAGGGGATCCAGCAATTAATAGCCAGCTGGTACAGACAGAAATACCTGGTACTCAAGCTAGATGAAGAAGGACTCCCCTGAGCTGGCCACTCAGACTGATATCCTCCACTGATTTCAGACAGCATCTCATCATATGTTACCTTAAATTCTTCATCATACGCAGTCTCAAAACCCTCGGGAACTGGTAGCCCGAGCAATTCGTTAATCAACTCTCCAGAAAATCTCACCACTTTACCTCGGATGTACACAAGGTTGTACCACTTTGAATTCGGGTTAAGATTGCCTTTCTTCAAGTTTGAATAAAATTCCTGAACAAGCTCTTTATTGTACTCCTCATACACTGTTGCAGCAGTTGTGAAACCCAAGTAGTTGAGGAAATCTGTAAATCCAGATTCCTTATAGGTTTCCAAATCAGCTGGCCTCTCAGGCAGGATATTCCTCTGACTGATCTTCGTCTCCCATCTCTTCTGACACTTAGCATCATAGAAAGTAGATGACAGAGCATCGGCCGCACAAGGAACTAAACTCTGTCGAGAAGACTTCTTCTTCTTCTTTGCAGGCTGTGGTGAATCTGATTCTACTTCTTTCCTCTTAGACCTGTTCTTCTCAGACTCATCATTCTGTTCAGGCTGCGTTGGAACATCATTGTCCCCAGTCTCAAGTTCCTCATCAGTCTCAGTGTCCAACAAATCAGGTTCATCAATCAGGTTCAAGTTCCTCACATCCTGCGATTCACAACTTGTTTTTGTAGATAGCCAGTCATCTAGAACACTGACATCCCCTTCGCTAAACTTTCCGATCAAGAAACCATGGTTATCAATAACAGGCAAAAAGACATTTCCTGCTCCGTGGGAATCTGGAATCATAAATCCCATGGCACCGCCGCCATTGTACTTGCTACTTTTCCCGAATACAATCTCCTTCCTCAAACCGGTGGAAGATTGATCAGGATTTGTTAGGATCTCAAGTTCATCGCTTTCTTCTTCGATGTCATCAGCAGGTTCATCTTCTGAGCAAACCCTCCAAAGTTTGGCTTGATAGGCTTGAGAAGCTTGCTGAACAGTGGCATAAGTACCGAGCCGAACCATGATTTTCTTGACGGGATGGAAAATCAGAGATTGATATCGTCCATCGTTCCCGAAATAGACACCTTCGATTATTTCACCCGTCTTCTCATCCCACACCGGCCGCTTTACGGACAGTTCAGGAAACCCTTGACGCTTCACCATTTTTCTTTGATTCTCTCAAAGGGCTATTCCACAGATTACACGAACTATATAAAGATATATGACTCGTTGGGGTATCCCCTGTCCTGTTTAAAGAGAGACAAACATAAACCGGACTGGAATCGGTATTATCTCTTAGAAACTGGACTTGAAATTAAACCCTAACCCCGATAGGAAATTGGGATTCATTAGAAGTTGTACGTATCCGGAATTTGAATTTGAATTTGAATTTGAATTTGAATAGAAACTGTATAGGGTATATACTTCATGGAGTTTATTTCAAAATAAACTCAATCTTAAAATTAATTTTCAAAATAACACTCTTTTGAAATTAATTCTCACAATAACACTCTTTAAAACTAATAATTACGTAACTAATACTCTCAAAATGGCATGGTGGAACCAAACTTATGACATGGATCCTACATGTACAACACCTATGACATTGTATATGTAAATTTATTAGAATATGTTCTTTACAACTTATTTCTGCATCGAAATAAATTAAATAAAACTAAGTCCCTGTCCAGTTCAACTTATGAACTGGACAGGGCCTAACTGAAATAAAATTTATATAATGAAAAATAACATGGCTAAATTAATCTAACTCTTACAGCCATATTTTACAAGTTTTTTGAACTGAATCAAACTAAACTAAACTGTCATAAAATAAATAGTGTAATGGAAACAGTTATAATATGACTAAATTAAGCCAAATTTCATAGAATCATATTTTATTTGAATTGAGCTAATCTAAACCAAAATGATATAAAAATAACATATAAATTAGTTATAGTATGACTAAATTAGACTAAATTTCATAGCATCATATTTTAGTTGAACAGAATTGATCTAAATTCAAATAAATTATAAAGATCAGAGTCTAAAAAGTCTACATGTAGTAACGAATTTTTTAAAACTCGACATATAAAGGTGTGGTATAAGTAGGATCCATGTCATAGATGTAGTTACAGCCGGATCGAGAATATTAGTTGTGGTATTTGTTTCAAGAGAATGTATTAGGGCAATTAATTTAAAAAATGAAGTTATTTTGGAAAAAAAAACTCATATACTCCATGTCTACACTATGTCTACTTGACCTCATAGTCACACATGTATGTTTAAGGCTGTAATTTTATGTCAGAAACCAACTTACCAAGCGTACCATTATTAAACAGGTTTTCTATACGCAGTCCGTATTTTACTTATTTGCAGTCTGGATTTTTTTTTCAAATAATAATATATACAATGATTATAATATATAACTGAATTGCAAATGTATGCAATAGAATTAGTATATATAATGCACATGTCTGATATACATAATTATTGACCATATCATATAATATCGAAAGCGTATTTTTATTTTGGACTGCAAAATAAGCAAAATACGGACTGCGTATAGCATACCCCTTACTAAATAATACCAACTAAATTGGTTACCGACAGAATTTGTATGATAATACCGTACCAATTCTTAATGTTGGGATGGTACAGACCACGATATTACCGTACTGTACATACATATTTAATTTAATTAGTAAAATATTAATTAAATAAATTAATTACACTAGTATTTTATTTATTAGTTAATTTATTTCCTTTTCGAGTCTCCTAGTATTCCTCTTCAACTTAAAATCCCTTAACCATGGAGCAGCTGTATTTCTATTTCCAAGACTAATCTTTTGCTTTCTCCAACGATTCAACCCTACTAATTAGTTTTTAGAGATGATTTTCATCATCATCCGAGTTCAAACTCATATCTGATGTAGAAATTCCTCCGTGTACTCCACAACTTCCATAATTTAAGACAATTGTAATGTTCCCGGCTGTGTTATGTTTGGATATTTGTTACTTTTTGCTTTTGTTTTTTGAGTTTGGAATTTTGTTTTTTCTACAATTTTAAGGATTTGTTACACTTTTTATAGTATTGGTACGGAAATGGTTTATACCGAATACCAACCAATATAATTGGTTACCAATAAAATGGTATATCGAAAAATTTGGTTGGTATTAGTTTTCAATATGTGTAACCAATTATATTGGTACTATACATGGTATTGGGGAAAAATTATGGTATTCGTACCGATTCTAGCCCTATGTATGTTCTCCCAGTTTATTTGACCACACCTATATTAAATTGAACTGAAAACTCAAATAGATTGAGTTAAACATATTGAAAATAATGATTGTACGTATAACTAAATTTTTTTATAGTCACAATATTGTTTAACTTAACTAAGATACTAGTGTTAATTTTAGTAAGATTCCAAACTAGTCATATAAAATCAAGGAAAAATATGAAATAAGGGCAGTATAACTTTCAAAATTTAGAAATGGGGTGCTACTATTGCTTAATCTCTAAAAAGGACGGTAATTATTAACTAATAACTATTATTATTTTCTAAACAATGAACTGACACTATTACCCTCATCGGCTTTTAACGTGAACATAGGGGCAGCTTGCTTTTTAACATGATTCAGCCCGATCATCGCTTCAATCTCTGTCCCCATTAGAGCATCCATGATCCTCTCCTCAGCTTCGAAAAGCTTCACTTTGTCAAAACCGCCGAACAACACTCTTCGGCGGCATCTGGTGGGACGCCATGGTACCCCAATTCTCCCCACCCCTGAAACCTCCACAGGCAGCAGAAACTGGAGCAAGATTACAGCTTTAAGAACCATTTTCGTGTTCCTCTCATTTTGATGAATTTTTGAGTTAATCTTGATGAATTTTAAAACCAGGAAATCTGGATGCTTTCTGCATTTTCCATCTGGTGCTCCCATATTCAAGACTTTGTAAACATGTTAATTGCAGTAGTGGGTTTTCTCTTTGCCAAAACATATTAACTATAGTGGGAGATGACATCATTAACGGTGACATGTGTTCATTTCGAAAACGAAAAGTACTAATAATAAAATCTTAACGTCGATGATAATAAAGCACCAATAACAACACTTACAGTTCCAAATCTTTGATTGTAATGTCTTTTCTTCAGTAGGTTAAGATTCGGGAATGTATCAATTTTCCTTAATTTAGTATACTCTACTGAAGCTAGCTGATATCCTTTCACAGTTGAGCATCTATTATTAAAATGTTCTTGTGCTCATCATCCTGATGAAAGGGCTGAGTTACGTATAAAGCAAAGAGGAAGCCATGTGATTTTAAAAGCTGTCGAAATAAGGGAAAATAATCACCTGATTATCAAGGTTTGACGGAAAATATTCCCGGTAGAGTTCTACGTTTTAGAGTTGGCACACACCAAAAACCATGCCGATTATGATTTCCGAATTTTAGATGTGTTTTGTTTATCAAGTTAAAAGCAATGAGGGTAATAGTGTCAGTTCAGTATTTAAAAAATAATAATTATTATTAATTAATAATTACCGCCCTTTTTAGAGATTAAGGAATAGTTGCACCCCACTTCTAAATTTTGAAAGTTATACCGCCCTTATTCCATATTTTCCCTAAAATCAATCTAATAAATTCTCAGGGACCGTTCTCTCATGTATTTGGCCAAAGCTAAATTGATCTAAACTACAATTGAAATGAATTGAACCAAAAATTAATGATTTGAAAATAACCCACATTCATTCGGTAATTATGGTTTACGTGAGGAACACGTGGGGTGAGTAGATGGCCTGCATGATGGTATATGGGGAAAGACAATCAATTTTACATTTTGAAATTTAGGGGGCTATGGAATTGACACTTTTGATTTTGTATTAAGGAAAAACTATAATCTCACTACAACACACATATGATACATGAAAGTTTTTTAAGGTAACTTCATTTCAAATTTACACAAGTCGCTTGTTAGGGTCGGGTATCTCACCATTCTGCATGGCCTCATCCCGGCCCGTCATCACACATGGCATCCGGGCAAGACCCTACCGCAGACTGAAGTCATATCTAACTTGGCAGGAGACGAATCTTCCCAGACCACCTAACGGCGTGGTCTGATGTGACCAGACCCGGTTTTCAGCACTATAAATATCTCTCTAATAGGAGAGATAGGGGTAAGTTGACTAAACACAATCAGATACATATCTACTCTCCAAACAGCTTTCTGACTTAAGCATCGGAGCGGGAACAACAGTTAGCCGCCCCGCCCTGAGTGAGAGTTTCCTTATTCTTAGCAGGTCCTCACCATCTGCCATCAGGACGGATCATTAGGACGTTAATTACGACTGTAATATTGGCGTCGTCTGTGGGGATATAACCGATTATCTTTGTAGTCCATGCACTGCAAATGAGCAGAGAAGGAAACGACCTTGGCACCCTCAAATCGAGTATGGTTGTCACGGATCTTGGAGATGAGGGGGCTGGAACGTCATTCACCCCCTTGAATCCTGTTGCGACGCCGATCTCGGTGACACCTGAGCCGACTAGGCACCCTGACGCCTCACCATCGCTCACGCCAGAGGATGGTGATGTGCTCTGCCAAATCCCGGAGTCACAGGCGAATATCAACAAGCAGCTGCAGGAGCTGCGAGATACGCCGCCAAGGGCGCGGCGCCTCATGGGTCTGGCGAAAACGGTTACTCCTGTTGGGTTTTCTTTTCAAAGTCCAAATAGAGTTTGTGTTACTTTAGGTTTAATTCTTGATGGACTAAATGAGTTTAGACCCGAATAGATTAGGAGGTGTCATATCATGAATGAGAGTAGATGATTGGAAACTCGAAGAGTCTAGGAGAGATAATTGGCATGGTGAACGACTTGCTCGAGATGGTTTGATGGTTGGTGCTGGTTTCTTGCTAGTTGGCTTGAAGGCTGATGAAGAGGTTTGAAGGTTCGTTGAAGATTGTTTCGAAAATGGTTGAAGATTGTTTCGAAGACTGTTGAAGATTGCTTGAAGACGATGATTTGGACTTTGACTCGAGGGAGGATTTGTTGGGTTTTCTCTTCAAAGTCCAAATAGAGTTTGTGTTACTTTAAGTTTAATTCTTGATGGGCTAAATGAGTTTAGACCCAAATATATTAAGCCTAGGGTTTAAGAATGGTTTAAGGGTGTTTTAGTATAAATAGACTTGTTTAGTGCTATTGTAGTAAGCCACCTCTTAAAGAGTTAGAGAGGAGAAACTTGTTTGGTGTTCTTCCTCTTTAACTATGGTGAAGAAAGGGACTGGTTAGATTGGTTCTTGATAAATAGAAGATAGGGTGAGCGAGAGAGACATAGTATGTTAGCGTATAGAACATACTTTGTAAAAGACTCTTCTATTTTCTAGTGAATTGGAATTGTCGGATTCCCGTGGTTTTCTCCCAATTAGGGTTTCCACGTAAAATCGTTGTGTTGGTTGTTTTGTTTTGTTGATGGTTGATTGACAACTTGTTCATAGTTGTTGGTGACTGTTGTCGTGGGTTCAAGACAGGGTGTTTAATTTTCGATATAGACTAGGGTTCGAAGTTAAATCCCTAATTGATGGTGATGGGGGATTTTGATCTCGACGGTGTTACGGTTTGAGGTTAAAATCCCCAACAATTGGTATCAGAGCTGGTTCGATGATATCAAGGCGGTTCATGATCGAAGGAGCAAGAAGATGCAAGAGAGAGAAGATGAAGCGGAAAAGATGATTTTCGGATTTTCAGTCGCAGCGTTGATAGATCTGACGTATCCCAACTTTCAACCGTTGGATTGGACTGAAATTTTGGCAGGGTGTTCCTGTGCCGTGTTTCTACAATCGGAACGGTGGAGATATGATTCAGACTAGCAGAAGAGATTCGTTTGGGTGCTGAACAGAAGCTGTGCAGTTTTGGACAGTTTGAGTGATTTCTTTATCTCTTGTTCTTTTCTTTGTGATTTTGATGTGTGGGATGTTTTTTGGTGTTTGGCGTTAGTGTTTGGCTTGTTGAGATTTTTGATCGATGGAGGTAAAGTTCAGAGAGGGCCATCGAAATCTTTTTCTGAAGACTTCAATGTGAGGAGGTGTCATATCATGAATGAGAGTAGATGATTGGCAACTCGAAGAGTCTAGGAGAGATAATTGGCATGATGAACGAATTGCTCGAGATGGTTTGATGGCTGGTGCTGGTTTCTTGCTAGTTGGCTTGAAGGCTGATGAAGAGGTTTGAAGGTTCGTTGAACATTGTTTCGAAAACGGTTGAAGATTGTTTCGAAGACTGTTGAAGATTGCTTGAAGACGATGATTTGGACTTTGACTCGAGGGAGGATTTGTTGGGTTTTCTCTTCAAAATCCAAATAGAGTTTGTGTTACTTTAAGTTTAATTCTTGATGGGTTAAATGAGTTTAGACCCAAATAGATTAAGCCTAGGGTTTAAGGATGGTTTAAGAGTGTTTTAGTATAAATAGACTTGTTTAGTACTATTGTAGTAAGCCACCTCTTAAAGAGTTAGCGAGGAGAAACTTGTTTGGTGTTCTTCCTCTTTAACTATGGTGAAAAAAGGGACTGGTTAGATTGGTTCTTGATAAATAGAAGATAGGGTGAGCGAGAGAGACATAGTATGTTAGCGTATAGAAAATACTTTGTAAAAGGCTCTTCTATTTTCTAGTGAATTGGAATTGTCGGATTCCCGTGGTTTTCTCCCGATTAGGGTTTCCACGTAAAATCTTTGTGTTGGTTGTTTTGTTTTGTTGATGGTTGATTGACAACTTGTTCATAGTTGTTGGCTTACCCTCATTCCAAAAGAAGCCTAATCCTGAATCTTTTAGTGATTACAGGCCTATCAGCCTATCCAACTTCTTCAACAAAATTTTTTCAAAGATCCTGGCTGAGAGAATCAAGAGGATCCTACCTAAAATAATTTCCATGGAACAAGCTGTTATCCAGGAACAACAAAAATCAAAATATGATTGTAAAATTGGACATGCAAAAAGCTTTTGACAGGGTCTCCTGGGGCTTTTTGAATTCAATTTTGCTAAAGTTTGGTTTCCATGGAAAGCTGGTCAAGATCATAATGGAAAATATTGCAGCAGCCTCTTTTTCAGTCCTAATTAATGGTGTGGCCTCTGGTTTCTTCTCATCCACTAGAGGAATAAAGCAGGGAGACCCTCTATCCCCTTTTCTGTATAATATATTGACAGAAGCATTTTCCAGAGCAACAAAAAAGTTGGTCTCAATTCAATATTTGAAAGGTTTCTCTATGCCAAGAGGTGTCCAATAGATCACTCACTTAATGTATGCTGATGACACAGCTTTATTTACTAGCAACACCAAGAGGAATCTCAGAAGAATTCATGCTTTTCTGCAAGCCTATGAGAGAGCATCTGGCCAAAAAATAAACTTCTCAAAATCTGAATTTTTCCTGCACCCAAGATCATCTCCAGCAACAATAACAAAGGCCAGAAGAGGTTTACAGATGAGGCTGGGGAAATTACCTTTTATATATCTGGGGATCCCCATTTTTACTGGCAGGAATAGGGCAATACTTTACCAGCCTATTATTGAGAGGCTTCAGAAAGCCACCGGGTACTGGAAGAACAAGTGGCTTTCCTATGCTGGAAGGATGGTGCTCATTAATCATGTTTTACAGGCCATACCAATGCATGTGTTGACAGTCCTCAGTCCACCCAAGAATGTAATCTACAAAATGGAAAGAATAGCAAGTAAATTTCTATGGGGGGAATCAGAATTTGGAAGCAGAAAAGTGTGGAGGAAATGGTCTAGAGTTGCAAGTCCAAGGGATGAAACTGGCCTGGGGTTCAGAGACTTTCAAGCCACAGCAAATTCTTTCTCATGTAAATTATGGTGGAAGCTGCAAATTAACAACACCATCTGGACTCAGTTCATGTGGTCCCTGCCACATTCATACAAAACCTCTCAAACATGGCAGAGAATCTGCTCAGTTACTGAGCATGCAAATCTCAACTCAATCATTTTGTATGGAAAGGGCACTTGTTCCTTCTGGGATGCCAACTGGTCAGGGCTGGGAGCTTTGTTCTACAAATGGCCAGAAGATATTGATATACCTTTCCCAGATTTATCACTCAGTTCTTTTATCCAAAATAAGCAGCTCTACCTAACCCAACTGGAGCCATTCTTGGCTACCAATGTTCTTAATATTTTGCAGAAGGCTCAGATTCAACAGAACCATGAGGACAGGCTTATTTGGAAGCCAGCAAAAGATGGCAAATTCTCCATCAAATCAGTATACCTGAGCTACAAACCAAGAACAAGTCCCTGCCCCATACTTCATCAGGTTTGGGAGAAACCAACTCCCCCAAAATTATCTTTCTTACTGTGGATGGTTAGAAATAATCTTCTCCCTTTTGATGATATTTTAGAGAAATTTGGCTTTAATTTACCTTCAAAATGCACACTATTCTCTTCACCTGATTCAATAAATCATTTTTTCAAATCCTGTGAAGTGAATGCTGGTGTCTGGCTGGCAGTTAATAATTTTTTGGTTATTAGGCCCCCAACCTTTGCTAATATTGCTCAGAGGTTAAACTTTTATTTGTCATACAGAGGTTTTTCTAAAGTTCACAATAAAGTAATAAGGACAACCGTTTTAATGGTGTTCTGGGCTTTATGGAATAGAATAAATAAATTTCTGTATGATAATCTAAAGCAAACTAATGATGCAATTATCCAGCACATTATAAAACAGACATGCTTAATTTTTACAGCTTATCCATTGTTAGGGCAGGGTGAGAAAAACCAATTTTTAGTACAGTCTGGGCTTGTTCCATTTCTGCTGAGAAAAAGGCCAAAACCACTGAAAATTGTCAAGTGGTTCCCACCTGATAGTGGTTACAAGGTAAATGTGGATGCTAGTTTTAAACTGGGATCTCATAGGAACACTGGTGTGGGTATCATTATTAGAGATTCTTATGGTCTAGTACATAAACTTTATATGCACTGTCAAAGTACCAACTCACCTTTACATGCTGAGTTGGTTGCAATTCATATGGGCTATATGGTAGCTACTGATATGTACTTACAAAACTTTATCATTGAAACTGACTGTCAGTTGGCTATAAAAGGTATAAATGATCCCAGTTCAGTGGACTGGTCACTTTTTGCTACATGCTATCAGCTACATTCTCTGAATATCCATACCAAGCTATACCATAATTACAGAGAAGGCAATCTTCCTGCTGACTTTTTGGCATCAAGGAGCCAGACTATGCAATTCACAGGGGAGTTAATCCAGATGGATGCTCCCAGACTGCTAAAAGGCCTTATTCAGCTTGATAGGTTTGGTGTACCATCAGTAAGAATTCTCAGACCATTACTTTAAACTGGAACATATACTACTGGTCCTTTTTTGCACCTACAGGGAAGAACAGATTCCACCTGTCTCAACTGGCAGAACAAGATTATACAAGCTTCAATCTCATCAGGAGTTTGCAATCAGCTCTCACCAGGAAGGAAGTCCAATTTTTTACTCAGATGGATTGCTGCAATCCAGGAAGTTTTTTTGTACATAAGCTATGGTTTTCTGGATGGGAAGATCTCATGCATCTCAGAATTGGGTGGCTAAGTTGTGTTTCGGTTTTTGTTAACTCGATCACTAAATTGCTCCCTAATTAGACTGAGACATGAGATTTTGTAATTTTTGACCATCCAACCATATGCTCTATCAATAGGCTGTAGTTAGAAGCCATTCTTTTGTTTTTTAAGCTATGCAGCTTATGAGCAGTTTGCTCCCTATGTAACAAACATATTTATTCATTATTAATGGAGGTTTGGGGAGCCATAAAATACCCTCCACCAATGGTGGTTTAAATAATAAAAAAATTATTCATAGTTGTTGGTGATTGTTGTCGTGGGTTCAAGATGGGGTGTTTAATTTTCGACGTAGGGTTCGAAGTTAAATCCCTAATTGATGGTGATGGGGGATTTTGATCTCGACAGTGTTACGGTTTGAGGTTAAAATCCCCAACAACTCCGACCAAGCTTTTCAGCGAGCCAACCCGAGAAAAGCGTAAAGCACCCATTCTCACGGAGCTGGATGAAGACGGGAACGAGGTCCTGGATGAATCAAAAGAAGAATGGGATGAGCAAAACGAGCTGGAGGCCAACCCGAGCTCTAGACCGGGGGAATGGGTCGTGACATACGTCTACAAGCCCAGCGTCAAACCCAGAGTTCTGGCTAAGCAAAGGCTGTCGGTGTTTTACGAGGCCCCTAACTGGGAAAAAAGTGAAAACCCTTTCTCGGAAGCTGTCACGGAGTTCGGGGCCAATCCACGTCTTCGGATCCCTCCTAACCTGGACACATATGGTGGTCTGTCAGATCCGGACGACCATTTGCACACGTTTACAACAAACATGTCGATGTATGCGACGCCATAGCCCGTGTGGTGTAAAGTGTTTGCCACCACGCTTAAGGAGGCGGTAAGGGTGTGGTTTGCCAACTTGGACAACGGAAGCATATCCAACTTTGCGCAATTTTAGGAACTTTTCCTGACCCGTTTCATGCAAAAAAGGAAGTTCACCAACACGATCCAGGACCTGATGAAGATACGCCATAGGGCATCGTCAGGTGAGAGCCTGATGGAGTATTACGAGTGCTTCATCGAGGAGAGCAACATGGTGGTGAGCCCCGATGGTTAATCGAGATTTTCATGCAAGGTTTGGACCACGAGCCCTTGGATACAGAGCTCACTCTCCGAGCGGTACACACGCTGGACGAGTTAGACATGGTGGTGGAGATGTTTCACCGAGCTGATAAAAACGCAAAGAAGAAGAAGATGGCGATGCAACCGGATGCCCAACCCTCTTGGCCAAAGCGAAAGCTCATCCAAGACAGCCAACCGACCAAGGTAGAGAAAGCGTCATAGGTGAAAGACAGATTAGGCCCCAGACTCGGTCAGGAAAGGGTTTTCACCCCTTTGACAAAAACACAGAGGGAAGTGTTCTTAGCAAGTCGTAACATCATTCCACCCCCACGCGCCATGAAGATGCCCCGCAATAAGCGGAACATGAACAAGTTTTGTGAGCATCATGATGTCCACGGCCACGACACCGAGGATTGCATCCACCTAAAAAAGGCCATCGAGTCGTGTTTACGAAGGGGACAGTTGAAACAATTCGCCACCACGGCCAAAGCCCATAACAAGGCGACATACGCCAACAGGACCGGCGGTCAGGATCAGTATGCCAACAGGACTGGTGGTCAGGACCAAGGAGGCAACCGGGCGCATGGTCCGGACCGTGGTAAGGGCAAGGAGGTCGTCCGTGCAGAATGGCAGGACGGAAAGAGAGTCAAGTATGAAGAAGACTCATCGCCGGAGCGGGAAGCGCCAAGACGTGCGAGCAATGATATACTCACTATCATAGGCGGGAACGCCGGAGGGAGCTCAGACTCACAGAGAAAGGCCAGGTGCAGATTGGCCCCAGAACACACTCCCACGAATCGGAGGCTTGACAAAAACGAGCTAATCACGTTCGGCGCTGATGATCCCATCCCGGATCGGACGGTGGGTTGCGATGCGGTCATCATCACGGTTCAGATCATGGACAAGATGGTTCACCGAGCTCATGTGGACTGTTAGGGTCGGGCATCTCACCATCCTGCATGGTTCATCCCGACCCCTCATCCTGCATGACGATCGGGCCAGACCCGACAGCAGATGGCAGCTTTATCAAACCTGGCAGGAGAATCTTCCCAGACCACCTAACGGCGGGGTCTGATGAGACCAGGTCAGCTTTCCAGTACTATATATATCTCTCTATCACACTAGAGAGAGGTAAGTTAACTAAACACAATCAATCACATCCCAACTCTCCGAATAGTCTACTGACTTTAGCATCGGAGCGGGAACGGCAATTAGCCGCCCCGCCCTGATTGAGAGTTCCTTGATTCTTAGCAGGTTCACCTCATCGTGCCATCGCGACGGATCATCAAGGACGCACATCGCGACTGTAACATTGGCGCCGTCTGTGGGGATATAACCGATTATCTTCACAGCCCACGCACTGCAAAGGAGCAGAGAAGGACAAGATCACGCCACCCTCATCGATGAGGTAGTGGTCACAGATCTGGGCGACGAGGGGGCTGGAATCCCGTTCACCCCTTCAAACCCAGCAGCCACGCCGATCTCGGCGACGCCGGAGCAGGCTCGGCACCCAGGCGCGTCCCCATCCTTCACGACGGAGGACGGTGACATGCTCCGCCAGATCCTAGAGTCACAGGCTACCATCAACAAGTAGCTGCAGGAGCTGCGGGGCACGCCGCCGAAAGCGCGGTGCCTTGAAGGTTTGGCAAAAACGGTCACACCGACGAAGCTTTTTGCCGAGCCTACACGAGCCAAGTGAAAAACTCCTATCCTCACAGAGCTGGATGATGACGGGAACGAGATCCTGGAGGATTCAGACGAGGAATGGGAAGATCTGGGCGAGAAAGAGGCCAACCCTAGATCCCGGCCTAGGGAATGGGCCATGACGTATGTCCACAAGCCCAGTGTCAAGCCAAGGGTGCCGGCAAAGCAGAGGTTGTCGGTGTTTTACGAGGCTCCAGATTGCCAAAAAAGAGGATGCCCTTTTTCAGAGGCGGTCATGGAGTTTGTCGCCAACCCCCGCCTTCGGATCCCACCAAATCTGGGTACGTATGATGGTTTGTCGGATCCAGCAGATCATCTGCATACGTTTACAACTAACATGTCAACGTACGCCATGCCCGAGCCCGTGTGGTGCAAAGTATTCGCCACCACGCTCAAGGAGACAGCAAGGGTGAGGTTCGCCAACCTGGACAATGAAAGCATATCCAGCTTCGCGCAGCTCGAGGAACGTTTCCTCACCAGGTTCATGCAGAAGAGGAAGTTCACCAACACGACGCAGGACCTGATGAAGATACGCCACAGGGCGTCATCCGGCGAGAGCTTGATGGAGTATTATGAGCGCTTCATCGAGGAAAGCAACAGGGTGGTGCACCGTGGCGAGCCGTGGTGGTTGATCAAAATTTTCATGCAAGGTCTAGATCACGAGGCTCTGGATTCAGAACTCACCCTTCGGGCGGTATACACGCTAGATGAGTTGCATATGGTGGTGGAGATGTTTCACCGAGCCGACGAGAACGCCAAGAAGAAGAAGTTGGCAATGCAGAAGGAGGCTCGACCTTATTGGCCAAAGCAGAAGCTCATCCAGGATGGGCAACCGGCCAAAGCAGAGAAAACGTCATCGGTGAAGGACAGGCTAGGACCTCAGGTGGCTCAAGAAAGAGTCTTCACCCCGTTGACAAAGACGCCCAGAGAAGTTTTCTTGGCAAACCGCGACGTCATCCCACCCCCGCGCGGCATGAAGATGCCCCCCAACAAGCGAAACTTGAACAAGTTCTGTGAGTACCATGACGACCATGACCACGACACAGAGGATTGCATCCACTTGAAGAAGGCCATCGAGTCATTCCTGCGTAAAGGGCAGTTGAAGCAATTTGCGGCCACTGCCAAGGCCCACAACAAGGCGACATACGCCAACAGGAATGGCGGACAGGATCAAGGATCCAACAGGGCGCGTGGCAAAGGAAAGGAGGTGGCTCTTGCTGAGCGACCAGATAAAAAAAGAGCCAAGTATGAGGAGGAGTCGTCACCAGAACGAGAGCCAGCGGGGCGCGCGAGCAATGATATACTGACTATCATAGGCGGAAATGCCGGAGGAAGCTCGGACTCACAAAGAAAGGCTAGATGCAGGATAGCCCCAGAACACACTCCAACGAATAGGAGGCTGGGCAGGGACGAGCTGATCACATTCGGCGCTGACGATCCCATCCAGGATCGCCCGGCTGGATGCGATGCGGTCATTTTTACGGTTCAGATCATGGATAAGATGGTTCATCGAGCATACGTGGATGGCGGCAGCTCATCAGAAATAATGTATTGGCATTATTTCGAGAAGTTAGACGACAACACCAAGACCAAGTTGGTCCCAACAAGCACACCGTTAGTGGACTTTGCGGACAGAACGGTGTGGCCAGAAGGAATAATCACACTTCCAGTTGGGGTCGGAGAGAGGCCGACCAGGAAAGAGGTGGACATGGAGTTCATCGTGATCAAGGCTCATAGCCCATACAACCTAATACTGGGAAGGCCAGTGCTAGCCCAGCTCAAAGGTATCGTCTCAACCCTCCATCTCCTTTTGAAGTTTCCGACCAAAGGAGGGATAGCGACCGTTCGAGGCGATCAGCAAAAGGCGAAAGAGTGCCACAAAATCGCACTAAAGAAGAGGAAGCGCCTAGATGACGAATCGCTACCCCGACGTCCGGTCCACATGGTCCGGTCAGGAAGCCCAGATCCCAAAACCTTGTCGGCATCATGTTTGCCCATGTTCCTTGACCAAGGCGGATGCCGAGGAGTCCAAGTGGGATCCGACTTTCCCGATGCGAGTTGTCAGGAGGTTCTGGAGGTCCTGATCAAGCATCAGAAGGTCTTTGCATGGAAGGCGACAGAAATGACGGGAGTATCACCCGAACTCGGTCAGCACGCCCTCAGAGTGGATCCTTCACACCCACCGGTCATGCAAAAGAGACGGCCGCTATGCCCAGAAAGGAATGACGCGGTAAACAAACAGGTAACCAAGTTGGTGAACGCAGGTATCCTACGAGAAGTGCCATACCCTACGTGGTTGGCCAACCCGGTTCTGGTCAAAAAGTCAGATGGGAGCTGGCGAATGTGCATCGATTACAAGGCGCTGAGCAGGGCATGCCCCAAGGATTGCTACCCGACACCCATCATCGACTAGAAGGTGGACGCGTTGGCGCCCTTCCCAATCAAATGCTTTCAGGATGCATACAAGGGGTACCACCAAATCCCGATGAAGGATGACGACGTCGACAAAACTGCTTTCATCACGGAGAGGGGAGCCTTCGCGTACCGGATGATGCCGTTTGGCTTGCGCAACGCCGGTGCCACTTACCAAAGTGTGGTGGACAGGATTTTCAAAGCACAGATCGGCCGCAACATGGAAATCTATGTCGACGACATGGTCATTAAGAGCGTGTCATACGAAGGATTGGTGAAAGATCTGGATGATACTTTGGGAACCCTAAATGCGGCAGGCATGATGCTCAACCCGGCCAAATGCCAGTTTGGAGTGGGGGCCGGGAAGTTCTTGGGTCTCATGGTGTCCAGCAATGGTCTCGAGGTCAACCCAAAGAAAGTACAGGCCGTCCTGGAAATGAAGCCTCCCCGAAACGTCAAGGAGGTACAGAGCTTAAACGGAAAACTGGCGGTCATGAACAGGTTCCTGTCACGAGCCGCAGAGAAGTCACTCCCATTCTTGCGGATCCTCAAGGGTAGCATCGGGCCAAAAGGAGAAATTCAATGGAGCCAAGCCGAGGATGAAGCGTTCCTCAAGCTGAAGAATCATTTAAAAGACCTGCCAACCATGTCCCCCCCCCCGAGCAAGGTGAGACGCTATACTTGTACCTTGCCGCCGGGATGGAAGTAGTGAGTGGTGCACTGGTTAGGGAAGTGAGCAAGATCCAACGTCCAGTCTATTATGTCAGCCGAACGCTGCAGGGGGCTGAGTTGAGATGTAGCGCTCAGGAGAAGCTGGCCATGGCTTTAGTCCACGCGGCAAGACGCCTCAGGTCATACTTCCAAGCACACCCCATCGTGGTTCTCACAAACGAGCCGCTCAAAGCAATCTTGACCAGGCCGGAAATGTCAGGAAGGTTGGCCAAGTGGGCAGTAGAGCTAGGCGAACACGCCATTGAGTTCGCCCCGAGGAAAACCGTCAAAGGGCAAGTAATGGCTGATTTCTTGGCAGAGTTGCCATCCGGGATCGAGGAGAAAGATGAAGTCACCATCAGCGCGCCAAGCGAGCCAGCCGACAAGAGGCAACGACGCGTCGACAGGACAGGATGGTGGAAGCTGCATGTGGATGGCGCATCTGGTGTGGAGGGATCAGGAGCTGGGTTGATAGTGACAGACCCCGATGGCGTTGAGATGACGTACGCGTTGAGATTTCAGTTCCCGGCCACGAACAACGAAGCTGAATAAGAAGCATTTATTGCAGGCATGGAGATAGCAAAAGCGTTGGGCGCAACCAAGTTGGATGCATACGGGGACTCGGCCTTGGTAGCAAACCAGTTCAACGGGTCATACGCAGCCAAGGAGCCATCAATGTAGAAATACTTGGCCAAGGTAAAGATTCTGGCCACACAGTTCGAAGGATTCGAGGTGACCCGAGTCCCCAGATCCGAGAACACAAGGGCAGATGCCCTCAGCAAACTGGCTTCCACAGCAGGAAGCCACCTGTCCAAGGGAGTTTTAGTGGAAACAGTGCCAACTAGATCAACTGACGGCATGACGGTCGCTGCCATTGAGGCAGAGCCGCCATGTTGGTTGACATCAATGCGGAATTATTTTCCCAGTGGAGCGTTACCACTCGACCAAAAGGAGGTGAAAGCTTTAGAGAGGAAGGCGCTGAATTTTGCGCTCAAGAATGGGGTGGTATACAAGAGGGGATATTTGCAGCCGTGGTTGCGTTGTTTAACGCCCAAGCAAGCGGAGAGGATCCTGAAAGAACTCCATGAGGGAAGCGGCGGCAGCCACCAGGGAGCCCGGACACTGGCACTGAGGGCAACACGAGCAGGTTATTACTGGCCCAATATGAGGGTCGACGCCGACCACGTGGTTAAGACGTGCCATCAGTGCCAAGTACATGACCGGGTGTCATCTCAACTCGGCCAGCCCATGAAGAGCATCACAGGCCCATGGCCGTTTGTAAAATGGGGCATCGACATAGTCGGCCCTTTCCCCCAAACGAGCGGCAAAAGAAGATTCTTAGTGGTGGCAGTCGATTACTTCACCAAGTGGGTTGAGGTAGAGCCATTGGCAACCATTACGGGCAAGAGGATGACCAGTTTCGTGTGGAGGAACATTGTCTGCAGATTCGGCCTGCCCAAGACAATCATCAGCGACAACGGGCGCCAGTTTGAAGGAGGAGTTTTCAGAGACTGGTGCAACCAGATGGGCATCGAGCAGAGCTTCACATCAGTAGCCCACCCGCAAGCCAACGGTCTCACCGAGCGAACCAATGGAACGATTGTGCAAGGGCTAAAGAGAAGGTTGGATGGCGCCAAAGGGAACTGGGTAGACGAGCTCCCATCGGTGCTGTGGGCATACAGGACAACGCCGCAAACTTCCACGGGTGAATCACCTTACTTTCTTTGTTTCGGCAGTGAGGCCATCATCCCGCCTGAGCTCATCATCCCATCAACGCGAACTGCCATCCCGGATGTCGAAGAGGACAATGAGCAGCGTTTGAGAGAAAGCTTGGAGGACCTGGAGAGAGCCAGAGAGCAGGCCACAATCAAGGAGGCGGCCTACAAGTCATATGTGGAACAGCGCTACAACGCCAGGGTCCGCATAAGGAATCTTAAGTAAGGCAAATTGGCCCTTCGAAAGAATGAAGCTAGCCGAGTTGAAGGCTTAAGGAAGCTGGATGTCACGTGGGAAGGGCCATACGTGGTCGCAGAAGTGCTGGGGAACGGCGCATACAGGCTGCAGACCATGTCAGGCGAAGCGGTGCCAAGAACGTGGAACATGGAGAACCTCCGCCGTTATTATGGTTGAGCGGCATCAGACCCACGAGAAAGGTACCAATTAGTTTGTATATAATGGGGAAATGCTTTTGGAGAACAGATTCCTGATCAGATCGCGACTTTTGCCCTCATAAGGGATGCGATCTTGAGGAAATCTAGTTCTCCCATGCAAAATTGTATCTTTTGTACTCTCCTCTTTCAATGTATTCCAAGTGTCAAGTTCAAGAACACATCATCTCTTCTTTGTTCATTTATACCTCTTTTCGAAAGTCGAATGACATGATCGGAATCTGTGATAATGGGCATTAAGGGAGGCAGTTCAGGCCATCGCTCCGTTAACCGGACAAGGCATTAGAACACTCGACACATCCCTCACTTAGGTTGTGAAGCATCAGAGACGCACCTTTGCCAAGTGTCCCGGAAATATCTCTAGAAAGGCAAAGGTGAGGTCAAATGCATACCCACACCAATGGGCAAGTCGGATGACACGATCATGATCGTAACCGCCAGACCGAGACTGAGGCGTGGTTTTTTGTTCAAATGCGGATGAGCAAATAGAGAAAACCACATCCTCTCCAAATTTGGATAGCTACCAGATTGGAGAAAAGGTGGGATTTTTCTTCAATGAAAACCCATGTCGGGCACGGACCGATTAACAAAGTCCATGACTTAGCAGTTTTGGCTTTGAAGAATAAAACCAAGGACAGGGCGATGCCCACATACCTTGGTGGCTTGGATAAGGTTTAGCGACTTCCAAGTCGGCAAGTAACTTAGCGCACGGCATCAAGTCATGCACGATTACCTCGTCATGTCACCTTCACAGTTCATCGTGACAACCCGTCCCTCTTCACAAAGAAGGATGATGAGTCGCCACCGTGAACATAGGTGAGCAAAATGACAAGGCATGAACCAAACATTAAGGCAATAGCCTGTAATGCAAATGTAGATGCAAAAATTTCCATCAAGCAGCAAACAGGTAAAACGTTAACGCAATAGCATGTACTACAAATGCAAAAGGTTTCACAGGAATTCAAACACAAAGAAATCAAATGCGTCCCTTATGGGTTATTACAAACCAAAGGGAAATATCCAGGGAAGCAATAAGGGAAATAGTTTAGAGAGAAATCCAACAGAAAAGGAGGAAAGGAAAGCAGAACTAATGGTTATGGGCAGAGACTTGAACGTTGTTGCCTGCATCCTCCAAGTCCTTCACCAGCCCTTCATCTGCCACAACTTCACCATCCACAAGAACAGGCGGCACCGCAACATCTGGCTCCCAGGCAGCAAGCTCGGCTGGAGTCATCTCACCGGTCAGTGTAGAGAAGTACTCAGGGAAGCCATACCCAACGAAGGCATCTGTGAGCTCGGAGAGAGCAGTGGCATAGGCAACAGAGTCCTCATACACATTATCCAGCGCATATGCCCGTCGAAGGTAGGCAGAAGAACGCGCAACGGCACGTTCTGACCGAGCTGGCAAACACCTCACGCATGCCGGAGGTCAACACAGCCTGATAGTCAATGGCGAGATTTGCTTTATCCTCCAGCGCCTTCTTCAGCTGACCCTCGGACTCGGCATAGCGAGTTTGTAGAGCAGCTAGTTCGTCAGATATTTTCTTCACATGATCAACTTTTTCAACAGCCTCATCCAGACGCTTCTGTAACTCGGTGGCAGACTTCTGGGCATCCAGTAGGGCAGCATCACTGGTCTCCTTGGCCGACTTCAACTCTTCGCCGTCCGAAATGGCAGACGCCAGTTGGGCGTTGACAGCATCCAGCTGTGTCTTCAGGGCCCGCTCGGATTCCATCCAGTCGTCAGGCGACCACTCAGCATCAGCATCTGCCTTGGCCTTGGCATCATCTTGAAGTTTAGTTATCTCGGCATCGGCGATGGCCAGTTGCCTCTTCACGTCCCCAAGTTCGATGAGGGTGGCATGATGCACCTTCTGATCAGCTTCATGCGCCAAGCACAAAGTGCTGAAGTCAGAGATGACGGCGAGGGATGAGCAAGCACCCTGACATTACAACAGTTAAGATGAAGAAGTTGAAAGAGAAAATAGAGCATAAAAGAGCAACAACCAGATGAGACTTACATAAAAAACGGACGAAATCAGATTGTCCGTGGCAGTTCTGACCCCATGAAGATTCAGCGCTGGATTCTTCACCCAAGCCCTGAAATGATCAAGGGGCATCACCTCCTTGAGATACTCCAGACGACCGGCAGTCGAGTTGAGGAAGACAGTGGAGGAGTTGGTTTTACCCTTGTCAGTTTGAAAACCACCAGCGTGCGGAGGGCCCCCCTACCATGCTGTGGACCAGTCGGGTCGGCGACACTCTTCAGCTTCTCAGACACTTGGGGTCGGGCCGAGGCATTCTCACGACCGCCGACCCCCATCTGGAATAGCTGGTCGGGCTTCAGCAACCCTCTTGACGACCCCGTATCCTGATACCGGAGCGAGGAACCATCAGCATTGCCATCCTGGCCAGTCTGGAAAGATTGGCCATGCGACTGAGTGGACTGGTTTGGGCCGGTGCTGTCATCCAACCTCCTGCGTTGAGAGGGGCGGTTGAACTTGGTCACATCAATGGTCGGACGGCGGCGAACTATATCTGCAGTAAGCATACGTCATGAGACGAATACAGTTGATGCAAAAAACAAAAGGTCATGACAATGCATACGAAAGATGAAGAGAGAGGGTCAAGCCTAACTACATACCTTTGTCAGTTTGGCCAATCTTTGCGACGGCCAGAGCAGGAGGGGGGCTGAAGTTCTCGACACCTTGAGGGACGTTGTCCTCATCCTGGACGGCGTTACCGCCATCTGGAATGACAATACCTTCGTCCTGGATGGCTGGAAGCACGCGACGGTGAGGCAGGCCAGAATCCTGCAACCTTTCATCCAACTTCAAAACATCCCATCTCTCTGGTCTCTCTTTCAGAGCCCTGATGGAGGCAGCCAAGCGGTTCTGGGACACGCCATCTGGAGCACGGCCGCGTGTGTCAGGATCACCAACAGCTTGTTTTGGGCGAGAAGCGGCAGGGCCATACACCACATCTTCATCGACGAACATGAATTTCACCTTCCAGTCTTTCGTCTTGGGCATGCCTGTCAAGATATGCAGGTCTGCTTTGGGGCGAATCTTGATATGGCCCCAACCGTCCTCATTATCACCACCACCAGTGTAGAAGAACACCCTGAACAAGGTAACAGAGGGGACAACCCCACGAGCGCCACACAAGGTCTCGAAGCCAATAATGTTACGCACAACATTCGGCGTCATCGAGCCCAGAGTCATGTCAAAATAGCACAGAACGGACTGGCAGAAAGGAGTAAGAGGGAACTTGACGCTGCAGCGGGCCAGATGCTCGTAATAAACAGGGACTTTGCCCACCGGGGCAGCATTGATGGTGTCGCTAGGCTTGGGTCGGACAATCGACCTCGCCAAATCAGCAATCTGAAGACCCTCGGTGTCCCGACAGATCTAAATAAACTCGGCCGCTTCGTCGTCGGTGATCTGGCAAAACGCACCGGAAACAGGGATATCCGCCATGGTCAGAACCGGCAGAATCCGATAGAGGCAGGAAGAGATGAGACACGAAAATAAGACAAGTAAATGAGTGAGTGCAGAATATCCGAAGTTGAAGGCAACGAATTCGAGATAGGAGGAAGAAGGCAGAAATGAGGAGCAGTTTCGAATTTGAATGGAAAAGGGGGGAGTTATGCGAGCAGTTAAGGCAATAATGGCGGTTGCCAAAAGTTGCACAGTTACAAAGGATAAATCCATACGCATCCCCGAGAAAAAAGTGACGACACGTGGCAGACATGCAGTTAAGTCAGAAGGCCCACTGTCACACGGATTCCAGAAACCCAGTTACAGCCCCACGCTCGAACCGTCGCTTCGAGCTTGGACTTGGGGGGACTTGTTAGGGTCGGGCATCTCACCATCCCGCATGGTTTATCCCGACCCCTCATCCTGCATAACGATCGGGCCAGACCCGACAGAAGATGGCAGCTTTACCAAACTTTGCAGGAGAATCTTCCCAGACCACCTAACGGCGGGGTCTGATGAGACCAGGTCAGCTTTCCAGTACTATATATATCTCTCTATCACACTAGAGAGAGGTAAGTTAACTAAACACAATCAATCACATCCCAACTCTCCAAACAGTCTAATGACTTTAGCATCGGAGCGGGAACGGCAATTAGCCGCCCCGCCCTAATTGAGAGTTCCTTGATTCTTAGCAGGTTCACCTCATCGTGCCATCGCGACGGATCATCAAGGACGCACATCGCGACTGTAACATGGACGGTGGCAGCTCGGTGGAAATAATGTACTAGCATTGCTTTGAGAAGTTGGATGACAACACCAAGGCCAAGTTAGTCTCGACGAGCACACCACTGGTAGATTTCGCCGACAGAACGGTGTGGCCGGCCAGATCGAATAACCCATCCGGACGGGATGATGACCCACAGGATGACTCACCCAGACGATGCGCCTCATCCAGATCGGATAACCCATCCGGACAGGACGATGCATCCCAATTGGGTATGATTTCGAGTTGGGACTTGGGGGGACTTGTTAGGGCCGGACATCTCACCATCCTGCATGGCTCATCCTGGCCCGTCATCACACATGGCATCCGGGCTAGACCCGACCGCAGACGGAAGTCATACCTAACCTGGCCGGAGAATCTTCCCAGACCACCTAACGGCGTGGTGTGATGTGACCAGACCCGGTTTTCAGCACTATAAATATCTCGCTAACAGGAGAGATAGGGGTAAGTTGACTAAACACAATCAGATACATATGTATTCTCCAAATAGCTTTCTGACTTAAGCATCGGAGCGGGAACAACAGTTAGCCGCCCCGCCCTAAATGAGAGTTTCCTTATTCTTAGCAGGTCCTCACCATCCGCCATCAGGACGGATCATTAGGACGTTAATTACGACTGTAACATCGATGAAAGGATTAGAGATAGTCAATTATGTCGGAGAAGAAGCTTACAAATATATGCTTATATATTAACATGTATGTCATAAAGCATCATCAACGAAATTGAGTAACATGTGCAGTACGCATTACTATATTGCATCACAAAAATTCAAAGGACGCATTAATTACAATCAAAAATTTAAGCTAAGTTACTGTCACCAATGAAATCAAACAATTCAAAATGAGATGCCAATCAAAAAATTATCCATAAATTTTTTGCTACAATTGTCTCATTTGGATGAAAAATTGAAAACAACACATCCATGCATAAGTCAATTAATGAATATTAGTTAACTCGTGAGACAAAAGAATTGTTATTGTATCAAAAATAAATAAATGAATTCAAGGATTACTCACAGTTAGGAATAGCATAGTTGATGAAAGGGATGATAAAAATGACATGAGCTTATTGAGGTTATACCAAGAGTAAGCATGAGAGTTATATACATATGTTTAGTTGAAATGCTCTATCTAGTAGTTGATTGCAAAGAGTCCAATTTTTAATTTGTGATCCAACCAAGCACACATCAAAATGTAATCTCCAGTTTTATAATCACCTAGGAACTCCATTTACTAATAGTGTTCTTGTGCCCTCCACGTGATTTTGCTTCAGATCTTTCAACATTTTCATGACACATCTGTAGCTCGTGCATCTCCAAACCTTGAGTATGAAATTCAGAATCATACCTCATGTTTTGGTAGCCATTTGCATTTCTTGCAACTTCACCGACTATACTACTTGAATTTCCAACTATGCATAAAGTCAGATTCCTCATGAGAGAGATGTATTCCCATGCTATTAACCATGCAATGGTCTGATCACTTTCATAGCGCAGCTCATTCTGAGAAGCCAAAAACTCAGTTAACAACTTATAAAAATTCTTGAAAACTATCTGCACATGATTATTGTTATGCAACTTGAAAACTGCACTTTGCTGCTGTCAAATGCTCAAATTATCAAGGCTGCAGCCCTTTAATTCAAACTCTTTCCCAATATTTTTTGAAGAATCAACTCCAATTACACATTGTTTTTCTCTTTTATGCCATGCAAAATAAAGTAAAAATGAAGCACTGGTCAGTTTTACACAATGTTGTAATGCATGTACTTCTAGTTACTCAGTTACGGGTTTTTTTAAGTATAATTTAAGTTGTGATATAATCCAAAATATCTCTAAAATGACCTATCCGGCTATCCATATAAGTTTATGATGTAAATGAAAATAATTAAGTATTCAACAATATAAAAATAAATCAATTCAATTTTGATATACATCATTATCAATTTTTGGTGATTCAAGAGATGAAATTAAGATGTTAGATGATTTAAGAATGAGTGTCTAGAATGTTGGAAGTTTAATTTATTTCACTATGATGGTTCATTTTTAATTCTTTATTTCATGGATACTCTTTTATTATGTATAAATATATATTAATTTTTTAATTCGGTTTTCGGGTCGGGTTTCGGGTTGAGTTTCAATACCCAAACCCGAACCAAAACCCGTATTATTATTCGGGTTTCTTACAATTCGAACACCCGAAACCTATATATTGAATTCGGTTTGGGTTATTCGGATTCGGACCATTCAGTTTCAGTTTGATTTTCGGTTTTCGGTTTATCGGTTTTTTTGCCCACCCATAAGTATGACCAAATGCAAGATTTTAAAATAAGTGTATCACTTTTTGGGGAAGACCTGACATTTGCAAAAGAATATTTTGAAACGTATACTCTTTTAGATGTGTTTTAACAAAATATATATTTTAAAATCTGTTCCATATAATTAATAAAAATATTTATACAGGAAGACTCATATCTGGTTAAAGTTGTTTTTGATTTTGACAAAACCTGATAGTTTTGAACATATATACAAGGTTTGATGTTTGGCAAAACTCAAAAGTACCCCAAAGTGATGATATTTTAAAATACGACGTTAATTGCAACTTTGCACGCCTCGCGTTTTTGGAGTTGGCTCTCTTTTCGCAAGCTCAAATGAAGGGAAATGCTCAAGGACAATCATCATTACCTCAAAAAACAATTAAAAAAATAAATGAGCTCAACCAGTGAAAGGAGTAACACAGCTCCACACTCTTCCGCCATTGCTAGGGTTTCACTCTGTTAAATAACCTCTTCATTTCTCCCCACTGGTTTCGCCGGAGATGATGGAGCTCACCCGATGGGTGATTTTGATTATGGCGAACCCCGAGTAGCAGAAGGATTCAGACTCCAATTTCAAGCCAGTACTGCAAGTCACGGACATAAGATTGGTTTCTAGCGGCCGCGAGCGGTATTTGATGACTCTCTCTGACGGTACCCACACGCGCCGAGGGATGCTTGCCGCAGAGAGGAACGAATTGGTTCGCTTCCAACGGTTGCAGACGAGTTCCGTTGTCCGAGTTACCCACTTCTTCGCTAAAGTCATCCTCAATTACAAGTAAGCTTACTTACCTATTTTTCTGCCATTTCGGATTATATTGACGAATCATTCTGTTAATTTGTATTTTATGCTTGGGTTTGGTTTGAGGATATTGGAATTCAGTAGAATTTTGTATATTTATATCCCTATAATGCTGCTTTGTATGTGATTTCGGTGTGAGGTCAGCTTCTCAATGCATTGTTAAGGAAAATTCTTTTGATCGTTATTGATTCGGTTTGGGGTGTGGCAGGATTATCATTGTTACTGATTTGGAGCCACTGCTTGAAAGCTGTGATCTTATTGGTGATCCAAAGCTGCTAGTGCTGAAGGGCGATGCTTGCCACAGAGTTAATGCAGAGGTATCCAACCTGCCACTTCCTACTATGTTCTTTTCTCCTGAAGCAAAAGCTTTTTTCCAATTCAGCAAATAATTGATTTGAATTATATCTAGTTTAGCTTTGCCAGATTGTTACTAATTATCAGAACATTTATTCTTAGTTAAGTGCATCAAGGACCAAATTACTGGACCTATGTAATATGGTTTTGTGTGAGTAACAGTGAATTTTCGTTATGTTTCAAATTAAGGAAACCATGGCTGTTGGTCTCAAGGAAAAGCTTGTGCAGGTATTTAACCCGCTACTTCCTAACTACAGTTTTTTTTCTGAAGTAAAGGTTTTTTATCAGTTCATCTAAGTATTGATTTGAATGTTATCTGACTTGGACTATTGTTACTAATTTTTAGAACATTTATTCTTAGTTGAGTTCTTACTAGTTTTTGTTATGTTTCAGAACATTAAGTCGCAGGGCCTATGTAATATGGCTTGCTGTAAGTAATAGTGAATTTTCATTATGTTTCAGATTAGGCAAACCATGGGTAATGATCCCGAGGCAAAGCTTGTGGAGCTTTTGAAGAAAGCGGCCTCTCTTCAGCATGCTTATGAGTTTGAAAAGAGAGCTAGAGAAGCTTCTGAGAAGAAGCTTTTTGATGAGCAGGAGGCAAACAAGCAGCTTCATGAAGAGCTAGACTTTGTCAAAACCCATGGTCCTAATGGAGTTTTCACAAAGGCTGGAAAGTCTGAGGCTTTAGAAGAGGAGCCTAGGAAGAAAAAGATGAAGATAAAATTCAAATTAACATCTCCCAGGCCCAGCATGGAGATGGATCGGTGCCAGCAATATCAGGCAGTGAGGAAATGCCTCCACTGTAAGGTAACCAAGACTCCTCAGTGGAGGGCAGGGCTAGGGGTGCTAATCGAGCGAGTCGATCGCGAGTAGTGCGTAACTCGACTCGACTCGAGAACTATATTAACCATGTTCGACTCGACTCGAGAACTCGCGAGTTTAATAATACCATACTCAACTCGAACTCGTTATTATTTATCGAGTATCGACTCGACTCGTGAGTTCGAACTCGAATTGTTTTTTCCCTTTTTAAATAAAAATTTAACTAATTATTCCACAAATTTATACTTTATTTTAAACTATTAATAAAAGTAACCTTCATCCAATCCATTAATACAAAATATTTTACTACTTATTTTTAAATCACTTAATTCAAATGATAAAATAATTATTTTTTAATATTTGACATTAATAGTTTATAACCATATTAAATAATAGAAAATCTCAAAAGAGACCGTCCAAAATTTAGATTGGGTGATAATTTAAGTAGGAAAATATGAAAGGACTTACTTGCAAAACACGGAGGGACTAAATTGCAATTTTTAAAAACTTACCTCCCAGCCGAAAATCAGGCGAGCGTGTATCATGGCGGGACCCACCACTTTTTCCTCCAAATCTTGCAAAATATTGCTCCCTCTTGGATTCGAACTCATTACCTCATGGCAAAGTAGAAATAATATTACCATTGCACCATTTCATGTTTATTTTTCAACTATATTAATAGATTATATATATTTAACATATTAAATAAAGATTATATTTTCCCTTCAATCTTTTGCGTTATTATCTATGACATATTAAAAATTAAATCTTTCTACTTTTAAACTGAAACCTCTATATTTAAAATTCAAATATTCTAATTTAAATTAAAAACTTCCGTATTTTAATTTACAATCAATTAAAAATAAAACGTTATACTTGTAATTAAAAACCTCCATATTTTAATCTACAACATGTCATAAAACAAATATAGTAGTTTACATTAAAAACATCCCTATTTTAACTACAATCTATTAAAATCAAACATTTTAATTTTAATAAGAAACCTCCGTGCTTTAATATATAACATATTAAAAATCAAACATTCTACTTTTAATTAACAACCTCCGTGTTTTAATCTACAATCTTTTAAAAATCAAACATTCTACTTTTAATTAACAAACTCTGTGTTTTAGTGTACATCATATTTAAAAAAATAAAAAATTATGCTTTTAATCAAAAACATCTATGTTTTAATGTACAACATATTAAAAATCAAACGTTATATTTTTAATCAAAAACATGTATGTTTTAATGTACATCATATTAAAAAAATCAAACATCGGTGTTTTAATGTACAACGTATTAAAATAGTACTGTGAAATGAATAGTATTGACTGTGAATAGTGTGCGCGTGAATAAAACTGGGCTGTGAATGGTGTGCGTGTGAATAGTGACGTACCGTGAATAGTGCCGGACCGTAAATAGTGCCGCGTGAATAGTGCAGGCCGTGAATAGTGCCGCGTGAATAGTAATTTTCTAATTTGCAATTAAGGGTCTCCTTGTATTTATTCAACCATACTTTTACTAATTAGTCCCCGGTCCATAATATTGACGGTCTCTCACAAGACTACCTCATTAAATAAATGCTAATACTACCATGAAAAATATACAAAACTAAAATACATAACTTATTTAAACACGTCTATACAATGAAAATTTCTAATTATATATATGAGCCTTTATATATACATAATATAATTAATTAGTTTATTTAATATTAAGTAGTAAATGAAAACTAGCTAGATTAGATGATTGAACTAATATAGTATAATCTTATAATATTATAAACTATAACTGATTATACTTATCGAGTTACTCACGAGTTTTTCGAGTCTGAGTTAGACTTTACTCAGACTCGACTCGTTAATCTTTCGAGTCGAGTCGATCTGAATCGAGCTAGATCGAGTCGAATTTTGACCGAGTCGATCTCGAATTACTCGTGAGTTGATGGACTCAATTAGCACCCCTAGGCAGGGGGCTGTGTGGCCCGAATACGCTCTGTAATGCTTGTGGGCTCCAATATAAGGTAGGCAAGCTCTTCCCGAAAGGTTCTTAAGACTTGAGTTTTGCGTTTCTGAATGCTAGATTTTCTTTTTGTGCTGTTGCCACTGTGGATAAGAATTCCTAACTTTTCAGATGTCCTTCTAGGTTAGGACAGAGATGCGTGCTAGCTGCAGTATATGTTATTCTTCAGAATGATCTAGTAGCTTATTTGTATTGCTGTGTATGCTACTAGTACAAGAAATGCATCTACTTTGTGATGAATTTCGTTAGCATTCCTAAAAAGAACCAGGGGTTTAGTGATGGAGTTTGTCCGTTTTTTGTGGGCATTAATAAATTTCCCATGCAAGTAATGAACAACTGTTCTTGGGGTGAAACTTTTCCCGTGTCTCTGAGGGGTGTTGTGTTTTTTTTATGACAAATTTTTAGTGTTGTAGCAGCTATGTATCAAACCTTACGTAAGAATTTGTAACAGTTCTATTCAGATGTTCGTTCTAGCTTATACTAGGATTGAAATGTGTGTTAGCCCCAGTATATTTTTTTAATCCAAAGTAGCCTGAACAACAATTTCTCTGTGTAGACTAAATCCATATAATTTGTGAGCCAGAAGTTTAGTGATTTGTTTTCGCTGACATTAATCAAAAGCTAGTACCAACTTCTCATGAGAAGTTTAAAAGAGGAATATGATGATATTTTTGTAGACTCATTAGTAGTACACTTTCCATCATTAGCCTGCTCCCAGAAACCGAAAGAGCCCTCAAGGATCAGATGGATGAACTGCTGTTAAAGTTTTTCTTAATTCAAAATCCCAATTCTGACTTGCTTTTTCACACCTATATATTAATATTATGCCCTGATGGCTGAATGAAAATCAACTTTTATTTCTATAAATTTAAAAAGTTAAGTTTATTTTGAGGTTATTATTACAACTTGAGTTAAATCATAGACAAAAATAAATGGAGGCCATTGTCTTCTTAATTATCTTTTGTATGTACATCAATAAATAAAAAGAAAGACTGGGCAGATCCTTATTGATTATCTTCTCAGAGGAGTACGTATACACCTATCATCAAGAATCAATGTGATGGACCAGTCATAAATATTGTAGTAATCGGGAAAGTAAATAAAGGAAAAGGAACAGAGCTATATATACTGTGTTTTAATTCATAGACATTCATTACTCCAATATATAGTCAATACATACATTATATGAGTATTACACCTTGTTTGTGTTTTTCCGACCCATGTATTAAAACAAGCACATTATTTGTTTCATCATTACATTCAAACATACATAAAGAGACAATCATTTTAAAGATCTGCTAAAAAAGTTGTTGAACCATCAAGGATGGCATCCCAGTACTTTGCATCATCTTCATTACCAGGATCTGGGAACACACTGGCAATATCTTCCATAAAGTTATGATCCGGATAATCACCAAAACGCTCGTCATTTTGCTTGATAATGCACTTGATCTGATTAACATCATTTATTTCCAGACTAGTTTTAGTGCTCTCATTGCAGGACATCACTGGAAATGGCTTCCAACTCGAGACGAAACTCGGGTGAGGCGTATTTCCTGTGCATTTCCCCTGCCATGCCTTTAGAATGTCCAAGCACGGTAGAGGTGAGAATACGGCGGGTTTGTATTGCAGAGGAGCGAGTTTTGAGTCGCCTCGGGCGAGTCGGGCTTCGGCTTCAAGCCTGGCAGTCTCCCACTGTGCCATGTGACTCAGATTGGCTGTGCGTTTTCGCTGGGAAGAAGAAAGGGCGGTGCTGCTCTTAGGCTTGTGAGTCTCAGGATCGATGCCCATTTTGATCAGTCTCTTCTTCAAATGTGTGTTCCAGTAGTTCTTTATCTCATTGTCAGTTCTCTTAGGAAGATGTGCTGCTATGGCTGACCATCTGGAAATTAATCACACAACAAATGAAGAAATCAAACATTTCACTTAAATTGCATCCTGCTACCTATCTTTTATTTCTCTGACAAACTTATTCATTATTAGAACATGAACATGAATATTTACTGCTCAGAAGCTCGGCCGTTGCGTTGACTCCTTGTACCTTTCTCAAATGATCAGGTGAAATATGACAAGCAGTAAATGTTGTCAGAAGTTTACCTTGGACTTTGTGGCCACGATCATTTCTCTATATATGACTGACCAATTATTATGATCGTTTTTACACGCGTTTCAGTATATTACTCTTATATTTTATAATACATTATGAATATATGAAAATTTTCTTACTTATTAAGTTCATACAAAAACTTAGCAAATTTAGGAACGGTGTTGTAATTTTAATAGTATTTTGGACTATCATGAGTAAAATACTGAACTGCGCATATCATTTCAGATTATTATTGAAATATACATGGATCAAAATATACATAATTTGCATTACCATAGAAGTACTCTCCATAGTCTCGGTTTGTATTTAGCATCCCTAATGGTAAAATGTAAACGGTTTTCTTAACCAACAGAAACAAAGAACATATATAAACTTTGGCAAGTTTCCCTTGGCTAGTTTCTCATCATATATTTTATAAGACTTTTTTTTGAAGGCATATTTTATAAGACTTTAGTGGCACAAAAGTTGGAAAACATAATGGTTATTTTATTAGTTCAAGAGCTAAAAAATATGATTATATTTAATAGATCAAAAGAACGTTGATGATAATTTCAATTTTTTTAAGCAAATTCACCATTGGTGGGGGAAATTCATTAGGCTCCCCAAGCCTTGCAAAAAAGGCACTTAGCCCTGTTCATTACAGCAATTGACTTACCCATAGCTATGGCTCAAGACGAATAAAAGAATAGGCTGATAGTTTCAATTTAATTAGTCTTATCGTCCATGTTTTAATTTTAACCAGAGTATTATTTGATGTAAATTTAAAAAGAATGTAGGTTAATTATTTGAGCACAAAAAACTATATTTTCTTTTATGAAAACATAGTTATAACTTGATTTATTGAAATTTAATCAACGTGCCATGGGTGCTAAATACTAATTAAACCCGTTGAGAACTATATCAACAAATAACTTCCATAGGTTATAATCATATAATTCAAATGTACAAAAGCTTTCATAAATGCTTAATATGATTCTTTTTAAGAGACTAACTATTTTTCATAAAATCGATTATATATGTAATTAATTTAACCGAGACATGGAGATGGAACAAAACTTACCGATTACCAAGAAGTGCATGGAGTTGAATCACGGTTTTCTCCTCTTCGGAACTAAACTGCCCTCTCTTGATATCAGGTCTCAGATAGTTCTTCCACCTCAGCCTACAACTCTTTCCGCATCTCTCAAGCCCTGCTACCACAAAACTCAGTAATTCCGGCCAAGGAAGCAATCGGAAAACATAAGCATATACTCAGTTTAATGTATTTACCAGCTTTTGCAGGGAGAGATCGCCAGCTTCCATGGCCGTTCTGCTGAATGTAATTGAAGAGCTTTCTGTCCTCTTCAGTTGTCCAGGTCCCTTTCTTCAGACCAACTTTATCGCAGCACGGCGATCTACCCATTTTAGAGTGATAAGAGATCGGATTAATTGAGACCTATATATATAACTGCTGCTGAGTTTGGTACGACGTCGTTCGTTTGTTTTGAGTAACTACATGGGACCGTGGTGTACCCGAGAATGGGTATCTGATAATTGAGTTATAAAATGCTCATTCAAGCCATGCATGCAAGCATATTTATGTTTCTAGTTAATGCCTTGCTATCTAATTTTAATAATTCACAGAAAGAGATGATGATTCGTTTTCTGTCACTGGTATTTATATCAGATTGACTTTATTCACTGCTAGTCCTTACTTACATACTTCGATTAATACTCCCCGGCCAAGTTCCGACGTCCACATATACTACCCTCCATGGCTAGCTCCATCCCGAATTATCTACAAATTTTGACTCTTAATTAACACCATTTATTTTTAAATTTTAACATACAAATAATCTTAATGATTAAATATAGATTGTAATACTCACACCTTCTCTTAGAATATGGACGCTTCGCAGATTTCGAATGTTGAATACTTCCACAAGAAAAATTCTCGGAGGTTTTCGGGGATAGAAACTCCGATAATAAAGTCAGTAGAAATTATGAATGTTTATGTGTATTTTTCATTCTAGAGTTGCCTCTTTCTTCTCATGTCTCCTCTGTATATATAGAGACAGAGTGTTGCGATCGTGTCTGTCATTTCTGGATCGTGGTTCTATTTGAGATCGTGAAGTCCCGATTATCCGAGCTCGTGACATCATGTGATGTTCCACTAGAACACGTGTTTAGTTGGGCTAAACTATATTACGCTACGGATGTTAAGTTGGAATTTGACTGCTTGACTATCACATGTGTTCATTTCGGTTTGGACTGTTCTATCAAAACACACAGTTAGCTGAATATATAATCAGTTGGATTTATTGTCCGAGGTCTGTGTACCACCAACGTACGTGAAGTGTTTACAGATTAATATGTTCATGACGTTGGTAATATTTTAAATTCCTAAATTAACATCATCCAGATTATGCTTAAGATGCAAATCTTTATTAATTGGTTCATAACTTCTTAAATTTATTATTTTCAAGTAATATAAATATTATACTGAATCTCTTCTTTATAGTAGAACAACTAGTTTTTGAAGATGCTTATATTAGATACTGATTACATATGTGAGAGATAACTCCGATTCCGGTAAAGTCAATAAGATCTTACTTTACGGTTGAAGTCTTTGCTTTCTGGTTGCCTTTAATAATACGTGCAGAGACAATATCATTTTGCAGGGCCTATTAAAAAAACTTCATTATTTTAACTATTCTAGACCTACGTTAGCAAATCAGTGCTATTTTTTCAAGTAAAAAAAATAAAATAAAACCTATAAAATCAAAATGTATTTTCACCTAAAATCGTTGCATATATTGTGATCTCATTGAGCGATTCCTAACATTTATTTTTACAAAATAAATTAATCTTACCAATTAGTTAAATGTAAAATTTCTTACGTAGATAGAATATATATATATATATATGTATATATGACGACTAAAATACATCTTATCAATTAAATTTTTTCTAAGTCACAATCATCCAAGTGGGCGGGGATTATTCATGTCTCATCAAGCCTACATAAAAGCGGTAAAAAATACATGATACGTAAAATATTTTTGGGATTTTTGTGGCAATTTGAGTGAGGTGCAGAGTGATTCCAATATACCCGTACTACAACTCCGCCTTGGGGTGACTACATGTACTACTCAAAAAGGGATACATCGTAGAATTCTAAAGTCTAATACCCGAAAGTATCTAACTATTTGATAGGTATAATATCGTTAACTTGTAGTATAAATACTAAAAGTCTACAAAGGTTATGCACGAAGACACTATTAGTAAACTGTCAAAACTACAAATGACTAGGCATATGTTGCATAGACCGAAACCCAAAGGGTACGTCTTCCCACCCAACAAATTACACTCGTTAGGAAGCACATGACAAACAAATAGGAAAGGATACTCCATAAATTATTTAGAATAGTTTTGCAAAAAGATCAATTCCAAATCATATCCCATGAAAGCTAAAAAATCTATATACACAAGATAAAAATAACAAAAATAAAATAAAAAAGAGAAAACCCCAAAGCTAGAATCAAAACACACAGTACCAACATCCCATCTGCTGGTAGTGCAACACTGGCAACGGCGCGTGGGCGACAAAATGGCGCATGAAGGAGCCTCGCCGGGTATACCCGGTGCTGGCCTGGTCCTGTAAGTGGAGGCATCCTGGAGAGCTGACATCGGGTTGGTGGAGGCGCGTGTGATCTAACCATCTAGAAAATCCAGCCCATCTACAAAACTCTGAGCATATGAATCTCAACAATTTCAAAAAAATCATTCCTAATATCCGATTCGGAACGTAGATAGCCCAAAATGCCGTAGGTACCATGGCGGTGTTGACCATAATCAAGAAGAAACACGGCGGTCGACTCGTCAAATTATCGTCGGAGTCTGCTGGGGTGAGAGAGAAATCTTCAAAGTGTTTCAATATAAGAAGTAAAAGATCATGGAGTGGCAAAGACAGTGAGGGGGTTATGGGTTGTCCTGCTGGATATAGCAGCGTTCTTGGGTCTTTTGAATGTTCAACTTTTCTAATTTTTCATAAAACTAATTATTGATTTCAATAGTGCACCTTTAAATTTTAGCTATATTTATAATAGGTATTAAAAAGCCACATATAGTCTTGAAGCCAAAGCTATTACTTTAACTATGGGATTGGAGACAACTATTTACTATAACTTTCAAAATATGCAGGTAGAGATGAACTCCCAGTTGCTGTTGATGATACTTCAAAGGAAGTATAAGGTGCACTGGACATTAATGAAATATATTTGGAACATGTGGGACTTATCAGGTGATGTCACTATAGCCTTCACCCATGTATAGAGAGAAGAAAATAATGTGGCTGATTCATTAGCCAAAATTGCTACTGAAACTAGCACTTCTCATATATATACTCATGATACACTGCCAAGGAAAATTAAGGGACTTGTGTCTCTTGACAGGAGGGAATTTCCCTACCTTAGGCATAGCTGATTGTTAATAAGTGAATGTTTACTACTTCTTTTACGATGCTGGATGAGGATTTGCAATATGAAGCAACTACTGGATTGAAGGATCACTAGGAAGTTGCTGAGCACAATGAAGAGGATCAAAAGAAACTGGAACCATCAAGACATGGAATTAACTCTAGTTGTATTCTAGTCGAAACCCATGCTCGTCGACAGAATTCGGTTTCGCCTTGTCGATCCCTAAATTGCTTGCAAGTCAAGAGTTCTCTCATCGGCAGAGTCGGCAACCTTCACTGATTTGTATAAGTATATTATGTATAAATCTAATTTAGGGTTGAATTAGGGATTTATGGTTTTAATTCTAAAAGATTTTCATGAATTTTGTGATTTCTAAAAGAGTTTCATGAATTCTAAAAGAGATTATGAATTCTCGTCGACAGTATGTGTCGAAAAAAGTACTGTAATAAGACATTGTTTAATTCAGTAAATTATTGTAACTTTTATGTCTAATGTTGTTACCCCATAAAGATATTTCTAGATTTGCCTCTGTTAGCGATCCCTAAATTGCTTGTGAGAGTGTTGACATGGAGGTACACTAGAATCAATGCTTTAGTACTCTACATTGTAACATTATTCATCAATATTGTACAAACTGCCTATTAGGCTTTTTTATGGTGTGGTGAGCCAAACAAATCTTCACCCCACTCTTTATTGGTTTAATTTTTTAAAAAGAGTCTTTTACTCTTTTTTTAGAATTTCGTTCAACATGTTGGAAATCGCCCAACAACAATTAAATTTACTGAAACTAACATTTGTGATGCTGCCTGCCTGGTCTGCCCAGATGTTCCCTTTGTCCCTGATCCAATACCTAGCCCTGCAAGACAGAGCCCCGGGAGGTACCCGAGGGTAGACCCTCCGGCGTGATGATGAAAGATGGATCCCGGGAGAGAAAAAGGGTAATCACTGGAATAATGAGAAGATACCTCCCTGGAATAGTGCCGAGGAGCACTATTTATACAGTAACCCATGTTCTCCATGCGGTCCTTGCTTTGGGTGTCTTCTAGTGTGCTTGTCCCTTTCCGAGTTGTACGAACCCGGATACTGCCAAGCTGTACTTACCTATTAGTGGGCCGAGCCCATGCTACTACCGAGTAGTTGGGCCTGGGCCTGGTATCACCACTAGCCCCCCGGAAGCTGGTTCTTTCGGCCGAGGCTAGGGACTCTCCTGATCCGAGGGCGGAAGGACTGGCTTTCTATATTCCTTCCCTGCCCGACAATGATGGGACGGGCGCGCCCTTCTCGAGGGTAATTAATTACTGTCATTATTAGCTTTCTCGCTTCCCCATCTCATTTAATCATTGCCTTTTCCCCTTCTTTTTCTCGCCTTCTATAAATAGGGTCTTCCATCAATCGCTTTCACTAATCGCTTTCAGATCTCAAATTCTTTCACTTCTCTATTTTCGAACCTTCATATTCTCTCTCTTCTTTGTTTCCATGGCGACCAGTACTGCTCAGTCCGATGGCCAGCACGAGGACGTCGTCACCTATTCTCTTCAAAGCACCTCTGTTCCCTCCGCTTCGATCTCTGTTGGCTCATCGGCGTCTTACAAGCCAATCCACCTCTGTAGCAACGTGACCCCTTCTGGCCCAAGATTCAAGCGCTCGAAGAACCGGGAACAGAGGGAGATAGACACCGCCCGGAAACCTTTGCTTGAAGCCGATGTCTGGACCGCCAAGTGTCTCAGTGGTATGGGGGTTCCGGTGCCCTTAAACGCCCGGATGGCTGCTGTTTCGGCTGAAGAGTCCGTGAAGTCGGTCCGGTGCATTCCCCGGATCCACTTTATGTGGGGTTTGAGCCTTCCCTTCCCTCCATTTTACTCTCGGTTCCTGGAGTTCTACAACATCTCGCCTGTCCAGATGCACCCCAATGTTATCGCTGTGATGATGGGTTTCCTGGTGAGGAGCCTCCAGTGTGGGATTGACCCTTCTTTCAATCTGTGGAGATCCTTCTACATGCTCATCAAATGCCCTGGAAAGGAGATGATATACATCGTCTAGGCGCGTCCCGGCGTTCAGGACTTCATCCTTGGCAAGAAGGACTCGGCCAAGAACTGCCAGGAGAAGGGCTACGTGACAGTCGACCCGGAGCTATACGGGGTCCCCAAGTGGAACGCCCAAGTTGTTGTGGACGACCGGGAGGCATTCCTTCTTGATATGCAGCGAGCCAATCACCTTACTTTGTCCTCCGAGGCCTTGAACCTGGACCGATATTGGCTGGCCGGTAATTCTATCTACCTTTTTCCCCGGGCAATATACCCGGAAGGCGCCTTCCTGGACAGCCGCTGGGTGGTTACCTGGCCAGTTCGAGGTATGTATCTTCATTCCCTCGTCAATATATTTGCTTCTTTATATATTTTCTTAACTGTCCTTTCCCTGTAGCTCCCACCGTGGATAACGATCCTGAGGTCCCAATCCCCAAGAAGAAGGTCAAGAAAACCGCTACAGCTGGGGCCGGGACCGACTCTGAGGCCGGCAAAGGGGACATGAGGAAAAAGACTGGCCAGGATCAGCAACAGCAGGTGCACCAACTAGATAAGAAACTCCTTGACTTGCAGCGGTAGCAGGGCCAGCTGGTCGATCCTCACCGTCAGGACAAGGACAAAACTAACGACCCAGACTCGCAGCAGGGGCGCCAGCAGGATAAGAACAAGGCTAACGACCCTAACTCGCAGCAGGAGCGTCAGCAAGACAAGAACAAGACGAAGGAGACCGTTCAGGTTCCTCCCCCTCACGTAGCAGCTCTTAATCTTGGCCCTGTTGTGATAGAAGATTTGCCCTTCGAGCCCGAGGTCGCGCAGAAGGATCGGGAGGGGTTCATCCCCAAAGTAGTGGCTCAGCAAGAGACCGTTCGGAATCCTGCTAGTGCCAACACTACTTCTGGCCCACTCTAACCTTCTGTCACTCTAACCCCTATTCCAGATGCTAATCGTCCGGGGTTATCGCTCGATCGTGGAATGCCTATGTGGTCTCCGACTAGGGATGGGAGGTCCCCGGACTCGAGGTACACCACCATAGCTGCCCTTGAGATTCCTCCCCCACCTCTTTTTTACCCGGCCAAGCGGAAGGGAGAAAGTTCCGAGCAGGGCGGGAAAAAACCTCGGACAGGCGATTCTCGGACCCCGTCCTCTTCTGCGCCGAGACCCCTCCTGTCTCATCTTCTAACCCGCATGTAATCTTCAATTTCTGTTTTTTTAATCATCTTTATACAGGTTCGGCTGCTCAGCTCCGAGTTCGCCAATTCTCCTGACTTCCAAGCTGCCCTTTCTTCCTTTCTTGAATGCCACTTGGAGGGAAAAGAAGAAGAGCTCAAAGCCGAGAAGGAGGACGAGCTTCGGGCCGAGAGAGAAGCATCGGCTCAACTTTGCGTGAAGGTGAGCGATCTGGAGAAGGAGCCGGAGGCTGCCCGTGGGACGAACTACAAAGAGTGCCTGGAGTTTGGTGAAGCTGTTGTTGACAAGGTCCTGGCGAGCCAAACCCTGTCGCTCCGCCTGATCGATCTGAGCCTCGCCGCCAGCACCCATCAATGCCACAATACCTATATGCAGGTCCGGGGTTGGTTTCCTCCCTCAATCAGGGCATCGTTCAAGAAGCAATGGTTTGGCCCGAATGCCGAGGACCAGCAGCTGCACCTGGTGAACACCCTGCAGAAGGGTGGTATGAAGGGCCTTTCTCCCAAGTTGTGGGAGGCTCTGCGGGAGAAACAGATGTCGACGGAGGACGTCCGAGGCTGGTCAACTGATGTGGTTCGGCTCCCGATCCCCCTTCCTCCTGCTCCAGTCTCCGGGTCTGACTTGCCCGAAGATGAGAATTTCACCCAGTACTGCACCATGTACAGGTACTACCGGGGCCTATTCAACCCGAAGGACCTGGAGGCTGAAGCTTCTTCCACCCCGAAGGTTGGCTCCGAGACCCCTTGGACTGCAGGCTTACCCCTTTCCCCTGATCTAGTCTTTGATGGCTCCGGGGATAACTCGGATAGCGACAGCAGCGGAGGCGGGGACAATCAAGGAGAAGGAGCCTCCCAGCATGTTAGTTAGATTTGTTTTCATCTATTTTGTATCTTTCTACTCGGACACTATTTTATCAATAAAGGACTCTTTTGCTTGCACTCGCTTTCACCGCTGGTCCTGCCCCATCTTCTTATTCATTTCTTTTGTATTTTTACCAAATTTCCATCCTAACTTGGTTCTATCGTGATCAGGAGCCATCTCAGGCCCTTAACCCTTCGGTTCTTTCCCCGGTACCGGCTAGAACCGGTTGTCCGAGCCTAACCGATCTTCTCTCCGAGGGTGAACTCGGCCCTCTTATCTCTGAGTTTCCTGATGTCGATTTCCTGATCACCTGCTTGCTCCAAATTCAAGAAGACTTTGGATACCTGCCCAAGTGCTATAGACTTGCTTTTGAGAGCATCGACCAAGTTCTCGAGTTCGACCAAATCTTGTCCGAGCAGCAGGCTCAACACCGCAACTTCCAACTCCGGATCCAGAAGGAGCTGGACGAGGTATGGCATGATGTCTGGTTGTACTACAGCAAGTGTATGCGGATGCAAAATAAAACCGAGCTCCAAAAACATGCTACCAAACTCGAAGTAGAAAATGAGAAGCTAGCAACTAGAAACCGGACCCTACAAAAGCAACTAGTGCTGGTTCATTTATCCTATCACCTGCTGGGACTGCGCCAGGGGGCGGTTGACATTCCCCTACTGACTGATGTTCCCCGGACAGTTGATGACCTCATTTCCTGGATAGAAAGCTCTGAGAGGACGTCTGGCGTCTGGGCCGCAGCCTATCAAGCGGCTATGGATTGGAGGAAAAATATTCTGAATCGGGTCGTAGTCCCCCCCTCAATGTCCCAAATACCTCCTCTAGAAGATGTCGACCTAGCCTACGAGCGTTACGAACATGCTCTTGAGCTTCTAGACCTTGAAGCTTCTGAACGGCGCTTAACCAGACTTCGGGCGGTGGTCGCCAGGTTCCGTGCCCGGTTCCCTACTCAGGAGGGTACTTCGACCACTGACCGGAGACCTGGCCCTTCCTCTGCTACTGGTTCGCGCTCTGGTCAAAACGACAGAAAGGGGAAGCAGAAGGATACTGAACCCGGGAGTAATTTGTCCAAGCAACGATCCATGCAGCCTCCAATCCGAATAGGAGGTCCGGGTGCTTCTAGCAGGGCTACTGTCCTTACACCCGAACCGGCAGTTGAGCCGGAGAGTGATCGGAACGACGATCCGGACATACCTCGGGATCAGGACGAAGAGCAACGGATGCTGGAGCAGGCTGTCCAAAGAAGCAGGCGTGAAGCCCGGGTGATGCCTCCTAGCGGGGCCTCTACCTCGGGAGCCCGTAGATAGGATAGAACTTCCTGTCATACAACAATCTGTTTTTGCTCAAGACTTAGTTATGTATAATAATGTTCATTTTATAACAACTATCTTTCAATTTCAAACTCATAATACGCGCATTCATCCTTTTACTTAAAATCGACAAAAAAAAGGGCGCATGCCCATGTTACAAAAATCCCTAGGAGTTCGGCACCAGGGGGTCCTTCCACCTGCCCCTCGGCCATCCGACCTCAGGGCTTCTATCCCAGGCATCTGACGCCCGGGACCTCTTCTACCTAGGCATCTAGTGCCAGAGGCTATTCTTCCTAGGCATCAAGTACCAGAGGCTATTCTATCTCGGAAATTAGTGCCAGAGACTATCCATAGAACCGTCTGAAGTTTGCTATGTTCCACCTTCGGGGGACTCCCTTCCCCGCTCAATCTTCTAGCACATAACTTCCGCCCGGGTGGGCTTCTGTCACCCGGTATGGTCCTTCCCAATTAGGTGCCAGTTTACCCTCCTGCTCCTGGCGACGCTTGTCGTTTCGCCTCAGCACCCGGTCTCCTACTTTGAACTGCTCCTTTCTCACTCTCCTGTCGTGATACTTCTTCACTCTTTCCTTGACTTTAGCCTCGTGCAAGGCTGCCTTCTCCTTCCTTTCTTCAAGCAAGTCAAGGTTTGTCCTGCACTCTTCCTCATTCTTGTTCTCGGTCATAGGTTCGGCGGTCCGGAGACTGGGAACGCCAATTTCAGCCGGGATTACAGCCTCTGACCCATATGTCAGACTGTAGGGGGACTCTCCGGTTGCCGAGCTTTTAGTTGTTCGATGAGCCCATAGAACGCTCTAGAGCTCGTGTACCTAGTTCCCTTTTGCCCCCTGAAGCCGGGCCTTAATCCCACTCACGATCGTCCGGTTCGTCACCTCCACCTGACCATTAGCCTGCGGATGATACACTGACGTGAGTTTCTGGCTTATCCCATACTTCGCGCACCAGGACTTGAAGGGATCATTTTCAAACTGCGCTCCATTGTCGGTTACTATGGCCCTCGGCACTCCGAACCGGAAAACTATGTTTTTCCAGCCGAACTTCACACAGGTAGCCCCCCGGATGTTGGTCAGAGGTTCGGCTTCCACCCACTTAGTAAAGTAGTCGATAGCCACAATCAAGTACTTCAAGCTGCCAGGAGCAGTGGGAAAAGGTCCGACCAGATCCAGTCCCCATCTACTGAAATGCCAGATACCTGTTATCCCCATCATCTCTTCCCCGGGTATGTGGACAAGTGGCGCAAACTTCTGGCATTGAAGGCACGAGCGAACCCTATCCTGCGAATCCTCGAACATGGTGGGCCAATAATACCCCATCCGTAAGATTTTCCTGGCCACTGTTCTGGCACCCTGATGACTACCATTCGGACCTTCATGCACTTCCCTGACAAGGTACTTGCCTTCCTGTCGCTCCACACACTTCAGCAACGGCTGGAGATAACCTTTTTTATACAGGATGCCCTCCTGTAGTGTTTACTCTGGCGCCTTGACCCGGATTTTTCTGGCCACCACTCGGTCGGCCGACACCTCCCCGTTAGAAGGTATGCCCGGATCGGGGCCATCCAGGAGTCTTCCTGCACCGCTTCTACTGTCAGGATCTCATCACTCTGCTCGTAACTCCTCCTCTCTAGTGTCTCCCTTCTGAGAGGTGCTTTCTGTCCCGGCCTTAACTTCGAAGACGCCAACTTGCTCAAAGCATCGGCCTTTTCATTCTGCTCTCTTGGTACTTGCTCCAGACTGGAACTGTCAAACTGCCGGATCATGGGCTGGACCAGCTCCAGGTACCTCTGCAAACTTCGTTCTTTCGCTTCATATTCCCCGTTCACCTACTGCACTACAATTTGCGAGTCACTGAAGGCCTGGATCGTTCCTATCTTTAACTCACGGGCAAGCTTGAGTCCTGCCACCAACGACTCGTACTCTGCCTCATTATTTGTAGTCTTGAAGTCAAAATGCAGCGCATAATGATACTCCTCTCCTTCTGGGGATGTCTATAGCACCCCGGCTCCACTGCCTCCTGCATGGGCTGACCCGTCCACATGTAACGTCCAGCCCGGGCTGGGTAGATCCTCGGCAGGCGCGTCCGGCCATACCATCTCTGTCAAGAAGTCCGCCATCGCCTGGCCCTTAATGGTTTTCCTCGGCTGGTAGGTTATCTAATGCTTCCCCAACTCTATGGCCCACTTCATCAGACGCCCCGATGCCTTTGGTTTAAGCATCACCTACTTCAGGGGGTGGTTGGTCAGGACCACGATCGGATGAGCTTGGAAATACGGGCGCAGCCGTTTTGAGGCATAGACCAGCGCCAGTACCAGCTGTTCCAGGCTTGTATACCGGGTCTCCGGGCCTTGTAATGCCCGTCTAACAAAGTAGACAGGGCACTGCTTCCCGTCTTCTTCTCGGACTAACACCACACTTACGGCCGATGTGGACGCGGATAGATACAAGAGTACATCCTCCCCCTCCTTCGGTTTTGAGAGGGTCGGGAGTCGGCTCAAATGTTCCTTCAGATCTTCAAACGCTCGCTCACACTTCTCGGTCCACTCAAACTTTTTTGCCTTTCTCAAGATGTTGAAAAAAGGGAGTTGCTTCTCCGCGCCTTTTGACAGAAAACGACTCAAGGCTGCAGGGAACCCATCAGCTTCTGCACCTCCTTAACATTCCTCGGCGACTGCATCCGGCTAATAGCCTCCACCTTCTCCGGATTGACGTCGATTCCCCGGCTAGATACCATATAGCCGAGGAACTTCCCAGCGCTAACTCCAACCACACTCTTCTCCGGGTTCAACTTCAGGTTAACTCTTCTCAAAATGCCGAACATTTCCTCCAAGTCTTCTAAGAAACCTGGGTAGCTTCTTCACTTCACCACCATGTCATCGACATAAAGTTCCATGCTTCAGCCCAACTGATCCCGAAACATAGCATCCGCCATGCGCTGGTACGTCGCCCCTGCGTTTTTCAAGCCGAATGGCATCCGCCTGTAGCAATAGGTACCAAACTCTGTGATGAAGGCTGTCTACGGCTTGTCCTCTCCTGACATCTGGATCTGATGATACCCCCGGTATGCGTCGAAGAAGGCCAGGGCCTCGTACCCGGTGATGGCTTCTACTAACCGGTCGACCGAGGGAAGGGGGTAACTATCCTTCGGACAACACTTGTTTAGGTCGGTGAAGTCGATACACATCCTCCAGGATCCATTCTGTTTTTTCACCAACACCGGGTTAGCTAGCCATTCTAGGTATATGATTTCCTCTACAACTCCGGCCTCGAGCAACTTCAGCACCTCCTGCTTCACCACCTCGGCCCTATCTCCTGCCAGGGCCCTCTTCTTCTGCCGGATGGGCTTCAACTCCGGATACACATTCAGCCTGTGAAGGGCTAACTCCGGAGGCACACCTGTGAAGTCTCTTTCTTCCCATGCGAACACATCTTTATATTTCGAAAGCAGGGATCGCAACCGCTCCTTGACATCGACTGGCATCTTCTTCCCAACCTTGATCGTGCCTCTGCTCCTGACCTGCATGTCTTCCACGTCTCCTGGTCCAACTTCTCCCTGCACGGCACCGACCGGGGCCTTCCTGGCATCCTGAAGGGAGTTCAGCATACAACTCCGGGCCGTAGAATGGCTCCTTCAGACTGTTGCCACCCCCTGCTCGGTTGGGAACTTCATGGTCAGATGGTACGTCGAGCATATGGCCCTGGCCTGAGCCATCCACGGGCGGCCGATGATAATTTTATAGGGGGGCGGAGCATCTATGACCGCAAAATTGCACCGGGCTGAGGTCTTCTTGCTTCTGTCAAGATCATCTACTACCGTCACTGTCAGGGATACAACTCCCAAGGGATGCTCTGTTCTGCCCGTGAAACCCGATAGCGGGGAGGTGCTCGGGCGAAGGTTGTGGCGTCCTATCCCCAGCTGGTCGAAGCAGGAAGCAAACATGATTTCCACGCTACTCCCGTCGTCAATGAACACTCTCTTAACTGTGAACCCTTCTATCTCTGCCGTGATCACCATCGGATCCGTATGGGGCATCAGGCTGGGCACCGGATCCTCATCCGAAAACATAATGACTTTTGTAGGGCGTAGCCTTTTCTCCCTATCTTCCCCCGCCGGCACGTACCGACTCCGGGCCTATCTGCTGCATGGGACTAGGGCCCATCGCCTACGTCACCATGTATGACATTTATCATCCGAGGAGGAACCTGATTGACCGGTTCCGGGGCAATGACCAGGGCTGCCGTTCCGGGTTGAACAGCCGGTGCAGGGGCCCCTCTCTGGTTATCATTCCGTGGCCTATTCCTCCAATTCCTCTTCCTGACTGCTCCGGCCTGCTGCCCCGCAGCCGGACGCTGGTGCTCCTGCGTCACACAATCCCTCAACTGTCCCCTCTCAATCAGCTTCTCAATTTCCACCCTCAAGCTCCGACAGCCCTCCGTAGTATGTCCATTAGACTTGTGGAACGCACAGTACTTAGCAGCATTTGCTGGTGTTGGGTTTCCCGGTATAGGAGCCGGGTCTTGAAACAGGTTCCGGTGAATGGTCAGGATCTCCAACCGGGTTTTGGTTAGAGGGGTAAACGTTTCAGCCCGAGGGGGGGTCAACCCTCGGCTTAGCTGGCGCATGCACTGCGTCCCTCCTGCCAGGATCTGCAGCCCGAGTCTTATCACCCTTTCCGATCCCCCTATCCTCAAAATACCCTTCCTCCTTCCTCTTCTTGCTCCCCTCCAGCAGCGAGCAGTACATCTCCACCTCAAGGTCCAACTGATGAAAAGTGGTTAGGATATTCTCCATAAGCTTCGCCCATAACACCTCATCCCCCAGTCCTGCGATAAATCCTGCGATCAGGGCCTTGACCTGAGCCTCCCTATCCACTACCTTCATGGAATCATCCATGTACCTCCTGTGGAATTCTCTGACGTTCTTCTTCACTGCTTGCCGGCTGTGAGCTACCTCGGCCAGGGGCAAATACTTCTTCCGCTTGGTTTCATATCTGTGCATCAACACCCTCGAGAAATCATAGTAGTTCCTGAAGCTCTCCGGGAACTGGGACTCAAACCATGACAAGCAACTACCCCTCAAATACGAGCTCACCAACTTGCACATAAGCTCCTCCCGGATGTCGTGTGTCCCCATGACATTATGGTACGTCCTAACGAACTCCTCCGGATCTGTTTCCCCATTATAGGTCGGCACACCTTCTGGGACCATCATTCCAACCGGCCAGGGGAAAGTGCTGATGTAACCTGTCAAAGGGGAGGTAGGCCTTCCTCCATTCCTGCCTATAAGCCCGTCCAATCTCTCCTCCACCGAGTTCGGAGCCCCCGGGGGCCTATCCACCACCACCGGGTACATTCCATAGTTTCCTGGAACAGGGACCGGTTGGGCCATAGCATATCCCGCCATTGGTACTTGATTCTATACCCACACCGGGCCTTGGATCCCGGGAGCCCAGCCCCCCGAGACCCCAGCAGGTTGAGCGTAATATCCTCCTTGCACCGGGAGGTATCCTTGATACCCCTGATACCCGACTTGCGGCATTCCATACCCTGGAGCTCCATACCCGGCATGACCCCGGTTTAGCCATACCCCGGCCTTGCACCAGCTTGTTGACCTGCACTTCCTACATGCTTTTCCACATCTATAACCACCATCGGAGAACGAGGGTTCTCCTGCCCAGAAACTGGAAGGGGAGGTCCCCGGCTTACCACCTCCGCAGCCAGAGGGGGCAAACCAGTTCCCGCAGAGGATTCTGGTCCCGGTACCAACGGGGTCGGATGGGGTCCCGACCCTGGTTGAACCGGGGGTTCTTGAGCTTTGGTTGTCGGAGGGTTCGACGGTCCCAGTCCCTGCTTTGCCGCCAACCAACGGCGATACTCTTCCTCCTGCGTAGCCGCGAACTCCGTCCTATCACGCTCGTCCTGGGTCATTTCCGGCTCCCTCCCTTCCTCTGGTCCTTCCTCCTCTTCCGAGGCTCCCAGGTCCGGGTTTTCCGGAGCCTTCCCCTTGCGTGCTCGATCCCTCATCGGGCGTAGGGGTGAGATCCTCCTCGGCTGCTTCGGCCCTTCTTCCTCCAGACCGGGTGGATACAGGAGAGGATCCTCCCCTACCCCTTCTCGGCGGTCGACCGCGGGGCGGCATCTTAGTGTGTTTTATGAACAAAGATCGTGTCCCACCAGGCGTGCCAACTTGATACTGCCCGCCTGGTCTGCCCGGATGTTCCCTTTGTCCCTGATCCAATATCTAGCCCTGCAAGACAGAGCCCCGGGAGGTACCCGAGGGTAGACCCTCCGACGTGATGATGAAAGATGGATCCCGGGAGAGAAAAGGGGTAATCACTGGAATAATGAGAAGATACTTCCCTGGAATAGTGCTGAGGAGCACTATTTATACAGTAACCCATGTTCTCCATGCGGTCCATGCTTTGGGTGTCTTCTAGTGTGCTTGTCCCTTTCCGAGTTGTACGAACCCGGATACTGCCAAACTGTGTTAACCTATTAGTGGGCCGAGCCCATGCTACTGCCGAGTAGTTGGGCCTGGGCCTGGTATCACCAATCTGCAACCCTCAAGCCCAATCAACATTGTTAACCGGGAGTTCTTCAACATCTGTAATACCACGAACACGTTGAACTATGTCATTCGAGTATAAAAACCTTGATCCAAACTGCAAACGTATCAAAAACACAAAACCAAGCATCAAAAACCAGATCCAGTTATAATTACCGAATTTAAGGTGTCTCAATCTAATTACAGATTGAGTCATCTAATTAAAGACCGCCAAAAAAAACAACTTATTAAAATCTCAAATGTGAAGGATCTAAAAGCTCATATGGAGATTCCACACTTATTCATGTATAGAAATCAACAAAAAGTTATCAAATATTGTTACCTCATTTTTATCGAAGTTTAGGGGAGATGTGGAAAAAGGTTAAGGTGGATAGAGTGTAGGATTTTTTAATCTAACTAACTAAAGAGTCCTTATCAAATTTAATATCCCGATCATTTTGACCGTGAAATCCTTTCACGGGATGTGGAAGAGACATTCTTTAAACACAGATCCTTTGCGGATCTGAATTTCCTATTTGCAGATCTCGAATTTTGATTTTTACTAAAATATTTTAAATTAATAATAAATTATTTTATTCATTTATACCTATTTGTTTTGGTTTAATCCCTTTTCGCTCGTAAAACCTTCACATTCTCTCGCTTTCCCAAAAACTTAAAAATTCTGACATATTGCTGCCGCCACCGCCGGTCAAAAAGAAGTCCCCGCCCAAGCGTGGCCTCACGGAAAGCTTCTGCTACTGAACTTTGCTGACGATTGACAAAGCAGGGTCCTCAGACCTTTCAAGCTCCAAATCATCACAATCCCAACATCAATGCGGTGAAGATTCTATAAAACGGCTATCCAGATACCTCACATGGGAGTGATCTCTCGCCCCAAAAGCTCTCAATTAAAATCGAGCTCGAGCTAGTCTCAGTGGCAATCTGCATTCCGTTGGGTCGTGATTCGGGTCTTCAAGGTGTCAAGATTGTTGTTGTGGTTCTGAACAGCGGCGGATCCAGAAAAGTTTATAAGACATGGTTAAATAGTACTAAGAGTTAGAGTTGATAATGACAGATCAAAATACTGAAAGAGTTAAATGTTTTGACAACTCAATAATATTAGCTAAAATCAGTTTTTGGTATGAATCCATGGCAGATTAATAATTCAAAATAGCTAAAGAATTTTAAAACTCAATAATTATTAGGTATTACGTTAATTTTTGGTAACACTGTAGCCATGCCAGCACTTTAATTATGTACATCCGCCTTTGGTTCTTGAGGGTCGGGATTGGGGAGAAGTAAGTGATAAATCGGGAATTTGGATTCTCTTATTTAATCAGAGGATGCTGATGAATTCTTCACAATCTGTGCATGGCGACCATTAAAAAACCATCACCTTTGGGGGTGGAGTGAGAACGCGAGGCATCGTCATCGACGGCGAAGGATGGCAAGAATAACTTTTTGGTGGCGGCGACTGTGGGTCGAGAGCGGCGGAGATGGGAAATAAGATAGCGTTGGTCGAGAGGACCAGACTAACGGTGACAGGGGAGTGTTAGAGGGATAAATCTCAATACTGAGGTGTGTTTCATATTCACAATTATATAGACAGTACATGGGTAGAAACCCTAGTTAAACCCTAGGCTGATACACATTGGGCTCTAGGCCCATAATACTATCTAACACCCCCCCTCAAGCTAAGCGTCGGGTTAACCGAGACGCAAAGCTTGGATCTAAAGAACTCAAACAAAGACTTTGGAAGACCCTTAGTGAAGATGTTCGCTAACTGCAACGAAGTGGGAACATGACTAACACGGACCTTAGTTGAAGCAACTAACTCCCGAACAAAGTGATAGTCGATGTCGATGTGCTTGACCCGCTTATGAGCCACTGGATTCTCAGCTAAGAAAATGGCGCTGTTATTGTCACATAACAACAATGGCGGCCCTTCAAGAGGAAACTGTAAGTCTCGAAGAAGATGACAGAGCCAGACAACCTCTGCCGCTGTATTGGCAAGTGCACGGTACTCGGACTCTGAACTCGAACGAGATACTGTAGGCTGTTTCTTGGCACTCCAAGATACCAGATTACCGCCTAAAAACACCGCATAGCCGTAGGTCGATCGTCGAGTTTCCAAACAACGAGCTCAATCAGCGTCTGAGTAAGCACAAATATCAGCACAAAGAGTAGACGAACCTCCGGAGCGAAATGTGAGACCATGATGAGGCGTGCCAGCCACGTAACGTAGAATCCTGGTAACTGCAGCAAAGTGATCCTCGCGAGGGTCCTGGAGATATTGACTAACAGAATTCACCGCAAATGACAGATCAGGACGAGTAATGGTCAAATACTGAAGTGCACCAACCAAAGACCGGTAGAGAGTCGGATTGCTAAACGGTGCACTAGTGCTACTGTGAAGCTGCGAAAAGTGGTACGAATGGAGTGGTTACCGGAGAAGCATCTGTCATACCCGCCCGACTAAGAATATCTCTGGCATACTTGGCCTGTCCAAGAAAGAGGCCAGATGGTGTAGAAGAGACCTCAAGGCCAAGAAAGTAATTCAAGTACCCCAAATCCTTGATCGAAAACTCTCGATCAGTCCGTGCGATGAACTGGCGAATAGCTCCAGCATCGTTACCAGTAAGAATGATATCATCCACGTACACCAACAAGTATAGTAAAGTAGAACCTCGTGAGAAGACAAACAACGACGTGTCAGAAGAACTACACCGAAATCCAAGTTGTCGGAGATAAGAGCTGAACCGATCAAACCAGGCACGAGGAGCTTGTTTGAGTCCATAAATGGCCTTCTGGAGTCGACAAACATAGTCAGGCCGAGATGGATCCTTATAGCCAACAGGCTGAGCCATATAAACCGGAGTGTCAAGAACACCATTGAGAAAAGCATTCTTGACATCAAGCTGGTGGAGAGGCCACTGTCTCAAAGTGGCAATGGCAATCACTGTACGCACCGTTGCAGCTTTGACCACCGGACTGAAAGTGTGGTCAAAGTCAAAACCAGGAACCTAAAAATATCTCTGAGCAACCAGTCGAGCCTTGTAGCATTCAATGCTACCATCAGCTCGATACTTCAGCCGAAATACCCATTTGGAGCCAACTATGTTTGCATGCGTTGGTCGAGGCACCAACTCCCAAATTTTCTGATGTCGAAGAGCATCCATTTCTTCATCCATAGCACGAACCCATTTCGGGTCTTTAAGGGCTGCACGATAATCTTGAGGCTCAGAATGGTCTATAACCTGAGCAAGAAAACCTGTAGTAACAAAGTCTGGGCGAGATATCACACGCCGAGTACCATCCTGGTTCCTGGTAACCATATGATGTCTGTGGTGAGATGGAGAATCTGAATCAGTGGTAGAGTCGGAATCAGATCCAGAAGAAGTCTGAGAGCCTGATGGAGATGGCGGAGATGGTGGAGATAGAGGAGATGGTGGTGGTGATAAAGTAGCGGGCATCCTCGGTGAAGGAGCAGTCAGAACAGCTGGAGATGAGGAATGATCATCTGAAGGACAGATAGAGCAAGACCTGGAAGACGATGGTGCGGGCGACGGCATCTCAACCGGTGTAGCCAACACAGGATCATCTGGTACAGTTGGCGAACGTTCGACTGGTGCACCTGCTGGTTCAAAAAATGATGAGACTTCCAAATCCAAAACAGGTCTTTCCCTAGAAGATGAGACATAGGGAAAACATGTTTCGTCAAACTGGACATGGCGAGAGAAATAGACACGACCGCTAGTAGGGTCGAGGCACTGATAACCTTTGTAACTGGGGTTATAACCAATAAACACACATGGTATAGAACGAGGTGCAAACTTATTCTCAGCAACCGCACGCAAACACGGGTACACTCGACAACCAAAAGGATGAAAGACTGTGTAGTCCAGAGTAGTCCCATAGACAGTCTCAAAGGGTGATCTGCCACCAAGAACTGAGCTGGGGAGACGATTGATTATGTAAACAGCCGAAGAAAATGCTTCCACCCAGTAAGAATGCGGCACAGATGAGTGATATAACATAGCAAGGCCGGTCTCTGTAATTTGACGGTGTTTACGCTCAGCCCGGCCATTCTGAGCAGGTGTATAAGGACATGACATCTGATGATGAATGCCACAAGAAACAAAGTGAGCCTGCAAACGATGATTAGTGAACTCCGTACCACCATCAGTCTGAAAAACCTTGACCTTCGCAGAAAACTGGGTCTCAACAAATTTCTGAAAGCGAAGAAAGGTGTCGTAAAAATCCGACTTATGCCGTAATGGATAAAACCATGTGAATCTAGAAAAATCATCAATGAATACAGCATAATACGAAAAACCATGTGCGGATGCAGCATATGCTGGAGCTGGTCCCCATAAGTCACAATGCACCTTCTCTAACAAAACCGTTGCCCTCTTATCACTAACAGAAAACGGTAACCGACTGCTCTTGGCCATCTGACAAGGGGAGCAACTAACAGGTGCAGGTAAAGGTGAAGTGGCAGAAATGTGGCCCTTCTTATTCAGCAACTGAACGGTGTCATAGGACACGTGACCAAAACGAGAATGCCATAGCTCAAATGGGGCCCGGAGTTTTCCAGAGCGCAACTCACTCAAAAAACAAGAATCACCAGTATCCAAATAATAGAGACCCGCAATATGGCGACCTTTACCAACTATCTGTCCTGTCTGTTTATGCTTGATAGAAAAGACATCGTCAACAAATGTGATACTCACTGGCAAGTCAAGAGTGAGTTTACTAACAGACAACAAGCTCTTAGTAATTTGAGGAACCACAAGTACATCGCGAATGGATAAACCAGAGATATTACACTCCCCAATGTGAGATGCCGGTATAGGCTGACCATTACCAACATAAACAGGTGGACCAAAGTAAGGAATTACATTCCCAAGACAACGAGAACTATCAGTCATATGAGCTGTAGCACCAGAATCAACAATCCATTGGTTCAAAAAACGACTACAATCAGAATTATTCAAATGATTCACCTTATCTGCTATCCAGCTATTGGAGCGATCCGCCCATGATAATAAAGCCAAATTCACCATAATAAAATCCGAAATAAGCTCAACACAACGTGCATACACCACAAATCAATATATCCCAAAAAATACCAAATGTAAATACTACTCAAATCCGGTGATGTGCATATAAAATCTCTCAACTCCAATCCCGTGGGGTTTAAATAAAATATTCCAACTCAAATCTCATAAATTCTTCAAAAAGAATTACTCAATCCGTACGAAATTACTTCAACTTGATGAAAAGAAAATAACATCAAAAGTTCCGAGAAATACCAAGAAGATGGGCCAAGGCATGCAAACACGCGGGAATGGAGAGTTTGTCGCGATTCCTGGAGCGATCCCACGAGGACTAGGTGCTTCACACGAAACGGGCGAGCAGGAAAGAGGGATCAAGCACACAACGCGCAGGAGGGAGAGCGCGTGATGACACGCAGGACCGCGCAAGGCGCAAACAGCAGAGGGGCGCGTGATGACACGCAGGGCCGCGCAAGGCGCGAACAGGAGTGGAAGCGCGTGATGACACGCTCGGCCGCGCAAGGCGCGAAGAGTCAAGGTAGCGCGCGTGAAAGGCACGCGCGTCAGAGGCGCGTGAATCTTGTCAGCAGCAGCAGAAACAGCAAACCAGGTCTGGAACGTCGACGGCGAATCGGGCCTGGAATTCTTGACAACGTCGGCGACTTTCTGATTGCAAGCACTGACCAAACTCTATCTTGATGACTCAGATAACAACAATGGCGACAGGTTGCCCGGAATTTAAGAACATCAATCGGAAAGAAAACTCCAAAGAAACGGGAGGGGATGAAATTGTGGCTGAAAAAGAAATCTAGGTTTTGATCATGAGGATCGTGAAGGCGACTGATACCATGTTAGAGGGATAAACCTCGATACTGAGGTGTGTTTCATATTCACAATTATATAGACAGTACATGGGTAGAAACCCTAGTTAAACCCTAGGCTGATACACATTGGGTTCGAGACCCATAATACTATCTAACAGAGAGAATGTATAAGCGGAAGGGATTAACCAAAAAAAGGATTAAAATGAAATTAAAAAAACTTATCAATAATTTTGGATAATCTAATAAAATTTTAAAATTTGGGATTTGAAAATATCCGAATGAGATCTGCTAATAAGAACCTCTTTAATATGAACTTTGAAATTAAGACCTACTCTTTTCGAACAAGTAATTTTTTAAAAATTATTTATGATATTGGAAAACAAGCAGTAAGAATGATATTTGGAATTACATTCAATTTAACTAATTTATTATAAGAGTAACTAATTATATATCAATTATATTGATTAAGATTATTACAAACATAGATATTCAATCCAATATTGTAATACCGCCCGATTCAGTAAAGTAAACTTACAACCGTGAAAACAACCCAAATCGCTTAACGATGGGGAGATTATTGTTCATCAATTGCTACACCAATTAGAGATCTGTTATAAGTACAACACCACTAGATCCAGATCATGATGTATGTTCTCCAAACTTCTAACATCTTGAAAGACACAAAGAATGAACGGAAATACGGACTGTTAACCAAATCGAGAGCAAAACACGATTGAATGCCGAATTTAGACAGGAAATGATCTTCACAACTACGTTAAGAACAAAACATCAGTTAGAAAAATCAGATCAATTTTGTGGAAACAAGATCTAATCACTCACCAAAAAACGACATTAACACGGACCATTCTTATTTATTAATCAATAGTAAAATTAACCAAATTATATTAGCGATATGGACAGTTGCTTTCCAATATTTTCATGGATGGAATGCGGGAAGGAGATTGAAGAATATTAAAAGAGGCGATTTTAGCTGATAATTTTAGGATTCAAAGATTTATTTTAACAGATATTTTTTTTACAAACAAGTAATATTAGTTGCGAAAGGATATGTTTCACTTCTCTAATTTTTAGAATTTCAATAATATCAATCATCCCTGCTATTTATTTTGTCATCCAAGTATCTCTAAAATTATAAAGTAATCTATATCAAAAGAGAAAGTTTAAATTGTTAGGTACCTTTTCAGTTAAACGTTGTACTTTCAGTTTATATATTACTTAATTCTATATTACTTTTCAGTTAAATGTTGTACTTTCAGTTTATCAAAAGGGATTAATGTTTTTGACCATTATTATATAAGAATGACTGGTTCATTCTAATGATCAACGTAAAATAAGCTCTACATATGCTATACTTTCCCGTGTGGTTATATACCAGAATTTCTTTCTCTTCGTTTCTCTTCACCTTATCGTTGAAGAAAAGTAGATTATCTGATATAGCTCACCTAATATATATAAGCTGTAGAGATATTATGAAAATTGCAGACATGGGTGCTGCTTTCCCGTTTTTAAGAAAATCTCAGTCAAGGCAATGCCAGAAACCCTCTTAATTTCTTAGCGTCCATAAATACCTGCAATATTCATATCTTCATCTTTATTGCCCTCATCAAGCAGGAGACAGGAAACCAGCGTTATTAAAAGTACGTGTTCAAAGATTAATATATATATATATCAGCTTGTTAATTCAAACCCACAATTTAGAGATCTTTGGAAACGTGGACTTGAACTATCCACCCAGTACTGGGGAAGAAATCTACTAACATCAATATGCTAATCTTGATGTTGTTGGCGAATGCAAATCTTTTTAGCTAGAGAAATATTAATCATACTGTGACCCCAACAACCTTTCTCATTTTTATTACTATTTTTTTTGTAATGTTAACAAACCATCAACGAAATTCGTGAACAAATTAGAAAGGGATTTGTATATATATAAAGCACAGTAAAGAATCTACAACACCAAAAAATATGTTCAATACATACAGTGTTATCTAAATTATAAACAGTTTGATCTAATCCATAATCACTTGAAAATGCTGAGGATCGACTGGGAAAATTCTTAATGTGATGAATCAAATTCAATAACCAGATTGAATAACATAAAAACTACAGTGTGTTGAATGAAAGAATCGATATATCACAAATACAAAGTCTTGGGTAAGACTGTCATATCCACATAGCGCATAAGGTTAATTATAATGATCGGACGAATGATTTTCCATATGTTTCTTAGGTTAATTTGCGTGTTTATAATTTTTGTTTGTAATTCTAACTTAACTAATTACTTCATTATAAATATGAATAGATTAAACAAAATACAAAACGACAAAAAGTATAAAAAATTAAATAAATGTTGGAAACACCTATATATAGGCATATTTTCGACATTTAAATGATTTTTTTTAGGTAGATAATTAAAATATGATATTATAAGAGTTTATTGAAACAAACACGTACACTAGTTTCACAAAAATATAATTTAAAGGGCGATCCTGTGATATGATGAGAGCAAGAAGGAGACGAAGAGAACGAAAAGGATTTCAGCGTATAAATTAATAACTTGGCCATCTTCCATGTAACGAAAAATGGAAACAAAGAGAGGGAAAGGATTTTTGTTTGCATATAGGTTTAAAAAAAGGGCAAAAAATGGCGTCTAGGGTTTTTGGGTGGTGTATAAATAGATATTCAGGTTAACTTGAATGTTATATTTTTAAAAATAAATATTTGGTACAGTGTCTTGAAAATCCAATTTTTAAGCGGCCTGAAATTATGACTACACATATAGCATAAAACATCATATGTTTTTAAAAAAATGAAAACATCATTTATTTTAACACAAACATTTAATGAAACGTGCATGCTTCAATTAATGTAAAAAATTAAGAAATTTTGTTTTAAGTTGAAAAATACATAATTAAAATTTAAAGATTGGCGATTTAAGTTAAAACGTACTTAATTTTCCAGAAAAGTGCTGAATTTCCAGAAAACCAGGTGTAAATATTTGGTCAAAATCCATTAAAAATTATCAAAAATAAGATTCACAATGATGATCTCTTTAATTCGTTGTTATTGCGATAGAAAAAAGGAGTACTTCTCTTTTAGCATTACGAATATTATAGTAAGAGTTGCGACATGCAGGCAGATACAGTATTGAATCGGGGTATTAAAATTGTTTGGTTTGGAGTTTGGAGTGATTAATTAAAATACTGTTCGAGTGTCACGTATGAGTAACGATTCTGATGCCGCTGCTCCAATTGCAAACATTTAAAGCGGGCATTCATTTCCTCATCTTAAAGATATCACCAGTTGTGCTTCTACTGTTTTAGATAATAATCAAATGGCATAGACATACATAGCAATTGATATCAACTAATTAAGCTCACTAGCCGTACTATTATACATATGAAAGAATTTATCTTTTACATCGTGTATATATTTTACTTGTACTCCCACGCCGAAAGCAATGTAATTATGCAGCCTACGTACATTCGTGAGTCGAATCATACATGCATGCAAATAAATCAACGTTGAGAAACCTCACGGCGGGTTCACAAAGTTACATACCATCACAATTATGTTTAAACACATATAGTACTATATATAGGATCTTTTGTTGCCAAATGCTGTTTCTGCCTCTCAAACCATACTTTTGTTGCTTTTTAGTAGTTGTGACCTAAAAAGTGTCGTGGCAATAGAAAAAGCCAAAGAGAAATCCAGGAACAAGCGCGCAACGCGTGAAGATAAATAGCAGAACAACACGCTTGCAGACACGCGCTAAGGAGGAGAAAGACGCGTCACGCGAAGGGGCTGCACGGACGCATGGAAACACGCGCAAAAGAGAAGGACGCGGTGGCTGCACGGGCGCGTGAAAACATGCGATAAGGAGAAGGACGTGGCTACTTCACCGGCACGTGTAAACACGGGCAAAGGAGAAGGACGCGGGGGGCTGGAGAGGCGTGTGGAAACACACGCTATGAAGGCGAGTGAATCTCGCAGCATGTAGAGCGTGTGTCTGATACGGCCTTGACAGATTTTGGTGCCGATGAATAGGTGAGGCGCCAATAGATAAGTGATGGAAATATTGATCAGCCTACGGCGTAGCAGCAGGAGGACGAAAAAAAAGACAGTATAAAGTGATGAAGAGCAACTCGAGACGAAGAACATAAAGAATCTGGTAAGAGGTAGCGCGGCGGCGGCGACTGAGACGATAAAAAACAAAGAGTGTCCTAGGATCGGACCATATCTAATACCATGATTGAGGGGAAAACTGAATTATTTGAGGATAGATTGATGAGGAAATAAATAGGTACATGAGTATACAAGATATAATGAATCTAGATTAAAGAGAATATTCTAGAATAATCTAGGCTAATGGGCTAGGCCCAAATTAACCAATATGATGAGGAAGGTTTATTTTATTCTAGAAATAATCTAAAAATGGTGTCCATTATTCTAGAATGTTTATTTTAAGTATGTTTTATTTGTTTCCTCTTAGTTTTAGGACATTATTATTATAGGAAAATAGAGGAAATCTTAATACTCTTTAGATTTATATTTTCTTAGATAATATATAATGTAATCTCCTATGGAAAATTATTCAGACAATTCATGTATAAAAATTCTTTGCGACAAAAATTGTAAATCTTCAAGTGCGAGCGACTCAAACTTACCCGATGGATGCGACGTTTGACGGACCCTGAAGCGTGATGTGGAAGGACAATATCGTTACTTAAAAGTTTCTAAACTACCTTATACATCTTTTCTACATTCATTAACTACCATTTAGCCAATTATTCACCACGTTCGAACCCTAAGACCCGTTACATAAAACCCGAGTTATCCGTCCTGCATCACAATATCTTCTATTCTAACACATACCTCTAGACGGCTGGCTAACAAAAAACTTTCCACAAGTCCTGAGCCGGATGCACTTCTTTGATTTCCCCTCGCCCTCTACAACAACAGAGCCCGAAGCTTCGACCTTCTCATCATCCTTCGAAACAACGAAGTGCTCCGGCTTCATATAGCTGCAATTTTCATGAGATCTATTGGGCATGCTCTCCAGATACCTATAGGTTGCAGCTGGCCATAGCCACCCCGATGCATGAGCTCCTGTCACCCACTTCTTGGATTGGAAGGATATGTTCTGCCCGAGCAACTTCTTACCAGCCTCCTTCAGGTGAGGTAGAGGCACATAATCCTTCTTCAGTTCCTTCTCAGATTCGGTGTTCCCTTTAGAAACCTCATATTTGATCCGTTTAAAAGTCAGACGAGTAACTGTCAAATCCCAGCTATTACAGGTAAAATTGAATGGCTTCTGTCCATGAAGAGTCAAGGTGATTACAGAATCAGTGAAATAGAGCATTTAAAGGCTGCGGAAAAAATCTAGAGTCGGCTTTACATTATTTTGCACACAGCATGCAGTGACGGCTATGATGGATACCATCAAATTGGAGTGAACTTGACTAGGATGAAGCTTATAATGCTCCAGCAACACCGAGAAAAGAGGGGGAAATGGAAAGGTAAGACAGTGCTGAAAAAACCTCCCAAACAACACTCCTTTACTCAGAGTGACCAACTTTAGCGTCGGCACATTGTCATTCTCGAGCCTCAAATCAGCATCAGCATGATACGACATCAGAACTTCCTGATCAAAATCCTCGGCCTTCTCACGGCTCATTGCTTTTGCATCCTGGGCTTTGCTCGAACCGCCTGCCTCTAGGATCCGTTTCTCAATGCGGGGCTCTACCGATGGATCCATACCCACTTCGGAGGAATCTTCATCCTACGGGAAAGGAACAGTTTGCAGGGGGATGACCATAGTCATCTCGCTGAAGCCCCTCGACCCAGATGGTAGGAGCAACAACTCCACTGAGGCGTGAATTATGTCCCGACCTGGGATTTGAAGAGTCACATTCGGCAATCTTTCGGCGATGAAGGCTTTATAGCTCGCAAATTATTCGGCCAAAGCCTCATACTTTGGCACAGCATTATCTCCGCTACCATGGGTGGCACTGGAGCTTGATTGCGATATGATCGCAGAGAGAATGGGGGGAGGGGGAATAAGGTGGTGAGAGAAGAAGACAAGGATGAAATTGTTTCGAAGAATAGCAATTGGGGAATTATTCTGCAAATTGGAGTTGAGAACAATGATAAACAAAAAACAGATTATTTGGGTTATACGTGATTAAAATGCATTTAAGCGAGTAATTACATTGACTCGCAAAACGATGCACACAAGTGGAAGGGTGGTTTTGCACCGGCAGGGCCATCTAATAAGCCATGGACACGTGTCACCCACTTCAAATTAAAGGACGATTGGAACTCAGCCGTCCACGTCCTCGGTCTCCTTCACGTGTCCAGACGAAACAACTTAAAGATAGAAATTTAGTAGAGTCAACCCGAGTGGTCAATCCAAGAATATTCCCCGAGTTACCGCTCCGAGATACCTCTCCCTCGAGTTCCTTGACTTTACCCCGAGCAAAAAGCATCGCGAATCTCCCTCGAGAGCAGTCCTCAAAATTCTGAATATCATTATTGGGGCTACTAATAATTCCATGGTTCACACTCGTCGGGATCGTTTGGACTCCGACCGAGGTCCGAGAGGATCCTGGCTTGAGATACGCGAAAGATGTCATTACGGGTCCATCGACCTAATCAAAATAAGGATTGCGTATATTTTTAATTGCCTACAAGGAATACACTTTCTCTAATTATGAGAATACAACTGGTATTACCATAAGAGTTTCATTCTTACTTGAATTACAAACCCTTCCAATATATGGATTGACGGGATATAAATACGTCTCTCTATCTATTTAATACACACTACACTTTTATGCTTATAGGTTCTCAAGACTATCCACTAACTTAGCATCAGAGTGTCTACCCCCGGTATTGGGAATAAGGAAAGAGATAAAGAAGAATAAATATATATATTCCACCCCTAAGTCTATTTTACAGATCAGTTAGTGAGTTCGGTTCGAGATCATCCGCGGGTTACAGGCATCTATCACCTTCCATGCTTGGATCTTGTTTACTCGAGGACGAGTGAAGGAAATATTTGAGAAATGTGTGATAGGTCATTTTTCTACCAATTAAACCTGTAAACAATTAGGTTTAAATTCAAGTATAGAGTAAGCAGGGTTGATCCCACGAGGAACTATGCAGTTAGATTCTTAATTCTAAAGATGCAGCTTTTGGTTGGAAACCACCTTTATGTTTGAAAGAGTTTGTATTGAGAACTGAATTAACCTAAACTAAGAATGCAAATAATAATTAAAATAAAAATGCAACGAACAAGAAGATGCTTACACAATGCAATCCGATAACAGGTAAATCCACATTAACATTTCATTCGATCATGGGTTCAAGAATTTATTAAATTGTATAAACCAATTAGTTATAGACCTTCGAGAATAGCACACCCGGTCCAATTTCTTCTTACTTTGTCGATAGCCGGCAAGAATAACTAAACTGACTATTTCTCTAATTAAGATACAATTTAGCTGGAATAGCCTACCTAGATATAATATATCAACATCATTAAGCACCAAAAAAACCCGATTAAGATAATTTATAATCAGAACAGCTGTCACAAACTATCTACCTCGTACTCCCAACTACTGGCGTATAGTTTCGCCACTAATTGAATCTACCCCCTAAATACAGATAAATAGAGGAACTCAATTGACACTATTCCAAATAACAGAAGATTGATCAGATCTCAAACGATTCAGGAATAAACATTATACACAGAGAATAACAAGGAATCCACACAAAATAATTATCAAGCACATTTAGGGCTCACATATGAATCATAGTTAATGTTTCAAAACCCTTACCAGAAAATAATCTAGCTATTAATCATGTGAAAAAAAATAAATAAAAAGTATAATAAATTAACATTAAACAAATAAAAAAATAAATAAATAAATGATACTATGAATTCTTGCCCAGGAAATCAACTTGCATGCAGGGTGGTGGCCGGCCAAAAAAAAAGTCACAGTACGGCCACACAATAACTATTTTGGTTTAGGAATTTATAGGGTTTAGGGAAAATAAAACCCTAATCCAAATACTTGAATGAATTTGACTAATTAAATAATAGTTAATAATATGATTGGGCCTTCAATAAATCTTCATTGTTTTTTTTATATAACCCAATTAAACCCAATTTATTAAAATCGCGATTGCAATAATTTAGCTCATTACTGATATCTTCAAGAATGTATTGCTGATTAGTGATCGACGCGTCGAAGCACAACTTAGCCGCCCGTAAAAAAAACCAGTAATAGCATTACATCTTCAACTCGCAGGCATCTTCTTCTTCCCGAAATAATGAAATTGATGATCCATTATCTGTTGGACCACACCACCTCATCAAAAAAACCTTTAATGTCTAACTCCTCTCCATTGCTCCAAGTGCTTGATTTTGCATCTTCCGGAAATAATGAAATTGACGATCCATTATCCGTTGGAGCACAACACCTCATCAAAAAAATCTTTAATGTCTAGCTCCTCTCCATGGCTCCAAGTGCTTGATTTTGCATCTTTGTCATCACTTCTCCACTTGATTGTATTCCTCCAATTTTTTTATAATTCCTGCACCAAAAACACTTTCGTGCACATCAAATGGCAAAAGAGAGATATAAAATCATATAATCAGATGCGTAAAATACGCCTGATCAATGCGGTAAGAATACGTTTTAATTTTATTGTGTTGTAGCTCATATTTTCCTAAATTTTATTAAATTTAAATTTGAAGACATGATTAAATTTAGTCCATAAATGCACGAGTGTCCCTAATTATTTGTACTACATATCATTATTCATTTATTTATGAAGGTTTTTAATTAGATCTAATTGACTAGTTCACATATTCTTGCAACATTCACTGTAAACATATGATGGAAAAATATATAATTTTTTATTATTCTTAAAAATACTAGAAAAAGTAACTGATAGAATAATATGTAAAGTTTACATAAATTGATAAACACGACTTTTTCGATTATGAGATCAGTGTGCAGATTCAAAAGAAGCAACTTGGAGGAGATCGAGTGCTTCACCAACAAACGCTCTCCTTAGAATCCAAAGCTTTCTAAAATTTTGTTAGAGAAATGGAGCATACATCCTGGGATGCTCAGAATCCACAAATTCATCAGGAGCTTCAATCAACGCATCCCTCGGCCCCAGCAGAAAGGTAGCGATGGAAACCCTAACCCCTGCTTCCTTGCACGTCACTTGATGTATCGCGTTCTTAAGCCTTCCGTTGCTCCATGCCTTTATAAAATCATTCAAATCAAAATAAATGATCAATTAATATGTAATCATGATTCAAATTAGTTCAGTCGAGCAATATATTTAGTACATCAAGTTCTCACCGTTCCAATGTCACCAACGATGACTAAGAATGTACCGGGCATTGGTTCAACAAGCTGGAAATTGCCAGACTTATCCATAACTTGAAGACCTCCATAGATGTCATCATCCTGGAGTAAGGTAAAGAATCCAGTGTCTGAATGTGGCTGCATCCCTGAACGTCCAATAGTTTCTTTGGTAAAGCTGTATTTGTTGATTCTTAGCATAGCAGGCCAGCCTTCGACAGAAAAGTTCTTTATTCCTAATTCTTGTCCCAACTTGGTTCCGATGTAGATTATCATCCGCTGGATTGCTTGGCCATACTTGATAATTGTATTCCTACAAAGGAATTGGGACAAGATCGATGAACATTAAAGATAATTATTATATGCAAGTATACTGAGAATGATGCAATGTCTTACAAATTTAGCTGATTTTCTTCCATACAATTCAAATAATATTTGCCTGAAGAATGTATACATTATTCCCTAAACCAATAAACATAAGTGTTTTGCGATTAATTAAGTTTAGTAAGAAAACATTTTGATCAAATTTATGTAAATTTCGACAAACTAATTATATTTTTCAATACATTAACTCTCACATCAGTTCAGTCCTATTCAGTTTAGTTCAATACAGTTCAATTCAGTACTATTCAATTCAGATTCGTTCAAATCTGTAAGAAATAAGCTCAGCCAAACAAGCCCTAAACTGTTCTGACTGGATGAGATTCATATGCCTTGATTATTTTAATTTATTAAGGCATTATAATACTTATTATTATATATTTAAAAATTTTTACTATGATAAATGGGTAGGAGTTAGTTTCCTAAACCATGTCTTTTTAATATAATAAATAAAAATCATATTGAGAATCCAAAGATATAAGAAGGACACTCAAAGATTCTTGTAATTTTGGGAATAAACATATGTAAATTTTAAAAACTAAATTGAAATTCTTATTTTATAAAATCAAATATATAATGATTCATTGATGAAATTCTCTAAAATGCGATCTACGGAAATTATGGGACCTACTAACATTGAGGGTCTGAATTCTCCCCCATCAATATTTATGTTAAAGTGAAATAAATTGAACTCAATTAAATTAAATTAAATTCAAATGGATTCAAATAAAACATACAAATTAAAACTAAACTTTATCGAATAATTTTCTTTAAATTGGGCCAATTTTAATTAAACTAAAATAACAATATTAGTTGAAAAATCAGATTCTGAACCGAGATTTAATAACGAGTGAGCATTTCTCCATTAGGTATGTGATCACGGTGATATCTATCATGGTTGTGAATACTATTAGTCGGATATGTTACTATTCTTTTGTCAAATGACGCACCCTTGCAAAAAGAATCGAATGCTTCCGGTGAAGACAAGTCACTCATCACCATGGTATCGTAGAGTGGATCACTGCACAAAGGAGGAAAATATCCATTTTCGCCGGTGTTGCGATTCACGTACCTTTTATGGCGTTCCATAAGTGATCCTATCACTTCCTTCATATCACACCTTAGTGAAAACGGGAGAAACGCTTCATCGTTTATGATTCTAAAAATTCCCCATTCCTTGCACGCTTCCACCAATTTTTCAGATTGAGATGGAAAATCGTGAAGGTCGATTATCGGAATTATGGAACCCATTCTAGTATAGATTTTTTATGTGTGTTTGTTTAGCTTACACTGCACCTACCTAGAATTCGCTATATATAGGACAATTATGCCTTTAACGGTGATTTTCATAATAAACTTGACAAAAATCATAATGCACCCACATGTATTAGAAAACCGTTGAACACCCTTTAGTATTCACATTGAGTTGGTAATATTGTAATTTACAAAAATGTCCTAAACACCACCTCATAGGGAACCCTGATTAGCAACTTATACAAGGTTAACACTGTAATTTAAAAGGTATTTTGGATCATATTAAATATAATATCAGACTACATTCAGCCCCCGATATTCGTTTTGATGGTTTTATATATATATATATATACATATATATACACATACATATATATATATACATATATATACACATACATATATATACATACACATATATATATATATATCCCCGTATTTGTCGGTAGAGTTGGGCATCGCTTAGCGAGCCCTAATATGCTTGCAAATTATGAGTCTTTTCATCGGCAGAATTGGACATCGCCTTGGCGTGACCTAAATTGCTTGTGAAAATTGACATGGGAATAGTATATGGGAGGGGATCCTTTTCTCAAGCCCCGTACTTGTCGGCAGAGTTGGGTATTGCGTAGCAAACCCTAATATGCTTGCAGGTATTGAGTCAATTCATCGGCAGATTTGGGTATCGCTTTTGCATGACCTAACATGCTTGTGAAATTTGACATGGGTAAGGTTAGGGATCCTTTCTAGTTGTTTACACTTTCAATTATAGAATTGTAACATACTTGCCTATATAGGCGTTTTACTGTGTAGTGAGCCGAATATATTTCACTCCACTTATTTAAGTGGTTTACAATTAAAATATATATATATATATATATATATATATATAACTATAAAATACTAGATTACATTCAAGTATCCAGTATTCATTTGACAGTTTCGCTAGTTTGGATTACAATAAATATAACGCAGACTACATTCAGTCCCCAGTTTCATTTTGCTGGTTTTGGAGGATTTTATCAACATAATATATTTTCTTTTAAAAATTCCTATTTTCAATGTCAATAAATGGACAATCATTTTTTTATTTTATTGAATTACATAATAAAAATTTAGAATAACAAACTTGTGCTAGTAGTATTGCGATTAAATACAACTTTCTCTCACTACCAAAAAATCCTCTGCCTTCTCTCATAGATTGACACACACGCGCCGCTATATTTCCTACTTTTACACTATTCTCTGATCGTTATCAGCATTCTGACATCCTAAACGGGCAATTAACGGCTATCCCATGGCGGAACCGCCGCCTGGGGACAGTGGAAATCTCACAGGTAAATCGTTTAGAGATGCCTTAGCCCCAAAAAGTTAGCCCCTTTCTTCTTCCTTACCATCAAACCCTGAAATTCGACCCATCTCTCACAGAGTTAACGGGAAGATTGCTTGTATATATGCCGCAGAATCAATCGAAACCTTTGCTGCTCACTACAGTAATGCGCTAATCGGGAAATTTAAGTGGAAAGCCGCCGATGGAGCTCGTTCACAAAGCCTTTCAGGCTATGGGGATCGCCAGAAAATTTCAGATCGGTTCCTTGGACTACCGGCACATACTCATCAGAATGGAAAACAAAGAGGACTACCACAAATTCTGGATGAGAGCGGTTTGCAGCATCAACGGTAAACCAATGAAGATACTGAAGTGGTCGCCGGAGTTCTCCACAGACACAGAGTCGTCGATCGTGCCTGTCTGGGCCCCCATCCACAAACCTCCCATCCTCTATTATAACAGCTCAGCAATTGAACATATAGGAAACCAAATTGGAGTTTTCGTGAAGATGGACGCAGCGACGGCATCCCTATCCCGGCCATCTGCAATAAAAATCTGCGTCGAAGTGGACCTCCTTCAGCCTCTACAGCCATCAATCATTATAGGAGCGCCCAACAAATACGTGGAATGCGACATTGAATACGAGAATGTTCCCTACTACTGCACTTACTGTAAGAGGATTGGGCATGAAGATCAAAAATGTGGTTTTCTCCACCCAGAATTGAAGAAATCTCATGGAAGGAAACTGGTCAACAAGGGGCTGGAAAATGAGGGTCAAGAATGGAGACAAGCAGCTTCTGGATCTGGCCTCACTAGAGCTCAGAAGAATAAAGTTCCACAAGCACAACCAAATAAGCCATCCTCAGCAGCCACTCTGATCCAAAATGAAGGCAACATAGAATTGGAGCAAGAGGCTCTTAAAATGCAGTTATCCATCCCAGATCAGAACCATATACAACAAGCCCCAACCATTCAAGTTCTACTTAGTACTGTTGCACCCTCAGACCTCCTCAAAATAGTCAAAAACCCCACCAGAATACCTTTCTACTCCAGTGATGTTATTAGTGTATACAGAGCCGAAAACAAACCTTCTGAGAGTCTCAGAAATAACAACTTGCTATGGTACCATATGAACAACCTAAGGAGGTAGCTACATCTAATACTTTTCATGTGTTACAGGATGTTGATGATGAAGGGCAGTGCCGTTCCTCGGGGAGTGCGACCCGTGCGGTCGCACCGGGCCCCAAAATTTGAGGGGCCCCAAATTTTATATATTTAATATAATTGGAAAAAATATTTAGAGATTTAAAATAATTTAAGGCAAAATTTGAACTAGAGAAAAATTGAGAGACACAAAAATTTTATATTGCGCATATATTTCGTTATAACTGATGTATAATTGCAAATGATTTATAAAAATTTTAGAAATATGAGAAAAAAATTGAATTTAAAAAGATCGAAGATCATTAAATTATTTTTTGCACCGGGTCCCGAAAATTACAGGGACGGCCCTGATGAAGGGAGCAACTCAGGGTATGAGGAAGATGCAAGTGAATTGGACTACAAGATCACCAGTGAACAACCTCAGTCTGAACTGAATTCTAATACAGGTATAACCTCAGATGCTTTAAATGATCATATAGGTGTTGAACCTAAAAAAAGGAATAGGAGAGGAATGCCTGATGGTAGCACTGTGGCTTAGGTCCTCACAAAAGTCTCAAAAAGCTAATAAATGATTAAATACAACATATATGCTAATTTGCTTGTATGGAACATCAGAGGATATTCAACATCACTTGCTACATTACAACACTTGTTAAGGTCAAATAAAATGGACTTGGCATGTATAATTGAGCCTATGCACCTTAAATCTAATATTTCCCAATTGCAATTTACTCTGCAATTTCAGCACTCCTTGACTGCTAACCATGCTAAGATATTGCTGTTCTGGAATAGTAATTTAATAATAAATGTATCTATGCAAACTGACCAATTTATACTGTTATCTGTTCAGAAACCTTTGTATTCAATTATTTGGTATTGCTGTGTAGTTTATGCTAAGGTTACTAGGGTCTTGAAAGAACCTTTTTGGGATGACCTAAAGGCTTTGCCCAAAGTCCCCACCATTTTCATAGGAGATTTTAATGCCAATACTGCAAGTAGTGAAAGGAAAGGTAGGAAACCCCTATCAGCAAGAAGCATCAGGGACTTCAATGGATTTATTTCAGCTCAGGATCTGCTTGAAATTAGAACTGTTGGAAATAGATACACCTGGACAAATAATAGGGCAAATGAAGATCTGCTGCTGCAGAGGCTGGACAGGGGTCTTTGTAACAGTGAATGGAGTGATCTATTTCCTCACAGCTCTATCCAAATTAAGAACATGACAACTTCAGATCACAACCCCCTCTTTCTATCCATTCAGACAGCTGAAATTAGTGCCCCAAAACCATTTAGGTTTCAGGAGATGTGGACCAGTAGAAAGAAGTTTCTTGAACTGGTGGATGCAAGCTGGAAAAATAATTGCTCAGAAACAGGCATGAGAAGGATCATCAGTAAACTCAAGAGGTTAAAACTGGAAATTAAGGTCTGGAACAAGGAGGTGTTTGGAGATGTTCACTGTAACTTAGAAAGGGCTGAAAAGGAGGTGTCAGACATGGAAATAAGATATCAGAATACAGGAGATGAACTGGACATAATGGAGTTAAACAGAAAAATGGCTTTGCTTATCAGATTTCAGAAGGAGAATGAAGTTTTTTGGAAATAGAAAGTAAAGTAAAATGGCTCAGGGAGGGTGATGCAAACACCAAGTATTACCATAATGTTGTAAAAGAGAAAAAGCAAAGGGCCAAGATCACAAAGGTAAAGCTCAGTATGGGGAGTGGATTTCAGACCCTGAACAAATAAATATTGAAGGTGTAAATTTTTATCAGACCTTATTTAATGATGAGGCACCAAATACCTCAGGAAGATACATGAACTTCTTTATGGATCAGATCCCAACAAGACTGAATGAAGAAGATAATGAGCAGGTCATGAGACCAGTAATAATGGAGGAGGTGAAGTATGCAGTCTTTAGTTTGAACAAAAATGGAGCACCAGGCTAAGATGGATATTCAGGCCATTTTTTTGTTCACTACTGGGATGTGATCAGTGAGGATATGCTCAATGCTGCTACTGAGTTTATGAGTGGTGTAATGATACCAAGAGCCATGGCCAGTACATGGTTGGCACTCATACCAAAAGTACCACACCCTAGTTCCTTTTCACAGGATAGGCCAATAAGTTTGTCAAACTTTGTGAGTAAAGTTTTTTCAAAAATATTGATGGAGAGGTTCAGGCCTATGATGGACAGATTAATCTCCAAAGAGCAGTCAGCTTTCATGACGGGCAGAGATATAACTGACAATATTATCCAGATGCAAGAAATGGTCATGGTTCTCAGTAAAAGGCCAGAAAATAAAAACATCATCCTCAAGCTAGACATGCAAAAGGCTTTTGATAGGATCTCTTGGACCTTCCTGAACTCAGTCCTTTTGGCCTTTGGCTTCCATGGCCATATAGTAAAGATTGTAATGCAGAATCTGAAAGCTTCTTGGTATTCAGTCATCATAAATGGAGTAGCTACTGGCTTCTTTCCATCAACAAGGGGAATCAAGAAAGGGGATCCATTCTCACCTCTAATGTACAATTTAGCAACTGAAGCCTTTTCCAGGGGTCTTAAAAAATTAATGGAAACTCAGTTCATTGAACCATTCATAATGCCATATGGAGCTAGTTTGGTGTCCCATTTAATGTATGCTGATGATACAAAATTTTTCTCTAGGTCCTCAAAAAAGAATCTGAGAAGATTGAAGAGGTTTCTGCAAGCTTATGAGATCTGCTCAGGGCAGAAGATTAATTTTGAGAAATCAGAGTTTTTTGTGCACAGGCAAACTGGAGTTTCAAGAGTAAGTGTGATCAAAAGGAAAACTGGCATGAGAAAAGGGAAAATGCCTTTCCAGTATTTAGGCATCCCCATATTTAGTGGCAGAAATAAAATATGCTACTACCAGCAGTTAATGGAGAGAATGGAAAAGCTTTTGCATGGATGGAAGAACAGGTGGCTAACATATGCAGGGAGGCTTATTCTTCTGAACTATGTGTTCATGTCAGTACCAATTGACTATTTCTCAGTCCTAAGTCCACCTGAAGCAGTGATAAAAAGAATGGAAGTAATGGGGGCAAAATTCTTCTGGGGAGAGTCAAATATGGGCCAAAGAAATGTTTGGAGAAGGTGGAGTAAAATGTCAGCCACAAGGGAGCAAAATGGCCTTGGATTCAGAGATATCAGAGCCACCATCACAGCTTTCTCATGTAAGCTGTGGTGGAAAATGCAGAATAATAGTACTCTATGGACAGCCTATCTATGGAGCATACCAGCAACGTACAGAACCTCCATCAAATGGAAAAGGATATGCACAGTGACTGAATTTGCAAATTCTAACTCTTAGGTAGTAATTGGCAAGGGAACTGCACCATTTTGGGATTCTAACTGGACTGGGGAAGGAGCTTTATACTATAAATGGCCTGATGGGGTTTCTCTACCTTTCCCTAAAGTAAATGTAGCTAACTTTTGTGCTAATAAAAATCAGGTCATGCCTGCTCTGGAGCCATATATGGCTACTAATATAATTTCAATTTTGCAGGTTGCAGAAGTGAAGTACAGCCATGATGACACTGTAATATGGAAGCTTGAGCAAAATGGAAGATTCTCAGTCAAATCCACCTACAGAAAGCTGAGAACACAAGCAGAAGATAAATACTCCATAAGCAAGGTATGGAATAAGTATATACCAATACAGTGGTCAATTTAAATCTGGAGAATAGTAAATTGTCTAGTGCCCTTTGATGATATACTTGTTAAATTTGGGTTCTCTTTGGCATCTAAGTGTCCACTGTGTGGACATGTTGATACAATTGAACACTTTAACAAGTGTGAAAAAAATATGACCATCTTGGAATTCATGCATTCTGTATTCATGGTGCCAGTCCCCACGTTTTTATCTTTTAGGAATAGAATCTCATATTATCTCTCCTACAGAAGCCTATCAAAAACACACACTTCAGTTTTTCTCACCTCCATTATATCAACTTATTGGTATCTGTGGAGTAGGAGAAACAAAGTTATTTTTGTGGACAAGCATGTTAGCAACCAAGCACTATTAATACAGGTGGCAAAACAGGTCTCATTGATATTCACTGCTTCCCCCCTTTGTGGTAAATGGGAAAAACATGGAGATCTACTGAGTTTAGGTCTAGTGCCTTTTATGAGGCAAAAGAAACCTAAAATTGCAAAATCTATTAGGTGGATGCCCCCTGATTCAGGCTTTAAATTAAATGTAGATGCATCTTACTCCTCAAACTCAGCAGGGTTAGGTCTGGTTGTCAGAGATAGGCACTGCAACATCATTAAAATGGAGCTAAAACACTGCATTGCATTCTCACCACTACATGCTGAACTCTTAGCCATAGAGTTTGGAATCTTTCAAGCCCAATAATTTCCTACCTACACAATAGAAAGTGATTGTTTGAATGCAATTAGGAGTGTCAAGAACCCATCAGTAGCACACTGGAACCTTATGAGTTTAAGTCATCACTTAAATGCTATACTGCAAGGAAATGGCTTAACACACATTTACAGGGATGGAAACTTGATTGCTGATTTTCTGGCAAAATATAGTGCCACAAACCACGTCACCTCATCTATGTCTCTCCATCTAGCTCCACAGTTTTTGAAGAACTTAGTTGAGTTGGACAGAGTAGGAATGCAAAACATAAGAATACTGTGATGAATAAACAGAAGCTACTGATTTTTGTTTTACTGCAGGTCCCTGAAGACCCATTGGTAGGAGACCAATGGGAATCCAAGGAGCTCAAAGGAATCTATGAAATCACCAACAGTTGGACTCAACACCATCTGAATTTAACTGAATCAGACATAGTACTCCAACAGAATTTTTGCCATGTACAGTTTCCACGAGTATTAGTTTTTCAATTAGATATCCTTTTTGCATCATTGCTATTTTGGTTCCGCCTTGAGTTTTGCATGCAATTCTCAGATAGGCTTCAAAATCAGTCTTTTGAATGAAAAGTTTATCACAGGGAGAGGCAATGCCCCCTTTATTAGTTCATTCTTTTTGAAAAGCATTTATATTCTTTGAGAGCCTGGTCTCTCACTTTGTATGCTGAAAACTCATGGCCTATAAGGTCTATTCCAAAGGTGCTGGGAGCCTAATGAATATCCCTCCACTCATTGAGTGGATATTTTTTTTTAAAGTGCTAGTAGTATTGCAGTTGAGTCTTACTTGATAAGTCCATGGTTCGTATTCTGGGATCTAGTTCAATATCGGACCAAGGCCCGAGAAGGGTCATGGACTCGAGTTACGTAGAACATGGATCCACGGGTCCATCGGTCCAAATCCTTATAAGGAATGGGTATATTCTGAATGTCCTACAAGGAATACGCTTCCTATAAACATTGTAATACAACCATATCCGAAATACACTTCTTCTATACATGGTAATACAATTGTTATCTCCATAAGAGTTGTATTCATTACCATAATACATATCTTGGCGATCTACGGATTGTAGCATTATTAATACCAAAGGTTTGGTAGACCTTTTCTATCTCACAACTCATACAATACGCCTTACGCACTTAAAAATTCTAAGCTATTTTCTAACTTGAGCGTCAGAGTGTCTACCTCTGGGCAACCCCATGGCTCTATCTTGCAGATCAGTTCGTGAGCCAAGTTCGTCGTCAAGCGCGAGTTCCAGACATCTATCAATTTGTGATGAGCCCTAAATATATTCTTTTTTATGACATTGGAGATCTAATTTGGGTAGCATTTGGTGCAAAGCAAGGAGCTTTAAATCTAAACTTGTCAAAGTTACATTTTGAAGAACAAGTGATGCACTAATGTTTTGAAACTTGATTTTGGAAATGTTGGCAACGGAATTAGAGCATATGAATCATACCATTGGATTCCTCTCGTCAAGAGTTTCGAAATGGATTACTAGAAGATGCAAATCAGATGAACAGTTAAAGTGCATGGCCCTTCACAAAAGTGCGCCAAGTGCTGCATGGCCCCTGCACTGCATTCTATAACTACCCCTTATCCCCTTCAAGAGCAAAAACGGCCAAGACCATGTAGATATCCATTTTTCTTAATATTTCTTTCCCTTTTCTTCCATTCCTTTCCCTTAGATTAGTAGTTTGATTCCATGTATTGTAGTATAGCTTAGTTTGATCCTTGGGAGCATTTGAATTCACTTCCCTTGAAACTTTAAGGGCTTTGTATGCTTAAACTTGGGATTTTGATTATCATTTGATGAACTTGAATTTCTATGCATGAATGTTGTTCAATCTTACTTAATTTGTTATGGGCTTTGTGTTTTATATCAATTGCATGCTCCATAGTCATTAATTAGGTTAGCTTGGATAGAGTAATTTAGTGTGATGATGATGGTGACTTAGAATAATGGTAGTATAATATCTAGTTGTTAGATTAATGACTATGGAAGGGGTTGAGTGATGACAAGTTCTTCCCTTTGTTGTGTGATTGTAGTTAAGGAATGCCATGATAAATATGAGTTGTTAGAAGTGGAAATCTTATTAAATTGCATGATTAATCAATTATGTGTTTAGGTAAGGATTGAATGTTATCATTGGTCCCCCTAATATGTGATTGTATACTTGAGTTGAAGATTCTTTTTTTAACGTATGATTGTTATCAACGAATAGCTAGATTTGTGGGTAGAACGTTATCGTTTACTCCAATATCATTAAGTAGCAAAGTAGGGGTCGAGACATATATGCTATCATCATCTTGGTCCTTGCTAGTTATCAAATGTCTGATTTGTATGCTCTCGCTATCGTGGGTGTGTGAGTAAGTTTGTCTCTCTCTAATCCTAATACCATTGTTGAGTTATCTATGATGCTATCATCTAGGTGAATCAACAATGAGAGCTTTTGAGTGGTGCATTCGAGAGAATATGATGCTTTCATCCTTGACAAATGGTCTAAACTTCCTTGTAATTTCATTTTCTCGGTGATAAGTCGATAGTTGGAAATTGAAGTCATTTTCCTCCCAACGCCTCATAATTCTAGTATCATCCCCTTAGCTTAGCTAATGATAGTTTAATTTTCTTTCATAGTGTAATCCAAACCAATCTCAAAACCCCCCTTGATTACATTGCTTTCTATATAATATATAAGTATGCTTATTTTCTACTTTAAAAGACTCTTACAAGTCCCTTCTCCTTGTGCTTCGACCCCTACTTCCCACTATCTACTTTCTAGTAGTTAGAAGTTGTAGGTGATTTATAAATAGTATTTTGATCTCGCGAAGTCCCATTTAACGACGTGGGAAATCGTTTGTCAATTTGGCACGCCCGGTGGGACCTGTGTGTTAATTAACGACGTCACCAAACTTTACCATCTGATCGTGCCGATCATCTGCTCAGCAAGATAGCAACATCATGTCAGAAGCTAGCAACCCACGAAGGAGCGCTCGAATGCAAGGAATGGATCCGGAAGGAAATCCCGAAGGTAAATAAGCCCCCCAAGGACGCGAACGTGGACGAGGACGAGGAAGGGGCATATCTTAATCAAGTTCTGTGTCCGAACCACCACCAGGCTCTACCGTAGGTGCTGGAAACTCCAACGTCCCACACACCTCTTGTCTGAACCCCACCACGTCCTGAGCACCAACCTCTGGTCCGAACACCACCGTATTGGGAGCATCGACCTCTGGTCAGAACACCACCGCATCCGGAGCACCGAACACTGGTCCGAGCTCTACCGTGTCCGGAGCACCAAACTCGGGCCCAGGACCATCCAATGGTCGTCCAAACCCAAAAGTCTCGCTCCTGACGGATATGAATTACAACAACTTTATGGATGGGCAAGATGGACCGCTTGAAGAGGATGAGTTTGGATACGACGGAGAGGACTCATTCCTCACCGAGGAAGAGAGGAGGCTGAGAGATGAGCAGATCCTCGAACGGAGGCGCGAGGAGGAATTACAAAGAAGATGCCATGGCATGACCTCGGACCCTGTCTCGGGCCCCGTAGGTTCTCAGCCCCCGATCTCGGACCACCCTCACACAAACCCTATCTCGGGCCCTCTATCAGGCGAAATTCCGGAGGACGTCCAGCTTCTGATGAGAAATCTAAAAGCCCAATATCCCGCTCTGGTAGCGTCCCTGCTAAACCCCAACCATCACCTCCATGCCAAAACGCGTGATGCCCCGAACCAGATGTCCATTCCTGAGGCTTCACTCCAAGGAGCTAGAAACACACCACTCTCGAATCCTGCCCAAGAGCAGAGATTTTTGAATGACATGTTACGGAGTTTGCCTGTGTACGTCAGTCAGCAGCAGTTTCCGCCACCTCCTAACCCAGGATGCCACAACCACAACGGTATAAACCTGAGTAGGGAGGAGAGACAAAGAATGCATATTCCAAACGTCCAAGAGGAACTGAGGCAACACAAAGAGAGCAGACCCAAGACGATTGGCAATCAAACCCCTGCCGACCTTTGAACCAGGAAGGGACATATCAAAACTGGGGGAAGTACGAAATCGATCGGGAGCTAGATCGCCTCCTCAGACCCAGAGGACAAGCCGCTCGTTCTCCTTTTTCACGGCACATCGCGAACCTCCCTTTCGACAGTGCCAAGAAGGTCCCTGAGCACCTTCCCACCTATGATAGAACAAGCAATCCCCGAGAGTTCCTGTCGGTCTTCTTCAAAACCATGGAGACCAGGAACTTCCACGAACTGGAGATATGTAAGATTAACCCAAGCTACCTTCGTGGAAAGGCCCAGACATGGTTCAACCTTGTGGTCGTCGTTTACCACCAAAATATTCCTGCAATGCTCAGAATATAGATTAGTATAGCAAGTAAGCAGGGTCGAATCCCACAAGGAGAAGATTATTAACTTAACTTTCCTAAAGATCAGATTTGGTTTATAGTTACCGACTTTTCACTTGAGAGTTTTATATATATTAAGACTACGAAAATAAATACAGAATGATTAACTAAACTAAATGCAAGTGTATCAATTCATTATGCAAATCGGCTAAAATAAATCCACACTAGTCATATATTCGATCATTGATGCAAAGATATAATTAACAACCATGAACCAACCAGTTATAAGATACCGTGAATGCAGCGAACATACCCCAATTCCTACTTACTTTATCGATAGCTAGCAAGAGACGCTTAAACTAACTATTTCCCTTATCTTATCAAATCAAATCTAGTTGGTACGCCAGTTCTAAATTGTTTGATAGCATTAAGATATGAAGGAACCCAGTTTAGACACATTAACCAAGAACGCAAGTATTAACCTGTCTACCAGTTTATTCTCACTATCTAAACGATAGCTTTACCACTAATTAGCCCTTTCCAACAATTACGGATTGGTGATACTAATTGGTAGACACAAAAATATGCACAGAGAACAAACCAAAATTCTCAGCAATCAATTTAAGCACAATTAGATCTCACAGAATTCTCATGACTAGAGCTTCATTATTCTCGCCGAACACTAAACTAGCTACTAAACATCAAAACACATAAACAACTAATATAATAAATAAACATTAAAACAACATGCAACTAATTATCTAATGATCATGAATGAATACTAATTAATCAAGGTTCAGTGACCAGAAACCATATTACATGCAAAACGTGAGCATCGGCGCCTAACCTACAAATCAAACCCTACGGCTGGCTACTCTCTCCTTAGGGTTTTTTCTTTGGTATTTATATACCTTATTACAAAATAAAACCTAATCTAAATAATATAAGGAAAATATTTATTGGACTAAAAAATTATTATAGTAACTAAATTGGGCTTTTAATATAATTCTTCATCTTCTTCTTCACATAGCCCAATTAAGCCTAATTTCCTCATAATATTCTTCCGACCTTATTGTCTTCAATTAATCAAAGTAATATATGCAATATTTTAAGTCTAATACTGAATTCCTTCAAAATGTATAGCTGATTAGTGATCGACCCGCGAAGCACAACTTAGCCGCCTGTTAGAAAAAACCAGTATTAGGAATTGCATATTACTTTAGCTCGTCTCTTCCTTGAGCTTCTGCTCTTCAGCGCCGGTATAATGAATTATAACGATTCATTAACCGTTGGAGCACACTACCTCATTAAAAAACCCATTGGGAAAAAGAGTGTAGTGTATAGCTCCTCTCCATTAGCTCCAAAAATCCTCTATTTCGTCTCTTTTAGTATAAATTCCAGCATCCTCCATTTGATTGTTTTAAACTATTTGTTCTTATAAAACCTGCACAAAAACACACCTTCGTGCACATCAAATGGTAAAAGAGACTTATAAAATCACATATTTAGATATATAAAATACATCTCATCAAATATCCCCACACTTAACTCATGCTTGCCCTCAAGTATGTAATCATTATATCATAGGCAAATAAAACATCTCCACAAAACTGAACCAAGCAACAATCACTACGGAACCAACCGTATTACCACAAACCATTCCCCTTCGCTTATAAAGTCACTTCATCCTTATATTCTAATAAAAAATATGCAACAAAATTCAGCCTCACAAAGGTCACTCAATATCTCTCTAAAATCGGGACAGTCACTCACATCACAGCCGGTATTCCATTCAACAGGATTAAAGTGTCACTATCTCCACCGCATCAATAAACACAAGAGCACAAATTAATTTAGGACTTTATAAAGGTAGGTTTAGGGAAAAGGCAATAAGGTATGATCCTATGGGTTCTAGGTTCAAATAGTAACAAAATACTATGCACATTCCATCACAAAATCATCATTCACATAGAGTAGGCATGCTTCATATCTTCCGATCCAAGGCTAAATAAATAGCCAAATATTTCTCCAATCATAAACAAACCTGGTGCTATTTTCTGGATTTTTTTCAGAAATTTTCGGATTTATTTTTTTTATTTTTTATTTTTTTGCTGTTCAGATATTTTTATCAGAACAATATTTTTTTTTTTTTTTTTCAGCACCTTTCTTGAGCAATACAAAGCAATCACAATGAATTAATGAGATCATTACATCAATTTATTTTCACATCTCATTAACTCAATCAATCTAGCTAGACCATACACATAAAATTTCACAAGGTCTTTTTCCAGCTATCAGGTACCCATCTTCATAATGAATTTCAGAACTTTTTTCATGGGTAAACTTCCTCCAAATAATCCACAATGCCATGTAATCAAATTTGTATCATATATGAGTTCAGACAAGTTCAAGAATATGCATAATAGGGTGAAGACGGGGATAAAACAGGTTTCGGTTTATATATATAGTGGAGTTTTCAAAGAAAATAGTCAAGGGTTCAGCGGGCTAACTAGGGATAACATAAAGGTAGGCTCTTTAAGCTGTGTGGTTAATCCTAATGTGCCTGTATTATTTTCATGCTCAAGCATCATTCAACGACATCGCATCATGACAAACAATCCAAGAAAGAATATCAACACATGATCACTCAGAAATACAAAGAGCTGTTAAAATTTAGTGCCTATTTATTTATGTCTTGGCTTTTGCTCGTTTTTGGGCTCAAATTCCTCACAATATAACTAGGTTTAGAAAGATATTTTATTGCACGTTCGTCATCCTAGAATATATGCAAGAACTACATGACCTCTTTCACAAAGGGGAATAACATCCATCTTACCACAGACCCGTTCCATAGTGAAATCAGCTCAATTCGATTCATAGAAAAGCTTATCCGCCAAGATTCAAAACCATATGCTTTTTTCAAAAATTTCAAAAATTTCAAAAATTTGAGCAATCATAGAAAAATCACAATAATTAACCATCCAATAACATCCTCCCCACACTTAAAATCTTGTTTGTCCTCAAACAACTATAAATATATTAAATGCACATAGAGCACAATTTTACAAGACAAAATAGTGGAGAAAGAACCTGAATATTAAGCTCTCGGTGATTAACTATAGAGGGATATTATTCACGAATTTTTGCAGCAGCACACAACTCCATACATGGTGTGGATGTGGAATTGGATCTTCTGACAGCGAGGACAATGGCCATGACTGCTCCTGTTTCTTTAAACCATGGGATATTAATCCCAAATTCGCAATGCATACAATTGGTTTTCCAAGCTTCTGCATACATAGTCAAACCATATTAGTACATGTAAAATACGCAGGAAACAACCATAATCATCAACAAAATTTCTTTTTTTTTCTTTTTCAATTTTTTTTCTTTTTTTAATTAATAAACAGAAAATAAAATTTATATTTTCGAAAATTTTCTGATTTTTTTTTGAGAGATTTTTTTTTTTTTTTGAGAAAAACAATCAAAGAAAGCAATAAAATTGGGTTGCCTCCCAGTAGCGCTTTTATTTATACTCTTTGCCTAGACTGTAAGATGAACTCAGCAGAGATGTTGAGGACTCCGTTTCCATCGATCCTTGTACCAAGTGACCATGTCAGGTTTTTCAAGCTGGCCAGTGCCAAAATCCACAGTAGAGACTTTCATCTCTTCCCCACACTTGTGTTCTATCAAACTTTTCTTCTTTTTAGACCAATCACTTCGATGCTCTAATTTAATAGGCAAGTGATAAAACTCCCAGAACACCAATTCACGAGAAGATTTTCCAGCTGAATCATTAAAAACCTCAGGATACACCAATGCACAATCATCCAAACTCTCGTCCCATCCTTTTCTTGAAAGGTTCACCTTATCTTGATTCCAAGAGTCATGTGATGGTTCAGACGATGTAGGTGACTTGAAAACAACCATTGGCGGACTAGCTGGTGGTACAACGAGCATGCACGGTTTGGTCAATTCATTCACCGGCAGAGGATTGGATATCTTCTCTACGATCTGAAGACATAAAGTAGCATCTTTGGTCTCTTCTTCGCTTATATCCACCCCATCAGAGTCATCAAAACCATTTATCATGTCAATCTCCATGTTTTCTTGAGCTGAACCAATCTCCATATGCTGCTGAAGTAACTGGGTTTCATCGACCTCAAGAAAATTATCAAAGTTATAGCTAGGCATTAATGGCTCTGGAAAAGGGTCATCTTTCGCTGCATGGAGGTTTTCTGAGTCACACTCTAGAGTATTGTCTTCATGGATGCTTTTATATTGAGCTGGTGAATCCATGTCACATTCATCTTCTTTGACTTCCTCGTTGGGTGCATAAAATCAACGTATCTGCTCATCAAACAACTCGTTGTGTTTCTCTTGGCTTTGTTTCATCTCTTCCGCCATGTATTTGAGTTCACTAATCGAGTCACTCATCATCTCTTTATGTGAACTCAAACTCTGTTTCAATCGATTGAGCTGGTCTTCGAACGAAGGACGGTGAGAACTCAAACTCTGTTTTAGTTGATTGAGCTGGTCTTCTAACGAAGGAAGGTGAAACGATGCTCCTTGATCATCCTCATAATAATGATAAAAACTTGGCTCTTCCCACCGTGAATTGTAAGGTGTAGGGGAATACTGCCGGATACTGCGGAGAGTAATTGCACTCATAGTTCCAATGACCATAGTTATAGCAAATATCACACGGCCCTCTAGATGCATAGTAATCCCAATAGCCTGACATGGTACCTCTTCAGAATCTGCCAGTCACAAATAAAAGTAACCGGGATCAATAGGAAAAGAAAGAAAATATATAAAAACTGCTCCCCGGCAGCGGCGCCAATTTGGTGGTCGTCGTTTACCACCAAAATATTCCTGCAATGCTCAGAATATAGATTAGTATAGCAAGTAAGCAGGGTCGAATCCCACAAGGAGCAGATTATTAACTTAACTTTCCTAAAGATCAGATTTGGTTTATAGTTACCGACTTTTCACTTGAGAGTTTTATATATATTAAGACTACGAAAATAAATACAGAATGATTCACTAAACAAAATGCAAGTGTATCAATTAATTATGCAAATCGGCTCAAATAAATCCACACTAGTCATATATTCGATCATTGATGCAAAGATATAATTAACAACCACGAACCAACCAGTTATAAGATACCGTGAATGCAGCGGAAATACTCCAATTCCTACTTACTTTATCGATAGCTAGCAAGAGAAGTTTAAACTAACCATTTCTCTTATCAAATCAAATCTAGTTGGTAACGCCAGTTCTAAATTGTTTGATAGCATTAAGATATGAAGGAACCCAGTTTAGACACATTAACCAAGAATGCAAGTATTAACCTGTCTACCGGTTTATTCTCACTATCTAAACGATAGCTTTACCACTAATTAGCCCTTTCCAACAATTACGGATTGGTGGTACTAATTGGCAGATACAAAAATATGCACAGAGAACAAACCAAAATTCACAGCAATCAATTTAAACACAATTAGATCTCACAGAATTCTCATGACTAGAGCTTCATTATTCTCGGCTTAAACTAAACTAGCTACTAAACATCAAAACACATAAACAACTAATATAATAAATAACCATTAAAACAACATGCAACTAGTTATCTAATGATCATGAATGAATATGAAACTAATTAATCAAGGTTCAGTGACCAGAAACCATATTACATGCAAAACGTGAGCATCGGCGCCTAACCTACAAATCAAACCCTACGGCTGGCCACCCTCTCCTTAGGGTTTTTTCTTTGGTATTTATATACCTTATTACAAAATATAACCTAATCTAAATAATATAAGGAAAATATTTATTGGACTAAAAAATTATTATAATAACTAAATTGGGCTTTTAATATAATTCTTCATCTTCTTCTTCACGTAGCCCAATTAAACCTAATTTCCTCATAATATTCTTCCGAGCTTATTGTCTTCAATTAATCAAAGTAATATATGTAATATTTTAAGTCTAATACTGAATTCCTTCAAAACGTATAGCTAATTAGTGATCGACCCGCGAAGCACAACTTAGCCGTCCGTTAGAAAAAACAAGTATTAGGAATTGCATATTACTTTAGCTCGACTCTTCCTTGAGCTTCTTCTCTTCAGCGCCGGTATATGAATAATAACGATTCATTAACCGTTGGAGCACACTACCTCATTAAAAAACCCATTGGGAAAAAGAGTGTAGTGTATAGCTCCAAAAATCCTCTATTTCGTCTCTTTTAGTATAAATTCCAGCATCCTCCATTTGATTGTTTTAAACTATTTGTTCTTATAAAACCTGCACAAAAACACACCTTCGTGCACATCAAATGGTAAAAGAGACTTATAAAATCACATATTTAGATATATAAAATACATATCATCACAACCATACGACACCCGAGAGCCTGTTTGACTATAGGGATTTTACTGATTTCCTCCTCCTGGCTTTCTTTCAAAAGAAAAAATTTACCAAATTCATCGGTGACCTTGGATACGTCCCTCGTCGGGAAGGAGAATCTATGGAAGAACACTACCACAGATATATGGATCTAGCAACTGAATCCTATGATCAGAATGAACTCCTTCTAATCAATATGTACCGCATGAACGTTGATGACGATGCATATAGGATGAAGTTGGCCACCAAGAACCCTGCCACCATCCAACACCTTCAAGCCATCATGGAGAAGTATGCTAGCAAGGTGAACGCCATGGCCGGCAAACATGAGCGTGATCCACATGTGGACAACAAGGCTAAGGAACCTAGACTGAAGACACCAAAGGTGGAAAATACAGACAGTCCTTCCAAGCCTAACTTCGAGTCTTTCACTCATTTTACCCGATCTTGGGCTGAAATCCTATACATTCATAGGCAGCTTATGAGGGACCCACCTACCATGAATGAATCAGCTGAGCGACAGCTGTCTCCAAAATAATGTCAATATCACAGAGATCGAGGCCATGACAAAGAGGAGTGATTCCAAACTTAAGAACGAGATAGAGAAGCTGATCCGTCAAGGGATCGTGCAAAAAATTGCTCCTTCATTAGCTGGAGATAACTAGGGTGCCCAGCAAAGTTATTGGGTAAAACCTTGGCAAAAGAAGAAGGAAGGGCCTAGGAACAACAACAACAACAACAACAACCATAATCAAGGGAATGAAGGGAATAACCCCAAGATCCTCCTTTGCCGCCGCCGAATGGAGCCAACAGAGTCATTAACGACATTAATGGCTACACGAGTGAAGAAGCATCCCTCACCAAACTGAAGGCTAGTGTTCGAGCCATCCCTCAAATTGAGCCAGTTAATAAGAGACTTCGCCCCGCGAGGAGACAAATCACATTCTCGGACGTGGACGCTGTAGCAAACCAGGTGCCTCATTCTGATCCCCTCATCATCTCAGCAACCATCCATAACTCCCTGGTGAAAAGAGTCTTCATAAACGATGGTAGTGGAGTAGAGGTGATGTTTTACGACTGCTTCGAGTAGCTGGGTTTTACAGAGGGTGATCTCAAACCCACTAGTCTGATCTCGGGGTTTACGGGAAACCCGGTCATACCCCTCGGGAAGATCACCCTCCCAGTTCAAGTGGCAGATGGACCAAGAAGCCTGACCCTGTACTGCACTTTTGTGGTGGTAGACACGGTCACCCCATTCAATGTCATCCTCGGCAGACCTTGGATGTGCCAAGCTAAAGCTGTATGGTCTCCTTATCACCTTGTACTAAAATTCCCAACAAGTCAAAGGGTGGCATCCATTGGAGGAGACCAAGGAGTAGCACGCTCTTGCATGATCACGGCCATCCAAGACGCTAAGAGAGGAAGTAACGTCTTGACCATCAACGCTGCCTTAGGAAACCTGTGTCAAGATCCAACGATCGAACAACCTTTACTATTTAACTTATAGTCCGAGCCATATGAAGAGATGACCGCGCTATGGCATAAACGCCGCCACAAAACCTTCAAGGTGGGGGATCTGGTAATGCCAGTAGGTATGTGGTGCACGAGCAAATTGGAAGGAGCATTGAAGTCAAGGCCCAAAGGACCATAAAAAGTCTTCATAGTCCAACCAGGGGGATACTACCTCTTGCAGACCCACGAATGAGAACACCTACACCCCGTGATAATAGCGCCCTTCCTACGCAGGTACCACTGAGCTAAAACCAAGTAGACTGATGGATGTCTACGGCCCGCACTTGATCACGAACCCCGCTCACGAACTGATATGCAAAACAAAGGCCCCGGGTTTCCCAGAGTAGACACTCCGACGCTCAAGTCAGCATATTTTCTTAAGGCGTAAAGTATAAAGTATGAGATTAGATGGAGAGGTCTACCAAACCTTTAGGGTATTTATGGCTACAATCCGTATATCACCAATATATGTATTTATGGTACAATTCCAACTCTTTATGGAATAGTAGTTGTATTACCATGTATAATAGAAGTATATTTCGGACATGGTTGTGTTACCATGTTTAGGATGACTGTATTACCATCTTAGAGAAGATGTATATTCCTTGTAGAACATTCGTAATATACGATTCCTTATAAGGATTAGGATTGATGGACCTGTGGATCCATCCTCCGCGTATCTCGAGCCCACGACCCTTCTCGGGGCCTGGTTCGGGTATGAATGAGGTCCGAATACGAACCCTGGACTTATCAGTAGCCCCAAGGTAGATCTTCAGAATATAGAGTGCTCCGTCTTGAAGGTTGAAGGAGAAACCTGCTTCTCGAGGGAAGACCAATAACTCGAGAGAGACTAACTCGGGGAGTTAAGCTCGGGATGTCCTTCGGGGATTCTCCTCTCGGGCTTACCCTTCTGAATATCTATCTTCAAGTTCTTTCGTATTCCATCAGGACACATGGACGGTTGGATCTGAATCTGCCTTCTTGAATTCTGAAGAGACTGACACGTGGTCTTGATTCATTGTATCTTCTAGCGGTAAGGAGGACCAACATTCCAATTGCCTGTATCGTTTCGCGAGTCGAGGTAATTACTCTACTTAAATGCATACTAATTACTTGTTATATAACCAAGTAATTTTCCTTGTATTCATCATCAATCTTCATCCAAATATTCTGTGTATTCCACCTTCAAAAAGAGTTCTTAAAATCTGTCTTTTTTTCTTCATATATATTCACTTCACCCCATTATCTATATTGCCATGTCTTCTGCAAATTTCAGCGTTCTCTCTGGCCATGTAGATAATGTTGTTGAAGGAGGAGCCCCAGTTACTCGTGACTTGAGTACCTTGTTCTTAGAGGTTGAGTCTGGGGAGTTGATGGAGGTTACCATGTCTACACCGCTGCAGGCGGTAGCTGTAGTGGCAGATGATTGTGCCTCTGGGTCAGAGATAGACCCTAATGCGGAGCCCCAAGTTGATAAACAGGTTCCGGCCGCCGATGGTGTGGATGATGTCACCAAAGTGGTCGACGAAAATACCTTGCAATTTTTGAAGCCTTGCAGGCTGTCGTACCCCATCGAGGCTGATTTGAGGCTTGAGAACAAGACCACTCCGGTCAAAGACCTCGTGAGCCCCACTCGAGGGGTGATATATGGCAGGTTCTTACAACAAGGACTGAGTTTCCTTTTTCCCCCTCTATTATCGAAGTTTCTTCAGCATCATCGGCTTCACCCTTGTCAAATTCACTCCAATGTGGTGGTGACAATGGTGGCTTTCATTTCCTAGTGCTCTCAGAAGGACTATGAGCCAAGCTTGGATCTGTTTAGGAGCTTGTAAAAGCTTTTCTGTTTCAAGGAGCACGAGCATATTACCCTTACTCCTCGAAAGGGCAAGGTCTTCACTTTTTTGATAATAGCGGTAAGTGGGAGGATATTCGGCTGACCTTTGATCAAACAAAATATGAGGTTCCTGACTGGAATCCGAAGCCGAAGGACGCTGTGCCTCTTGATGTGTTTGAGATGCCTGTTCATCTGAGGGGTATCATTGAGGAGCTCGTGAAGGAGAAGATCGTCTTCCAGGAAGGAGGATTTGTGCGTGGGGCTCATGGCTTGGTGTGGCAGTGGCCTGCTATCACCTATTCTTATCTGTTAGATGTTCCACGGTCCAAGTCCACGTCCAGCTTCCTGAAAAAGGATCGAGATTGGACCCTCCCTGATAAAATTCAAGGAGAGATGAAGGAAGCCAGGAAGCGGGCTTCAAGGAAGTCACCCCGAAATCAGGGTGAATCTTCTTCCAGTCAATCTTCTTCAGGTAATTTCTGTTCTGAAACCGCGTAGTTGTCTGGTATAATTTTTCCTACTTGGCATATTTACACTCTTCTTTATGTGTACAACTTATCCTCCAAAGAAAAAGATCAAGAAAGGGAAGGCCAATCTCCAAGCCATAGATGAGGAGGTAGAGGAGATACAAACGGAGGCTAGGGAGTCCTCAGCTGATGATGAATCTGACCTTGAGCTGGTGGTATCTGAAGATACTTCTCTGAAGAAACTGAAGTATTATCTGAACTGCCCAAAAGAAGAGGATGGTCAGGATTCTCGGAGGTCTTCTAAGAAGTATCCCTTCGTTGCTGAGGTAATTATCTCTCCCGTTATGCTATACGAGTTTCTCAGATATCAGGTTTTAATATGTCTTCCATTTTTACAGTTAATGTCGGATCTGTCCACGTTGGGGTGTCGAGCTAATAATGTGATGCGGTACTTTTCTGATTATGTGATGGAGTTACATGTCAAGTGCTGGGCTTTCAGGGCAAAGAAAGATGAGATGGAGGCCGCCCTTGTTACTATGACAACCAAGTCTGCCGCACCTACTCCTCCTATTCAGGCTCCATCGAAAGTGACTCAACTGGAAGCCAGAATAAAACAGCCGGAGGCCGAGAAAGAGGACCTGCTGCTGGCAAAGAAATTCCAGGATAAAGAGCTGGAGACTTATCGGGATATTGCAGAGGAGCTGGCACAAAATCAGGCCACAAGGATCCAGAGGAGCCCAAACGACTCCTAAAGCTTTGGAGTGCCTTAGTTGCTTGTAGCCCCGAGTTTCAGAGCCATAGGGAGGAGTATGGAGATTTATTCCATTCCTCTGAGTTGCATGAGATCTTGGGTGGCGTCCTGCAATTATGTCAATCCGCAAAAGAGGTGAAGGTGAATGAGGAAATCTTTTCTCATCCAGATGCTGCTGATAAGATTTCTGCTCTGACTGTTAAACGCTGGATCCCTGGTGCCGAGCTTTTGGATGCATTGGATCCCTCCGAGAAGATAGTAACATCAGCAGATTTATTGAGGCTTATTAGAGCCAAGTATCCTGAATTATCTTCTTTTGAAGAGGTGCTTAATCCTTCCACTAGTAAGGTTGAGTAATCCCAGTAGGTTTGCTACCTTACTTGCTGGCATCTTCTCGTCAGCCTCGGTCTCATGATTTACTGGAAAGAAGCATCAGCCTTGGTTGTTAAGTTCTCGCAATTATCCATGATGAAAACTCCACGAGCTTAATATTGTTTGGCTTCTTCCTAGGGTATCCTTTGACAAGGCCTTTAATGTCACAGCGTGCAGAAAAGTTGACAATAGCCCATCTCTCAAGTGTCACTTCTGGTGAAGTCCTAGGAAACCTTATTGGGTATATTTAAAAGTACCATATTCTGATATAATAACACCTTTGATATGAACTTTTTAGGTTTGAGGTTTAGCCTCTTGTGTTCCCTTTGAGGGTCTTTTTTAGAACTATTATATTCTGATGTAATAACACCTTTGATATGAACTTTTTAGGTTCGAGGTTTAGCCTCTTGTGTGCCCTTTTGAGGGTCTTTTTTAGAAGTATCATATTCTAATGTAATAACACCTTTGATATGAACTATTTGTGTTCGAGGTTTTTCCTCTATGTGTTGAAATGATTGATTTTCGAGTACGTCTGCCCTGTTGGTCTATAGACCTCAATCAAGCACTTTTTTGAAATACTTTATCTCGGACCTATCTCTTTTATTCAAAACGATTGGTATTTGAATATTGGATCCAAACATCTTATAAGTTGACCAATCCTATACTTGATAAAGTATATTGTTTTGAATAGCAATCAATGTTATACTTAAGACAACAATCCTCTTTTTAGAAAAGGAATTTTAAGATTGCTTATTATAAGGATAGGTATAAAAATATCATGACTTCAATCTAAGTTCATAACTTTAAGAATAGAAGTAAAGTAAATAGTGGGTTTGAGTTTGAATACCCGTTTGTGCTAGATCATACTTGTCTCGGGCCTTGATGAGGCTTTTCAGACGTTCTTGATAATATCGAACCTTTGTGAGGCTCTCCCTTGAGTTTTTATCTTCCGTGATACTTTTGTAAGTTAATCACATTCCATCTTCGTGGTATAGGTTCCCCCTTCATGGTTTCCAAGAGGTAGCTTCCCCCTGGATGGGATTCTAGGACTCGATATGGACCTTCCCAGTTCGGGGCTAGCTTCCCTTCCACTTCTTTCTTTCTTTTTTCATTTAACCTCATTACAATGTCTCCTTTAACGAAATTGGCCAAGCAGACTCTTCTATCATGGTAGCGCTTGAATCTTTCCTTTACCTTGGCCTCGTGGATTGTAGCATTTTCTCTCTTCTCCTCTAGGAGGTCAAGGTCGAGACAAAGATTTTCTTCATTGGCCGTGCCGTCTTCATCATCTGGTTGAGAAGTACGGGCAGAGGGGACCCCAATCTCCATGGGGATGACCGCTTCAGACCCATAGACTAAGCTGTAAGGAGTCTCTCCTGTTGTTGTGGCTGGTGTGGTTCTATAGGTCCAGATCACACTTGGTAGTTCTTTGATCCAGTTTCCTTTTGCTCCTTCGAGGCGCTTCTTGATGCCGCTTACCAAGGTTCGGTTTGTAACTTCTACTTAGCCATTAACTTCTGGATGGTACACCGAGGTGAGCTTTTGGTGTATGCCATACTCTTTACACCATTTATTGAAGGGGTCATTAGCAAATTGTACTCCATTATCGGTTATTATGTATCTCGGGATGCCATAGCGACACACAATATTCTTCCAGCAAAAGTTGATAACTGTCTTGCCAGTTATGTTGGTCAAGGCTTCAGCTTCCACCCACTTTGAGAAATAATCAATGACCACAATGAGGTATTTGAAGTTACGAGGAAAAGGTACGACGAGATCTATGCCCCATCGGACAAATGGCCAGGATTCTTGGATGGTAATCATATTCTCCTGTGGCACGTGGATCATCTTAGCAAATCTCTGACATTAGTGACAAGAACCTATATATCCTTTGGCGTCTTGAAGCATCGTAGGCCAGAAATAACCCATTTGTAGGAGCTTTCGGGTGATGGTGCGTGGACCTTAGTGGCTACCGCAAACTCCTTCATGTGCTTCTTGTACTAAGTGCTCGGCGTCGGAAGGCCCAACACACTTGAGTAAAGGTTGGAGGTATCCTTTCTTGTATAGGATGCTGTCGTGGATGACATATTTCAGAGCTTTAACTCGGACCTTCCGTGCCAGGTGCTTATCCTCGGGAAGAGTACCCGTTTGGCGGTATTCAATGTAGGGATTCATCCATGTGTCTGAGATGTCAACAACCATGATGCTAGTTTCCTCGTAACTCCTTTTCGCCAGGGTTTCCATTAGCAATTCTTGAGAAGATCTTATGTTGAGATCCGAGGAGGAAAGTTTGCTAAGTGCATCAGCCTTATGGTTACCTTCTCGGGGATATGATTAAGCTCATAATGCTGGAATTGATTTAGGAGAGGTTTAACTATCTCGAGGTATTTCTGGAGACTGTACTCTCGAGTTTCGTATTCGCCTTTAACCTATTGAACCACGATCTGTGAGTCACTGAAGATTTCGAGGTCCTTGACCTCAAGGTCCTTTTCTAGCTTTAGCCCCGTAATGAAGGCTTCATATTCTGCTTCATTATTAGTGGCTCGAAAATCAAAATGGAGAACGTTAGGATGGTCCTTTCCCTCGGGGCTGGTGAGTAAGACTCCAACACCGCTTCCCCCCGAGTTGGAGGATCCATCCACGTATAGTTGCCATTTTCCGGAGTCCGGAGTTGGGTTTGGTTTGTCGATCTCCGCTGGTTCAACAAACTCTATTATGAAATCAGATAAGGCCTGGCCCTTGATGGCTGCCCGAGGCTTGTACTATATGTCATGTTCTCCCAACTCGATGGCCTATTTCATCATCCGTCCCGAAGCGTCAGGCTTTTGGAGAATTTGCCTGATCGGGTAGTTGGTTAGAAGGACTATTGTATGTGCTTGGAAGTATGATCTTAACCTCCGAGAAGCATGCACGAGGGCTAGTATCAAGCGCTCGAGAGGAGTATATCTAGTCTCGGGCCCTTGCAAGGCCCTGCTTACATAGTATATGGGATGTTGTGATCCATCCTTTTTCTTGACCAATATAGCGCTGATGGCTAGCTGGAATGTAGATATATACAAGTAAAGAGTCTCTCCTTTGTCTGGCTTTGACAGTGTCAGAAGCTGTAAAAGATGATTTTTAAGTTCTTGGAAAGCTTTTCCGCAATCATGCGACCACTCAAATTGGTTTTCCTTCTTAAGGATATTAAAGAAGGGTAGATGTTTTTCCGCTCCTTTTGGATAGGAAACGGCTAAGAGCTGCAAGGGACCCTGTCAGCTTCTGCACATCCTTGACGGTTTTTGGAGGTTGCATATTTTGCAAAGTCTCTATCTTCTCGGGGTTTACTTCGGTTCCCCTATTGGATACCATATATCCCAGGAATTTTCCCTCTCCAACGCCTATGGTACATTTAGCGGGGTTCAGCTTTAGATTGGAGGCCCGTAACGTGTCGAAAGTTTCCCTTAGATCTTCAAAGAAGGCATCATAGTTGCGGCTCATTACTACCATGTCGTCCACATAAATCTCGAGGTTGCGCCCTATCTGTGATTTAAATAATTTGTCTAACAGTCGCTGGTAAGCAGCTCCGGCATTTTTTAATCCGAATAGCATCATCTTGTAGCATAAAGTTCCTATGTCGGTTATAAAAGAGGTTTTTTCTTTATCTTGCTCTGCCATAGGGATCTGATGATATCCCTTAAAGGCATCGAAGAAGGATAGTACTTGGTATCCCGCGATCGCTTTAACTAATCGGTCGATCGAGGGTAAGGGATAACTATCTTTAGGACAACAATCGTTCAAGTTAGTGAAGTCGATGCACATTCTCCACTTCCCATCTGGCTTCTTGACCATTACTGGGTTAGCTATCCATTCTGGGTACTGCACTTCTTCGATTATACGGGCTTTAAGTAGCTTGTCTACCTCATCACCAATGGCTTCAACTCGATCTAGTACAAAGATACATCATTTCTGCTTAATTGGTTTTTGCGAGGGATTGATATTCAGGTAATGTTCTTCCAGATGAGGGGATACTCCCACCAAATTGTTGGTGTCCCAGGAAAAGACATCTATATACTGGTTGAGAATATCTCGTAGTTTGGTCTTTATCTCGGGGGGTAGGAGAGTTCCAACCTCAACGGTTCCTAATTCTCCGAGCTGCATCGGCTCAGACTCGGAGTACTTGGCTGGTTCAAGATTCTCCTTTTCTGGTACTCGGATAGCTTGAATTGTGCAGATTCGAGCTAATTGTTGATCCCCTCGAATTGAGGCAATCCCTTTATTGGTGGGGAAATTCATCACCAAATGGTATGGGGACCAGATTGCCTGTGCCTGGTACATCCAGGGTCATCCAAGGATTATGTTGTATGGCGTTCTGGAATCGATGATCGTAAAGGTGCAATGCAGGGTTATACTCTGGGAACCGTCTCTCACTTGCATCGGTAGAATAGTTTTTCCCAAAGGAGTGTCAGGATTGCAAGTAAATCCTGAGATAGGGCTTGTAAGCGTGAGGTTACTTCTGTTCAATCTCAGCTGTTCATAACAACTAAGAAACATGACTTCTACTTCGCTTCCTCCATCCACCAGAACTCTTTTGATCGTGTTATGGTTTATGTCCACCGTAATCAGTACGGGATCTGAATGAGGAATTTGATTAGGAACGGCATCTTCAGATGAAAAAGTAACAGCTCCGTCTAAGCGAGATCTTTTGCTCTCCCACTCCCAGGGAGAGGCTTCTTGTGCCGATTGATGTACACCATTGATGCTCCTTTATGCTACCTGGTTGTTGGCATGGCTCATCTCGTCGTTGTTGATGCTTCTTACTCCTGTCGGGACCGAGAAACGGATCCGTGTACTCCCACGAAAGTTTTTAGCCAGATCAGCCATGAGTTTGAAGGTCGTATAGATCAAGATTAGCATGCGGCTCCCACCGGGCGTGCCAAATTGATTGATGTCTACGACCCGCACTTGATCACGAACCCCGCTCACGAACTGATCTGCAAAACAAAGGCCCCGGGTGTCCCGGGGGTAGACACTCCGACGCTCAAGTCAGTATATTTGCTTAAGGCGTAAAGTATAAAGTATGAGATTAGATGGAGAGGTCTACCAAACCTTTAGGGTATTTATATGGCTACAATCCGTAGATCACCAAGATATGTATTTATGGTACAAGTCAAACTCTTTATGGAATAGTAGTTGTATTACCATGTATAATAGAAGTATATTTCAGACATGGTTGTGTTACCATGTTTAGGATGACTGTATTACCATCATAGAGAAGATGTGTATTCCTTGTAGAACATTCATAATATACGCATTCCTTATAAGGATTAGGATTGATGGACCTGTGGATCCATCCTCCGCGTATCTCGAGCCCACGACCCTTCTCGGGCCCTGGTCTGAGTATGAATGAGGTCCGAATACGAACCCTGGACTTATCATAGACCTTTTCCAAATAAGGAGAAACTACTTCAATAAGGCCTACGGTCCAAGCTTCTTTCCTTACTTCTTTTTCTTTTATACCCAAGCCCAAAACTCGGGGATGTCTTTATATTTTTTGCCGGGCTACGAGCTCGAAGAATCAAGTTATTTTTTCTACATCAATCTTATTTTATTTTTAAGCAGTCACCATTCCTCTAAATTAAAGAGACATTATGCCTTATAAAACATAAGCATGGCTGCTGCCTAAGTTATACGCTTCCACTAAGCGTGTGATTGATGATTATCTAATATGAGCTGCTCGAACTACATGTTAGTATGCTTCTAATAAGCGTACGATTGAGGCCTATCTAGTGTAGGTCATTCAGACTCCCAAAGTTTGATATTTAATCTTCTTGAGCTTTTCCTGAGATGATGTACCTACAAGGTGCACGGTTGATGCTTATCCAATATAAGTTAAGCTCTAATAGCTTGATAATCAATCTTCTTGAGGATCAAAACACAAGGTCTTTACGAAGGCCAAAATAAAGTGTTAGTACACTATTATATATGATTTCACTACATCAAAATACTTCCTATCCATCAAATAGGTCCCTAAACATTGAGGTACGTCCCCGACCACGGGAGGAAGTAGAGGTATGCCCTCGACCCCCTTGGAGGCCATAGCCCCAGTTACATTCTTCTGCATTAAGTTGAGGATATGAGAGACTCTCCTCTCCCTCCTATCGACGCAGATTGAGGAAAAGGGCCTACTATGCCCGATCCTCTGGAAGTCCTCGTCCTACTGCCTGCCTCGAGCTCGGAGTGGGGGAATGCACCCCTCTTCCCCTTCTACGCAAGATCCCTATAGAAGGGTTAGGTACTCATAGATATTCATTACCTCGGACAGTATGCCACACTATTGGCCTCGAGCTCGAGCCCAAGGAGGAATCACCTGTCTCCTTTTCTGATAATGGCGTTGGAAGTCTGATAAACACGCCTTGGGCCTCAGATTCTTCAAGTTGGATCCTATAGCAGCTAGCTTCGTATTACATTGCTTAATTCTTCAGTAACGATCGTTAAATTATGATTAACGTTATAAGCTTCGTTCTGAAGGGCTGATATATGGGTATCTTTGTTATGGCCCGCGCCTCTGGCCTCCTTCAAGCTACTCGTGGTTTTCTTCAACTCTTGATCAATATATTTGTTGGCTGCTAGAATCTTGCCATTGCCAGTTTGGAGTTGGGTATATTTCTCTTCGAGGTCGTCCAGTTGCCTCCTCAAGTTCTCCGATCCAAGGAAATTTTCTGGTGGCAGCGTAGTGAATCTCTAACCTCTCGGGCTCAACTAAAATGTCCATTCAAGAAATCTCTGTCAAACTGAAGATCCTCGTGAGAAATGGAGGGATTCGTGAGGATTGATGAGAGGATAATTAAGGAGATTTAATTTTGATGAATAAGATTAAGGTATATGAATTAAAATTCATTAATCAATATATAGTAACCTACGTGCAGAAATTCATTGCTAGAGTTTATTGGAATATTTTCTTATAGAATTTGAAAAGTTATTTACAGTAATTAAATAATAAGAGATTAAATATTTCGAAAATAATAAGAAATTCCTAAAAGAAAGTTACCGATGCTAATAGTAAATAATTATCGTAAATAGGAAAATTAAATAAAACAAGGAACGTAGCAGGACACCTCCACTTCAACTTCAGAGAGGAGAGAATAATAATAATAAATATATAAGTTGTATTTGATGACTGATTGTAGGAAGTTGAAATACTACTAAATAATTTTAATATGGGTTAGTAAATTATGATTTTTCTTTAAAACTTGATCCCACCTTATGTAGTTAGGAGTTAAAGGTGAAGTGCATTAGTTTAATAGTTACATTAAGTTGAATAATTGATGTATATTATAATTTACAAATTATTTTACTAATTTAATAGAGTAGAAGTTGAACAATCAAGTTCTCTCATTAGATATAACAAGGTTCATCATATTCCTCCGATAGTTGTTCCTACAACTTTGATAAGAAATAGAGTGTGAGTCTGTTTTAAATTTTTTTAAAAAAGTCTGTGAAGAACTGACCAATCTTCTTATAAGCCACATATTTTCTAAACTGAATATTATCTAATTGTACCCAATACTGAAACACCTCAAAAGAATCATTTCCTCTTCTATGTTTAGTCGAATGCAAAACTCTTAGAAAATAACCGTAGTTGGCCAATGGATTGAGCGAGGGGCAAGCATGAAAGGTTTAAGTATGGAGGTTTTCTAATCTTGATTTAATAACAAGGTGGGGGTTTTATTATTTTTCAGTTAGCAATACATCAACTATCGAAACATAAATCATTCCTCTCTCTAGGAAAAGCTCCTCCTTCTCTCTACTTTCTATATCTCTTAGATCCTGTAACAGTGCCTCCAACGGCTGGAAACGGCTAGATTTATGGCGGTTCCACTGCCAAACCCGGCGCCGCCGCCGCCGGAAAGTCCCATTCACAAGCTTTGGCCCCAAAAAAGCCAACCTCACATCCCTACCGCCAAACCCCGAGATTAAACTCATAGCAACCAGTTTAGAAGGGAAAATCGTTTGCCTTTACTCCGAGGAAGCAATTGCAACCTTCTCTTCTCATTACTAGAATGCCTTAATATGCAAATTCACGAATGCCAAGCCCACCATGGATTTTATCAACAATGCTTTTTAGGCGATGTGGCTATCCGGCAGGTATCAGATCGGATCGCTAGACCATCGACATTTGTTGATTAGGATAGAGCTCAAGGATGATTACCAGAGAATTTTGTCTCGCTCGGTTTGTCACATCAATGGAGTCGGCATGCGTGTGCTCAAGTGGACGCCGGACTTCACAACCAGGAAGGATTCCTCAATAGTTCCAATCCGTGCTACTATTCAGAACCCAGCAGTCCAATTCTACAATCTATCAGCCATCGAGGATATGGGTTATCAGATTGGGGCATTCCTCGAGATGGATCTAGAAACCAACACTCTATCCCGACCTTCTGCCATTAAGGTTTGCGTCGAAATTGACTTGTTGAATGAATTGTAGTTTTCTATTATAGTTGGTATCGTTAGAAATCATGTGGAATATGGAATTGAATATGATGAAATCCCACACTTTGCCCATTGCCACAAGATTGGTCATGCTGAGAAAAAGTGTATGATCTTACACCTAGCGCTAAGAGGAAAGAGACCTCATGCTCCTCAGGCTAATAGCAACAGGAACCCTGCTCCCAAAAAGTTCAAAGAGCCATCATCATGCTCAACCATGGCAGAAATGGAAGCAGGTCCAACCCAAGAGACACTCCATCTCATCAGGCCTTACACCTCAAGAAAAACAGAATGATGTGCACATTCAAGATGAGAACCCTTCTTTAGACATCACAAATGGGGGCCCTATTTCTGAGGTGTGCCCTGAATTGATGCAGTATCCTTCAAACTAGTCTGATGTGCATCCTACTTTGATCACATCAGAAGTCACGAAACCTATCAATTTGTTTAAAGACCTTAAAAAGCCTTCTTATGTACCTTTCTACTCTTTTGATGACCTTCAGACTAGGAATCTGAAAGAATGGAAACTGAAACAAAGACTAATGCATAACCAATTGATTGTGCCTTACAAACCAATGCATATATCAAATTAATTTCAAGTCTTACCGGAACCTTAAGAAGAAGGCTCTGTGTATATGAGGAGGCACAAAGTGAACCAGATTTGAGGACTACTGATCAACAAATAGAGGAAGTTCTGGAACCAAGCACCCCATTATCTATATCTCCTTTGAGCATAATAGAAAATGTGCAGCACGGGGAGAGTAATGAACCTAGTGGGAGAAGAAAAATACAAAACTTTACTGGAGGGGTCACCATTGATAAGTGGTTGAGAACCTCCCTCAAAACAAAAATGATTTTTAATGATGTATAAATTCATAGGGAATATATTAGTATGGAACATTAGGGGGTACTGAAAGTCTATGGAAAGGCTGAAATCCCTAATAATACTACATAAAATTGATATTGTATGTTCAATTGATCCTTGGCATGATAAAGCAAAAATTATCGGTTTACGGTTTCAACTCAATTTTCAAAATGTTGTTTGTGCAATTGATGCTATAATTTGGCTCTTACGGAACTCAAAATTTAGTATGAATGTGCTCTCACAATCTGACCAATTCCTTGATGTATTTATATCTGATTCCATTTCTAATATTGCATGGAGTTGTGTTTTTGTGTATGCTGCAGTAACTAAAATATTGAGGAGGGATCTATGGTCTGGCCTCTAGGATTACCCAAAGCCCCAACCATATACATAGGAGACTTTAATATTGTTGCCTCAGTAAGTGCACTAGTGGACGGACTTAGGTTTCTAGGCGGTTCATTCGTACCATTCACGGCATTTTGGAAATGCCGTAATGGGTTGTGCCGTAAAATGGCACTTCTTCTGGGCGGTTAACAAAATGCCTTAAACATGCATGCTGCGCACGGCGGTTCAAAACGCCGTGTGCAGCGTTTAAAAAACGCCCTGTATACCTGTTACGAATTGGCCACCTCAGGTCGCCTATGTCTGTAAATGTGAGTGATACGATATCACCGCCAGTGATCGCCTGTTAAGGCGAACTCGCTTGTGTTGGTCGCTTGTTTCTAATAATACACAAGCGAGATCGTAACCAGACTCGCTAGGGTGAAGCAGGCGAGACCGTTGGCGTATTCGCCGGAATATATGGGAATATTAAATTTGAAAAAAGACTCAATGGTCATGGTGTTACGGTATCTTGTATCATCTTGCTTGTGGTCGAAAAAGAAAAGCGAGTTCGCCTTCTGGAGGTGGCGAAACTAAAAAGCGAACTCGCCACCTGAAAATGTAGCCAGACCAGATGGACACAAGCGGAGTGGGATACGACACCGCCAGAAGAGGCGAATATTAGGCGAGCTCATTTCTCATATTTTTTGTGGGGAATTCATTGGCGAGTTCGTCGTTTAAATTTGACTGTTAAGGCGAATGTTGAGGCGATATCGTTTTCAGGAACGCCAGGGGCAACAGAGTCTGGCAAGCGAGTAGCCAGGCGATGTCGCTTTTATGGGCGAATGAATAGGCGAAACTGCTTGTGTGGCCGCTTGTAATTATGTAGTGGGAGGCGTGCCAGGTAGCGAAATAGCTTCTGGGTTCGACTAGAAGCGGACCAGCTACCGAGTTCGTTTATGTGCAATATTGAATGGTGTAATTATTGTAAAATTTGACCTGTTTCTTTCGAAACATGAATCGGGATACCGACTCAACATAAACCTGTCAAATTCAAATCCAACGCCCCTATACTAGTACTAAAGAGGCATAACCTAAGCACACAAGTGCGTTACCAATGTCAAGTCCTACCAAAAAAAAAGAGACAAACGCAAATGGACAACTAAGTACTTTTTCATGCCTTGGGGAGGTTAGGGACCTGTGGCCTTGCAATGGTAAACGCACGGTTGTGGACCAGATATTTAGCCATTTGGTCTCTTCTATTGTTAAGTTCTTGCAAGGAGAAATGAGTGATATCATCCACGAATACCTATGATTGAAAATAACGTTTATTAGGAAATCTCGACGAATATAAATGAGATTAGACGCGTGTAGCGTACCTTTAGAAGATCTAGCATGTCTTTTTGAACACCATCCACCACCATCAAACCAAAGATCATTGTGTAATAGCCACATTCATAGTTCAATGATTGCTTCCTAGACTACAAAAGTGTTTAAAACATAAAACATTACTATACTTATGGTACTTTAAACGCAAATGTTGATTTTTGAAAGGACGTGATAGCATGAGCACAACATCTTACCCGAATGTTTATAAGGTGGAAGTCGAGGAGTGTTTTGTCATTCACTTGAAGAATTGCATTATAAAGGAGATCGGCGAATGTTCGTGATGGAGGGCGGTGGAGTGGGTCTATCCAATATACTTGCTTTAAAGCGGGTATTATTGCAACAAAGCTCCAATGATCACTACAAATCACATGAAAGCATAATGGTCATAAAAAAAGAATGCAGTAGAGCAAATACAATATATTTAGCATGAGTAATAGAGCAAATTGTAAGGTATACCTCTCGAGATATGGTCCGATCCATATTTTCTTTGATTTGTCGGAGAGAGTAGAATTCAACTAATCAAGTCTTTGCCTATTGCTCTCCATACTAGCTTGCAAATGCATTGGATGCAAAAATCCAATGAAATGCTTGCTCCGGTGATAGGCATGGTGATGCAAGAACCTGTGAATGTAGTAGACAATCATGACGAGGATGTAATCATATATGGTTTGATAATTGAGTATTCTCATGAAACACATACAAATGGCTTACATTTGATTGAGGCAAAGAATGGTGGCGGGAAGTTCATTGAAATTCCAGAAATATTCAAAATCCCCCCATGGTACGTGGATGTCCTTTGTCATAATAAAGCACCTTTCATTTCTGAGAAAGGCATAGCATGCATTCTTGTCGTGCGAGGATATCAAATCATAAAAGACTCGGACGAAGGGTGGAAGGGCTTTCATAAACTCCACGAGCATGGGGTCTAATGTTTGTCTAGCTATAGGCAAGGCATGCACGGGTATTTGTGGATTTTGTGGAGTTTGTGGTTTCCTACGGGGTATGGAGGTGGATTTTTCATCAAGCACCAACCATTTTGGCCATAGAACAAGGAAACCTTTAGCCTCCCCAACTCTCACCATCGGTGACTCCTTCACAGGTAGCATTTGTTGTTCTATCAAAACATCGGTAATGCGAACACTAAAAAATCCTGCGGGGATGTCAACACGATTGTGTTTCACCGCACTTGGGTCGCATGTGCCATTGGCGACATGGAGTGGTTTTGATTTGGTACCTTGCGAAACATATAGCTTGCAAGGGGGGTTCTATCATAAATAAAAGCACAAGAGAAATCATCATCCAACTATTTTTAGAAAGAGATTAGAAACCAACGATGTTCTAAATTAGCAAAATTTGTACTAACCTTATCAACTTGAATGGAATGCGCCGCATTCAACTTGATGGGTGATGAAGGTGGAGTAGGAGGCACTAGTTCCTCGTCCATTTCCACATTCTCACCTTCATCCTCCACAATTTGAGGTGATGCTTGAGAAACCTTTGATGATGGTGGAAGATGTGGTTGTGTACCTCCTAACCTCTCGATGTGGGGATAGTTGGTGTGTTGTGCTATGTCTTTCATCACCTCCCTCAAATCCTTCATTTCCGCCTTTTTCGCCGCCACCTCGCTTAAAGCTCGTTGTAGTTGTGATGGTTTAGGATTGCCCCAACCTTGCTTAATCCCAAAAACCTCTTCTTGTGTCGCGTAACCTCCAACACCTAATGCTCTTCCCGGGTGTTCCTTTTTCTTCCCAAGAGCAAAAGCCTCATTCAAGACATCCTTCTTCCCACACGGGATAAAGGTACCCTCCTCCTTTTGGCGCTCAAGAAGTTCCTATTATCAAATATGTTGTACTAGGTGAAAGTGGTTGTGAAGAATATTTGAAAGCAACAACAAAAGTAAATAAGACTACAATAGATAGTAAGATAATGTAAGATAGATAGACTAACCACCCTCTTTGCACATTTTTCGGCATCCTCCGAAGTGAACTTACCATCCGAGTCTCTAATTTGACCCAACACGAAGAGTTTTTGTCTAGTATAATCCTCGGCGTCCTTTTCCACTACGACATACCGAGCTTCCGCCTCATCCATCCCCCCTAATACCAACTCCTTCACTAGTTCCTCCTTCTCCTTAAGCCCCTCCTTCTCACCTACACCCAAATACCCCGACCTACCACCGGTGTATGGCATTGTTATTGATTTCGCCAATGTGACCTTCTTGTCCCATTTCCCCTTTGCACAAGAAGATACCGTATCACATGTCATCATTAATGTAATTAGATAAGAGGAGGTTATGTCACCGAAGTTATAGTTTGTGACTCACCGAAGTCTTATTTTCAAGCGATGCTTGCTTGAAGGCCTCCCACGCATCGGTTGTAATATGATTGTATCGGTCCCTTGGATCTTGACCTAGCCTCTTTCCCTTCTCATACAAGTAGTCTTTTCTTAGAGCATGCTTGTGCTCGCGAAAAGCTTTGGAGACGATGTTGAATGCCTTCTTTCTCACCACTTCCATGTCATTAGATTCTATTTCAAAAGGTCGCTACGCTAAAATATGTAGGATGTATTATGTCTACATATTATGAAAAGGTATAATATTGAGTAGATAGATCATTGAAAGGTTAAATGTTACTTACTTGGCATTCTACCCAAACTTCCTCCTTCTTTTTTGATGGGACGGTTCTCCAATTATCCTCCGTTATTTAAATAAACGTTCTTCCAACTCGGCCACACCAACTTGACCATTTTGAACGTTCTTTTTTTGGTCGGTTGCATACATCCATAGCATTAAATCCTATGTGTGTTAGTTCTCCTCTTCTCATTCTTCTTTGTAGAACTCGACAATGTGAGCGGACTTGTAGGCCTTTCTTCGAGTTGCTACCTCGCTTCTTTGGTTGGGCACTTGAAGTGGTTGAAGTGGTCACCATTGCTATCTAAGGATGGATAGAAATTGTAACTTAACTAATTATCACTATTATGACTAGGTAAAACAACAACAAAACCATGTTGAATGAGTTGTAGAAGTAAAATAACACAAGCATGACTAGTTAAAACAAGGAAAAAACGGATTTGTTGAATTGTATAACCAAAGTGAACCTAAGGTAGGCTAACATGTTAGAATGCCATATGAAAGTAACAAATAAAGGGAGCTATGGCTTCTAAATTTGATTTTAACATAGTCATGAAACATAAATGTTATGGATAGGGACTAAGCATGGATAATGTCTACTCAAGCATGCCATTCAACCAATATATCTCAAAAAGTAACTAAATAAGACGTGCTTTGAATAATACTTCAAATTTGAGTCTCATACCTTAATTTAAGAAGAAGATATTAGTTGTTTGTTGCTCTTGGACACACAAAGTAACGAGATTTGTAATATTCAACCAAAGTTGAAGGAGATTTTTGGGTTTATTGTCGGTTACAAGCTTTATAGGGTTTAGTTCTTCACACAAAATATATGTGCTAGATTTGAGGGTGAGTTTGTGGTTGGTTTTGATGAGATTTCACCAAGAAATGAGGCAAGAATGGATTTAGAATGCAAGGATTTGAGATGGAAGTTGAGGGGGGGATAAGGTGAGAGAGAAGGAGGGGTAGATGGGAATGAATGGTGAAAATGGTGAAGAGGTTAGCAAAATCCGGGATAAAAGATATATATAGTATGGTAAAGTTTGACAAAACATGCCTGAATAGTATATTTGGTCGGTTACTGTTTAACCAGGTTACGATACCGCAACCTGCATCGGCTAGAGGCGAATACCCCTTGCGGTATCGCTAGCTAGCAAGTTGATGAACCCATAATAATTATTTTCTGAATATTTGCTACTTTGTTATGCAATTAATATTAACATTGTGTGTTTCATGAGTTGATGTATATTAAAATTTAATATGAAAACTTATAAATGAAATCAGATTTTATCTGCACATAATATTACTTGAGTTGGTTGCAACAATGACGTCTGTTATGAAAGAGAATTGTTGTGACATGTTATATATAGTCCTATGAAGAGGTATCTGAAATTGTTAACTCTAATCCATATCCATGTTTATTGTAAAGCATTTGGCATAAACTGTTTAGATACGTATATGATGGGACTACGGGTTAATACCATTAGTTCGTAAACCAAATGTTACACTAGTGCAGACACGAGCAATAGGACTTTCTACATTAGCCACGTGTTGATCACCATCGTATATACATGTATTTGACAACTTCTGACTGAAAGTGTAGACATTTAGTTCTTCTGTAATGCATGTGGTATTACTCATAGTCTGGATGATGTTATACATACAGGCAACGTCGTTACCCCGTTAAAGAGCCGACTTCGCGATCACACATCTCGGGAGCTAATGAACAAAAAGTATCCAGTTTTAGATGAGAATAGGGGTGGTAATTGAGTCAACACGCGAGTAATTCGAGATCGACTCGGTCAAAACTCGGACTAAACACGACTCGATCTAGCTCGACTTGAAAAACTCGTGCGTAACTCGGTAAGTATAATCAGTTACAAGTTTATAATATTATTAGGTTATACTATATTAGTTCAATCATCTAATCTAGCTAGTTTTCTGTTACTACTCAATATTGAATAAACTAATTAATTGCATTGGTATTTAAATTAATAATTTCTAAGGATGCTAATAATTTCAATATTGAACAGGTATTTAAACGCACATATATATAATTAGAAATTTTCATAGTATAGAAGTAGTAAAATTTTTATTTAAAAAGAGAAAAAAACAATTCGAGTTCGAACTCGCAAGTAGTGTCGATACTCGATAAATAATAACGAGTTCGAGTTGAGTATGGTATTATTAACTCGCTAGTTCTCGAGTCGACTCAAACATGGTTACTATAGTTCTCGAGTCTAGACGAGTTACACACTACTCGCTTGATTGAAGGTTGTCATTCCCAATCTCGATGATAAATGGGTTTGGTTTTTATCGTGTGGGTTGCCGGGCATGGGTTCAGGGTTTAGGGTTAAGGGTTTGATGATTGTACAGAAGCGAAATCGCTACAATCTTCGCCTGCAAACAAATTTGAGGCGAGTTCGCCAGTTGGTTTAAATTATAGGCGAACAAACAGGCGAGTTCGTTTCATAGTGAAATCCACAGGCGAATGGAAGGGGCGAGTTCGCCAGCGTATTTTAATTTTAAAAAAAAATACAAAAACAAGTTTTGCGGGTGGCGATTTCAGAACCCCCCCAACTTCCACCCGCAAAACCCTAAACCCCCAATCGGAAAATCTCTGCAACACCATGGGCCGGAGCAAATCAGCCGGTAAAACCCTCAACCCACCAGCCCCCAAGCGCCAGAAGACCACCCCCACTGCTCAACCCGATGCGGAGTCAGCCGGAATGCGTGAAGAGACACTCGCCGACCTTCAACCTCGCCGGAGACGCGATCGCCCGGCCGGTGGATCTACAGGCGGCGGCGGCGGCCATACTTCTGGAACCTCCCATCAACGCCAACCCGCCACCAGTCCGTCGCCGCACCGCCACACCACCACCAGGAACCCGCCTGAAACTGGTGGGCCAGCCGAGAATCCGGCGGGTAACCCTGCGACTGAGGAAGATGAGGAGACGTCTCTGTTCGTCAGCTCAAAGGCCAAGACTAGGTACGAACAATTTTCTCGTCGCTTCTTGTTGAATGCTAGGGTTTTTGATGAAGATCGGATAGAGTCGTTAGGGTTTGGTAAAATTGTAGACTATTTTAAGGAGACGCATCTAGAAGGGATGTTGATGTCGAGAGAGCCGGTGCATAAGGATGAGTGTTTACAGTTTTATGCAAATATGACTTTTGCAAAGGACGCCGAAGAGGGGGAGACAATGGTTAGGGGAGTTAGGTTTAAGGTTGATAGGTATTTGATTAATGAGGTGATAGGTTGCCCGTATGTGTCGGTTGACCACTTAAGGCCGTTAGATCCAAACGGTCCTTACGAGTGTTACAACACCCAAAACTTCCCATCTTTGTCTAGTTTGAACCCCCTAGAACCCGTTGCTATGCGTAGAAAATACTTTAAGTCGCGTAGTAAGTTGGAAGGTACTCCGAAGAAGTACAATATTGGCGTTCTCACTCAGGAGCAGAGGTTGGTGTTCGAGTTGATATGCTCGAATGTCATGCCATCGGGTGGTCACCCTTGCGAGCCTACTATTGCCAATTTGATGTTGTTCTATTACATCATGGAGGGATTGAAGATCAATTCAGGGTACGCGATTGTGAAGTACATGCTGAAGCGTGCCAAGGACAAGTCTGATGAAACGATCCCATATGGCCAGCTTATCACGGCGATGATAAAGAAGAAGGGTATTAGACTGGTTAGTCGGCCAGAGCCAGTTATGCACTACACCGAGAAATGGCTGCGTAGCAAGGGATTGGCACTTGGCGCCGATGGGGTCATAAAGAAGAAGAAGGATGGTGCTTCGAGTTCAAGTGCGCGTGGTGTTTTGAGTCCGGGTAAGTCGATTCTACCCAAACATGGTATTTTATTAGATTTATTTGTTTGCGCCTATACAATATTCTAATGGATTTGATGTGTTTTGGAAGGACGGGAACTTCAGTGGCGTGAGCGAATGGTCGTGATGATGGGACAGCTTTCAGCGGAAATAGAACAGGTGAAGTTGGAACAAGCCAAGGAAACGGAGATGATATTGGAGTTTGGCAGGATGCTAGACTTGGAACCTGAGCTTAGCGACGAGGAAGGGATGCCAGACTTTTCCGTTCAGCCTTTGCCACCAATGGACGCGGAGGCGGATGACCCTGAAAGTGAAGCGGAACCAGAAGAGGAGGATCTAGAAGAGGAGGAAGCACAATTTAAGGTTATGCTGAAAACTTAAGGTTTTTCCAATTACATACTAATGTTTACATATTCTTTGGTTGATTCCTCTTTCGCTTCGTTGGTTTTCCAGCATTGGTGATCCAAATGCCCTCCGTGTGATCGTTCCGCGCAAAATACCATTTCAAACTCGCCTCGTCTTTAGTTAAGGTTTCGTTAGGCTCTAAACCCAGAAGGTCCCCGATATCTGTTCCAAAGCTGCGATCCTCGTCATTGCCATTGTGAAGAAGCGCCTGCTTACCATTCACCACAATCTCCCACCGGTTATCCTGTGGATCCGTCACATAAAACACTTGGTGCGCCTGAGACGCCATGAAAAATGAATCACCTTCAGAGCCAAGAACACTGCGATTCACCAGGGTTGTGCCGTAATCCTCTTTCCGCACCCCGCCACATTCTTTCACCCACTCACACTTGAACACTGGAATTGTGGCACTAATAAAGTCAATCTCCCAGATATCGGTGATCGTCCCGTAGTATGCTTCGCATCCATGAACTGTCTCACCTGGTACTACCACACCACTGTTTTGGTTAGTTGACCTCTCATCCGACCATTTGGTTCCAAAAGTATAACCGTTTATGTCGTACCCACCAAAAGAGGAAACAGTGCCGAGGGGTCTTCTACATAACAGCTTGACAATATCATGATGGTCCCCTTGCTGAATGTGAGCTTGCAGCCACCGAACGAAATTGGCACAATGCTTTTCCAGGATCCTCACATCACCGACAGTCCATGCATTTGACACTCTAATCTGATCCATGTGTATGTCAACATAAGGGGTCACCGCCTCGTGGTTTCTGAGGATATATAAATGGACAGCATCCATGTCGGTGGCGGTAGGAATAAACAAACTATGATGCTTGAGCCCGTGCCCGTCCACTCTACCATCGTGCCTAGCATTTGGGATCCCCACTGTGGCAACATCTTTCATATAGTTGGTACAAAACTCAATAACCTCTTCTGCGACATAACGTTGAACTATACTAGCATCAGGCCTATATCTGTTCTTCACGAAATGCTTAAAAATCGACATGTACCGCTCAAATGGATACATCCATATCAAGTAAACTGGGCCACATAATTTTACCTCCCTCACCAAATGGACAATCACGTGGATCATTATGTCAAAAAAGGCCGGGGGAAAGTACATCTCCATCCTACACAAAACTTCCACCACCATTTCCTGCAACTCATCCAGCTTCTGCCTGCTCACTCGCTTACGACATATGCACTTAAAAAAGTAACATAGCTTCGATATCGCCTTCCTCACGTGACGAGGCAATGATCCTCGTAGAGCGATAACATTCAGCTCCTGCATAAGATTACGACAGTCGCGTGACTTCAATCCCGCCAGCTTCAGTTCTTTGGTATTAACACAATTACGGATGTTCGAAGAGTAACCTGTTGGAACCTTAACAGACTTCAAAGCATTATAGTAACGCTTCTTCTCCTCGGTCGACATAGTGTAACAAGCTGGAGGTAAATAAGATTTACCTTCTTCCTCTACAGGGGCTAGAGACGATCGGATACCAAGCTGTACAAGATCTTTCCTCGCTTTTAAGCCATCCTTTGTCTTTCCAGGGGTATTCATCAGCGTACCTACAAGTGCTTCACATACGTTCTTCTCAATATGCATCACATCGAGACAGTGACGTACGTCCAAATGCTTCCTGTAATCTAGTTTGAAGAAGATCGAACACTTCTTCCAACTGCTATTCGACGCCTTCTTCTTCTTTCCCTTACCAAATTCATGATCCATCCCAGTAACCTTTTCTAGAACCTCCTCTCCAGTTAAAGGGATTGGGGAGGGATCATGCTCTTCTCTCCCGTTGAACCAATTCTTTGCTCGCCTCCAAGGATGTCCCGTCGGAAGAAATCTTCTGTGCCCGAGATACACCGGCTTACCACCGTGTTTCAATTGACAATAACTAGTCTTGCTCTCACATATGGGACATGCAAAGTGACCTTTCACTGAATAACCCCCCAAGTTACCTAATGCAGGAAAGTCATTTATACTCCACAACAACATTCCTTGCAGTTTAAACTCCTCATCACCTCGACTGCCATCAGGTATCCGAACACCCACATCGAATAATTTCTGCAAATCTTCGATCAAAGGCGCTAGGTACACGTCAATATCGTTACCCGGTTGCTTAGGACCAGATATCATCATGGACAATAACACATACTTACGTTTCATCATCAACCATGATGGCAGATTGTAAATCACAACCATAACTGGCCAAAGACTATGGGTGCTAGACATGTTACCAAAGGGGTTCATGCCATCAGTGGATAAGCCTAGCCTCACATTCTTGGGCTCACCAGCAAATTCAGGGTACCGCTCATCCATTTTCTTCCACTGATCTCCATCTGAGGCATGTGAAATAATGTCATCGTCCTCCCTAGCCCTATCCGCATGCCATGTTAGCAACTTTGCATCATCAGGATTGCAAACAACTTCTTCAGTCGAGGAATCAGTGGAAGGTAATACACTACTTTAGCCGGCGTTTTACATCTAGACGGTGTCACACTCTCGTCACATACCTTTACGGTCCCCACCTTCGACTTGTACCGAGGCTCATTGCATATTCGGCACGTATCCCTGTCCTTGTCACCTCCCCTGTACAACATACAATCGTTAGGGCATGCATGAATCTTCAGCATCTCCATTCTCATAGGACATAATATCTTAATTGCAGCATATACTCGATCAGGGCACAAGTTGTCAGTGGGTAGCAACTCTTTCACCAACTCTAACAATTCAGTCATCCCCTTGTCAGATATTCCATGGCGCGCCTTTAAATTCATCAACAACAACGTAGAACCAAGAACGGAATGTTTGCAACCCTTGTACAATGGTGTCTCTTTATCATTATACATCGCCGCTAACATGCTCGGCTTTCCTACCCAATCCATTGCCACGTCTTCCGCCATTTCATCAAGACAACCATCATAACGCAATCCATCTGCCCCAAGCTTAACATCAAACTCTGCATCATTATGACTTGCACCTTCTCCATGCCAAACCCATGTTGTATATGTAGGATCAAAACCTCTACAAACCAAATGTTCGCGCACAACGTCTACATCCTCATAAATCGCGTTGTTAAGGCAATTTATGCAAGGACATCTTAGCCCACCCATTCTCTTTTCTACACAATCCTTCCAACCAACATCAATAAACTCTTGAATCAAATCCGTATAACCTTGTGAGAGACGCTGATTCTCCAACATGATTTCACTACGACCCATGCTTAACAAGATACTATCAACAACGGTTTTGCTACAATCACTCAAACATTCCACAAATTTAGCACCCTAAGAACTCTACAAATCCATATAAACAAGCACATACACTAATCAAAAACAGTTTGCCCATTCCACAACCAATCAACAAAAAAATCAAAACCTCATACCTTTGTGTTCTTGGGCAAAATCAAGGCCTGAAAATGTGAGCAAAACTTGAGACAAAACAAAAGGAGAGTTCTTTTATCTACTTCTTTTATTTTTATTCCCGCAAAAAATTAGCTTTTATACAACCAGCTACGACACTATTACGAATTCGCCCCCAAATTCGCCCACTACATTTTAATACAAGCGAATTCGTAAACTGAAACGCCTCTGGTCATAACTACAGGCGAACTCGCTTCTTCAGTAACGCCTGCTGGCGTCAATACAAGGCGATTTCGCAACTAGCATGTATGGGCGAACAACTTTTCTTATTTCAGGCGGGTAATGCTGGCGAATTCGTCACTCTACTCGCCTATCAGCGAACACGGTTCAGAGTTCGCCTAGTATTGACATTTTTAATACACTTTGGAAAACGCCTTGTGTTAATTGTGAAACGCCGTATTTTTTATTTTTGCCCTAGGCGAACGGCAGGTTACGAGTTCGTAACCCAGTTACTCGGCGGTTCCGCCAAAATCTGGCCAAAACGCCGTGAAATGTGTGCCGAGAAACCTATGCTTGTGAACTAGTGGTGTGAGAGGAGAGGGAAAAGAAACCACCTTTATGAAGTATTAGGGAGTTCTCATCTTTGATCAACAACCTAGGCTTACTCAATATTACCACTGTTGATAACCATTTTACATGGACCAACAATAGGAGCAAGAGTGACCGGCTTCTGCACAGGACAGACTGTGCAGAGGAGGGCATGAATAGAATGGTCTCTAAACTGAAAAGGCTGAAACCAATGCTAAAAGATTGGAATAAAGAAAAGTTTGGTGATGTGCATAAGAATCTCAAGGAAGCCGAGGGAAGAGTTTTCCAGGTGGAGATTGCTTATCAAAACACTGGTGAGGACCAGGATTGAGCTAAATAGGCATAGAGCACTCCTAACTTGGGCACACAAAGAGCAAAATGCATTCTGGAAACAGAAAGCTAAGCTTAGGTGGCTAAAATATGGAGATGCAAACACTAAATTCTTCCACCATGCTGTCAGAGATCAACAACATTAGGGATAAACATGGACAGTAGACCTCTGACCCAATGCAGATACAAGAGGAAGGGTTTCTTTAAAAACTTGCTATGTCCCAATGAGTTTGACATCTCTGGTCAATACATGGAAAACTTCGAGAAAAGCATTCCAAGACTAGTTACCCCTAAATACAATGAGAACCTGCTTAGACCATTTGAGTATGAAGAACTCAAATATGCAGTTCATGACCTCAACATAGACGGGGCACCAGGAACTGATGGATACTCAGGCTTCTTTTTCACTCATTATTGGGAGATCATCAAGACTGACCTAATGGCGTAGCTATGGACTTTAGGGAGGGCAATATACAGCCTAGAGCAATAACAAGCACATGGCTGGCCCTAATCCCAAAAGTCCCTACACATAGCACATTTGCAGACGTTAGGCCCATCAGTTTATCCAATTTCTGAATAAAGTGTTCTCAAAGCTGCTAATTGAGAGGTTAAAACCAATCATGCCAAAATTGCTGTCCAAAGAACAATCTGCATACATTGCAGATAACACAATAATGATGCAAGAAATGGTAAGGCTATTGAGCAAGCACTAGTGCACAAGCATATGCTTCTCGGCGCCATTTTCACGGTGTTTTGGCCAGATTTAGGCGGAACCGCCGCGTAACTAGGTTATGAACTCGTCACCTGTCGTTCGCCTAGGGCAAAAAAAAAACACGGCGTTTCACAATTAAAACACGGCATTTTCCAAAGTACATTTTTAAATCACGATTTAAACAAAATGATGGTATAAGACACTAATCATTCTATTTTAAGAATAATTTTCATTTGTTCTGTCGTATGCTCATGTAGAACGGGATAGGGATTTGGTCACTTAATCTGCAATTACTTAATTTGAAAGAGTTTTAAGAAACTTAGTCTTTAATTGTAAGACAATAAGAAACTCTACACATCATGTGTACGCTTGAAAACGCTATCCATCGCTTACCTTTAGACACAACAGCATAGTAGAGCTTCACACATGAACTACATATATATATATATATATATATATATATATATATATGCGCAGTTCAAGTGCATTTCATTAGAGATACTTAGTTTATTACAACTCATTTATGTGATTACAAGCACGATTATTGAATTAAACAAAGTATCATGCACAACTTCACTCACCAACTGTCATCACTCATCATACTACCGAGTATCGCTTAATAACATTGCATGCTGATGTACTAAGATGTACTCTGCTTGACATAATGTGATGTTCGATATTTTCAAAATTTAGTATTATACTGTTTGGATATAAAATGTACATATTTAAGAATATGATATTGCGTTTAAAAATTAAAACCGAATTGTTGATGTTTTACATAGAGTTATGAAATACTGCTTATGTACAAAGATGTACTCTACCTGAGTGAATATCATGATGTATATTTAAAAAATAGATTATTGTACTGCATCTATCACTAGTGGATGGACTTAGGTTTCTAGGCGGTTCATTCGTACCATTCACGGCATTTTGGAAATGCCGTAATGGGTTGTGCCGTAAAATGGCACTTCTTCTGGGCGGTTAACAAAACGCCTTAAACATGCATGCTGCGCACGGCGGTTCAAAACGCCGTGTGCAGCGTTTAAAAAACGCCCTGTATATCTGTTACGAATTCGCCACCTCGGGTCGCCTGTGTCTGTAAATGTGAGTGTTACAATATCGCCGCCAGTGATCGCCTGTTAAGGCGAACTCGCTTGTGTTGGTCGCTTGTTTCTAATAATACACAAGCGAAATCGTAACCAGACTCGCTAGGGTGAAGCAGGCAAGACCGCTGGCGTATTCGCCAGAATATATGGGAATATTAAATTTGAAAAAAGACTCAATGGTCATGGTGTTACGGTGTCGTGTATCATCTCGCTTGTGGTCGAAAAAGAAAAGCGAGTTCGCCTTCTGGAGGTGGCGAAACTATAAAGCGAACTCGCCACCTGAAAATGTAGCCAGACCAGATGGGCACAAGCGGAGTGGGATACGACACCGCCAGAAGAGGCGAATATTAGGCGACGTCGTGCACATATTTGTTGTAGGGAATGTGGTTGGCGAATTCGCCTTTTGAATTCGTCTATGGAGGCGAATATTGGAGGCGAAATCGTTTGAGGCACGCCAGGGGCAACAGAGTCTAGCAAGCGATTAGCCAGGCGACGTCGCTTTTGTGGGCGAATATATAGGCGAAATCGTTTGAGGCACGCCAGGGGCAACAGAGTCTAGCAAGCGATTAGCCAGGCGACGTCGCTTCTGTGGGCGAATGTATAGGCGAGGCCGTGTGTATGACCGCTTGTTATATTGTAGTAGAAGGCGTGCCAGGTAGCGATCTAGCTTCTGGATTCGACAAGAAGCGAATAAAGAAGCGAATTCGTTTGCGTGCAAGACAGAATTGTGTAATTATTTGTTAAAATTGACCCGTTTCTTTCGAAACATGAATCGGGATACCCGACTCAACATAAACCTGTCAAATTCAAATCCAACGCCCCTATACTAATGCTAAAGATGCATAACCTAAGCACTCAAGTGCGATACTAATGTCAAGCCCCTACCCAAAAGAGAGACAATACTTTTTCATGCCTTGGGGAGGTTAGGGACTTGTGGCCTTGCAATGGTAAACGCACGGTTGTGGACCAGATATTTAGCCATTTGGTCTCTTCCGTCGTTAAGTTCTTTCAAGGAGAAAGGAGTGATATCATCCTTGAATACCTATGATTGAAAATAACGCTTATTAGGAAATCTCGACGAATATAAATGAGATTAGACGCGTGTAGCGTACCTTTAGAAGATCTAGCATGTCTTTTTGAACACCATCCACCACCATCAAACCAAATATCATTGTGTAATAGCCACATTCATAGTTCGATGATTGCTTCCTAGACTACAAAAGTGTTTAAAACATAAAACATTACTATACTTATGGTACTTTAAACGCAAATGTTGATTTTTGAAAGGACGTGATAGCATGAGCACAACATCTTACCCGAATGTTTATAAGGTGGAAGTCGAGGAGTGTTTTGTCGTTCACTTGAAGAATTGCATTATCAAGGAGATCGGCGAATGTTCGTGATGGAGGGCGGTGGAGTGGGTCTATCCAATATACTTGCTTTAAAGCGGGTATTATTGCAACAAAGCTCCAATGATCACTACAAATCACATGAAAGCATAATGGTCATAAAAAAAGAATGCAGTAGAGCAAATACAATATATTTAGCATGAGTAATAGACAAAATTGTAAGGTATACCTCTCGAGATATGGTCCGATCCATATTTTCTTTGATTTGTCGGAGAGAGTAGAATTCAAGTAATTAAGTCTTTGCCTATTGCTCTCCATACTAGCTTGCAAATGCATTGGATGCAAAAATCCAATAAAATGCTTGCTCCGGTGATAGGCATGGTGATACAAGAACCTGTGAATGTAGTAGACAATCATGACGAGGATGTAATCATATATGGTTTGATAATTGAGTATTCTCATGAAACACATACAAATGATTGAAGGCAAAGAATGGTGGCGGGAAGTTCATTGAAATTCCAGAAATATTCAAAATCCTCCCATGGTACGTGGATGTCCTTTGTCATGGTAAAGCACCTTTCATTTCCGAGAAAGGCATAGCATGCATTCTTGTCGTGCGAGGATATCAAATCATAAAAGACTCGGACGAAGGGTGGAAGGGCTTTCATAAACTCCACGAGCATGGGGTCTAATGTTTGTCTAGCTATAGGCAAGGCATGCACGGGTATTTGTGGATTTTGTGGAGTTTGTGGTTTCCTACGGGGTATGGAGGTGGATTTTTCATCAAGCACCAACCATTTTGGCCATAGAACAAGGAAACCTTTAGCCTCCCCAACTCTCACCATCGGTGACTCCTTCACAGGTAGCATTTGTTGTTCTATCAAAACATCGGTAATGCGAACACTAAAAAATCCTGCGGGGATGTCAACACGATTGTGTTTCACCGCACTTGGGTCGCATGTGCCATTGGCGACATGGAGTGGTTTTGATTTGGTACCTTGCGAAACATATAGCTTGCAAGGGGGGTTCTATCATAAATGAAAGCACAAGAGAAATCATCATCCAACTATTTTTAGAAAGAGATTAGAAATCAACGATGTTCTAAATTAGCAAAATTTGTACTAACCTTATCAACTTGAATGGAATGCGCCGCATTCAACTTGATGGGTGATGAAGGTGGAGTAGGAGGCACTAGTTCCTCCTCCATTTCCACATTCTCACCTTCATCCTCCACAAATTGAGGTGATTCTTGAGAACCCTTTGATGATGGTGGAAGATGTGGTTGTGTACCTCCTAACCTCTCGATGTGGGGATAGTTGGTGTGTTGTGCTATGTCTTTCATCACCTCCCTCAAATCCTTCATTTCCGCCTTTGTCGCCGCCACCTCGCTCAAAGCTCGTTGTAGTTGTGATGGATTAGGATTGCCCCAACCTTGCTTAATCCCAAAAACCTCTTCTTGTGTCGCGTAACCTCCAACACCTAATGCTCTTCCCGGGTGTTCCTTTTTCTTCCCAAGAGCAAAAGCCTCATTCAAGACATCCTTCTTCCCACACGGGATAAAGGTACCCTCCTCCTTTTGGCGCTCAAGAAGTTCCTATTATCAAATGAAGTTGTACTAGGTGAAAGTGGTTGTGAAGAATATTTGAAAGCAACAACAAAAATAAATAAGACTACAATAGATAGTAAGATAATGTAAGATAGATAGACTAACCACCCTCTTTGCACATTTTCTGGCATCCTCCGAAGTGAACTTACCATCCGAGTCTCTAATTCGACCCAACACGAAGAGTTTTTGTCTAGTATAATCCTCGGCGTCCTTTTCCACTATGACATACCGAGCTTCCGCCTCGTCCATCCCCCCTAATACCAACTCCTTCACTAGTTCCTCCTTCTCCCTAAGCCCCTCCTTCTCACCTACACCTAAATACCCCGACCTACCACCGGTGTACGGCATTGTTATTGATTTCGCCGATGTGACCTTCTTGTCCCATTTCCCCTTTGCACAAGAAGATACCGTATCACATGTCATCATTAATGTAATAGATAAGAGGAGGTTATGTCACCGAAGTTATAGTTTGTGACTCACCGAAGTCTTATTTTCAAGCGATGCTTGCTTGAAGGCCTCCCACGCATCGGTTGTAATATGATTGTATCGGTCCCTTGGATCTTGACCTAGCCTCTTTCCCTTCTCATACAAGTAGTCTTTTCTTAGAGCATGCTTGTGCTCGCGAAAAGCTTTGGAGACGATGTTGAATTCCTTCTTTCTCACCACTTCCATGTCATTAGATTCTATTTCAAAAGGTCGGTACGCCAAAATATGTAGCATGTATTATGTCTATATATTATGAAGATGTATAATATTGAGTAGATAGATCATTGAAAGGTTAAATGTTACTTACTTGGCATTCTACCCAAACTTCCTCCTTCTTTTTTGATGGGACGGTTCTCCAATTATCCTCCGTTATCTCAATAAACGTTCTTCCAACTCGGCCACACCAACTTGACCATTTTGAACGTTCTTTTTTTGGTCGGTTGCATACACCCTTAGCATTAAATCCTATGTGTGTTAGTTCTCCTCTTCTCATTCTTCTTTGTAGAACTCGACAATGTGAGCGGACTTGTAGGCCTTTCTTCGAGTTGCTACCTCGCTTCTTTGGTTGGGCACTTGAAGTGGTTGAAGTGGTCACCATTGCTATCTAAGGATGGATAGAAATAGAATCTTAACTAATTAGCACTATTATGACTAGGTAAAACAACAACAAAACCATGTTGAATGAGTTGTAGAAGTAAAATAACACAAGCATGACTAGTTAAAACAAGGAAAAAACGGATTTGTTGAATTGTATAACCAAAGTGAACCTAAGGTAGGCTAACATGTTAGAATGCCACATGAAAGTAACAAATAAAGGGAGCTATGGCTTATAAATTTGATTTTAACATAGTCATGAAACACATATGTTATGGATAGGGACTAAGCATGGATAATGTCTACTCAAGCATGCCATTCAACCAATATATCTCAAAAAGTAACTAAATAACATGTGCTTTGAATAATACTTCAAATTTGAGTCTCATACCTTAATTGTAGAAGAAGATATTAGTTGTTTGTTGCTCTTAGACACACAAAGTAGCGAGATTTGTAATATTCAACCAAAGTTGAAGGAGATTTAGGGGTTTTTGGTGGGTTACAAGCTTTATAGGGTTTAGTTCTTCACACAAAATATATGTGCTAGATTTGAGGGTGAGTTTGTGGTTGGTTTTGATGAGATTTCACCAAGAAATGAGGCAAGAATGGATTTGGAATGCAAGGATTTGAGATGGAAGTTGAGGGGGGGATAAGGTGAGAGAGAAGGAGGGGTAGATGGGAATGAATGGTGAAAATGCTGAAGAGGTTAGCAAAATCCGGGATAAAAGATATATATAGTATGGTAAAGTTGGACAAAACATGCCTGAATAGTATATTTGGTCGGTTACTGTTTAGCCAGGTTACGATACCGCAACCTGCATCGGCTAGAGGCGAATACCCCTTGCGGTATCGCTAGCTAGCAAGTTGATGAACCCATAATAATTATTTTCTGAATATTTGCTACTTTGTTATGCAATTAATATTAACATTGTGTGTTTCATGAGATGATGTATATTAAAATTTAATATGAAAACTTATAAATGAAATCAGATTTTATCTGCACATAATATTACTTGAGTTGGTTGCAACGATGACGTCTGTTATGAAAGAGAATTGTTGTGACATGTTGTATATAGTCGTATGAAGAGGTATCTGAAATTGTTAACTGTAATCCATATCCATGGTTATTGTAAAGAATTTGGCATAAACTGTTTAGATACGTATATGATGGGACTACGGGTTAATACCATTAGTTCGTTAACCAAATGTTACACTAGTGCAGACACGAGCAATAGGACTTTCTACATTAGCCACGTGTTGATCACCATCGAATATACATGTATTTGACAAGTTCAGACTGAAAGTGTAGACATTTAGTTCTTCTGTAATGCATGTGGTATTACTCATAGTCTGGATGATGTTATACATACAGGCAACGTCGTTACCCCGTTAAAGAGCCGACTTCGCGATCACACATCTCGGGAGCTAATGAACGAAAAGTATCCAGTTTTAGATGAGAACAGGGGTGGTAATTGAGTCAACACGCGAGTAATTCGAGATCGACTCGGTTACGAATTCGCCACCAAATTCGCCCGCTACATTTTAATACAGGCGAAATCGTAAACCGAAATGCCTCTGGTCATAATTATAGGCGAACTCGCTTCTTCAGTAACGCCTGCTAGCGTCAATACAAGGCGACTTCGCAAATACAACGCGTCTTAGCATGTATGGGCGAACAACTATTCTTATTTCAGACGGGTAATACTGATGAATTCGTCACTCTACTCGCCTAAAGGCGAACACGGTTCAGAGTTCGCCTAGTATTAACATTTTTAATACACTTTGGAAAACGCCTTGTGTTTAATTGTGAAACGCCGTGTTTTTTTTTTTGCCCTAGACGAACGGCAGGTTACGAGTTCGTAACCCAGTTACTCGGCGGTTCCGCCAAAATCTGGCCAAAACGCCGTGAAATGTGTGCCGAGAAACCTATGCTTGTGCACTAGTGTATATAAAATATATATATGTTAGAATGTGAAAATTGCTAATAAAAAATTAAAAAGTTTTATTTTTTAGTTACAATCTAATTAGCTTGTGTAGTAGCGAAATCGCTAGTATACACGTTAACACAGTTAAACCCTGAACCCTAAACCCACAAACCCGCAAACCCACAAACCCACATAACCCAGAAAACCTGTTGGCGACGGGGTTGCGATAGGGCTAGTTAGTAGTTCAAATAAAAAAAGGCCTTTTGGGTTACGACCTCGCTACTAATTAGAATGATTCTTCTGTAGCGAGTTCGCTACTCGAACGCTTGCCTGGCGAGGCTTTTTAAGACTCGCTACTAGATACTCAGGCTTGAGCGAGATATTAACGACTTCGCAACATACAGATGCGTGTGAACTAGCGATATCGCAACATGTAGAAGCGTATCAGCTAGTGATATCGCAAGTACTATTACTATAAATAAATAAAAAAGGGATCGGGCTAAAATTAATTAGCCCCAAATTAAAAACCCTTCTGCCATTATCACCGGCGACGATTTGTAACTTCTCCGACAAAATGCGGCCAAAGACCAGAGGAGCGGTGCGAGGACGGGGTGGTAGAGCCTCAGACAATGGACGGGGAAGTGGCCCGCCGACGGGAAACAAACGGCGTCGGACCGAGGAAGAGGATCCAGTCGCCCCGCCTCCGCCGGAAGTCCCTGCCGCCACCGCCGATGGTGGGGAAGGGCCCAGCAGTTCCAGTGAGGAGGAGGACACTCCTGAGTTCTTCAACGCCGCCTAGGTATGAGCGTTGTTCCTCTCAGAAACTTGTGAATAATAATGTGTTTGATAGTGGTGTGGTGCCTTCGCTGCAACTAGATTACGTGCTAGACCATTTTAGGGCACAACATCTAGATACATTACTTATGTTGCCTGAGCCCGTTTACCATGAAGAGGTTCTCAAATTTTATGCGAACCTAAGTTTAGAGGAAGGGGTGGAGGAAATAACTACAATTGTGCGGGGTGTTAAGTTTACGGTCGATAAGTTTAGCATCAATGAAGTTCTGAAATGTCCTTATCTGACTCGTAACGAGCCGAGGCCTACCAAAAAGGATGGTCCGTACGAGGTACATTACGAGCAGAGGTTTCCTTCTGTTAGCCCCAAGCAACCGTTGAAGGCCGGTGAGATGGGTCAGAAGTGGTTTAAAAGGACTTCTGATAGGCCAGGTACAGCTAGGTTTTACCCGATCCACAGGCTTACCGAGGAGCAGAGATTAGTTTTTGAGCTAATCTGCGGTAATGTGGTCCCGTCCCTAGGGCATGCATGTGAGCCCACAGTTTGCAGTCTCATGGTGTTCTACTATATCATGGAGAAGCTTCCAATCAACCCCGGCTTCACAATTCTGACCCAAATGATGAAGATGGCCAGACACAAGAACGCCGCGCTTCCGTATGGCAATTTGATTGTAGCTCTGATCAGGAAAGCGGGTATTTTTCCAAGAGGCCGTCCCATGCCGCTTGGCAAATACGACAAGGAGTGGCTCAAGCACAAGAGGTTAGAGTTGGAAGGCCGATGGGAAGTACGCGAGAAAGAAAGAAGCTGAAGAGGCAGCCAGAAGGGCAAGGGGTAGGATGGGAGTATCAGGTATGATTCTAGCTTGTTATTAACTGTAGTTGGTTCTAGTTGTTTAATTTGTTAATGTTTGGTTCTTATCAACCTTGATTTGTTTGTGTAGATGCTGTTTTTGATGCCTGTGGTAGGCTTGTGGTGTCTATGGGCCAGTTATTGAATGAGATTGAAATGGCCGAGAAAAGGGCATGTGCTAACAACGAACGGCTCGGCGAACTGATATCCAGCGGGGTAGTGGAGTGCGATCTGAGCGATGAGGAGGAGGTACCCGATTTCCGCACCACATTTCCCAAGCAAAAAGACACCGCGGGTCATAGCGAAGATTTGGCTACAGCCAGCGGGAAGGTGCCATCCGATGGGAAGCTTGTTGCTGATCATGTAAATGATGCAGATGCGGATAGTGATGATGGTGATGATGGTGATCATCATGACACCGACTCTGATGCAGAAGATGACCCGGCGAGGTATGAGATGATTAGGAAAGAGAGGCTGATCGGAGAACCCGACGATGATGTTGAACCGGGCCAAGGCAAAGAAGAGAACACCTGCATCGACACTGAAGCTCAACCAGCTGGCCAGAACGAGCAAGACAAGCAACAAGAGGGAGAAGGCAGTTCGGGGGAGAAGGCCGAAGGCAGCGACAAGATGTGTGTTGATGACTTGCATGATATATTAGTCGCAGGCCTCTGATTTCGTAGTTTAGTTTGGTTTAAACATTTACTTTTTTGAATATTAACTAGTTTTTGGATTATGATCACTTGTGTACGCGTCACCATAGATGCCGTTTTGGTTACATGAATGTGGTCAATAACTTCTCCAATTTTTAAATGTATGTTGTTCAATTATTTTTAGAGTTGTTACTTCAGTTCAGCAAAATCAAGTACTTTTGGTATAGTGCATGCTCCTAGCGACATCGCTTGGTACTCGCTCCTATTTATGTGTAACGTGCGAGATCGCTACGTGTCGTATTCAGTCAACAGAGCCAAGTTGGCGACTCACTAGCGAACTCGCTAACTGTGGAACTGAAAAGTAGCGATCTCGCAACAAGTCGTATTCAATCAACAGAGCCAAGTTGGCGCCTCACTAGCGAACTCGCTACCGATGTAACTAGTGAGTCGCTAAGTAACTTATTGTAGCGATATCGCTAAGTAGCCTGTATGGTAGCGATATCGCTAGTGTGCACGTTATCACAATTATACCCTAACCATAAACCCACGAACCCACAAACGAATTCAATACTTTCAATTTAGTTTAGTTTGATTTGATGAAATAACATTAAAAAATATTCAGTATAACCTTTCAAATTCCATAAGGAATTAACTTTTTTTTGGGGTTTGCATGAGGATATCTTGAAAAGGTAAAAATGCCTTTATTTTTTTACTAGGAACTCTACAATCGTTTTCATAAATAGAGCACCTGAACCCTATAAATTTCCTTCATTCCAACATTCCCTTCTCCCTTCTCCTATTGTTTTCCTTTTGCTTCCCATTGATTTGTCTATATTCGAAGCCCTCCCAAATGACATGATAAATCTAATCATGATTCGTGTTTACTTCGACTCGGTTCTTCGTGCGTACGCGACCGCAACAGCGACAGAATGGCATAAACAGTGGCTCACCGATGCTTCTGCACTAGGTCACACAGACTCGACCTATGTCTTGGCTCTATTTGGAATATGTTGCGGGGGTGACATTCAGAGAGGCATGAATGTCATCACCACCCTGAAGAGAACCGATAAGAAAGGCCTCCGGGAAGATCGAGTACGCGTCATCAGAGCCAGTTTGGGTAACGCTTGGGGTTGGGCGCACTACTACAGGTTCCTCAGAGATGGAGTATTCACGCCCAGACCGATCTGCTGCGTGGAACATGTTGCCCTCAATCGCAGAGTGAGGTACGATCGCTGGGAGAGACTTGATCCAGCGGACATCTCATGTGATGCATGCACCTGCGATCAGGAATTGGTTCACGTCCTCGGTCCTCGTTTAGGCTAAATGTTCTAGTATTTTTTATTATGTTTTTTTACCATTTTTGCCCAAATTTGGTATGAGTGTAATAACATTTTGTTTGCCATTTTGGCACATTTCATTATTTAATAAGTTTATTTTTGTGATACCTTGTCCTTTACATTTTATGTAAGTTTATTAATTTTTATTAATAAGCGATTTCGTCACTGTTACGTTTCATGATGATTTATTAGTAACAGAACACCGAGCGAAATCACAACTAACAAGCGCCTGTGTACGACGTCCTAACGATATCGCAACATGTCGTATTCAGTTAACAGAGCCTGGCTAGAGATTTTGTAGCGAGATCGTAACAACAAAGATTGACAAAAAAAAACTCAACATTGCCGTGGCATGAAGCGAGTTCGCTACATGGTAAGAACCCATCAAAAAAGGGTTTTTGGGTATGGGTCTATATTGGGCGTATAAGTGTTGGGCCTTAGCCTATGTAAGTATTGGGCCTTAGCCTTGGTGTTTCATGTTCAGTTTGCGCTGGTCGGCGACTTATCGAACCCTTGTGAAATGTAAGTGTATATAAACTGAAAAATCACCTTCTAATCAGCCGATGTGGTACAAATGGTGGCGATCTTTGTTACGACTTCGCTAGCTGTATAACTTATTGTAGCGAACTCGCTACGAGTCGTACTCATTAGACAGAGCCTAGCTTGAGATTACCTAGCGATTTCTTAAATACAAAGCTTGACACACCTGGCAAACAATTGTAGCGCTTGGAGAGTAGCGATATCGCTACAGTATACGGACCCATCACGAAAAAACTTTGAAATTCCATCAGTAATTATTTTGGTTGGGGATGCCAACTTGGTCAATGAAAAGGTGTGAATGCCATCAGTAAAAACCTTTGAAATTCCATCAGTAATTAATTTATTTTGGGGGTTTCCATGGGGTGTCCATGGAAAGGTGCGAATGCCTTTACATTTTCCTTCCATTAATACCATAATGACTGCTTTTTGTCTAGGAACTCTGACAGATTTTTGAATAATAGAGCACCTCAACCCTTTAAATATCAACCCCTTCTCCATTTAGAACCTCATTAGACCCTTCATTCCCACATTCCCTTCTGCCTTCTCATATTCCTTGCCTTCTGTTTCCAATGGATGTGTCTCTATTCAGCGCCCTACCAGATGACATGATAAATCTGGTATTGATTCGTGCTGAGTTCGACTGGGTTCTTCGTCGCTACGTGAGCGGAAGAGCGACCGAGTGGGCTCGACAGTGGCTCACCGAAGCTTCTGCAGTAGGTCACACACCGTCGACCTATGTGTTGGCTGTTTTTGCAATCTGCGAAGGTGACATTCAAAGTGGCATGAATGTCATCACAACCATGAAGAGAACCGACAAACAGGGCCTCTGTCTAGCTAGGTAACGCGTCAGAAGAGGTCTGAGATACGCTTGGGGTTGGACACACTACCGCAGGTACTTCTCAGAAGCAGCAGTTAGGCCTAGGCCGATCTGCTGCATTCCGCATGCTGGCCTCAATGACTTTGTGAGGTACGATCCCTGGCAGCCCCTTGATCCGGCGGACATCACCTGTGATGCATGCACTTGCAATCAGGAACTGCTTCATGTACTCGGTGTACGAATCATCTACTAGTATTAGTTGTTTGTTCTTTACTATGTATTTTTGCATCACCAGTTTGTTTCGATTGTAATGAAGTTGTGTTTTCAATTTTGGCACATTTACAATTAATTTTTTCTTGTTTTGATATATTGTCCCTTACATTTTATTTATTAATCCTAAGAGCCCATATCGTATCAGCAAAATCATTCACTTTTTGTATAGTGCATGGACATAGGGATATCGTCACTGTCACGTTTCATGATGATTTATTATGAATAAAACACCAAGCGACATCGCAACTAACTAGCACCTGTTTACGAGGTCCTTACGATATCGCAACAAGCCGTATTCAGTCAACAGAGAACAATACAATTGAGAACCAACACGGGAACAATGAGACCTCCGAGAACACTACAATTGATCACCCTTCAATACCCACATGTTTAGACCCTCTTAAAGTTTTTGTTTTTGGAGTTAGAACGGCCAGTTCAGCTTAAATCTGTGACCCATACCGACGCCGTTGCGATATCGCTAAAACGTCGCTAACACCTTTGGATAGCCTGCGAACTCGTAACATTTCAATCACCCTCACATGCACTGTACATTGAACAATGACAAATTTGACGTGCACAGAAGCGATACCGTAACATCAAACGCAATATACTACCATCCCAGTTACGACATCTCCCACATCCTCGCCTGCTAAAATTAGGGTTTAGCAAAGCTTACGAGATCGCAACGCTCAAACCTACAACTAACGAGATAACCTACGAAATCGCTACAGACACGTTTATATTACTACAAAGGTTACGAGATCGCAACAACCAATTCAATTTAAGGCGGATACATTTTTTCCGCCTTGCTCGAGTATTTTTTAACGTCAAATCCCATTTCCGCCTTTAACTGCCTCTTTCCGTCTTGAATGTAATTTTTTTTTGCTAGGTTGAAGAGGTAGCGAACTCGCTACATACCATCAAGGCGTAAAAAAATGCGTCAGGCTTAAACGCCTTAAATATGTGTCTTGCATCTACCCCTTTGTAGTAGTGCCCCGAGCTTAACACCCCGAGTTATTCTCCCTCAAGTTATTGGTCTTCCCTCGAGAAGCAAGCCTCTCCTTCAACCTTTGAGATAGAGCACTATATATTCTGAAGATCTACCTTAGGGCTACTGATAAGTCCATGGTTCGTATTCGGACCTCATTCATACTCGGACCAGGGTCCGAGAAGGGTCGTCGGCTCGAGATACGCGGAGGATTTCCATGAGTCCATCAATCCTAATCCTTATAAGGAATGCGTATATTATGATCGGGCCCTGATACGCGGAGGATGGGTCCACGAGTCCATCAATCCTAATCCTTATAAGTAATGCGTATATTATGAATGTTCTACAAGGAATATACATCTTCTCTAAGATGGTAATACAACTTTCCTAAGCATGGTAACACAACCATGTCCGAAATATACTTCTACTATACATGGTAATACAACCTCTATTCCCATAAGAGTTGTATTCATACCATAAATACATATCTTGGTGATCTACGGATTGTAGCCATATAAATACCCTAAGAGGTTTGGTAGACCTCTCATCTAATCTCATACTTTATACTTTACGCCTAAAGCAAATATGCTGACTTGAGCGTCAGAGTGTCTATCCCCGGGACACCCGGGGCCTTTGTCTTGCAGATCAGTTCGAGAGCCTGGTTCGTCGTCGATGTATTGGTGTCCGGCATACATCATTGATATAACGTGGTGGCGATATCGCCTCTGTGCATCGCCTGTGTGTCAAACTTCTTTCCAGTGGCGAACTCGCTTCCTGATTCGCCCCACACTTACGAGTTAGCCTGTTGTCACGCTTGATAGCTTCCGTTTTCACGGCGGAACTGGTGGCGAGTTCTTAAGATTTAAAAGTTTATAGGCGGTTGGTTAGGCGAAATCTCTTTCTTCATTCGCCACACCCTTACGAGTTCGCCTGTTGGCACGCTTGCTAGCTTCTGTTCCACACGGCGGAATTGGTGGCGATTTCATAAGATGAAAAGGTTTGTAGGCGGTAGGTTAGGCGATTTCGCTTCCTTTGATCGCCTTCTGAAAATATTGGAAGCGAATTCGCATCCAGGATCGCTTGGTATTATGATGCAATATTGTAATCATATGAATATTCATGTTTTATCAAGGTTAGTTGTAATATTTGTCAATATTAAAGTGAATAAACATTAAATATATTACATTGGCAAAAAATAAAGTTCAAAAGTATGCAACTAAACCATGTTGCGAGTTTAACAGCAAAATCAACCAAAGCGTAGTTTATGATAACAAAGGCAATCAATCCTAGGCGTCATCACTGTCGTCCTCATCACTATCACAATCGTCCTTAGCACCCTCTTCTTTGCCTTCGTCTTCGTCATCTTCTTCTGCTGACGACTCTTGTAATTCCTCTTCCAACGACTGTTGTGATCCCTCATTCTGGCTTTGTTCGTTTCTGAAGACAACCTCGAACATTTCGTCATTATCTTCGTCCGGAGAAAACGGGCCACCATCTCCACCAACGGGATCTTCTCCATCCTTATCCCCGTCGGGCTCGTCAACCTGTTCTAGTTCCTCCTCTTCTAGACCCTCCTCTTCTAGTTCCTCTTCACTATCATGGTCATCCGGCTCCGCGTCCATTGGTGGCAAAGGATGAACGGAGAATTCTGGCATCCCTTCCTCGTCGCTAAGCTCAGGTTCCAAGTCTAGCATCCTGCCAAACTCCAATATCATCTCCGTCTCCTTGGCTTGTTCCAACTTCACATGTTCTAGTTCCGCTGAAAGCTGTCCCATCAGCACGACCATTCACTCACACCACTAAAGTTCCCGGCCTGCCAAAACACATCAAATCAATTAGTATATTGTATAGGCGCAAAAAAATAAATCTAACAAAATACCAAGTTTGCTAAGGTGCGACTTACCCGGACTCAAATCACCTCGGTTACGTGAACTCGAAGCACCATCGTTCTTCTTCTTTAGGACCCCATCGGCGCCAAGTTCCAATCCCTTGTTACGCAACCATTTCTTGGTGTAGTGCATAACTGGCTCTGGCCGACTAACCGGTCTAATACCCTTCTTCTTTATAATCGCCGTAATAAGCTGGCCATAAGGGTTCATTTCATCAGATTTGTCCTTGGCACGCTTCAGCATGTACTTCACAATCGTGTACCCTGGATTGATCTTCAATCCCTCCATGATGTAATAGAACACCATCAAATTGGCAATAGAAGGCTCGCAAGGGTGACCACCCGATGGCATGACATTCGAGCATATCAACTCGAACACCAACCTCTGCTCCAGAGTGAGACGCCAATGTTGTACTTCTTCGGAGTACCTTCCAACTTGCTATGCGACTTAAAGAATTTTATACGCATAGCAGCGGGTTCTAGGGGGTTCAAACTAGACAATGATGGGAAGTTTTGGGTGTGGTAACACTCGTAAGGACCGTTTGGATCTAACGGCCTTAACTGGTCAACCAACACATACGGGCAACCTATCACCTCTTTAATCAAATACTTATCAACCTTAAACCTTACTCCCCTAACCATTGTCTCCGCCTCTTCGGCGTCCTTTGCAAAAGTCATATTAGCATAAAACTGTAAACACTCATCCTTATGCACCGGCTCTTTGGACATCAACATCCCTTTTAGGTGCGTCGCTTTAAAATATTCTACAATTTTAGCGAACCCTAACGACTATATCTCATCTTCATCAAAAACCCTAGCATTCAACAAGTTGCGACGAGAAAATTGTTCATACCTAGTCTCGGCCTTTGTACCGATGAACAGAGAAGTCTCCTCGTCTTTCTCAGTTGCAGCGTTACCCGGTGGATTCTGGGATGGATCACCAGTTTCAGGCTGGTTCTGGGATGAATTGGTGGAGGTGTGGTGGTTCCTCGACGGACTGGTGGCGGGTTGGCGCCCATGGGAGCTTCCTAAAATGTGCCCGCCACTTGTAGATCCACCGGCCAGCCGAGCATCCTGTCTCCGGCGAGGTTGCATCTCGGCGAGGGTCTTCTCCCGCATTCCGGACGCCTCCGCATCGAGTTCAGTAGTAGGGGTGGTCTTCTGGCGCTTGGGGGCTGGTGGGTTGAGAAACCTAGATGTGCTGATCACGTTCTAGATTTGATACACTGTGATTTGCGGGGACCATCTCCAGTTGTATCTTGAAATGGATTTTCTTATTATGTCTAATTTGTGGATGATTACTCACGATTATCTTGGTTCTATGATATGCGCCGCAAATTTGATTTTGCTAATGACTATTAACCGTCTGCCGACTCCAGTTATTGACCATGTGTCACCCTTTGAAGTACTTTTTGGGCGCTCTTCGGACTACTCAAAGTTTCATCCATTTGGATGTAGAGTTTTCCCATATGTTCGACCCACTGTGGCTCAAAAGCTAGCTCCTCGTAGGCTTCCATGTATCTTCTTTGGCTACAATGCACACTACAAGGGGTTTAAATGCTTGGATACGGTTTCGGCACGCATTTACATGACTCGGCATGCTCGGTTAGATGAGACCTATTTTCCATTTTTGGAAGCATCTATAGAGGCCCGGTTTACATCACTAGACGTTTCATCATTCGTGGTTCCTACTGATCCAGACCTACAGACAGCCACTGTTGACATTGTACCAACACAAACACCTTGTACTATGTGTCATTAGCCCTCACCTACTCCCGACGTACAGGCACCACCTGCTGTTCTGGATAAGCATGGGTTTGCTACTCTTTCTCATTCACCCGTATCATTAGGCTCTTCTTCTGAGTCTTCTGGTGGAACTTCGGTATCTACCAGTGACAGTGAGATCTCAACCAGTGAAAACTCGGTCTCCTCTAAACATGGTTCTTCGTCTCCTCCTGCTCTTAGGTCTCATTAGATGGTTACTCGTCTTCAGAATGGAACATGTTTTGGTTGCTATCTTGGACCTGATTTAGTGGCGACAGGCTTGGTTGCTGAGCATCTCATTCAGATGGGTCACTGTTATAAAGCCTATAAAGGTGGTGCATGTATGGTCACTACTATAAAGGCTATTTAGAATGTACTTATAAAGCGGTTGTTAGAGATTTTCGATGGGTCACTGCTATGAATGAGGAGATTGATGCACTGCGGCATCAACAGACATAGATTCTGGTTCCTTATTCCCAAATGTCAATGTGCTTAGGTCCAAGTGGGTCTATCGACTTAAATATCGGCATGATAGATCTATTAAGGGTTGTGAGGCTGGTGGCTCAGGTTTACTCTCAATCCCTAGTATTTGATTTTGATCATACATTTAGTCAGGTGATCAAGACTGCTAATGTCCACACAGTGATTGCTATTGCCATTATGAGGAAATGTCCGCTTCACCAGTTGGATGTCAAAAATGCTTTTCTTAATGACGTTCTTGATAATCCTGTATACATTTCTAAACTAATATGATATCATGATCTTGATTGGCCGAATCATGTTTGCCTCCAGCGTAAGGCTATCTATGGTTTTAAGAGAGCACCTTGAGCATGGTTTGTTCAGTTCAGTGCTTTTGTCTGAGAGCTTGACTTTGTTGGCAGTTTATCGGATCCTTCTCTATTTGTGTTCACTCAAGATACAACTTTCTCATCTATGTTGATGATATCATTCTCACTGGCAATAATAGTGTCGTCATTAGTCGATTCATTGCTCGGGCTGATTGTGAGTTTTCGGTCAAGGATCTTGGTCATCTTAGCTACTTTCTAGGTTTGAAGGTTACTCCTACCTCTACTGGTCTATTTTTGGGCCAGAACAAGTATGCCACAGATGTTATTCAGCGTGCTTGAATTTTGGAAGATCTCTAGTCTCTACACCATTCCTTCCTTTATCCCAGCTTCATAGCAGTACCAGTGGGCCATTTCACAACCTTAAACTGTATCGGTCTCTTTCTGGGGCTTCAGTATCTTATCATTACTCGACCTGATTTGTCCTTTGAAGTCAATTCAGTGAGCGAGTATCTTCATGACCCACAGGATGCTCACCTTGCTGATGTTACTCGGATACTCAGATAAGTTTGTGACACGTAGCATTGTGGACTGACTTTTGCTGCTGGTAGTGTTTCAGAGGTTCTTGCATACTCAGATGCGGACTGGGCGCGCTGTTCGGATACACGTCATTCTACTTATGCTTATGATGTATTTCTTGGTGGGAACTTGGTTTCGTGGAGTGCGAAGAAGCATCCCATAGTCTCTTGCACGATCTCAGAATTTGAGTAACGAGATCTTGTGAGCACAGCTTTAGAGGTTGTTTGGTTGCTACATATTCTTTGTTTTCCACTACAGGCCTCGCCGTTGCTCTTCTACGACAATAATAGTACTGTCTTTCTTGTTGAGAATCTCGTTTCTCACAAGAGCCAAGCATATTGACATTGACTACCATATTGTGCGGGATTTTGTAGCTGCTAGCAAGTTTCTTATTGGTCATGTCTCCAATTTCGTTGCAAGTTGCGGTCATTTTCATTAAGGGGCTCAATCGTGCGTTGTTTGACTTCTTCAAGTCCAAGTTTCGTGTTTCGGTCAATCTGACCCTTCGCTTGAAGAGGGTTTAAAAATAGAGAACTTAAATGATAATTAAACTAGTCTTTTGTATTTTGCATATATGTACCTATAGGATTTAATTATTTAGTTGTACGGTCTTGTTTGTACTATAAATAGCTATTATGTAAATACTAATACAAATCAGTTTGGAAAATTCCCATTACAATAACTTCCAATTCTTTAAGAGTATATTCATTGGCCCTCTTTCTATTGCTTCCCATTTTACTTACAATTTCATCGAACATGGGGATCATCATTCTTAACCACTTTACTTGCAATTTCATTGGCTGTACCAGAAGATTATGGCATTATAGGCCTTGATTGATCTCCGAAAACAATACAAAATGGCATTTCTATAAACCAGCTTGATATATATGGAGTTTTGAAGAATTACTCTTCTCACCATTTAAAGCGAATTAGAATTCCAACTAGTGTGAGGAAGAAAATACGTGTTAACCCTATGGACGAGGTTGTTAAAGACAAGCTCCGACCAAAATATGATAGAGCGGTTGGCCCGTTGTTGGATACAAAGAGGGGAATTTATGCAAAAGATGCATACTAATAGACAATAGATGAGAGTCAGACTATAGATCTTTGGACCCCAGAGCATTTTGTTGACTGTGTTGGTGGTTTACATAAACATTTTAGGCTGGGTTTGTTTATGAACTATCTGCAGTGGGTAGGTACCTTCAAATCAGCGAAGATGAGTGGGATCCTCACAAAATTCAAGGCGCGCGAGTTGCATCAAGCCATGAAGAATTATTTCATTTTGTGGGGGTGATCGTGTGAGAATAGATATGAGTGGCTTCTTTCTGCAACCCGATTGGAGAGAGCCCGATTATGTGATAAATGACTTTCATGTTGAATTCAATGTTGATGGTGGCGTGCATATTCCCCATTATTCATCAACAAAATAATCATCTCGATGAATGTTAAACTGATGAATTTTTATGTGAGATGGATTGCGTGTTTACATGCAGCTATTGCTCTGAAACTACCACTACTCAATCCCTATCTAGACAAGAATGCATCATTCTCTAACGGAGTTAATTTCGTTGTTGCCGGAGCTACTGCTCTAAATCATTCTTTCTTTAGTGACCATGGATTGTCAGCTTTTGATGATGGCAACAAACCAAGTATAGACCGTGGATTATCAACAAACATTCATCAGGTCTGCTGCATATAGACATCACCAAGTATAGCATTCTAGAGCTTGTAAGAATTCACCATCCCACTTTCTCACAGTCTAAACAGAAAACTCGGTTCTTTTATAACAAATACTCTCTACCTGAACCTCAACCGACTACCCATTGAGCTCGGTGGTCTCTTGACCACCGGAAGATAGCAAGTCTTCACAAGGTTAGACAACAGAGTAGTATGTAAAGCATACCGAGTTATTCTATTTAGACATAATACTAATAGGAAAACATCATCAAGATCCTAACTAGAGATTGCTATACATATTTCTCTTATAAGGTGATATCACTAGTGCACAAACATACCTTTCTCGGCACCACATTCAAGGCGTTTTGGCCAAATTTGCGCGGAACCGCCGAGTAGTGGGGTTAAGAGTTCACCTCTGTCCGCTCGTCTAGGGCAGAAAAAAAAAGGCGTTTTACAGTTGAATATAAGGCGTTTTTAAAAATGCCTTAAAATATTGAAGGGTAGGCGATATCGCATCCAAATTCACTAATGAGTGACCAAGGAAGAAATATCGCCTATAGCACCCGGTAGAGGTTGGAAAAGTTGTTCGCCAGCAGTTGTTGGGAGCTTGTCTGTTAGCGAGATCGCCTGTTATTAACGCCAGTAGGCGAAATATTACTAGCAAAATCGCCTGTAAGTAAGTCTACAGGCGGCTCTTATTACGAAATCGTATGAGCTTCGTCCGCATAGGAGAATTGGGTAGTGATTTCGTAAGCATGTTTTTACTGGGTATATAAAAGCACATTGTTTGCAGGAAGAAAAATAAAAGAACAAGATAAGAGGACTCTCCTTGTGTTTTTTCTCTAAGATAGCTCACATTTTCAAGCCTGGATTTTGCCCATCATTGCAAAGGTATGTGCTTGTGATATTCTTATTGATTGGTTTTGGAATGGGCAAACTCGTTTGTGACATGTGTGCGTGCTTGTTTGTATGGTTTTGTAGAGTTTGTTAGGGTGCTAAGTTTGGGGATTTTTTGAGTGATTGCAAAATGGTTTTTGATAGTATTGTGTTAAGCATGGGTCGTAGTGAAATCATGTTGGAGAGTAAGCATCTTTCGAAAGGTTATGCGGAGTTGATCAAATAATTTATTGATTTTGGTTGGAGGGATTGTGTAGAAAAGAAAATGGGCGGGCTAAGATGTCCTTGCAAAGATTGCCTTAACAACGGGATCTATGAGGATGTAGCGGTAGTGCGAGAACATTTGATTTGTAGAGGTTTTGATCCTACATATACAAAATGGGTTTGGCATGGAGAGGGTGCAAGTCATAACGATGCGGAGTTTGATGTTAGGCTTGACTCGGAAGAATTACGTTATGATGGTTGTCCTGATGAAATGGTGAAAGACGTGGCTATGGATTGGGTAGGAAAGTCGAGCATGTTAGGCGATGTTTAATGATAAAGAGACACCATTGTACAAGGGTTGTAAACATTCAGTTCTTGGTTCTACAATTTTGTTGATAAATTTAAAGGTTCGACATGGAATATATGACAAGGGGATGACTGAATTGTTAGAGTTGGTGAAAGAGTTTCTACCCACAAACAACTTGTGCCCTGATCGAGTATATGCTGCAATTAAGATATTATGTCCTATGGGAATGGAGATGCTGAAGATTCATGCATGCCCTAACGATTGTATGTTGTACAGGGGAGGTGACAAGGACAGGGATACGTGTCGAATATGCAATGAGCCTCGGTACAAGTCGAAGGTGGGGACCGTAAAGGTATATGACGAGAGTGTGACACCGTCTAGATGTAAAACGCCGGCTAAAGTAGTGTATTACCTTCCACTGATTCCTCGACTGAAGAAGTTGTTTGCAATCCTGATGATGCAAAGTTGCTAACATGGCATGCAGATAGGGTTAGGGAGGACGATGATATTATTTCACATGCCTCCGATATAGATCAGTGGAAGAAAATGGATGAGCGATACCCTGAATTTGCTAAAGAGCTTAGGAATGTGAGGTTAGGCTTATCCACTGATGGCAAGAACCCCTTTAGTAACATGCCTAGCACCCACAGTTTTTGGCCAGTTATGATTGTGATATACAATCTGCCATCGTGGTTGATGATGAAACGTAAGTATGTGTTATTGTCCATGATGATATCTGGTCCTAAGCAACCGGGTAACGATATTGACGTGTACCTAGCGCCTTTGATCGAAGATTTGCAGAAGTTATTCGATGTCGGTGTTTGGATACCTGATGGCAGTCGAGGTGATGAGAAGTTTGAACTGAAAGGAATTGTGAACTATAAATGACTTACCAGCATTAGGTAACTTGGGCGGTTATTCTGTGAAAGGTCACTTTGCATGTCCCATATGTGAGAACAAGACTAGTTATTGTCAATTGAAACACGGTGGTAAGCCAGTGTATCTCGGGCACAGAATATTTCTTCCGACGGGACATCCTTGGAGGCGAGCAAAGAATTAGTTTAACGGGAGAAAAGAGCATGATCCCGCCCCAATCCCTTTAACTTGGTCGGAGGTTCTAGAAAAGGTTACTGGGATGGATCATAAATTTGGTAAGGGAAAGAAGAAGAAGGCATCGAATAGCAGTTGGAAGAAGTGTTTGATCTTCTTCAAACTATCTTATTGGAAGCATTTGGACGTACGTCACTGTCTCGATGTGATGCATATTGAGAAGAACGTATGTGAAGCACTTGTAGGTACGCTGATGAATACCTCTGGAAAGACAAAGGATGGCCTTAAAGCGCGGAAAGATCTTGTACAGCTCGGAATTTTTTCATCACTTGAAGGAAATCTTATTTACCTCCTGCTTATTACACCATGTCAACGGAGGAGAAAAGCGTTACTGTAATGCTCTGAGTCTATTGAGGTTCCAATAGGTTACTCTTCGAACATTCGTAGCTGTGTGAAAACTAAAGAATTGAAGCTGGCGGGATCAAAGTCACACCACTGTCATAATCTTATGCAGGAGCTGAATGTAATTGCTTTACGAGGATCGTTGCCTCGACACGTGAGGAAGGAAATATCAAAGTTATGTTACTTTTTCAAGTGCATATGTCATAAGAAAGTGAGCAGACGGAAACTGGAAGAGTTGCAGGAAATGGTGGTGGAAGTTCTGTGTAGGATGGAGATGTACTCCCCCCCTTCATTTTTCGACATCATTATCCACGTGATAGTCCATTTGGTGAGGGAGGTAAAATTTTGTGGCCCCGTTTACTTGAGATGGATGTATCCATTTGAGCGGTACATGGCGATGTTTAAGCATTTTGTGAAGAACAAATATAGGCCAGATGCTAGTATTGTTCAAAAGTATGTTGCAGAAGAGGTTATTGAGTTCTGTACTAACTATATGAAAGATATTGCCACAGTGGGGATACCAAATGCTAGGCATGATGGGAGATTGGGAGGGCGCGGTCTTAAGCATCATAGTTTGTTCAGTCCTACCGCGTAAGACATATATGTAGTCCATTTGTATATCCTCGGGAACCACGCGTCGGTGACCCCTTATGTTGACATACACATGGAGGAGATTAGAGTCTCAAATGCATGGTCTGTCGGTGACTCTAGGATCCTAGAGAAGCATTTTTCAAATTTCGTTAGGTGGCTGCAAGCTCATGTTCTGGCAGGGGACCATCCTGATATTGTCAAGGTGGTATGCAGAAGGCCGCTAGGAACTGTTTCGTCGTTTGGAGGGTACGAAATGAACGGTTACACTTTCAGTACTAAATGGTCGGATGAGAAGTCGACTAACCAGAACAGCGGTGTGGTAGTACCGGGAGAGGCCAACGTTCATGGATGCGATGCATACTACGGGACCATCACCGACATATAGGAGATTGACTTCATTAGTGCCACAATTCCAGTGTTCAAGTGTGAATGGGTGAAGGAAAGTGGTGGGGTGCAGAAAGAGGATTATGGCACAACCCTGGTGAATCGCAGTATTCTTGGCTCTGAAGGTGATTCATTTATCATGGCGTCACAAGCGCACCAAGTGTTTTATGTGAAGGATCCACAGGATAATAGGTGGGAGGTTGTGGTGAATGGTAAACAGGCGCTTCTTCACAACGTTAACAACGAGGATTACAGCTTTGGTACAGATATCGGGGACCTTCTGGGTTTAGAGCCGAACAAAACCTCAACTGAAGATGAGGCGAGTTTGAAAAGGTTTTTTGCGCGGAACGATCACACGGAGAGCATTTGGATCACCGATGCCGGGAAGCCAACGAAGCGGAAGAGGAATCAACCAAAGAATTTATGACAACTTTGTAGACAACAATCAATTATTAGCTATTCATGTTTGTGTTTTTTAATAGGAGGGACTGAGTAGTCATGTTTGAATTTTTCAACAGTTTGAAACCATAGCATAGACGAACCCAAATAAGGTATCGCTTCTTAAATCTATCGACAATTTTAAACCATAGCATAGACTTATCGGACCATTTTATTTTGCTTCCACATATATACTGATCATTTGGCTTTCAATCAAGCGATGTGGGAATAATGACACTTCCTGGTAGCGAGTTCCCCTGCTATTACGCCTGCAGGCGACAGACAAGGCGAACTCGCTAGTTTGGAAACCATATATATATGTTTTAGTTTGGAAACCACTACATCCCTTTATTTTGGTCTATGGTGTTAACATGTTTCTCATTTAGGACTGTGTAGTTATTTCATGAAAAAGCTTTACTAGGGGGTGATAATTGAGATTGGGAACTCGGGAGTAAATTGTGAATGACTAAATAAAAGCACTATATTGTTTACCTTTCGCATATCGATTTACTCGCGACCTTAGTAACAAATGTATGTATAGTTAGTTTAAACATTTTTTTTTATGATCTACTTTGTTTAAAAAGAGGGAATCAGTATTCAAGTCGTAGTACGACGTATTGTCAGTAAGTATTTTAAAGAACTTATTATGAATTTGTGCAAGTATTAATTAGCATTTATTTAATATAGTTTATAAAATATATTTTCATAAACTTATTATGAATTTGTGCAAGTATTAATTAGGCTTTATTTAATATTTTTTAAAATATATTTTCAACAACTTATTATGAATTTCTGCAAGTATTAATTAGCATTTATTTAATATGGTTATAAAATTTATTTAACCAAAGCATAGTATATATGTATTTGGATTATAAAATGAAGCATGTTGTAACGATGGCAAAAAAAATGGTCATATATTTTTAAACTTGAATTATTTTAATGATAATTGTTTACAGGCGAGTGCAGTTCCGAGTTCGCCTGCTTATAACTTTCAGGCGAATGCAGTGGCGAGTTTGCCTCCTTGTTAATAAAAACTGGCCTGTTGGCCAGGGGACAAGTATATACTGGTAGAACTCATATGGGCCATGTATGTATAGTGTTTGTATTGTGTATGTATAGTGCATGCATATGGTGTTTCATGGGAAATTTGCGCAGGTCGGCGACTTATCAAACTCTTCAATTTTGCATTCATATATATACTCAACATCTTGCTTGCAATCCAAGCGATGTGGGAATCTTGACAACACTAGGTGGCGAACTCGCTCAAGCTTACGTCAGGCGAGTGACTGAGCGATATCGCTTCATTGTGTTATTTCATGAATTCTAAACCCTAATTCATATTTAGAAGCAAACTCGCCTCTTATATCGTTTATGTATGAAACAGCATCGTTATTTTGTATTCTGTACTTGTGTTTTTTAAAAAATTATCAATCAGGAAGGCGAATCCGTAAGCTTATTCGCCTACTGGTTACGAACTCGCCTGATCAATCGCCTGGTAGACTCTGTCGCGTGTGGCGAGCTAGGAAGAGAGTTCGTTTTCAAGATAAGTTTATGGATAGTTTAGCTTACGATCTCGCTTCATTGATTCGCTTCCCACCTTTTCCGGTGGCGACATCGCTTTCAATCTCGCCTACTCTTTTGAATAAATTTTGTTCACTTTTAAATTGATCTGATTTTGTGTATGGTTAACATTGAAAACAAACATGGAATGGAATTTTATGAAATTCAATACTAAATAAAACCATACTTCAACCATTTTTTCGTGTTGATTACAAAAGAAAGCTACACTACATGAAGATAAAGTAAAGCGATCATTCTTCATTGTCACCATCTTCTTCTTCTTTGCTTTCATTCACCTCTCCATCATCTTCCTCGTTAGTTACCTCAATATCTTCTTCTGCATTTTCTGATTCTTCATCGTCTTCTTCAGACGACTCCCGGTCTGAAGATGATTAGTTGTTCTCGTCTCGGCTAACCACTTCGAAGACATCATCGTCTTCCTTCTCAATGTCTTAAGCAATGACTTCTTCTTCATCCATGATTTCATTTTCAGGATGTTCTTCATCGGGCACTCTATCTTTTTCTCCCTCACCATCAGTGGGGTCTTTACCTTCTGCCTCGTTTTCAGGTCTCGCTAGCTCTTCAGGATCGTCGTTCATGGGAGGCAATCGTTGAACGGAGAAATCTGGCTTTTCTTCATCGTCGCTCAAATCAACATTCAAATTCAGCATTTTACCAAATGCTAGTATTTCCTCCCTCTCTTTTGCTTGGTCCAGCTTTACCTCTTCTAGCTTAGTTGCAAGCTGTCCAACATAAAACGACCAATCGTTCACGCCAAGCAAGATCGCGAGCTGTAAACAGGAACAAAACAATTACTAAACTAATTTGGTGCAAACATTTATCATAAAACAAAAATTTTATTATATAAAAATTACTTACCATCACTCAATTCAGAACGGCTGCGAGAACTCGAAGCACCCATGGCCTTCTTCGTCACCACCCCCTCCGCACTGATTTACAACCCCTTGTGACTTAGCCAAGATGCATCGTAGTATTTCACTGGCTCGACCATGCTAACAGGTTTGACACCCTTCTTCTTCATCAGAGCGGTTATGAGTTGGCCATAAGGGATCGTCTCACCGGCCTTGTCCTTCGCACGCTTCAACATGTGCTTGATGATGGTGTACCCGGGATTGATCTTCACACCATCCATTAGGTTGTAGAAAACCATCAAGTTGGCTATTGTTGGCTCACATGAATGACCACTTGAGGGCATGATATTCATGCACACAAGCTCGAACACCAACCGCTCCTCTTGAGTAAGGCTCGTAATCCTATACTTGTTCGCAATACCTGGAACCTTACTACGCGTCTTAAAGAACTTCCTACGCATGGCCACAGGGTCTAAGACGCTCTCATTCAACAAGGTTGGGAAATTTTGGGTGTGGTATATCTCATAAGGCCCATTTGGATCCAACGGCCTGATTTTATCACTAAACACATAAGGGCATCCTATAACCTCATTAATCAACAACTTATCTACCTTAAATGTCACACCCCTAACAATCGTAGTCGCCTCTTCGGCATTCTTCTCAAATTTCAAATTTGCATAAAATTGTAGGCATTCATCCTTGTGAACCGGCTCACTCAAAGTTAGCATCCCATATAGGTGAGTGGCTCTAAAATACTCTACAATATTATCAAGACCCAAACTACTAATGCTAGACGCGTCAAACACCTTCACATTTAAAATAGTTCGACGGGTATATCGCTCGTACCTATCCTCCGCTTTTGGGCCGATGAAAAGGGACCGCTCCTCCTCGTCATTGTTTCCCACGTCGTTGGCAGTAGCCCGGGATGCATTGCCAGCGGTGGGCCCAGGCTGGGCAGAGGTGGTGGAGGTTGGTTGAGCCTGTACAGTTGTGGCGGTATCGGGTGGTGTCTATGATGAACTCCCAGCATCCTGGGAATATTTTCTGGCCCGGTTACCGGTCGGAGCTCCGGCTGATTGAGCCTCCCTTCTCCCGCGGCAACTCAGCTACTCGAGGGTCTCTTCTTCCTCTTCCTCGTGATTCGCGGTGGAGCCGGTGGTCGGGGCCGTTCTCTGACGTTGGGAGCGGGTGGGGTGAGGGTTTCCTCGCTTGTTTGCTCCAACCCATGGTAGCGTTGTAATTGATCGAAGGCGGTTTGAGGAGTTAGGGTTTTGGTTGGTGGAAGTTTTGGGGATTCTGATCACCCCAAAACTCAAATATAGTTAATGTATATATTTTTTGTTTAACATACCAATTTACGAACTCGCCACCACACACGCCAGTAAACGTTTTTACACAGGCGATTTCGCCTCCAGTTACGCCTGTAAGCGTAATTGATAGCGATTTCGCTTGGATGCAACCTAAACCCTATACCCTAAACACTAAACCCTAAACCCTAAACACACACCTAAAGACCCACAACCATAAACCCTATGACCATATGGATTCTAAAATTGATTGATTTATCATATTATACTCTATTCATACTTGTAACTGGTTTCACATTGAATTAACCCGAAAACCGATCTGATCCGAGATTCTTGATCCGTTCTGATCGAATTGACACCACTAATTGTAACACATATTTATAAGCGGATCATTGCCGGTGAACAATTACAGACTACTAGTTCCAATATTTTACGAGTCAACACTGTAGTCTGTAGTATTAGATTATCGACCTAGCGGCACTAATATACAAATTTTAAAAAAATCCATGTATACATTTAGATCACCGATGTTACATGAGTCATATTGTGTTCCTGTATTGCGCTAATCTGCAGATGACAACCCGACAATGACATACTCATCCAATATTGATCAGTTACTAGCATTTTTCATATGGATTCTTGTTATCAATTAGAAAAAACAATCACATAATATGTGTAACTTTTCTTAACTATTTCAACAAATGCAATGACATATATGTCGTCCGATGTTGATACATATATTAGTGATGAACGGATTTTAAATTACGATCTAGTAATTCTTGTAGATTTGGGACATATGCTTTCGAAAATACACAAAATGTAGCACATTTCCTTAAACGAGCACTTATACAAACTGACTAAATGTGGAAGCCTGAACAAAGAGGCGACATCGCCACCACTCTTCGCCTATAAGCGATGGCTGAGGCAAAATAGTGACCAAGTAAAACATTAACTGACCAAATCTACTATTCAGGCATGTTTTGTCCACAAGTGCAAGACGTGGTAGTAACAAGAAAAAGGGCCAACTGGTTTGTTCTCATTGTAGGGTGCTAGAAAAGAGAATGAGGAGAGCTGAACTAACGCACGTTGGATTCAATGCCAAGGGCATATGCAACCGACCAAAAAATGAGCGTGCAAAATGGTCAAGTTGGTGTGGCCGAGTTGGAAGTACCTTTCTAGAAATCACGGTCGAGAATTGGAGAAATGTACCCACAAAAGAAGAAAGAGGAAGTGTGGGTGGAATGCCAAGTGAGTTTTCGTTTACCTTTCAATGAACTATCTATCTAGTCTATATTATATCTCTTGATAACATGTATGTATAATATTTTTCTCCATCATTTGATGTAGTGACCTTTTGGAATAGAAGTCAAGACATCGAAGTGGTAAGGATGAAGGCATTCAACATCCTCTCTAAGGCTTTTCGCGAGCACAAGTATAGTCTAAGAAAAAACTACTTGTATGAGAAGGGAAAGAGGCTAGCTAGGTCATGATCCAAGGGACCGATACAACCATATCACAACCGATACGTAGGAGGCGTTCAAGCAAGCATCCCTTGAAAATTAGTCCGAGGTGATTTTATTTTTTGAGGAAAGTCCAAGGTAATTAACAAGATTCAAATTCATTAATATTACAAATTCTTCTTTGTACATGTATATTTGTGTTCGCCATGTGATACCCTAACTTCTTGTGCATAGGGGAAATGGGACCAAATGGTCATATCGGCGAATTCACAAACAATGCCTTACACCGGTGGTAGGTCGGGGTATTTGGGTGTTGGTGAGAAGGAGGGGCTTAGGGAGAAGGATGAACAAGTGAAGGAGTTGGTATTAGGGGGGAAGGATGATGAGGAGGCTCGGTACGTCATAGTGGAAAAGGATGCCGAAGATTACACTAGAGAATGACTCTTCGTGTTGGGTCGAATTAGAGAAGAAGATGGTAAATTCATAACGAATGAGGCCGAAAAATGTGCAAAGGGTGGTTAGTATTTCTTACTTAGCACGATACACATTGTAGCCAATTATATTTATACTTGCAATCCACCTTTTAATCTAATTCCCCCTTAACCTATAAACAACTTTATATTATAGGAACTTCTAGAGCGCCAAAAAGAAGAGGGTACATTTATCCCTTGTGGGAAGAATGATGTCTTTAGTGCGGCTTTAGCTCTTGGAGCAAAGAAGGAACACCCGGGAAGAGTATTAGGTGTTGGGGGTTACGCGACTCAAGTTGAGGTTTTTCAGGATCAGGCGAAGTTGCGGCGATCCTAAACCATCAAAACTTCTACAAGCTTTGAGCGAGGTGGCGGCGACCAAGGCGGAAATGAAGGACTTGAGGGAGGTGATGAGAGATATAGAACAACACACCAACTATCCCCATATCGAGAGGTTAGGGGTTACACAAGGTCATCTTCCACCCTCTTCTAAGGCTTCTCAAGCCTCGCCTAAAATTGTGGAAGATGAGGGTGAGAATGTGGAAATGGACGAGGAACTAGTGCCTCCATCTCCACCTTCATCTCCCATCAAGTTGAATATAGCTCCCTCACGATAAGTCGAAAAGATTAGTATCAATATTATAATTTACAACTCCATTTAGTGTAATGTCTTTATTAGAAAAGAAAGATGTTTAGTTCTCTTGTGCTTTTATTTGTGATAGAATTTCAAGCTATATGTTATGCATGGTCCCAATTCTACCCCACTCCATGTCGCCAATGGCACATGCGACTCTAATGTAGTGAAACACATTCGTAGTGCCGTCTCCACTGGATTTTTTAGGGTTCGCATAACCAACGTTTTGTTATAACTAGAAATGTTTCCCATGAAGGAGTCACCAATGGTAAGAGTTGGGGAAGGTAAAGGTTTCCATGTTCAATGGACAAAATGGTTGGTGCTTGATGAAAAATCCACCTCCATACCCAGTAGGAAACCACCACCTCGACAAACTCCTCAAATGCCGGTCCACACCATTCCTATTGTTAGACAAACATTTGACCCGACGCTCGTGGAGTTTCTCAAATCCCTCCCACCCTTAGTTTGACTATTTTTTGATTTGATATCCTCGCACGACAAGAAGGCAAGTTATTTCTTTCTCGGAAATGAAAGGTGCTTTGGAATGACAAAGGACATCATCGTACTATGGGGTGATTTCGAGTATTTTTGGGATTGCACTGAACTTCCCCCCGTCATTCTTTGCCTCAATCAAATGTAAGCACTTAGTAAGTTTTGCCTGAAAATACCCCATTATCAAACAATATGGTTAATCGCTCGTCATTCTTGTCTACTACATTCTCAGCTTCTTGTATCACCATGCCTTTCATCGGGGGAAGCATTTCATTGGGTTTTTGCATCCAATGCATATGCAAGAGAGTATGGAGAGCAATAGGCAAAGACTGTATTACTTGACTTCTACTTTCTCTGACAAATCCAAGAAAATATTCATTGGACCATATATCGAGAGGTAAATCTTGCAATTTTCTGTATTCTTTTAGCTTTTCTAGATTGTATGTTTCTTCAAACAAATATGACCATGCGTATTCTTTCATGTGATTTGTAGTGATCATTGGAGCTTTGTTGCATTAATGCCCACTTTGAAGCAAGTTGATTGAATAGACCGACTCAACCGCCCTCCATCCCGGACATTCGCCGATCTCCTTGACAATGCATTTCAACAAGTGAAAGACAAAACACTCCTCGACATTCACCTTATAAACATTAGGGTAACTCTTTATGCTTATGCTATCACGTAATTTCAATTCAATTTTTTAAGCCTTCACCATTGCTATAAACATGGCATATATTGTAGTCTAGGAAGCGATCCTCAGACTGGGAATGCGGCTACTACACGATACTGTTTGGTTTGATGGTTGTAGATGGTGTTCAAAACAACATGCTGGATCTTCTAAAGGTAAACATCTACAATCTAATTCCATTTCTCTTCATGACAACTTTCTAATGCACATTTATTTAGTGCATACACTAGTGGAAAACAGTAGTGGACTCGGCGGGGAATTCAGGGTAATAAGGCGGAAATACCCGCCGTAACTAGCCACGCCGTATATCGAAACTCGGCGTTTTTTAACCGCCGAAACTGGTTTTCGAATTCTAAAACCCAATAGAATAGTATTTAAGAAGGAGTAAATGTCGGTTTTCCAGATTCAAAAGATTCGCTTTACGACGTCCAATTTTTTTAATGTATATAATTGCCGACGGGTTTGAGAATTCGTAAAGCTAATAGGTAGACAAACTATCAACAAACCACATTCTTAATATGAACCGGTTATGTCCGTCCCTCGATATTCATTTTATTATAAATTCACTTAATATTATAACCCCAACCTTTTCAGTTTAAGAAATCATTCATGCGATAGTTTCTTTTCCACTTAATTGCCGACGCATTTTAGAACTCTGATTTCGAATATATTACTAGTCTATCAGACTCACCCTGTCGTAAACTCAATCCTGGGGGCAGCAATTTTCAATTTCATTTATTTTTAAAGTCGCCGACATTAATTTCAACAAATATGACCGTTAACGACATCGGACATCAAGCAGATGAATTACCCTTTTGTGAAGTAGATTACGTAAACCTAATAGATCCATTTTAGCATTCTGAATGTCAATCGGGTAAAGTACATTTTACAAACTCACATACTATTGGTCCATTTCAGAATTCTGAAATCTCAATCGAATGGCACTTTCATATTTCCGCCGTTTTTAAATTTCAAAACGCCAATCTATTGGTTTTGAGAACTCGTAAATACGGTAGAATGGCGTTTAGGCGTTTTTTACGCGTTACCGCCGCTATTTAGTGCCTAATTTGGCCTGTTTTCCACTAGTGATAGGTATTCGTGGATGATACCATGCCTTTCTCCTTGGAAGAACTTAACAATGGAAGAGACCGATTGGCACGCCACCTAGTCCATAACCGTGCTTTTACCATTGCAAGGCCACAAGTCCCGAAACTACCTACCAAGTGACAAGGTGTTGGTCCATTGCATTTAGTCTTTTTTCATTAGGAGTTGATATTGGTAATGCACTTGTGTGCACTTGAAATATGAGGTTGTGCCTCTTTAGTATAGGTTGGTGATTGGAAATTGGTAGGTTTTCATGTTTCGAAAGAAACGGGTCACATTTTTCAAATATTAGCAATTTATGCAGTACTTGTGGGCGATATCGTAACTTTGTATTCGCTTAGAGGCGAACACATAAGCGTGTTCGCCACCATATTTTTCATTCTCCACATTCTACAACCGGACACACAAACGGTGTCGCCTCCAAATTCGCCTAAACAAGCGATCTCGCCACGCCATTCGCTAGTGATTCAGGCGTCATCTGGGCTGTGGTGGCGGCATGCGAGCAGTGGCGACCCGCTCGCACCGACCACAGAGCTAGCTCGGATGTCGGATGGGTTATTGAAACTGTATTTTGTCGAAAAAGAGATGGTTTCGGGTGTGGGATAGAAAGGGGAGGTTAGAAAGATGAAAAGTAAAGGTGTGGGGAAGCCGCCGGCCTCAGCAGATCTGAAAAGCTGGGTTTCTCTTCTTGGGAGAGAAAAAGGGGGAGGACCTGGAATTAGAATATGACACGTGTACAATTGATGTTTTGATTGCTTAAGATAAATTTAGTAAATTTCTAAAATTCTAATCTTGAATGTCTAAACATGTGGCCCAATCATAATCTACTTTAATTAACATGGTGTATCGCTATTTAATTTCTGCCTAATATAACACATGTTGGATGATCCTGATAAATATTAAACTATTTTTCGATCGGAAATAAATATTTCTTTTTCTCATAAGTTTATGATAAAACGAGATATTGTGTGATATATATATATAGAATAATTAAGCACGTACTCAAGTAATCAATAATGAGTAGGCCATCAGAGTAACGCCCAGTATGTCTACCGAAGAAAGTTTGACCCACTACTAGAATATCAAGCCATCTAAGGCAGTTCATCCTTCATGTGTTAAGGCAGAAAACAAATGCCTTCCCTGGTAGTGACTTGAATGAGAAAAATCATCTAAGGCGGTTCCTCTTCCGCCTTAGATGATTTTGGGTTTAAGGCGTTTGTTTCCGCCTTGGATGTAGGCTTATACGCCTTGCTAAACGCTTACGAACTCGCTAGCGTGAAAGTCTGTATGATATTAATTGGCTCGTTGCGATACCGTAACAAGCAAACGCCTGTCCCAAACAAATAGTTGATTGTTATGTTACGACAGCAGCTTACGGATCGCCAGATGAAATACTAACGAGTTCGCTACATTGAAAAGCCTAGACTGTTATGAATGTGTACGAGACTGGTTACGAATTCCACCGTGCGGGTCGCTACCAGTAGTTACGAGCACGTAAGTGAACCTAGTTTGTCATATATTTATCTGCTGAAGAGACTGGTTACGACAAACAGAGGCGAATCGCTCGGTCATAGGTAGCGATCTCGTTACAAGCCAAATTAAACAATTCCGGTTAATCAAAACGAGCCAAGTTACGACAGCCACTAGCTACTCGCTAGCAACAACGTAGCGAGGTCGCAACCGAACAATTGTTTTTCATAAAAATGTAAAAATTGTGAAAATGATATTATAAAAATATAATAAAAGTTGTTGGTTCGAGAGAGTTAACGATATCGTAAGTAAAATCGCTTATGTTTGTAGTAACGAATTCGCTACTAATCTCGCTACGGTTAAACGACGTCGTTTTAGCTCTGGGTGAGCGAGAAAAAAAACTGACGTTACGAGTAAGCTAGACATTCGCCTTGCTTTGGCGTGTAAGGTTACGATCTCGACAGAGATCAGATTGGAGAGGCAGAGAAGAACGAGCGATTGGGTAGCGATGGCGCAAATACTAAGCTCAAAACCAATAAACGACGACGTTTTACCACCGGGTGAGCGAGAAAAAAAAATGACGTTACGAGTAAGCTAGACATTCGCCTGGTTTTGACGTGTATTGTTACGATCTCGACAAAGATCAGATTGGAGAGGCAGAAAAGAACGAGCGATTGGGTAAAAACTAAGCTCAGAAATATAATCCTGGCGATTGAAGTAGCGATAGTATAAGATGATCGCAAATATTTTAATGTTACGGGCAAGGGAAGTTACGATCTCGCAGGTAAGTCGTAAGTGTCACAAAATTATAGGATTTGAGCCATTTCCACCCATTTCCACTAAAATTGGGTTTCATTTTAATTGTCTAAGCTGTCAATTGCAAGATGCATGGTATCTAAGCACAAAACATGAACATGAAACACTATCAAGCCACACTTTATAAACTAATGCAAGTAATGGAACTCAAAAGTATATGCATCCATTTGACAAAAAAAGAAACTAGCTTTTATTGGGAATGTGAGGCCTAGAGATGTACCGAGATCTAATAAGGACCAAGTGTCTAGCCAATGCATCTCTACCATCCTTCAACTCCTTCTTGGTGTACGGTGCATGATTTTCCTCGATAATCTAAGAATATGAAACGTGCTTTTAATACTATTGAATGCAACGTAGATACTAATAGGTACAATAAGTAGGTTATAAGAATGCTTACGCGATGTAATTCCAAATTATCTTGAACAAGGCCAGCTACACACTCGCTTGCGTACAACATCATATAGTAACCGCACTACCAATTTGACAATTGCTTTCGGTGCTGGAAGTGAAGAAGTATAACAAATGATTTAAAATGAAATCATAGTGGAAATAAATGAGCATTGGACTTGTACTGTCACCTGAATCTGTATAAGGTTGAAGGGAAGTAGTGTGTCGTCATGTGCACTATGCATAGCAACCTCTAATAAATCTGCAAATTTTGTAGATGGACCTAAGTGTAGCGGGTCCATCCAATACACTCGCTTCAACGATGGTATTATAGCTACAAAACTCCAATGGCTGCTACATATTTTAAGAAATGAAAATGTAAGAACCCGTCTCGAAGATTATAATGTTTACGAAGTGCAAATATCCAATTGTAACAAAGTAAACTAACCCCTCTAGATATGGGCCTATGTAAATTATCTTGGTCTTGTCACTAAGGATCTTAGAGAGATAAGCAAGTCGTGATTGATTACTTTCATTCATTTCTTGCAAGCATATTGGGTGCAAAAACCTAATGAAAGTCTTTGCATTTAGAGCAAGGCATTGCATGTACCTAAATAAAGAATAGATGGGATATGAACGTATAATAGTGCACGAGTACATGAAAATTTGTAACTTGCAATACGATAGAAGAGATGAGATCAAGTAGTTTACATTTGATGTAGTATAAGGATTGTTTCGGGAAGGGTTTTATAGTGCCAGAAAAGGGCAAAGTCTTCCCATGGAACGACTAATTCCCTCGCTTCACCGAACACCTGTTTATTGGAGTAGAAATAGTAAACAGAATCCCGACTATGGTGGCCCACCAGATCATAAAACGTGCGAAGAAATCCCGGGAGTGATTTTATTAATCCAACTTCTCCCACCGACATCGGTTTCTTAGCTACCGGAAAATCTAGCGGGTCTACGACGGGTGAAGGTGTATTTTTATTAATTGGGATAGAATTAGAATTCACATCAACTACCAACAATTTGGGCCACACAAAAAAACGGCCCAAACCTTTACCCACTGTCGTGCACTCTTGATCCGCGACCGGTACCAACGCATCCTCGACTAACACATGTAGTATAGAAACCCTAACGAAACCAATAGGTACTTTGGCTTCATGATGTAGTGCCATGTCAGGATATGAATTTCCCATTGCAACGTGGCGGGGTTGAGAATTCATCCCACATTCAGCGTACAACTTGCAAGAAGAGGAGTTCTAATATACAAATAAGGCATGTTTAATTAGGTCGAATTAGACATATTTAAAAAATATCAATAATCATGAGTTGTGTAGAATTATTCATTTGATTGAGGTGCAAAATTAAACGTACCTTTGGTTTGGGATCGGATGGTTGTATGCGAACTTGCTCTTTGATAGGGGCCGAAGGTGTGCATATTTCCTTGTTGGGTTCAACAATAGGTTGGTCAAAAATAGGTTGGTCAAAAATAGGTTGGTAAACTTCATGTTGTGGTGGGGAAGGATGTGAACCTCTAGACGAGGGTCCATTGATTGGATCGGTGTCACAAAAATCGGATGGAAGAGGATACTTTATAAAAGAACATATATTGGCCAACATTGTTTTCAATTTCTTGACCTCTTGGTCGGATTTTTTGGCTTGGTTCAATGCTATTTGGAGTTTGGATGGTTTAGGGTCTTTCCCACTACGTTTGATACCAAACGCCTCTATTTGAGTAACATAACCACCAATTCCCTTAGCTCTTCCCGGATGCTTGGCCTTCCCAAGTGCCCTACGTAGCACATCGTGTTTACCGACAGGGATGAACGAGCCTTCTTCAACTTCACGCTCGACCTCGTCCTAAAAAGGTAGTATAGTAAATGAAAAGTTATTATCGTAATCAATTGTTGTGTTTGATGGTGTGATTGTAGATACTAAAATGGAACATGGTATGGTGTAGTAGGTAAAGCGTACCACTCGATTAGCCACCCTTTTTGCCTCATCACTTGAGTAAGTCCCGTCTTTTTTAATTCTACCCAATACGAATGATTGTTGTCTACTATATGTTGTAGGGTCTTCGGCAATGACTAGCTTGTTCGCCTCTTCCGCGTCCATGCTCCCATCCACAAGCTCTTTCACCTCGGTTTCATGTTTTTTTTTTGAGGTCTTCCTCCCCACACCCAAGTACCCCGCCCTACCCCCGGTGTAAGGCATAACATTATCAGCACTGGCTTTGCGCTTCCTATCCCCCAAACCCTTTTAAAAATTCTATGTTATTTTAGGAATAAAGCACTAACCGAAACAAAAATATTTGGCTAATTTGCAAGAAACTATTATTGATAGATGTAGTAAGTAAACTAACCTTTGTGTCATTTTCTAACCATCGTTTCTTGAATGCCTCCCAAGTAAGGGTTACAATGTGATTGTAACGCGTACTTAGATCTTGCCCAAACCTCGTGCCCTTCGGTTTGATATAATCCTTGGCAAGGGTATATTTGTGTTCTCGATGAGCTTTTGATGCGATTTGAAGAGCCTTCTTCTTCACTTGATCATAGGATGTTGCCTCGATAATAAAGGGGCGCTACAAATGTGATCATAAAAATAGTCACACTCACAATTTTCAATTGAAATTAAAAATAAAAAGTACCACACTAACCTTGCATTCCTTCCATATATCCTTTTTGATGTCGATGCTTAGTAGCCTCCAATCCGTTGTGTCTAATGGTGTGCGTATCCTACCCGTCCTAGCACACCAACTCGACCATCGCGCGGCATCATAGTCGGGTGAAATAGCAAAACCAATGTCATTAAACTTGACATGTGTTAGTATTTTGTTATCGATCCTAATCTCTAATTCGCGACAATGTGTGAGGAGTTGAGCTTCTTTCGATGCGCGAGTCACTTCTCGTTGTCTTCTAACCTCACTTGAACCGCCAACAACATTTTCCCCCCCACTTGAGTCGGAGTTAACGGAACTTGAAGGGATCTCCATTAAGCTTTCCTTTGTATATTGAATTTAGTTAATGACTAACACAATAATAATAAATCAAAGTTGTACTTTGTAGTAAAAACATTATATTTCATAATCCTTAAATTTAGGGCTAAGCTAGCTACGGATAATTTTAAACGAAAATCTTGATTTTTGTTCAGGACATGCTTCTGACATGATATTTAGTAATAACATGATAACTGGAGGCACTATGTACAAGAAAATCAAATTTTTAGCATATAAGAATGAAAAAAATCGTACCTTTGGTATATGACAAAGTTGTGTCGGTGGAATTGATTATTTTGGTTTGGGGATGGTCTACCTTGTTTGTCCCTCTCCTACCCATAACAAAGGATGTTACCAAATTGAACAAGAACAAATAAAGATTGACATTAATTGCAAAAACTATAGGCAAAAATGTGGTTGAGAATTTATTGCAAAACTTACCAATCTTTTGGATGCAATTAGTGGCTAGTTCCACTTTGTTTTGACACAATTGATGTGTCCAACATGTATGGGATGGGTAATGGAGATTTGATGTGAAGAAAGTTGAGGAGATTTGAGAAGATGTGCAAAAGTTTGAACTTTTGGAGATGAAACCCGTAAGAAGTGATGGATAAGATGCCAAAAGTGTAGGGTTTTTCTGTTCTATAACGTGTTTACTTTATTCTAGCTTACCTTGTTGCGAACTCGGAACTCTCTCGTTACGCCTGACGTGGCTATTTACGAAGTCGTTACGTGCTCATGTGATTGCCTTTTATGCTCTACTTTATCCTTCTAGCGACATCGTAACTGAAAAGCTGACATAAAGTATGTTCCTAGGATGTTGCGAATTCGCTACAAATGCTCGCTAGAACCCCCCTTAAGATTTTTTTTTTTTGTTTTTTAAATGCACTCATACATTTTTAAATCACGATTTAAACGAAATGATGGTATAAGACACTAATCATTCTATTTTAAGATTATTTTCATTTGTTCCGTCGTATGCTCATGTAGAACGGGATAGGGATTTGGTCACTTAATCTGCAATTACATAATTTGAAAGAGTTTTAAGAAACTTAGTCTTTAATTGTAAGACAATAAGAAACTGTACACATCATGTGTACGCTTGAAAACACTATCCATCGCTTACCTTTAGAGACAACAGCATAGTAGAGCTTCACACATGAACTACATATATATATATATATGCGCAGTTCAAGTGCATTTCATTAGAGATACTTAGTTTATTACAACTCTTTTATGTGATTACAAGCACGATTCTTGAATTAAACAAAGTATCATGCACACGTTCACTCACCAACTGTCATCACTCATCATACTACCGAGTATCGCTTAATAACATTGCATGCTGATGTACTAACATGTACTCTGTTTGACATAATGTGATGTTCGATATATTCCAAATTGAGTATTAAACTGTTTAGATATAAAATGTACATATTTAAGAATATGATATTGCGTTTAAAAATTTAAACCGAATTATTGATGTTTTACATAGAGTTATGTCATACTGCTTATGTACAAAGATGTACTCTACCTGAGTGAATATCATGATGGATATTTAACAAATAGAGTATTGTACTGCATCTATATATAATATATATATGTTAGAACGTGAAAATTGCTAATAAAAAATTAAAAAGTTTGATTTTTTAGTTACAATCTAATTAGCTTGTGTAGTAGCGATATCGCTAATATACACGTTACCACAGTTAAACCCTAAACCCTAAACCCACAAACCCGCAAACCCACAAACCCACATAACCCTTAAAACCAGTTGGCGACGTTGTTGCGATAGCGCTAGTTAGTAGTTCAATTAAAAAAAAGGCTTTTTGGGTTACGACCTCGCTTCTAATTAGAATGATTCTTCCGTAGCGAGTTCGCTACATGATAAGAACCCATCAAAAAAAGGTTTTTGGGTTTGGGTCTATATTGGGCGTATAAGTATTGGGCATTAGCTTGTGTAAGTATTGGGCCATAGCCTATGTAAGTATTGGGCCTCAGCCTTGGTGTTTCATGTTCAGTTTGCGCTGGTCGGCGACTTATCGAACCCTTGTAAAATTTAAGTGTATATAAACTGAAAAATCACCTTCTAATCAGCCGATGTGGGACAAATGTTGGCGATCTTTCTTACGAGTTCGCTACGGCACATGATCACATAGAACAACAAAACTTATGAATGGCATAGTAGCGAGGCGCCTCCCTAGCGAAGTCCCTACCTGTGTAACTTATAGTAGCGAACTCGCAACAAGTCGTACTCAGTCGACAGAGCCTTTTGTGAGATACTCTAGCGAGTTCGTAACAACAAAAGCTTCACACAATTGTTAGGCTTGAAGATTAGCGATATCGCTACAGTCCACGGATCCATCAGTAAAAACCTTTGAAATTCCATCAGTAATTATTTTGTTAGAGGGTGTGAATGTGGTCAATGAAAAGGTGTGACTGCCTTTACATTTTTCTTCTTTTAATACAGCAATTACTAATTTCAGTCTAGGAACTCTCACATGTTTTGGACCAATGTAGAACCTCACCCCTATAAAACTCAGCCCCTTCTCCCTTTAGAGCCCCATCAGAGCCTTCATTCTCACATTCCCTTCAATCTTCTCCTATTCATTGCCATCTTATTCCCATGGATTTGACACTTTTTAGCGCCCTCCCAGATGACATGATTCATCTTATAATGATTCATGTTACGTTCAGACACGTTCTTCGTCGGTATGTGAGCTTCCAAGCGACCGATTGGGCTCGACAATGGCTCACCGAGGCTTCTGTAATAGGCCACAGAGAGTCGGCCTATGCCTTGGCTGTATTTGCAATCTGCGAAGGTCATGATGCTCAAAGAGGCATGGATGTCATCACCGAGATGAAGAGAACCGACAAGAAAGGCCTCAAGGAAGTTCGGGATCGCGTGCAACTCGAATTGGCTTACGCCTGGGGCAATGCGCACTACTTGGGGTACCTCGATGTAGTAGTGCCTCAGCCTAGATGCTGCCAGGAACATGCTGACCTCAATGACGGCTTCAGGTACCGACGCTACACGAGGGTTGATCCAGCGGACATCGAATGTGATGCATGCACTTGCGAGCAGGAAGTGCTTCACATCCTTCTAACCCCTCCGCCACTTTGGATGTTGTAGTGTAGTTTTTTCTTATTTTATTCCGTTGTTTTTTATGCAAAATTTGTTAGGATTGTAATAAGTTTATGTCTGCCGTATTGGCACATTAATTTAATTATTGAAAATCTTTTCTTGTTTTGAAATCTTGTCCCTTACATTTTACTTTTTCATCGTAACGGTTATTTTTTCAGCAAAATCGCTCGCTAAATCACTAGCTTCATCGCAAAATCGGTTACTGTTGCTATTGTGCGTTTATTAGATGAATCAACACAAGCGAACTCGTCACGTACTCGCTTATATGTTACGTGGTACTAACGATATCGCAACAGCTCGTATTCAGTCAACAGAGCCTAGCTGGCGATTCTCTAGCGATATCGCAACGAGATAAGGGCTTTTGTTAGTATATTGGGTTGTAAGTATTGGGCTTTGTCTGACCTGTGACATCAGTAAAAACCTTTGAAATTCCATCAGTAATTAATTTATTTTGGGGGTTTGCATGGGGTGTCCATGGAAAGGTGAGAATGCCTTTACATTTTCCTTCCATTAATACCATAATGACTGCTTTTTGTCTAGGAACTCTGACATATTTTTGAATAATGGAGCACCTCAACCCTTTAAATATCAACCCCTTCTCCATTTAGAACCTCATTAGACCCTTCATTCTCACATTCCCTTCTGCCTTCTCATATTCCTTGCCTTCTGCTTCCAATGGATGTGTCTCTATTCAGCACCCTACCAGATGACATGATAAATCTGGTATTGATTCGTGCTGAGTTTGACTGGGTTCTTCGTCGCTACGTGAGCGGAAGAGCGACCGAGTGGGCTCGTAAGTGGCTCACCGAAGCTTCTGCAGTAGGTCACACACCGTCGACCTATGTGTTGGCTGTATTTGCAATCTGCAAAGGTGACATTCAAAGAGGCATGAATGTCATCACAACCATGAAGAGAACCGACAAACAGAGCCTCCGTCTAGCTCGGCAACGCGTCAAAAGACGTCTGAGATACGCTTGGGGTTGGAGACACTACCTCAGGTACTTCTCAGAAGTAGTAGTTAGGCCTAGGCCGATCTGCTGCATTCCGCATGCTGGCCTCAATAAGTTTGAGAGGTACGATCCTTGGGCACCCCTTGATCCGGCGGATATCACCTGTGATGCATGCACTTGCGATCAGGAACTGCTTCACGTCCTCGGTGAACGAACGATCTACTAGTATTAGTTGTTTGTTCTTCACTATGTATTTTTGTATCACCAGTTTGTTTCTATTGTACTGAACTTGTGTTTTCCATTTTGGCACATGTACAATTAATTTTTTCTTGTTTTGATATATTGTCCCTTACATTTTATTTATTCATCCTAAGAGACAATATCGTATCAGCAAAATCATTCACTTTTTGTATAGTGCGTGGTCCTAGCGAAATCGTCACTGTCACGTTTCATGATGATTTATTATGAACAGAACACCCAGCGATATCGCAACTAACTAGCACATGTTTACGAGGAACTTTCGATATCGCAACAAGCCGTATTCAGTCAACAGAGCCTAGTTAGAGAATCTGTAGCGATATCGCAGCGTACGTTGTCTACCCTTGCGAATTCGTAACAACAAAGATTGACACATAGAAGAACAAAACTTAAATAGCATGTTACACGGCGTCGTTTACTTTGGTGCGTGTATTGTTACGAAATCGTAACCAAGCTGAAGATAAGCTGTCTTGGCAGTTACGATTTCGCAAGACGCGAACCTTTAAATATCAAATTTAGGGATCTTCTGATTTCAAACATCGATCGAACGTCTCAGAGCTTAGAAAAAATAAATAAACCAAAATCTCACATACCCATCCGACAAGAGCAATGGCAAGGACGAAGAATTTGGCACCCAATCCGTTTGTGCAGGCTGCCCGACGTGATGAAGGTCGGGCTTCGGCATCTCAGCCACGGGCGACGGGATCTCAGCCACGGGCGACGGCGGGATCAAGTTCAACCAAATATGATAAGCAAAGATTTGTAAGTTTTGATGCATCCCAGGCCTATTCTAATTACATGGAGCATAGTCAATTGCTAGATTGTTATGTTGTTGATTTTAATCAGATAGAAGAACTAGGTTTGGGGAATGTGTTAAAGATATTTCAATTTCATGAGTTGGGTGACTTGTTAGGTTTGAATTATCCGGCACATAAGGATGAGACGTGCCAATTCAATGCTAATTTTCACCAGTTGATTGAGGAAGAAAAGGAGACGGGTAGGTGGTTCACCAGGGTTAATAAGAAGGACTACGAGATTGGGGAGGAGTTTTTTAACAAGGCATTGAACGTGTCTTATGCTGTTAACGAGGACTATAGCAACCAACCCCCTCCGGGGTTTTACATTAGAGAACAATGGCCTGAGTATGGGGTTTTGGATCGAGCTCAAGTTGTAGAGTATGCTAAGAAGTACTTTGATAGAGATGCTGACGATTTAGGGGTGCCTAGATCTTATAAGTTGGATAAAATTAGTGGTGAGGAGAGGAATGTTTATGAGATGGTCGCTAGGAGTGTCGTGCCTAAGGGTGGTTGGATCACCGAGATGAACTATACTACTGTGAGCATATTTTATTGCGTCATGGAGGAGATACAGTTGAACCCGGGCCATGTCATTTTCGAGCACATGAGACAAAGTGTGGTCGAAAATAATAGGACAGTCAAGAATCTCCCTTACGGTAATTTCATAACCATGTTTCTTACCTCAGTGCATCCCAAGATAAAATTATCTCCAATAGCCCAGGAGTGTTGCTTCTATACGATGTCATATTTTGAGAGGAAAGGTAAGTTTGAGTTGATTGATGATGTGTGGTAGAAAGTAGCGGATGCACCCAAGGAACCGCTACAGTTTAATCCTGAAGAAGTCAGAGAGAACGTCGAAGGTTAGCCACACTAAACCCCTACAGTTTATTTTCTGTTTTATACAATTTATTTGCTATACTCACCCTTTTTTTGTTTCACTTACATGAACAGGTGTACCCTCAGAGGCATACTACAAGGGTGTAGAAGAGACAATCGACCTTTTCAGGGATAAAGTGGCCAAAATCAATCACGAAAACTGGTTAACGGAGAAGGTGATACGTGGCATTGAAAGGGCTAGTGCGAGGAAAAAATCTAAGGGGGATCCACCAGCACCATCACAGACACCACCTCCTAGCAATGATGATTAGATTTGCATTCGTTCATGTTGGCTAGTACTTGTACTCAAATCCAAACAATTTCATTTTCAAATTGTTTTTATCAGTTTCTCTAACAACATTGCAAAGAATATTTGAATTTGAATGTCATCTATTTTATTATGTATATTTGATTATTTAAACTTCCATTATTTATTTAGTGTGGCTAAATTTTCAAAATATAACACCACTTTACTAAGGAGTTAAATCTAATTTTTTGGTATGTGGCTTTATACTAGCGATCTCGCCGGTATCAAGTTTCTCACCTGGCGAGTTACTAGCGAATTTGCTAGTTTCTAGTTAATCAAATTTATACAAATTTGATCCCATCAAGCGAGATCGTAACCTGTCAGACTCAAGAGACAGAAGCTTATCTGCGAATTGCAGCTTTTTCTTGCGAAAGCGTAACCGGTTCGCCAATGTTGCAAACTCGCAACGCAACAAGTTAACATGCATTGGTTTCTAGCGTGTTTCGTTACGGTATCGCCACGTCTACAGCAGTGTACAAATTTTTTTAAGAATTAGAAGATTTAGTGTACTAACATTAATTAAATCAAAATTTAACTACATGAACCATGAAATACAGCATAATATTCAAAAACAATGGTTATGAAATAGCAACTTTTGTTTTTTACTCTTTTTACTCTTCTTCTTCTTTGGTTGCCTCCCCTTCCTCTTTGTAGTTTTCCCCGCAGGATTAATCCACATGCCTTCCTCATGATCCATTCTGCACACCGACGCGCAAACAATGTCATCATCCTCCTCCAGAGTTTCGTACACCGAGGGCGGAATGGTGTCGGTAGAAACAGTGGAGTCATCGTCGAACAAGCCGTCACCATAGATGAATGTTTTCTTACCATCAACAACGATCTCCCATCGAGCATCAGTTGGATCTTCCACATAGAATACCTGATGAGCTTGAGCCGCCATGATGAATGGATCATCCCTAGACCCGAGAATTCCTCTATTAACTAGAGTCATGCCTAAATCCTCTGTGCGCACCCCTTCACCTTGATCTACCCATTCACATTTAAACAATGCGATTTGGACATGAACAAAGTCCATTTCCTATATATCAGTAATGGTACCAAAAAAACCATTATCGCCCTCTCCAGGTACTGATACCCCACTATTTTGGGTTGCAGACCTATCATCACTCCACTTAGTACCAAACGTGTATGCATTGATGTCATACCCGCTAAACGACTTAACTGTGCCTAGGGGTCTCTTGGCAACCCATTTTACAACGTCGGGGTGTTGACCGCCATTCTGCACATGTATTTTCAGCCAACTAGTAAAGTCTCTGCAATGAGTTTCTAGAACTCTAGGTTCCGACCAGCTCGGGTGTGCTGACCTAATATCATTAAGGTGAACATCAACATAAGGACTCACTGAATGATGGTTGCGCAGAATGTACAGATGTGCTGTAGATATTTCATCGGAAGAAGGACTAAATTTAGACTTATGGCGTAGTCCGAAACCATCCAATCTACCATCGTGTCTGGAGACTGGCAGTCCTATAGTAGGTACATCCTGTAAATAGTTGGTACAGAATTCTATTACCTCTTCCGCGACATGTCGCTGCACTATACTGGCATCCGGTCGATAACGATTCTTAACAAAATGCTTGAAAATGCTCATGTACCTCTCAAATGGGTACATCCATCTCAAGTACACCTGTCCACACAGCTTCACCTCCCGCACCAAATGAACTATCAAATGAATCATTATGTCAAAAAATGAAGGGGGAAAATACATCTCTAGCCTGCACAGTACTTCGACTACCATATCCTGCAATTCATCCAACTTAAGACGGCTTACTCTCTTGCCTTGCAACTGCATCTCCAACGTGAGAAGGCAAGCAACCTCTCAGAGCAATGACATTCAAATCCTGCATCAGGTTGTGGCAATCGTGCGACTTCATTCCCACTAATTTCAACTCGGCGGTAGATACACAACTACTAATGTTCGAACTATATTTAGAAGGCACCTTTACTGATTTTAGAGTTCTATAAAAACTCTCCTTCTCCTCAGATGACAAGGAATAACAAGCAGGTGGTAAGTATGTCGTACCTGCTTCTTCTTGAACGGGAGCAAGTGACGTCCTTATGCCAAGATTGACTAAATCCTTTCTACTTTTCAATCCATCCTTACTCTTGCCCGGTGTATTCAATAGCGTCCCAACCAAAGCTTCGCATACATTCTTCTCTATGTGCATGACATCTAGACAGTGGCGCACATCCAAGTGCTCCCAATAATCGAGCTTGAAAAAAATCAAACATTTCTTCCAAATCGTAGTTTGAGCGCTTTTCCTTTTTCCCTTTCCCAACACAAACTCCATGCCCGCTACCTTTTCCAATATTTCAGTACCGGATAGTGGGACTAGGGCAAAACCATGCTCTTCCTGACCGTTAAATCACTTCTTTGCACTCCTCCACGGATGGCTTCTAGGTAGAAATCGTCTATGACCTAGATAAACAGGCTTACCACCGTGCTTTAATTGACAATGACTAGTATGGCTCTCACAAACGGGACATGCAAAATGCCCTTTCACAGAACACCCTCCAAGGTTACCCAAAGCAGGGAAATCATTGATGCTCCACATCAACATGGCTTTAAGTTGGAATGTCGCGTCCCCTCGACTTCCGTCAGGACTATGAATCCCATGCTTAAACAAGGATTCCAACTCCTCAACAAGAGGTGCTAGATATACATCAATGTCATTGCCAGGTTGCCTAGGCCCCGAGATCATAGTGTTCAAAAGCACATACTTTCGTTTCATCATCAACCATGAAGGTAGATTATAAGTAACAAGCATCACTGGCCATGAACTGTGGGTGTTGGACATGTTCCCGAAAGGGTTCATTCCGTCAGTAGATAGTCCTAAGCGCACGTGTCTAGGTTCGTCAGCAAATTCTGGGTACATAGCATCCATCTTCTTCCACTGATCACCATCAGAAGCGTGAGATATAATATCATCATCTTCCTCTCGAACCTTATCGGCATGCCATGTTAACAATTTTGCATCAACCGGATTGGCATATAAACGCATCAATCTCGGTTTCAAGGGCATGTACCACATCACCTTAGCAGGACCTTGCTTTGTCGATGTTGTCACTGTTTCTCCACATACCTCGACCTTTCCCTCCTTCTTTTTCCATCTAGACTCACCGCATAACTTGCAATCATCCCTCAAGGAATCAACAATCCCCCTATACAACATACAATCATTCGGGAATTCGTGAATCTTGGTAAACTCCATGCCCATAGGACACAATATCTTCCGCGCAGCATAAACCCTGTCAGGACACAAGTTGTCCTAAGGAAGTAACTCTTTAACCAACTCTAACAATTCCGTCATTCCTTTATCAGAAAGACCATGCCTTGCCTTTAGGTTCATTAACAACAATGTTGCTCCCAGTCTAGAATGCTTAGCCCCAACATATAAGCTTGTCTTTTTATCGTCATACATTGCCTCCAGCATATTTTTCTTCCCAACAAACTCCATAACAACACCGTCGCACATGTCTGAAAGCTGTTCATTATACTGCAGGATTTCCTCGGCGCTTCCCTCCTCCATCTCCACCTGGTCACTTCCATAATGGCCTTCCCCATGCCAAACCCATTCTGTGTAGGATTTGTCAAAACCTTTACAAATTAAATGTTCACGCACGACAGCAATATCTTCAAATATGGCGTTGTTTCTACACTTGTTGCATGGACATCTAACCCCTCCTATGCTGTTCTGTCTACAATGTCGCAACCCAACATCTAAGAACTGTTCAACCAAATCTAAGTACTCCTTCGATGATCGAGCATTCTCCTTCATTATTCATTCGCGGTCCATAATTCACAAACCAGACAAACAGCTACACAATACTACTAACCCACTGACTTTAGATGATCAACACATAAACTACACACTGCATTAACAAAACAACCAAGATAAACCAAAATGCAACCAAAAATTATGCATAAAATCAACAAAAATCAAGAGACAAGCCAGTACATTACGCAAGTTAAACCTTACCTACACCAACACGGGAACAATGAGACCTCCGAGAACACTTCAACTGATCACCCTTCAATACCCACCTGTTTAGACCCTTTTAAAGTTTTTGTTTTTGGAATTAGAACGGCCAGTTCCGCTTAAATCTGTGACCCATACAGAGTCTGTTGCGAACTCGCTACGCCCTTCTCACACCTTTGAGTATCCAGCGATCTCGCAACATTTCAATCACCCTCACATGCACTGTACATTGAGCAATGACATATTTGATCTTTTAAGAAGCGATGCCGTAACAGCAAACGCAATATACTATCGTCCCAGTTACGACATCTCCCATATCCTCGCCTGCTAAATTAGGGTTTAGCAAAGCTTACGATATCGCAACGAACAAACCTACGACTACCGAGCTAACCTACGAAATCGCTACAGACACGTTCATATTACTACAAAGGTTACGAGATCGCAACAACCAATTCAATTTAAGGCGGATACATTTTTTCCGCCTTGGTCAAGTATCTTTTAACGTCAAATCCCATTTCCGCCTTTAACTGTCTCTTTCCGTCTTGAATGTAATTTTTTTTGCTAAGTTTGACGAGGTAGCGAACTCGCTACTATCAATCAAGGCGTAAAAAAACGCGTCCCCATCAAACGCCTTAAATATGTGCCTTGCATCCACCCCTTTGTAGTAGTGACCGTAAGGAAGACGAGCAGCTGGCATTGTTGAACCAATACCTGGTACTCGAATCAGGTTACCGGTGTCGAGATATGAATCTCCTAACTAGTAAACTGAATCAATGTTATTGGAGCGTAAGCATCTGTTTGCAGAAGATGTATTCAGAGAAAACGACAATGAAGATTGAGACAGAGGTAACTAAAAACCCCATTTTTTACTCGTTTCGATCTGGGAATTATTATCCCATCTACTTTATACAGGATTCGTAGCTTCACCTGCTTAAAAGTCCACCAAAGTTTGGTTTTGCATTTTAGTCATTTGGCAACGTACATATCAAGAAATTGTGATCTTAATAATTTGAACCTAACCTAAAACTGTAGCCTCGCGTTTTCTCTGCAGAGTACGTATCTCATGTAATTACCCGTATTTTACTCTTTATAAAAATTAAATTACAAAAACAAATCTCAATTATTATATTTATTAAAAAATTTAGCAAAATATCGAGGTTAATATTATAATTTCAATAATATTTTGAAATAAAATGTCGAAATACGTATAGCATTTCATTTATTTTCCAATTGATATTTTCTCCAAGAGTAAAATATTCGTACAAGTACAACTCAATTACTACTCAATAGTATTGATCAGTGACCATGCTCAATTTTTCATTGACTTGGGAGAGAAGGATATGGCCAATAAACAAATTTAAAGCAGTCAATAGTGGAATTAAGAAATTCAACATTTATGTATATTATATTGGCCAATAAGTTTATAGAATTTAATAGAAATTCTATCACATAAGATGTGTTAAAATTTTATAAATAGTGACCCAATATTCTTTATGGTAAAATAGGCAGTCTTAATTTTGCGTATTAATAAAGGGTGCTGATATTGCTAGAGTAATAATTAGCACCCAGAGCAAATTTTTAGTAATTCTCCTAAAACACCCTCAAAATTTCCTATTACTCATTCTTCTTACTTCTTATTAGAATCTGGATCAAATTCGAAAAACCAGGGCCTATGGATTGACTCTTCCTGGAGGCTCTTCTTATGAGTTGGAAGATAACGTCACGCCATCTTGTCTCCCCAATTTGGTCTGCATAACTGATCAGGTACGGCTCGACCCTTGCCTTCAACAGCTTGCCAAGAAGATGGAACACATGGTTATGCTTGAAAATCGAGAAGAATATGGTGAAGCCTTACCGGTGTGCAGGATTGGTGAACCTGGTTGAGTGCAACTTCATACGCCTAGTCTCATTCCAATCTCTGTATTGACAGATGTTCATTCTTCATGTTCAAACATGATACAATCTCTATATTGACAATTTTTAATAAAAGAAACTTTGCTTACAATTTGAACTATTCTTCAAGTCAGTTTACTTCTACTATTTTTTAATGATTCAGAAGCTCACAATTTGTTGTTCTGTACATTTGTAACCATTCTGACATACCATAACTTCAGGGACAACATAAGAGTCATTCAATTACATATATTTTGTTTCTCCCATTCATCAGGGAATGTCCTATTTTTAGTTGTTGTTCATCAGGGAATGTCTCGATCTCGAAAGCGCTATCATTTCTGCACTACAACTTCCAACTAAGAATAGTTCATCAGGGAACCGCTCCTCAACATCCACCAGATATCGATGAAGCCTATATCGTCATGTCGCCCAACCTTCACATTGAGGAGTGCAAGCTAAGGAAGGGCCAAGAGGTGCTTCTCTTCTCCAACTCTGCACCTTGATCCTTTTTATCTTATATATATATATATATATATATATATATATATATATATATATATACTGCTATGAACAATTTTAAGACTGCATGTGTGCAAGGCCGTCCCTTGGGGAGTGCCACACGTGCGATCGCACCGGGCCCCCAAATTTGAGGGGCCCCAAATTTATTATATTTATATATTTTTGTTATGCATTTGAGGATTAATTGGAAAGAGTTTATATCAAGTTTCAAAAAAGTCACTAGCCTGTTTCTCTCTCTAGAAAGAAGCTCCTCCTTCTCTCTAGTGCTGAAATTCACGCGCCCCCACTCCCTCACTGAAAACCACCACATTATGACCGTTACCCACTGATTATGTCTGATAACGGCTTCCTAACGGCTCCCCCGATGGGGGATCCCCCACCAGTCCCTCCCCAAACCGGCGGCAATATCGCCGGAAAATCCTTTTCTCAAGCTGTCACGGCCAGACCACCCCCCCCTTTCCACACAACTCCCCTCAAATCCAGAAGTCCGGCCGATTACAAGTTTCAACAGCAAGCCATCATGCATGTACCCAACCGAATCTATCCCCATCCTAGCCAGCCACTACAAAAACGCCCTTATCGGAAAGTTTCCACGGGCAAAACCTCCAATGCCAGTTATCCAAGCAACATTCGAAGAACTGGGATTCATTGCCAGGTTCCAAATCGGATCTTTGGATTACAAGCATGTCCTAATTATATTCCAGAACAAGGATGATTATCAACACTGCTGGTTCAAATCCGGCTGGAAAATTGGAGGCTCGATCATGAAAGTGCTAAAATGGACGCCGGAATTCTCGCCGGAGCACGAATCGCCAATAGTCCCGGTTTGGGTCACAGTCAGAGATGTGCCACTGTACTACTGGAATTACTCGATGATAGAAGACCTTGGAAATCAGATTGGAAAATACATCAAATTGGATGCAGCTACCAACCTAATTACAAGGCCATCAGCAGTAAAGATGTGCCTGGAAATTGATGTCACCAGAGAGCTAATGCAGTCAATCCAGATGGGGCACCCTGGTGATTACAGGGATTGCGAAATAGTCTATGATAATCTCCCCCTATATTGCCAACATTGCAAAAAGTTTGGTCACAGTGATGTCAATTGCAGGGTTCTCCATCCAGAACTGAAAAAATGGAGGAGCAACTTCACCAGACCTCAAAATGCTAGTTCCCAAACTGAGAAGTCTCAAGATGGTGCTACTGCAACAACAGGGTACCAAGGCACCTCAACAGCTGATCATAATCTCAACAAGTAGAATGCCACAACAGCAAACACTCAAACAAGGCCTCACCAAAATTACAGACATCAATCTGCACAACCTTCTACATCTGGATTGAATGGTCAGGAGAAGGAACAAATTTTCCAGTGGCAGAGAGTATCCAATGTGAAAAGAAATCTAGACAACTGGAAGATGGTGCCATATGTTGCTCCACAGAGAAAGGAATGGTTGAGGGCTTCTGACTTCAAGCACTCTCCAAAGAACTCCTTTGTATCCTTTTCTCTTGATGATCTAGACATTACTGCTAGGAAAAAAACATTTTAAAGCTATGAATAACTGTATTATGGAGATTCCCAGAACTAACTTGAATATAGTTCCATATCAATGTATGGAAACTACAAACAAAATTTCTATTTTGCAGACTCAGGAAGAAGATGGGTACAGCTCTGATGAGTCTCTGGATGATGCACCACAAGAAACAATCAGGTTCGACACTCCAACAAATAAAGATGGAGAACCAAAGGTGGTGGAATATCAGACCAACATACACACAGACTATGAAATAGTAGTATCCACAGAGCAGGCATCACAAGCATTGGAGTCCTCCAATCAGGTTACATATGATCCTCCTTTAATAGGTTCTGGCATCTCTGATTCTGTCAGTAGGAAGCTAAGGCCTAAACAAAAAATTTCCTACCCTAAATGATTAGCCATAAATTAATAGGTAATATGTTAGTATGGAACATTAGGGGGTATGGAACTTCTATGGATAGGTTTAAAACTTTAATTACTATACATCATATATCTATACTGTGTATTTTGGAACCAATGCATGACAATGATCAAATCCAAACGTTACAGATTCAGTTGGGATTTCAGCATTGTATTGCTGCAAGCTCAGCCAAAATCTGGATATTTCACAACAATAAATTCACTATAGAACCTATATCTGAAACTGATAAGTTCATTCAGGTTTTGGTTACTCAATTAGATTCAACGGAAAAATGGATGACTGTTTTTATTTATGCTAAAATTACTATAAATCTTAGAAGAGAATTATGGATAGATCTTGCTAATTTACCTCAGGCCCCAACCTTATTTGTTGGTGATTTTAACACTATTGCATCTGTAAATGAGCACAAAGGCACACACTCTCCCCCCTTTGGAAGTATGAGGGATTTTAGGGCTTTCATAGATTCTCTACAATTACAGGAGGTTACAACAGTTGGTAATATCTTCACCTGGACAAACAATAGGCTTAGAACTGAAAGATTGTTACATAGATTGGATAGAGCCCTTTGTACAGATGACTGTAACAATACCTTCCCACATACCTCCTCCCATGTACTAAATAGAAATACTTCTGACCATAATCCACTCCTTATCTCCATCCAAAATGCAGCAGAACTCCTACCCAAACCCTTTAGATTCCAGCAGATGTGGCTACACAGACCAGAAATCTTTGAACTTATTAGACAAAATTGGAACCTGCCAGCTCAGTACACTGGAATGTATAATATGGTATTTAAATTGAAGAGACTGAAGATAATGCTCAGAACTTGGAATAAGGAAGTGTTTGGAGATGTCCATAGGAATTTACTTGAGGCTGAGCAAAAGGTTTACACCATGGAAGAGATATACCAGCAGTCTGGAACTGATCAAGATCTTACCAATCTGAATAGGGAGAGAGCACTTCTGATCAGAGCAGAAAAAGAGGCTACAACTTTTTGGAGGCAAAAATCTAGCATGAAATGGCTCAAGGAAGGTGATGCCAGTACTAAATTTTTTCACAACTCTGTCAAAGAAAAAAGGAGTAGAGCCAGAATCTCTAAAATTAAATCTACAGATGGTTTTTGGGTAACAGATCCAGTTCTGATCAAAGAAGAAGGGGTGAAATATTTTGAGAAACTGTTGAATGAAGAATCAGCTGATCTCACAAGCCAATACATGGACCATTTTAAAGCTGTCATCCCCAAAATAATTCCTGATGAAGATAATCAGGAATTACTGAAGCAGGTGGACATGGAGGAACTCGAGAGGGCAGTCTTTGACCTTAATAAAGATGGAGCTCCAGGATCTGATGGATTTTCTGGACATTTTTTCACAGCATGCTGGGATATTGTGAGCCAAGATTTATTGGATGCAACCAGGAAGTTTATGGAGGGGCGGTTCATACCAAGAGCCATTGCCAGTACTTGGCTAACCTTGATCCCCAAAAAAACTAACCCATCATCCTTTGCTGATTTTAGACCTATTAGCCTATCCAACTTCACCAATAAAATTTTCTCTAAGATTTTACTAGAAAGACTCAAGCCTCTGATGGTTAAAATCAACTCCCCTGAGCAATCTGGATTTATGAAAGGAAGAGACATATCTGACAACATTATTCAGATGATGGAAATGATCAAACTGCTGAGTAAGAACCCTAGATATCAGAACATAGTGGTAAACCTGGACATGCAAAAAGCCTTTGATAGAGTTTCTTGGGCTTTTCTGAACACCATCATGTTACAGTTTGGCTTCCATGGTGGATTTGTGAAACTGATTCTTCAGAACATAGCTGCTGCCTGGTTTTCAGTATTGATTAATGGAGTTTGCTGTGGATTCTTCTCCTCTAGTAGAGGAATTAAGCAAGGAGACCCCATTTCACCACTGTTATATAATATAGTGTCTGAAGCTTTTACAAGAGGGATTCACGGACTTTTTCAAATACAGTACTTGGAAAATTTTATGATGCCCAGAGGTGTTTCCCCTATCTCCCACCTCATGTATGCACATGATACTGCTGTCTTCCTTAATGCCAAGAGCAAAAATCTCAAAAGATTCAAAGCCTTCTTGCTGGCATATGAAGCAGTGTCAGGACAGAAAGTCAATTTTAGCAAATCAGAGATATACACTCACCCTCACATTTCAGTAACTAAGATATCTGAGCTGAAGAGAGTACTGGAAATGAGGATAGGCAAAACTCCATTCACCTATCTAGGAGCCCCAATATTCAGAGGAAGAAATAAAATTCTATATTATCAACCTCTACTGGAGAGGATGGAGCAAGTGGTTTCTAATTGGAAAAATTGTTGGTTGACTGCTGGGGGCAAACAGGTTCTGATCAATCATGTGCTATTATCAATCCCTATCCACATTTTTGCAGTACTAAGACCACCAATATCTGTCATGAGGAAAATAGAAAGGATGGCTGCAAAATTTTTTTGGGGTGAATCTCAGTTTGGTCAAAGAAAGAGTTGGAAAATATGGGAATTTCTGACACTGCCAAAGGGGGAGAATGGTTTAGGTTTTAGAAATATTAGAGCAATAGTTAAGGCCTTTTCATGTAAGATATGGTGGAAATTACAAAAAAATGAGACTATCTGGTCAAAATATTTGTGGTCCTTACCTGTCACTTATAAAAAATCCCTTACCTGGTCTAGAATATGTAGCATCACTGAACTTGCTAATCTACATTCCCAAATCATTTATGGAATGGGCTCATGCTCCTTTTGGAATGGGAATTGGCTGGGTACAGGACCCTTGTATTACAGTTGGCCTGAAAATGTTAATCTCCCTTTTCCTGACATCTCACTTGCAGATTTTTTAACAGGGAAACACATGTACATTCACACTCTGGAGCCTCACTTGGCTACCAATATTATTTCTAAATTGCAGGGGATCCAGATCCAGCACACACATGAAGACAGGCTCATATGGAAACCTGGAATTGATGAGAATTTTACAATCAAGAGCACATACAAGTCATGTCTACCTCCAGTCACAACCACCACTGATCCAGTCTGGAAAAAGGTATGGTCTACTCATCTCCCCAAAAAAAATTCAATTTTTATCTAAAGAATGAGGAACAGATTACTGCCTTTTGATGACATACTGGTAAAATTTGGCTTCAACATTACATCCAAATGCCCACTGTGCTTTAACTTAGATTCTCTGGAGCATTATTTTAATTGTTGCAATGCCAATGTGGACATCTGGAATCAAATTCATACCATATTGTGTATTCAGCCACCAGGTTTTCACTCTATTAATGCCAGGTTGAACTATTATTTGTCACACAAAAGTTTTTCAAAAATCCACTCCAAAGTAATCCAGACAACTACATTAGTAGTATTTTGGTTTCTGTGGCTGAGGAGGAATAAACTGTTGTATGATGATAAGCAGTTTAACACTTTAACACTGGTGCAAATGATTCAGAAATACACATCCACTATTTTCACTGTCCATCAATTGTCTGGAAATATTGATAGAAATAATTTTTTGATCTCTTCTGGTATGGTGCCTTTCATTAAATTGAAAAGACCTAAAAGAATAAAGATCATTAAATGGCACCCCGGGCCCCAGATGTTGGATTTAAGATAAATGTTGATGCATCTTTTAAATATGATCAGTGTGGAGTAGGAATCATTGTCAGAAATAAATGGGGGAACACTGTACTGCTCAGACAGGTTTACACACAAAGCACATCAGCATTACACTCTGAAATGATAGCTATTAGACTAGGATATATGGCAGCCTTGGAACTTGACCTCCAAAATTATTTGATTGAATCTGATTGTAGCCAGGCTGTCTCTGCTGTTGTGAATCCTATGAGTTCCCACTGGAATTTTTATTCCTTATCTCATGAATTGCATTATTTGCATAGTTTTCACTGTGCAAATAGAGTAACACATATTCTGAGGGAAGCCAATATCCCAGCTGACTTTTTATCAAAGAAGGCACTCTCTGATGCTACTACTACTGATATACTCTTACAACATGCTCCCACCCTGTTAAAAGGACAGATTCAACTTGATAAATTGGGAGTTCAGTCTGTTAGAATTTATGCAAATCATAGAGACAGTTACTGCTGAGTTTTTTTCTTTGGCAGATGCAACAGGGAAGGACAATGACAAAAAGGTTCAGCATAGGCCTCAGGTGCAACATATAATAGTATCAGATCCACAGATGCTTACAAGCTATTTTGAGCCAGTTTTAAGCCTTTTTTGAACCATGTATATGGTTGATAGGCTACTGTAAATACACTGGTTTTGGTTTTTGTCTGTGTATAAATCAGGGAGTGGATGAGTTGTGTTTCGATATTTGTTTACTCGATCACTAAAATGCTCCTCTCTTTAGATTTCTACACAGTTTCAACAAAACCAGTGACTAGAATTTAGAACTAGAACTAATATTTTTTGGAAGCTTAGATGCTTCAAGGGGAATTCCCCTTCTTGTACTCAACTATGGCTTTGCCATTTTGGTTTGGGGTGCCAATAAATTCCCCCACTTTCATAGTGGTTTAAATTTAAAAAAAAAAGGGAAAGAGTTTATAAAATTTAAATAAAATTAAGAAAGAAATTGAATTAGAGAAGAATTGAGAGTTCTAAATTTTTTATATTATGTATATATTTTATTATAAATGAAGTATAATCGAAAATATTTTTATAAAAATTTAAAAAATCAAAAATATTTTTATAAAAGTTTAAAAAATAAAAAAAATTGAATAGAGAAAAATTAAGTGCCACGATTATTATTTTTGCACAAGGCCCCGAATATTACAGGGACGGCTCTGCATGTGTGTGATGCTTTACACAGTATTGTTTTTATCCCGAATCGTGCGTGCCATATTATTGGTATTTCAGTCAGTATGGTTTCTTGAATTCCTGGCTGGACTATTCTCTGAATCACTGGCTCACTGCTATACCAGAGACAATTCTATTCCTTTTACTTGTTATGGACATGTCGAGGGTATTTTAGGAAAATTACTACAAATTTTTTCTGGATGCTAAATATTGCTCTGCCAATATCAGCACCCATTAATAAAATAACGTACATGTAATGACACATTAGTGGTTTAGTGCCATGCACACACGTAGCACTCAAAATAAATTAGACGGGATTCAAAATAACATATAAATAAATTAGTGACATTGACATATAAATGTGTCAACGGATTTAAAAATGTTCACATGACCATACTTTCACCATACTGAGTTGATGATTTTCACTAAAGTAAAGGCGACTAATTTGAAAAAACAAATTAATATACTGCGAATTTCTTGTAGGAATCTGGTGATATGCTGATTGATTGAGGAGGAGGATTTTTTAAGGATTTTTTGCAGCTGAGATATGGCGGCTCCGGGTCAGGCTTCCAGTGGTAACTTGAAGGTTAGATAAAGCTTCAATCTTGATGCTTTGGTCATGTGTTTTTGTTCAAAATTTAGACCATGGAGAAAAAATGTAGTTGTTGTAAGCAAGGTGTTTGTGAAATGTCCTCAATGAAATGTTTACTGTACTTGAGATTTCGAGTAACGTCACTTGTTGATCTTGAATATTGGATTCGTGTAGCAAGTGGTAATGCTTAGTGATGCGGTGAATCGCTCTGTTTGCAATTTTAGTCGTGCTTGAGGTAATGCCTGTTATTTATTTTCAATAGTGGATTAGTATAGCAGTACTGTGGTGAATTGCTATTTTCCATATTTGTCAGACTTAGTTACAATTGTGCTTGAGAGTTTGCAATCTGACTGATAACTGAGAATTGGTGCTTGAGGCTGTATAGGGTACTGCTTTATGACTGTAGCTAGTAATGCTGATTTTCAAGTAATGCTGCGTTTTGAGGCAAATACTGAGGTGATTTGATCTGTGCTTATGTGTCTGATTTAGTTGTATAATGAGTGCGCATGATTAGTACTGTGGTTATGTGGTCTGTTGGTATTTTTGTCAAATACCAAATTGTGATTATGACGTCTCTATATATGATTTTAGTTGTTTTTCTGAGAATTTCCTCTCACAAAGAGTTGTTTTTTCATCTGCTGTGCAGAAAGCATTGGCATGAATAAAGCGCATCAGTCTGGAAGGTCTAAGATGGAGAGTTTTTTATGCGAAGGGCCAGGTTGAAATTCTGCTTATGTTTCTCTTTCGTTATGTCCTGCTGTATAGAGATCTGTGAATTGCATGTTTGTGGTTTGGTATAATTATTCCGTCTGATGAGGAGTGGAAGTAAATCAGTTCTCTCGCGCAGATCCTTCGCAAATCGCCACTGTCGTGCAGGGAAAAGATAAGCCGACATACACGCCCAATCGAGATGAAGGTGATTTGTGCATTGTAATCAATGCAAAGGATATTTGTGCCACTGAGAGAAATTTTACGGAAAAGCTGTACCATTAGCATACAGGGTAAGTAACAGTCTTATTTGATGATCCTAAATACCAAACGCAAATAACTTTTTGCCTTAGTTTGCACAAAATTTAACCCTTGGCCACCTCAAGACAAGGACCTTTAAGGAGCAGATGGAGAGGGATCCCACAGAAGTCATTCTGAAGGCTGTGATGCGCATGTTGCCTAGAAACAAATTGTGTGATGTAAGTATAAAATCATAACCTTCCTCTGTTCCAGTTGATTCTATTATCTTTTAGGTTGGAAATGTGATGCATTTATTATTATTCTAGTACGAGAAATGCACCCACGTGCACGAAGAGCAATGATTCGAGCTCAAAAGAAGGCTGAGCAACAGAATGAAGCAACCCCTTACTGCAAAGGGAAGAGGAGGACATGAATAATAACGAAGAAGTAGATGCCGGAAATCTATGAGTGAATGCCTGTTTTTGAACATAGGTTCTCTTTATTGTTTTTGGGTAATAGTTTGACATTATACTGTAATAAGAATGGTGATTATGTTGCATTTGATTTGACTATAAATTCAATACGAGTACAAGTAAAAATGTCCATTGGGGCATTGTCTTTATTAGTACAAAGTATGTACTATGTACCTTCAGTTAATTTGAAGTGTCCTTGTAAGTTGTATCCCATTTGAGGCTAAAAAGTAGTACTTTGTTTTGTGATTTCTTATTGTCGTAATATAGGGAATAGGGATTGTGAATGGAGAGCGGTGATGGTGCAGATGATCAGGGTTCTGGATGGTTGCAAGTGAAAAAGGTGAGAATTTATTGCTACCCTTTTCTCAGAATAGTCATTACTTGATGATTGTATACTGAGTTTGATTTGATGGTAAAATGTGATTGAGCAATCGAGAAAGTGGAGATTTTGAGGCGAACCCTTTTCTCAGAATTAGCAGCAGTTGAATGAGCTTGTTTACAACATTTGGGGATGATATGATGGAGAAGTGAATGACTTTGAAATAACAATTAATTTGCAAGTGTTTAGGCATCAAATTATTTGCTGATCAAGAACTCATAAAATTGTTTGACTGGATAGCCAGTATGTTGTAATATCTCTGTGATAGTATAATGTTCATAGATAGCCTATGCCGTTTTAGGCTTTAACAGATGCACACTAACAGTTTCCTTTCACTTCACAGTTCCCATATATTCTTAAAGAGCAGTTAAATCGTACTTATAGCAGTGACAACACACATAGTTATTCATTTTGTTGAAATGTCTTGAAGCACTTCTATACATGAAAACAATGAAAATAAGAGCAGCCAAGGGTCATAATAGAAAAATCATCTCTATATTCAACTGTTTGCCAGGTTTAGAGGATACTAAAACCTGTAATAAGACATTCTCTATCTACTAGACAAATTTTCTACTAGCTATGTATCTGCCGAGGCGAAGGCTTGGCTGGCACTTCAGGATCTCCAAAGACATTCCACATTCTCAGAGTTTCATCGGGTGATGCAGTGGCAACAGGACAAACATTAGGGCTCTGAGCCATGTGAAGTACTGGAGATTGAAGGATAGTCCCATAAAGCCAGCTGATTTTAAGTGATTCACAAGCGCTGAGCAGCTCCCTGAGATCCATGACAGAATTCAAGCAAGCTCGGGTGTCCAGAAGTTGATGCATCCATCAAGTGCACCTGAGGCAAGCAAGTCCGCCTGAAAAGGACACCAAGCAAGGCCCTTTAAAGCAGCTGTAGACCACTATATGGGATTCTGCTCAGATAAGATAAGGGAGTCGGTCTCCACTTGAATCTCTCTAATGTCCTGATACATTCTGCTTCACAAGAGTGTTCAATGTGTAGGCTCCTTGGGGAAGTGACCTGTAATCCCTGTCTTGAGATGCAGAGTTTGCACAAGAGAAAACAAAGCAACAGGGAATATCAAAGCATCCAATTAATTCTATGAGACTGCAACATGCTTAATATCATATTATCTATTCTAGGCTTCACAGAATCATGCAGATCATATATTCCATGCTATCCCTACAAGAAGCACCCTCTCACAGATTGCATGCATTGTTAGATAGTATTATGGGCCTAGAGCCCAATGTGTATCAGCCTAGGGTTTAGCTAGGGTTTCTACCCATGTACTGTCTATATAATTGTGAATATGAAACACACCTCATTATCGAGGTTTATCCCTCTAACATGGTATCAGTCGCCTACACGATCCTCATGATCAAAACCTAGATTTATTTTTCAGCCAAGATTTCAGATTCCAGTGAGTATCACATTTGTTGACGATGTCTTTTCTATCAAGCATAAACAGACAGGACAGATAGTTGGTAAAGGCCGTCATATTGCGGGTCTTTATTATTTGGATACTGGTGATTCTTGTTTTTTGAGCGAGCTGCGCTCTGGAAAGCTCCGAGCCCCATTTGAGCTATGGCATTCTCGTCTTGGGCACGTGTCTTATGACACTGTTCAGTTGCTGAATAAGAAGGGTCACATTTCTGCCACTTCACCTTTACCTGCACCTTTTAGTTGCTCTCCTTGTCAAATGGTCAAGAGCAGTCGGTTACCATTTTCTGTTAGTGATAAGAGGGCAACAGTTTTGTTAGAGAAGGTGCATAGTGACTTATGGGGACCAGCTCCAGCATATGCTGCATCCGCACATGGTTTTTCATATTATGTTGTATTCATTGATGATTTTTAAAGATTCACATGGTTTTATCCATTACGGCATAAGTCGGATTTTTACGATACCTTTCTTCGCTTCCAGAAATTTGTTGAGACCCAATTTTCTGCGAAGGTCAAGGTTTTTCAGACTGATGGTGGTACGGAGTTCACTAATCATCATCTGCAGGCTCACTTTGTTTCTTGTGGCATTCATCATCAGATGTCATGTCCATATACACCTGCTCAGAATGGTCGAGTTGAGCGTAAACACCGTCAAATTACAGAGACTGGTCTTGCAATGTTATATCACTCACATGTGCCACATTCTTACTGGGTGGAAGCATTCTCTTCGGCTGTTTACATAATCAATCGTCTCCCCAGCTCAATTCTTGGTGGTAGATCACCCTTTGAGACTGTCTATGGGACTACTCCGGACTACACAATCTTTCATCATTTTGGTTGTCGAGTGTACCCGTGTTTGCGTGCGGTTGCTGAGAATAAGTTTGCACCTCGTTCTATACCATGTGGGTTTATTGGTTATAACCCTAGTTACAAGGGTTATCAGTGCCTCGACCCTACTAGCGGTCGTGTCTATTTCTCTTGCCATGTCCAGTTTGACGAAACATGTTTTCCCTATGTCTCATCTTCTAGGGAAAGACCTGCCTCGGATTTGGAAGTCTCATCATTTTTTGAACCAGCAGGTGCACCAGTCGAACGTTCGCCAACTGTACCAGTTGATCCTGTGTTGGCTACACCAGTTGAGATGCCGTCGCCCGCACCTTCGTCTTCCAGGTCTTGCTCTATCTGTCCTTCAGATGATCATTCCTCATCTCCAGCTGTTCTGACTTCTCCTTTATCACCACCACCATCTCCTCCATCTCCATCATCTCCGCCATCTCCATCAGGCTCTCGGACTTCTTCTGGATCTGATTCTGACTCTACCACTGATTCAGATTCTCCATCTCACCACAGACATCATATGGTTACCAGGAACCAGGATGGTACTCGTCGTGTGATATCTCGCCCAGACTTTGTTACTACCGGTTTTCTTGCTCAGGTTATGGACCATTCTGAGCCTCGGGATTATCGTGCAGCCCTTAAAGACCCGAAATGGGTTCGTGCTATGGATGAAGAAATGGATGCTCTTCGACATCAGAAAACTTGGGAGTTGGTGCCTCGACCAACGCATGCAAACATAGTTGGCTCCAAATGGGTATTTCGGCTGAAGTATCGAGCTGATGGTAGCATTGAACGCTACAAGGCTCGACTGGTTGCTCAGGGATATTCTTAGATTCCTGGTTTTGACTTTGACCACACTTTCAGTCCAGTGGTCAAAGCTGCAACGGTGCGTACAGTGATTGCCATTGCTACTTTGAGACAGTGGCCTCTACACCAGCTTGATGTCAAGAATGCTTTTCTCTATGGTGTTCTTGACACTCCGGTTTATATGGCTCAGCCTGTTGGCTATAAGGATCCATCTCGGCCTGACTATGTTTGTCGACTCCAGAAGGCCATTTATGGACTCAAACAAGCTCCTCGTGCCTGGTTTGATCGGTTCAGCGCTTATCTCCGACAACTTGGATTTCGGTGTAGTTCTTCTGACACGTCGTTGTTTGTCTTCTCACGAGGTTCTACTTTACTATACTTGTTGGTGTACGTGGATGATATCATTCTTACTGGTAACGATGCTGGAGCCATTCGCCAGTTCATCGCACGGACTGATCGAGAGTTTTCGATCAAGGATTTGGGGTACTTGAATTACTTTCTTGGCCTTGAGGTCTCTTCTACACTATCTGGCCTCTTTCTTGGACAGGCCAAGTATGCCAGAGATATTCTTAGTCGGGCGGGTATGACAGATGCCACTAATAGAATATCAAGCCATCTAAGGCAGTTCATCCTTCATGTGTTAAGGCAGAAAACAAATGCCTTCCCTGGTAGTGACTTGAATGAGAAAAATCATCTAAGGCGGTTCCTCTTCCGCCTTAGATGTTTTTGGATTTAAGGCGTTTGTTTCCGCCTTGGATGTAGGCTTATACGCCTTGCTAAACACTTACGAACTCGCTAGCGTGAACGTCTATATGATATGAATTGGCTCGTTGCGAAACCGTAACTAGCAAACGCTAGTCCCAAACAAATGGTTGATTGTTATGTTACGACAGCAGCTTACGGATCGCCAGATGAAATACTAACGACTTCGCTACATTGAAAAGCCTAGACAGGTTACGAGACTGGTTACGACTTCCAGCGTGCGGATCGCTAATATTGGTTACGATCTCGTAAGTGAACCTAGTTTGTCATATATTTATCTGCTGACGAGACTGGTTACGACAAATAGGGGCGAATCGCTCGGTCATAAGTAGCGAACTCGTTACAAGCCAAGTTAAACCAAACGAGCCAGGTTACGACAGCCACTAGCTACTCGCTGGTAACACCGTAGCGAGGTCGCAACCGAACAATTGTTTTTCGTAAAATTGTGAAAATGATATTATAAAAATATCATAAAAGTAGTTGGTTCGAGAGAGTTAACGATTTCGTAAGACAATCGCTTATGTGTGTAGTGACGATGTCGCTACAAAACTCGCTAAAGTTAAACGACGTCGTTTTTGCTCTGGGTGAGCGAGAAAAAAATTTTACGTTACGAGTAAGCTAGACATTCGCCTGGCATTGGCGTGTATGGTTACGAGCTCGACAGAGATTAGATTGGAGAGGCAGAGAAGAACGAGCGATTGGGTAGCGAGGGCGCAAAAACTAAGCTCAGAAATATAATTCGGGCGATTGAAGTAGCGATAGTACAAGATAATCGCAACTATTTTAATGTTACGGGCGAGAGAAGTAACGATCTCGCAGGCAATTCGTAAGTGTCACAAAATTATAGGATTTGAGCCATTTCCACCCATTTCCACTAAAATTGGGTTTCATTTTAATTGTCTAAGCTGTCAATTGCAAGATGCATGGTATCTAAGCACAAAACATGAACATGAAACACTATCAAGCCATATTTTATAAACTTATGGAAGTAATGGAACTCTAAAGTAAATATATGCATCCATTTGACAAAAAAAGAAACTAGCTTTTATTGGGAATGTGAGGCCTAGAGATGTACCGAGATCTAATAAGGACCAAGTGTCTAGCCAATGCATCTCTACCATCCTCCAACTCCTTCTTGGTGTACGGTGCATGATTTTCCTCGATAATCTAAGAATATGAAATATTTTTTTAATGCTATTGAATGCAACGTAGATAGTAATAGGTACAATAAGTAGGTTATAAGAATGCTTACGCGATGTAATTCCAAATTATCTTGAACAAGGTCCGCTACACACTCGCTTGCGTACAACATCATATAGTAACCGCACTCCCAATTTGACAATTGCTTTCGGTGCTGAAAGTGAAGAAGTATAACAAATGATTTGAAATGAAATCATAGTGTAAATAAATGAGCATTGGATTTGTACTGTCACCTGAATCTGTATAAGGTTGACCTCTTGGTCGGATTTTTTGGCTTGGTTCAATGCTATTTGGAGTTTGGATGGTTTAGGGTCTTTGCTACTACGTTTGATACCAAACGCCTCTATTTGAGTAACATAACCACCAATTCCCTTAGCTCTTCCCGGATGCTCGGCCTTCCCAAGTGCCCTACGTAGCACATCGTGTTTACCGACAGGGATTAACAAGCCTTCTTCAACTTCACGCTCGACCTCGTCCTAAAAAGGTAGTATAGTAAATGAAAAGTTATTATCGTAATCAATTGTTGTGTTTGATTGTTTGATTGTAGATACTAAAATGGAACATGGTATGGCGTAGTAGGTTAAGCGTACCACTCGATTAGCCACCCTTTTTGCCTCATCACTTGAGAAAGTCCCGTCTTTTTTAATTCTACCCAAGACGAATAATTATTGTCTACTATATGTTGTAGGGTCTTCGGAAATGACTAGCTTGTTCGCCACTTCCGCGTCCATGCCCCCATCCACTAGCTTGTTCGCCACTTCCGCGTCCATGCCCCCATCCACTAGCTTGTTAGGAATAAAGCACTAACCGAAACAAAAATATTTGGCTAATTCGCATGACACTATTATTGCAAGATGTAGTAAGTAAACTAACCTTTGCGTCATTTTCTAACCATCGTTTCTTGAATGCCTCCCAAGTAAAGGTTACAATGTGATTGTAACGCGTACTTGGATCTTCCCCAAACCTCGTGCCCTTCGGTTTGATATAATCCTTGGCAAGGGTATATTTGTGTTCTCGATGAGCTTTTGATGCGATTTGAAGAGCCTTCTTCTTCACTTGATCATAGGATGTTGCCTCGATAATAACGGGGCGCTACAAATGTGATCATAAAAATAGTCACACTCACAATTTTCAATTGAAATTAAAAATAACAAGTACCACACTAACCTTGCATTCCTTCCATATATCCTTTTTGATTTCGACCATCGCGCGACATCATCGTCGGGTGAAATAGCAACACCAATGTCATTAAACTTGACATGTGTTAGTATTTTGTTATCGATCTTAATCTCTAATTCGCGACAATGTGTGAGGAGTTGAGCTTCTTTCGATGCGCGAGTCACTTCTCATTGTCTTCTAACCTCACTTGAACCGCCAACAACATTTTCCCCCCCACTTGAGTCGGAGTTAATGGAACTTGAAGGGCTCTCCATTAAGCTTCCTTTGTATATTGAAATTTGTTAATGACTAACACAATACTAATAAATCAAAGTTGTACTTTGTAGTAAAAACATTATATTTCATAATCCTAAAATTTAGGGCTAAGCAAGCTATGGAGAATTTTAAAAGAAAATCTTGATTTTCGTTCAGGACATGCTTCTGACATGATATTTAGTAATAACATGATAAATGGAGGAACCATGTACAAGAAAATCAAATTTTTAGCAAATAAGAATGAAAAAAATCGTACCTTTGGTATATGACAAAGTTGTGTCGGTAGAATTGATTATTTTGGTTGGGGATGGTCTACCTTGTTTGTCCCTCTCCTACCCATAACAAAGGATGTTACCAAATTGAACAAGAACAAATAAATATTGACATTAATTGAAAAAACCAAACCCTAAAAATGTGGTTGAGAATTTATTGCAAAACTTACCAATCTTTTGCATGCAATTAGTGGCTAGTTCCACTTTGTTTTGAAACAATTGATGTGAGAAGATGTATTGGATGGGTAATGGAGATTTGATGTGAAGAAAGTTGAGGAGATTTGAGAAGATGTGCAAAAGTTTGGACTTTTGGAGATAAAACCCGTAAGAAGTGAGGATAAGATGCCAAAAGTGTTGTGTTTTTCTGTTCTATAACGTGTTTAATTTATTCTAGCTTACCTTGTTGCGAAATCGGTACTCTCTCGTTACACCTGACGTGGATATTTACGAAGTCGTTAGTGCTCATGTGATTGCCTTTTATGCTCTACTTAATCCTTCTAGCGATATCGTAACTGAAAAGCTGACATAAAGTATGTTACTAGGATGTTGTGACATCGCTACAAATGAACCCACGAACCCTACTTAAGATTTTATTTTGAATTTTTAATGCACTCATACATTTTTAAATCACGATTTAAACGAAATGATGGTATAACACACTAATCATTCTATTTTAAGAATAATTTTCATTTGTTCCGTCGTATGTTCATGTAGAATGGGATAGGGATTTGGTCACTTAATCTGCAATTACATAATTTGAAAGAGTTTTAAGAAACGTAGTCTTTAATTGTAAGACAATAAGAAACTCTACACATCATGTGTACGCTTGAAAAACGCTATCCATCGCTTACCTTTAGACACAACAGTATAGTAGAGCTTCACACATGAACTACATATATATATATATGCGCAGTTCAAGTGCATTTCATTAGAGATACTTAGTTTATTACAACTCATTTATATGATTACAAGCACGATTATTGAATTAAACAAAGTTTCATGCACACGTTCACTCACCAACTGTCATCACTAATCATACTACCGAGTATCGCTTAATAACATTGTATGCTGATGTACTAAGATGTACTCTGCTTGACATAATGTGATGTTCCATATTTTCCGAATTGAGTATTATACTGTTTGGATATAAAATGTACATATTTAAGAATATGATATTGCGTTTAAAAATTTAAACCGAATTATTGATATTTTACATAGAGTTATGTCATACTGCTTATGTACAAAGATGTACTCTACCTGAGTGAATATCATGATGGATATTTAACAAATAGAGTATTGTACTGCATCTATATAAAATATATATATGTTAGAATGTGAAAATTGCTAATAAAAAAATTAAAAAGTTTTATTTTTTAGTTACAATCGAATTAGCTTGTGTAGTAGCGAATTCGCTAGTATACACGTTACCACAGTTAAACCCTAAACCCTAAACCCACAAACCCGCAAACACACAAACCCACATAACCCAGAAAACCAGTTGGCGACGGGGTTGCGATAGCGCTAGTTAGTAGTTCAAATAAAAAAAAGACTTTTTGGGTTACGACCTCGCTACTAATTAGAATGATTCTTCTGTAGCGAGTTCGCTACTTGAACGCTTGCCTGGCGAGGCTTTTTAAGACTCGCTACTAGATACTCAGGCTTGAGCGAGATATTAACGACTTCGCAACATAAAGATGCGTGTGAACTAGCGATCTCGCAACATATAGAAGCGTATCGGCTAGCGATATCGCAAGTACTTTTACTATAAATAAAAAAAAGGGGATCGGGCTAAAATTAATTTGCCCCAAATTGAAAAACCCTTCTCCGGCGACGATACTGTAAGTTCTCCGACAAAATGCGGCCAAAGACCAGAGGAGCTGTGCGAGGACGGGGTGGTAGAGGCTCAGAAAGTGGACGGGGAAGTGGTCAGGCGGTGGGAAGTAAACGGCGTCGGACTGAGGAGCCTGCGGTTCAGGCAGAGATTCCAGTCGCCCCGCCGCCGCCGGAAGTTCCAGAAGTCCCTGCCGCCGCTGCTGCTGCCGGAAATGATGGTGGGGAAGGGCCCAGCAGTTCCAGTGAGGAGGAGGACACTCCTGAGTTCTTCAACAACGCCACAGAAGCTAGGTATGAGCGTTGTTCCTCTCGGAAACTTGTCAATAATAAAGTGTTTGATAGTACTGCGGTGCCTTCGCTGCAACTAGATTACGTGCTAGACCATTTTAGGGCACAACATCTAGATACATTGCTTATGTTGCCTGAGCCTGTTTACCATGAGGAGGTTGTCCAATTTTATGCAAACCTAGGTTTAGAGGAAGGGGTGGAGGAAATAACTACATTGGTGCGGGGTGTTAAGTTTACGGTCGATAAGTTTAGCATCAATGAAGTTCTGAAATGTCCGTATTTGTCTCGTACCGACCTGAGGCCTACCAAAAAGGATGGTCCGTACGAGGTACATTACGAGCAGAGGTTTCCTTCTGTTAGCCCGAAGCAACCGTTGAATGCCGGTGAGATGGGTCAGAAGTGGTTTAAAAGGACTTCTGATAGGCCAGGTACAGCTAGGTTATACCCGATCCACAGGCTTACCGAGGAGCAGAGATTAGTTTTTGAGCTAATCTGCGGTAATGTGGTCCCGTCCCTAGGGCATGCATGTGAGCCCACAGTTTGCAGTGTCATGGTGTTCTACTATATCATGGAGAAGCTTCCAATCAACCCCGGCTTCACAATTCTGACCCAAATGATGAAGATGGCCAGACACAAGAACGCCGCGCTTCCGTATGGCAATTTGATTGTATCTCTGATCAGGAAAGCGGGTGTTTTTCCAAGAGGCCGTCCCATGCCGCTCGGCAAATACGACAAGGAGTGGCTCAAGCACAAGAGATAGAGTTGAAGGCCGATGGGAAGTACGCGAGAAAGAAAGAAGCTGAAGAGGCAGCCAGAAGGGCAAGGGGTAGGATGGGAGTATCACGTATGATTCTAACTTGTTATTAACTGTAGTTGGTTCTAGTTGTTTAATTTGTTAATGTTTGGTTTTTGATGCCCGTGGTAGGCTTGTGGTGTCTATGGGCCAGTTATTGAATGAGATTGAAATGGCCGAGAAAAGGGCATGTGCTAACAACGAACGGCTCAGCGAACTGATATCCAGCGGGGTAGTGGAGTGCGATCTGAGCGATGAGGAGGAGATACCTGATTCCCGCACCACATTTCCCAAGCAAAAACACACCGCGGGTCCTAGCGAAGATTTGGCTACAGCCAGCGAGAAGGAGCCATCCGATGGGAAGCTTGTCGCTGATCATGTAAGGGATGCAGATGCGGATGATGGTGATGATGGTGATGGTGATGATGGTGACAGCGACTCTGATGCAGAAGATGACCCGGCGAGGTATGAGATGATTAGGAAAGAGAGGCTGATCGGAGAACCCGACAAGGATGTTGAACCGGGCCAAGGCAAAGAAGAGAACACCTGCATCGAGCCTGAAGCTCAACCGGCAGGCCAGAAAGAGCAAGACAAGCAAGATGCTGGAGGCAGTTCGGGGGAGAAGGCCGAAGGCAGCGACAAGATGTGTGTTGATGACTTGCATGATATGTTAGTCGCAGGGCTGTGATTTCGTAGTTTAGTTTAGTTTAAACATTTACTTTTTCGAATATTAACTAGTTTTTGGATTATGATCACTTGTGTATGCGTCACCAAAGATGCCGTTTTGGTTACATTGAATTTGGTCAATGAATTTGACACTTTTTAGATGTAGAATGTTCAATGTTTTATAGAGTTGTCGTTACTTCAGTAAAGCAAAATCAAGTTCTTTTGGTATAGTGCGTGCACCTAGCGATCTCGTTTGGTCCTCGCTCCTATTTATGTGTAACTTGCGATATCGCTACGTGTCGTACTCAGTCAACAGAGCCAAGTTGGCGCCTAACTAGCGAACTCGCTACCTCACTAACTGAAAAGTAGCGATATCGCAACAAGTCGTATTCAGTCAACAGAGCCTGGCTAGAGATACTGTAGCGACTTCGTAACAACGAAGATTGGCACAATAAAAAAACTCAACATTGACGTGGCTTGAAGCGAGTTCGCTACATGATAAGAACCCATCAAAAAAGGGTTTTTGGGTTTGGGTCTATATTGGGCGTATAAGTGTTGTTGGGCCTTAGCCTGTGTAAGTATTGGGCCTTAGCCTATGTAATTATTGGGCCTTAGCCTTGGTGTTTCATGTTCAGTTTGCGCTGGTCGGCGACTTATCGAACCCTTGTGAAATGTAAGTGTATATAAACTGAAAAATCACCTTCTAATCAGCCGATGTGGGACAAATGTTGGCGATCTTTGTGACGACCTCGCTAGCTGTGTAACTTATTGTAGCGATCTCGCTACGAGTCGTACTCATTAGACAGAGCCTAGCTTGAGATTCTCTAGCGAGTTCTTAACGACAAAGCTTGACACACCTGGCAAACAATTGTAGCGCTTGGAGAGTAGCGACATCACTACAGTATACGGACCCATCACGAAAAATATTTGAAATTCCATCAGTAATTATTTTGGTTGGGGATGCCAACTTGGTCAATGAAAAGGTGTGAATGCCATCAGTAAAAACCTTTGAAATTCCATCAGAAATTAATTTATTTTGGGGGTTTGCATGGGGTGTCCATGGAAAGGTGAGAATGCCTTTACATTTTCCTTCCATTAATACCATAATGACTGCTTTTTGTCTAGGAACTCTGACAGATTTTTGAATAATAGAGCACCTCAACCCTTTAAATATCAACCCCTTCTCCATTTAGAACCTCATTAGACCCTTCATTCCCACATTCCCTTCTGCCTTCTCATATTCCTTGCCTTCTGCTTCCAATGGATGTGTCTCTATTCAGCGCCTTACCAGATGACATGATAAATCTGGTATTGATTTGTGCTGAGTTCGACTGGGTTTTTCGTCGCTACGTGAGCGGAAGAGCGACTGAGTGGGCTCGACAGTGGCTCACCGAAGCTTCTGCAGTAGGTCACACACCGTCGACCTATGTGTTGGCTGTTTTTGCAATCTGCGAAGGTGACATTCAAAGAGGCATGAATGTCATCACAACCATGAAGAGAACCGACAAACAGGGCCTTCGTCTAGCTAGGCAACGCGTCAGAAGAGGTCTGAGATACGCTTGGGGTTGGACACACTACCGCAGGTACTTCTCAGAAGCAGCAGTTAGGCCTAGGCCGATCTGCTGCATTCCGCATGCTGGCCTCAATGACTTTGTGAGGTACGATCCCTGGCTGCCCCTTGATCTGGCGGACATCACCTGTGATGCATGCACTTGCGATCAGGAACTGCTTCATGTACTCGGTGTACGAATCATCTACTAGTATTAGTTGTTTGTTCTTTACTATGTATTTTTGCATCACCAGTTTGTTTCGATTGTAATGAAGTTGTGTTTTCCATTTTGGCACATTTACAATTAATTTTTTCTTGTTTTGATATATTGTCCCTTACATTTTATTTATTCATCCTAAGAGCCCATATCGTATCAGCAAAATCATTCACTTTTTGTATAGTGCGTGGACATAGGGATATCGTCACTGTCACGTTTCATGATGATTTATTATGAACAGAACACCAAGCGATATCGCAACTAACTAGCACCTGTTTACGAGGTCCTTACGATCTCGCAACAAGCCGTATTCAGTCAACAGAGAACACTACAATTGAGAACCAACACGGGAACAATGAGACCTCCGAGAACACTACAATTGATCACCCTTCAATACCCACCTGTTTAGACCCTCTTAAAGTTTTTGTTTCTGGAGTTAGAACGGCCAGTTCAGCCTAAATCTGTGACCCATACAGACGCCGTTGCGATATCGCTAAAACGTCGCTAACACCTTTGGATAGCCTACGAACTCGTAGCATTTCAATCACCCTCACATGCACTGTACATTGAACAATGACAAATTTGACGTGAACAAAAGCGATACCGTAACATCAAACGCAATATTCTACCGTCCCAGTTACGACATCTCCCACATCCTCGCCTGTTAAAAGTAGGGTTTAGCAAAGCTTACGAGATCGCAACGCTCAAACCTACAACTAACGAGATAACCTACGAAATCGCTACAGACAAGTTTATATTACTACAATGGTTACGAGATCGCAACAACCAATTCAATTTAAGGCGGATACATTTTTTCCGCCTTGGTCAAGCATTTTTTAACGTCAAAACCCATTTCCGCCTTTAACTGCCTCTTTCCGTCTTAAATGTAATTTTTTTTTGCTAGCTTGAAGAGGTAGCGAACTCGCTACATACCATCAAGGCGTAAAAAAATGCGCCAGGCTTAAACGCCTTAAATATGTGTCTTGCATCTACCCCTTTGTAGTAGTGTGCTTTTCCGGTAACCACTCCATTCGTACCACTTTCGCAGCTTCACAGTAGCACTAGTGCACCGTTCAGCAATCCGACTCTCTACCGGTCTTTGGTTGGTGCACTTCAGTATTTGACCATTACTCGTCCTGACCTGTCATTTGCGGTGAATTCTGTTAGTCAATATCTCCAGAACCCTCGCGAGGATCACTTTGCTGCAGTTACCAGGATTCTACGTTACGTTGCTGGCACGCCTCATCATGGTTACACATTTCGCTCCAGACGTTCGTCTACTCTTTGTGCTGATATTTGTGCTTACTCAGACGCTGATTGGGCTCGTTGTTTGGAAACTCGACGATCGACCTACGGCTATGCGGTGTTTTTAGGCGGTAATCTGGTATCTTGGAGTGCCAAGAAACAGCCTACAGTATCTCGTTCGAGTTCAGAGTCCGAGTACCGCGCACTTGCCAATACAGCGACAGAGGTTGTCTGGCTCTGTCATCTTCTTCGAGACTTACAGTTTCCTCTTGAAGAGCCGCCATTGTTGTTATCTGACACTAACAGCGCCATTTTCTTAGTTGAGAATCCAGTGGCTCATAAGCGGGCCAAGCACATCGACATCGACTATCACTTTGTTCGGGAGTTAGTTGCTTCAACTATGGTCCGTGTTAGTTATGTTCCCACTTCGTTGCAGTTAGCGGACATCTTCACTAAGGGTCTTCCAAAGTCTTTGTTTGAGTTCTTTAGATCCAAGCTTTGCGTCTCGGTTAACCCGACGCTTAGCTTGAGGGGGGGTGTTAGAGAGTATTATGGGCCTAGAGCCCAATGTGTATCAGCCTAGGCTTTAACTAGGGTTTCTACCCATGTAATGTCTATATAATTTTGAATATGAAACACACCTCAGTATCGAGGTTTATCCCTCTAACATGCATGACAAAGACACAGCATGAAAAGGAAAGAAACATGGCAGAAACATTTGAGTGAAATAAAGGAATTAGGGCACAGAGAGCACATTGACAATAAAGTAATTAGGGCACAGAAAAATAAGAATCATCTGTAATACTTGAGGAGGGCTTTTGTTGCTCTCCTCCTCCTCTCCTCCTCCACCTCCTCGCTCTTCTTGGATTTCTTCTCCTTCTTCTGAACCACCTCTACCTCAACAGGAGCACTGAAATCAAGAGCGCGAGAGATTGATCGGAACCTGAATCGATTCCTCTCGGAAGATGTGCGATTTGGCGTATCAATGTATATATCAAGGCCGGTGGGAGGAGGAGGATTAGGAGGTCGGTTGTTCTGGGGGTTTCGCAGGGTGGGCGGTGGGGTTACCGGAGAAGGGAGCGCCGGGTTTCACAGGGTGGGTGGTGGGGTTTCGCAGTCGTCGGCCATTAATCAAATTAGGGTTTGCTGATTTGCAGTGGAAATGGAATCACAGATTTTGATGATGATCAAAGATGGAAAGGGAAGAGAGCGATTTTGATGATGGTGAGAGCGACAAAGAACAGTAGCCCTAATCCTCAGATCTCGTTTGGCTTTATGGCCCGAGTCGACCGCGTCGTTTGGCTTTATAAGCCGTGTCGACTGCGTGGATAGGCTGTAAATCCTAACAGCCAATCTTGGTCCGACCGGTGGTTATGGTTTGACCGAATCAACTTTTCCATAGCGAACCGCTTGTTCAAATTACTATTATCTTCCCTCATTTCATGTTTTTTGTTTTTGAAAACATTTTCCCTCATTTCATTTAATCCATCCAATATCATTTTCGCCGCAGTCTTATAAGACTATTTCGATAAAATTAAAATTTATTTTTAATTTGAAAATTATATGTTTTGTTAAATAATAATAAAACATGTTTATATGCTAAATGAAAGAATTTACATGGGAAGCAACATTTTTATGTTGAATTTCAAAATATTCAATTTTTAAGTTAAATTGTATTAAATTTCTTGATAACTAAACAAAAATAAGGGGTGTTTGAGAATTAGATGTTAGTTGATTTGATTATATAAATGTATTATTTTATTTGACTAGCAGATTGTTTAACGTGTTTAAAATAATTAGTTGATAACTAATAGTTGTTCATGTAATTAATCCGGTAAAATGGCAGAATATATTTTAGGGAAAATATTGATTAAGGGCGGTATAAGTTTCATAATTTTAAAATGGGGTGTAACTTTTACATAATTTCTAAAAAGGGCGGTGATTTATTAGCATATAGTCTTTTAATTTAATTCTTGTATGAAAGACATTTATACCCCTGTTTTGAAGTTACAATTCATTTCATCTTTATTTAATTCTATTCAATTCAGTTTGGTTATACCGCCCTTAATCAAGTTACACCTATATTTTACTACTTAAAGACTTTTACTAAATGTATATCACTAATCATTTTCTATCTTTTTTTTTTTGATTAACCATTTTCATTAATCAATATGGAACAAAACATTACAAAATATAGGCCTTCTCTCCCAACCTTTTACTGTCTAGTCTGCTGATCTACACTAACAAATACTTCGAAAAAAAATCCTTTCTCCCTTGATTTAAACTTGATATCCTTGGCCATCGTTTGTGAGCATTCCCTTTTGGGGAGCACTCTAAATAGCTAGATAAGCAAGATGTTACAATATCAAGGAAGATGAGGATCTACTAAGTGTACAATATGACATCTGGGAATTAAAATCTGCACTTGACCTCAGCTGCAACCATCACAGCCAGGGAGTGTTCAGTTTGAGCAACCTTCTGAAAAAGCCTTATTATTCATTCTAACCACACTCCATGAAGTGCTGTGGTGTACAAAGCCAATCTCTTCCAGCATTTTTTCTTCTTCCATTGCATCAACATCTTCTTCAGTAGCCTTAGATTCTGAAAAATGGGGAGCTGTAATGCTTGGAGTACTGAACACACATAGTCACATTTGCAGAACAGGTGAGGGTGTTTTCTTGTGGCATAAACAACAAGGAGGCAGTGGCCCTAGCATCCTGAAACTCTGTAGTCTATCAACTGTAGCTAGTCTAGAATGCAACAACATCCATAAGAAGGTTCTGTGTTTAGGTAGTAGATGAGAGTGCCATACAAGCCGAATTAGGTGATCCTTCTCCACTCCTCCCTTTTTAAAATTGTAGGCTTTCCTGATGCTAAATCTACCATACATTGACAAGCAAGCTGGAAGATGAGCCATCATATTATCTTTATCAGCCATCAAAGTTTTCCAACTCCAACTGTGCCCAGCAATGGCCTTGCACTGAGTCAAATCTTTCCTTCTCAAATAATAAGCATGCATCCAAAGCACCCATAGCACATCATTTTTACTGCAGGGATCCCATAAGAGTCTACTCATGCATGCATCATTCCACAAGGATGGGTCCCTTAAACCCTAACCTCCGGCCTTTTTAGAGAAACACATGGTATCCAATGCCACAGGGGTGAAGCCTCTTATCCCTTGCTGTCTGTCCCAAATGTAGTTCCTACACAGCACCACAATATTTTTCAAGAGATTTTCAGGGAGCTTGAAAACACTTGTCTGGTAGCTAGCTATGCTGAGTAAAACTTTATTGACTAGTTGCACCCTCCCAGCATAAGTTAATTGTCTAGATTGCCATGTCCTTAGTCTTCCAGTCATTTTCTCCAAGAGCTGTTCACTAGCCCCAGATTTCCATCCATAAGGGCTAAGAGGTAAGCCTGAATTGTGTATAGGGAACTCTCCTTTGGCAATATGAAGCATCTGAGAGAGTAGGATCTGGTCTGCCTCATCCATTTTAGAAAAGTATACCTGGGATTTAAGATCATTTACTGCAAGCCCTGTTATGTTCTGAAAAATGTTGAGACTCCTCCTCACTCATTCCATTGATGTTGGAGAAGCTTTGCAGAAGATAAGTAAATCATCAGCAAACTATGTATTCCCATTTTACTGCATCTTTGGTGGAACTATATATTGCCTTTATTGTACTGAAGTTCTAGCAGTCTGGTTAAGTATTCCATACTCAAAACAAATAGCAATGGTGACAGAGGGTCTCCTTGTCTCACCCCTATTTTTCCTTGAAATGAATAAAGTAAAAACTCCATTCAAAGAAATACAAAAAGTGGATTGAGTAAGACACCTTTTGATCTAGTGAATGAACAGGCCTGATAGTTTTAACTAAGCTAACCACTTCAAGAGGAATTCCTAGCTTAAACTGTCAAAGGCCTTGGAGATATCCACTTTGATCAAACAGCTAGGAATTAATCCAGGTAAGTTGTATTTATGAATAAGCTCTTTAGTCAACAGGATGTTATGGCCTATGTTTCTTCCTTGCACAAAGGCACTTTGATTGTTACAAATCAGTGAAGGGAGGACATCACAAAGCCTTTTGCAAAGGATTTTGGTAATAACTTTGTATACCACTGAACAACAAGTAATAGGCCTGTAATCACTGGCAGTTTGTGGCTGAGGAACTTTAGGTAAAAGTTTAAGAACTGCTTTACTGAACTCATCTGGTAAGTCTCCATTGCCATTGAAGAAATGAAGAATAGCTCTTGTGAAGTCCCCTCCTATCCAGTCCCAAGCTGTTTTGAAAAAAATAGCTTATAAATCCATCCTGTCTAGGGCTCTTGCTAGATTTGATCTCCTTCAATGCCTGCCTCACTTCTGCTGCAGAAACTTCTTTAATGAGCTGACATTACTGAGAAATATTTAGTACCGCACCCCTCTCCACCACCTCAGGATCAATACTTGCACTCAGATCATAACTTCTACCCAATTGCCTTTGGAAATGGTCAATGAGATTAGTAGCAATTTCTTGACTCTCTTGGATCCTTCTGTCACCTTTCTGTAGGCAAACTATATGGTTGGTATACTTCCTTGACTTAAGAGAAGCATAAAACATAGCTGTTGGCCTATCTCTCTCCTTGAGCCATTTAATTTTGGCTTTCTGCTTTAGGTACTTGTATTCTGCCTCCCTTAGTATGTCAGCCACTGTCCTAGCATCAGTCTCAACTTGCTGAAGTATTAAATTGAGGGGATCCTGCACCAGATGCATATATGCATGTTCCCAAGCCACTGTTGCTGCCCTTGCCCTACATTCAATATCAGAAAACTCTTTTGTGTTGAGAAGGGATAATAGCCTCTCCGACTGCTTCAGTTGCTCAAACAAGTCAGTTCAAGTTGCTATTGAGTCCCTTTTCCAGTGATCTTGAATAATAGACATTAAGGTAGAAGACAAGGTCCACATGTTAAAGAACTTGAAATTCCTTCTTCTCAGTGGAGAAGTTTGCTGAATTTGTACCAGCGAAGGGGAATGATCTGATGTGCTCTCATTTTTTACTGTGCAAGTAGAATCTAACATAACCTCCACCCACTGATCATTAACCACAGCTCTGTCTATTTTGCTGTAAATCCTCTCACCAGGCATCCTTCTGTTGGACCATGTGAAGAAAGCACCAAAAGTTTTTGAAACCTTCAGCTTCTGTGTGTTTATAAAGTGCTGAAAATCAGCAATTTCCACAGGTGCCACTAGTTCACCACCAATTCTATCTTCCACCTCCAGAGGAGCATTAAAATCCCCCGAGATTAGCCATGGTTTATCTGTGTAGTTGCAGCTCAGCAGATGGTCCCACAATGCCTTTCTTGACTCCTGAGTATGAAGACCATACACTGCTATTATGTAGCAGTCCATGTTAAACTCTTTTAGATGCACTTGCATGTCTATCCATTGTACACCTTTGTTCATTATTTGCACCACAAAGTAATCTGTCCACCATGCTATCCATATCCTCCCTTGATCAATTATAGCACCATTAGTTTCTTGTTCCCAGTTCAGCCCAACTGAGCTCCATATTTTTTGTTCATTTTGTTGTTTTACTCTTGTTTCCAAGAAAACTGCCATCCCCACTCCCTGAAGTAAGCAGGACTCTCTCACTGATCTCTGCTTCTCCATTTTATTCATACCTCTTACATTCCATGAGAGTAACCATGCAATATAAGACGCGGAAGCACAAAGGGGAAATCAAAATTTTCATTCCCCGCCGTCCTTTGGGTGTCCGAAATCGGAAATGTAATGGAACCCAATACATAAACATCTTGGAATGATAAGTACGCCGGGGTTTTAAACACCGCCATGTATTGAGAAAATTTACGAAATCGGAAGTGATTTCCGATTTCTGAAACTACTTGGAAAAGGGATTTCCAAATGATTTCTGATAGAGGAAAAACTTCACTATATATCTACTCTACGACCTAACTTTGTTTCATTCTTTCACCATCTATCTTTAACATTTTTCAAAAACTTCACTATATATCCACTCTACGACCTCTGAATTGTTTCATCCTTTGACCACCTATCTTTAATTAATATTTTTTAAACCACTTACGTACCCCGTTCAGTCTCAAATTTTTGTTCGCTCATTTTAAATGAGTTATATGTAAGCTTAAATCAATAGATGATTATTTTAATTTTATAACCTAGCTAGCTCATTTTCTTCAAATGAACTCAAATTAAGGTTAACTCTTTATAATCTAAATATTGATGAGCGGGTACAAGTTCAACTCCTTGTCTGGAGATCATAGAGGAACGGGATTCTAGAGGAAGGTATATATATATATATATGTGAATTCACTACTACAAAAAAAGGCTATTTAAAATGCTTAAAAATATATTAAACCAAAGAAAAAACTCTCACAATAAAATTACATTGATTACAAAATTTCAGCTGTATATATAAATACAAGTACAGAACACATATGACATGATCAGAAGTGATAATAACCTTTACACAATGATGAGTACACAATATTTTATACAAACCAATGATCGATTATGTTATCATTCGGACTAAGAGATGTCGATGTCGCCCACGTCATCAGGATCAGGAATTCCGAGTGCCTTCCACACATCCTTAGATGAACGACAATATTATTAGGGCACGGAGGTTGGAAATCATGGTCCTCAACGCAACCCATGGTTGAGTCGCACTCGTCCACAACCAAGGCCCTAAGGCTTCGACCATTGTAGCTTATTGTTATGTTGTTCAAGCACCTGCTCCCACCATTATACCATCCTGTCGAGAGCGCCACCACTGGAGTGCCGTCGTCGTGGTATTTGTTATCGCACTCTGAGGGACCGCCTCCATCTCCGTTCTTCTCAAAGCTGTTAATGGTGAGAGTAGCCCTAGTGTGAGACGTGATTGCTGGAGAGCATGTGTAAGTTGTGACTTATCCCCTCTCTTGCAGCAGTCTGAGTAATTTTCTTGGTTGCATTGCCCTAGAGGAGGTGTTTTTTCGGTTATCGACCTACTTGGCCGGCAAGCCTGAATTCTTCCGGCGGATTCAAAGAAGTTGATGCGGTTGACCATAAGGATAGCGAGCAGGAGAAAAAAAAGCTGTAATGCCCAAGTACCTCTTAATTTTCTATGTTTTTGGTCTGACAATGTAAGAGTTGTGTGCAGTTTTGGATGCTAAGTCTGGGAGCCGAAGATTGCTTTTTATAATGTTGTTGAATAATAAAATGCCAAATCACGGCTCAAATTGCACCTCCGTGCCTTTTTTACAGTTTCAAGATATTTTTACACTCCATCGACCAGTCATTCATTTTGTACCACGTAGTCCAAAAAAGAGAACTATGTTTTAACCTTATTCGATTTTTTCTACCGAACACACAGTAAACGTAACGTATTTAATTAGTTCATGTTTATTCAGAAACCACTTTTGAATTGCCTATGCATTAAACTAAAATATAAAAATGTAACAATTTACATGTTATTTACCATTGTTACAGTCGTGATTAACGTCCTGATGATCCGTCATGATGGCGGATGAAGAAATCCTGCTAAGAACAAGGAACTCTCACTCAGGGCGGGGCGGCTATTTGTCGTTTCTGCTCCGATGCTTAAGTCAGAAAGCTGAGAGAGTAGATGTGTATCTGTTTGTGTTTAGTCAACTTACCTCTCTCTAGCGTGTTAGAGAGATACTTATAGTGCGGAAAACCGGGCCTGGTCACATCAGACCACGCTGTTTGGTGGTCTGGGAAGATTATCCTACCAGGGTTGGTAGCATTCCAGTCTACGGTCGGGTTTGGCCCGAACGCCATGCAATGAAGGGTCGGGATGAACCATACAAGATGGTGAGGTGTCCGGCCCTAACAAGTCCCCCCAAGTCCCAACTTGAAATGACGGTTCGAGCATCGGGTTTTAACTGGGTTATGGAATCTTTGCGGTCATGGGCCCCTTGACTTAACTGCATATCTGCCACGTGTCAACACTTTTCCTCGGGGATGCGGACTGTTAATCTCAATTACTATGCAATTTGGCAACTACCATCATTGCTTTAACTGCCCCAATAATAACTCCCCCTCTTTTCATTCGAATTTCAAAACCACTCTTCACTTTATTTCTTTCTTTTACAAACTTGCTGTCTCTTCATACTCAGGTATTCTGCGTTTATCTTTTTCCTCTTTCTGTTTTTTGTTCGTGCCTTTGTTGAGTTTCTCCGGTTCCGAGCGTCATGGACCTTCCGGTTTCCGCCGGGTTCAGCCAAATCACAAACAATGAAGTGGCCGAGTTCATCCAAATCTGTCGCGACACTGAAGGGTTGCAAATTGATGACTTTGCCTCCGCCATCGTTCGACCCGGGCCCGGTGACACCATCAATTCCGTCCCGGAGGGTAAAGTTCCGGTGTATTATGAGTACTTGACCCGTTGCAGCATGAGGTTTCCGCTTACCCCTTTTTATCAATCCATCTTGTACTATTTCGACATGACTCTGGGCTCAATGACCCCAAACTTTGTGCCCGCAACGTGATTGGGTTTGAAACGCTATGTGGTGTGTGCGCAATCGTCCCTTCTGTCACCTTGTTTAGGGTGTTTTTATACACCGGTGACTCCGACAACGAGGATGGCTAGGGTCATATCAAGATTTGACCCAAAGCCGACCTGCACATCTTGACCGGCATGCCTAAGTCATGGGAGTGGAAAGTCGGGTTTATTTTGTCGACGAGGATGTGGTGTACGGGCTTGCTGCCTCTCGCCCTCACAGAGATGTGGGTGATCCGGATACCCATGGCCGGGCTCCGGACAGCGTGGCCCAGAACCACCTAGCTGCCTCCATCAGGGCCTCGCCCGAGAAGTGGGACGTCTTGAAGTTGGATGAGAGGTTGCGGGATACCGGCCTCCCCCACCGTCGGGTGCTTCCTGCCGTCCAGGATGTTGAGCCTATCATCCAGGATGTGGAAACTGTCATCCCAGATGCTGAAATTCCCATCCCAGAATCTGGCCAAACCAACAAAGACATGTAGTTAGGCTGTTTTCTTCAGAATTTGCTTCTTCTCTTTTATTTTCGTATGCATCCTGTTCTTTTTTCTTGATATCTGTCCCTTGCAGCTATGTCCCGGCTGCTCCTTATTGACATGTCTAGATTTGATCTCCCGTCCAAGTGTGGGATGATGGATGGTTCTAGCGGTCCTGCTTTTTCAGGCCAGTCTCCCATTCAGTCCTATCAGACCGATCGGGATGGTAATACCGGTGACTTCACCTTCCCGGATCATGATACCGGATCATCAAAGGGGTTGACCCCTGATCAGTTGTTACAGATGGGGACCTGTGGTCGTAATGGGTTCATGAACTTTGAGAACGCCCTGTCTCTCCAACAAGTGACTGGGCAAACGGTGACTGGCCCACAGGTTATCAACCCAAAACTGATTGGACAACAGCAACGTGGTCGAGTTCCTCATGCCGGCGATAACCGTGTGCCTCCTCATGCTGATGACGGTAAAGGGAAAAACCGTGCTCCCAACGTCTTCCTGAACACGCCTGATGACCGGTTGGATTACCTCACCAAGGTAATGCCTATTGACCACTTCAAAGCCTAGGTGAGAAATCCCGTGCTGAACCTTCATGGCATCAAGAATGCCGCGGACAACTTGATCTCCTCTGTTTTCGACGTAAGTGCTTATGCTTATTTGCCTTTGAAACTCTGTCGTGCATTTGTTTAGAAGACTTATCTTTATGTTATATTTCGCCAGGGGGCCTGTTCATCCCTTGCCGTTCTATCCGATATCGATGTTTTGGTCCGTGAACAGGAGAAGGTGAAAAAAGCACACCTTGTCACCCATTCCGAGCTTGCCGAGGTGAAGAAGCAATTGGCCATCCGTGATGCTGAAATAGCCAAACTTCAACCTGCTGCCAAGACGGATTGGGCTCCCGAGGATGTGGACAAGTCGCTGGAGTCTGAGCAAACGCTGAAGAAACAGCTGGATGATGTCAATGCCCAGTTAGCGTCTGCCGTCTCGAATGGGGAGGAGTTGAAAAAGGCGAATGAGGCAAGTGACGCTGCCATGCTGGATGCACAGAAAACTGCAACGGAGACCCAGGGGCGTCTGGATGAAGCCGTCGGGCAGGTCCAGAAGATGAAAAAAGTGGCCGATGATCTGGCGTCCCTCCAGGATCGCTTTGCCGAATCTGAGGCGCAACTGAAGAAAACAATGGAAGACAAAACAGTTCTTGTTAACGACTATCGGTCCATCATGACCTCGGGTATGGGTGAACTCTTTGTGAAGGTGTTCAATTCTGACTGCTCTCTTTCACGTACTTCTGCCTTCCTGAAGAGGGCTTATGCTTTGGATCGAGTGTATTAGGATACTGCAGCATACTCTACGGCCCTGTCTGAGCTTACCAGTGCTTACGTCGGCTACACGTTCTCTGAGTACTTGTCGTCGCTGTCGGGCGAGATGACCCCTGCTGACCTTTCCGCTTGGGATTCCGATTTTGCAGTTCTCCCGCTCATTGTTGATGGTCAGATCGTGGCAGACGAGGAACTTGTCAAAGACTTAGAGAACGCTGGCAATGGTGTTGTGGTTTCTGCCCAGAATCATTGATTCAATCTTGATGCCTCTCTGTTCTTCATTTATGCGCTTCTGCTTTTGAATACTTTATTTGTTTGTAATAACCCGTAAGGGAGCAAATTTGGTTATGCTTTGTATTTCTTGAAACAATCTATGTTTGCATTCTAAGTTATTGGCTATACATTATTTTAGCATTTCTTCTTTGGTTTATACCTTGTATGCTTTTCACATAATTGCCAGTTTCATTTACCGTTGGGATGCGTCATCCTGCCCAGATGGGTTGCTTCGTTTGGATAAACCGTTCTATCTAGATTGGTCATCTGGATAAACCTTGAGGATGCATAATGAGGCACCCAGATGGAATGTCCGGATGGATGATCTGAATATACGCGTATGGCCGTTTGTCATAGGCGAAGTTTGCCTGAAACTTGGGGGTCGCTAAATATTTTCCAAGCCACCAAGATTTGGGATGGTCATTCCGTTCCTGGGATTTTCTCAGAGTTAGTGCTGCAAAGTCAGAAACTCTGCTGATCGGTCATTGTCCGACATGAGTTTTCAATGAAGAAAGAACCCACTTTTTTTCCCAAAACGGTTGCTACCCATAATTGAAAAAGGATATGGTCTGCTCTGTTTGCATATTTGCGTCTGAACAGGACCACACCTACGTTCGGCGCGCGAGAAGGGCGGCTAAGCCTCAGTCTCAGCCCGGCGGTCACGACCATGATCGTGTTGACCGACTTGCCCGTGAGTGTGAAATGCATAAAAATGCACTCTTGTTTCTCCAGGTGACAATCCTAGCTCGTTAACAAGAGTGCATCCTGGATGCTTCACGGCCAAGGTGTGAAATGTGCCATGTGTTCTTACTGCCGGTCCGGCTAGCCGGGGCTGAACTTCCATCCCTCGTATCCATCATTACAAATTCTGAGTTTATCATTTGACTTTCGAAATAAGGCTTAAATGAACAGCCAAGGGGAAACATGTTCTTGAACTTAACACTTAAAATACATCAATAGTAGGGGAGAAAACAAAAAATACAATTTTGCGCGGGAAAACTTGATTTCCTCAAGATCGCATCCCTCATGAGGGCAAAAGTCGCGTTCTGATCAGGAATCCGTTTTCCAAAAGCATTTTTCCCTTTATGTACAAACTAAGTGGTTCCTTTCTCATGGTCCGGTTGTTACTCATTCGTAGTACCAACGGAGGTTCTCCATGTTCAATGTTCTTGGGACTGGTTCGCCCGTCATGGTTTGCAGCATGTATGGGCCATTTCCTAGCACCTCTGCAACAACATATGGCCCATCCCAAGTGACATCCAGCTTCTTCAGCCCTTCAACCCAGATGGCTTCATTTTTTCGGAGGGCTAGCTCACCATATCAGAGGCTCCTGGTGCGTACTCTTGCGTTGTAGCGCTGCTCCAAGTATGACTTGTATGCAGCCTCTTTGATTGTGGCCTGCTCTCTAGCTCGCTCCAAGTCCTCCGGGTTTTCTCTCAGGCGCTTCTCATTGTCCCTTTCCGTGGCCAGGATGGCCGATCATGGTGACGGGATGATCAGCTCAGGTGGGATGAGGGCCTCTGATGAGGAATGAGAATTGACTATTTTTAGATTATATGAATAATCTAAAAATGGTAACCATGGTTCTAGAAGGTTTATTTTAAATATGTTTTATTTATTTCCATTTAGATTTAGGACATTATTATCATAGGAAAATAGAGAAAATCTTAATCCACTTTAGATTTACTTTTCTTAGGTAACATATATTGTAATCTCCTTTGGAGAATTATTCAGACAATTGATTTATAAAAATTCTTTGCGACAAAAATCGTAAATCTTCAAGTGCGAGCGACTCAAACTTACCCGACACATGTGACGTTTGACGGACCCTGAAGCGTGACGTGGAAGGACAATATCGTTACTTACAAGTTTCCAAACTACCTTATACATCCGTTCTACATTCATCGATTAACATTTAACCATTTATTCACCACGTTCGAACCCTAAGATCCGTTTTATAAACCCGCGCTATCCGTCCTACATCAGCCTTGCTGCCGAAACACAGGAAGTAAGGTGACTCACCGGGTGCCGTGTGCGGTGTTATCATGTAAGCCCGCAACACTGATGGGAGCTCATCCACCCAGTTCCCTTTGGCGCCATCTAGCCTCCTCTTCAGGCCTTGCACGATCATCCCATTTGTCCGCTCGGTCAAACCGTTTGCCTGCGGGTGTGCTACTGAGGTGAAACTCTACTCGATGCCCATCTGGTCGCACCACTGTTTTAAGACTCCTCCTTCAAATTGGCATCCGTTATCACTGATAATAGTCTTGGGAAAACCGAACCTACACACGATATTTCTCCTGACAAAATTGGTCATTCTCTTGCCCGTGCTGGTGGCCAAATGTTCTATTTCAATTCAGTTGGTGAAGTAGTTAACGCCACCACCAGAAACCTTCTTTTTCAACTGGCTTGGGGGAATGGGCCCACAATATCAATGGCCCACTTGGAGAATGACCATGGGCATGTGACGCTCTTCATGGGCTGGCCGGGTTGTGATGAGATGCGGTCATGCACTTGGCACTGATGGCATGTGTTAACCACATGGTCGGCGTTCATGTTGGGCCAGTAATACCTTGCTCATGTGGCCCTTAGTCCAAGTGTCCGTGCTCCTTGGTGGCTGCCGCTGCTACCCTCATGCAGATCTTTCAGGGTCCTTTCCAGCTTGCTTAGGCGTCAAACAACGCAACTATTGCTGCAGATAGCCTCTCTTGTACTCCACTCCATTCTCGAGGGCAAAGTTCAACGCCTTCCTCTCTAGTGCTCTTGCTTCCTTCTGATCTGTTAGTAAAGAACCGTTGAACAAGTAATCCCGTATCTGTGTTAGCCAGCATGGTGGTTCTACATCAAGGACCGATACCGTCATCCCGCCTGTTGACCTGGTTGGGAGTGTCTCCACTAGCACTCCTTTGGACAAATGGCTACTAGCTGTAGAAGCCAACTTGCTAAGGGCATCCGTCCTTTTGTTCTCGGATCTAGAGACGCGAGTCACCTCAGACCCCTCAAACTGCACCGCTAGGCTTTTGACCTTGGCCAAGTACTTCTGCATGGATGGCTCCTTCACCGCGTATGACCCATTGAACTGGTTCGCGACAAGTGCTGAGTCCCCGTACGCGTCAAGCTTGGTTGCTCCCAACGCTCTTGCTATTTCTGTGCCTGCGATCAGTGCTTCATATTCAGCCTCATTTTTTATGGCGGGGAATTGGAATCTTAAAGTATAAGCCATCTCGGCGCCGTCAGGATCCGTCACTATCAGACCGGCTCCTGATCCTTCAACACCGGATGCGCCATCCACATGCAGTTTCCACCATCCCGTCTTGTCATCGCGGCGTGACTTCTTGTCAACTGGCTCGCTTGTCTCACTAATAGTGATCTCATATTTCGTCGTGATCCGGGATGGTAACTCTGCCAAGAAATTGGCCATTACTTGTCCTTTGATTGCTTTTCTCAGGGCGAACTCGATGGCGTGCTCGGCTAACTCCACCGCCCACTTGGCCAGTCTTCCCGATATCTCAGGCTTTGTCAAGATTGCCTTAAGCGGCTCGTTGGTCAATACCACGATGGATGGGCATGGAAATATGATCTGAGGCGTCTTTCCAAATTAACCAACGCCATGGCCAACTTCTCCTAGGCGTTGTACCACAGCTCGCCCCCCTGCACCGGTTAACATAATAAATTGGTCGATGGACCTTGCCTACCTCCCTGACCAATGCTCCACTGATCACTTCCATCTCGGTCGCGAGGTATATATACAAGGTTTCAACTTGCTCGGGCGGGGACATGGCCGGAAGCTTCTTCAAATGGTTTTTCAGCTTGATGAACGCCTCGTCTTCAGCTTGGCCCCACGGGATCACGCCTTTTGGACCGATGCTACCTTTGAAGATCTTAAGGAAAGAGAGTGATTTCTCTGCTGCTCGGGATAGGAACTTGTTCATAGCTGCCAGCTTCCCATTCAAGCTCTGCACCTCCTTAACGTTTCAGGACGGTTTCATCTCCAGCATCGCCTGGACCTTCTTTAGGTTGACCTCCAAGCCATTGTTGGACACCATGAGGCCCAAAAATTTCCTGACTCCCACACCAAATTGGCACTTGGCCGGGTTGAGCATCATTCCAGCCGCGTTCAGTGTTTCCAACGTCTAATCCAAATCCTCTATCAGGCCTTTGTAGGAAACGCTCTTGATAACCATATCATTGACATAAAACTCCATGTTGCGGCCAATCTGTGTTTTGAAAATCCGATCAACTACACATTGGTAAGTGGCCCTGGCATTCCTCAACCCGAAAGGCATCATTCTGTAAGCGAACGCACATCGTTCCGTGATGAAAGTGGTCTTGTCAACATCGTCATCCTTCATGGGGATTTGATGATACCCCTTATACGCGTCTAGGAAGCATTTGATCGGGAAAGGTGCCAAAGCGTCAACTTTCTGGTAAATGATGGGCTTTGGGTAGCAATCTTTAGGGACGCCTTGTTCAACGCCTTGTAATTGATGCACATTCGCCAACTCTGAACTGACTTCTTGACCAGGACTGGGTTGGCCAACCAGGTTGGGTACGGTACTTCCCTTAAAAAGCATGCGTTGACCAGCTCGGTTACCTGTTTATTGACCGCTTCATTCCTTTCTGGGCATAATGGTCGCCTCTTCCACATGACTGGTGGGTGTGAAGGATCCACTCTAAGAGCGTGTTGGCTGAGTTCGGGCGACACCCCCGTCATGTCAGTTGCCTTCCATGCAAAAGACTTTTGGTATTTGATTAAGACTTCTAAGACTTCCTGCTACTTGCCTCTGGTAGGTCCGATCCTACTTGAACACCCTTGCATCCTTGTTGGTCAAGGGACATGGTCATGCATGATGCCGATAAGGTCTTTTCTCATGGCATCCTGGTCGTATCATGTGGACTGGACATCGGGGCGACGAATCCTCATCTGGGCGCTTACACTTATTCAGTTCGATTTGGTGGCATTCCCTTGCCTTTTGCTGGTCGCCCCGGATGGTCGCTATCCGTCCTTTGGTTAGGAACTTCAAAAGGAGATGGAGGGTTGACACGATGCCTTTCAGCTGAGCCAACGCCGGCCTTCCCAGGATAAGGTTGTACGGGCTGTGAGCCTTGATCACGATGAACTCCATGTCCACCTCTTTCTGAGTTGGCCTGCTCCCAACTCCAACTAGGAGCGTGATGGTTCCTTCCGACCATACCGTTCAGTCTGCGAAATCCACCAGTGGCGTGCTCGTCGGAACCAACTTGTCCTTGGTGTTGTCATCCAGCTTCTCAAAATAGTGCTAGTACATTATTTCCGCCGAGCTATCGCCGTCCACATAAGCGCGGTGTGCTATCTTGTCCATGATATGAACCGTGATCATGACCGCATCGGCGCCAAACGTGATCAGATCGTCCTTTTCAAGCCTCATATTCGTGGGAGTGTGTTCTGGGGCCAATCTGCACCAGGCCTTTCTCTGTGAGTCTGAACTCCCTCCGGCGTTACCGCCTATGATAGTGAGTATGTCATTACTTGCACGTCTTGGCGCCTCCCACTCTGGTGATGAGTCTTCTTCATATTTGACTCTCTTCCCGTCCCGTCGTTCTGCGCGGGCGATCTCTTTGCCTTTGCCACAATTCGGTCCTGTTGACGTACTGATCCTGACCGCCCGTCCTGTTGGCGTATGTCGCCTTGTTATAGGCTTTGGCCGTAGCGGTGAATTGTTTCAACTGTCCCCTCCGTAAACATGACTCGATGGCCTTTTTCAAGTGGATGCAATCCTCGGTGTAGTGGTCGTGATCATCGTGGTATTGCAGAACTTGTTCAGATTGCGCTTATTGGGGGGCATCTTTATGGCGCGTGCGGGTGGGATGATGTCGCGACTCGCTAGGAACACTTCTCTTGGCGTCTTTGTCAACGAGTTTGGGGCCTAACCTGTCTTTCACCGATGACGCTTTCTCCACCTTGGTCGGTTGGCTATTCTGGATGAACTTTCGCTTTGGCCAATAAGGTTGGGTATCTTTTTGCATCGCCATCTTCTTCTTCTTGGCATTTTCATCAGCTCGGTGAAACATCTCTACCACCATGTGTAGCTCGTCCAGCGTGTGTACCGCCCGAAGGGTGAGTTCTATATCCAAAGGCTCGTGGTTGAAACCTTGCATGAAAATATTGATCAACCATCGGGGTACACCACGATGCACCACCCTGTTGCTTTCCTCGATGAAGCGCTCGTAGTACTCCATCAAGCTTTCACCTGACGATGCCCGATGGCGTATCTTCGTCAGGTCCTGGGTTGTGCTGGTGAACTTCCTTTTTTGCATGAACCGGGTCAGGAAAAGTTCCTCAAACTACGCGACGTTGGATATGCTTCCGTTATCCAAGTTGGCGAACCACACCCTCGCCGCCTCCTCGAGCGTGGTAGCGAACACTTTGCACCACACGGGCTCTGGCGTCGCATACGTCGACATGTTTCTTGTAAACGCGTGCAGTGGTCGGCCAGATCTGACAGACCATCATACGTGCCTAGGTTAGGATGAATCCGAAGAAGCGGGTTGGCCACGAACTCCGTGACAGCTTCCGAGAAGGGACTTCCTCTTTTCTCCCAGTCCGGGGCCTCGTAAAACACCGATAGCCTTTGCTTAGCTGGGACTCTGGGTTTGACGCTGGGCTTGTGGACGTAGGTTACGGCCCATTCCCCAGGTTTGAGCTTGGGTTGGCTTCCTTCTCATTCTGCTCATCCCATTCCTCTTCTGATTCATCCAGGATCTCATTCCCGTCTTCATCCAGCTCCGTGAGGATGGGTGCTTTACGCTTTCCTCGGGTTGGCTCATCGAAAAGCTTGGTCGGGGTGATCGTTGATCAGGCAAAAAGCTTGGTCGGGGTGATCGTTGATCAGGCGTATTTTATGCATCTAATTATATGATTTTATATCTCTCTTTTGCCATTTGATGTGTACGAAGGTGTTTTTGGTGCAGGAATTATAAGGAAAATGGTGGAATACAATCAAATGGAGAAGTGTTGAAAAAGATGCAAAATCAAGCACTTGGAGCCATGGAGAGGAGTTAGACACTATACTCTTTTTCCGAGAGGTCTTTTAATGAGGTAGTGTGCTCCAACGGATAGTGGATCATTGCAATTCCATTATTCTGGGAAGAAGAATAAGCAAAGAGAAGAAGGAAATTTCTACTACTGATCTTTTTCTACGAGCGGCTAAGTTGTGATTCGACATGTCGATCACTAATCAGTTATGCGTATTGTGAAAGATCTGTGCCAGAATGGTGGACTGAATTGTGCAAGAGAGTCTACTTAATTGGCCTTAATTTGTGGTGGCAAGAAATAATTAATTAGTAAATAAATATTGTAAAAAATAATTTGCACGTGAATGTTGAACTTTCCTATTTTGATTAGGATTAGGGTTTTGTTTTACCAAAATCCTATAAATACATAAACCTAATAATTATGAATGGTGGCCGTACTGTAGCTTGTTTTTGGCCGGCCGCCAACCTTTGCATGCAATATTGATTCTTGGAACATGATGAATTTGTATGTTATTCTATAGTTTCATTTACTTGTTGTTTTCTTTGTCTTTAGTTTATTAGTTTAATCTCAGTTTTTTATATTTTTTGTTTGCTTGTTTTTAATATGCTAAGTAGCTAGGTTAGTTTCCGGTAAGGGTTTTGAAACATTAACTATGATTCATTTGTGAGGCCTAAATGTGCTTGATAATTATGTTGTGTGGATTCCTTGTTATTCTCTGTGTATCCTGTTTATTTCTGAATTGCTTGAGATTTGATCAGTTTTCTGTTATTTAGAATAGTGCCAATTGAGTTCCTCGATTAATCTGTATTTAGGGGGTCGATTCAATAAGTGGCGAAACTATACGCCAATAGTTGGGAATACAGGGTAGATAATTTGTGGCAGCTGTTCTGATTATAAGTAATCTAAATCGGGTTTCTTTGGTGCTTAATGTTGTCGAGGTATTAAATCTAGGTAGGCTATTCCGGCTAGATTGTATCTTGATTAGAGAAGTAGTCAGTTTAGCTATTCTTGCCGGCTATCGACAAAGTAAGAAGAAATTGGATTGGGTATGCTATTCTCGAAGGTCTATAACTGATTGGTTTATACAACTTAATAAATTCTTGAGCCAGTGATCGAATAAATTAAATGTTAATGTGGATTTACCTGTAAGCAGATTGCTTCGTGTGAGTGTCTTTGTATTCTTTGCATTGTTTATTTTTAATTGTTATTTTCATTCTTAGTTTAGTGTAGTTTAGTTCTTAGATAGTTAATACAAATTCTTTCAACATAAAAGGTGGTTACTAACCAAAAGATGTATCTTTAGATATAAGAATCTGATTACACTGTTCCTCGTGGGATCGACTCTGCTTACTCTATACTTGAATTTAAACCTAATTGTTTGCAGGTTTATTTAGTAGAAAAACGACCTATCAATTGTTTTCACCAGAACCGTGAGGCGCCGCGCTCTCGGCGGCGTATCTCGCAGCTCTCGTAGCTGCTTGTTGATGTTCGCCTGCGACTCCAGGATCTGGCGGAGTACATCGCCATCTTCCGGCGTTAGTGAAGGTGAGGCATCAGGGTGCCGAGTCGGCTCAGGCGTCACTGATATCGGCGTCGCGACAGGATTCAAGGAGGTGAATGACGTTCCAGCCCCCTCGTCAGTGCCGTTCATTGACATGTGCAGTACGTGCAGTTGCACTGGGCCCCAAAATTTTGGGGGCCCCCAAATATTTTTCACTATGTATATATATTTTAGGATTTTTTCCTTTTTAAATATGGTAAATAAATAATTAGTTTCTAAAAATAATAAATATATTTTGTAAACCTCAAATAAATTCCAAATTTGCGAGGCTCCATAAAAATCATTCGTTTACCTTCTCTATGATTATGCACGATAGGTATAGCATAGCCGACAAGCACGATGGTGATTTTTTGAATCAAAAAAATTGGCAATCCTCTGAATATGCTCATATTTGATGAAACTAAAACAAGGTAATCAATTATTATTGTTTCTATGAATTTCGTTATTGCCATACTTTAGCAATTCGGAATACATACGTTTTAATTTTCTGTGTGTGATGCTTGGATTTTCAAGATAAATATGATGATACATATGGAGGCTATGGGTATGACACAATATAAAATTGTTTCGTTTACATTCTTAATACATCTATTGGGTGGATAGCTATAGTAACATAAAGGTTCATTATGTTTGAAATTTTCTGAGAATATAAGTGAAATTTTGAATACTTTTATTGCTCGTTAAATGATCACATTCATAATGAATTTTTATAAATTTTATCGAATGAGTGTATTTGAGTGGCCCAAAATTTCTTTTTGCACTAGGCCCCCAAACTTACAGGGACGGCCCTGCCCCTCGTCTCCGAGATCTGTGACCACCACACCCGATTTGAGGGTGCAGAGGTCATTTCCTTCTCTGCTCATTTGCAGTGTGTGGGCTATGAAGATAATCGGTTATATCCCCACAGACGGTGCCAATGTTACAGTCGTGATTAACGCCCTGATGATCCATCCTGATGGCGGATGAAGAGAACCTGCTAAGAACAAGGAACTCTCACTCAGGGCGGGGCGGCTAACTGCCGTTTCCGCTCCTTAAGTCAGAAAGCTGTCAGAGAGAGTAGATGTGTATCTGTTTGTGTTTAGTCAACTTATCTCTCTCGATCGTGTTAGAGAGATACTTATAGTGCTGAAACCCGGGCCTGGTCACATCAGACCACGCCGTTTGGTGGTCTGGGAAGATTCTCCTGCCAATGTTGGTAGCACTCCAATCTGCGGTCGGGTTTGGCCCGGACGCCATGCGGGATGTAGGGTCTGGATGAACCATACAGGATGGTGAGGTGTCCGACCCTAACAACCATCACAATAATAATACGATTAATGTGAATTCAGACTTCCTATCTAAAGGGCGTTGGAAGTAGATGCTTATAAACGACTGAAGTCAATTAAAACTTACATTTTATTGATATTCTCTTGTTAATTTGATGATGAGCGTTGACAAGCGATTTCCCACGTCGTTAAATGGGACTCCGCGAGATTAAAATATTATTTATAAATCACATACAATAACTACTAGAGAGTAGATAGTGGGAAGTAGGGGTCGAACCACAAGGAGAAGGGACTTGTAAGAGTGTTTTAAAGTAGAAAATAAGCATACTTATATATTATATAGAAAGAAATATAAATATGGGGGGTTTTGAGATTGGTTTTTATTACACTACGAAAGGAAACTGAACTAGCATTAGCTAAACTAAGGGGAAGGTTCTAAGATTATGAGACCTTGGGAGGCAAATGACTTCACTTTCCATCTATCGACTTATCACTGGGCAAATGCAATTACAAAGGAGTTTAGACCATTTTCCAAGGACGAAAGCATCCTATTCTCTAGAGTGTAGCTAGAGAGGATGATCACACCACTCAAAAGCTCTCATCATTGATTCACCTAGATGATCACATCATAGATAACTCAACAATGGTATTAAGATTAGAGAGTGACAAACTTACTCACACACCCACGATCACGAGAGCATACAAATAAGACATTCGATAACTAGGATGAACTAAGACGATGATCACATACAAATCTCAATTCATACTTGCTACTTTGTGATATTGGAGTAAACGATCACATTATACCCACAAATCTAGTTATTCGTTGATAACAATCATATGTTAAAAAGGAATCTTCAACTCAAGTATACAACTACATATTAGGGGGACCAATGATCCCATTAAATCCTTACCTAAACACATAATTGATTAATCATGCAAGTTCATGAGATTTCCAATTCTAACAACTTATATTTATCATGGTATTCCTTAACTACAATCACACAACAAGGGGAGAATTTTTCATCACTCAACCCCTTCCATAGTCATTAATTTAACAACTAGAGATTATGCTACCATTACACTAAGTACCATCACCATGCTAGATTACTCTAACTTAACTACCCTATTTAATGACTATGGAGAGCATGCAATTGACATAAAACACAAATCCCATAACAAATTAAGCAAGATTGAATAACATTCATGCATAAGAATTCAAGTTCATCAAATGATAATCAAAACCCAAAGTTTAAGCATAAAGAACCTTTAAAGTTTCAAGGGGAAAGTTAATTCAAATGCTCACAAGGATCAAACTAAGCTAGACTAAAGTTCATGGAATCAAACTACTAATCTACTTGAATTAAAAGCAAAGAAATGAAAAGAAGAAGAGGAAAATTGGGTTTCTACATCATGTTGGCCGTCCTCTCAAGGGGAAAGATAAGGGGGTATTTATAACCCCAAAATTCAGCTCAAGGAGGCAAGTGGGCCACTGGTTTAGCGACACTGTTTTAGCAACGCGTTCTTCCGTCACTATGCTGACGACACTTCTGGGCAGCAGCGATGCTTCTGGGCAGCAGTGACACTTCCTTCATCTTCAGTGATACTTTCTTCAAACTCGAGCGACGCTTTTCTTGGCACGAGCGACACTTTTCTGGGCAACTTCTACCACCTAAGGAAAGGTGGCCTTCACACCACTTCTATGATCAATTCATCAACTTCTTAGCATCGAATGTTCGACTCTTTGGTATGATCATAGAAGGTCTTCAATTACTTTCATCCAAGTATTTCTTACAAGGGCAAATAAAGGTTAAAATGCACACATTCATTCCTAAACTACTATGGATGATTTAGCTCTAAAGTTCTAGACTTTGGCACAAAATATTACCCGAACTAGTTCTCAAATGCTTTAAAACAAGAGTATATTTAGGTTTCATCAAGCGTTGGTGTGTAAAATGCAGTTGACAGTGCTCAATAAGGGGACCTTATTAGGGTGTAAATGAGTCGAGTCGAGACCGAACATGATATGCTCAAACTCGAATATTTATATATTTTGCGAGCTCGAGTTCGAGGTCAAACTCTTTTGAATGTATAAATATGTGCTCGGAAATGAATCATTAGTTTTTAATGAACTCTAGTCCGACTCGCGAGATTAACAAAAATCGAGTTTGAACTCGTGCCAAGTGAGCTCGTTAAACTCAAAAAAGCTCATTGTCAATCCAATTTCACTAATTTTCTCAATTCTATATTTTCATCATTCAATGCAGAGAATTTTCATCATTCATTGTCTCTCTAGTTTAGATATTACACTTTTAATTATTCTCAAACAAACCTCTCTAGTAGTAAAATATCTAATTATACATATATATATATATATATATATGTACATATATTTGATAAGCTCGTCCATAACCTTATTGTGTTATAGGCCTCCCTTTAACTCAGTACAGGGAAGACTGAATTTTTATCTCATATATAAGGGATTTTCTAAAGTTCATACAAAGGTTATCAGAGTAACCACTATGGTTACCTTCTGGAACCTATGGACAAGAAGAAACAGACTCATATATGAAGATAAAAATTCAAACAATGCTTCTATATGTGAGGAAATTAGGAGGCAAACTAGTCTTATATTCACAGCTCACCCACATATAGGTAACTTGGAAAGAAACCAATTCTTGATACATGCCAGACTGGTTCCATTCTTTAAACAGAGGAGACCAAGATGATTAAGATAGTCAAATCGTTCCCTCCAGACACAGGATTTAAGGTCAAGGTAGATGCAGCCTTTAAATAAGCTTCATGTGGAATAGGCACAGTAGTGAGAAATATGAATGGGGATACTATACTTGTTAAAATGATATATATGCTTTGTATCTCACCTCTTCATTCTGAGCTTATGGCAATAAATCAAGGATAGCAAGTAGTGGCTGAACTTAACATCTCCAACTACATACTTGAATCTGATTGCAACATGGCAATAATGGGAGTTCTATCACCATCAAAATGCAACTGGAGGCACTACCCACTGTGCACTACACTACACACAATGCTTCCAGCAACAAGAATTCGTGACACATTCTATCGCGGCGGTTCAAGCCGCTCGTTTAGGGTCACGCCGCGGATCATGCGGACACATTCACGGCAGTCCGGTCAACCACCGAAGATTGATTGCGTATTCACGGCGGTCTGAAACGCCGTGGTTGATTCTGCAGAATATGGCGTATGATATGTTCCGGTTGCGGAAGTTGACTGGTAATGCGGATGACATTTCCAATTCCGGTTGAGGAAGGGGAAAATGAGGAATTCGTGAATAGATGTTCCAGTTAAGGAAGCTGAATAGTTTAGTCTTGGTTTGAGATAGTTCCGCTGTCCAAAGCACGTGAACATATTGATGGTTCCGTTATTGGAACAAGATGAGTATTTTAACGGTTCCTAATGAGGAACTAGAAATGAAGCGTGTCACTTCCGATGCAGGAAGTGCGCTGCTGGATGATAATGTCATGTTGATATGTTCCATATGATGGTAGTTGTTCGGTGTTCGCGTCTGTCTATGGTATTAAAATATTTTTACCTAAATAATTGTGCAACATAATTATGTTCCAAAAAGGGAAATGAAATCATAATGTAGTTCCGGTAACGGAAGTCTCACAGGGAATAATGGCTACAATTCGTACTATTTAATCGACCAGGCCATACACATGCCTTCAAAAGACTACAACAAGGTGTTGTTGCTAACAAACAGAAAACACAGGCTACGGCTTTATCAACTAGCTATTCCGTGCACAAAAGAACCAAATATGAACAGAACATCCTTGTTTTGAAATATAATGTCTAAGAAATACTAGCATTGCACCTTGTTAATTGCTTTAGATGATGGGGTTCCTTATGACATTCGAGCGGATGGACACAAGGCATTGAGCTAGGTTATTCCGGACCACATTAGTCTCCCCAATTGTGTAAGGAGTGACATCCTTAGGCAAAAGCTATAGGGAAAAAAAGACATGTAAATTTATGAACAAGGAATGTTAATTAGACTTAGATGAAAAATGTAGAGAAAAAAGAAGCTTACGGTATGGATAGTTAAGTTGTTGGGCTGTAAAATCCGGATTAAATGGGTAGCATACAACATAATGTAGTAGCCACACGCCCATCTATCATTTTTTTTCATGTACTACACAATATTCAACTACAAGTTATAATCTTCATACCTAGACTTAAATATTTAATATTGTGAAAAGTAATGATAATACCTTTGTTAGCGACACATGCACGTCTTCTTGTGGCCACTGTGGATGTTCTCCAGTTGCATCAGAGTTGACAATAGCAATAGCATCACCATTTGGGACTTGAGTAGGTTCCGTGGGAGTAGCTTTGGTCACAGGTTCTTCAGGAGCAGGATCTTCTTCGGTGAAGCGGTTGACGAACACACGTTCTGGCTTATCCTCACCCAGCTCCAACTGAAATTGACCATGTTCACAAATCAATGTTGTCTTAGCCCTCGTCTCTTTCACCTCAGCAAAGACCACATCTACTTAAATACGAAGAGAACTTAGAAAATTTGAAAGCCAGTCCACCTAACGACCATTATCCCTAATTAAAATTTAAACATAATATTCAGAAAAATAAATCACATGGCACATTATTAAGTGAGGAGATGTCAAAATGTGATGCAGCAACAACGTTAACAACACATAGAAATTCAAATGGACCTACTGCATAAAAGTAAATAAATCATAAAAGTCATAAGAAATAGTGACATGTTTGAGTTCAAACCTGCTTGCAGTTCTGCATCTCTTCCCTGTTTTGCAGATTTAGCTGCATCTCCCGGCTTGTCCCAAGGCTTGAACTCTACAGGTCCATTTTCATTATCAGCCTTAAGGAAGGATTGATCTAGGTAAGGGCAACCTATGGCTTCATTAATTGTAAATTTGTTGACATGAATCACATAGCCATTGACCATAGTTAAGTCAGGGTGGTTCAAATCACTGCCTAAATTAGAGTAGAACTGCAACACTTTATCATGGCGGGTAGGTTTGTTCAAAGTGAGTAATTTATCAAAATGGTTTGTTTTTTAAATTTATCAACCACATAATCTAAATGCAATTCACTTACTTTCTCAGCATAAAGAATTCTTGTTTTCACCAAACCACTCCTAATCCAGTCACGTATCTCTCTTCCGCCAGCGGGTTGAAGAAACTGGTACTGGAACCATCATCTATTCTGGGGCTGGGTGATCTCGATCTGCCCGACTTTTCTTCGTTCGCGGAAGCTAATACTGACAGATCTCCTCATCGCTCTGTGGCTCTGCAACCGCTTGACTGCATGACTCTTCAATCACTTGACTGGATGTGGCTTCAACGTCTGCATCTGGCTCCGACTCCTCAACCTCGCCGGGAATCGGATCTTCGACAACAGGAACCTGGGCTTTCTTCTTCTCAGCACCAATCTTCATTTTCACCATGGTTAACGTGATCTATGCTCAGTTTCGGGTATGTGTTAGAATATTTTTCGCGTTTCAATTTGGGTGAAATTAAAAGTGATAAAGCGAGGAGTTGATTATCTTTATGTTCAGTGTTTCTACGACGTTCCAAATTTGGAACTAACAGATGTGAGGCACCAATTATTTCAGCAACGTTAAATAATGATACCAGTACACAACTTAATCTACTTCCGATACTGGAACTATATTTAAAAAATTAATGACAAATGGAACTTGACATGTCTTTTTATTTCATATATCCCGTTGTCTTCCTCCATCGGAAGTATGTTAAGGTTTTCTCAAAAGTTGGTTTCACAAGCTGTTCCGATACCAGAACAAATTAAAATTCTGACACTCTACATGTCAATGTAGACATATATAATACTTGAATCAGGCCCTGTCATGTTCAGCGTAACTTCTGCACATTTCAGTTAAGTTAAGCTGACTTCAGCAGGGTTTAGTAGATTTCATCTGACTTCATCTAACTTCAAAAAAAATTCCCCATTTTCACTAAATTGTTTTTATATTAAATTTCCTACAATTCAAAAATGTCAATGAAATACTTTTATTTTGGTTTATCAAATGAAGTTACTTGTGAACAATTGTTTCTTCAATATATTTTATTTTAATTAATCAAATAAAATAAAATTAGTTCTATTTTATACACAAAATTAACAAATTCAACAAAAATTATGAATATGTCCATATAATGCCAAAATGTACATCGATTACATCCATTACTAATCGCTATCATCTGATTATGCAATTTCACTAGTATCACCATCTCCCGAATTCCAAATATGTTCGTCTATACCTTCACGAACTTCTACCATAGTCATTTCTGATGTTCATCCAACATAGTAGTTCCTTGTGTAGGCTCGTGATCCACAATAGGAATGCCAATCAAGTTCTTCTAAATCAAGTTCAGCTGTCTTCTGCATTAACATGTGCAATTCTTCTAACACCGTTAAAAGTGCAAGCTGGATAAGTGGATCATCCATTCTGCATAACATTGGGAAAGTAGTGAATTTAACAGATTAACATATGACCAAGGCCCTGTTTGTTGGAGCTTATATTTAATTATAGCAGTTCAATTCAGTTCAGTTCAATTCAATTCAGTTCAGCTCAGTTCAACAAAATATAATTTGATCAAATTCAGGTAAATTTAGACATGTTGATTATATTTTAAATACGTTAATTTTCACTTCAATTCAATTCAGTTTAGTTCAATTTAGTTTATTTTAGATCATTAAGAAATAAACTCAGGCAAACAGGTCCTAAATTTATAAAAAAATATATCAATGTAACCAATAATGAATGTAATTCCAAGTATCAATCCAAACATAAATTTTAACACAAAGTAACATAATAATTACTTCAAAATATTTATTATTTGATCATATTTGGAGTTGAATGTTTGAATTCAAATTAATAATAATATAATAGTAATAATAATATTATTATAACGGTTTAGAGTAAATTTTAGCTAATTTCAGTAAACTTCAGTGAAATTCAGTGAACATTAGTAAACTTTGGCGAACTTCAGCTAATTTCAGCAAATTTCAGCAAACTTCAGTTAAATTAATTTCAGTTCAGCTGAACTTGACTAGGCCTCACTATCCGAATAAGGAAATGAATGGTTTACATAAATAACTATTTTGGCGCCTTCCTTATTCGGGACACAATGCATTATATAATTCTTTTCTTTTTTGTGTTATAAAATCACTTCTGATATCGGAACCTCCACTTACACGCGTGGTAGCCACCGCGTCCAGTAGTGCCCCGAGCCTAATCTCCTAGAGCTAGAGAAACTAGATTAGGCCGATGGAACCGGGTGACCGGGTGAATACTTGCAGTGGCGGCCTTATGCTGCTATCCTGAGAAACTTAGATTTGAACAATTTGTCTAAAGAAAATGAAAGGTATGCTATGGCTGGCCTTGATATGGCTTCTGAAGCTATCAAGATTTTGATTAGATGCTGGAGAAACTCAGTACTTGTTGAAATGGCTGGGGCGGAAGTGGAACAATATCTCCCACATCAAGTTGCCTAGCAATTCGGGTTCGACCAAGATATTCCCTGAATGGTGGAGAGAATATCCAACTTTGACGTCCCTGAGTTAGTTTGGTCTCACCACAACAGGCCTGTTAAAGAAGGTAAAATGTACATTCCCGGCAGATTGCGCACAGGAGTTGTGACAACCCGGTATCAGGAAAAATTGACCTGGGCCCAGGCCACGGGAGATGATCTGAATCCATCAGTATCAGGATTTGTAGAAATGCCAGCTTGTATTGTTTTCAGAGATCAATCAGGGCTTGTGATGCCATATCTTCTGGTAAAGTCAATGAAATTGCAAGTAAAATGGTTCAGAATGATGATCTGACTGTTCAATGAAATTGCAAGTAAAATGGGAAGTAGTAGGAAGAGGGCCAGTGAATCTATAACTTAACTACCTTTAAAACAAAATGTGTTTAGCTCATGTGTCAATTCTTTAGATTTTAGAATTATTTTTCATGATGAATGAGCAATTGACACATAAACATCTAATTTCCCTTTTACAATTTTTATTTATAACTTTTAATTAGTCGAATAATACTGCATTTATTTGGTTTTCAATTGATTCTTTATTGCATTATTAATGCACTTATTTTTATTCAGTTTCGTCCTTTTCAATATACTAAAAATACAAGACTTAATAACCGTGAAACACCTTTATTTATTCTTCTTTCATCTCCTTAAATTTCTTCATGTATACGGGAAAAGGAATCATCTCATAAACTCCGGCCTCTCCCTCTCGGACGAGCACTCCTCTTCCGCCTTCAGCGACGGCGACAGATCCGGCGAGTTCCCCACTGCCCTCCTATTCTCCTAGGCCTCTGACAACTTCGACGACTTTCTCATACATATTCTAAGGTGTCATATCTCTTGATAGTGGCTTTATGAGGTAGATTTTGTAGAATATAAAATTCATTCTATAAATTGGCTTATTGCAGGCCTTAACTGTTGAACTTGTGAAAGGGAACTTAATTCAACATTATTTACAAATATTGAATCTATAAAAGACCGGTATTCTGGTTTATTCTGCTTCATATTGTACTCTCATGGCCTGTTGATCTTTGCAGAGGTATTGCAGATGCAAATTTGGTTCTCTTGGTTACTACAAGGCTTGTGAGATATTCTAGTCATCTTTCTTTTCCTTGTTTGTTTATTTTTTGCAACTATTTCTAGAAAATAAAGATGCTAATTAGCATCCGTAGGAAGTAGATATTTTTCTTTCCTTTTTCCGTAGGAATTAGATTATTACGTTTCCTTCTTACGTAGAAATTAGATTATTACGTTTCCTTCTTCCGTAGAAGTAGATTATTTCGTATTCCTTTTTTCTACCAGAGTTTGTGTATATAAAGGATGATATGAATAGAAAAGCAGTATCCAGTTTTCTGCACAACATCATTGTTCTTCTTTCTCCTCTTCTCAGCTTATCTGTGTGAAAGCTAACAAGTGGTATCAGAGCTTCAATGATCCTATGGCGGACGCATCGAGATCACCGGCACGAACGGAACCACGGGGAAGACGAGGACGCAGCAGGCCACGACGCGGCAACGGTGGCGAAGTTGTCATCCACGAACGTGTCATCCAAGAACGTACCAACCTTGGCGCCAACATTGTGTACCCCACGTTGACGGCAACGAACTACATCGAATGGGCCCTCGTGATGAAGATAAACCTACGAGCACAAGGTTTATGGGAGGCCACTTCCGGCGTTGGAGAACCGTCCGAACGGGAAGACATGGCGGCCCTCTCGGCTTTGATTCGGGCGGTGCCACCGGAGATGGTACCGGCGCTAGCTGTCAAAACGTCGGCACACGAAGCTTGGGAGGCAATCCGGATGATGCGAGTCGGCGTGGATCGAGTGCGTGAGGCCACGGCACAACGTCCACGCAAGGAGTTCGAGCAAATCGCCTTCAAGGACGGGGAGTCACTCGACGCCTTCGGCATGCGGATTACAGGTATCGTCAATAACCTTCGTTCTTTAGGTGAATCTCTAGAAGAGATCAAAGTGGTCCAAAAGTTCTTGCGGGAGGTGCTGAGCCAGTACGCCCAAATCGCTTGCTCGATCGAAACATTGCTCGATCTGAATGGCATGACAGTGGAGGAACTCATCGGCAGGCTTAGGTCAGCAGCAGATCGGTGCTCCATCAACACCACGAACAACTCCAACGGCCAAGTTTTGCTCACGGAGCAAGAATGGATCGCACGAGGACCGAGCTCTAGCTCCGGGAACAAAGGCAAAGGCAAGGGTTTTCAGAAAGGGAAGAAACCGAGCCACAAGGGAGACGGCAGCCAACGGGCGGTGAGCGGTGACAGAGACTTGACGAATTTGAAGTGTTACAATTGTAACAAATACGCTGGCCACATCTCCAAGGACTGCCCCGAGCCACAGCGCGAACGAAAGGGACGTGCCAACCTCGTGCAAGCTGAAGTGGACGAACAGACGCTCCTCGTCGCAAGGCTTCACTCACTCACGATCGGGAACTCAGCCACCAAGGAGCACGTCCTGCTCAACGAGACGCGATCTAAAGCACGGTCAACGAAGGAGCCCGGGCAGAGTGACACGGCATGGTTCCTTGACTCCGGTGCGAGTGCCCACATGTGCGGAAGACGAGAGTTCTTCTCCGAGCTAGACACGGATGTACGAGGCTCGGTCAAAGTGGGAGACGACACCTCCGTGGAAATATAAGGCACTGGTACGATCCTTTTTTTGTGCCGGAACGACGAGCACCTAAAGTTGGACGATGTGCCTTACATACCACGGCTCCACAGCGGCATCATCTCACTAGGCCAGCTGGACGAGGACGGCTACGACACGAGGATCCAGCAAGGGTGGCTCACGTTACGGGATCAAGGCGGGCGCTTGCTCGCACGGGTGTCAAGAGGCCAAGGGCGCCTTTACCTTCTTCATCTGAATTTGGCACGACCAGTGTGCCTTGCGGTGCATGGGTGCGAGGATGGGTGGCGATGGCACGCGAGATACGGCCACATGAACTTCGAGGCCCTTCGACGCATGGCCAGGAACAAGATGGTGGACGGACTCCCGCTGCTCGATGACGTTGAGCGCTTGTGTGACGCCTGCCTGGCCGGGAAGCAGAAACGCAGCTCGTTCCCAAGCCAAGCCAAGAACCGAGCGACCGAACGCCTTGGGCTCGTGCACGCCGATCTGTGTGGACCCATCGAGCCACAAACTCCTGGAGGTAAACGATATTTTCTACTAATGGTAGATGATCTTAGTACATATATGTCGATAGTCTTGTTGACCTCGAAGGATCAAGCGGCGGAAGCCATCAAAAGGACCGTGGCAGCAGCCGAACGACAAAGCGGGTGCAAGTTGAAGACGCTGCGGACCGATCGTGGAGGTGAGTTCACGTCTCAAGAACTCAGCGAGTACTTTGCCGACCACGGTGTGCATCGACAAACAACGGCGCCATACTCGCCCCAGCAAAACGGCGTGGTCGAACGACGAAATCAAACGGTGGTTAGCATGGCACGTTGCCTCTTGAAGGCCAAAGGCATGCCGATGATATTTTGGGGAGAAGCAGTGACAACGGCGGTCTACCTTCTGAACCGGGGAATCACAAAGAGCGTCAGCGGCAAGACACCCTACGAAGCATGGCACGGGCGCCGGCCGAGCGTGAGCCATCTCCGGGTGTTTGGGTGCGTCGCCCACATCAAGGCCACGCAGCCAGGGCTGAAGAAACTGGAGGACCGGAGCAAGCCGATGGTGCTACTTGGGTATGAAACTAGAGCTATGGCGTACCGCGTCTACGATCCTGCCACAGACCGGGTGAAAGTATCACGCGACATCGTCTTTGATGAAGACACGGCATGGGACTGGACCACATCGACACAGCAACAAAACCACGGGCATGGTGAGGGTTCCAACTTCGACCGTTTTGTCTCTTTTGGTGTAGGTAGCGAACCAGCCCAGAAAATCCTTCATTCGGACAATGAGAATTTCACCAGAAGCAGGCCTAGAAGTGAAGCTCCGGTGTCAAGTCCGAGAACCCCAAGTGCATCACCACCACCAAACGTGGAATTTGTGTCACCTCCGGCAAACGCATCAGAACCATCCTCCGGAGCTAAGGCACAACGACGGTATCGAACCATGGAGGACCTTCTCAACGCCACCGAGAAGATTGAAACTGAGGACGAGGAGCTTTGTCTTCTCACAGTTGATGAACCAACGAGCCTAGCTGAAGCCGAGAAGGATGAAGGATGGCGAACGGCGATGACGGAGGAACTTGCAAGCATCGAGGCAAACCAGACTTGGCGCCTCACCGATCTACCACCAGGACACCGCGCCATCGGACTTTAGTGGGTCTTCAAGCTCAAGAAGGACGCGAACGGGGAGATGGTGAAATGAAAGGCGTGGTTAGTGGCAAAGGGCTACGTGCAGCAGCAGGGGGTGGACTACGAGGAAGTGTTCGCTCCAGTTGCGCGAATGGAGACGGTGCGGGTTCTGATCGCGCTCGCTGCACACCACGGATGGCCAATCCACCACATGGACGTCAAGACCGCGTTCCTCAACGGTGATCTGATTGAGGAGGTTTATGTCAAGCAACCGCCGGGTTTTGAAATTCAAGGCAACGAAGGCAAGGTTCTTCGGCTTAAGAAGGCTCTCTACGGACTACGTCAAGCTCCGAGGGCTTGGAATGCCAAACTTGACAAGAGTCTTCGCGACTTGGAGTTTGTACGATGTGAAGTCGAGCACGCGGTATATCGTCGGAGCAACGGGAAGGAGCAACTGCTAGTTGGAGTTTATGTTGATGACTTGATCATCACCGGAACTTCAATCGAAGAACTGACGAAGTTCAAGAAGGAGATGACGAATCTATTTGAGATGAGCGACCTCGGCGAACTGAGTTACTACCTCGGAATCCAAGTGCAACAACGGAAGGGTTTGGTCACTCTTTGCCAATCATCTTATGCAAAGAAGCTTTTACAAAAGGCCGGACTAGAAGAGTGCAATCCATGTGCGGCACCAATGGAGGCACGACTCAAACTAAGCAAGACGGGAGACGGGAGACCGGTGGATGCCACGGACTACCGCAGCTTGATGGGAAGCCTCAGGTACTTAGTTCATACTCGGCCAGACATTACTTTTGCAGTTGGTTATGTTAGCCGATTCATGGAGCAGCCAAGAGTTGAGCATATGGCAGCAGTGAAGCATATTCTACGCTATGTGGCGGGAACTCTAGAGTTTGGAGTTTCATATGGAAAAAGTGCTAGACCTTTACTCTTGGCAGGTTATAGTGATGCTGCTTTGGGCGGAGACGTCAACGATAGGAAGAGCACGACGGGGCTAGTTTTCTTCCTAGGTCAATCTCCGGTGAGTTGGCAATCACAGAAACAACGGGTGGTGGCACTCTCTTCGTGCGTGTCAGAGTATATTGCAGCTGCCACTGCCGCTTGCCAAGGTGTTTGGCTTAGTAGATTGCTTGGTGAAATGCAAGGTGAACAGCCACAAGCACCAATGTTATTGGTGGACAACAAATCGGCAATCGATCTTAGCCGAAATCCTGTGTTTCACGATCGAAGTAAACACATTGATATACGTTACCATTTGATTAGAGATTATCTGGAGCAGGGCGATATTGACATCGACTACATCAACACAGAAGCTCAGCTCGCTGATATCCTGACAAAGCCTCTCGGACGAGTTTGTTTTCAAGAACTTAGGGGCAGAATCGGAGTTGCAGAGATAAAGTGATGACAAGATTATGGGGGTGATTTGTGAGATATTCTAGTCATCTTTCTTTTCCTTGTTTGTTTATTTTCTGCAGCTATTTCTAGAAAATAAAGATGCTAATTAGCATCCGTAGGAAGTAGATATTTTTCTTTCCTTTTTCCGTAGGAATTAGATTATTACGTTTCCTTCTTACGTAGAAATTATATTATTACGTTTCCTTCTTCCGTAGAAGTAGATTATTTCGTATTCCTTTTTTCTACCAGAGTTTGTGTATATAAAGGATGATATGAATAGAAAAGCAGTATCCAGTTTTCTGCACAACATCATTGTTCTTCTTTCTCCTCTTCTCAGCTTATCTGTGTGAAAGCTAACAAGGCTAGCATGGGATGTGACATGTGAACGGGATCAATGGGGACGCGCTGTGGCTGGTAAATTAGTTCAACATTATCTCTTGGATCATTATGAGTATAAGAAAATGATAAAGTATTTAATCCTACACTAATTGTGTTTGTAAGGCACGTCAATGTAGCACCAGTGGGGAGATCTTTATTGATATTACTCATGTTTTGATATATTAACCCATCAGCTCTTTTAGTGATTACCGATATAAATATTTTGCTTCATTCCCTCCTGGTAAGTTGCTTTGGTTTGATGAAATTTGATCCATTTACAAATATTTGATTTGATAATATGTAGCATAGTTTAGATTCCACACTTTTATTTAGTTCAGTTCAGATGAAAAGAACATGACATTAGTATTGATTGTTTCTTTGAAATATGTGATGCAGGGTGTATGTATCATATCGAAAGAGGATTGATGAGCTTTGAGCACATCCAAAGAACAAGATGAAAGCAATGTCAAGAGTCGATAGCGAGGGGATCATGTTCAGGGCGACAAAGTTGATGTGATGAGCAAGATGCATAACATGCCAAGAGTAGGGAGTGAAGCTAACTGGGCACCATATCGATGGCCATAAGATGGTTCAACCAGGCTTAGTTCAGTGCACTAAATGTAGTAGTACTCTAAAATCTTATAAAGGCTAGCATTTTGTGTTATTTGGGTTGTTCTAAAGGATAGTTGTACTTCATTTTTGTAGTTGAATAATCTTTATTTACATGTTAACATTTTCACAATTTTAAAGAATGGTTATGGTGTTGGTGACTATTGATATTTGGTTTGTGTTAATCATCCTTATAAATTATTTGTTATTTTTGTAACGCCCTAGAACTTAATATTAACACTTTCATCATAATGGTCCCTGAAATAAAAATTGCACTTAATCATCCACACAAATTCATGCACCCTTTCTTCTTTATAGCCTGTAATTATGTCACCAAAAATGATTAAAACTTAATTTTAAAACCATCATGACGTCCCCTGAAATAAAAACTGCATTTAATGATCATCCCAAATTCTTAGTTATTTTTTTAAAGGTAAAACTTAATTTTAAAACCTTTAACGTAACGTTCTTTGAAATAAAAACTGTACTTAATCATCCGCACAGATTCTTCATTATTTTTGTAACGGTAATTCATGCACCTTTTCTTCTTTATACCATGCAGTTATTTCATTAAAAATTATTAAAACTTAACCTGCATAATAATCGTTTCTTGAATTAAAAACTGCACTTAATCATACTCGCAAATTCTTCGTTTTTCTTTTATCCCTAAAACTTAATTTTAAAACCGGTATCGTAACATTCTCCTTAAATAAAAACTGCACTTAATCACCCTCACGAATTCTTTATTATTTTCATATAGGTAATTCATGCAACATGTGTAATAATGTTTCAAAACATGCGTCATAATGTTCCCTTAAATAAAATATACACTTAATCATCCGCACAGATTCTTTATTATTTTTGTAACGGTAATTCATGCACCCTTTCTTCTTTATACCAAGCAATTATTTCATTAAAAATTATAAAAACTTAACCTGCATAATAATGTTTCTTGAATTGAAAATTGCACTTAATCATCCTTGCAAATTCTTTGTTATTCCATTATCCCTAAAATTTAATTTTAAAACCTGCATCGTAACATTCCCCTAAAGTAAAAACTGCACTTAATCATCCTCACTGTTACATTTTGATGATAATCTCAATTACATAGGCTTTCATACTGCATCAAAATGTTGTTTTTGCAATAGCCAAGACTTTTTGCACCATTTTTACTCCCAATGCCCCATATCAGTTGAACTGTGGAAAGTTATGCACAGTTTATGCTTTTCAAAATTTATTACAACAGAATGTTTATGGGATAGACTTGCTACATGTTGGGTCTTTTCAGGTTTATCTCCCATTCATACAAAAATCAACCACATTGCCCCCTCAGTGGTTTGCTGGCTGCTATGGAAAGCAAGGAACAAAAAACTATTTGAAGAAATTCCCCCAACTCTGGTTCAGCTGACAAGGGAGTTAAAAAAGGAATTATATTGGGCACTTATCAGACATCCCACGCCTCTTACAACACAGGTGGACTCTGAGTTGGCTACAACAGGTCATATTCCAACACCTTACATCCCTCCTAAACCTAACATAGTTCCAGTGGTGCGGAACAAATATTTTCTGGGATACAAGGTCAAAGTGAATGCTTCCTGTCAGCTAGGAAAAGCCGCTACTAGCATCATAATCAAGAGAAATTCTAGGATGCTAATTGCAGAAAAAAAATTTTACAAAGATGCTTCTGATCCTCTACTCTTTGAGCTGCTAGCCATACATGCTGGGATTGAAGCAACTCAAGATTACAGACATACATAAATCAACTAGAATCAGACTATTTGGAAGCTGTTACAATGATCCTCTACCCTTCAAAAAGACACTGGAAGTTCATACCACTGCTAGACTAGACTCTACACAACTCTACTCCTTCCACCTATGCCACACACTTAGGGAAGGAAACCAGCCAGATGATTCTCTAGCAAAATGGGCATTTACTGCACAAGTCTGACTGCAACTTCACCAGTTCCAACCTCCCCTCTGCCACAAAGGGCCTGCTATACCTTGATGCTACTGTCCTTCCAACCATAAGGATTCTAAGAGGCCCTTTTGCACCAGGTTGAATCTTACAAATTATCTCAACTGCTGATTCCCTTTTGTCTGTGCTAAGTCACTGAAATATGACTACACTTATCTCATTTTAGTTAGGGATTTTTGTTTTGCAATGCAATTCGCTAATAAATTACCAACTATATATGAGGCTTTTGTAAAGTGCATGGAGGTTAAAATCCTCACCTAGAAACTTAGCCTAGAATTAGCAAACTGTTAGATAGAATTAGCCTTTATTTTTTATCTTGTAATCTGCCACTTCTGTGGTTTTTTCTTGGCTTAGGGAGCCTTATATAATCCATCCATCTATGATGGTTTCACCAAAAAAAAAAGTTCCCTGAAATAAAATTACGCTTAATCATCCTCAAAAATTCTTTATTATTTTTGTAACGGTAATTCATACACCATTTCTTATTTATAGGCTACAATTATTTCATTAAAAATTATTAAACTTTAACTACATCATCACGTCCCATGAAATAGCACTTAATGATCGTCACAAATTCTTAGTTCTTTTTGTAACTCTTCATTTTCTATGTTTTTGGTCTGACAATGTAAGAGTTGTGTTCATTTTTGGATGCCAAGTCTGGGAGCCGAAGATTGCTTTTCATAATGTTGTTGAATCATAAAATGCCAAATTGCACCTCCGTGCCTTTTTTACAGTTTCAAGAGATTTTTACACTCCATCGACCGGTCATTCATTTTGTACCACGTAGTCCAAAAAAGAGAACTATATTTTAACCTTATTCGATTTTTTCTACCGATCAAACAGTAAAAGCAACATATTGAATTAGTTCATGTTTATTCAGAAACCACTCTTTGAATTTCCTATGCATTAAACTGAAATATAAAAATGTAACAATTTACATGTTATTTATCATTGTTACGGTCGTGATTAACGTCCTGATGGTGGATGAAGAGAACCTGCTAAGAACAAGGAACTCTCACTCAGGGCGGGGTGGCTAACAGCCGTTCCCGCTCCGATGCTTAAGTCAGAAAGCTGTCGGAGAGAGTAGATGTGTATCTGTTTGTGTTTAGTCAACTTACCTCTCTCTAGCGTGTTAGAGAGATACTTATAGTGCTGAAAACCAGGTCTAGTCACATAAGACCACGCCATTTGGTGATCTGGGAAGATTCTCCTACCAGGATTGGTAGCACTCCAGTCTGCGGTCGGGTCTGGCCCAAACGCCATGCGATGAAGGGTCGGGATGAACCATACAAGATGGTGAGGTGTTCGGCCCTAAAAAGTCCCCCCAAGTCCTAGCTTGAAATGACGGTTCGAGCGTGGGGTTTTAACTGAGTTCTGGAATCCGTGCAGTCGTAGGCCCCTTGACTTAACTGCATGTCTGCCGCGTGTCAACACTTTTCCTCGGGGATGTGGACGGTTAATCTAAATTACTATCCAATTTGGCAACTGCCATGATTTCTTTAACTGCCCCAATAATAACTCTCCCTCTTTTCATTCGAATTTCAAAACTGCTCTTCACTTTATTTCTTTCTTTTACAAACTTGCTGTCTCTTCATACTCAGGTATTCTGCATTTATCTTTTCCTCTTTCTATTTTTTGTTCGTGCCTTTGTTGAGTTTCTCCGGTTCCGGGCATCATGGACCTTCCGGTTTCCGCCACGTTCTGCCAAATCACCGACGACGAAGTGGCCGAGTTCATCCAAATCTTTCGCGAGGGTTGCAAATTGATGACTTTGCCTCGTCCATTGTTCGACCTGGGCCCAGTGACACCGTGAATTCCATCCCGGAGGGTAAAGTTCCGATGTACTATGATCACTTGACCCGTTGCATCGTGAGGTTTCCGCTTACCCCTTTCTGTCAATCCATCTTGTACAGTTTCGACATGACTCTTGGCTTAATGACCCCAAACGTTGTGCCCGCAACGTGATTGGGTTTGACGCTATGTTGTGCGCGTGCAGTCGTCCCTTCCGTCACCGTTAATAGGGTGTTTTTCTACACCGATGGCTCCGACAACGAGGATAGTTGGGGTCATATCAAGATTCGACCCAAAGCCGACCTGCACATCTTGACCGGCATGCCTAAGTCATGAGAGTGGAAAGTCTGGTTTATGTTTGTCGACGAGGACGTGGAAACTGTCATCCCGGATGCTGAAATTCCCATCCTAGAATCTGGTGAAACCAACAAAGGAATGTAGTTGGGCTGTTTTTTTCGCAATTTGCTTCTTCTATATTTATTGTATGCATCCTGTTCTTTTTTCTTTACATCTGTCCCTTGCAACTATGTCCCGTCGGATCCTTATTGAGGCGGCAAGATTTGATCGCCTGTCCAAGCGTGGGAAGATGGATGGTTCTAGCGGTCCTGCTTTTTCGGGCCAGTCTCCCATTCAGTCCTATCAGACCGATCAGGATGGCAATACCGGTGGCTTCACCTTCTCGGATCACGATACCGGATCATCAAAGGGGTTGACCCCTGATCAGTTGTTGCAGATGGGGACCTGTGGTCGTGATGGGTTCATGGGCTTTGAGAACGCCCTGTCTCTCCAACAAGTGGTTGGGCAAACGGTGAATGGCCCACAGGTTATCAACCAAAAACTGATTGGACAACAGCAACGTGGTCGAGTTCCTCATGCCGGCGATAACCGTGTGCCTTTTCATGCTGATGACGGTAAAGGGAAAAACCGTGCTCCCAACGTCTTCCTGAACACGCCTGATGGCCGGTTGGATTACCTCACAAAGGTAATTCCTATTGACCACTTCAAAGCCTAGGTGAGAAATCCCGTGCTGAACCTTCATGGCATCAAGAATGCCGCAGACAACTTGATCTCCTCTGTTTTCGACGTAAGTGCTTATGCTTATTTGCCTTTGAAACTCTGTCGTGCATTTGTTTAGAAGACTTATCTTTATGTTATATTTCGCCAGGGGGCCTGTTCATCCCTTGCCGTTCTATCCGATATCGATGTTCTGGTCCGTGAACAGGAGAAGGAGAGAAAAGCACACCTTGTCACCCATTCCGAGCTCGCCGAGGTGAAGAAGCAATTAGCCATCCGTGATGCTGAAATAGCCAAACTTCAACCTGCTGCCAAGACGGATTGGGCTCCCGAGGATGTGGACAAGTTGCTGGAGTCTGAGCAAACGCTGAAGAAACAGCTGGATAATGTGAATGCCCAGTTAGCGTCTGCCGTCTCAAATGGGGAGGAGTTGAAAAAGGCGAATGAGGCAAGTGACGCTGCCATGCTGGATGCACAGAAAACTGCAACGGAGACCCAGGGGCGTCTGGATGAAGCCGTCGGGCAGGTTCAGAAGATGAAAAAAGTGGCCGATGATCTGGCGTCCCTCCAGGATCGCTTTGCCGAATCTGAGGCGCAACTGAAGAAAACAGTGGAAGACAAAGCAGTTCTTGTTAACGACTATCGGTCCATCATGACCTCGGGTATGGGTGAAGTCTTTGTGAAGGTACTCAACTATGACCGCTCTGTTGCACGTACTTCTGCCTTCCTGAAGAGGGCTTATGCTTTGGATCGAGTGTATTAGGATAGTGCAGCTTACTCTAAGGCCCTGCTGAGCTTACCGGTGCTTAAATCGGCTACACCTTCTCCGAGTACTTCTCGTCGCTGTCGGGCGAGATGACCCCTGCTGACCTTTCCGCCTGGGATTCCGATTTTGCAGTTCCTCCGCTCATTGTTGATGGTCAGGTCGTTGCAGACGAGGAACTTGTCAAAGACTTAGATAACACTGGCAATGGTATTGTGGTTTCTGCCCAGAATCATTGACTCAATCCTGATGCCTCTCTGTTCTTCATTTCTGCACTTCTGCTTTTGAATACTTTATTTGTTTGTTATAACCCGTAAGGGAGCTTATTTGGTTATGCTTTGTAGTTCTTGAAACAATCTACGTTTGCATTCTAAGTTATTGGCTTTACATTATTTTAGCATTTCTTCTTTGGTTTATACCTTGTTTGCTTTTCACATAATGGCCAGTTTCATTTACCGTTCTTCAAGTGGGATGCGTCATCCTGCCCAGATGAGTTGCTTCATTTGGATAAACCGTTTTGTCCGGATGGGTCATCCGGATAAACCTTGAGGATGCATAATGAGGCACCCAGATGGAATGTCGGGATGGATGATCCGGATATGCGCGTATGGTCGTGTGTCATAGGTGAAGTTTGCCTGAAACTTGGGGGGTTGCTAAACCTTTTCCAAACCTCCAAGATTTGGGATGATCATTCCGTTCTTGGGATTTTCTCAGAGTTAGTGCTGCTAAGTCACAAACTCTTCTGATCGGTCCTTGTCCGACATGGGTCTTCAAAGAAGAAAGAACCCACCTTCCAAAAACGGAAGGGCGGCTACGCCTCAGTCTCGGCCCGGCGGTCACGACCACGATCGTGTTGACCGACTTGCCCGTGAGTGTGAAATGCAAAAAAATGCACTCTTGTTTCTCCAGGTGACAATCCTGGCTCGTTAACAAGAGTGCATCATGGATGCTTCGCAACCAATGTTTGAAATGTGCCATGTGATCTTACTGCCTGGTCCGGCTAGACGGAACGGTGGGCTGAACTTCCATCCCTGGTATCCATCATTACAAATTCCGAGTTTATCATTTGACTTTCGATATAAGGCTTAAATGAACAGCCAAGGGGAAATATGTTCTTGAACTTAACACTTCAAATACATAAATAGTAGGGGAGAAAACAAAAGATACAATTTTGCGCGGGAAAAACTGGATTTCCTCAAGATCGCATCCCTTATGAGAGCAAAAGTTGCGTTCTGATCAGGAATCCGTTTTCCAAAAGCATTTCTCCACTATGTACAAACTAAGTGGTACCTTTCTCATGGTCTGGTTGTTACTTATCCGTAGTACCGACAGAGGTTCTCCATGTTCCATGTTCTTGGCACTGGTTTGCCCGCCATGGTTTGCAGCATGTATGCGCCATTTCTTAGCACCTCTGCAACCACATGTGGCCGCTCCCAAGTGACATCCAGCTTCTTCATCCCTTCAACCCGGCTGGCTTCATTTTTTCGGAGGTCAAGCTCACCCTGTCGGAGGCTTCTGGTGCGTACTCTTACGTTGTAATGCTGCTCCACGTACGACTTGTATGCAGCCTCTTTGATCGTGGCCTACTCTCTAGCTCGCTCCAAGTCCTCTAGGTTTTCTCTCAGACCCTGCTCATTGTCCCCTTCCGTGGCAAGGATGGCCGATCGTGGTGACGGGATGATCAGATCAGGTGGGATGAGGGCCTCGCTACCAAAACACAGGAAGTAAGGTGACTCACCAGTTGCCGTACACGGCGTTGTCCTGTATGCCCACAACACTGATGGGAGCTCATCCATCCAGTTCCCTTTGGCGCCATCTAGCCTCCTCTTCAAGCCTGGCACGATCGTCCCATTTGTCCGCTCGGTCAAACCGTTTGCCTACGGGTGTGCTACTGAGGTGAAACTCTGCTCGATGCCCATCTGGTTGCACCACTGTTTAAAGACTTCTCCTTCAAATTGGTGTCCTTTATTACTGATGATAGTCTTGAGCAAACCGAATCTATACACGATATTTCTCCATACAAAATTGGTCATTCTCTTGCCCTTGCTGGTTGCCAAATGTTCTACTTCAACCCTGTTGGTGAAGTAGTTAACGACCACCACCAGAAACCTTCTCTTTCCGCTGGCTTGGGGGAATGGGCCCACAACATCAATGCCCCACTTGGCGAATGACCATGGCCTGTGATGCTCTTCATGGGCTGGCCGGGTTTTGATGAGATGCGGTCATGCACTTGGCACTGATGGCATGTCTTAACCACATGGTCGGCGTTCATGCACTAGTGGATTGCCTTACGCTTCTCGGCGTTTCAGTCGTACTCTATAAGGCGTTTTGGAAATGCCGTAACGGGTTGTGCCGTAAAATGGAACTTTTTCTCGGCGTTCAAAAACGCCTTAAAAACGAACGCTGCGCACGGCGGTTTAAAACGCCGTGTGCAGCTGTTAAAAAACGCCCTATATTATTGTTACGAGTTCGGCACCTCAGGTCGCTTGTGTCTTTAAATGTGAGTGCTACAAACTCGACTCCACTTTTCGCCTCCTGAGGCGAAATCGCTTCTGTCGGTCGCCTCTGTCTAATAATGAAGAAGCGAACTCGTAACAATACTTGCTTGGGTGAGGGAGGCGACACCGCTGGCGTATTCGCTGGAAGAAATGGGAATATTAAATTTGAAAAATGTGGAAATGGCTATGGAGTTACGGTCTCGTGCACTATGTCGCTTGTGGTCGAAAAGGAAAAGCGACATCGCTCTGTTGGGGTGGCGAAAATGTACAGCAAACTCGCCAGCTGAAAATGTTGGTCGACCAGAGGGACACAGGCGGGGTGGGATACGAGATCGCCAGTAGAGGCGATTGTTAGGCGACATCGTGCACTTATTTGTTGTAGGGAATGTGGCTGGCGAATTCGCCTATTAAATTCGTCTATGGAGGCGAATATTGGAGGCGAAATCGTTTGAGCCACGCCAGGGGCAACAGAGTCTAGCAAGCGAGTAGCCAGGCGGTGTCGCTTTTGTGGGCGAATGTATAGGCGAATATTGGAGGCGAAATCGTTTGAGGCACGCCAGGGGCAACAGAGTCTAGCAAGCGAGTAGCCAGGCAACGTCGCTTTTGTGGGCGAATGTATAGGCGAGGCCGTGTGTATGACCGCTTGTTATATTGTAGTAGAAGGCGTGCCAGGTAGCGATCTAGCTTCTGAATTCGACTTGAAGCGAATAAGGAAGCGAATTCGTTTGCTTGCAAGACAGAATTGTGTAATTATTTGTTAAAATTGACCCGTTTCTTTCGAAACATGAATCGGGATACCCGACTCAACATAAACCTGTCAAATTCAAATCCAACGCCCCTATACTAATACTAAAGATGCATAACCTAAGCACACAAGTGCGATACCAATGTCAAGCCCCTACCAAAAAGAGAGACAATACTTTTTCATGCCTTGGGGAGGTTAGGGACGTGTGGCCTTGCAATGGTAAACGCACGGTTGTGGACCAGATATTTAGCCATTTGGTCTCTTCCGTCGTTAATTTCTTGCAAGGAGAAATGAGTGATATCATCCACGAATACCTATGATTGAAAATAACGCTTATTAGGAAATCTCGACGAATATAAATGAGATTAGACGTGTGTAGCGTACCTTTAGAAGATCTAGCATGTCTTTTTGAACACCATCCACCACCATCAAACCAAAGATCATTGTGTAATAGCCACATTCATAGTTCGATGATTGCTTCCTAAACTACAAAAGTGTTTAAAACATAAAACATTACTATACTTATGGTACTTTAAACGCAAATGTTGATTTTTGAAAGGACGTGATAGCATGAGCACAACATCTTACCCGAATGTTTATAAGGTGGAAGTCGAGGAGTGTTTTGTCGTTCACTTGAAGAATTGCATTATCAAGGAGATCGGCGAATGTTCGTGATGGAGGGCGGTGGAGTGGGTCTATCCAATATACTTGCTTTAAAGCGGGTATTATTGCAACAAAGCTCCAATGATCACTACAAATCACATGAAAGCATAATGGTCATAAAAAAAGAATGCAGTAGAGCAAATACAATATATTTAGCATGAGTAATAGAGCAAATTGTAAGGTATACCTCTCGAGATATGGTCCGATCCATATTTTCTTTGATTTGTCGGAGAGAGTAGAATTCAAGTAATCAAGTCTTTGCCTATTGCTCTCCATACTAGCTTGCAAATGCATTGGATGCAAAAATCCAATGAAATGCTTGCTCCGGTGATAGGCATGGTGATGCAAGAACCTGTGAATGTAGTAGACAATCATGACGAGGATGTAATCATATATGGTTTGATAATTGAGTATTCTCATGAAACACATACAAATGGCTTACATTTGATTGAGGCAAAGAATGGTGGCGGGAAGTTCATTGAAATTCCAGAAATATTCAAAATCCCCCCATGGTACGTGGATGTCCTTTGTCATAGTAAAGCACCTTTCATTTCCGAGAAAGGCATAGCATGCATTCTTGTCGTGCGAGGATATAAAATCATAAAAGACTCGGACGAAGGGTGGAAGGGCTTTCATAAACTCCACGAGCATGGGGTCTAATGTTTGTCTAGCTATAGGCAAGGCATGCACGGGTATTTGTGGATTTTGTGGAGTTTGTGGTTTCCTACGGGGTATGGAGGTGGATTTTTCATCAAGCACCAACCATTTTGGCCATAGAACAAGGAAAACTTTAGCCTCCCCAACTCTCACCATCGGTGACTCCTTCACAGGTAGCATTTGTTGTTCTATCAAAACATCAGTAATGCGAACACTAAAAAATCCTGCGGGGATGTCAACACGATTGTGTTTCACCGCACTTGGGTCGCATGTGCCATTGGCGACATGGAGTGGTTTTGATTTGGTACCTTGCGAAACATATAGCTTGCAAGGGGGGTTCTATCATAAATAAAAGCCCAAGAGAAATCATCATCCAACTATTTTTAGAAAGAGATTAGAAACCAACGATGTTCAAAATTAGCAAAATTTGTACTAACCTTATCAACTTGAATGGAATGCGCCGCATTCAACTTGATGGGTGATGAAGGTGGAGTAGGAGGCACTAGTTCCTCGTCCATTCCACATTCTCACCTTCATCCTCCACAATTTGAGGTGATGCTTGAGAACCCTTTGATGATGGTGGAAGATGTGGTTGTGTACCTCCTAACCTCTCGATGTGGGGATAGTTGGTGTGTTGTGCTATGTCTTTCATCACCTCCCTCAAATCCTTCATTTCCGCCTTTGTCGCCGCCACCTCGCTCAAAGCTCGTTGTAGTTGTGATGGTTTAGGATTGCCCCAACCTTGCTTAATCCCAAAAACCTCTTCTTGTGTCGCGTAACCTCCAACACCTAATGCTCTTCCCGGGTGTTCCTTTTTCTTCCCAAGAGCAAAAGCCTCATTCAAGACATCCTTCTTCCCACACGGGATAAAGGTACCCTCCTCCTCTTGGCGCTCAAGAAGTTCCTATTATCAAATATGTTGTACTAGGTGAAAGTGGTTGTGAAGAATATTTGAAAGCAACAACAAAAATAAATAAGACTACAATAGATAGTAAGATAATGTAAGATAGATAGACTAACCACCCTCTCTGCACATTTTTCGGCATCCTCCGAAGTGAACTTACCATCCGAGTCTCTAATTCGACCCAACACGAAGAGTTTTTGTCTAGTATAATCCTCGGCGTCCTTTTCCACTACGACATACCGAGCTTCCGCCTCGTCCATCCCCCCTAATACCAACTCCTTCACTAGTTCCTGCTTCTCCTTAAGCCCCTCCTTCTCACCTACACCCAAATACCCCGACCTACCACCGGTGTATGGCATTGTTATTGATTTCGCCGATGTGACCTTCTTGTCCCATTTCCCCTTTGCACAAGAAGATACCGTATCACATGTCATCATTAATGTAATTAGATAAGAGGAGGTTATGTCACCAAAGTTATAGTTTGTGACTCACCGAAGTCTTATTCTCAAGCGATGCTTGCTTGAAGGCCTCCCACGCATCGGTTGTAATATGATTGTATCGGTCCCTTGGATCTTGACCTAGCCTCTTTCCCTTCTCATACAAGTAGTCTTTTCTTAGAGCATGCTTGTGCTCGCGAAAAGTTTTGGAGACGATGTTGAATGCCTTCTTTCTCACCACTTCCATGTCATTAGATTCTGTTTCAAAAGGTCGCTACGCCAAAATATGTAGGATGTATTATGTCTACATATTATGAAGAGGTATAATATTGAGTAGATAGATCATTGAAAGGTTAAATGTTACTTACTTGGCATTCTACCCAAACTTCCTCCTTCTTTTATGATGGGACGGTTCTCCAATTATCCTCCGTTATCTCAATAAACGTTCTTCCAACTCGGCCACACCAACTTGACCATTTTGAACGTTCTTTTTTTGGTCGGTTGCATACACCCATAGCATTAAATCCTATGTGTGTTAGTTCTCCTCTTCTCATTCTTCTTTGTAGAACTAGACAATGTGAGCGGACTTGTAGGCCTTTCTTTGAGTTGCTACCTCGCTTCTTTGGTTGGGCACTTGAAGTGGTTGAAGTGGTCACCATTGCTATCTAAGGATGGATAGAAATTGTAACTTAACTAATTAGCACTATTATGACTAGGTAAAACAACAACAAAACCATGTTGAATGAGTTGTAGAAGTAAAATAACACAAGCATGACTAGTTAAAACAAGGAAAAAACGGATTTGTTGAATTGTATAACCAAAGTGAACCTAAAGTAGGCTAACATGTTAGAATGCCACATGAAAGTAACAAATAAAGGGAGCTATGGCTTCTAAATTTGATTTTAACATAGTCATGAAACATAAATGTTATGGATAGGGACTAAGCATGGATAATGTCTACTCAAGCATGCCATTCAACCAATATATCTCAAAAAGTAACTAAATAAGATGTGCATTGAATAATACTTCAAATTTGAGTCTCATACCTTAATTGTAGAAGAAGATATTAGTTGTTTGTTGCTCTTGGACACACAAAGTAGCGAGATTTGTAATATTCAACCAAAGTTGAAGGAGATTTTTGGGTTTTTGGTCGGTTACAAGCTTTATAGGGTTTAGTTCTTCACACAAAATATATGTGCTAGATTTGAGGGTGAGTTTGTGGTTGGTTTTGATGAGATTTCACCAAGAAATGAGGCAAGAATGGATTTGGAATGCAAGGATTTGAGATGGAAGTTGAGGGGGGGATAAGGTGAGAGAGAAGGAAGGGTAGATGGGAATGAATGGTGAAAATGGTGAAGAGGTTAGCAAAATCCGGGATAAAAGATATATATAGTATGGTAAAGTTGGACAAAACATGCCTGAATAGTATATTTGGTCGGTTACTGTTTAACCAGGTTACGATACCGCAACCTGCATCGGCTAGAGGCGAATACCCCTTGCGGTATCGCTAGCTAGCAAGTTGATGAACCCATAATAATTATTTTCTGAATATTTGCTACTTTGTTATGCAATTAATATTAACATTGTGTGTTTCATGAGTTGATATATATTAAAATTTAATATGAAAACTTATAAATGAAATCAGATTTTATCTGCACATAATATTACTTGAGTTGGTTGCAACGATGACGTCTGTTATGAAAGAGAATTGTTGTGACATGTTATATATAGTCCTATGAAGAGGTATCTGAAATTGTTAACTCTAATCTATATCCATGTTTATTGTAAAGCATTTGGCATAAACTGTTTAGATACGTATATGATGGGACTACGGGTTAATACCATTAGTTCGTTAACCAAATGTTACACTAGTGCAGACACGAGCAATAGGACTTTCTACATTAGCCACGTGTTGATCACCATCGAATATACATGTATTTGACAACTTCTGACTGAAAGTGTAGACATTTAGTTCTTCTGTAATGCAAGTGGTATTACTCATAGTCTGGATGATGTTATACATACAGGCAACGTCGTTACCCCGTTAAAGAGCCGACTTCGCGATCACACATCTCGGGAGCTAATGAACAAAAAGTATCCAGTTTTAGATGAGAATAGGGGTGGTAATTGAGTCAACACGCGAGTAATTCGAGATCGACTCGGTCAAAACTCGGACTAAACACGACTCGATCTAGCTCGACTTGAAAAACTCATGCGTAACTCGGTAAGTATAATCAGTTGCAAGTTTATAATATTATTAGGTTATACTATATTAGTTCAATCATCTAATCTAGCTAGTTTTCTGTTACTACTCAATATTGAATAAACTAATTAATTGCATTGGTATTTAAATTAATAATTTCTAAGGATGTTAATAATTTCAATATTGAACAGGTATTTAAACGCACATATATATAATTAGAAATTTTCATATTATAGAAGTAGTAAAAATTTTATTTAAAAAGAGAAAAAAATAATTCGAGTTCGAACTCGCAAGTAGTGTCGATACTCGATAAATAATAACGAGTTCGAGTTGAGTATAGTATTATTAACTCGCTAGTTCTCGAGTCGACTCGAACATGGTTAATATAGTTCTCGAGTCTAGATGAGTTACGCACTACTCGCTTGATTGAAGGTTGTCATTCCCAATCTCGATGATAAATGGGTTTGGTTTTTATCGTGTGGGTTGCCGGGCATGGGTTCAGGGTTTAGGGTTAAGGGTTTGATGATTGTACAGAAGCGAAATCGCTACAACCTTCGCCTACAAACAAAATTGAGGCGAGTTCGCCAGTTGGTTGAAATTATAGGCGAACAAACAGGCGAGTTCGTTTCATAGTGAAATCCACGCGCGACGTTCCTGACACGATTTCGTAACCAATTTCGCCAACAGGCGAATGGAAGGGGCGAGTTCGCCAGCGTATTTTAATTTTTAAAAAAAATACAAAAACAAGTTTTGCGGGTGGCGATTTCAGAACCCCCCAACTTCCACCCGCAAAACCCTAAATCCCCAAATCGGAAAATCCCTGCAACACCATGGGCCGGAGCAAATCAGCCGGTAAAACCCTCACCCCACCAGCCCCCAAGCGCCAGAAGACCACCCCCACTGCTCAACCCGAAGCGGAGCCGGCCGGAATGCGTGAAGAGACACTCGCCGACCTTCAACCTCGCCGGAGACGCGATCGCCCGGCCGGTGGATCTACAGGCGGCGGCGGCGGCCATACTTCTGGAACCTCCCATCACCGCCAACCCGCCACCAGTCCGTCGCCGCACCGCCACCAAGAACCTGCCTGAAACTGGCGGCCATACTTCTGGAACCTCCAATCACCGCCAACCCGCCACCAGTCCGTCGCCGCACCGCCACACCGCCACCAGTCCGTCGCCGCACCGCCGCACCGCCACCAGGAACCCGCCTGAAACTGGTGGGCCAGCCGAGAATCCGGCGGGTAACCCTGCGACTGAGGAGGATGAGGAGACGTCTCTGTTCGTCAGCACAAAGGCCGAGACTAGGTACGAACAATTTTCTCGTCGCTTCTTGTTGAATGCTAGGGTTTTTGATGAAGATCGGATAGAGTCGTTAGGGTTTGGTAAAATTGTAGACTATTTTAAGGCGACGCATCTAGAAGGGATGTTGATGTCGAGAGAGCCGGTGCATAAGGATGAGTGTTTACAGTTTTATGCAAATATGACTTTTGCAAAGGACGCCGAAGAGGGGGAGACAATGCTTAGGGGAGTAAGGTTTAAGGTTGATAAGTATTTGATTAATGAGGTGATAGGTTGCCCGTATGTGTCGGTTGACCACTTAAGGCCGTTAGATCCAAACGGTCCTTACGAGTGTTACCACACCCAAAACTTCCCATCTTTGTCTAGTTTGAACCCCCTAGAACCCGTTGCTATGCGTAGAAAATACTTTAAGTCACGTAGCAAGTTGGAAGGTACTCCGAAGAAGTACAATATTGGCTTCTCACTCAGGAGCAGAGGTTGGTGTTCGAGTTGATATGCTCGAATGTCATGCCATCGGGTGGTCACCCTTGCGAGCCTACTATTGCCAATTTGATGTTGTTCTATTACATCATGGAAGGATTGAAGATCAATCCAGGGTACGCGATTGTGAAGTACATGCTGAAGCGTGCCAAGGACAAATCTGATGGAACGATCCCATATGGCCAGCTTATCACGGCGATGATAAAGAAGAAGGGTATTAGACCGGTTAGTCGGCTAGAGCCAGTTATGCACTACACCGAGAAATGGCTGCGTAGCAAGGGATTGGCACTTGGCACCGATGGGGTCATAAAGAAGAAGAAGGATGGTGCTTCGAGTTCAAGTGCGCGTGGTGTTTTGAGTCCGGGTAAGTCGATTCTACCCAAACTTGGTATTTTATTAGGTTTATTTGTTTGCGCCTATACAATATTCTAATGGATTTGATGTGTTTTGGCAGGACGGGAACTTCAGTGGCGTGAGCGAATGGTCGTGATGATGGGACAGCTTTCAGCGGAAATAGAACAGGTGAAGTTGGAACAAGCCAAGGAAACGGAGATGATATTGGAGTTTGGCAGGATGCTAGACTTGGAACCTGAGCTTAGCGACGAGGAAGGGATTCCAGACTTTTCCGTTCAGCCTTTGCCACCAATGGACGCGGAGGCGGATGACCCTGAAAGTGAAGCGGAACCAGAAGAGGAGGATCCAGAAGAGGAGGAAGCACAACAGCTTGACGAGCCCGAAGGTGCTAAGGATGGAGAAGATCCCGTTGGTTCAGATGGTGTCCCGTTTTCTCCGAACGAAAATAATGACGAAATGTTCAAGGTTGTCTTCAGAAACGAACAAAGCCATAATGAGGATGCGCAAGAGTCGTCGGAAGAGGAAGTACAACAGTCGTCCGAAGAGGAAGTACAACAGTCGTCGGAAGAAGAAGATGACGAAGACGGGGGCAAAGAGGAGGGTGGTCAGGACGACGGGGATAGTGACGAGGACGACAGTGATGACGCTTAGCATATTTCACCGTTTGTTATTATATACTACGGTTTTGTTGATTTTGTACTTAAACTCGCAACATCGTTTAGTTGCATTCTTTTGAGACTACTATTATTGTTAGCCAATCAAATATTTCAACTTAATTAACTTCAATTTTGACAAATAAGACAACTAACCTTGATAAAACATGAAAATTCGTATGAAAATAATATTGCATAATATTAACAAGCGAACCTGGTATTGCATAATATTGCATAATATTGCCGCTAACATGCTCGGCTTTCCTACCCAATCCATTGCCACGTCTTCCGCCATTTCATCAAGACAACCATCATAACGCAATCCATCTGCCCCAAGCTTAACATCAAACTCTGCATCATTATGACTTGCACCTTCTCCATGCCAAACCCATGTTGTATATGTAGGATCAAAACCTCTACAAACCAAATGTTCGCGCACAATGTCTACATCCTCATAAATCGCGTTGTTAAGGCAATCTATGCAAGGACATCTTAGCCCACCCATTCTCTTTTCTACACAATCCTTCCAACCAACATCAATAAACTCTTGAATCAAATCTGTATAACCTTGTGAGAGACGCTGATTCTCCAACATGATTTCACTACGACCCATGCTTAACAAGATACTATCAACAACGGTTTTGCTCCAATCACTCAAACATTCCACAAATTTAGCACCCTAAAAACTCTACAAATCCATATAAACAAGCACATACACTAATCAAAAACAGTTTGCCCATTCCACAACCAATCAACAAAAAAATCAAAACCTCATACCTTTGTGTTCTTGGGAAAAATCAAGGCCTGAAAATGTGAGCAAAACTTGAGACAAAACAAAAGGAGAGTTCTTTATCTACTTCTTTTATTTTCATTCCCGCAAAAAATCAGCTTTTATACACCCAGCTACGACACTGTTACGAATTCGCCACCAAATTCGCCCGCTACATTTTAATACAAGCGAAATCGTAAACTGAAACGCCTCTGGTCATAACTATAGGCGAAATCGCTTCTTCAGTAACGCCTGCTGGCGTCAATACAAGGCGATTTCGCAACTACAACGCGTCTTAGCATGTATGGGCGAACAACTATTCTTATTTCAGGCGGGTAATGCTGGCGAATTCGTCACTCTACTCGCCTATCAGCGAACACGGTTCAGAGTTCAACTAGTATTGACATTTTTAATACACTTTGGAAAACGCCTTGTTTTAATTGTGAAACGCCGTGTTTTTTTTTAGCCCTAGGCGAACGGCAGGTTACGAGTTCGTAACCCAGTTACTCGGCGGTTCCGCCAAAATCTGGCCAATAATACCTTGCTCATGTGGCCCTTAGTGCAAGTGTACGTGCTCCTTGGTGGCTGCCGCTGCTACCCTCGTGTAGTTCTTTCAGGGTCCTTTCCGCTTGCTTAGGCGTAAAACAACACAACCATTGCTTCAGATAGCCTCTCTTGTACACCACTCCATTCTTGAGGGCAAAGTTCAACGCCTTCCTCTCTAGTGCTCTTGATTCCTTCTAATCTGTTGGTAAAGCACCGCTGAACAAGTAATCCCATATCGGTGTCAGCCAGCATGGTGGTTCTACATCAAGGACCGATACCGTCATCCCGTCTGTTGACCTGGTTGGCAGTGTCTCCACTAGCACTCCTTTGGAAAAATGGCTACTTGCTGTAGAAGCCAACTTGCTAAGGGCATCCGCCCTTGTGTTCTCGGATCTAGATACGTGAGTCACCTCAAACCCCTCAAACTGCACTGCTAGGCTTTTGATCTTGGCCAAGTATTTCTGCATGGATGGCTCCTTCGCCGCGTATAACCCATTGAACTGGTTCGTGACCAGTGCTGAGTCCCTGTACACGTCCAGCTTGGTTGCTCCCAATCGCTCTTGCTATTTCCATGCCTGCGATCAATGCTTCGTATTCAGCCTCATTTTTTATGGCAGGGAATTGGAATCTCAAAGCGTAAGTCATCTCGGCGCCATTAGGATCCGTCACTATCAGACCGGCTCCTGATCCTTCCACGCCGGATGCGCCATCCACATGCAGTTTCCACCATCCCGTCTTGTCAACGCGGCGTGACTTCTTGTCAACTCGCTCGCTTGTCTCACTAATGGTGATCTCATCCTCGGTCGTGATCCGGGATGGTAACTCTGCCAAGAAATCGGCCATTATTTGTCCTTTGATTGCTTTTCTCGGGGCGAACTCGATGGCGTGCTCGCCTAACTCCACCGTCCACTTGGCCAATCTTCCCGATATCTCAGGCCTTGTCAAGATTGCCTTAAGCGGCTCGTTGGTCAATACCATGATGGGATGGGCCTGGAAATATGATCTGAGGCGTCTTGAAGCATAGACCAACGCCATGGCCAACTTCTCCTAGGCGTTGTACCACAGCTCGACCCCCTGCACTGGCTAACATAATAAACTGGTCGCTGGACCTTGCCTACCTCCCTGACCAATGCTCCACTGATCACTTCCATCCCAGTCGCGAGGTATAGATACAAGGTTTCACCTTGCTCGTGCGAGGACATGGCCGGAAGCTCCTTCAAATGGTTTTTCAGCTTGATGAACACCTCTTCTTCAGCTTGGCCCCACGGGATCACGCCTTTCGGACCGATGCTACCTTTGAGGATCTTCAGGAAAGGGAGTGATTTCTCTGCTGCTCGGGATAGGAATTTGTTCATAGCTGCCAGTTTCCCATTCAAGCTCTGCACCTCCTTAACGTTTCGGGGCTGTTTCATCTCCAGCGCAGCCTGGACCTTCTTTGGGTTGACTTCCAACCCATTGTTGGACACCATGAGGCCCAAAAACTTCCCGGCTCCCACACCAAATTGGTACTTTGCCGGGTTGAGCATCATTCCAGCCGCGTTCAGTGTTTCCAACGTCTCATCCATATCCTCTATCAGGCCTTTGTAGGAAACGCTCTTGATAACCATATCATTGACATAAATCTCCATGTCGCGGCTGATCTGTGTTTTGAAAATCCGATCTTCTACACGTTGGTAAGTGGCCCTGGCATTCCTCAACCCGAAAGGCATCATTATGTATGCGAACGCACCTCGTTCCGTGATGAAAGCGGTCTTGTCAACATCATCATCCTTCATGGGGATTTGATGATACCCTTTATACGTGTCCAGGAAGCATTTGATCGGGAAAGGTGCCAACGCGTCAACTTTCTAGTCGATGATGGGCGTTGGGTACCAATCTTTAGGGCACGCCTTGTTCAACAACTTGTAATTGATGCACATTCGCTAACTCCCATCTGACTTCTTGACCAGGACTGGGTTGGCCAACCAGGTTGGGTACGGTACTTCCCTTAAAAAGCTTGCATTGACCAGCTCAGTTACCTGTTTGTTGACCGCTTCATTCCTTTCTGGGCATAATGGCCGCCTCTTCCGCATGACTGGTGGGTGTGAAGAATCCACTCTAAGAGCATGCTGGCCTAGTTCGGGCGACACCCCCGTCATGTTAGTTGCCTTCCATGCAAAAACCTTTTGGTGTTTGATTAAGACTTCTAAGACTTCCTGCCGACTTGCCTCTGGTAGGTCCGATCCTACTTGACACCCTTGTATCCTTGTTGGTCAAGGGACATGGTCATGCATGATGCCGATAAGGTCTTTGCTCATGGAATCCTGGTTGTATCATGTAGGGACTTGACGTGGGGGCGGCTTTTTCAGTGCGATTCGGTGGCATTCCCTTCCCTTTTGCTGGTCGCCCTGGACGGTCACTATCCCTCCTTTGGTTGGGAACTTGAAAAGGAGATGGAGGGTTAACACGATGCCTTTCATCTGAGCCAACACTGGCCTTCCCAGGATTAGGTTGTATGGGCTGTGAGTCTTGATCACGATGAACTCCATGTCCACCTCTTTTCGAGTTGGCCTGCTCCCAACTCCAACTGGGAGCGTGATGGTGCCTTCCGGCCACACAGTTCTGTCGGTGAAATCCACCAATGGCGTGCTCGTCGGAACCAACTTGTCCTTGGTGTTGTCATCCAGCTTTTCAAAATAGTGCCAATACATTATTTCCGCCGAGCTACCGCCGTCCACATAAGCGCGGTGTACCATCTTGTCCATGATATGAACCGTGACTATGACCGCATCGCACCCTGCCGGGCGATCTGGGATGGGATCATCAGCGCCAAATGTGATCATCTCGTCTTTGTCAAGTCTCATATTCGTGGGAGTGTGTTCTGATTGCACTTATTGGGGGGAAGCTTCATGGCTCGTGTGGGTGGGAAAATGTCGCGACTCGCTAGGAACACTTCTCTTGGCGTCTTTGTCAACGGGGTGAAAACCCTTTCCTGGACGAGTCTAGGGCCTAACCTGTCTTTCACCGATGACGTTTTCTCCACCTTGGCTTGTTGGTTATTCTGGATGAACTTTCGCTTTGGCCAATAAGGTCGGGTGTCTTTTTGGATCGCCATCTTCTTCTTCTTGGCATTTTCATCAGCTCGGTGAAACATCTCTACCACCATGTGTATCTCGTCCAGCGTGTGTACCGCCCGAAGGGTGAGTTCTGTATCCAAAGGCTCGTGTTCGAAACCTTGCATCAAAATATCGATCAACCATCGGGGTTGACCATGATGCACCACCCTGTTGCTTTCCTCGATGAAGCGCTCGTAGTACTCCATCAAGCTTTCACCTGACGATGCCCGATGGCGTATCTTCATCAGGTCCTGGGTCGTGCTGGTGAACTTCCTTTTTTGCATGAACCGGGTCAAAAAAAGTTCATCAAGCTGCGCGAAGTTGGATATGCTTCCATTATCCAAGTTGGCGAACCACGCACATGGGATCTGGCGTCGCATACATCGACATGTTTGTTGTAAACGTGTGCAAGTGGTCGGTCGGATCTGACAGACCATCATACGTGCCTAGGTTAGGAGGAATCCGAAGACGCGGGGTGGCCACAAACTCCGTGAAAAACTTCCGAGAAGGGAATTCCTCTTTTCTCCATGTCCGGGGACTCGTAAAACACCGATAGACTTTGCTTGGTTGGGACTCTGGGTTAGACGTTGGGCTTGTGGACGTAGGTTACGGCCCATTCCCCAGGTTTGAGCTTGGGTTGGCTTCCTTCTCATTCTGCTCATTCCATTCCTCTTCTGATTCATCCAGGATCTCATTCCCGTCTTCATCCTGCTCCATGAGGATAGGTGCTTTACACTCTCCTCGGGTTGGCTCATCGAAAAGCTTGGTCGGGGTGCTCGTTTTCACCAGATCCGTGAGGCGCCACGCTCTCGGTGGCGTATCTCGTAGCTCCTGTAGCTGCTTGTTGATGTTCGCCTGCGACTCCAGGATCTGACGGAGTACATCCCCATCTTCCAGCGTGAGTGACGGTGAGGCATTGACAAGCGATTTCCCACGTCGTTAAATGGGACTACGCGAGATCAAAATACTATTTACAAATCACCTACAACTACTAACTACTATAGAGTAGATAGTGGGAAGTAGGGGTCGATCCACAAGGAGAAGGGACTTGTAAGTGTGTTTTAACGTAGACAATAAGCTTACTTATGTATCATATAGAAAGCAATGTAAATATGGGGGGTTTTGAGATTGGTTTTTGTTACACTATGAAAGTAAACTAAACTATCATAAGCTAAGCTAAGGGGAAGACTCTAAGGTTATAAGGTCTTGGGAGGCAAATGACTTCACTTTCCACCTATCGACTTATCACCGGGAAAATGCAATTACAAGGGAGTTTAGACCATTTTCCAAGGATGAAAGCATCCTATTCTCTCGAGTGTAGCTAGAGAGGATGATCACAGCACTCAAAAGCTCTCATTGTTGATTCACCTAGATGATCACATCATAGATAACTCAACAATGGTATTAATATTAGAGAGTGACAAACTTACTCAAATACCCGCGATCACGAGAGCATACAAATAAGACATTTGATATCTAGGACGAACTAAGACGATGATCACATACAAATCTCAATTCATACTTGCTACATTGTGATATTAGAGTAAACGATCACGTTCTACCCACAATCTAGCTATTCGTTGATAAAAATCATACGTTACAAAGGAATCTTCAACTCAAGTATACAACCACATATTAGGGGGACCAATGATCACATTAAATCCTTACGTAAACACATAATTGATTAATCATGCAAGTTCATGAGATTTCCAATTCTAACAACTTATATTTACCATGACATTACTTAACTACAATCACACAACAAGGGGAGAATTTGTCATCACTCAACCCCTTCCATAGTCATTAATCTAACAACTAGAGATTATACTACCATTACACTAAGTACCATCACCATACTATATTACTCTAACTAAACTACCCTAATTAATGACTATGGAGAGCATGCGATTGATATAAAACACAAAGCCCATAACAAATTAAGCAAGATTGAACAACATTCATGCATAAGAATTCAAGTTCATCAAATGATAATAAAACCCAAAAAGTTTAAGTATAAAGAACCCTCAAAGTTTCAAGGGGAAAGTTAATTCAAATGCTCCCAAGGATCAAACTAAAGCTATACTAAAGTTCATGGAATCAAACTACTAATCTAATGGAATTAAAAGCAAAGAAAATGGAAAAGAAGATGAAGAACTAGGGTTCCACATCATGGAAGGCGTCCTCTAAAGGGAGAAGATAATGGGGTATTTATAGCCCCACAATTCAGCTCAAGGAGGCAAGTGGGCCGCTGGCTTAGCGACACTTTTTAGCGACGCTTTTTTCTGTCAGTATTATGGCGACGCTTCTGGGCACCAGTGACACTTCCTTCATCTTCAGTGACACTTCCTTCAAGCTCTAGCGACGCTTTTCTGGGCACGAGCGACACTTCCTTCAAACTCCAGTGACGCTTTTCTGGGATTATGCGACACTTTTCTGGGCAGTTTTTATCACCAAGGAAAGGAGGCCTTCTACCACTTCTATTCATTCCATCAAGAGCTTCCAAAAACACGTACTTTATATAGGATTTTACATGTTTTAACCATAGAGCATTGAACAAGTAATTGACCTTAAAACCCTACACTAAGTACCAAAATAGTGCTCAAAACAAAGCTCAAATGTGCTAAAACTTAGAGTATATACATGGCACATCAAACTCCCCCACACTTAGTCTTTTACTCGTCCTCGAGTAAGTCACCCAATGCACTCCCTCATAATAATAATCTCACAAAATACCCCCACTCTACTTTTTACATCTCCTCTTCTAAATCACTCAAGGTCCCCCACACTTGTTATCAACTATATCTAAATCGAAAATCAATTATCAAGCTTTAAAGTTGGGGAACCTTCCCTCCTAGGATCTACCCATGTGATCGACTTCAACGATCCACATCCTCCTAAAAATGCATCTCCAATCGAAAGTCTAACCCAATGTAGTGGACTCATAATGATCCCAATCCGATAAAATCGGATAGTCCACCACATATCCTAAGGGTGCCTCTCTACATCACCATTACTCGAAAGAATAATGTAGGCACCATATAGACATGCCAATTTACTCATAAAACAAATATATCATGGCATCACAACCTCCACTAGGCATAGCAAAATGATATGCCTACATCAACGTCCATAGCTATCCTAGTACACATTCATCTTCTAGAGTTCTGAGCACTTCAAATCATAAAATCATATCAAGAGTGCTTAAACTCTACTCCAAAACATAATCAAACAAGTTTACCTCCAAATGAATTCATTAGAATAAAAAGCAAGAAACCTCTCCTTTTGCCTATGTGCCTTTCGGTTTCACATAACCTCTCTTTTTTTTCTTTTTTTTTTTATAAAGTCTCTCACTTTTGCCTAGGCCTTGTTAATTTTGTTTTGACCTATCCGGGCTTTAATTTCACTCTCTTTTTTTATTTTTGAAAGTATGATCTGGAACTAGCAAAACAAAGATACTAAACCTCCCCCACACTTAAACTAAACATTGTCCCCAATGTTTGTAGAACAAAGGCAATATCAAGTGGAGGGAGTATGAACAACCACAGCATACAATACCAACAAATTCAGCACAAACTAGGAGTACTAGGAGTACATCCCCATCTTCCAGCGTGAGTGACGGTGAGGCATTGACAAGCGATTTCCCACGTCATTAAATGGGACTCCGCGAGATCAAAATACTATTTATAAATAACCTACAACTTCTAACTACTAGAGAGTATATAGTGGGAAGTAGGGGTCGAACCACAAGGAGAAGAGACTTGTAAGAGTGTTTTAACGTAGATAATAAGCTTAATTATGTATTATATAGAAAGCAATGTAAATATGGGGGGTTTTGAGATTGGTTTTTGTTACACTACGAAAGTAAACTAAACTACCATAAGCTAAGATAAAGGGAAGACTCTAAGGTTATGAGGTCTTGGGAGGCAAATGACTTCACTTTCCATCTATCGACTTATCACCGGGCAAATGCAATTACAAGGGAGTTTAGACCATTTGCCAAGGATGAAAGCATCTTATTCTCTCGAGTGTAGCTAGAGAGGATGATCACACCACTCAAAAGCTTTCATTGTTGATTGATCACCTAGATGATCACATCATTGATAACTCAAACATGGTATTAAGATTAGAGAGTGAAAAACTTATTCACATACCCGCGATCACGAGAGCATACAAATAAGACATTTGATAACTAGGATGAACTAAGACGATGATCACATACAAATCTCAATTCATACTTGCTACTTTGTGATATTGGAGTAAACGATCACGTTCTACCCACAAATCTAGCTATTCGTTGATAACAATCATACGTTAAAAAGGAATCTTCAACTCAAGTATACACAACCACATATAAGGGGGACCAATGATCACATTAAGTCCTTACCTAAACACATGATTGATTAATCATGCAAGTTCATGAGATTTCCAATTCTAACAACTTATATTTACCATGGCATTCCTTAACTACAATCACACAACAAGGGGAGAATTTGTCATCACTCAACCCCTTCCATAGTCATTAATCTAACAACTAGAGATTATATTACCATTACACTAAGTACCATCACCATACTATATTACTCTAACTAAACTACCCTAATTAATGACTATGGAGAGCATGCGATTGATATAAAACACAAAGCCCATAACAAATTAAGCAAGATTGAACAACATTCATGCATAAGAATTCAAGTTCATCAAATGATAATAAAACCCAAAAAGTTTAAGTATAAAGAACCCTCAAAGTTTCAAGGGGAAAGTTAATTCAAATGCTCCCAAGGATCAAACTAAGCTATACTAAAGTTCATGGAATCAAACTACTAATTTAATGGAATTAAAAGCAAAGAAAATGGAAAAGAAGATGAAGAACTAGGGTTCTACATCATGGGAGGCGTCCTCTAAAGGGAGAATATAAGGGGGTATTTATAGCCCCAAAATTCAGCTCAAGGAGGCAAGTGGGCCGCTGGCTTAGCGACACTTTTTAGCGACGCTTTTTTCTGTCTGTATTATGGCGACGCTTCTGGGCACCAGTGACACTTCCTTCATCTTCAGTGACTCTTCATTCATCTTTATTGACACTTCCTTCAAGCTCTAGCGACGCTTTTCTGGGCACGAGCGACTCTTCCTTCAAACTCCAGTGACGCTTTTCTGGGATTATGCGACACTTTTCTGGGCAGTTTTTATCACCAAGGAAAGGTGGCCTTCTACCACTTCTATTCATTCCATCAAGAGCTTCCAAAAACACATACTTTATATAGGACTTTACAAGTCTTAACCATAGAGTATTGAACATGTAATTAACTTTAAAACCCTACACTAAGTACCAAAATAGTGCTCAAAACAAAGCTCAAATGTGCTAAAACTTCGAGTATATACATGGCACATCAGGCGTCAGGGTGCCGAGTCAGCTCAGGCGTCGCCGAGATCAGCGTCGCGACATGATTCAAGGGGGTGAATGACGTTCCAGCCCCCGAGTCTCCGAGATTTGTGACCACCTCACCCGATTTGAGGGTGCCGAGGTCGTTTCCTTCTCTACTCATTTGCAATGCGTGGGATATGAAGATAATCGGTTATATCCTCACAGACGGTGCCAATGTTACAGTCATGATTAACGTGCTGATGATTCGTCCTGATGGCGGATGAAGAGAACCTGCTTAGAACAAGGAACTCTCACTCCGGGTGGGGTAGCTAACTGCCGTTCCCACTCCAATGCTTAAGTCAGAAAGCTGTCGGAGAGAGTAGATGTGTATCTGTTTGTGTTTAGTCAACTTACCTCTCTCTAGTGTGTTAGAGAGATACTTATAGTGTTGAAACCCGGGCCTGGTCACATCAGACCACACCGTTTGGTGGTCTGGGAAGATTCTCCTGCCAGGGTTGGTAGCACTCCAATCTGCGGTCGGGTTTGGCCCGGACGCCATGCGGGATGTAGGGTCTGGATGAACCATACAGGATGGTGAGGTTTCTGACCCTAACAATCATCACAATAATAATACGATTAATGTGAATTCAGACTTCCTATCTAAAGGGCGTTGGAAGTAGATGCTTATAAACGACTGAAGTCAATTAAAGCTTACATTTTGTTGATATTCTCTTGTTAATTTGATGATGAGCGTTGGTGTGAAAAATGCAGTTGACAATGCTCAATAAGGGGACCTTATTTGGGTGTAAATGAGTCGAGTCGAGACCGAACATGATATGCTCAAGCTCGACTATTTATATATTTTGCGAGCTCGAGTTCGAGGTCAAACTCTTTTGAATGTAAAAAAGTGTGCTCTAAAATTGAATCATTAGTTTTTTATGAACTCGAGTCCGACTCGCGAGATTAACGAAAATCGAGTTTGAACTCGAGCAAAGTGAGCTCGTTAAACTCAAAAAACTCAATCTCAATCCAATTTAACTAATTTTCTCAATTCTATATTTTCATCATTCAATACGGAGAATTTTCATCATTCATTGTCTCTCTAGTTTAGATATTGCACTTTTAATTATTCTCAAAGAAACCTCTCTATTAGTAAAATATCTAATTATACATACATATATATATATATGTACATATATTTGATAAGCTCGTCCATAACCTTATTGTGTTACAGGCACCTCCCTTTAACTCAGTACAGGGAAGATTGATATTTTATCTCACATATAAGGTCTTTTCTAAAAATCATAAAAAGGTTATCATAGTAACCACTATGGTTACCTTCTGGAACCTATGGACAAGAAGAAACAGACTCATATATGAAGATAAAAATTCAAACAATGCTTCTATCTGTGAGGAAATTAGGAGGCAAACTAGTCTTATATTCACAGCTCACCCACATAGTCAAATGGTTCCCTCCAGACACGGGATTAAGGTCAAGGTAGATGCAGCCTTTAAATCAGGTTCATGTGGAATAGGCATAGTAGTGAGAAATATGAATGGGGATACTATACTTGTTAAAATGATATATATGCTTTGTATCTCACCTCTTCATTCTGAGCTTATGGCAATAAATCAAGGATAGCAAGTAGTGGCTGAACTTAACATCTCCAACTACATACTTGAATCTGATTGCAACATGGCAATAATGGGAGTTCTATCACCATCAAAATGCAACTGGAGGCACTACCCACTGTGCACTACACTACACACAATGCTGCCAGCAACAAGAATTACACATACCCTTAGAGAAGGTAATAAGCCAGCAGACTTTTTATCAAAGCATAGCCTAGAAGGCCAACTGAATGGAGTTATTCTGTAATAGGTTTTCAAGTCAACTATATACTGTTGCTTTTATCTTTCTCTGTAGGATGGTAGTAGCTGAAAACAAAGAGTTGATGATGATCACAACTGAAAGGATCAACATGGAACATAAGTTCACAAAGGATCAAATTTTTGTACATACCATCTTCAAAATGGCCAGGTTTTGGAAGCATTCCTATGGGTGGCTAAATTGTGCTTCGGTCTTTGTTGATTCGATCACTAAATTACTCCTCATTTGAGAAATGATTCCAAAACTTTCTCCATAGAGCTCAACCATAGAGTTTAGGCAATTTTTGGCCTATTCTATATTCTTTTATATAGTTTTGAAGCATTCTATGCTTTGGCTTGTAACTTTTGCCCCAAAAAGGCTATTATGGTTTGAGATGCCAAATAAATATCCCCCACCAATGGTGGTTTAATTCAAAAAGAATTGATAAGCTCGTCAAGATTATAGAAGTAAAATTAAAAAGCTCAGACTTGACTAATTACATATTTGAACGAATTCGAGATCGAGATCGAGCTTGGTCAACCCGAACTGAAACTCGAACTCTGACCGAGCATCTCGAGATTTTCTCATGAACAAATAATCTCATTTACACCCCTAAACCTTACAACTTACAAGGCTCTGGAAAATCCAAAACAAAGATCCAAAATTTAATTTCCAATTTTACCTTAATTGCCCCCTTCTCACTCTTAATTTCGTATTATGACAATCTTAATTAATGTTGGAGTGAGTTGCAATGTAGATGTCTCTGTTTCGGTGCAGATTTAGCTTAAGTAATGCTGCTGCGTTGATCAACATCAACTTCATAGTCCCACTCCATCATATGAATAACACTAATTCTAAAGTTGTGGATATGTATGGTTTTCAATTGTTTATAAATAGTAACTGGTAACATAAAATTCAACTCTGAAGTACCCACATATGGGTAAGTACATTATTCATCTCTCTCAATATATATACATACAAACACATATTCATCTTCATCAAAGCTCTCTCTTTCATAGGCATGGTTTGTTGTCTTTGAAATAGATTTACAATATCTCATTTAATTTCCAGCCTGTGATATCATCTTCAACTGATGATTTGTTTGATTGAGATCTGTAATAACTAATAAGTATTGCTAGGATTGTGGAGAGCTTTGAAAAGTTTGAAAAAGAGTTGATTCATGGAAGAAGGCGTGATGGTGGAGAGAGAGGCGGGTACCATGATAATGGCCCACTATTTTATGCCAACTCATAACCACCAAGAAGCTGACGATGAAGTTGCTACTGTGCTGCCATTTTATAGCAACAATAGGCCACCTATAGTAGTTTATCAGGAATGGAGGGGTCAGCAGAAGAAACGGGAGAATCTAGAGCCAAAGTACGGAGAAACATGGAACAAGGTTGGTACTTTTGCTAGAAATTAATCTGTCTAGAGGGATTCGAATCGCATTTGCTCCAGCCATTTTTGCTTCCATCTACAAAGATTTAGGTTCTTTGAAGTTAGCTTCAGGTGGTGAGAAGGTTATACCACTGCTAGACTCTATCTCTACACAACTCTACTCCTACCACCTGGCAAAACGGGTCTATCGGTCGGGTTTGGGTGATACCCAACGGGTTCGGGTATATGGTTTTTATTCGGGTTTGGGTCTTTATCGGGTTTTTTCAGGTTCACGTCCCATCGGGTCTTTTGAAAATTATCGGGTTCGGTTCGGGTTTGGATTTCATTGTTTCGGTTTTGGGTCTCGCACTACTACAAAGGGGTGGATGCAAGGCACATATTTAAGGCGTTTGATGGGGGCGCGTTTTTTTACGCCTTGATTGATAGTAGCGATTTCGCTACCTCTTCAAGCTAGCAAAAAAAAATTACATTCAAGACGGAAAGAGGCAGTTAAAGGCGGAACTGGGATTTGACGTTAAAAGATACTTGACCAAGGCGGAAAAAATGTATCCGCCTTAAATTGAATTGGTTGTTGCGATCTCGTAACCTTTGTAGTAATATAAACGTGTCTGTAGCGATTTCGTAGCTTAGCTCGGTAGTCGTAGGTTTGTTCGTTGCGATATCGTAAGCTTTGCTAAACCCTAATTTTAGCAGGCGAGGATATGGGAGATGTCGTAACTGGGACGGTAGTATATTGCGTTTGCTGTTACGGTATCGCTTCTTAAAAGGTCAAATTTGTCATTGCTCAATGTACAGTGCATGTGAGGGTGATTGAAATGTTACGAGATCGCTGGCTATTCAAATGTGTGAGCAAGGTCGTAGCGAGTTCGCAACAGACTCTGTATGGGTCACAGATTTAAGTTGAACTGGCCGTTCTAACTCCAAAAACAAAAACTTTAAAAGGGTCTAAACAGGTGGGTATTGAAGGGTGATCAGTTGAAGTGTTCTCGGAGGTCTCATTGTTCCCGTGTTGGTGTAGGTAAGGTTTAACTTGCGTAATGTACTGGCTTGTCTCTTGATTTTGGTTGATTTTATGCATAATTTTTGGTTGCATTTTGGTTTATCTTGGTTGTTTTGTTAATGCAGTGTGTAGTTTATGTGTTGATCATCTAAAGTCAGTGGGTTAGTAGTATTGTGTAGCTGTTTGTCTGATTTGTGAATTATGGACCGCGAACGAATAATGAAGGAGAATGCTCGATTATCAAAGGAGTACTTAGATTTGGTTGAACAGTTCTTATATGTTGGGTTGCGACATTGTAGACAGAACAGCATAGGAGGGGTTAGATGTCCATGCAACAAGTGTAGAAACAACGCCATATTTGAAGATATTGCTGTCGTGCGTGAACATTTAATCTGTAAAGGTTTTGACAAATCCTACACAGAATGGGTTTGGCATTGGGAAGGCCATTATGGAAGTGACCAGGTGGAGATGGAGGAGGGAAGCGCCGAGGAAATCCTGCAGTATAATGAACAGCTTTCAGACATGTGCGACGATGTTGTTATGGAGTTTGTTGGGAAGAAAAGTATGCTGGAGGCAATGTATGACGATAAAAAGACAAGCTTATATGTTGGGGCTAAGCATTCTAGACTGGGAGCAACATTGTTGTTAATGAACCTAAAGGCAAGGCATGGTCTTTCTGATAAAGGAATGACGGAATTGTTAGAGTTGGTTAAAGAGTTACTTCCTCAGGACAACTTATGTTCTGACAGGGTTTATGCTGCGCGGAAGATATTGTGTCCTATGGGCATGGAGTTTACCAAGATTCACGCATGCCCGAATGATTGTATGTTGTATAGGGGGATTGTTGATTCCTTGAGGGATGATTGCAAGGTATGCGGTGAGTCTAGATGGAAAAAGAAGGAGGGAAAGGTCGAGGTATGTGGAGAAACAGTGACAACATCAACAAAGCAAGGTCCTGCTAAGGTGATGTGGTACATGCCCTTGAAACCGAGATTGACGCGTTTGTATGCCAATCCAATTGATGTAAAATTGTTAACATGGCATGCCATAGGGTTCGAGAGGAAGATGATGATATTATATCTCACGCTTCTGATGGTGATCAGTGGAAGAAGATGGATGCTATGTACCCAGAATTTGCTGACGAACCTAGACACGTGCCCTTAGGACTATCTACTGACGGAATGAACCCTTTCAGGAACATGTCCAGCACCCACAGTTCATGGCCAGTGATGCTTGTTATTTATAATCTACCTTCATGGTTGATGATGAAACGAAAGTATGTGCTTTTGAACACTATGATCTCGGGGCCTAGGCAACCTGGCAATGACATTGATGTATATCTAGCACCTCTCGTTGAGGAGTTGGAATCCTTGTTTAAGCATGGGATTCATATTCCTGACGGAAGTCGAGGGGACGCGACATTCCAACTTAAAGCCATGTTGATGTGGAGCATCAATGATTTCCCTGCTTTGGGTAACCTTGGAGGGTGTTCTGTGAAAGGGCATTTTGCATGTCCCGTTTGTGAGAGCCATACTAGTAATTGTCAATTAAAGCACGGTGCTAAGCCTCTTTATCTAGGTCATAGACGATTTCTACCTAGAATCCATCCGTGGAAGAGTGCAAAGAAGTGGTTTAACAGTCAGGAAAAGCATGGTTTTGCCCCAGTCCCACTATCAGGTACTGAAATATTGGAAAAGGTAGCGGGCATGGAGTTTGTGTTGGGAAAGGGAAAAAAGAAAAGCGCTCAAACTACGATTTGAAAGAAATGTTCGATTTTTTTCAAGCTCGAATATTGGGAGCACTTGGATGTGCGCCACTGTCTAGATGCCATGCACATAGAGAAGAATGTATGCGAAGCTTTGGTTGGGACGCTATTGAATATACCGGGCAAGAGTAAGGATGGATTGAAAAGTAGAAAGGATTTAGTCAATCTTGGCATAAGGACGTCACTTGCTCCCGTTAAAGAAGAAGCAGGTACGACATAATTACCACCTGCTTGTTATTCCTTGTCATCTGAGGAGAAGGAGAGTTTTTGTAGAACTCTAAAATCAGTAAAGGTGCCTTCTAAATATGGTTCGAACATTAGTAGTTGTGTATCTACCGCCGAGTTGAAATTAGTGGGAATGAAGTCGCACGATTGCCACAACCTGATGCAGGATTTGAATGTCATTGCTCTAGAGGTTGCTTGCCTTCTCACGTTGGAGACGCAGTTGCAAGGCTTTGTTATTTTTTTAAACAAATATGCCGCAAGAGAGTAAGCCGTCGTAAGTTGGATGAATTGCAGGATATGGTAGTTGAAGTACTGTGCAGGCTAGAGATGTATTTTCCCCCTTCATTTTTTGACATAGTGATTCATTTGATAGTTCATTTGGTGCGGGAGGTGAAGCTGTGTGGACCGGTGTACTTGAGATGGATGTACCCATTTGAGAGGTAAATGAGCATTTTCAAGCATTTTGTTAAGAATCGTTATCGACCGGATGCCAGTATAGTGCAGCGATATGTCGCGGAAGAGGTAATAGAATTATGTACCAACTATTTACAGGATGTACCTACTATAGGACTGCCAGTCTCCAGACACGATGGTAGATTGGATGGTGTCGGACTACGCCATAAGTCTAAATTTAGTCCTTATTTCGATGAAATATCTACAGCACATCTGTACATTCTGCGCAACCATCATTCAGTGAGTCCTTATATTGATGTTCACCTTAATGATATTAGGTCAGCACACCCGAGCTGGTCGGAACCTAGAGTTCTAGAAGCTCATTGCAGAGACTTTACTAGTTGGCTGAAAATACATGTGCAGAATGGCGGTCAACACCCCGACGTTGTAAAATGGGTTGCCAAGAGACCCCTAGGCACAGTTACGTCGTTTAGCGGTTATGACATTAATGGATACACGTTTGGTACTAAGTGGAGTGATGATAGGTCTGCAACCCAAAATAGTGGGGTATCAGTACCTGGAGAGAGAGATAATGGATTTTTTGGTACCATTACTGATATATGGGAAATGGACTTTGTTCATGTCCGAATCGCATTGTTTAAATGTGAATGGGTAGATCAAGGTGAAGGGGAGCGCACAGAGGATTTAGGCATGACTCTAGTTAATAGAGGAATTCTCGGGTCTAGGGATGATCCATTCATCATGGCGGCTCAAGCTCATCAGGTATTCTATGTGGAAGATCCAACTGATGCTCGATGGGAGATCGTTGTTGATGGTAAGAAAACATTCATCTATGGTGACGGCTTGTTCGACGATGACTCCACTGTTTCTACCGACACCATTCCGCCCTCGGTGTATGAAACTCTTGAGGAGGATGATGACATTGTTTGCGCGTCGGTGTGCAGAATGGATCATGAGGAAGGCATGTGGATTAATCCTGCGGGGAAAAATACAAAGAGGAAGGGGAGGCAATCAAAGAAGAAGAAGAGTAAAAAGAGTAAAAAACAAAAGTAGCTATTTAAATATGTATTTCATGGTTCATGTAGTTAAATTTTGATTTAATTAATGTTAGTACACTAAATCTTCTAATTCTTAAAAACATTTGTACACTGCTGTAGACGTGGCGATACCGTAACGAAACACGCTAGAAACCAATGCATGTTAACTTGTTGCGTTGCGAGTTCGCAACATTGGCGAACCGGTTACGCTTTCGCAACAAAAAGCTGAAATTCGCAGATAAGTTTCTGTCTCTTGAGTCTGACAGGTTACGATCTCGCTTTATGGGATCAAATTCGTATAAATTTGATTAACTAGAAACTAGCGAATTCGCTAGTATCTCGCCAGGTGAGTAACTTGATACTGGCGAGATCGCTAGTATAAAGCCATATACCAAACAATTAGATTTAACTCCTTAGTAAAGTGGTGTTATAAATTGAAAATTTAGCCACACTAAATAAATAATGGAAGTTTAAATAATCAAATATACATAATAAAATAGATGACATTCAAATTCAAATATTCTTTGCAATGTTGTTAGAGAAACTGATAAAAACAATTTGAAAATGAAATTGTTTGGATTTGAGTACAAGTACTAGCCAACATGAACGAATGCAAATCTAATCATCATTGCTAGGAGGTGGTGTCTGTGATGGTGCTGGTGGATCCCCCTTCGATTTTTTCCTCGCACTAGCCCTTTCAATGCCACGTATCACCTTCTCCGTTAGCCAGTTTTCGTGATTGATTTTGGCCACTTTATCCCTGAAAAGGTTGATTGTCTCTTCTAAACCCTTGTAGTATGCCTCTGAGGGTACACCTGTTCATGTAAGTGAAACAAAAAAAGGGTGAGTATAGCAAATAAATTGTATAAAATAGAAAATAAATTGTAGGGGTTTAGTTTGGCTAACCTTCGACGTTCTCTCTGACTTCTTCAGGATTAAACTGTAGCGGTTTCTTGGGTCCATCCGCTACTTTCTGCCACACACCATCAATCAACTCAAACTTACCTTTCCTCTCAAAATATGACATCGTATAGAAGCAACACTCCTGGGCTATTGGAGATAATTTTATCTTGGGATGCACTGAGGTAAGAAACATGGTTATGAAATTACCGTAAGGGAGCTTCTTGACTGTCCTATTATTTTCGACCACACTTTGTCTCATGTGCTCGAAAATGACATGGCCCGGGTTCAACTGTATCTCCTCCATGACGCAGTAAAATATGCTCACAGTAGTATAGTTCATCTCGGTGATCCAACCACCCTTAGGCACGACACTCCTAGCGACCATCTCATAAACATTCCTCTCCTCACCACTAAGTTTATCCAACTTATAAGATCTAGGCACCCCTAAATCGTCAGCATCTCTATCAAAGTACTTCTTAGCATACTCTACAACTTGAGCTCGATCCAAAACCCCATACTCAGGCCATTGTTCTCTAATGTAAAACCCCGGAGGGGGTTGGTTGCTATAGTTCTCATCGTCCTCGTTAACAGCATAGGACACGTTCAATGCCTTGTTAAAAAACTCCTCCCCAATCTCGTAGTCCTTCTTATTAACCCTGGTGAACCACCTACCCGTCTCCTTTTCTTCCTCAATCAACTGGTGAAAATTAGCATAAAATTGGCACGTCTCATCCTTATGTGCCGGATAATTCAAACCTAACAAGTCACCCAACTCATGAAATTGAAATATCTTTAACACATTCCCCAAACCTAGTTCTTCTATCTGATCAAAATCAACAACATAACAATCTAGCAATTGACTATGCTCCATGTAATTAGAATAGGCTTGGGATGCATCAAAACTTACAAATCTTTGTTTATCATATTTGGTTGAACTTGTTCCCGCCGTCGCCCGTGGCTGAGATCCTGAAGCCCGACCTTCATCACGTCGGGCACCCTGCACAAACGGATTGGGTGCCAAATTCTTCGTCCTTGCCATTGCTCTTGTCAGATGGGTATGTGAGATTTTGGTTTGTTTAGTTTTTCTAAGCTCTGAGACGTTCGATCGATGTTTGAAATCAGAAGATCCCCAAATTTGATATTTAAAGCTTCGCGTCTTGCGATATCGTCACTGCCAAGACATCTTATATTCAGGTTGGTTACGATTTCGTTACAGATTTACCCACAAAACTAAACGACGCCGTGTAACATGCTATTTAAGATTTGTTGTTCTATGTGTCAATCTTTGTTGTTACGAATTCGCAAGGGTAGACAACGTACGTTGCGATATCGCTACAGATTCTCTAACTAGGCTCTGTTGACTGAATACGGCTGGTTGCGATATCGGAAGTTCCTCGTAAACATGTGCTAGTTAGTTGCGATATCGCTGGGTGTTCTGTTCATTATAAATCATCATGAAACGTGACAGTGACGATTTCGCTAGGACCACGCACTATACAAAAAGTGAATGATTTTTCTGATACGATATTGTCTCTTAGGATGAATAAATAAAATGTAATGGAATATATATCAAAACAAGAAAAAAAATACATGTACATGTGCCAAAATGGAAAACACAAGTTCATTACAATAGAAACAAACTGGTGATACAAACAAACTGGTGATAAAAAAATACATAGTGAAGAACAAACAACTAATACTAGTAGATCGTTCGTTCACCGAGGACATGAAGCATTTCCTGATCACAAGTGCATGCATCACAGGTGATGTCCGCCGGATCAAGGGGTGCCCAAGGATCGTACCTCTCAAACTTATTGAGGCCAGCATGCGGAATGCAGCAGATCGGCCTAGGCCTAACTGCTACTTCTGAGAAGTACCTGAGGTAGTGTCTCCAACCCCAAGCGTATCTCAGACCTCTTTTGACGCGTTGCCGAGCTAGACGGAGGCCCTGTTTGTCGGTTCTCTTCATGGTTGTGATGACATTCATGCCTCTTTGAATGTCACCTTCGCAGATTGCAAAAACAGCCAACACATAGGTCGACGGTGTGTGACCTACTGCAGAAGCTTCGGTGAGCCACTGTCGAGCCCACTCGGTCGCTCTTCCGCTCACGTAGCGACGAAGAACCCAATCGAACTCAGCACGAATCAATACCAGATTTATCATGTCATCTGGTAGGGCGCTGAATAGAGACACATCCATTGGAAGCAGAAGGCAAGAAATATGAGAAGGCAGAAGGGAATGTGTGAATGAAGGGTCTAATGAGGTTTTAAATAGAGAAGGGGTTGATATTTAAAAGGTTGAGGTGCTCCATTATTCAAAAATATGTCAGAGTTCCTAGACAAAAAGCAGTCACTATGGTATTAATGGAAGGAAAATGTAAAGGCATTCTCACCTTTCCATGGACACCCCATGCAAACCCCCAAAATAAATTAATTACTGATGGAATTTCAAAGGTTTTTACTGATGTCACAGGTCAGACAAAGCCCAATACTTACAGCCCAATATACTACCAAAAGCCCTTATCTCCTTGCGATATCGCTAGAGAATCGCCAGCTAGGCTCTGTTGACTGAATACGAGCTGTTGCGACATCGTTAGTACCACGTAACATATAAGCGAGTACGTGACGAGTTCGCTTGTGTTGATTCATCTAATAAACGTTATACTTACGATATCGCTAGGAACACGCACAATAGCAACAGTAACTGATTTTGCGATGAAGCTAGTGATTTAGCGAGAAATTTAGCTGAAACAATAACCGTTACGATGAAAAAGTAAAATGTAAGGGACAAGGTTTCAAAACAAGAAAAGCTTTTCAATAATTAAATTAATGTGCCAATACGGCAGACATAAACTTATTACAATCCTAACAAATTTTACATAAAAAACAACGGAATAAAATAAGAAAGAAACTACACTACAACATCCAAAGTGGCGGAGGGGTTAGAAGGATGTGAAGCACTTCCTGCTCGCAAGTGCATGCATCACATTCGATGTCCGCTGGATCAACCCTCGTGTAGCGTTGGTACCTGAAGCCGTCATTGAGGTGAGCATGTTCCTGGCAGCATCTAGGCCGAGGCACTACTACATCGAGGTACCCCCTGTAGTACGCATTGCCCCAGGCGTAAGCCAATTCGAGTTGCACGCGATCCCGAACTTCCTTGAGGCCTTTCTTGTCGGTTCTCTTCATCTCGGTGATGACATCCATGCCTCTTTGAGCATCATGACCTTCGCAGATTGCAAATATAGCCGAGGCATAGGCCGACTCTCTGTGGCCTATTACAGAAGCGTCGGTGAGCCATTGTCGAGCCCAATCGGTCGCTTGGAAGCTCACATACCGACGAAGAACGTGTCTGAACGTAACACGAATCATTATAAGATGAATCATGTCATCTGGGAGGGCGCTGAAAAGTGTCAAATCCATGGGAATAAGATGGCAAAGAATAGGAGAAGATTGAAGGGAATGTGAGAATGAAGGCTCTGATGGGTCTCTAAAGGGAGAAGGGGCTGAGTTTTATAGGGGTGAGGTTCTACATTGGTCAAAAACATGTGAGAGTTCCTAGACTGAAATTAGTAATTGTTGTATTAAAAGAAGAAAAATGTAAAGGCAGTCACACCTTTTCATTGACCACATTCACACCCCCTAACAAAATAATTACTGATGGAATTTCAAAGGTTTTTACTGATGGGTCCGTGGACTGTTGCGATATCGCTAATATTCAAGCCTAACAATTGTGTGAAGCCTTTGTTGTTACGAACTCGCTAGAGTATCTCACAACAGGCTCTGTCGACTGAGTACGACTTGTTGCGCGTTCGCTACTATAAGTTACACAGGTAGCGACTTCGTAAGAAAGATCGCCAACATTTGTCCCACATTGGCTGATTAGAAGGTGATTTTTCAGTTTATATACACTTACATTTTACAAGGGTTCGATAAGTCGCCGACCAGCGCAAACTGAACATGAAACACCAAGGCTGAGGCCCAATACTTACATAGGCTATGGCCCAATACTTACACAAGCTAATTCCCAACACTTATACGCCCAATATAGACCCAAACCCAAAAACCATTTTTTGATGGGTTCTTATCATGTAGCGAACTCGCTACGGAAGAATCATTCTAATTAGTAGCGAGTTTGTAACACAAAAAGCCTTTTTTTTAATTGAACTACTAACTAGCACTATCGCAACCCCGTCGCCAACTGGTTTTCTGGGTTATGTGGGTTTGTGGGTCTGCGGGTTTAAGGGTTTAGGGTTTAGGGTTTAGGGTTTAACTGTGGTAACGTGTATACTAGCGATATCGCTACTAAACAAGCTAATTAGATTGTAACTAAAAAATCAAACTTTTTAATTTTTTATTAGCAATTTTCACATTCTAACATATATATATTTTATACAGATGCAGTACAATACTCTATTTGTTAAATATCTATCATGATATTCACTCAGGTAGAGTACATCTTTGTACATAAGCAGTATGACATAACTCTATGTACAACATCAATAATTCGGTTTAAATTTTTAAACGCAATATCATATTCTTAAATATGTACATTTTATATCTAAACAGTATAATACTCATTTTTGGAATATATCGAACATCACATTATGTCAAACAGAGTACATGTTAGTACATCAGCATGCAATGTTATGAAGCGATACTCGGTAGTATGATGAGTGATGACAGTTGGTGAGTGAACGTGTGCATGATACTTTGTTTAATTCAATAATCGTGCTTGTAATCACATAAATGAGTTGTAATAAACTAAGTATCTCTAATGAAATGCACTTGAACTGCGCATATATATATATATGTAGTTCATGTATGAAGCTCTACTATGCAGTTGTTTCTAAAGGTAAGCGATGGATAGCGTTTTCAAGCGTGATGTGTAGAGTTTCTTATTGTCTTACAATTAAAGACTAAGTTTCTTAAAACTCTTTCAAATTATGTAATTGCAGATTAAGTGACCAAATCCCTATCCCGTTCTACATGAGCATACGACGGAACAAATGAAAATTATTCTTAAAATAGAATGATTAGTGTCTTATACCATCAAATCGTTTAAATCGTTATTTAAAAATGTATGAGTGCATTAAAAAAACAAAGAAAAATCTTAAGTAGGGTTCTAGCGAGCATTTGTAGCGAACTCGCAACATTCTAGTAACATACTTTATGTGAGCTTCTCAGTTACGATGTTGCTAAAAGGATAAAGTAGAGCATAAAAGGCAATCACATGAGCACGTAACGACTTCGTAAATAGCCACGTCAGGCGTAACGAGAGAGTTCCGAGTTCGCAACAAGGTAAGCTAGAATAAAGTAAACACGTTATAGAACAGAAAAACCCTACACTTTTGGCATCTTATCCATCACTTCTTACGGGTTTCATCTCCAAAAGTTCAAACTTTTGCACATCTTCTCAAATCTCCTCAACTTTCTTCACATCAAATCTCCATTACCCATCCCATACATGTTGGACACATCAATTGTGTCAAAACAAAGTGGAACTAGCCACTAATTGCATCCAAAAGATTGGTAAGTTTTGCAATAAATTCTCAACCACATTTTTGCCTATAGTTTTTGCAATTAATGTCAATCTTTATTTTTTCTTGTTCAATTTGGTAACATCCTTTGTTATGGGTAGGAGAGGGACAAACAAGGTAGACCATCCCCAACCAAAATAATCAATTCCACCGACACAACTTTGTCATATACCAAAGGTACGATTTTTTTCATTCTTATATGCTAAAAATTTGATTTTCTTGTACATAGTGCCTTCATTTATCATGTTATTACTAAATATCATGTCAGAAGAATGTCCTGAACGAAAATCAAGATTTTCGTTTAAAATTATCCGTAGCTAGCTTAGCCCTAAATTTTAGGATTATGAAATATAATGTTTTTACTACAAAGTACAACTTTGATTTATTAGTATTGTGTTAGTCATTAACTAAATTCAATATACAAAGGAAAGCTTAATGGAGAGCCCTTCAAGTTCCGTTAACTCCGACTCAAGTGGGGGGGAAAATGTTGTTGGCGGTTCAAGTGAGGTTAGAAGACAACGAGAAGTGACTTGCGCATCGAAAGAAGCTCAAATCCTCACACATTGTCGCGAATTAGAGATTAGGATCGATAACAAAATACTAACACATGTCAAGTTTAATGACATTGGTGTTGCTATTTCACCCGTAGATAATGCCGCGCGATGGTCGAGTTGGTGTGCTAAGACGGGTAGGATACGCACACCATTAGATACAACGGATTGGAGGCTACTAAGCATCGACATCAAAAAGGATATATGGAAGGAATGCAAGGTTAGTTTGGTACTTGTTATTTTTAATTTCAATTGAAAATTGTGAGTGTGACTATTTTTATGATCACATTTGTAGCGCCCCTTTATTATCGAGGCAACATCCTATGATCAAGTGAAAAAGAAGGCTCTTCAAATCGCATCAAAAGCTCATCGAGAACACAAATATACCCTTGCCAAGGATTATATCAAACCGAAGGGCACGAGGTTTGGGCAAGATCCAAGTACGCGTTACAATCACATTGTAACCCTTACTTGGGAGGCATTCAAGAAACGATGGTTAGAAAATGACGCAAAGGTTAGTTTACTTACTACATCTTGCAATAATAGTTTCATGCGAATTAGTCAAATATTTTTGTTTCGGTTAGTGCTTTATTCCTAAAATAACATAGAATTTTTAAAAGGGTTTGGGGGATAGGAAGCGCAAAGCCACTGCTGATAATGTTATGCCTTACACCGGGGGTAGGGCGGGGTGCTTGGGTGTGGGGAGGAAGACCTCAAAAAAAAAACATGAAACCGAGGTGAAAGAGCTTGTGGATGGGGGCATGGACACGGAAGAGGCGAACAAGCTAGTCATTGCCGAAGACCCTACAACATATAGTAGACAACAATTATTCGTCTTGGGTAGAATTAAAAAAGACGGGACTTACTCAAGTGATGAGGCAAAAAGGGTGGCTAATCGAGTGGTACGCTTTACCTACTACGCCATACCATGTTCCATTTTAGTATCTACAATCACACCATCAAACACAACAAATGATGACGATAATAACTTTTCATTTACTATACTACCTTTTTAGGACGAGGTCGAGCGTGAATTTGAAGAAGGCTTGTTCATCCCTGTCGGTAAACACGATGTGCTACGTAGGGCACTTGGGAAGGCCGAGCATCCGGGAAGAGCTAAGGGAATTGGTGGTTATGTTACTCAAATAGAGGCGTTTGGTATCAAACGTAGTGGGAAAGACCCTAAACCATCCAAACTCCAAATAGCATTGAACCAAGCCAAAAAATCCGACCAAGAGGTCAAGAAATTGAAAACAATGTTGGCCAATATATGTTCTTTTATAAAAGTATCCTCTTCCATCCGATTTTTGTGACACCGATCCAATCAATGGACCCTCGTCTAGAGGTTCACATCCTTCCCCACCACAACATGAGGTTGACCAACCTATTTTTGACCAACCTATTTTTGACCAACCTATTGTTGAACCCAACAAGGAAATATGCACACCTTCGGCCCCTATCAAAGAGCAAGTTCACATACAACCATCTGATCCAAAACCAAAAGTACGTTTAATTACTTGCACCTCAATCAAATGAATAATTCTACACAACTCATGATTATTGATATTTTTTAAATATGTCTAATTCGACCTAATTAAACATGCCTTATTTGTATATTAGAACTCCTCTTCTTGCAAGTTGTACGCTGAATGTGGGATGAATTCTCAACCCCGCCACGTTGCAATGGGAAATTCATATCCTGACATGGCACTACATCATGAAGCCAAAGTACATATTGGTTTCATTAGGGTTTCTATACTACATGTGTTAGTCGAGGATGCGTTGGTACCGGTCGCGGATCAAGAGTGCACGACAATGGGTAAAGGTTTGTGCCGTTTTTTTGTGTGACCCAAATGGTTGGTAGTTGATGTGAATTCTAATTCTATCCCAATTAATAGAAACACACCTTCACCCGTCGTAGACCCGCTAGATTTTCCGGTAGCTAAGAAACCGATGTCGGTGGGAGAAGTTGGATTCATAAAATCACTCCCGGGATTCCATCGCACGTTTTATGATCTGGTGGGCCACCATAGTCGGGATTCTGTTTACTATTTCTACTCCAATAAACAGGTGTTCGGCGAAGCGAGTGAATTAGTCTTTCCATGGGAAGACTTTGCCCTTTTCTGGCACTATAAAACCCTTCCCGAAACAATCCTTATACTACATCAAATGTAAGATACTTGATCTCATCTCTTCTATCGTGTTGCAAGTTAAGAATTTTCATGTACTTGTGCACTATTATACGTTCATATCCCATCTATTGTTTATTTAGGTACATGCAATGCCTTGCTCTAAATGCAAAGACTTTCATTGGGTTTTTGCACCCAATATGCTTGCAAGAAATGAATGAAAGTAATCAATCACGACTTGCTTATCTCTCTAAGATCCTTAGTGACAAGACCAAGACAATTTACATAGGCCCATATCTAGAGGGGTTAGTTTTCTTTGTTACAATTGGATATTTGCACTTCGTAAACATTATAATCTTCGAGACGGGTTCTTACATTTTCATTTCTTAAAATATGTAGCGGCCATTGGAATTTTGTAGCTATGATACCATCGTTGAAGCGAGTGTATTGGATGGACCCGCTACACTTAGGTCCATCTACAAAATTTGCAGATTTATTAGAGGTTGCTATGCATAGTGCACATGACGACACACTACTTCCCTTCAACCTTATACAGATTCAGGTGACAGTACAAATCCAATGCTCATTTATTTCCACTATGATTTCATTTCAAATCATTTGTTATACTTCTTCACTTTCAGCACCGAAAGCAATTGTCAAATTAGGAGTGCGGTTACTATATGATGTTGTACGCAAGCGAGTGTGTAGCTGGCCTTGTTCAAGATAATCTGGAATTACATCGCGTAAGCATTCTTATAACCTACTTATTGTACCTATTACTATCTACGTTGCATTCAATAGCATTAAAAAAACATTTCATATTCTTAGATTATCGAGGAAAATCATGCACCGTACACCAAGAAGGAGTTGGAGGATGGTAGAGATGCATTGGCTAGACACTTGGTCCTTATTAGATCTCGGTACATCTCTAGGCCTCACATTCCCAATAAAAGCTAGTTTCTTTTTTTGTCAAATGGATGCATATACTTTTGAGTTCCATTACTTGCATTAGTTTATAAATTGTGTCTTGATAGTGTTTCATGTTCATGTTTTGTGCTTAGATACCATGCATCTTGCAATTGACAGCTTAGACAATTAAAATGAAACCCAATTTTAGTGGAAATGGGTGGAAATGGCTCAAATCCTATAATTTTGTGACACTTACGAATTACCTGCGAGTTCGTAACTTCTCTCGCCCGTAACATTAAAATATTTGCGATCATCTTGTACTATCGCTACTTTAATCGCCATGATTATATTTCTGATCTTAGTTTTTGCGCACTCGCTACCCAATCGCTCGTTCTTTTCTGCCTCTCCAATCTGATCTCTGTCGAGTTCGTAACAAAACACGCCAAAACCAGGCGAATGTCTAGCTTACTCGTAACGGCATTTTTTTTCTCGCTCACCCGGTGGTAAAACGTCATCGTTTATTGGTTCTGAGCTTAGTTTTTGCGCCATCGCTACCAAATCGCTCGTTCTTCTCTGCCTCTCCAATCTGATCTCTGTCGAGCTCGTAACCATACACGCCAATGCCAGGCGAATGTCTAGCTTACTCGTAACGTCATTTTTTTTTTCGCTCACCCAGTGCTAAAACGACGTCGTTTAACGTAACCGAGATTAGTAGCGAATTCGTTACTACACACATAAGCGATATTACTTACGATCTCGTTAACTCTCTCGAACCAACAACTTTTATAATATTTTTATAATATCATTTTCAATATTTTTACATTTTTATGAAAAACAATTGTTCGGTTGCGACCTCGCTACGGTGTTGCTAGCGAGTAGCTAGTGGCTGTCGTAACCTGGCTCGTTTTTATTAACCGGAATTGTTTAATTTGGTTTGTAACGAGTTCGCTACCAATAACCGAGCGATTCGCCTCTATTTATCGTAACCTGTCTCGTCAGCAGATAAATATATGACAAACTAGGAACACTTACGAAATCGTAACTACTATTAGCGATCCGCCTGGTGGAAGTCGTAACCAGTCTCGTACACATTCATAACAGTCTAGGCTTTTCAATGTAGCGAACTCGTTAGTATTTCATCTGGCGATCCGTAAGCTGCTGTCGTAACATAACAATCAACTATTTGTTTGGGACAGGCGTTTGCTAGTTACGGTATCGCAACAAGCCAATTAATATCATACAGACTTTCACGCTAGCGACTTCGTAAGTGTGTAGCAAGGCGTATAAGCCTACATCCAAGGCGGAAACAAACGCCTTAAACCCAAAATCATCTAAGGCGGAAGAGGAACCGCCTTAGATGATTTTTCTCATTCAAGTCACTACCAGGGAAGGCATTTGTTTTCTGCCTTAACACATGAAGGATGAACTGCCTTAGATGGCTTGATATTCTAGTAGTGTCGTCAGGTGTTTTGAAAAAAATATCGGGTTTGATTCGGATTTGAATTTTATCCTTTCGGGTTTGGATTAGATTTTGTTTTAATTTATTCAATTTCGGATACAATTCGGGTACAATCTCGTTTGAGTCGAGTTTGATTCGGATATACTCGTCAAGGATCACGTTAAAAAATATTTAATTAAAATTTATTTTAGTTTGAACTATGAACTTATAATGAACATAAAAAAAATTATTCATCTTGAACTTTTAATAAACGTATATTATATAGTAGAATTAAGTTTGTGCCCAAAACTTTTTTTACCTAATGTTTCAAGACTATATAACGAGAAATTATATCCACAGACACTAATAAGTAATAACATATAACATTGTAATAAGCATAACATTAAAATAAATTTATTAATTTAAATATATATTATTTATTAGATCAATTATAGTTTTAGTATTTTTTTAACTCTTAAGTTATCTTTATAGGTAATGTTGTTAATATATATGTATTTGCAAGTTTATCTTACACAGCCAAGATTAGTTGACTTTTAATTCGTGTCAAGTTCAGTTAGTTTTAATCAATAGAGAGATTTAGAGTTGAATTAAACTATATAAAATGATATGACAAAAAAAAGTAAACATTATTTGATTAATCAAACTGAATTGAAACTTGATTAAATTGAAATAATGAATAAGCCATTATTTTTCTCTTCAACCTATTCGTAGACCAATTGAATTCACTATAGTTTAGTTCACTTCATTTTATTTGGTGAATGGTAGCTACACTAATTATTAATTAGTATAAAAAACTATATTAGCATAATAGTAATAAAAAGTTAAGAAATAAATATAATAATAATATTTGGGTATCGTTAGATTTAAGTCCAAATTATCGGGCAAAGATCGATTTAGGTACCTTTTGGATCGGGTTTTATTCAGGTTTGGGTATTTTTAAGGTTTGATTTCAGACCAAGTTCGGGTGTTTTTGGATTTTGGGTGTTTTTCGGGTTCGGGTTCGGGTTTGATTCGGGTTTGGGTTATGTTCGGGTACGGGTCCTATCGGGTCTGAAACTTTTAATTCGGATTTGGGTGTATCGGGTGTAATTCAGGTTCGGGTCATCAAACAGGTATCACTATTCGTGTCTTATTTCGGGTTCGGGTTTGGTATAATCGGTCGGGTTTTCGGGTTCGGTAATATTTTGCCAGCTCTAAATGCCACACACTTAGGAAGGAAATGATAAGTCAATGGTTCGCATTCGGGCCTCATTCATACTCGGACCAGGGCCCGAGAAGGGTCGTGGGCTCGAGATACGCGGAGGGTGGATCCATAGGTCCATCAATCCTAATCCTTACAAGGAATGCGTATATTATGAATATTCTACAAGGAATATACATCCTCTCAAAGATGGTAATACAGCCATCCTTAACACAACCATGTCCGAAATATACTTCTATTATACATGGTAATACAACTACTATTCCATAAGAGTTGTATTCATACCATAAATACATATCTTGGTGATCTACGGATTATAGCCATATAAATACCCAAAAGGTTTGGCCGACCTCTACATCTAATCTCATACGACATACATTACGCCTTAAGCAATATACTGACTTGAGCGTTAGAGTGTCTACTCTCGGGACACCCGGGGCTTTGTTTAGCAGATCAGTTCGAGTGCCTAGTTCGTCGTCGAAGTGTTGGTGTCCGGCATATATCAATTTGGCACACCCAGTGGGACACCACACCCATTGACAACATCGCCGAATCTCGTCTCTGATCTGATCTAGCGCACCTGAAGATCAAATTTTCCAACAACATGTCTGACGCTGAGCAGCCCAGACGAAGCGCCCGTGTACTAGGGCAAAATCCGGAGGAGAATCCAGAAGCAGAGCAACCCCCCAAGGGACGAGGACGAGGACGAGGATGCGGTCGACCCGGAGGATCTCGTACGCGCTCCACCTCTGAATCACCGTCAGGCTCTACCGTGGGGGCAGGAAACTCCAACGTTCCAAACTCCTTCGGTCCAAACCCTGTCGTATCTGGAGCACCCTCCTCCGGTCCAAATCCTGCTACATCAGGAATGCCACCTTCTGGATCGAATCCTGTTGGATCTGAAGTACGGAACTCAGGTCAGACAAGCACGTCAACAACCTAGACGGCCTTGACCAAGATAACGGGCTTGGGTACAACGGATCTGATTTGATCTTTTCCGTGGAAGAACAAGCACAAAGGGATCGACAAATCCTTGCAGAAAGACGGCATGAGGAGGAAAGATAAAGACGTCTAAGGATAAACTTAAACCAGACTGTACGACATTACCCGCCAGGCTCTGAGCCATCCTATATCAACCTCGACTCGGACACCCCTCCGAGAATGATCCCTGAAGATGTCTGAGCACTGATGAGGGACATACATTCCCAATATCCTGATTTCATTGCATCTCTGATAAACTCAAGTAAATAACTCCGTGCACAGACGCATGAGGCCCCCAAACGAGTATTTATCTCAAGAGCTCAAACAACACCACCTGCTGATTCCACTCAACAACGGAGACTCCTAGATGATTTATCTAGGGGTCTACCGCCTTATAATCCTCAAAGCAATCTGCCACCACCTCCTAATCAACCTAACTACCAGAATGAAGGCGCCGGATTAAGCAGGGAGGAAGTGCAGAAGATGTGCATCAACAGCGTTGAAGAAGAGCTTAGGAGCGAGAAAAGGGAACGGGCGCGGAGCGAATGGCAAAACAGTGCCGATCGGCCTTTCACTCAAAATGGAACCTACCTTACTCGAGGTAAATACGAGGTCGATCAAGAAATCACGCGTATCCTCGGACCCAGAGGACAGTCTGCTCGTTCTCCCTTCTCGCGACATATTGTGAACCTCCCCTTCGATGGCCAGAAGAAGGCCCCAGAGCACTTTCCCACATACGATGGCATCAGTGATCCTAGAGAGTTTCTCTCAGTCTTTTTCAAGACTCTAGAAACCAGGAATTTCCACGAGTTGGAAATATGCAAGATCGTCCCCAGTTACCTCCGAGGGAAAGCACAAACATGGTTTACTCAGACAAAACCAGAAAGTTTATTCGATTACCGGGATTTCGCTGAGTTCCTTCTCCACGCTTTTTTCCAGAAGAAGAAGTTTACCAAGTCCCTCGAAGATTTGGGATATGTGGTCCGCCTTGAAGGAGAGACTGTGATAGAACACTATCACAGATACATGGATCTAGCTACCGAGTGCTATGATCGAAATGAACGCCTCCTGATCAATATGTATCGAATGAGTGTAGATGATGACACTCTGAGGATAAAGCTAGCAACAAAGAATCCAACAACCATTCAGCATCTCCAGGGCATCATGGAGAAATATGCCAGCAAAGCGAACGCCGTCACAGGCAAGAGGCCCCCAGAATCCCATCTGGATAAAAAGGAACCCAGGATGAAGGTACCGAAGATTGAGAACACTGAAAGTGCCTCCAAACCTACCTTCGAGTCATACACTCCTCTGGCTAGATCTCGGGCTGAGATTTTATCCATTCACAGGAACCTTTTAAGGGACCCACCTGCCATGAAGGAGTCAGCTGAGCACCTAAGGTCCCCGAAATTCTGCCAATATCACTGAGATCAAGGGCATGACACCGAGGAGTGCTACCAGCTCAAGAATGAGATCGAGAAATTGATCCGACAAGGAATCGTGCAACAGATTGCACCTTCAATAGCTGGTGACAGTCAGGGTACCCAGAAGAGATATGGGGGAAAACCCTGGCAGGAGAAGAAGGACGGCTCCCGCAATAATAACAATAACAACCAAGGCAGCGGAGGCAGCGGAGGCAACAATCCTCAAGACCATCGTCCACCACCGCCAAATGGAGCCAACCGGATCATCAACGGCATCAATGGCTATACTGGAGAAGCAATTTCCTTGACTAAGCTGAAGGATAGTGTGCGGGCCATACCAAGCCAATCAACAAGAGGCTTCGCCCCGAGGAAACCATTACCTTCTCGGACGCAGATGCCGTACTAAATCAGATGCCTCACTCTGATCCTATCATTATTTCAGCAACCATACAAGATTCCATGGTAAAAAAGAGTCTCCATAGACGACGGGAGTGGGGTAGAAGTAATGTTCCAAGATTGCTTCCAGAAATTAGGATTTACCAAGGACGACCTCAAACCTAAGGGTCCAATCTCGGGGTTCACCGGAAATCCCGTAATACCTCTCGGGGAAATCACACTCCCAGTCACAGTAGTAGACGGGACAAAGAGTCTGAACCTCTACTGCACCTTTGTGGTAGTCGACACCGTCACACCCTTCAACATTATCCTTGGCAGACCTTGGATGTACCAAGCTAAAGCCGTATGGTCTCCCTATCATTTGATGCTGAAATTTCTAACACCACAAGGGGTAGCCTCCATCAAGGGAGACCAAGGAGTGGCACGTTCTTGCATGATCACGGCTATCCGTGACGCCAGAAAAGTGAGTAACATATCGGCCGTCACCACTATCCTATGAGATCTTGTCCCCGATCCCGATCTCGAACAACCTATGGTGTTTCACTTCGAAGAAGAAGCATGCGATGAGATGACTCCACTATGGCACAAATGACGCCATCAAACCTTCCAAGTGGGACAACTGGTAACGCCAGTTGGCCCGTGGTGCACTAACAATCTAGGAGGAGCATTGGAGCCAAGGACGAAAGGACCATATAGAGTCTACGCAGCACAATCCGGTGGATTCTACCTCTTGCAAACACGCGAAGGAGAACACTTGGATCCTGTCATCATGGCGCCCTTCCTACGCAGGTACCTCGGAGCTAAAACCAAGTAGACCTTCTCCAAATAAGGAGAAGCTACTTCAATAAGGCATATAGGCCAAGCTTATTTTCTTTTCATCTTTAATATTTTCATACCCGAGCTCCCAAACTCGGGGTTGTCTTTTATAATTTTACCGAATTCTTAAGTTCGGAGAATATAATTTCTTTTCAATATATATATTTCTTATTTTATTTTGAAAGCAGTCAGCACTCTCTAAAACAAAGAGACACTATGCCTTACAAAGCATAAGTAGAGACTGCTGCCTAAGATTTATACGCTTATAAGCGTGTGATTGATACTTATCTAATATGAGCTAGTTGTTTGCACTACGTGTCCGAACCACAATCACCTTAGGCCAAAATAAAATAGTATACTTACAAAAAGTATATGGTTAATACCAACACAATATGAGTCACACAAACTCATAAAGTTTGGAACTCGACTCTTTTCGTGATACACCAATTAAAGGTATACATCACTATTTATTCCGGCTATTCATAAGCATGTGAGTCAATCTTCTCAAGTATTGCAATATAAAGACCTTTATAAAGGCAAAATCAAAAAGTGTTATTACACTAAAAACTTCTTACACCTCGTGAAGGTCGCGAGAAGAAGTAGAGGCACGACCTCGACCACTTTGGAGGCCATGACCCCAATTACTTTCCTCTGCTGTCCTCATTAATTGAGAGGGTGTAGGAGACCCCCTTCTACCTATTACATGTCGAGCATGAGATCCTTGAGCTCTAGGAGTAGGTGGCGCTTCTCTTCCCCTCCCAAAGGAAGTTCCTTCTGAAGGATTTACCATCCCTCGAGATATACCACCTCGGGCACGAGACCTTATCAAAGGTCCTGAATTCAGGACTGAAGAAGGCCCACCTATCTCCCTCCTTAAAGATACTGAAGGCGTGACAAACACACCTTGAGCTTCTTGTTCCTTTATTTGGAACCTGCCAGCATTCAGCTCGGCCTGACACATCCTCGAGTCATCTATGATGGAGGCAATCTTATGATTCACGGTGATATTTTCATCCCGAAGTGTAGGGATTCGAAGATCCTTCTCGTGACTCTCACTTTTGATCTTCAGTAAGTCACTCTTGACTTTCCTCCATTCTCGGTCGTAGTCCTTATTGGCGGCCAAGGCTTTGCTATGTTCATCTTCTAGATCCTTATACCTCGTCTGAAGATCACTCAGCCGCTGGTTTAGCTCAGCTCTCCGCTCCAGAGCTTCCTTGAGCCCACCGCGAAGACTCTCACATTCTTCTCGCACTATGCTAAAACATCCCTTGGAGTAATCCAAATCTTCCTCCAGCTCCTTGTTCATTTGAAGGAAAGCTTCATACTGAACCTGCAATTCAGCACAAGCAGCTACGCAACACTGGACATAAAGGAAGACATGGAATTATCAAATTCATGAAAGAAATATATTATTCGAGGTACATGGATATCAAAAAACTGAGAAAAAGGAGAAATTCCTAAATAAGGAGCATAGGTTCTAAGGAATTACAATCTTGGGTTCCCCATCTCGAGTCCCAGGGTTCTTGGTTGAAGCTTCCATAGCCGACTTCTCCACCAAATATGCCAACTCAGTATAAAGGCTGCACAGCTTCTCTTGAAATTCCTCAAGAGTTAATGCCTTCTTCAAGGATTCCAAACTAGTTTATAGACTAGTCTCGAACTACCTAATCTGGCTAAACTCTGCTCGAAACTTCTTCAGATCCTCCAGTACTTCCGGCCAAGTATAAGCATGAGCTAACCATCCCTGAATCTCCTCGCTGAGAACTCCCTGAAGAAGAGCCCACATCTCCGAAAGCTCGGACTTATGGTAGAATTCGCCATACTTTTGGTGATGGGCCTCCATCTCTGGACAGTTAAGGCAGAAGTCTATTATCAGTTGGACTAGCCGCTTCTGACAAGTAGGATCAGCATATCGGTCTCTCTCCTCTTCCACCAAGACCATACTCCTCTTCATCTCTAGGAATGAATCATCAGTCAACCTCTTCTCCTTCTTCAAAGCCTGGTTCTCCTCCTCCAAGGCCTCTTTCTTGGTCCTCTCTTGTGCCACCTCATCTTGGAGGCGTCTTACCATATCAGAAGGCTCCTTGGATCTCTTGGACATCTCTTCCTTCAACAGCTCCAACTCAGATGCCTGTTCTTGGGAGCGGCTATACAGTGCCCGAATAGAGTCGTACATATGCTTCATATGGTTTAGAGACTGTGAAAGAAAATAAAGACAGTTAGATAAGTACACCTCCAGTTCTTTTAAGAGCTAAGTTGATCGTACCTGGCTAATCTCAGGACATCCTGGAATCATCTCGATCAGGGCCTCGGGAGGAGGGGTAACACATACTTCTCGAACTCTTCTAGTGGTCCGAGTTCGAGCCTTGGATTTTTGGAAGACTTGTCGGCAGAGCTCCCTGAGGCCTCAAAATCCATCTTTTTATCACTATTGCTCGGCAGTCCCCTCGACTCAACTATCTGAGCCAACAAGCTTACTGCCCTGTTCGTCCTGGAAGCACCCACTGCGCGCAAAAGGAATGAAGTTAGCATCAGGAAAAATAAAACAGTACATGTGAGAATATTAAACATATCAGACCGAAGCTAAAGACTATTCATCCTTGATCCTACCGCACAAGGTTTTCAGGGAATCAGAAGACCGAGGCATCTCTTTTCTCGGACATTAGACTAAGGCAGAGCCCTCATCCTCTTCCTCATCTGATGTATCTAAAGCTACCGGAGCAAATAGGCAATTTGCCTCCTCAATCACTTTAAGTTGTGATTGAGTCTTCTTGGGTCCTCGAACCAATCTTTTGAACTGACGACCACGTCGAGCATCCGTCATCAGACCTAAAATTTCCCTATCTACTTCTTTCTCGGACATCTCTTCTTGAGCAGTCCTCTCTTCTAGTGCCCTAGAAGCCTTCAACGCCTTAGCTGCACCAACTGGATCCTGCTCCATGGACATAAGGGTTTCATACCAATCCATCTCAACACCTTTTGGCTGATCAAAATGTGTCAACCTCAAGAAGCTGCAATTTTTTAGAGTTCGGCCAGACAGTTGATTCAACCAACTATACGTCTCAATAGGCCACTGCCATCCCATTTGGTGATCTCCTGATACAAACTTACCCTCTCTAAGTTTAATCCTATCTCTCACCAACTCTCCAGCTATATTTAGCAGTTTACGAGAAGATTCAACCTCATGCCAGATCCCATTCTTGATCTCCTTGTTCCAATGAGGAACTTCATACTTTGTCCGATCAAAGGTTAGTTTTACCTTATCCATCCCTCACATTTTACAGGAAGCACAAAAATCTTACCTAAGGAAGTATCCCGAGAAGTCAAAGTCAAAATTTGTTTAGTAACAGAAACCTTATACATGGTCCGCAACAAGGCAAGACTGGGACTATAACCTTTACGGGCACACCAAGTTATCAAGGCCATAATGATTACTATCACATTGGCATGTAGCTGCCCTGGATGCACCTTATAAAACTTGAGAAAATCATTCAACAGTGGGGGAAAAGGGAAGGCTAACCCATGTTGCAGAAATCTCCCATATATGACACCCTGGGTCGGAGTTACTTATTCAAATGCAGAATTATCTTCTCCAAAGTACATGAGATAAACATCTTGGGGAATCGAAAAGGGACAACCTTCAATAAAGATAGCAGCGTCAGCACGCGCTTTATCCTCCTTCATAGATCTTTTACTACTACCTTCACCATCCATGGATATTCTACCTCCGGATGAATGCACTACCATGGGCTATTCTCCTCTATCTGAGCCCTCCTGACCATCGATCTCAACCTCTTCTCTTTCTCAAAGGCTTTCTTCTTCAGAATTACAGGTTTTTTCCCACTTGCTACCTCGGCTCTGCGGCGGTCACGGGAGCTACTCTCCTCAGCCTGAGCATGTACATACTCTCTCTCATCATGATGGGGACGGAATTTTTTTTACTACCATTACTCATGATTATAGAGAGTATGGGTGGAATACACACATAGAGATAAAAGGAAAAAACAGACACAAGCAAATGTGCAGAGAAAGAAGATAGCACTTACTGATGATGGAAGAAGAAAGCGGAAATTTGGGGCTTCAGAAATTGATGAAGTACTGGTGCGTCTTCTGAACTTGGAAAGAAGAAATTTTCGAATAAGAGAAGACAATGGGAATGATTTGGGAGATTTAATCCAAACCCAGACAGCATTAAAGACGATAATTATCCCGATTCCGGTTCCGATGCAAGTAATTGGAGAGACGGGGGAAAGACCGCCTCTATTTTCCAATGAATGCATGCCACGTGTATTTACCATCTGGATTTCAAAGGAAGCTAATCTCAGTCGTCCATATATTTGATGGAATACGAAAGAAATTTAAGCTAGATATTCAGAAGGGTAAGCCCGAAAGGACAGTTCTAGAAGGACACCCCGAGCTTAACACCACGAGTTATTCTCCCTCGAGTTATTGGTTTTCCCTCGAGAAGCAGGTCTCTCGTTCAACCTTCGATACGGAGCACTCTATATTCTGAAGATCTATCTTGAGGCTACTGATAAGTCCATGGTTCGTATTCGCGCCTCATTCATACTCGGACCAGGGCCCGAGAAGGGTCGTGGGCTCGAGATAAACTGAGGGTGGATCCATAGGTCCTTCAATCCTAATCCTTACAAGGAATGCGTATATTATGAATGTTATACAAGGAATATACATCCTCTCAAAGATGGTAATACAGCCATCCTAAACATGGTAACATAACCACGTCCGAAATATACTTCTATTATACATGGTAATACAACTACTATTCCATAAGAGTTGTATTCATACCATAAATACATATCTTGGTGATCTACGGATCGTAGCCATATAAATACCCAAAAGGTTTGGTAGACCTCTCCATCTAATCTCATATGACATCCATTACGCCTTAAGCAATATACTGACTTGAGCGTCCGAGTGTCTACCCTCGGGACACCCGGGGCTTTGTTTTGTAGATCAGTTCGAGAGCCTGGTTCGTCGTCGAAGTGTTGGTGTCCGGCATACATCAGGAAACCAGCCAGATGATTCTCTAGCAAAATGGGCATTTAATGCACAAGTCTGACTGCAACTTCACCAGTTCCAACCTCCCCTCTGCCACAAAGGGGCTGCTATACCTTGATGATGCTGTCCTTCCAACCATAAGGATTCTAAGAGGCCCTTTTGCACCAGGTTGAATATTACAAATTACCTCAACTGCTGATTCCCTTTTGTCTGTGCTAAGTCACTGAAATATGACTACACTTATCTCATTTTAGTTAGGGATTGCTTTGTATTTTTCTATGCAATTCTCTAATAAATCACCAACTATATATGAGGCTTTTGTAAAGTGCATGGAGGTTAAAATCCTCACCTAGAAACTTAGCCTAGAATTAGCAGGTTGTTAGATAGAATTAGCCTTTCTTTTTTATCTTGTAATATGCCACTTCTGTGGTTTTTTCTTGGCTTAGGGAGCCTTATATAATCCCTCCATCTATGATGGTTTCACCCAAAAAAAAAAGTTCCCTGAAATAAAATTGTGCTTAATCATCCTCAAAAATTCTTTATTATTCTTTTAACGGTAATTCATACATCATTTCTTATTTATAGGCTGCAATTATTTCATTAAAAATTATTAAAATTTAACTGCATCATCACGTTCCATGAAATAGCACTAAATGATCGTCACAAATTCTTAGTTCTTTTTGTAACACTAAAACTTAATTTTAAAACTTATATCGTAACGTTCCTTGAAATAAAATCTGCTGTTAACTATCCTCGCATACTCTTTATTATTTTTATAACGGTAATTCAATCACCCTTTCTTCTTTAGAGTCTACAATTATTTCATTAAAATTTATTAAAACTTAACCGGCATTATAACGTTCCATGACATAAAAACTGCACTTAATGATAGGCCCAAATTCTTTGTTATTATTGTAACGTTAAAACTTAATTTTAAAACTTGCATCATAACATTCCCTGAAATGAAAATTACACTTAAATATGTGCACATTATATTTATTACTTTTTAACGATAATTCATGCACTCTTTATTCTTTATAACATGCAATTCTTTCATTAAAATTATTAAAACTTAACATGCATCATAACCTTCCCTAAATTAAAAACTGCGCTTAATATCCTCACAAATTCTTTGTTATTTTCGTAAAGGTAGTTCATACACTATTTATTCTTTATAGCATGCGATTATTATATTTAAAATTATTAAAACTTAATTTTAAAACCTGCATCGTAACGTTTCCTGAAATAAAAACTGCACTTAATTAACGTCGTGAAATATTTCTTATTTTTGTAACCGTAATTCATGCACCATTTATATTCTTTATAGGATGCAATGATTTCATCAAAAATTATTAAAACTTTAAATGCATCATAACGTTCTCTAAAATAAAAATGCACTTAATCATCATCGCAAATTCTTTTATTTTTGTACCGGTAATGCATGCACCATTTGTTCTTTGTAGTCTACAATTATTTCATTGAAATAATTGATCAAAACTAAATTTTGAAACCATCATAACGTTCTCTGAAATAAAAATTGCACTTAATGATCGTCACAAATTTCATTCTTATTTTTATAATGGTAAAACTCAATTTTAAAACATGCATTGTAACGTTCAATGAAATAAAAACTACACTTAATCAACCTCACAAATTCTTTATTATTTTTGTAACGGTAATTCGTGTACCCTTTCTTCTTTATAGCCTGCAATTATTTCATTAAAAATTATTAAAACTTAATCTGCATCACAACTTTCACTGAAACAAAATTTCTACTTAATCATCATCCCTAATTCTTTTTAACGCTAGAACTTAATTTTAAAACCTTGATCATAATGGTCCCAGAAATAAAAACTGCACTATATCATTCCCACAGATTCTTTATTATTTTTGTAACAGTAATTCATGTACTCTTTCTTCTTTTAGAAATTATCAAAAGAGACCGTCCAAATTATAGATTAGACTCAATGTAAAGAAAGAAAAAACGCGCGGGGCTATGTTGAAAAGAGATGAAATATGCGGGGACTTCTTTTGCAATTTCATAAAATAGCAGTATAAATATAAAAATCCTCTTTCTCTCTCCCCAACCTTTCATCTTCTCAGAGCTCTCGTTTTCCCCCAAAATCCTTCGCTCTCATTTTTCCCCAAATCCAAAACCTAAATTTCTTCCCAATTTGATGCAATTTTTCGATTCCAATAGCGATGAAAATGTGCGCGCTATCAAGTAAATTTTCGGATCTCTTTAATTTCGTCTGCTTTGTCCATTGTTCGCGGATTTTGTTTTTTTTTATTTGTTAGTTTTCTGTATTGTAGATCGGAGCGTCATGGTGTTCTTGTTCATGTTTAGATATTTAGATGATTTGATTTGTTCAGATGTTCGTGTTCATGTTTCGGACTATAACGTTGACCTTATGTGCTTAAAACCTCATGTTCTGGTCTGTTTGAGGCATGAATAGCCAGATCTGAGGGTTGGTGTGTGAAAATTGGGTAGGGTAGCATGTTTAGATGTTCGTGTTCATGTTTGTGCTTATAATGTGTACCTTATGTGCTAAAATCCCCATGTTCTGGTCTGTTTGAGGCATGAATGGCCAGATGTTAGGTTTGGTGTGTGAAAATTGGCTAGGGTAGCATGTTTAAATGTTTGTGTATGTTTGGGACTATAATGTAGACCTTATGTGCTTAAAACCCCATGTTCTGGTCTATTTTAGACATGAATGGCTAGATGTGAGGTTTGGTGTGTGTAAATTGGCTAGAGTAGCATGTTTAGATGTTCGTGTTCATGTTTGGGACTACAATGTGAACCTTATGTGTTAAAATCCCCATGTTCTGGTCTGTTTGAGGCATGAAAGGCAATATGTGAGGTTTGGTGTGTGAAAATTGGTCAGGGTAGAATGTTTAGATGTTCATGTTTATGTTTGTGCCTATAATGTGGACCTTATGTGCTAAAATCCCCATGTTCCGGTCTGTTTGAGGCATGAATGGCCAGATGTGAGGTTTGGTGTGTGAAAATTGGCTAGGGTAGCATGTTTAGATGTTCATGTTCTTGTTTCTGCCTATAATGTGGACCTTGTGTGTTAAGATACTGATTTACTTGTATTGCCATCTAGTTCATGTGTATATTATAAACGAAAATTACACTTTCATGAAAGTTACAATTTTTATTTTATAATCCAGAGAGCATGAATAGTGCAGCCTAGTGAATAGTGACGGATCAGTGAATAGAATGTCACTGTGAATAGTAACATACCAGTGAATAGTGCGCGTGAATAGTAACTAATTCAAGTAAATTGCAATTAAGGACCTCCTTGTTTTATTTTACCACACCATTACAATATAGTCTTTGGTCTATAATATAGACGATCTCTCCAGAGACTTTCTCTCCTTCTTTATAGCCTGCAATTTTCATTTAAAATTATTAAAATTTAATCCGCATCATAACGTTCCTGAAATGAAAACACTACTTTATCATACCCACAAAATCTTTGTTATTTTTTTACGGTAAAACTTAATTTTAAAACCTGCATCATAACGTTCCCCTTAAGTAAAAACTGCATTTAATCATCCTCACAAAATTTGTTTTTATTTTCGTAAAGGTAATTAATGCATCATTTTTTCTTTCTTGCCTACAATTATTTCATTACAAATTATTAAAACTTAGTTTTAAAACTTGTATCATAACGTTTCCTGAAATAAAAACCGCACTTAATCATTTTCACAGATTCTTTATTATTTTGTAGCGGTAAGACATGCACCGTTTCTTCTTTATAACCTGCAATGAATGTATGAAAGTATGAAGCGTCTAGGAAACTATTATATATTTATATATACTTTCACCCAAAAGCAAACAACCACCGTCACAATAATCCCCTTTAGACAACTATCAACTTTCAATTCATATTTCTTCTTGATCAAGTTATCACGGTTTGCTTTTTCCACCACATATATGTCTGATTTATATGATTGATTTTGATTTATACCTATTGTAAATCATGCAGCATGTCTCAAAGATACTCCTAAGTTGGAAAACTATCAATGAAAAACACTGCATCCCAAAACCCGTTTTCACTCATGGACAACTATAAGTTGTTGTCTCTAGGGTAAAAAGTAGAAAATGATTGAAGATTTTGATTTGTGACAAGAATGATAAACCGATCCATAATACTGTTAATGTAGTTTATAATAAAGTGTTTCATGAGTTGGGATAAAAAGATTATGTAATTTCTTAATTTATTAGATTCTTGAAAACGTGCTTTAGCGGCCAGTTGTTTACCAAAAGACTATGACATTGTATTACTTAACTTTTACAAAATAATACGTGGTCAAAATTACTTAACTTACATTATATTTTTTACTAAATTATAATATTTAAAAATTAAATTCTCGTGCATTGGCACGGGTTATTATACTAGTATACTCTTAAAGAATTGGAAGTTATTGTAATAGGAATTTCCCAAACAGATTTGTATTAGTATTTACATAGCTATTTATAGTACAAACAAGACCGTATAACTAAATAATTAAACCCTAGATACATACATGATAATTACAAAAGACAAGTTTATTTATCATCTAAGTTCTCTATTGTCACATCCCCTTCAAGCGAAGCGTCGGATTGAGCGAAACACGAAACTTGGACCTGAAGAAATCAAACAACGCACGATTGAGCCCCTTACCGCAACTTGCAACGAAATTGGAGATAAGACTAATAAGTAACTTGCTAGCAACTACCAACTACTAGACCTGGCAAACGGGTCTATCGGTCGGGTTTGGGTGACACCCAATGGGTTCGGGTATATGGTTTTTATTCGAGTTTGGGTCTTGATCGGGTTTTTTCGGGTTCGGGTCCCGTCAGGTCTTTTGAAATATGATCGGGATTGGTTTGGGTTTGGGTTTCCTTGTTTGGGTTTCGGGTTTCGTCAGTTATTTTGAAAAATACCGGGTTTGATTTGGATTTGGGTTTCATCCTTTCGGGTTCGGATTGGATTTGATTTTAATTGGTTCGATTTCGGACACAATTCAGGTAGAATCTCTATTGAGTCGAGTTTGATTCGGATATACTTGGTCAGGATCACGTTCAAAAATATTTAATTAAAAATTATTTTAATTTTAATCTATAAACTTATAAATAAACATAAAATTTATTCATCTTAAACATTTGATAACATATATTATATAGTACTAGTTTTAGTGTCCGCCGTGCATTGCACGGCAACCAACTTTTAAAAAGGAAAATTCCAAATTATATGACATTAGTATTCATTAGAAAATATATTTGAAGTATACTTAAACATCCCTAATTTGTGATAAATAAATTATGAATTCCATAATAATAATAAGTACTTTTCACTAATTCAAGCATCTCCAGAAGAGGAGAATCCGTGTTTTCTGCATCTTCCTATACCCTAAAGCTAAGCAATCTATCCAACCTCTTTGAGGAAGGAAATTGCTTTTCCAACTTAAGTTTGAAAAGATTGTTGCTCAAATCATTCATTTCTAGAACCTCATCTTCTTTAATGACTTGATCATCAATCTTCAGAACCATATCTTCACTGAGACTTGATCATTCCATGTCGTTGAAAGCTGTAAATTCTTCATTGAGTGGATAATACTTTCCCATTTAGGAACAGGCAGGCTATCTTCGGCACCAAAGATATTCCCAACATTAAACTTTATGAACTCCTGAAAGCTGAAGAGGTCAAGGACCAAGGTAGCAATTAAATCATCCTGACTAACTCTAAAATTCGAATAGGAGTGATCATACATCAAAGGAAATGTAAGAAAAATAACCAATAACAAACGCAACGTAGTCAAAAAAAATCTCATGAATGATAATTAAGGACTGCTTAATTACCAAGGTAGCACATACATATCAGCATGCTCACTAATGGATTGTTATGGAATCAAAATGACAACAGTTAGCATCATGGAATAAATATGAAAAGCACTACTTCCTAAATAAGTTATAGGACATTTTTAGCCAAGCAATAATGGAATCAAATACAATTACGTAATGAATGAACTACTTCACAAACAATACACATAAATAAACATATTTAGCATAATGACATTTGACGATATAATGACATTTGATTCCTTCTAGTTAATACCATTATAGCATAATGACATAAATAACAAATCCATCATAAATCTGCAAGTTCTTTTGTATGTTAGCTTGTATAAAATTGAAATAAAAAATACTTTTGCTGATAAGGAAGTTTCAACAGAAAAGGTGCTGGTACGGTTCTAATTATAACATGTCTAACATTCTAAACTCTCAAATGCTGGCCATTCAGAGAAACATCTTATGACAACGAAATAGTCAAAGGAGAGAAAATAAATGACAAGTGATGAGCATAACTGATGGTACTTCTGGAGACAATTATACAATCTCGGATTGTTATTTATGATGCTCTGAAGGTATATTTATAGATCTTTCAGAAATTTTAAAGCAACTCAATCTAGAGAATAAATAAGCTCTTACCTTTGATAACCCTCAATTTTGAAAAATCAGAAACTTAAAGAAAAAGGAAGTGAAAAGAAATTACTACAAATTCCATACTCTTAAAATGTCACTGAGAGCATGTGTATTAAACATGATGCAGAAGATGATCCATATAGACAAATCCCCATAATGAAGTATATTCCCTTTTCAAGTAGATATTTGTATTGCTCCTGGCCTCAACCGGAAAACACTGTTTTTGTTTCAAAGTCTCATTTTGAGCAATACACATAAAACATGACAGATTGTAGCAGTAATACATGACATGATAGTTATAATCTAAGTATTGTTGAACAACACTTGACATGACACTTATAATCATAAGCTTGGGATACATGACATGACAATTTCATACATGACAGTTTGTTGCATTATCCATTTTCATTTTGAACAATACACCTAAATAAAAATCCATCATTTTGAACAAAGTCAATAACAAAACGAAATCAGAACGAAGCCTTGAAAATTCTAGGGTGTTTTGTTAAGAGCCCTCTTGAAGATAAACACATAATTATAATATGTCTAATATTTAAAACTCTCATATACTGTTATGCTTCAAAGCCCATTCATTAAAACATCTTATCACAACGACATGCCCAGAAGAGTAAAAGTGCTGAAATATTATCTCTCAATCATATGTTGAAATATAAACCTATCAATCCCCAACGATTGCATAGTAAAACATCTTATCACAACAAAATCTTATCATTAAAACATCTTTTGATTAAAAAGTTCAACGACATGCCCAGAAGACATCATCTTAAGGCAGTCCAACAACTAATAAGGTTCATACTGTGCTTAGTTTGCTTAATGTACATTATACTTATCAAAAAAACCAAAATATACCATGCATCTACACAGATATACATAAAAGCATTCTATTTTCAAGAGAACCTGGATCTTTAAAAATCATATTCACTTAGAACAGATACGGTACACTAAAGAATTTCCTAGCAGACGCTAGCTACATATGAAATCATACAGGAATCTTAGGTAACTCCAATTACTATGCAACAGAGAATCTGGTAGTGCCTTAACCATAAACAACGCTGATACACACCTACTTCGTTTATAATAATTTCATCAGCTTACTCTGTAAGATATGGTAAGCTGTTAAGCTATATTATATCCAGGTATGCCTAATCAGAGCTTTCTGCCAAGAAGTTGGAATCATATTTTACAAAAACTAAGATGAAGAGATCAACCAAAATAGTCAGTGAATACAGGAATGGGTGCTTAAGCAACGAATCAACACAAAATTAGAATAAAAGAACACATAGCAAATTCCTAGGGCGATCCTGTCACATGAGCGCACCAGACATAACTACATTATGCAGAAACGATGTTCCCTAAAAATATATCAATTTGATAATTTTCTATGAACCCAAAATAAAATGAAACTCTTGATAAAAACTCAGACAACATATGCCACAACAATGGATTTGTAAAGTTTAACTAATTCACAGTATAATGGAGGAAAAGATCAAATTTCAAAGTCCTGGATGCAAGTGAGAGCTAGACTTCTACAAATTTACAAGAATGAACATATAACAGATGTAATGATATGCATCTCATCAGTACAAATTAATAGTCATGACTTCAGAGGAAAATCCTATTAACATGCATCCACTAAGCTAACTGCAAATATGCAACACCTCAAGAATTGTTGACAAACACTTGATGAAAATTAACAAGATGAAGGACTTACGTCATCTGATTCCTCCTTCTCTTCAACCTTTTCCACCTTCTTGGCCTCTGCAGCTACAGTTAAACACACCATTTACTTCACAGACAATACAAAACCAAAAATACAATCACAATATATTTAAAAAAGTTTAATTGTTTCATTGATTTTTGAAAATCCATATCAGAGTATTCAAAATTAATAATATATTGAAATACCAAACAACAAAATAAAAATCATGTTTAATCCAGGGTTCACCTTTGAAGTGATTGATTATTAATATGGTGTTTATCTAAATTTTCTGCAGAAAATAAGATTGACTATGTCTTAATACTCTTTAAAAATGGAATTTAAAACTTTTGAACTCTTTGTTAAAATGCCAAAAGAAAGATTGCTGATATTGAAAAATAAATATTTTCCAAATCACGTGTTTTGCATCATAAACCGTTACAAAAGACTAAAATGGCAATAGAAACATTGTTGTTACTGAAACCGAGCAAAAGCATAATAGCAAAACTAACAAATGAAAGCAAAGCTCAAAGTTTAAAGTTTTACACCACAGAATGTAAAAAGGATTTAGACAGCATGTAATATTTTGGCTAAAGGTTCACAATACCATATTGAAAGAAAATTAGACTAACCCTTTTTGTGTCAAAAACACATCTTCCCCTTCAAAAATCACCGCACCAAAACAACTAATCATCTTCCAGGAAAAAAACATCAATAAACACTACTTATTAAATCAGTGAAACGATGAATCAAAATCACACCTCTCAGGAAAACAATGCATCAAAAACCCATAAGAAACTTAAAATATCAAACACGAAGCCATAAATTATTACCGGAGCCAAACGCATTTGTATGATACCTTCGTCTAAGCCAATGAACTGCATTCGTGTGTTCACTCGTTCACTCTGCATTCATATGAAAACCAGTGAAAACTTTACCTTTGCATCCGGAAAGCAGTGAGGAATGTAGTCTGATGAGATTAATAAGAATGAGGCCGGAAAGTAGAGCCACAAGCAGAGGAAGATGGAGCGGAATTACAGGAGGAACATTGAAAACCGAAGAAAAAATTGAAGATCGTGGCCTCGTGGATAATGAACTGAAAAGGAAACTAAAATAAAACTGTCGGAGGTAGGGAGGGAGATTATCTACCGTGTGGGAATTTGCTGGAAACAGATGATGAAGATCGTGTGCAGAGACGGAGGCCGACGGTTAGAGTAAACTGATGTCGTTCGAAAGTTACGATTAAAAAAAAACATTACAAAATTAACATTACTCAAGGGGTTTACTATGTATAGGAAGGAAATTCTGAAAAGGAATCACAGCTATTGATCTAATCCAACGGCTATCATTGATTTCATTGGCATTCCTAAGGGGAATAATATAGTAAGTTAGATAATTAAGTTTGTGGCCAAAAGTTTTTTCCTTTAATTTTTCAAGACTATATAGTGAGAACTTATATTCACGGGGACCATAATAAGTAATAGGAAAAATTGCTTATATAACTCCCAGTTCTGGTAATAGTGCACATATAACCCTCAGTTATGGTTTAGTGTGATTATAACCCTGTATTTTAATTAAATTGATTTTCTCATAATTATTGACTGAAAATTCGTAAAAAGACAAAAATGACCTCATTTAAAAATAAATTTAAAAATCTGAATCAATGTGCTAATGTAACAAAATAATTTCGTTTTGAAAAGATTTAAAAATATCGCATTATTCCAAATATTTTTTTTTTGTTTTTCATGGATTTATTAGGCACCTACACGTCGCCGACGTTGATATTAAGCCTACATGGCCCGTTAGCAGCGGCACTCAATTTTCCAATCATCTGCCAACGGGCCCCGCAACCATGCTTCAAGATTTATAGGGGAGGCGATGTATGCACTGGTGGCACTGGTGACTGGTGAGGTCGGGGAATGGGTCAGCACCAAGCACCCATCTCCAAGTAAGTTGGTTCGTCGGTAGTAGTGGTTAATTTGAATTTTATTTTGAGTACAAATCAAAGGGTATTTGTGACATTTTGTATGAATTATTAACCAGAATTTAATTGTTAAATATGTTCAGAGTCATATGTGCAAATTTTTGCCCAATCGAAGGTTATAATCGCACTAAATAAAAACTGAGGGTTATAAATGCACTATTACCAAAACTGAGGGTCATATAAGCTTTTTACCCTAAGTAATAACATATAATATTGCAATAATCATGTTAATTTAAATATATAATAATTATTAGATCAATTATAGTTTTAGTATTTTAACTCCTAAGTCATCTTTATATGTAACGTTGTTACTATTACTATATATGTATTTACGAGTTCACCTTACACAACCAATATTAGTTGACTTTTCATTAGTGTCAAATTTAGTTAATTTTAATCAATAGAGAGATTTAGAGTTGAATTAAACTATATAAAATGATATGACTAAAAATAATTAAATATTATTATATTTTTACTTAATCAAACTGAATTGAACTTGATTAAATACATCAAGCGGACTCACAACTTCCCCTCTCTATGAATTTCCTCCTCCTTCTCTCTTAATTCCAACTGCTCAATAACGACTCTTTCCCCCTATTTCTTACCGTTATCCACCACATCTTCGCCTCCAACGGATAGATAACGGTTACCTTTTCCCCTCCGCCCATGGAGGCGCCACCGCAAACTCGCGGTGGTATTGTGCCTGGCCGCAGCTTCTCCCAAACTTTATCTAATAGACCCCCTCCCCTTACCACCTCACTTCCCAGCAACCCGGAAATAACTCTGATCACCCACCACCGAGGCGAACCGGCGGTCATCGTCACTCGTCAACAAGCGGAGGCCCTGGCAACCCATTACCAGAACGCTTTGATAGGAAAATTTGCCCGTGGGAAACCAAACATGGAGAGTCTTAACGCTGCCTTCAGTCTAGCAGACTTCACCGGCAAATTTCAGATCGGTTCGGTTGATCACCGACATATCCTTATTCGTTTTGAAGATGCAGAAGACTAAAGAAGATGATGGATGAAGGGATATTGGGTTTTTGCTGGATCCCAAATGAAGGTCTTGAAATGGACAGTTGATTTCTCCCCTGAGGCTGAGTCCTCCATTGTTCCAGTTTGGGTTAGTATTCACAAGGTCCCCTTCTATTATTTCAACAATACTCTTATCCAAGCCATGGGTGATCAATTAGGAACATACATTAAGATGGATATAGCCACTGCCGGAATCACTAGGCCATCCACAGTAAAATTTGTGTTTAAATAGACCTAAAAAAGAAACTCAAGAACACCATCCAGTTAGGCGTTGATGGGGAAAATGTATCTAGATATGTGGTTGAATATGAGGATTTACCTAAATACTGCAACCACTGCAGTATGATAGGACATGATGACTCCATTTGTGGTAGATTGTACCCTGAATTAAGACAGACACTTAGACCCAAAACATCCAAGCCAGTCCCTGATCAAGTTCCCACTGGCAACCAAGACACTAATCCCCTCTCTCACAAAAATCCAGTTTCCCTAAATCCACCCCACTCCACTAATCTTCCTCCCCCTGTCACCATACCTACTGCAATTTATGTTCCTGGATCTTCTGGTATGCCCCCTGCTCAGAAGGACAAAGAAGCAATGCTTGACAAGGTCCTTCCCCAAAATAAGAGCAAAAAGACCAACAATTCCAGGCCTGTAATCCTCAGCCCCATCCCGTTATCCTCTACTTCAACTGCTCCAACTTCTAACTCTCCTCCAGTGTCCCCAAAAAACGATCTCCTCAATCCTCACCTTAATACCTCACCAATTGAACTCCAGAATGATAAGTCCTCACCCACCCCTACCCATCTTCCATTTTCAATCTCCACTCTACCCAGACATAAAATCAGAAGATCTAAATATGTTGCTGATGATCTTCAAGTTGGTACAGGTAAGCAATCTGCTCCCTTTGATTTTAATTTGTTATCTAACAAAAAAGTTTTTGTCTCCCATGGTCAGAAAGGTAACATTTTTCTCCCTCTGCTCAATGAAACTACTAAAGAATTGGACAACAGATCAGATTATGAAATTTCTTCTGAGTCCTCACAAGATGATAACATTGTGGAACCTCAGGTATCATCCTCACCTACTTCTAATGCTTTGACTGAGAAACATTTGCTGACAGACAAATCTGCCAATACAGATAAATCTACCTTAGAAATTTTTTTCACTCAAATCAATAGAAAGTTTACTCCCAAAAAAGCATAGAATATACCTTCCCCTAATAAGGTATTAACTAGATCAAGAAGATCCAAAAATAGTTTTTAATGAATTCCACAACATTAAAAATTAATTTTCTTGTTTGGAATATTAGAGGAATGAGAACCTCCATGGAAGTTCTTCTTGATCTAGTTAAAAAACACCGAATTGAACTTTTATGTCTAATAGAACCATGGCATAAAAATCACAAATGTGACATATTCAGAAGGAAGTTACACTTTTCCAATTCACTGTATTCTACAAGTGGTAAAATTTGGATCATGTGGAACAACCATCTTCAGATTACAGTTAAGCAAGATCACCTTCAATTTCTGGCACTAGATATTTTTAGCCATACCCTAAATTTATCTATGGTAGGAATTTTTGTGTATGCACTGAGAACCATTCCAGGAAGACAATTTCTTTGGGAAGCTCTCTCTGCTATTGATCTTGCTGATACCTTTCTTATTGGGGATTTCAACACCATAAAATCTTCCAGTGAGTATAAAGGTCCTGCTAAACCTAGATGTAAAAGCATGTCTGATTTTAATCAGTTCATTGCTTCACAAGCTCTGTTGGAAATTAATTCAGTTGGCAATGTATTTACATGGTCCAATAACTGGCTTATTCCCACTACTCAGAATCTTGACAGAGGACTAGCCTCACAAACTTGGATGAATAAATTCCCTTCCTCCTTTATCCAGGTCCTAAGTAAAGAGACATCAGACCACTCACCACTACTCTTCACCTTAGGTAGCAACATCCCCTCCTCACCTAGACCCTTTAGGTTCATTAATGCCTGGTTCAATAGGGATGATTTCTTTCCATTAATTGCTAATGACTGGAAAACTCCAATTCTTGAAACAGGCATGATTGCTTTTTTTCTAAAACTGAAGAGACTGAAAATTGCAATAAAATCTTGGAACAAGCTTGCTTTTGGTAACATATTTGATAATGTTACAGAATCAGCTGAAGAATTAAGAATGCAAGAGATTGTTTATGATCTTAATAGCTCAATCGATGAGCTTATTAAGCTAAAAAGACTCAGAGCATTACATCTCAAATCTATAAAAGAACAGTCTAAATTCTGGAAGCAAAAATCCAGAATGAAGTGGCTTAAAGATGGAGATGAAAATTCAAGATTTTTTCATCACTCAGTTAGAGAAAAAAGAAGTGGTCTTAGTATTACTAAAATACAAGACTGAAATGGGAACTAGCTTGATGATATCTCAGAAATTGAAAAGGAAGCTGTCAGCTTCTTTACTGATCTTCTGACTGAGCCAGTCTGTCTATTAAATGGTCAATTCCATGATCATTTTATTAGTGAAATCCCTAAACTAATCACTGCTGATGACAATCATCATCTCATCAGGCCAGTCACACTTGAGGAATTAAAAGACACTGTTTTTTCACTCAATAAAAACAGTAGTCCAGGTCCAGATGGATACTCCTCTAAATTTTTCACTAAGTGTTGGATATTATTAAAGATGATCTTCTCCTTGCTGTCAAGGATTTTATGTCATCATCTTCAATTCCTGCTGGTATTTCAGCCACCTGGATTACCCTAATCCCAAAAAAAGACACTATTACTGGTTTTCAGGACTTCAGACCTATCAGTCTGTCCAACTATATTAACAAAAAAATTTCTAAACTTATTATGGAGAGACTTAAACCATATATGCACAAAATAATTTCCCCTCACCAATCTGCCTTTATGAAAAGTAGGGACATATCTGATAATGTGACATATGTTAAAGAACTCATCAGGTTTCTGGATAGAAAAAATAGAACCCCCAATTCCATTCTCAAGTTAGACCTGATGAAAGCCTTTGATAGAGTATCTTGGAGTTATATGAACACCATTCTACTTCACTTTGGGTTCCATGGGAGTTTTGTTCATTCCATTATGAAAAACCTTAGAGATGCCCACTTTTCAGTTCTTATAAATGGAAAGCCAAATGGTTTTTTTAAACCTTCTAGAGGTATTAAGCAAGGTGATCCCCTTTCACCTTTTTTGTTTAATATTTTCTCTGAATGTTTTACTAGGAGCCTGGCTTATGTTTTTGCTACTAGCATATTGGATTATTTTGATATCCCTAGAGGACCTGATCCCATTTCTCACCTCAGTTACGCTGATGATACAATAATCTTTCTCAAAGCCTCCAAGAATAATCTGATCAAAATTAAATATTTTTTAGTAATCTTTGAACAAACTACTGGTCAAAAGATTCACTATGAAAATAGTGAATTTTATCTTGGTAAATTTGCTTCTAATTTCAGGTTGAGACAGGTTAAAGAGATTTTAGGTATGAAGCAAGGGAGGATGGCTTTTACATACCTGGGAGTGCCTATGTTTTCTGGCAGAGCTCAAATTTCCCATTTCCAGCCTATTATTCAGAGGATAGAGAACAGACTCACTAACTGGAAAAATAAGTGGCTATCCACTGGAGGTAAGATTACTCTGATCCAGTCATGCATTTACTCAGTCCCTCAACATATTTGGAGTGTGTTAAAACCTCCATTGACTGTCATAAGAAGGATAGAAAAATTACTTTCTCTATTTTTCTGGGGGGAAACTGAACTGAAACCAAAAAAGGTTTGGAGAAAATGGAATGATTTATGTTTTCCAGTAGAAGAAAATGGGCTGGACATGAGATCTATTCATACAATTATTAAGACTTGCTCATTAAAATTATGGTGGAAGTTTCAACAAGGGATTTCTCTTTGGTCCCAATTCCTATGGAAACTTCCACCCTCCTATCAATCATCCCCTGTGTGGAAAAGAATATGCCTTATCAATAATTTTACAGAATCCTGTTCCATAGTTTTAATTGGTAAAGGCTCTTGTAGCTTCTGGTCTTCTAACTGGACAGGTAAAGGATGCATTACTGACTACATTGCTCCAGATTCTACTCCCATCCGACAGGACTACACTGTACAACAATTCATTGAACAGAAAGGTACTTATCTTCAATGTTTATCAATCTTACCTTCTGATGTGCTCAGTGCTCTTCAGGCCTCCCAGTTCTATATTGATAGAGAGGACAGACTTATATGGTTACCTAGCTCTGATGGGAATTTCAGTTTCAAAACTGCTTACAAGTCTCTAAGGCCAATCAGAAATAACCATGAGTCACTTGATAAACTGTGGAATCCCAGACTACAAAAAAAGATAAGCATTTTTGTTTGGAAACTGATAAATGCTTTTCTTCCTTTTCCTGATGTCTTAGTAAGAATGGGATTCCATTTGCCCTCTAAATTCCCCTTCTGTGACTCTCATGATACTCTTGAACATTGTTTCACACACTGTGTATTTGCTAAATCTATGTGGAACCATTTTTATTATATGGTTGGTATTACAGACCCCTCATTTAATTCTCTGTGGGATAGACTCTCATATTACTGGTCCTTTCATGGTAATTCTAGGCTACACACCACACTCTTTCAGATAGTGCCCATTATTGTGTGTTGGTTCATCTAGAAAACCAGGAACTCATATATTTTTGAGAACATTGCACCTAACATTGATGTGCAAAAGAGGACCATTAATAATTATGTGTTTCAGCTATTCTCTGTCAGACCCCTACATGCTGTATCTTCCTTTGATAGAGACCTGGTAGCACTAGGTTTTCTGCCTTTACATACTAGACCTCCCCAAATCCCTATTCAAATTTTTGCATGGATTCCTCCCCAATCTGGCATTAAAGTCAATGTTGATGCCTCATGGCTGCCCCCTAACAGAACTTGAATTGGAGTTTTTATTAGAAATACTCATGGTATTATGATATCTGCTTTCTCTGGTTTCTGTACTGCATTAACTCCATTGCAGGGAGAACTTCTTGCCATCAAACAAGGTGCTGCCATTGTTGATGCTCTCCACACTCCATGCTGCATTGAAACTGACTCCCAACTTGCTGTGAAGTACATCACCAAACCTATCTTAGCTCCTTGGCAACAATATCACCTCATCATGAATATTAGAGACACCAGCAAAGGTCCTGTATCACATGCTATGAGCCAGGCCAATCAAGTGGCAGATTCTCTGGCAAAGTGGGGTCACTCTCCCAGCAAAACAGCCACTTTCACAACCAGCTGCCTCAGGAAACTCAAGGTCTGTATAACCTTCACCTTATTGGGGTCCCTTCTATTAGAACTCCAAGTATGGATGCTACTTAAGTATAATTTTTTGCAGGAAAGAAGGCATCTGTGCCCTCCATTCTCAAAGCTCTCCAAATCAATTTCTTGCAACCCTGCCGAATACTGCCCTCCTTTTGTATAGATCTCCATCCTTTTTCTTGATACCGCATTGTCTTTTGCTTAGCAATTCACTAATAGATTTCTTGAACTAAGGTAGTTGATGATTCTTTGTAATATGCCTCAGATATAGGCCATTTTTTGGAAGCAATATCATGCTTCAAAAGAGCTATTAAGCTCTTTCTTTTTGTAACCACTCTCTGGAGTGAGTAATACTTTAGCAATTTTTTGGCCTTTTTCATGGTCTAGGGAGCCAAATAAACTTCCCTCCACTTCCAAAAGTGGTTTAAATTAAAAAAAAAACTTGATTTAATTGAAACTATGAATAAGCCATTATTTTTATCTTCAACTTATTCGTAGACCAATTCAATTCAATATAGTTTAGTTCACTTCAGTTTATTTGGTGAATGGTAGTTATACTAAAATATTAATAATTAGTATAAAAAAGTATATTAGTAGAACAGTAATAAAAAGTTAAGAAATAAATATAATAATATTATTTGGGTATCGTTAGATTAAAGTCAAAATTGAAGGCGAAGATCGATTAAGTTACCTTTTGGATCGGGTGATTCAGGTTTGGGTTCAGACCAAGTTAAGGTATTTTTGGATTTTGGGTGTTATTCGGGTTCGGGTTCGGGTCTGATTCGAGTTTGGGTTCTGTTCGGATACGGGTCCAATCGGGTCTGAAACTTTTAGTTCGGGTTTGGGTGTATCGGGTGTAATTCAGATTCGGGTCATCAAATAGGTATTACTATTCGGGTCTTATTTCAGGTTCGGCTTTAGTATGATCAGTCGGATTTTCGGGTTCGGTAATATTTTGCCAGCTCTACCAACTACCGCACAATATGGTAGTCAATGTCAATATGCTTGGCTCTTGTGAGCAACGAGATTCTCAGCAAGAAAGATAGCACTATTATTGTCACAGAGGAGCACCGGCGAGGCCTGTAGTGGAAAACGAAGATCCCGAAGAATATGTAGCAACCCAACAACCTCTGAAGCTGTGTTCGCAAGAGCTCGATACTCAAATTCCGAGATCAAGCGAGAGACTATAGGCTACTTCTTCACACTCCACGAAACCAAGTTCCCACCAAGAAAGACATCATAACCATAAGTAGAACGACGTGTATCCAAACAACACGCCAAGTCACCATTTAAGTACGCAAGAACCTCCGAAACACCACCAGCAGCAAAAGTCAGTCCGCAATGCTGTGTGTCAAAAACGTATCTGAGTTTCTGAGTAACAGCAGCAAGGTGAGCATCCCGTGGGTCATTAAGATACTTGCTCACTGAATATACTTCAAAGGAAAATTCAGGTCGAGTAATGATAAGATACTGAAGAGCCCCATCAAGCGGCCGATACAGCTTAGGGTTGTTAAATGGCCCACTGGTACTGCTATGAAGCTAGGATAAAGGAAGGAATGGTGTAGGGACCGGAGAAGCCTCCAAAATTCCAGCACGCTGAAGAATATCTCTTGCATACTTGGTCTGGCCCAAAAATAGACAAGTAGACGTAGGAGTAACCTCGAAACCAAGAAAGTAGCTGAGATGGCCAAGATCCTTGACAGAAAACTCACGATCAGCCTTAGCAATGAATCAGCTAATGACGACACTATTATTGCCAGTGAGAATGATATCATCAACATAGATCAGAATGTAGAGAATAATAGTATCCTGAGTGAACAGAAACAGAGAAGGATCCGACAAACTGCCAACAAAGTCAAGCCCTCGGACAAAAGCACGGAACTGATCAAACCATGCTCAAGGTGCTTCCTTAAGACCATAGATAGCCTTACGCTGGAGGCAAACATGATTCAGCCAAGCAGCATTGTGGTATCATATTGGTTCAACAATGTATACGGGTTTATCAAGAAGGACATTAAGAAAAACATACTGGTGAAGCGGACATTACTTCATAATGGCAATAGCAATCACTGTGTGGACATTAGCAGTCTTGATCACCTGACTCAATGTATGATCAAAATCAAATATTGGGGTTTGAGAGTACCCCTGAGCCACTAGCCTTGTAATGCTCAATAGATCCATCATACCGGTATTCAAGTCGATAGACCCACTTGGACCCAAGCACATTTACATTTGGGAACAAGGAACCAGAAGCCATGTCTGCTGATGCCGAAATGCATCAATCTCCTCATTCATAGCAGTGACCCGAAGATAATCTCTAACAACCGCTTTATAAGTACGAGGTTATTTTTGAATGAGAAGCTCAGCAACCAAGCCTGTAGCCACAAAATCAGGTCCAAGATTGCGAGCAAAACGTGTTTCATCTTGAAGATGAGTTACCACCTGATGATCCCTAGGAGCAGGAGGAGACGAAGAAACATGTTCTTAAGAGATCAAATTGACACTGGTTGAGACCTCACTATCACAGATAGATACCGAAGTTCCACCAGAAGACTCAGAATTAGAGCCTAATGATACAGGTGAACGAGAAGGAGTAGCAAACCCATGCTCATCCAGAACAGCAGGTGGTGCATGTACGTCGGGAGAAGGTGAGGGCTAATGACACATAGTCAAGGTGTTTGTGTTGTTACAATGTCAACAGTGGCTGTTTGTAGGTCTGGATCAGCAGGATCCACGAATGATGAAACATCTAGTGATGTAAACTAGTGGAAAGTAGGTGTCATCAAACCGAGCATGCGAGTCATGTAAATGCGTGCCGAAACCGTATCCAAGCACTTAAACCCCTTGTAGTGTTCATTGTAGCCTAAAAAGATACATGGAAGCCTATGAGGAGCTAGCTTGTGAGCCGCAGTGGGTCGAACTGATGGGAAAACTCTACATCTAGTGGGATGAAACTTTGAGTAGTCTGGAGAGCGCCCAAAAAGTACTTCAAAGGGTGACACATTGTCAATAACTGGAATTGGCAGAAGTTTAACAGTCATTAGCAAAATCAAATTTTCGGCGCATAGGATAGAACCAAGATAATCGTAAGTAAGCATCCACAAATTAGACATAATAAGAAAATCTATTTCCAGATACAACTGGAGAGAGTCCCCGCAAATCACAGTGTATGAAATCTAGAACGTGATTAGCACATCTAGTGTTCTCAATAAAAGATAATTTATGTCCCTTAGCCATAGCACACGGCTCACAAACACCAGGTTTAGGGAGTATAGAAGTAAGAGATAAAAACTCATTCTTGCTCAATAGTGAAACAATACTAGCGGACACATGTCCCAAACGAGCATGTTAAATCTCAAATCAAGCTCTATTATTATTCTTCTTCACAAAGGAAATGAGTGCTGCTTCACTAATGTCCAACACATACAAGTCATCCTCACTGTGTCCCTACCCATAATTGCCTTGTTGAGCTTGTGCTGAATAACAAATGACTGATCATCAAATGCAGTAATAACACAAAGGTCCCTAGTAAGTTTTCTTATGACAAAAGAGTTTTAGTAATAGCGAGCACACGCAAGACATTAGATAAATGCAAAGACAGACTAATTCTAGCACAACACACGTAATAGAAAGAGATCCACCATTACCAACAGAGACAAGAGTGTTTTCTTTGGATGGGGTGACACTCGATAGGTTCGAAGCGGAAGAGCTCATGTGATTAGTAGCTCAGGAATCAAGATACCATGGAGTAGATTCTGAAGATGCAGAAGCATTGGATGGTTGAGCATGGTTGAGGTGTCATAAGTGCTTAGGGAGCCTGAGACACTGGAGCAGCATATGGTTGAAACTTCTGAGCAACGTGATCCTGAGGAATCCGTGGAAGCCATCTATTTTTAAACTGCTTTGTAAAATATTTTTAAAAATTATCAAATTGCATAAAAATTAGAAATAATTAAACTTAAAATTCAAACACCGATTTATTAAATATTTTTGTAAAACATTAAATTGCATAAAAATTGAAAATAATTTAAGAAATTGAGGAGGAAGGGAATGGTACTAGTGATGGATGTGAATGCTAAGTATTATTTAAATTATTTTTACAAACTGATGTTGTTTTGCACAAAAAAAATACTGATGCTACCATTCTACTCTGGGTCTTCCTAGTGGAGTACGGTATATAGAATCCGGGTAGTAAGGCTATCCAGTCCCGTGGTGTCTCTCACCTAAAACCTACAAGACAAACCCCGGAGATATCCTGAGGATAAATACTCCTGCGTATTGACGAAAGAGGGTTCTTTTGCAAATGAGAGATGATAAGAATATGTAGGATGTGCTTCGGTTTGATAGAACATACTTTTTCACTGTTGGTTGATGTTTTATTTGTAGTGATGGCAAGAGGGAAGGCGCCAGCCTATGAAATGGTCCGACTTGTGTCGCGTACCCCGGGTAGAGGTCATTATCATGTGCTTATTGTCCCCACGTGATGCCAACATAGCTTATCTTAGGTGAAGGACCACTCCTGGGTCGGCCCTTCTTTCTGACCTTCTGATGGGTTGTAGCCCATATCACCACTAGACTCCGAGACTTGGAATCCGTTTGGCTAGAATCCATCCAACCGGGTGGGGTTCCGGGTCTCAATCAATCACGTAACCATTGCGCCGGGTGATCGTTATTCCCCAAATCATGGTTTAATGGTCATAACTGCTCCTTGGGTCTCGCTTCACTTTTGGCGTTTACAAGATAATTCTCTATTTTGTTTTCTATAAATACCCCATCCTATTGTCATTAATTATGTTTCAATTATGTCGCTTTCTTTAGTTAGAATCTTTTGTTTCCTTCTTCTTTGGCCTTAATATTTTCCATCTTCATCATCCCAACATGGTTTCTGATTTAAAGCACCCTATAGCAGAGCACGAATGACATATGAACATGACAAAGAGTATGAAGAGTGCTTGAGGCATAAGACAAACAATTTCAAAGCAACTGTGAAACATGATTTCAATTTCACTTCCCCATCCACGAGAAGCTGCTTGACCATAATATGGTCAATAGTAACGGATAAAACCAAAGGATCAGAATCAGGGATCTGGTTAGGAACTGCATCCCTGTTTTGAGAAAACAATTGTTTCATCCAGATGAAATCTATTGATTTCCAACTCCCGAGGAGAAGATTCTTTGGGGGTGTTGAGTGCATGCCAATTACGCTCCTGCTTGTTCCGAGGTTCGTTGCTAGGGTCCGAGGTAGATATCCTCTCTGGGGATCTATCTTTGAGTTCGTCCTTGCAATCCATCTGGGTTGGTTGTTGTGCATGTCTTTCCTTCACCATTGAGGAGAGGCCGGATATCGACGCTTCCAATTCATGTCGAGGCCAGAGAACAGACTTGCGTACTCCTGCGAGGGTCCTTAGCCATATCAGTCATGAGATCGAGATCGATTAGATCAAAATAAGCGCGCGGATCCCACTGAGCGTGCCAAATTGATGGATGTCTAGAACCCGCGAATGATCTCGAACCGAGCTCACAAACTGATCTGCAAGACAAAGCCCCGGGTTGGCCGGAGGTAGAAACTCAGATGCTTAAGTCAGTGACAGCCTTGAGAAGCTATAAACATAATGCGTAGTGTTTGCAAGATAATTAGAGATGTCTACCAAACCTTTGTATTTATTGAGTTCCAATCCGTAGATTGGTAGGGTTTGTAATTCAAGTAAGAATACAACTCTTATGATAATAACAGTTGTATTCCCATAATTAGAGGAAGTGTATTCCTTGTAGGAAATTTAGATTATACGCTATCCTTATTTAGATTAGGTCGATGGACCTGCAAGCCCATCTCCCGCGTATCTCGAGCCCCGGGTCCTCTCAGGCATCAGTTCTAATCCGAGTCCAAACGAATCCTAGAGTGTAAACCATGGACTTTTCAATGATTACGTCCCTACTTTTAGGTGCACACTATAGTACTCCAAACCAACTAACCGATCAAACAAATCCTGTAAAAACCCGATGCCTCGAGACGGATGATGAAGTGGGCCATCGAGTTGGGTGAACATGGCATACAATACAAGCCTCGAATCGCCATGAAAGGCCAAGCCCTAGCAGATTTCATAATGGAGTCAGTGGAACCAATAAAACTTGACCAGAGAGAAAAGCATGTAACCACGGGAAAATGGCACCTATACGTTGATGGATCCTCCAACTCGTAGGGCAGTGGTGCCGGTGTCCTGCTAACAAGCCCAGAGGAGAGGGACCATACGTATCTTCTCCACTTCAATTTTCGAACATCTAACAATGAAGCCGAGTATGAAATCCCTAATCACAAGGTTAAAATTGGCGAAAGACCTTGAAGTTAAAAATTTAGAGATCTTTAGTGATTCGCAAATCGTGTGCAACAAGTCAAAGATGAATACGAGACTCGAGAGTACAGCCTGCAAAAATACCTCAAGATAGTTAAGATTCTTTTAAACCAATTCCAATACTACGAGTTGAACCACATTCCTCGAGAAGGGAACTATAAAGCGGATACGTTGAGCAAGCTCGCCTCCTTAGACCTCAACATTCGCTCCTCTCAGGAATTGCTGATTGATACGCTAGAAAAGTGAAGCTATGAAGAGAACAACATCATAGCTGTAAACATCTTGGACACTTGGATGAGCCCTTTCATAGAATATTTACAAAATGGGGTCCATCTAGAGGAAAAAGCTTTAGCTCGAAAAACCGAGTGAAGGCCCCGAGATATGTCAGACATGAAGGTAGCTTATACAAAAAAGGATATTTGCAACCACTCCTCAAATGTGTTGGACCTTCCAACGCAGAACATCTCATCCAAAAAGCACATGAAGACGTTTGTGGAAGCCACCAAGTCCCGCGAACACTATCTCGAAGGATCCTGCAAGTGGGATACTATTGGCCTACCATGCTGGAAGACTACTTGAAATACATCCGAGCTTGTCATCAATGTCAAAGATATACCAAGATGATCCATGTGCCGCATGAAAAAATGATAAAAATTCAAAAATCTTTGCCTGTGCGGAATAGATCTTGTAGGTCCTTTCCCCACAGCCCCTCAAAATTTCATATACATTATTGTCGCCAATGACTATTTATCGAAGTGGGTAGATGCCAAAGCCTTGACGAATATAACTGGTAAAACAGTCATCAACTTATTCTGGAGGAACATTGTATGTCGCTATGGAATCTCTAAACATAGTTACGGACAATGGATCTTAGTTTGCCAACAACCCCTTTAAGAATTGGTGTGAGAATTATAAAATACTGCAAAATTTAACCTCGGTGTATCATCCAAACAAATGACCAAGTAAAGGTCATCAATCGCTCAATTGTAAACGACATCAAAGGACGACTGCAATGTGCAAAGGAAACTGGATCCATGAGCTCCCGAGTGTCATATGGGCATAGAACTTCACCAACTACTGGCACTGGGAAAACCCCCTACAGTTTGGTATATAGGGCCGAGGCGGTAATCCCAATTGAAATTGGGATCCCCTCATCCAGAATTTCTCAACAAGAAGATGAGGACGGAAATGCAAACCAAGAGAGTATCCGTCTCGACCTTGACTTCCTCATGTGTAAGAGGGTATCCCTACAATCCATGAAGCCAATGTCAAAGAAAGAGTCAAAAGCTACCACGAAAGAAGGGTTCGATTGGCAATATTTACTAAAGGAGACCTAGTAATGAGGTTGAATCAAAAGAGCAAGACATATGTCTAGTACTCACAATTCTTGACCAGTTACGTTGTGATTTAAAACTTGCCTCATTGGATGATGATAAAGAGGAAATATGTGCTACTGTCTATGATGATCTTTGGGCCGAAACAACCAGGTAATGACATTGACGTGTACCTAGCTCCACTAATTGAATATATGACAAAGTTGTTAGAAATTGATGTATGGACATGCGATGGTAGTCACGGTGTTAAGAATTCGAAATGAAAGGTATGTTAATGTAGATTATTAACACTTTTCCGGCCCTAGGTAACTTATCAGGTAATCTATTAAGCGTCACTTTGCTTGCCCCATGTGCGTGAGAGCAAAACTAGCTTCCGTCAGTTGAAACACGGGGAACACCTGTTTACCTTGGATATATATAGTTTCTTTCACCAAGCCACCCTTGGAGAAGGGCAAAGTAATGGTTCAATGGGAATAAAGAGTACGATTCTACACAAATACCTCTAACCAATTCAGAAGTTCTTGGGAAGGTCTGATATGGGCCACATATATGGTAAGGAGAAATAAAACCCAAAGATGGTGGTAGTTGGAAAAGGAGGTCAGTTTTTTTTATCTTCCATATTCGAAACACCTAGACATTCGCCATTGAGAAAAACGTGTGTGATGCACTAGTTGAGACTCTGTTGGACACCCCTAGGAAATACTAAGGATGGTTTAAAAGTTAGAAAATATCTAGTACGTATGGGATTGAGGCCATCTAGATCTCTTGCCCCCATTGAGGAAGAAGGTAAAACATTTTTACCTCCAGCTTGCTACTCAATGTCTACCAAAGAGAAGCAAAGCTTTTGTAGCACGTTAAATCAGTGAGGGTGCCATCTATTTATTCATCAAATATTAGCAGTTGTGTTTCGACTGTAACTTGAAGTTAGTTAGTATGAAGTCTCGTAATTGTCATAATTCGATCAAGAATTTGACTCCAATTTCTATCAGAGGATGCCTAACCAAGCATGTAAGAAAGTCAATCACGAAGATAGGTTACATCATTAAGTCAATTTGTAAAAAGAAACTTAGTCGGCGTAAGTTAGATGATTTGCAAGAAATGGTTATCGAGGTGTTCTGCGGGTTGGAGATGTAATTTCCTCCATCTTTTTTCGACATTATGATTCACCGGACAGTTCATTTAGTCTGAGAGATTAAATATGTGGCCATGTTTACTTGATATGGATGTATCTATTCGAACGTTACATGAAAATATTAAGCACTTTGTGAAGTATAGATACCGTAAATATGATAGTATTTTTCAATGATAAGTCGCTAAAGAGGTGACAGAGTTTTGTACAAATTATCTACAAGATGTTGATACTGTTGGGATACCAGTAAGCTGGCACGAGGGTAGGGGAGAAGGGCACGGCCTAAGGAATCTGTGTATGTTTAGTCTTTCTACTAAAGATTTGGATGCAGTGCATCTCTGTATTCTACAGAATCACTCTGCAACTATTTCATATGTAGATGTTCATATGATGGTGATCAAATCTACACATGCATGGACGTATGGTGACCAAAGGGTATTAGAAGAGCATTGTAACATGTTCCCTCTCTGGTTGAGGAACCATGTTAGGACTGGAGAGCATGATAAATTTGTGAAATGGTATAGCAAGGACACCTCTTCGGACTGTCACGTCTTATGACGGTTATGACATACACAATTACACGTTTGGGACGAACTGGACTAATGCAAAGGGTTTTTCACAAAACTGTGGTGTTTCAGTGCCCGGTGAATCTGCGCTTAGTGGTGATGATGCGTATTTTGGATAAATATCAGACATTTGGGAAATGGATTTTGTTCACGTGATAGCAGTGTTTAAGTGCGAATGAATTGAACAAGAGATTGGTGTGCGAAAGGAAGACTTAGGGATGACCCTAGTGAACAGGAAAATCATAGATTCTAAATGGGATCCATTCATAATGGCATCACAAGCGCACCGAGTCTTTTACATGACTGATCCCCTTAATGGTAGGTATGATATTGTTGTGGATGGGAAAAGTTCATTCATTCAGGATGAATTCTATGAGGATGCTACACATATCAATGATTGTGCAACAAATAACTTACTTGAGTCGGACTAAGCATTAGATGAGGATGAAGCTAGTCTGAGGAGATATGCTGATCGCACCGATCGTACCAAGGGAACGTGGATAAATCATGTAGGGAAAGAAACAAAACGAGAGAGAAGGCTACCCAAAAAGAGTAAGAAAAAGAAAACTAAGAATAAGAATAAGTAGTTGTTTATTTTTTATTGATGATGTTGTGTTTGTTTTCTGGCTTAATATTTGGACATTGATTTAAGGAAAAAACCATTCAGCATTGATGGTGCCAAATATGCAACACCAAGTTTCTTTCTAGCTGGTTTTGTTGGTTAATTTTCTATGTACGGCATCATCTACGAATTCGTCACAACGAACGGTTAAAGGTTCCGAAATCGTATTCAAAATTACCATACCTATACGTGTGAGGGTACAATATCACTTCCGAATAATTCGTACCAAGTAAACATATTGCTATGGTTATGATATAATAACCAAATCTATTTGTAAGTTGCGACCTCGTATCTGATGTATGCCTGAAACCAACACTTCGACGACGAACCAGGTTCTCGAACTGATCTGCAAGACAAAGGCCCCGGGTGTCCCGGGGATAGACACTCTGACGCTCAAGTCAGTATATTTGTTTAAGGCGTAAAATATGAACTATGAGATTAGATGAGAGGTCTACCAAACCTCTTAGGGTATTTATATGGCTACAATCCGTAGATCACCAGGATATGTATTTATGGTATGAATACAACTCTTATGGGAATATAGGTTGTATTACCATGCATAATAGAAGTATATTTCGGACATGGTTGTATTACCATGTTTAGGATAGCTGAATTACCATCTTTGAGAAGATGTATATTCCTTGTAGAACATTCATAATATACGCATTCCTTATAAGGATTAGGATTGATGGACCCGTGGACCCATCCTCCGCGTATCTCGAGCCAATGACCCTTCTCGGGCCCTGGTCCGAGTATGAACGAGGTCTGAATACGAACCATGGACTTATCAGTAGCCTCAATGTAGATCTTCAGAATATAGAGTGCTCCATCTCGAAGGTTGAAGGAGAGGCTTGCTTCTCGAGGGAAGACCAATACCTCGAGGGAGAATAACTCGGGGTGTTAAGCTCGGGGTATCCTTATAGGATTGTCCTTTCAGGCTTACCCTTCTGAATATCTAGCTTCAAACTCTTTTCGTATTCCATCAGATATATGGACGGCTGAGATTAGCTTCTTTTGAAATCCAGATGGTAGATACATGTGGCGTGTCTTCATTGGCAAGCAGAGACGGTCTGTCCCCCGTCTCTCCAATTACTTGCCTTGGAAACAGAATCGAGGTAATTGCTCATCTTCAATGTTGTCTGGGTTTGGATTAAATTTCCCAAATCATTCACATTGTCTTCTCTTATTCAAAAAATTTTTCTTTCCAAGTTCAGAAGGCGCATCAATACTTCATCAATTTCTGAAGCCCCAAATTTCTGCTTCCATCACCAGTAAGTGCCTTCTTCTTTCTCTGCACATTTGCCTATGTGTGTTTTTTCCTTTTATCTCTTGTGTGTGTATTTCCCCCCATACTCTCTGTAATCATGAGCAATAGTAGTAGAACAATTTTCTTCCCCCATCATGATGAGGGAGAGTATGTAGAAGCTCAGGCTGAGGAGAGTAGCTCCCATGGCCGCCGCATAACTGAGGTAGCGAGTGGGAAAAAACATGTAGTTTTGAAGAAGAAAGCCTCTGAGGAAGAGAAGAGGTTGAGGGCTATGGCCAGGAGGGCTCAGATAGAGAGGAATAGCCCCATGGTAATACATTCATCCAAAGGTATAGTGTCCATGGATGGCGAAGGTAGTAGTAGAAAGTCTTTGAAGGAGGATAAAGCACGCGCTGATGTTTCTATCTTCACAAAAGGTTGTCCCTTTTCCATTCCTTCTGATGCTGACCTCATGTACTTTGGAGAAGACATATCTGCAGTTGAGTTAGTAACTCCGACCCGAGGGGTCATATATGAGAGGTTTCTGCAGCATGGGTTAGGCTTCCCTTTTCCCCCACTGTTGAATGATTTTGTTCAGCATTATAAGGTTCATCCAGGTCAGTTACATGACAATGTGATAGTAATCATTATGGCCTTAATAACTTGGTGTGCTCATAAAGGTTATCGCCCCAGTCTCTCCTTGTTGCGTACCATGTATAAGGTTTCCGTTGTTAAACAAAGTGTGACCTTGACCTCTCGTGACACCACTTTAGGTAAACTTTTTGTGCTTCCTGTGAACTGCGGTAAGTGGGATAAGGTAAAACTAACCTTTGATCGAACCAAGTATGAAGTTCCAGATTGGAATGAAGATGTCCAAAATGAGATCTATCATGAAGTGGAGTCGTCCCGCCAACTGCTGGATATAGCAGGGGAGTTGGTGAATGATAAGATCAAACTTAGAGAGGGTGGGTTTGTATCTGGAGATCATCAAATGGGTTAGCAATGGTCTGTAGAAACGTATGACTGGTTGAATCAACTATCAGGCCGTACTCTTCAAAATTGCAGCTTCTTGAAGTTGTCACATTTTGATCAGACAGAAGGTGTTGAGATGGACTGGTATGAAGCCCTCCTGTCTATGGAGCAGGATCCAGGTGGTGCAGCTAAGGCATTGCAGGCCTATAGAGCATTAGAAGAGAGAGCTGCCCAAGATGAGATATCCGAGAAAGAGGTAAATAAGGAAATCTCAGGTCTGATGAAAGACGCTCGACGTGGGCGTCGGTTTAAAAGGTTGGTTCAAGGACCCAAGAAGACTCAATCACAGCTAAAAGTGATTGGGGAGGAAGATTGCCTATTTTTTCCCGTGGCTTTAGATCCATCAAATGAGGAAGAGGATGAGGGTTCTGCCTTAGTTCGGTGTCCTAGAAAGAAAATGTCTCAGACCTCTAGTGTCCTTCCCATCACGACCGAAAATGTCGATGAAGTTATGATGATAACTTCTGTGGTAGAATCAGATGCGTTGCAAGAGGGTATTCCTTCTTGTGTTATATTCTCATCCACAATGTATCCATTGCTTCTTACGCTAACTTCATTCCTTGTATGTGCAGTGGGTGCTTCTTGGACGAACAGGGAAGCCAGTTTGTTGTCTCAGATAGCTGAATCAAGTGGGCTATTGAGTAGTAATGAGAACAAGAGGGATCTCGAGGCTTCAGGGATTTCTGCAGACAAGTCTCCAAAGAGGCCAAGGCTCAAACTCGGACTATTGGAAGAGTTCGAGAAGTATGTGTCACCTTCTCCTTCTGAGGTTCTGGTCGAGGTGGTACCGGGCTGTCCCGCAACTAACCAGGTATGATTCGTCATGGCTTTTGATAGGATTAGCTGTGTAGTTATCTAATCCCCTTTGCCTTCTTTTACAGTCTGCGAGTCAGATTAAGGCTTATGTACAATTCTCTTCGGACACTGTATGACCGTTCTTAAGGACAGGAGTCCAAGCTCAAGTTGATGGAGGAGGAGTTGTCCAAGAGGTCTAAGGAACCTTCATATACGCTGAAGCATCTCCAGAATGAGATGGCTCAGGCTAAGGACAAAATAAAAGCCTTAGAAGAGGAGAATCAAGCCTTGAAGAAGGAAAAAAGGCTGTTTGATGGTTCCTTCTCAGAGTTGAAAAGGAACATGACTTTGGTGGAAGCTGAGAGAGACCGGTATGCTGATCCTGTTAGCCAGTGGCGGCTAGTTCGGTTGATAATAGACTTCTGCCTCAACTGTCCAGAGATGGAAGGACATCGTCAAGAGTATGGTGAATTCTACCATAAATCTGAGCTCTCGAAGATGTGGATTCCTCTGAAGGGGTTTCTCAGTGAAGAGCTTCATGGATGTCTTGCCCCTGCCTACACTTGGCCTGAAGTACTAGAGAATTTGAAGGAATTTCGGGCGAAGTTTAGCCAGATTGGGGGGTTTGAGACCAGTCTACTATCTAACCTGGAGTCTTTAAAGAAGGCATCAACTCTTGAAGAGTTTCAGGACAGACTGTCTGGTTTGTATCCTGAGCTGACATTCCTGATGGACAAGCAGGCTACTAAGACTTCACTTGAGGACCCAAAGACTTCTGATGAGCCGGAGAAGACTGTAACTCCTTAGAGCCTTGTCTTTTATTTCAATATTTTTCTCTTTTCGTCAAATTTTGGCGTTTCATGTATTCTGAACACGTGCTTTGTCTTTGGAATTAATTGGTCTTTACCTTCCTTTATGTCCAGTGTTGCTCTGCCGCATGTGCTGATTTGCAGGTCAAGTATGAAGCTGTCTTTCAGAAGAACAAGGAACTGGAGGAAGATCTGGATGACTCCAAAGGCTGTTTCAGCATTGTGCGGGAAGAATGTAAGATTCTTCGAGGGGGGCTCAAAAAGGCTTTGAAGCGAAGAGCTGAGCTGAATCAGGAGCTGAGTGATCTTCAGAAGAGATATAGAGATTTAGAAGATGCTCACAACAAGGTCGTGGCCACCAATAAAGAGTATGACAAAGAATGGAGAAAAGTCAAGAGTGACTTAATGAAGGTCAAGGGTGAAAGTAATGAGAAGGATCTTCGTATTTCTAGAATCCGAGATGAGACCATCACTGTGAATCACAAGATTGCCTCCAAAATAGATGAATTGAGAATGTGCCAGGCCGAGCTTAACGCTTGTAAGTTCCAAATAAAGGAACTAGAGGCCCAAGGTGTGTTTGTTATGCCTGCAGGGTCTTCAAGGAGGGAAGTAGGTGGACCTTCTGGTGTCCCATATTCAGGACCTTTGATAAGGCCTCATGCCCAAAGGGGTGTATCTCGAGGGATCCCATGTGGAAGCGGTAGAGAGGTGACACCTACTCCTAGATCTCGTGGCCCTACTGACTCTCCTGCTTGACCTGTGGAAAATTGAATTGGGTCCCCTACACCCTCTCAGTTGATGAGGGTGGCAGAGGAAAGTAATTGGGGTCGTGGCCTCCAGAGTGTTCGAGGTTGTGCCTCTACTTCTTCTCGCGGTCGAGGTCGTACCCCTATATTTAAAGACCTTCACGAGGTGTAAGAAGTTTCGTAGTGTAATAACATTTTTGATTTTGCCTTTATAAAGGTCTTTATATCGCAATCCTTGAGAAGATTGACTCTTTAGGCTTATGATTAGCCTTAATAAATAGTGATGTGTACCTTAATAGGAGTATCACGTGGAGGGTCGAGTTCCAAACTTTGTGAGTTTGCATGACCCATATCATGTTGGTCTTTGACTATATACTTTTCATAAGTATATTATTTTATTTTGGCCTAAGATGATTGTAGTTCAAACACGTAGTCTAAACAGCTCATATTAGATAAGTATCAATCGTACACTTATAAGCGTATAGATCTTTAGGCAGCAGTCTTTACTTATGCTTTGTGAGGCATAGTTTCTCTTTGTATTTAGAGAGTATGGACTGCTTCAAAATAAAATAGGAGATATATATATCGAAAAGAAATTGCATTCTTCGAACTTAAGAGTTCGGTAAAATTATAAAAGACAACCTCGAATTTGGGAGCTCGGGTATAAAAATGTAAAAAGATGAAAAGAAAAAGAGCTTGGCCCGTAGGCCTTATTGAAGTAGTTTCTCCTTAGATGGAGAAGGTCAACTTGGTTTTAGCTCCGAGGTACCTGCGTAGGAAGGGCGCCATAATGACAGGGTCGAAGTGCTCTCTTTCGCGTGTTTGCAAGAGGTAGATTCCACCGGATTATGCAGCGGAGATTTTGTATGGTCCTTTGGTCCTTGGATCCAGCGCTCCTCCTAGCTTGTTGGTGCATCACGGGCCAACTGGCATTACCAGTTCCCCCACTTGGAAGGTTTGGTGGCGGCGTTTATGCCATAGTGTAGTCATCTCGCTATAGGCCTCTTCTTCAGAATGGAACACCATGGGTTGTTCGAGATCAGGATCTGGTACCAGATCTCCTAGAATAATGTTGACGGCCGAGATATTGCTCACTTTTCTGGCATCACTGATGGTCGTGATCATACAAGAGCGCGCCACTCCTTGGTCTTCTTTGATTGAAGTTACTCCTTGTGGTGTTGGAAACTTCAGCATCAGGTGGTAAGGAGACCATACAGCTTTAGCTTGGCACATCCAAGGTCTGCCAAGGATAATGTTGAAGTGTATGACCGCGTCTACTACCACAAATGAGCAGTACAAGGTTAGGCTCTTGGCTCCTTTTCTGCTACTGTGACGGGGAGTGTGATTTCCCCGAGAGGTATTACTGGATTCCCTATGAACCCCGAGATAGGACTCGTAGGTTTGAGGTCATCTTTGGTAAATCTTAACTTCTGGAAGCAGTCTTGGAACATTACTTCTACCCCACTCCCAACATCGATGAAGATTCTTTTTACTAGAGTATCTTGTACGGTTGCTGAGATGATGAGAGGATCCGAGTGAGGCATCTGATTTGGCACGGCGTCCGCATCCGAGAAGGTAATGGTTTCCTCGGGGCGGAGCCTCTTGTTGACTGGCTCAGTGTGGGGTATAGCTCCCACACTATCTTTCAGCTTGGTCAAGGAAATTGCTTCTCCTGTGTAGCCATTGATGCCATTGATGACTCGGTTGGCTCCGTTTGGCGGTGGTGGAGGAGGATCTTGAGGGTTGTTATTGTTATTATTGCGGTAGCCATCCTTCTTCTTCTGCCAGGGTTTTCCCCCATACCTTCTCTGGGTCCCCTGGTTATCGCCAGCTATTGAAGGTGCAATTAACATCTCGATCTCATTCTTGAGCTGGTAGCACTCCTCCGTGTCATGCCCCCGATCTCGGTGATATTGGCAGTACTTCGGGGACCTTTGACGTTCGGCTAATTCCTTCATGGCAGACGGATCCTTCAAAAGGTGCCTTTGAATAGATAGAATTTCAGCCCGAGATCTTGCTAGAGGACTGTAGGACTCGAAGGTAGGATTTGGAGCGTTATCAGTCTTCTCGACCTTCGGTATCTTCGCCCTGGATTCTTTTCTGTCCATAAGGAATTCTGGGGGCCTTTTGCCCGTCACAACATTTTATTTGCTAGAGTACTTTTCCATGATGGCCTGAAGGTGTTGAATGGTTGTTGGGTTCTTTGTTGCCAGCTTCATCCTTAGAATGTCATCATCCGCGATCATCCGGTACATATTCATCAGGAGGCGTTCATCTCGATCATAGCATTCAGTAGCTAGATCCATGTATCTATGATAGTGTTCTATCACAGTCTCTCCTTCGAGGCGGGCCACATACCCCAGATCTCCGAGGGACTTGGTGAACTTCTTCTTCTGGAAGAAAGCGTGGAGAAGAAATTCGGCGAAATCCCAGTAATCAAATAAACTTTCTGGTTTCGTCTGGGTAAACCAGGTCTGTGCTTTTCCTCGGAGGTAACTGGGGACGATCTTGCATATTTCAAATTCATGGAAGTTCCTGGTTTCTAAGGTCTTAAAAAAGACCGAAAGAAGTTCTCTAGGATCGCTGGTGCCATCGTATGTGGGTAAGTGCTTTGGGACCTTCTTGTGGTTATCAAAAGGGAGGTTCACAATATACCGCAAGAAGGGAGAACGAGCAGCTTGTCCTCTAGGTCCGAGAATACGTGTGATTTCTTGGTCAACTTCGTATTTACCTCGGGTAGGGTAGGCTCCATCTTGTGATTAGAGCCAATCAGCGCTATTTTGCCATTCGCTTCGAGTTCACTCCCTCTTCTCGCGTCTGAATTCTTCTTTTATGTTGAGGATACGCATCCTTCTTACCTCCTCCCTACTTAATCTTGTGCCTTCACCCTGATAATTGGATACATTAAAAGGTGGTGGCAGACTGCTCTGAGCATTATAAGGTGGCAGATCCTTGGATAAATTATTGAGCAGTCTTCGCTCCCGAGTAGGATCAGCAGGTAGTGTAGTTTGGGCTCCTGAGATAGATACTCGGTTGGGAGCTTCATGCATCTGTGCACTGAGTTGTTGACTTGAGTTTATCAAAGATGCGACAAAATCAGGATATTGGGCCTGTAAGTTCGTCATCAGCGTTTGGACATCTTCAGGGATCGTTCTCGAAGGGTCAAGGTTGATATAAGTGGCCCGGAACTTGGAGGGTTACTTCGCACGGTATCTCTCAAAGTTTCCCTAAGACGTCTTTGTCTTTCCTTCTCCTGTTGTTTTTCCACGAGGATTTGTTGATCTCTTAGTGTTTGTTCTTCTGAGGTGAAGATCGAATCAGGTCCGTGTTATCCAAGCTCATTCTCTGGGTCGAGACCGTCTTGATTGTTGACGTGTTCGCTGTAGTTCATGTCAGTCTGGATCGAAATTCTTGGTCCCGAGTTCGGTGCTTCAGATCCAACAGAATTCGATCCAGAAGGTGGCACTCCTGACACAACAAGATTTGATCTAAATGGTGGCACTCCTGACACAACAGGATTTGGACCGGAGAGGGGTGTACCGGATACGACAGGATTTGCATCGAAGGAGTTTGGAACGTTGGAGTTTCCTGCCCCCACGGTAGAGCCTGACGGTGGTTCAGAGGAGGAGCGTGTGCGAGATCCTCCGGGTCGACCGCGTCCTCGTCCTCGTCCTCGTCCTTGGGGGGGTTGTTCTGCTCCTGGATTCTCCTTTAGATTTTTCCCTAGCACACGGGCGCTTCGTCTGGGTTGCTTGGCTTCAGACATGTTGTCGGGGAAGTTGCTTCTTCGGGTGCGTTAGACCAGGTCGGAAACAAGGTTCAGCGACGTCGTCAATGGGTGTGAGATGTCCCACTGGGCGTGCCAAATTGATGTATGCCGGACAGCAACACTTCGACGACGAACCAAGTTCTCGAACTGATCTGCAAGACAAAGACCTCGGGTGTCCCGGGGATAGACACTCCGACGCTCAAGTCAGTATATTTTCTTAAGGCGTAAAGTATAAAGTATGAGATTAGATGAGAGGTCTACCAAACCTCTTAGGGTATTTATATGACTACAATCCGTATATGTATTTATGGTATGAATACAACTCTTATGGGAATAGAGGTTGTATTACCATGCATAATAGAAGTATATTTCGGACATGGTTGTATTACCATGTTTAGGATACCTGAATTACCATCTTTGAGAAGATGTATATTCCTTGTAGAACATTCATAATATACGCATTCCTTATAAGGATTAGGATTGATGGACCCGTGGACTATCTCGAGCCCATGACCCTTCTCGGGCCCTGGTCCGAGTATATACGAGGTCCGAATACGAACCATGGACTTATCAGCATCTATAACCGCATAGGTTTATAGTTGATCATACAGGTACGCTGAAGATATCAGAACTGGTTGAGCCGTCATGAGTGCCCTATGATAAGTCCATGGTTCATATTCGGGCCTCATTCATACTCGGACCAGGGCCCGAGAAGGGTCGTGGGCTCGAGATACGCGGAGGCTGGATCCACAGGTACATCAATCCTAATCCTTATAAGGAATGCGTATATTATGAATGTTCTACAAGAAATGTACCTCTTCTTAAAGATGGTAATACAGCTTTCCTAAACATGGTAACACAACCATGTCCGAAATACACTTCTATTATACATGGTAATACAACCTCTATTCCCATAAGAGTTGTACTCATACCATAAATACATATCTTGGTGATCTACGGATTGTAGGCATATAAATACCCTAAAGGTTTGGTAGACATCTCATCTAATCTCATACTTTATACTTTACGCCTGAAGCAAATATACTGACTTGAGCATCGGAGTGTCTATCTCCGGAACACCCGGGGCCTTTATCTTGTAGATCAGCTCGAGAGCCTCGTTCGTCGTCGAAGTGTTGGTGTCCAGCATACATCAATTTGGCACGCCCAGTGGGACATCTCATACTCATTGACAACGTCGCCGAACTTTGTCTCTGATTTGATCTAGTGCATCTAAAGAAGCAACTTCCCCAACAACATGTCTGAAGTCGAGCAACCCAGACGAAGTGCCCGAGTGCTAGGGAAAAATCCAGAAGAAAATCCAGAAGCAGAGTTACCTTCCCAAGGACGAGGACGAGGACGCGGTCGACCCGGAGGATCTCGTACACGCTCCACCTCTGAACCACCGTCAGGCTCTACCGTGGGGGCAGGAAACTCCAACGTTCCAAACTCCTTCGGTCCGAATCCTGTCGTATCAGGAGTGCCACCTTCTGGATCGAATCCTGTTGCGTCAGGAGTGCCACCTTCTGGATCGAATCTTGTTGCATCAGGAGTGCCACCTTCTGGATCGAATCCTGTTGGATCTGAAACACCGAACACGGGACCAAGAATTTTGATCCAGACTGATATGAACTACAGCGAACACGTCAACAATCAAGACGGCCTTGACCCAGAGAATGGGTTTGGATATAACGGACCTGATTCGATCTTCACCTCAGAAGAACAAGATTTAAGAGATCAACAAATCCTTACAGAAAAACAACAGGAGGAGGAAAGACAAAGACGCCTTAGGGAAATCTTGAGCCAGACTGTTTGAAATAACCCTTCAGGTTCCGGGCCATATTATATCAATCTTGACCCTCCGAGAACGATCCCTGAAGATGTCCAAACGTTGATGAGGAACTTACAGGCCCAATATTCTGATTTCGTCGCATCTTTGATAAACTCAAGTCAACAACTCAGTGCACAGATGCATGAAGCCCCCAACCTTGTATCTGTCTCAGAAGCCCAAACTACACCACCTGCTTATCCTACTCAACAACGGAGACTCCTCAACAACTTATCCAAGGATCTACCGCCTTATAATGCTCAAAGCAGTCTGCCACCACCTCCTAATACATCTAACTATCAGGGGGAAGGCGTAGGATTAAGTAGGGAGGAAGTACGAAGGATGCGCATCATAAACATCGAAGAAAAACTCAGATGCGAGAAGAGGGAGCGAACTCGAAATGAATGGCAAAATAGTGTCGATCGGCCCTACACCCAAGATGGAGCTAGCCTACCCTACCCGAGGAAAATACGAAGTTGACCAAGAAATCACACATATCCTCGGACCCAGAGGACAAGCTGCTCGTTCTCCCTTCTCGCGGCATATTGTGAATCTCCCCTTCGATAACCACAAGAAGGTCCCAGAGCACTTACCCACATACGATGGCACTAGCGATCCTAGAGAATTTCTCTCGGTCTTTTTTAAGACCTTAGAAACCAGGAACTTCCATGAATTGGAAATATGCAAGATCGTCCCCAGTTACCTCCGAGGGAAAGCACAGACCTGGTTTACCCAGACGAAACCGGAAAGTTTATTTGATTACTGAGATTTTGCCGAGTTCCTTCTCCACGCTTTCTTCCAGAAGAAAAAGTTTACCAAGTCCCTCGGAGATCTGGGGTATGTGGCCCGCCTCGAAGGAGAGACTGTGATAGAACACTATCATAGATACATGGATCTAGCTACTGAATGCTACGATCGGGATGAACACCTCCTGATAAATATGTACCGGATGAGCGTGGATGATGACATTCTAAGGATGAAGCTGGCAACAAAAAATCCAACAACCGTTCAACACCTCCAGGCCATCATGGAAAAGTACGCTAGCAAATCAAATGCCGTGACGGGCGAAGATACCGAAGGTCGAGAAGACTTATAACGCTCCAAACCCTACCTTCGAGTCATACACTCCTCTGGCAAGATCTCGGGCTTAAATTCTATCCATTCAAAGGCACCTTTTGAAGGACCCGCCCGCCATGAAGGAATCAGCCGAGCGCCAAAGGTCGCCAAAGTTCTACCAATATCACCGAGATCGGGGGCACGATACCGAGGAGTGCTATCAACTCAAGAACGAAATTGAGAAGTTGATTCGCCAGGGAATTGTGCAACAAATTGCACTATCATCGACCATCTATAACCAGGGGACCCAGAGGAGGTATGTGGGAAAGTCCTGACAGAAAAAGAAGGATGTGGCCCCCGTAACAACAATAACAATAATAACAACTATGGTGGCGAAGGCAACAATCCTCGAGATCCTCCTCCCCCACCACCTAATGGAGCCAACCGAGTCATCAACGGCATCAATGGCTACACAGGAGAAACAATTTCCTTGACCAAGCTGAAGGATAGTGTGCGAGCTATACCCCACACTGAGCCAGTCAACAAGAGGCTCCGCCCCGAGGAAACCATTACCTTCTCGGATGCGGACATCGTGCCAAATCAGATGCCACACTCGGATCCTCTCATCATCTCAGCAACCGTACAAGATACTCTAGTAAAAAGAGTCTTCATAGATGATGGGAGTGGGGTAGAAGTAATGTTCCAAGACTGCTTCCAGAAGTTAGGATTTACTAAGGATGACCTTAAACCTACGGGTCCGATCTCGGGGTTCACAGGAAATTCATTAATACCTCTCGGGGAAATCACACTCCCCGTCACAGTAGAAGAAGGTGCCAAGAGCCTAACCTTGTACTGCACATTTGTGGTGGTAGACACCGTCACACCCTTCAACATTATCCTTGGCAGACCTTGGATGTGCCAAGCTAAAGCTGTATGGTCTCCCAACCATCTGATGCTGAAGTTTCCAACACCATAAGGAGTAGCTTCAATCAAAGGAGACCAAGGAGTGGCACGTTCTTGCATGATCACGGTCATCCGTGACACCAGAAAAGTGAGCAACATCTCGGCATTCAACACTATTCTAGGAGATCTGGTCCTCGATCCTGATCTCGAACAACCCATGTTGTTCCATTTTGAAGAAGAGGCCTACAACGAGATGACTACAAGCCTTCCAAGTGGGGGAACTGGTAATGCCGGTCAACCCGTGGTGCACAAACAAGCTAGGAGGAGCGCTGGAGCCAAGAACCAAAGGACCATACAAAATCTCTGTTGCACAATCCGGTGGAGTCTACCTCTTGCAAACACGCGAACGAGAGCACTTGGACCTTTTCATTATGGAGCCCTTCCTACGCAGGTACCTCGGAGCTATAACCAAGTAGACCTTCTCCATATAAGGAGAAACTACTTCAATGAGGCCTACAGGCCAAGCTCTTTTTCTTTTCATCTTTTTACATTTTTATACCCGAGCTCCCAAACTCGGGGTTGTCTTTCATAATTTTACCGAACTCTCAAGTTCGAAGAATGCAATTTCTTTTCGATATATATCTTTTATTTTATTTTGAAGCAGTCCATACTCTCTAAATACAAAGAGAAACTATGCCTCACAAAACATAAGTAAAGACTGCTGCCTAAAGATCCATACACTTATAAGTGTACGATTGATGCTTATCTAATATGAGCTGTTTAGACTACGTGTCTGAACTACAATCATCTTAGGCCAAAATAAAATAATATACTTATAAAAAGTGTATGGTCAAAGACCAACATGATACGGGTCACGCAAACTCACAAAGTTTGAAATACGACTCTCCATGTGATACTCCTATTAAGGTATACATCACTATTTATTAAGGCTATTCATAAGCCTAAAGAGTCAATCTTCTCAAGGATTGCAAGATAAAGACCTTTATAAAGGCAAAATCTAAAAAGTGTTATTACACTACGAAACTTATTACACCTCGTGAAGGTCTTTAAATATAGGGGTACGACCCCGACCGCGAGAAGAAGTAGAGGCACGACCTCGAACACTCTGGAGGACACGGCCCCAATTACTTTCTTTTGCTATCCTCATCAACTGAGAGGACGTAGGGGATCCACTTCTATTTTCTATAATTACAGGTCGAGCAGGAGAGTCAATAGAGCCACGAGCTCTAGTAGTAGGTGTCACCTCTCTGCCCCTTCCACATGGGATCCCTCGAGATACACCCCCTTGGACATGAGGCGTTATCAAAGGTCCTGAATATGGGACACCAGAAGGTCCAGCTATCTCCCTCCTTGATGATCCTGAAGGTATGACAAACACACCTTGAGCTTCTAGTTCCTTTATTTGGAACCTGCAAACATTAAGCTCGGCCTGGCACATCCTCAATTCATCTATCCTGGAGGAAATCTTGTGATTCACAGTGATATTCTCATCTCGGAGGGTAGAAATACGAAGATCCTTCTCATGACTTTCACCCTTGACCTTCATTAAGTCACTCCTGACTTTCCTCCATTCTTGGTCATACGCCTTATTGGTGGCAAAAGCCTTGTTGAGCGCTTCTTCTAGATCCTTATACCTCTTCTGAAGATCGCTCAATTGCTGATTCAGTTCGGCTCTCCGCTCTAAAGATATCTTCAGCCCGCCACGAAGACTCTCACATTTTTCCTGCATGATGCTAAAACAGTTCTTGGATTCACCCAAATCTTCCTCCAGTTTCTTGTTCTTCTGAAGGACATCTTCATGCTTGACCTGCAAATCAGCACATGCGGCAGAGCAACACTGGACATAAAGGAAGGTAAAGACCAATTAATTCCAAAGCCAAAGCACATGTTCAGAATACATGAAACGCCAAAATCTGGCTGGTGAACGTCGTTTCACTCACACAAATAATACCTGCAATACACTAAGGATAAACACCTAGCACAGTGGTAAGCAGGGTCGAATCCACAGAGAACGGTGTGAAACTATTGATTAACCTACTAATAAAGTTTTGTTTAGCAACCACGCCTTAAGTTGAAAGTTGTTTGATTATAACTACTGCAAAGAGAACAATAAAACACACAAATACAATGCAATGCAAAGAAGATAAAATATATATGATGGAAGAGGTCGGCTTAGACTAACTTGTAGGTTCATTCATTGATCATTGGCTAAAGATGAGTTATTTCTACAAATCAATTAGTTATATAGAGGCAAGTATTCGCTAAACCCCTAAAATCCCCTCTTATACCCATTAGCAAGCAAGTATTTGTTGAACTTGCTAAATTATAATATCAAAGCAAAGAGGACCCAATTCACATAACCATTCAAGTATTCGCAAACAATGGATATCTACTCTGTTGATTACTCCTTTGTTATTACAGTCTGTATCAGTTATCTATTTTTCACAAGGAAATTGCTACTCAAAATAGCCCTAGCTTAACATGAATCAAGGTGATCAAGCTTAACCCATAAAGCATAGATTCATACAATAATCAACAGAGAATTCACAGAACATAACTATAAGCCCATTAATCCTCACAAATTCATGAACCCACTTCGTTAATCCAAGCCGAGCAATTAACTTAGCTACTCATACTATAATCAAAACACACAAAACAAAGATGAAAATACATATTAATAATATAGAGAGGAAGAAGTCACCGAAATAATGTCGAATTACAACCCTAGAGTCTGGGTTTTGGTTCTTCACGATTCAGCCGAGAGAGAAGAAGAAGAAAGCTAAACTAGGAATGATAAAAAGAGAGTTTTTTACGTTCAGGAAAGAAGAAAAGAAAGAAAAGAGAGAGAGCGAGAGACCTAGAGCCTCAAGGAGTTTTTATACTCCTTTCTCCTAAACCCTGATTTATCATAAAATAACTAATTGGCCCAAGACAAAGTTTGGCCTTTATTTTACATGAAGAATAAAATCCCAATCCAAATAGGAATTGGTGGTGGATCTTGTTTGTTGGGCTTGAAGTCCTCTTTTAAGTCCATAGCATTAATACTCTTCTAATCCTCCAATTTAGCTCCAATTAGCTCCAAAATAGCTCTTTCCCTTCAATTAGCTCCATACCAAGCAATCACAATCTAGCCTCCAAAAACAACTCCATAAGTTCCATAATCACACGATTAAGCACAAATTTCCCATGAATAAACAACACAATATTCAACACATCAAATATCCTCACACTTAAGTCATGCTTGCCCTCAAGTATGATAAGAAACAATTCAAGCACAAGTTGTTCATTCAATGTTCCCAATACCTCTAATGACTTTGACTCTACAGAATGAAATAAAATAGACAAACCATTCTATATACACAACACACTAAGAAAACACTCTATCATCCCAAACTTGGTCAAAAATTCCAGCCTTCAAGCTTTCATTTCCTCAGCTAATTAACAAATTCCCCTTCCATGATATCAAGTCTCCTTTCATAAACAAAATTGGTATCATCCCCCTTTGAACAATCAATTCAATTCCCCCTTACATCAGCACTCACTTGCATATCAATGGTCAAAATAGACGAGAAGAACTCCTCACGGTTTTCACTCAATGCACTCAGTAAAGTGGGACAGCCACTCACATAATATTAATGATGAACCCTAAATATACTCTTGTTTTGATGACATTTGACATCTATTTTGGGTAGCATTTGGTGCAAAGTAAGGAGCTTTAAAGCTAAACTTGTCAAAGTTACATTTTGAAGAACAAGTGATGCACTAATATTTTGAAGCTTGATTTTGAAAATGTTTTCAAAGGATTTAGAGAACATGGATCATACCATTGGATTCCTCTCATCGAGAGCTTAGAAATGGACTACTAGAAGATGCAAATCGGATCAACGGTTAAAGTGTGCGGCCCTTCACAAAAGTGCGCGGAGTGTTGCGCGGCCCGTGCACTGCATTCTATAAATACCCCTTATCTCCCCCAAGAGAAAAAAGGGCCATCAGGATGTAGATCTCCATTTTTCTTCATCTTTCTTTCCCTTTTCTTCCATTCCTTTCCCTTAGATTAATAGTTTGATTCCATGTATTGTAGTATAGCTTAGTTTGATCCTTGGGAGCATTTGAATTCATTCCCTTGAAACTTTGAGGGCCTTGTATTCCTAAACTTGAGATTTGGATTATCATTTGATGAACTTGAATTCTTGTGCATGAATGTTGTTCAATCTTTCTTAATTTGTTATGGGCTTTGTGTTTTATATCAATTGCATACTCCATAGTCATTAATTAGGTTAGCTTGGTTAGAGTAATTTAGTGTGATGATGATGGTGACTTAGCATAATGGTAGTGTAATCTCTAGTTTTTAGATTAATGACTATGGAAGGGGTTGAGTGATGACAAATTCTTTCCCTTGTTGTGTGATTGTAGTTAAGGAATGCCATGATAAATATGAGTTGTTAGAAGTGGAAATCTTATGAACTTGCATGATTAATCAATTATGTGTTTAGATAAGGATTGAATGTTATCATTGGTCCCCCTAATATGTGATTGTATACTTGAGTTGAAGATTCCTTTTTAACGTATGATTGTTATCAACGAATAGCTAGATTTGTGGGTAGAACGTTATCGTTCACTCCAATATCATTAAGTAGCAAAGTAGGAGTCGAGAAATATATGCTATCATCGTCTTGGTTCTTGCTAGTTATCAAATGTCTTATTTGTATACTCTCGCTATTGCGGGTGTGTGAGTAAGTTTGTCTCTCTCTAATTCTAATACCATTGTTAAGTGACCCTATGATGTTATCATCTAGGTGAATCAACAATGAGAGCCTTTGAGTGATGTTATCATCCTCTCTAGCTACATTCGAGAGAATATGATGCTTTCATCCTTGACAAATGGTCTAAATTTCCTTGTAATTGCATTTGCTCGGTGATAAGTAGATAGTTGGAAATTGAAGTCATTTGCCTCCCAAGGCCTTATAATCTTAGACAAATCCCCCTTAGCTTAGCTATTGATAGTTTAGTTTCCTTTTGTAGTGTAACAAAAACCAATCTCAAACCCCCCCCCCCATATTTACATTGCTTTCTATATAATATATAAGTATACTTATTTTCTAATTTAAAACACTCTTACAAGTCCCTTCTCCTTGTGGTTCGACCCCTACTTCCCACTATCTACTTTCTAGTAGTTAGAAGTTGTAGGTGATTTATAAATAGTATTTTGATCTCGCGGAGTCCCATTTAACGACGTGGGAAATCGCTTGTCAAAATTGGCGCCGCTGCCGGGGAAGAGGCGTATTTTGTTTTTTTGTTTCATCGTAGATTCTAATTCTAGTTGTAGTTTTTCAAAAAAAAAACTTTCTATTTTCTTGAAGTGTGTATTGCTTGAGTACTTTTGTGGACGGCACCACTTGTAGTGTGTACCGATCTAGAACTCTTGCACTACAAATTTCAAACTTTTATTATTATGTTTACTCTAAGTAGGAAAGATTACATAGAATTCCTTTCCTTTAATGAGGAAAGGATTAGGAATAATTTGACAAGCTCGTGTGATGTATATAGTTTAAATTATTACCACGGGTCTTGTTATGTTGATTCGAGAGATGAGCACTACAATAATGAAATGTCTTTTGGTTCTATATACCAAAGTGACTATCATGATAAGTGCTATGATGAGGAGAGAGTTGGTTTTCAAGGTCAAGAAAGATATAATGCATGCTACAATTCTTATGAGCCACAAAGGAGTGATCATTTGAATTTTGGATATCTCGATGAAAATCAACCTCATGAGTACCAAGACATGCCCCCACCTTGTTGGGATATGCCTCAAGAGCAAGATCCGATAGATGATGAAAGAAGTCGGTGTTTTGAAAATCTTGAGAGGCGTATGCATGAAATGGCCGTAGAGGTAAAGCTCTTGGTAGCTCAATCTTTAGAGGAAGAGTCATCCCAATTGGAACTTAATACAAATGTTTCGGTGAGTAATTCCACCGTTATGTATGAGAAAGAAGTTCAATGGGATGAGGAGTTGTGTGTTGACTCAAGTGAATTAGAGAAGGAGATGACCGCTATTCTTGAATTTTTACCACCGCCATTGTCATCCTCACCTCTACATACTCCACAAATTCCCCAACTTCCCAAACCAATAGAGGAGCTAAGTAGGTTGTTTGAAGAAGTACCAGTCCACATAGAACCTATTCCAAGTACTTTGGTGAGTGACGTCACCTCTTTGTATAAGGGAGAAGTTCAATGGGATGAGGAGTTGGTTTTTGAGCCTAGTAAAGTAGAAAGGGAGGTGATCGCTCTTGAACATCCATTATCATTTTTTTCATCACCTCTACCTATACTACCAATTCCACCACTTGCATCAATTTTGGAGGAGAGTAGAAAGCCATATACATTCATACTCCCCCAAGACCTCAACCATACAATCCTCCTCCAAAACCTTCTCAACTTTCCTTTACCTTTCATGTGAGGGTGAGAGATTTTAATCTTTTGTTATTTGAATAACATTAGGGTCGTTACGACGACCTTAAAAATACGTAGTTTCTCTTGAGGCACCCATTGCACCATTGGGATGAACCTCCTATGTCGTGTCAACGACTTTAAATAAACGGATTTTGATCGTAACTTCACAATTTTCTTTTTCTTTTTCTCCTCTTTTAGGTGCTTATATATATATATATATATATAAAGATGCTTATTTTTAATTTATTTGATTTTTCGTTTGTTTATAAGATTTTACACTTTGATAGTGTTTTGATGCAGGAATTTTGGACGCAAAGGGGAAGTGAATTTTTATCAAAAAAAAACAGAAAAAAAAGAAAGAAAAAAAAAACAGAAAAAAAGAAAGAAAAGAACAGTAAAAAAAAAGTGCACGGGCTTTTGTTAATCAGAAAAAAAGTGCGCCTACCACCGCGCAGGCTGTGCGGTGTTTACTGGAAGAGGATTTTACCCTATATTTGCACAGCCCTTCTTTGACTGTCCTACCTAGTGCACGGACCGCGCACTTTGGTCTGACTTTTTACCCTTTCCTGTTGACTTTGACCAAAAAAATTTAAAATAAAAACAAAACAAAAACCCCTCTCCCTCATCCCGCACCCCTCTTCCTTATCCACATCACCTCGCCGGCTTCCACCCTATCACCACCATATCAGCCCGTCGGCGGCTGTCACCCCACCACCACCAAATTCACCTCACCGCCAAGCACCGCTTCCGCTCCATCAATCTCGGCCAATCAATTCCCGACTCATCCCCTCTCCCAATCTCCAGTCGCCGATCTGCATCATCACCGTCTATCATCTCCTCCGCAGCGACGACGGACTGCACATCCTCCACCTCTGAACCACCACCGATGCTGAGCCGCCGTGATGTCGTCGATCCCCATCATCTCCCGACTTGCCGCCGCGACGGAACCTCCGCCGCGTCTGAACCTCCCTGCCGCGAGCCCAACGCCACCTAGATCAGGACCACCACCGGTCACTTCTGGGCTTCGCCGATCGCGTCTGAGCCGGGCCACCATCGGCCGCGCCACCTGTGCTCCGAACGCGCCACCTTCGCATCTCAGGTGCCCCTCCTTCGCCAACAAACTCAGCTCCATCGTTGACACCATCCTCACCACTGTATCACCATCACGCTGCCGCCACCGGCCCTAATCCAACCTGCCCAGCTCATCTCCGATCGGCTGAACCCATCGCCGATCACCACTTCTGTACATCATCACCACCACACCACCACCCACACTGAGCCTGTCACCGATCTCCATTGAGCCTCCAAATCACCGCGGCACCACCATCCCCATCTCCGCCAGTATCATCGATGATTCACTGTTTCGGTATCACATTCTACACCTACTTATGCTTTTTGTGATGATTTACTGCTACTCTATGTTATGTGAGGCTGTGTACTAAGTTTTATATGATAAGCAGTGGCTTACCGCCACTAGTTTCGAATCAATGTGCTCAAATTGATCTTTTGTGGCTATTGTTTTGGTGTTCTCTTCACATTAAGTGGTTAGTTTTTCTGTTGTGCTGTAGTGGTGGCTGAGTTTGTGCACACTCCCTCTCCCTGGTATTGAATTGGTCTAAAACATTGAGGACAATGTTTAGTTTAAGTGTGGGGGAGGGTTTAGTATTCATGTTTTGTTTCGCTCTATTGTAAAAAGTGTACTTCTTTTGAAGAATTTGTTGTGAAAAGAAAAGGAGTGAAAAGCCCGGATAGGTCAAAACATTAAAAAGGCATGGGCAAAAGTGAGAGGCTTGTGTGAAAAAAAAATGAGAGGCTAGGTATACCTAGGAAAAAGGAGAGTGTGCGTAAAAGAGAGGCTAGGTATAACCTAGGCAAAAGGAGAGTGAGCGGAAAAATGAGAGGCTAGGTTACATCCTAGGCAAAAGGAGAGTATAAAAAAAAGAAAAATAAATAAAAAAAGAGTGGCTATGTGAAAACCGAAAGGCGCATAGGCAAAAGGAGAGGTAAACTTGATCTTGTTTCGGTGGTTTCATTTTGATGAACTTGTTGTGATGTATTTTGTGATCTCTTTGGGGTAGGGTTGTGCCATGGATATTATTGTGAATTGTACTTGTAATTTGGCACACTCTTTACTTTATGATGATATTGGGGGTTGGGTAGAACTTTCATTAGGATTAGAATATGAGACATGATTCTTGTGTTTTCATGTTAGGGAACATTTGTATTTTGTCAAGGTCTCAAATGTCTTGTAGTGAAATTGATAGGAGTATGCATTTAGACTTTAGTCGTTCTTTCTCGAGGACGAGAAAGGTTTAAGTGTGGGGGTATTTGATGAGCCCTAAATACACTCTTATTTTGATGACATTTGATATCTATTTTGGGTAGCGTTTGGTGCAAAGTAAGGAGCTTTAAAGCTAAACTTGTCAAAGTTACATTTTGAAGAACAAGTGATGCACTAATATTTTTAAGCTTGATTTTGGAGATTTTTGCAAAGGATTTAGAGCACATGGATGATACCATTCGATTCCTCTCATCAAGAGCTTCGAAATGGACTACTAGAAGATGCAAATCGGATCAACGGTTAAAGTGCGCGGCCCTTCACAAAAGTGCGCGGAGTGCTGCGCGGCCCGTGCACTGCATTCTATAAATACCCCTTATCTCCCCCAAGAGAAAAAAGGGCCAACATGATGTAGATCTCCATTTTTCTTCATCTTTCTTTCCCTTTTCTTCCATTCCTTTCCCTTAGATTAATAGTTTGATTCCATGTATTGTAGTATAGCTTAGTTTGATCCTTGGGAGCAGTTGAATTCATTCCCTTGAAACTTTGAGGGCCTTGTATGCCTAAACTTGAGATTTGGATTATCATTTGATGAACTTGAATTCTTGTGCATGAATGTTGTTCAATCTTTCTTAATTTGTTATGGGCTTTGTGTTTTATATCAATTGCATGCTCCATAGTCATTAATTAGGTTAGCTTGGTTAGAGTAATTTAGTGTGATGATGATGGTGACTAAGCATAATGGTAGTGTAATCTCTAGTTGTTAGATTAATGACTATGGAAGGGGTTGAGTGATGACAAGTTCTTCCCCTTGTTGTGTGATTGTAGTTAAGGAATGCCATGATAAATATGAGTTGTTAGAAGTAGAAATCTTATGAACTTGCATGATTAATCAATTATGTGTTAGGTAAGGATTGAATGTTATCATTGGTCCCCCTAATATGTCATTGTATACTTGAGTTGAAGATTCCTTTTTAACGTATGATTGTTATCAACGAATAGCTAGATTTGTGGGTAGAACATTATCGTTCACTCCAATATCATTAAGTAGCAAAGTAGGAGTCGAGACATATATGCTATTATCGTCTTGGTTCTTGCTAGTTATCAAATGTCTTATTTGTATACTCTCGCTATTGCGGGTGTGTGAGTAAGTTTGTCTCTCTCTAATTCTAATACCATTGTTAAGTTACCTATGATGTTATCATCTAGATGAATCAACAATGAGAGCTTTTGAGTGATGTTATCATCCTCTCTAGCTACATTCGAGAGAATATGATGCTTTCATCCTTGACAAATGGTCTAAACTTCCTTGTAATTGCATTTGCTCGGTGATAAGTAGATAGTTGGAAATTGAAGTCATTTGCCTCCCAAGGCCTCATAATCTTAGAATCTCCCCCTTAGCTTAGCTATTGATAGTTTAGTTTCCTTTCGTAGTGTAACAAAAACCAATCTCAAACCCCCCCCCCCATATTTACATTGCTTTCTATATAATATATAAGTTTACTTATTTTCTAATTTAAAACACTCTTACAAGTCCCTTCTCCCTGTGGTTCGACCCCTACTTCCCACTATCTACTTTCTAGTAGTTAGAAGTTGTAGGTGATTTATAAATAGTATTTTGATCTCGCGGAGTCCCATTTAACGACGTGGGATATCACTTGTCAATTAACGTGGCAGCATCAATTAACACATTAAAATCAGAAAGGAATTTTTCAGGTAAGGCTATGATTGCAAGGTATGATCCTAGGGGCTCTATGGTTTAAATCAAGAAGGACAAATATGCACACATGCTCAAGATATAAATTGGACATCAAAGTTTCAAGAAAACAGTCCAACACATGTACTCGTTTTTTTCGCTTTTTTTTTAGCACAAAATGATTTTTTATTTTTTTTAGAATCCAGAATCCAGAATCATAAACAAAATTAACTCTATCCTACCATTCATCTTATTCAGTACCTTGAAAATTTTATAGGCTCAAGAAACCTATTCTTTTCAATGCAAACACAAGGTACCATATTGAGAGAAAACCATGAACAGTAGACATACATTAGCACATGAGCAATTTATGTTTACTTCATTCCAATCAAGAGCATGCATATATGGGTCAAGGTAGATGTACAGGCTGGAACATAGGCTTTATATGAGGCTCACTAGGGGTCATAAACAGGTAGGCTATATACGATGTGTGGGTAAACCTAATTTGCCTTTCATCATTTTAACATGTACTAATTTCAACTGCCACAACACTCAGGAAAAAGATTGATGTAGAGAGTGCTCTACTTTAGACTCAGACCTCACTTTATGTGGCTTTGTTCTTAACAGGCTTTTTCGTCATCCCAATATCATTTACACAAAGTGAAAATGATTTCAAGGGTTTATCATTTCAAGCTCTCAAGGGGATATCAAGCAACAAAGGTTACTAATAAGATTCTCTCAACATGCAAGGTTCACCCATATCAAAACCAATTCCATTAATCACTTTCAAGCTCAAATATTTGACCGACTCGACTCATAAAACAAAAATCTTTTTGTATTTTTCAGATTTTTCGACTCAAAAACAGAAAATCTTTTTGGATTTTTTTTAAGACTCTATAAGTAATTACATTAGCACACAAGATATACATAGAAAATACAACTAAATCTCCTCACACTTAAACCTTGCTTGCCTTCAAGCAGTTCACATAGAGAAGGACCACTACTCTAATTCAAATTAAACGAAAAATAACACGGATTAGAAAACTCATTGGGATGGCTGCTCGATCAAGGTAAGCCAAGGGTTGGTAGCATTAGAGTGTTCTGGGTAGCAGCTAATTCACTTTTTGGAATAGGGAGTGCATTTAATCGCGTATGGACTGCATTGAAATCAGGGCAGACTACTGGCACTGTGAGAAAGTGCTCGGGTTTGGGAAACCCGGCTGGTGGAACTAAGAGTATAATTAGCAATAAATCAGATTGCTCTCTCTCTATTAAGCACAACACCAACCATAATACAAGGTCCAGACACTTAAAATCATATAAGCACTGCAATCCCAGTCGAAAATGAATGGCAAGTGTCATGGACACTAAATTCAGCATGCTATTCACGTTAAATTCACAGCATATTATCACATAAAGCCTCAAACACCATCACAGAATGGCAGCAAAGTATGCCACAAATTTTCAGAACTTTCAGAATAAGCATACTCAGCACAAACCTGAATAATGGCTGAGTGGTGGTGTTTGAGTGGTGGTTGGTGAATGCAACGAGAAATCAATGGGAACTAGGGAGCATGTGGCTGGTTGGAGAGGTCCCCGCCGATGGTACCATGAGGAAACAGCAGCTGAATGCCGGCGATGGTGATGCGGTAGCTCGCCGGTGGAGACAGCCAGAGATGATGGCGGCGGTGGGAAAATAGAGCTCCCCCCCGAGCACTTAGAGCTGAAAAAACCAAAAAAAAATTTCATTTTAATATTATTTTTTTCAAAAACACATGAAATCACACTGTTTGAAAGCAAAATTATTTATTCAAAAGAGAAGGGAAAGAAATTGGGTTGCCTCCCAAAAAGCGCCTTTGTTTATAGTCCATGGCTAGACTTTTTCAAGCGATCAAGCGGATGAGGTCGGGCATAATGGAATTTCTTCCACTACCGCCACTTGAGATGCATCATGAAATGGCTTGAGACGATGACCATTAACCAAGAAGGGCTTCCCCGTGTCCATGCTTTTGATCTCCACTGCTCCATTTGGCCAAACAGAGACTACCTCAAAAGGACCAGCCCACTTTGACTTGAGTTTTCCGGGTATTAATCGAAGCTTGGATTGAAAAAGAAGCACTTTATGACCAATACTGAACTCCTTGGACCTCAAGTTCTTGTCATGCCACATTTTAGTGCGCTCCTTGTACCACATAGCTTGATCGAAAGCTTCCAATCGAAGTTCTTCCAACTCTTGAAGTTGGAACTTCCTTTCCTCCTCACACTTGAGTGGTTGCATATTCATCTCCTTCACAACCCAATAATCTTTGTGCTCTATCTCAACTGGGAGATGGCACATTTTACCAAAGACAAGCCTATAAGGGGACATACCAATCGGAGTTTTGAAAGCGGTTCGATAAGCCCAAAAAGCATCATCTAACCTTTTGCTCCAATCCTTCCGAGATGGATTTACTGTCCTCTCTAGAACTTGCTTTATCTCTCTGTTCGACACCTCCGCTTGACCATTGGGCTGAGGGTGATAAGTTTTAGCAAGCCTATGATGCACTCCATACTTCTTCATAAGAGCTTCGATAGTGCGGTTTTTGAAGTGAGTTCCCTGGTCACTAATGATAGCTCGTGGCACTCTAAACCTGCTGAAAATATGTGATTTCAAGAACCCTGCCTCAACTTGAGAATCATTAGTGTGGGTGGCTTTCGCTTCCACCCATTTCGAGACATAATCAACCGCAAGTAAGATGTAAAGATTACAATAAGAACTAGGAAAAGGCCCCATGAAATCCATACCCCACACATCAAATATTTCACAAACAATAATGGGGGTTTGGGGAATTTCATCACGTTTAGAAATATTTCCTGTCAGTTGGCATCTATCACAACTCTTACAAAACATGTAAGCATCTCTATGAATAGTTGGCCAATAAAAACCACTATCAAGAACCTTACGAGCAGTACGTTTTTGGCCAAAGTGACCTCCACAAGCAGAAGAGTGACAATGCAAAAGAATTTTACCTTGTTCTTCTTCAGGAATACATCGTCGAATGATTTGGTCAGAACCAATCTTCCAAAGATATGGCTCATCCCATATATAATGCTTGCACTCACTCTTAAGCTTCAATTTCTGAGCATGGCTGAGAGTCTCTGGAACCTCCCTAGTGGTGATGAAATTAACAATATCTGCATACCATGGATCATGAGCAAAATTCCCATTCACCGCTGCTGTCAGAAGGCTCTGTTTGGCCAAATCGAGGCCTGTTGCAGCATAAAGGTATTCTTCGGGAAAAGATTCCTGATTCGGAGTTGAATCCTCAGGCTTTACCAACCGACTCAAATGGTCTGCAACATGATTCTCAACACCCTTCTTGTCCCTTATCACCCAATCAAACTCTTGCAACAATAAGATCCATCTAATCAACCTTGGCTTAGATTCTTTCTTTGTAAAAAAGTACTTCAAGGCTGAATGATCGGTGTAGACGATGATCTTAGACCCTAGTAAATAGGACCTGAATTTATCAAGAGAAAACACCACTGCCAACAACTCCTTTTCAGTGGTGGTGTAGTTGCATTGAGCTGGATTTAAGGTCTTTGAAGCATAATAGATTACATGACTTTCTTTCCCCATCTTTTGTCCCAAAACAGCCCCAACCGCATAATCGCTTGCATCGCACATCAACTCAAAGGGCAAGTCCCAATTTGAAGGTTGCATTATAGGGCTGAGATGAGCTTCTCCGAAAGTATATCAAAGGAAATCTTACGTTCTTCAGTCATCTCAAAAGGGACATCATCTTGAAGAAGCTTGGTCAGAGGTTGTGCTATCTTAGCAAAATCTTGGATAAACCTTCTGTAGAAACCAGCGTGTCCCAAGAATCCACGTATCTCTCGCACATTTGTAGGGTAAGGAAGCTGCTCTATTGTCTCAACCTTGGCCTTGTCAACTTGAATGCCCTTCTCGGAGACTACATGCCCCAAGACTATGCCTTCATTCACCATAAAATGGCATTTTACATAGTTCAAAACCAAGTTCCTCTTCACACATCGAATTAACACTTGCTCCAAGTGACTCAAGCACAACTCAAAAGAGTTTCCATACACTGTAAAATCATCCATGAATACCTCGATGCTCGACTCAATCAAATTTGAGAAAATACTCATCATACATCTCTGGAAAGTGCCAGGAGCATTCCATGATCCAAATGGCATTCGCCTATAAGCATAGGTGCCAAAAGGACATGTAAAGGTTGTCTTTTCTTGGTCCTCCGGGTTTACACAAATCTGAAAATACCCGCTGTAGCTATCCAAGAAGCAAAAGAAGTTATTACCGGCCAACCTCTCTAGCATTTGATCGATAAAGGGAAGAGGAAAGTGATCCTTGCGAGTTACCACATTAAGCTTCCTATAATCGATACACATCCTACATCCCGTGACCAGCCTTGTTGGAACCAACTCATTCTTATCATTTTTCACCACTTGAAAACCTGATTTCTTAGGCACAACATGGACAGGGCTAACCTATTTGCTATCTGAAATCGGATAGATAATTCCCAAGGATAAAAGTTTAAGGACTTCCTTAAGAACTACCTCTCTCATGTTAGGGTTGAGCTTCCTTTGAGCATCACGAACAGGCTTTGCATCTTGTTCCATCAGAATATGGTGTGTACATACATCAGGGCTGATTCCAGTAATGTCCGCCAAAGTCCATCTGATTGCCTTCTTGTACTTCTTCAGCAATGCAACCAATTTCTCCTCTTGAGAATCCTCCAACTTGGTACTAACAATCACTGGCAGAGTTTCAGAGTCTCCCAGGTACACATACTTCAGGTTTGGTGGCAAAACCTTGAGCTCCAAGATTGGTGGTGAGATATCGGATGGCAGTGGTTTATCGGCAAGGCTCTGTTTGGGCAAATCGAGGGTGGTTCCAGTGCTAAACACCTCTTCTTGAGAGTACATGGAGTACAGCAGTTCACGTATCTCTTTGTCACTTTTTCCTTGCACCATCAGCTCTGTAACACCTGTAGGTGATGGAATTTCCATCCTTTCCTGCAAGAATTCGGTCTCAAGAAAATCTTAGACTAAAGGGTCAATGATATCAATGGCATAAACATTTTCAGCATCAATTGGTTTTTTCATTGCATCTTCAATGCTGAAAGTATATTTTTCACCATAGTTATCAAGACACATTGTTCCATCCCCCACATTAATGATGGTATTAGCCGTCCTTAAGAAAGGTCGACCTAACAATACACCAGAATTATTTTTACCACCATCATGATTCATCTTCACCACATAGAAATCAGCAGGATACACAAACTCATTGACCTTAACAAGAACATTTTCCAAAAGACCCTCTGGATACACACAAGACCTATCCGCTAATTGAATCACAACTCTAGTGTCTACCATTTCAGCTCAATTTAATTTCTTATAAACTGATAATGGCATGCCATTAATTTAAGCTCCTAGATCACACATAGCAGAATCAATCTTGGCATCTCCAATGTAACATGGTAAAGAGAACATACCAGGGTCTTACATTTTTGAGGCAATTCCTTTTGAATTACTGCTAAAACCGACTCACTGATAATCACCTTGCTTGAGGAAAAAACTTGCTAACAGGAGGAAGCCTTATTGCCTGCAACAGAGGAAGGTTAATATCCATTTTCCCCAAAATAGACAGAAAATCAATGGACTCTTCCTTTCTCTTTGCTAATCTACGTGGAAAAGGAGGAAGGATTTTCACTGGAGGATCATTCAAAACCTTCTTCAGAATTTCCTCCTTGGTTGGTTCAGAACTACCTCCTACCTGAATTTTAGCTTCTGTCGCCAGCCTCGGTTTGGGCAAATCAGGGCCTGCAGTAGAACTTTCGGGCTGTTTTTTCTCAGCTTTGATTGCAGCCTTCTCAGGGAGTGAATCCACCTCTCTTCCACTTCTGAGAGTGATGTGATTTGCTGTTTCCTTATGGTTAACTTGCACTTGAGAGGGAAGGCCTTGTTGTTGCATTCTAAGCTCGTTCATGGAGTTCGACAATTGTGAAATTTGTCGTGTGTGCTCCTCCAAGGTAGCCTCAGCCTTCTTTGAGCTATCTTTCTGGTCTTGAAGCATGCTCATAATCATATCAAGCTTCTCATCAGTTGAGTTCTTTTGAGGAGGGGGTTGGTTATGAGTATAAGCTTCAGGAGTTCTTTGATTCGGTGGAACATAAGCTTGTTGACCTTGATTTCCTTGATCTCTCTATCGAATATTTGGATGGTCCCTCCAACCTGGATTGTATGTAGCAGATTAGGGGTCTCTCTTGGGCTGCCTATTGTTCCAATTCCCCATGGAGTTTTCTTGAACAAGTTGCTCATCCAAGGCGAAGTTACATTGCAAAGTGGTATGGCTATAAGTTCCACATGTATCACATGGACTATCATGAGGGCCAGAGACGGAAGCGCTGCTTGCAGAAGAGACCTTATCCACCACCCTTGACAGAACTTTTTCCATCCTATCCATCCTTTCGTTGAACTTATCCTCACTCGAAGAGCTGGTATCTGCAACTTTCTTCAAAATCCTCACTTCTCCACTATCATATTCCTTCTTGGAGTCGATCATCTTCTTGACAATTTCTCTAGCTTCATTCACTCGATGATGAGAAAATCCACCATTACTCGTTGAATTCATCAAGTCCTTATTTGCGGAGGTGAGCCCTTGGTAGAAATATTGCAGTAATTGTCCCTCCGAGAAGCGATTATTAGGACAACTATCCACCAATCTTCTGAACTTAAGCCAAAATGCACTCAATGGCTCATCATACTCCTGATAGATGCTTGACATTTCTTTCTTCAACGCCTCAGTCCGTGTGGAGGGGAAGTAGTACTCCAAAAATTGCTTCTTGAGATCATTCCATGTAGTAATGGAATTTGGTGGCAATCTAGAAAGCCACTGATTTGCTGCCCCCGTCAAACTGAATGGAAAGGCCACTAGCTTAAACTGCTCCTTTGTCACATTAGTAGGCCTCTTTTGCACCTTACAAACCTTTATGAACTCATTCAGAAAATTGTAGGAATCCTTAGTGCTCCATCCATGAAATTTCGGAAGAACATTCAAAAGGCCAAGCTTAATCTCAATGGGGTTCGCCGTTTGTGCCAATTGGAAAGCAGTAGGGGGATCCTCTTCGCTGTGACCGATGAGCTCCCACATGTAGGGATTATCGGCATTAGCATCAGGTTCCACCATTAGGGAGTTATCGGACTCAGCTTCAAATTCTGCCTCTGGAACAACCTCGGTTTGGGCAAACTGAGGCTCTGCGGCAGATTTCAACCTTCATAATTTAGAAAGCTTCTGATTCCTCTTAGCAGTCTTCTCTATCTCAGAATCAAATATTAAGACCTGCTTATCAGACCTGGTCATACATCAAAAAACTAATACACATATCAGTAGGTAAAAACAATATAATCAACAACCGCTCCCCGGCAGCGACGCCAATTCGGTGAACATCGTTTCACTCACACAAATAATACCTGCAATACAATAAGGATAAACACCTAGCACAGTGGTAGCAGGGTCGAATCCACAGAGAACGGTGTGAAACTATTGATTAACCTACTAATAAAGTTTGGTTTAGCAACCACGCCTTAAGTTGAAAGTTGTTTGATTATAACTACTGCAAAGAGAACAATAAGACACACAAATACAATGCAATGCAATGAAGAGAAAATATATATGATGGAAGAGGTCGGCTTAGACTAACTTGTAGGTTCATTCATTGATCATTGGCTAAAGATGAGTTATATCTGCAAATCGATTAGTTATATAGAGGCAAGTATTCGCTAAACCCCTAAATTCCCCTCTTATTACCCATTTAGCAAGCAAGTATTTTCTGAACTTGCTAAATTATAATATCAAAGCAAAGAGGACTCAATTCACATAACCATTCAAGTATTCGCAAACAATGGTTATCTACTCTGTTGATTACTCCCTTGTTATTACAGTCTGTATCAGTTATCTGTTTTTCACAAGGAAATTGCTACTCAAAATAGCCCTAGCTTAACATGAATCAAGGTGATCAAACTTAACCCATAAAGCATAGATTCATACAATAATCAACAGAGAATTCACAAAACATAACTATAAGCCCATTAATCCTCACAAATTCATGAACCCACTTCGTTAATCCAAGCCGAACAATTAACTTAGCTACTCATACTATAATCAAAACACACAAAACAAAGATGAAAATACATATTAATAATATGGAGAGGAAGAAGTCACCGAAATAATGTCGAATTACAACCCTAGAGTATGGGTTTTGGTTCTTCACGATTCAGCCGAGAGAGAAGAAGAAGAAAGCTAAACTAGGAATGATAAAAAAAGAGTTTTTTACGTTCAGGAAAGAAGAAAAGAAAGAAAAGAGAGAGAGCGAGAGACCTAGAGCCTTAAGGAGTTTTTATACTCCTTTCTCCTAAACCCTAATTTATCATAAAATAACTAATTGGCCCAAAACAAAGTTTGGCCTTTATTTTACATGAAGAATAAAATCCCAATCCAAATAGGAATTGGTGGTGGATCTTGTTTGTTGGGCTTGAAGTCCTCTTTTCAGTCCATAGCATTAATACTCTTCTAATCCTCCAAATAGTTCCAATTAGCTCCAAAATAGCTCTTTCCCTTCAATTAGCTCCATACCAAGCAATCACAATCTAGCCACCAAAAAAAACTCCATAAGTTCCATAATCACACGATTAAGCACAAATTTCCCATGAATAAACAACACAAAATTCAACACATCACTGGCGAAAAGAGAAAAATCTTGAAGTAAAAGACAAGGCTCTAAGGAGTTACAGTCTTCTCCTGCCCATCAGAAGTCCTCGGGTCCTCTATTGAAGTTTCCGTAGCCGGCTTCTCCACCAGGAATGACAGCTCAGGATACAAACTGGACAGCTTGTCCTGGAACTCCTCCAGAGTTAAAGCCTTCTTCAAGGATTCCAGGCTAGCCAGTAGACTGGTCTCAAACCCCCCGATCTGGCTAATCTTCGCCCGAAACTCCTTCAAATTCTCCGGTACTTCCGGCCAAGTGTAGGCAGGGGCAAGACATCCTTGAATCTCTTCATTAAGAAATCCCTTCAGAGGAATCCACATTTTCGAGAGCTCAGATTTATGGTAGAATTCACCATACTCTTGGCGATGAGCCTCCATCTCTGGACAGTTGAGGCAGAAATCTATTATCAACCGAACTAGCCGCCTCTGGCTAATGGAATCAGCATACCGGTCTCTCTCCACTTCCACTAGAGCCATGTTCCTTTTCAGGTCTAAGAAGGAACCATCAGACAGCCTTTTTGCCTTCTTCAAGGCTTGATTCTCCTCTTCCAAGGCCTTTATTTTGGCCTTATCCTGAGCCATCTCATTCTGGAGGTGCTTCAGCATATCTGAAGGTTCCTTAGACCTCTTGGACATCTCCTCCTTCATCAGCTCGAGCTCGGACGCCTGCCCTTGAGAACGGTTGTACAGTGTCCGAATGGAGTTGTACATATACTTCATCTGACTCACGGACTATAAAAGAAGATAAAGAGAGTTAGCTAACTACACAGCTAATCGTATTGAGAGCTAAGCTGAATCGTACCTGGCTAATCTCGGGACAGCCTGGTACCACCTCGACCAGAACCTCGGAAGGAGGAGGTGACACATATTTCTCGAACTCCTCCAATGGTCCGAGTTCGAGCCTTTGGTTTCTTTGGAGACTTGTCCGCAGAGCTCCCTGAAGCCTCGACATCCCTCTTCTTCTCATTACTATTCAACGGCCCTCTGGATTCAACTATCTTAACCAACAAACTTGTTGCCCTGTTCGCCTTGGAAGCACCCACTGCATATAAAAGTGAAGAAGTTAGCGTAAAAAGTGATTGGCACATGGTGGACGAGAATAATAAACAAGAAGAAATACCCTTTTGCAACGCATCCGAATCTACCATAGGAGTTATCATCATGACCTCATCAAAATTATCAACCATGGTTGGGAGGACACTAGAAGTCTGAGACACCTCCTTTCTCGGACATCGAACTAAGTCTGAGCCCTCATCCTCTTCCTCATCTGATGGATCTAAAGCCACAGGAACAAATAGGCAATATACCTCCCCAATCACCTTATGTTGGGATTGAGTCCCCTTAGGCCCTTGAACCAGCCTTTTGAACCGACGCCCACGTCTAGCATCTTTCATCAGACCCGAGATCTCCTTGTCTACCTCTTTCTCGGATACCTCATCTCGAGCAGTTCTTTCTTCTAATGCCCTATAGGCCTGCAACGCCTTAGCTGCACCAACTGGATCCTACTCCACAGACAGAAGGGTTTCATAGCAATCCATCTCAACACCATCTGGCTGATCAAAATGTGTCAACTTCAAGAAGCTGCAATTTTGAAGAGTACGGCCGGATAGTTGATTCAACCAATCATACGTTTCTATAGGCCATTGCCAACCCATTTGATGATCTCCAGATACAAACTTACCCTCTCTAAGTTTGATCATATCACTCACCAACTCCCCAGCTATATTTAGCAGTTTGCGGGACGACTCCACTTCATGCCAGATCTCATTTTGGACCTCTTCATTCCAATCAGGAACTTCATACTTGGTTCGATCGAAGGTTAGTTTTACCTTATCCCACTTCCCACAGTACACAGGAAGCACAAAAAGCTTACCTAAAGAGGTATCCCGAGAGGTCAATGTCACATTTTGTTTAACAATGGAAACCTTGTACATGGTCCGCAACAAGGAGAGACAGGGACGGTAACCTTTTCGAGCACACCAAGTTATTAAGGACATAATGATTACTATCACATTGGCATGTAACTGCCCTGGATGCATCGTATAATGCTGAAGAAAATCATCCAACAGTGGGGGAAAAGGGAAGGCTAACCCATGCTGCGAAAACCTCCCATATGTGACCCTCGGGTTGGAGTTACTAATTCAGCTGCAGACTTATCTTCTGCAAAGTACATGAGGTCAGCATCAGAAGAAATTGAGAAGGGACAACCTTCTGCGAAGATAGCAGCATCAACGCGTGCTTTATCCTCTTTCAGCGACTTTCTACTACTACCTTCGCCAGCCATGGATACTATACCTCCGGATGCATGCACTACCATGGGCCTATTCCTCTCTATCTGAGCCCTCCTGGCCATAGCCCTCAATCTTTTCTCTTCCTCAGAGGCTTTCTTCTTCAAAACTACAGGTTTTTTCCCACTCGCTACCTCAGCTCTGCGGCGGTCATGGGAGTTACTCTCCTCAGCGTGAGCTTCTACATACTCTCCCTCATCATGATGGGGGATGGAAATTGTTTTACTACTATTACTCATGATTACAGAGAGTATGTACACACACAGAGATAAAAGGAAAAAAAAGACACAAGCAAATGCGCAGAGAAAGAAGATAGCACTTACTGATGATGGAAGTAGAAATTTGGGGCTTCCGAAATTGATGAAGTACTGATGTGTCTTCTGAACTTGGAAAGAAGAAATTTTCGAATAAGAGAAGACAATGGGAATGATTTGGGAAATTTAATCCAAACCCAGACAGCATTGAAGACGAGCAATTACCTCGATTCTGTTTCCAATACACGTAATTAGAGAGACGGGGGACAGACCGGCTTTGCTTGCCAATGAAAACACGTCACGTGTATCCACCATCTGGATCTCAAAGGAAGCTAATCTCAACCGTTCATATATTTGATGGAGCACGAAAGAACTTTAAGCTAGATATTCAGAAGGTTAAGTTCGAGAGGAGAGTCCTAGAAGGACACCCCGAGCTTAACACCCCGAGTTATTCTCCCTCGAGTTAATGGTCTTCCCTCGAGAAGCAAGCCTCTCCTTCAAACCTTCGAGATAGAGTACTCTATATTCTGAAGATCTACCTTGGGGCTACTGATAAGTCCATGGTTCGTATTCGGGCCTCATTCATACTCGGACCAGGGCCCGAGAAGGGTCGTGGGCTCGAGATACGCAGAGGGTGGATCCACAGGTACATCAATCCTAATCTTTATAAGGAATGCATATATTATGAATGTTTTACAAGGAATATACCTCTTCTTAAAGATGGTAATACAGCTATCCTAAACATGGTAACACAACCATGTCCGAAATACACTTCTATTATACATGGTAATACAACCTCTATTCCCATAAGAGTTGTACTCATACCATAAATACATATCTTGGTGATCTACGGATTGTATCCATATAAATACCCTAAAGGTTTGGTAGACATCTCATCTAATCTCATACTTTATACTTTACGCCTTAAGCAAATATACTTACTTGAGCGTCGGAGTGTCTATCCCCGGGACACCCGGGGCCTTTGTCTTACAGATCAGCTCGAGAGCCTGGTTCGTCGTCGAAGTGTTGGTGTCCGGCATACATCACCCTATTTGCGATATTGTTAGTTTTGTTGGTTTAAGTAGTGATATCGCTTCTGAGTAGTTCATACCAAGTAAACATATTATTTTGGTTACGATATCGTAACCATATCCGATCCTAAGTTGGGATCCCGTATCTATATGACTATAATTGCATAGGTTTTCAGTAGACCGTACGAATCAGCTATGTTCTCAATCATATTTTACTTGTGAGAAATCATCCAAACCATGCCCTTGACGTCCACATGATTTCTCTACTATAAAAGTTGTAGAGTTTTCATACATCCCTATCAGTTATTTCAAATGCTTCTGGAAAAAAAAACAACATGTAAAGTTTAAAGAACTTATCCTTAGAAGCAGGACTCCTTCTTGAGCTACAAACCTTTTTAAATGACCTCTTTCATTTTTATTGCTAACTTCTCCAACAACGGTTGTACGGATAAGAAAATATATTAGGGGTTCAATACATTTCTCATTCTTATAAGTCAAACAAGGTTGACATGGCCACTTAGAAACAACCAAGCTAAGAAGGATTTATATCCCGTATCTATATCTGCATAGGTTTTCTGTTGACCGTACGAATTAGCTATGTTCTCAATCATATTTTACTTAGTGAGAAATCATTCAAACCATGCCCTTGATGTCCACATGATTTCTCTACTATAAAAGTTGTAGAGTTTTCATACATCCCTATCGGTTATTTCAAATGCTTCTGGAAAAACAAACAACATGTAAAGCTTGGATAAGAATGTATCCTTAGCCGAAGGACTCCTTCATGAGCTACGATCCTTTTTAAATGCCCTCTTTCATTTATATTGCTAACTTCTCCAACAACAGTTGTACGGGTAAGAAAATATATTAGGGGTTCTATATATTTCTCATTCTTATAAGTCAAACAATGTTGCAATGGCCACTTAGAAACTACCAAGCTAAGAAGGATTTATGTGTGCGTTTTGATTCAAAAATCCTTATCCCTCTTCAAAAGAAATATTTTGAAAGTTTTGGTGCTTCATTGTTTAATTTTCGGATACTTTCTGGTCATTTCTTTAACTTATAAAGCATGTAAGAGTGTATAGGGAGATGATGGATCAAAATCACAATAAAAGTAAGACTCGATTGCAATACTACTAGCACAAGCTTGTTATCTTAATTTTATTCAATAAAATTATAAAAATTGATTGTCCATTTATTGACATTAAAAATAGGAATTTTAAAAGAAAATATACGGTGTTGATAAAATCCTCCAAAACCAGCAAATTGAATACCGGGATTGAATGTAGTCTGTATTATATTTATTGTAATCCAAACTAGCGAAACCGTCAAAATGAATACCGGATACTTGAATGTAATCTAGTATTACATATGTATAAAACAATCAAATGAATACCGGGGGCTGAATGTTGTCTTGTATTATCTAATAGTGTAATCCAAAATACCTTTACAAAAACAATCAAATGAATACCGGGGATTGAATGTAGTCTGGTATTACATTTAATATGATCCAAAATACCTTTTAAATTACAGTATTAACCTTGTATAAGTTGCTAATCAGGGTTCCCTATGAGGGGGTGTTTAGCACATTTTTGTAAATTACAATATTACAACCCAATGTGGATACTTAAAGGGTGTTCAACGGTTTTCTAATACTGGTGGGCGCACTACGTTTTTTGTCAAGTTGGTTCAGAAAATCACCGTTAAAGTCATAATAGTCCTATATATAGCGAATTGTAGGTAGGTGCAGCGTAAGCTAAACAAACACACATAACAATCTATACTAGAATGGGTTCTATTATTCCGATAATCGACCTTCAAGATTTTCCAGGTCAATCTGAAAAATTGGTGGAAGCGTGTAAGGAATGGGGAATTTTTAGAATCATAAACGATGAAGCGTTGCTCCCGTTTTCGCTAAGGTGCGAAATGAAGGAAGTGATAGAATCACTTATGGAACACCATAAAAGGAATGTGAATCGCAACACCGGCGAAAATGGATATTTTCCGCCTAAGTGTAGTGATCCACTCTACGATACCATAGTGATGACTGATTTGACTTCACCGGAAGCATTCGATTCTTTTTGCAAGGGTGCGTCATTTGAGCAAAGGTTAGTAGCATATCCGACTAACAGTATTCACAACCATGATAGCTATCACTGCAATTACATACATGGTGGAGAAATGCTCACTCGTTATTATATCTCGATTTAGAGTCTGATTTTTCAACTAATATTATTTTTTAGTTTAATTACAATTGGCCCAATTTAATGAAAAATTATTTGATAAAGTTTAGTTTTAATTTGTATGTTTTATTTGAATCCATTTGAATTTAATTTAATTTAATTGTGTTCGATTTATTTCACTTCAACATAAATATTGATGGGGGAGAACTCAGACCCTCAATGTTAGTAGGTCCCTAAATTTCAGTAGATCGCATAATTAATTGGACCGAATATTTGAGCATTTCACCAATGAATCATAATATATTTGATTTTATAAAATATGAACTTCAATTAAATTTTTAAACTTTACATATGTGTATTCCCAAAACTATCAGAATCTTTGAGTGTCCTTCTTATATCTTTAAATTCTCAATATGATTTTATTTTATATCAAAAAGACATGGTTTAGGAAACTAACTCCTTCCCATTTATCATAGTAAAAGTTCTAAATATATAACAAAAAGAATTATAATGCATTAATCAATTAAAACAATTAAGTCATATGAATCCTGTCCAATCAGAATAGTTAAAGGGCCTATTTGGCTGAGCTTATTTCTTACTGATTTGAACGGATCTGAATTGGACTCTATTGAACTACACAGATAGAACTGAACTGATGTGAAAGTTAATGTATTGAAAAATAGAATTAGTTTGTCTAAATTTAAATAAATTTGATCAAATTGTTTTCTTACTGAACTGAATTAATTGTAAAGAACTTATGTTTATTGATTTAGGGAATAATGTATACATTCTTCACACAAATATTATTTGAATTGTATGGAAGAATATTGGCTAAATTTGTAAGACATGGCATAATTCTCAGAATACTTGCATATAATAATTACCTTTTATGTTCATCGATCTTGTCCCAATTACTTTGCAGGAATACAATTATCAAGTATGGCCAAGCAGTCCAGCAGATGATCATCTACATTGGAAGCAAGTTGGGAGAAGCATTAGGGATAAAGAACTTTTCTATCGAAGGCTGGCCTGCTCTGCTAAGAATCAATAGATACAGCTTCACCAAAGAAACTATTGGACGTTCAGGGATGCAGACACATTCAGACACTGGATTCTTTACCTTACTGGATGATGACATCTATGGAGGTCTTCAAATTATGGACAAGTCTGGCAGTTTCCAGCTTGTTGAACCAATGCCTGGTACATTCTTAGTCATCGTTGGTGACATTGGAACGGTGAGAACCTGCTGTACTAAATATATTACTCGACTGAACTAATTTTGAATCATGATTACGTATAAATTGATAATTTCTTTTGATTTGAATGATTTTATAAAGGCATGGAGCAATGGAAGGCTTAAGAACGCGATACATCGAGTGACGTGCAAGGAAGCAGGGGTTAGGATTTCAATCGCTACGTTTCTGCTGGGGCCAAGGGATGCGTTGATTGAAGCTCCTGATGAATTTGTGGATTCTGAGCATCCCAGGCTGTATGCTCCATTTCTTGAAGAAAATTATAGAAAGCTTCGGATTCTAAGAAAAGCGTTTGTTGGTGAAGCATTTGATCTCCTCCGAGATGCTGCTTTTGAATCTGTAGACTGATCACATGATCGATATCCGTAACCATTTGATTCTGATTTGGAACAAAAAATTCGTGTTTATCAATTTATGTAAACTTGTCATATTATTCGATCAGTTACTTTTTCTAGTATTTTTAATAATAGTGAAAAATTATATGTTTCATCATATGTTTACAGTGAATGGTGCAAGAATTTGTGAACTAGTCAATTAGATCTAATTACACAACTTCATGAATAAATGAATAATGAAATGCAGTACAAATAATTAGGGACACTCATGCATTTACGGGCTAAATTTTATCATGTCTTCAAATTTAAATTTAGGAAAATATGAGCTGCTACACAATAAAATTAATATGTATTCTTATTTTGAACCATTCTTTTTACCGCATTTCTAAAAAATGTCCTTTACTCGTCCTCGAGTAAACAAGATTCAAGCGTAGAAGGTGATTGATGTATGGTGCCACCCATGGTAGCGGAGATAATGCCGCGCCAAAGTATGAGGCTTTGGTCGAATAATTTGCGAGCTATAAAGCCTTCATCGCCAAAATGCTGAAGGTGACTCTCCAAGCCCCATGTAGGGACAAATGTCACACCTCAGTGAAGTCGTTGCTCCTAACATCCGGGTCGAGGGGCTTCACTGAGGTGACTATGGCCATCACCCTTGCAAACTGTTCCTAGCCCGTAAGGTGAAGATTCCTGCGAAGCAGGTATGGATCCATCTGCAGAGCCCCGCATTGAGAAACGGATCCCCAAGGAAGTTGGTTCGAGCAAGAACTGGGGACAATAGCAATGAGATGTGAGAAGGCCGAGTAGTTTGTTCAGGAATTTCTGATGTTGTATCATGCTGATGCTTCTGAGGATCGAGGATGACAAGGTGCCGATGCATAAATTAGTCACTCTGAGTAGAGAAGTGTTGTTTGGGAGGTTCTTTAGCACGATCTTACCTTTCCATTTCCCCCTCTTTTCTCGGCGTTTCTGGAGCATGATAAGCTTCATCCTAGTCAAGTTCACTCCAATATGGTGGTATCCATCATGGCCGTCAATGCATGGTGTGTACAAAACAATGTAAAGCCGACTTTAGATTTTTTCTGCAGTCTTTACAAGCTATATTTTGCTGATTGCTTGATCACCTTGACTCCTCAGGAACAGAAACCATTCGATTTTACCTCCAATAGCCGGACTCTTTTCTTTGTTTTTGATCGTCAGTTTAAAGTCACCACCATTTTACCGCCGCCGCGCTACCTCTCACCAGATTCTTCATCTTCTTCGTCACGAGTTGCTCTTCATCACTTTATACTGTCTTTTTTACCGGCTTTTTGCTGCTACGCCGTATCCTGATCAATATTTCCATCACTTATCCGTCGGCGCCTCACCAATTCATCGGCACCCAAATCCGTCCTGGCCGTATCAGACACACGCTCCACCTGCTGCGAGATTCACTCGCCTTAATAGCGTGTGTTTCAACTCGCCTTTGCAGCCCCCCGCGTCCTTCTCCTTCGCACGTGTTTACACGTGCCCGTGCAGCAGCCGCGTCCTTCTCTGTAGCATATGTTTCCACGCACCCGTGCTACGACCTCATCATTCTCCTTTGCGCGTGTTTCCATGCGTCCGTACAGCCCTTTCGCGTGTGATGCGTCTTTCTCCTCCTTAGCGTGTGTCTGCACGTGTGTTCTTTTGTTGTTCATCTTTGCGCGTTGCGCGCTTTTTCAAGGATTTCTCATCATGCCCTATCTTTTTGCATGATTTACAGTAGGATGGTAACTGATGATACTCCACTGGACAATAGTTATAGCTGTTTATTCTTCCTATGGGAATTGAGGTTATTCTCTCTTCCTTCAAATCAATATCTATACACATCTTAATCTCCGAGGGTCTGGTTACTCCACTGGTGGCTGAATCCATTTTTATAAATTTACCAATCTGACCAACTACATCTTATGGGTCTTTTGCATCGAACGAGTATGTGTCTGTAGTGAAGCAACCCGATCTGAAATTGGGACTTTAAACCTATTTCATTGAAATCCCCGTTAATCTTTTCCATTGGAGGTTTCCCTCGAATGAACTTGCCTGTCAGTGCATTGTCGTAGTGGGCTGCAAGAATGTTGACGGATTATGGGTCGTAGATACATGCTGGGCGCCCGTTCAAACGAGTGATTGAAGGCTTTATCTCTGATAGATGGTAGTGTGGTGAAAAGGGGAGGCTTTTTTATTTGCTAGAGCTTGAAGAAAGGATTTTCCGGCGGTTGTTCCGTCGTGGTTCGGCGGCGTCGCCGCCATGAGATGGCCGTTTATCACCGTTATTAGTAGTGAGTATAATCGTTGTTGGTGTCGGTGTCAGGGAAAAACATACTTTTGAGGAAGAAGAGATCGGAAAAGTATAGAGAATGGAGAGTAATGTTTTTAGAGAGAGAAAGTCGCAAAGTCAAATATATAATGACAGAAACGAACCACACTGATATATATATTCTCCACCTGATGATATATTGTTACTAACTTTGAGTCCTAGCAAATGTGTCATGCCTATTTGGTTTAGAGATGCAACATAAAGAGAATATCACTGCCTTTTAAGGTGAACTAGAAGCATGCTGCTTCATGACTTGATCTATAACTTCAGATGTGTGTGACGTTTTCAACATACTCCTTACATTTTATCAGGAACAAAAATGTTGGACCTTTATCTTTGAATTAATTCATAAATAACAAATATTACGTACAAAAAGTAATAATTTAATGTCCTATATTAAGGGATGGACTCAATCAACAAATGAATATTCACTCCTGACTTGTTTTCATTCAGTCAAAGAATTTTTCGTTGACATTCTTCTGAAAAACCCGACTTTCAGGTGTAAGATGAAAATCCAGATGCTTACATTTAATCATTTTCCATTCATATCTCAATTTCAAAATCCAAACGAGATCTGAAAAAAACAAAACAATTCTTATATTAAAATTAAATTATTTCTTTTCATTTTCCGCTTCCTTTTACATTTAAATATATCTTATAGTATAATTGAATCAGATAATATTAGAATTAAAAATAAAATTTGATAACAAAACTTTACAATTCTCATCAAATAATGTTGATAAAAGTATCAAATTAAAATAAAATATTACCTACAAAAATTAATAATTAATATCCTAAGTACAGGGTTGACTAGTCAAGGACCTCTTTTTTTTGGGTATGCTATACGCAGTCCGTATTTTGCTTATTTTGCAGTCCAAAATAAAAATACGTCTTCAATATATATGATATGGTCAATAATTATGTATATCAGACATATGCATCATATATATTACTTTTATTGCATACACTTGCAAATCAGTTATATATTAAAATCATTGTATATATGATTATTTAATAAAAATATGGACTGCAAATAAGCAAAATACGGACTGCGTATAGAAAGCCTGTTTGTTTTTGAGGACCAGGTCAAACCGCCAAAGACTTGAGCCCGCTCCCTTTTTTCTGCAAAATCCAATATCGCCTGCGAATAGATTTATTTTTCAGGCGATTCGATTCTTATAAAAAGAGGGGTAGCCCATTACTTACCATTCATATCTAAGACTCTCACAATCCAAACGAGATCTGAAAGCAAAAGCTTCCTTTTTTGCAATCCAAAAATATTTTAGCAAGAAGTCAGAAAAAAACAAGCTCTAGCAATCCAAGAGAGCCAAGAAATGGAGAAGACGAGTCTTCTGGCAATCCAAAAGAGCCAAGCTTTGGTGCTCCAGAGAGATCTTTCAATCAAGAGGCAACAAGCTCTTGCTTTCCGACAGAAAGAATTGCTGGAAGAAATCAAGAAGCTGGAGTTGGAGTACCAAAACCAGATTCAACAACAAAGAATGGACATCCAGATTAAAGAGACCAGGATCGCCTTCCAATCCTTGACAGCAAGGGTCTAGTTTCAATTCATCCAATGTCCGAAATTCGATTCAAGAAATGAAGAATCTCGAGTTTGAATCGCAAAAGAAGATTCAAGAAACTACGGTTTGGCCTTCAAATTCTGGGCGACTCCAATATATATAGTTAGAGTTTCGATTCATCCAATGTATGAAGTTTCGATTGAAAGAGATGAATAAAGATGAGATTTTTCCTTCATATTTTATTCAACTGTTCTTTGATTTTCAGTATTTTGTTGTTTCGGTTTGATCCTTAATCACGAAATTGTTAATTAATTGTTAATGTTATCAACAAACGTAGAAACCCCCAGGGGTTGCCACAATGGTCGTGCCACTCTCGAACAGAACGACGACGTTTTCTTCTTTTTTCCTCGCTCTTTCTTCTTCTTCCCTGCCCAAATCCCCTCTGACCGAACATTGACCGCTGCCCGGAAATTCCATGCTCGAGAATTTGATTTTCATGGTCCTCTCGAGGGTATTTTCGCGAATTCGTGCTTTTGGTCTAGGAATTGGTCTACAATCTGAGCCCTGGATCCTGAAGGTCGGTGGAAGGCTTGCATCTCCACACTGCATTCAGTTCTGGGACCCTACAATGCTTAGTCGGTGACAACTTTCTCCTGCTAATATGTATATAATATACACACACGGTAGTATATATATGTATGGGTGGGATGGAATCAGACATCAGCTATTTTTACCCTCTGTGTTCTTCCACAGCTTTATCAGCTATTTTTTCAATGGATTCCTAAAAAAGGTATTAGTTTGATTTGTGCTTTTAATGGTTTCTTTGTCGTCCTTTAATTCTAGAAGTACTGGTTTTATTAGCTGTTAGATGTTTGTTTATGTGCCTGAAAACTGTTCGATGAAATGTCTCACTCAGTGTTGGTTTTTGTGTGTGTGCAGGTTACAGTTGAAGTGAAGAATAAGCTTGATCAAGAGGTAAGCTTTTCTGTCAAAATTTGTGTTTTACTAATGATACTCACATCAGTCACTGGTTAAACCTCTGATTTCCAGATTGCTTCTACGCCGATGACTGAGTTGTATCAGAATAAGAAGGTAAACTTTGATGATCAAATTTTGTTTCTTCAAGGCTTTGTCTTGAGTGCTCTTTTTTAGGTTTTTAGTTTTTACAAATGATGACACCTCCTTCTCTAATCAGGTTTGGATTCTATGTAATGACAGGTTAAAATCCGCTTGCCTTCGTCTGTTGTTTATGCTCATCACTTGAGAGAGTTGATAGAATGTGTGTTTTCATATCATCTTGATTCTATATTTGATTTGCATGACTGGGGTGAATAGGCGAAAGCAGGCTTTAAGGACTCCAAATTATCACAACAGTGCACTACCATCAGTAAGTTCTTTTATCACTCTTGAACAAATACGAGACTTCTTGGAATGAGTTGGACTTATGTTGATTTGCTTACTATTTTTTTGAGACTATACATTATCTGTTTCATTTATCCAGCATTATGTTGCTTCTTTAATCTGCAGATATAAGATATATGCAGAAAAAATATGCTTGATTCCAATCTTACTAGAGAAGGTTGATGTAGAGATGTGTAGCACCTTGAGTTTGAAGCAACTTCATCAGTAGGTCATATGTAGTGTAAGAGTTGTTTTTATGGTCTCTGACTAAGCTGATTGATGGCTTCTAACTGAGACCTTGATTTCTTTTTCTGAAGTCTATGGAGTATGGAGTTGGTGACTATGTTATGTTGCTTCCTGGTCAAGATCCTGTTGCTGTGGATGCATTTATAAAGCGTTGTAATTGAAACCCTGAAGCCTACATCACAGTAAGCATTTCCTGTGAGGCATAGAGGATACAATACGAGGCAGAGACTGATTTCCATATACCTGTTGAACATAAAGAGAAGTAATGCATAATAAAACATGTTTAATCCATATTGAAGAATCAGCCTAAAGAAATAGCCATACAACAAATGATTTACCATCAAAATCTGTCTGCAAAGTAAATACTTGTTACCTTACTCTCATTAGTTTACCTTCTTCATTAATATCCAGTGCCAAACAACAAATTCCTTTTCTTCTCTCTGTGTTTTTTTTTTCTCTTCCCTTAGTTGTGGTTATCAAGTGTGAAGCTTTATTCGTGGTTGGTGTCTGTGTTTGTTGTTATTGCAGACACAATTGGTCCTGCTGATGTTGGCCTCACAAACGTAAACCTAGAGGATGATAGAGGCCATGGTTTCCTTGGACTTGATGTGTTTAGTAGGGTAAATCGATGGTTTCAACCAATAACTTATGTGGATATTTACGAGGGAAATGATTTTACGGTAACAATTCCTCTCTTTTTTATTCTCATTTGCCTTTTACAGGACTATGTAGTCTCTTGTTTCCCTTTTTTTCAAACAATGCTTCATTTTTCTACAATTGCAAACACAGAATGCCTGTATTCTTACAACTCATCTGTTAACACATATTTCATTGCTTCTGTGATGAGAGTTAGAATCAGAGTCTCTTGACATGTGTAAAGGAGTCTCTCTAAATAAATTCTTAAGTCCACCTCATGACCATAAACAATGTTGCGACACTACTATTTGCAGACTTAAAGTTATCGTATAATGGTTACAGATAATGACAACATAATCTCTATTCCTTTCTGGAAACTGTCATCTGCCACTTGTAGACTATTGTATATTACGCACCATAATTTATTTTTTCAGTGATCAACCAACCAGCTCCTGTTTTATTGTAGCTTAGTTTTCTGGCACCCTGACATCGCATACCAATTTGTGTTGTCTCTCAGTTTTAAATTGTATTTTAGGCAATTTTTGCAGCGTAGGCAAAAGTAATATGAAGTTGATGACCTACTTAGTGATGTTTGCTGCAGATGTGTATGTTTTGTTTTCCCAGTGATTCAGATACGTATGAATCTCGTCGGCAATTATCTTAGGCGATATTGATGGAGGATAATCTTCAACTAGAAGCATAACTTATCACACTAAAAAAGTGTCTATAAAAGCAAATGTATACATTGAAATGTAAAGTAATTAAAACTTTCTGTGTAATTCTTCTAAAAAAACCTACTTTTCAAACAGATATGGGTGCTGATAAAATGAAAAAAGATGAAAATCAATCATCAGCACCGATTGTTTCATCCTGCAATACCCACATAAGGCCGCTGCTGGACTGTGTGGACAGATTCAGGAGCCTTTATATATGCAAGAAGGGATCCAACTCCCTACAATTGTCGTGGGAGACCAGTCCTTTGGTAAGTCAAGTGTCCTAGAGTCCCTAGCTAGGATCAGCCTACCCAGAGGGGATGGTATCTGCACTAGGGTACCCCTCATCATGAGACTGCAGAGCCATCAAAGCCCTGAACCTAATCTTTCCTTGGATCTCCCCAATGGAAAGGGCCGAAGGGATATTCCTGATGAAGACAGTGTTGCTGATGCTATCACCCTTGCCACCGACGAAATCGCGGGGAAAAGCAAGGGAATATCAAACACTCCCTTGACTTTGATTGTCCCTGATCTCACAATGGTGGATTTACCTGGGATCATTAGGAATCATGTGGATGGGCAGCCTCAAGATATATATGAGCAGGTATTTTCCCTACCCTTTTTCTGTCATGCATGGTATTTGTAGTTGATTTTTACTGTGTATTGGATAAATTTTACATTTGCATGTCATATTTTAGTTGAATTGTTTAAAATATCCTCACTGTTATGAATTCTTAGCAATTCAGATTGTTATTAAGGACACACCATCAAGTGAAGTCAGAATATGGACCTGCAAATGTAAAACGGTTATACAAATGTATTTTAGATTGTATATTTATACACCGTGTGTGTGTCTGGATCTTTTTTTTTTTTTTTGCATCAAGGAAGGATGTGAATTTTCATAGATATATATATTACTATGGTAATTTGTGAATTGTGAAATGCTTGTATAAAATGCATGCACACTGAGACTTGAAATATTACACTAAGGGTAGGACATATGAAATGATATTTTCTGTATATAAAAAATTATAAGAGAAAGATTGATGATTATCTTTTCCATTGTGCTTATATATACAGACTATTATGTATTGAACATGCATTGGACTAGGTTTAGCAAGCCCCGTTTTCTTTAAAAGAAACCTCATGATCTTGTAATTGAAAAAGTACGCAACTTTTATTATAATTAATCACGTGCAGGTGTCTAAAATGATCATGGAATATATATAAGTCCGAGGAGACGATAATCTTAAATGTTATGTCTGCGGATGTTGATTTTGCGACATGCAAATCAATTCGGATGTCCCGGAAAGTGGACGAGACGGGGGAGAGGACACTTGCTGTTGTGACAAAGAGTGACAAGGAGCCTGAAAAGCTCTTAAAGAAGGTTACGTCCAATGGTGTCAATATCGGACTCGGCTTTGTTTGTGTCCGAAATCGGGTGAGTGACGATGAGTCCTATGAAGAAGCTAGACTAAAAAAAGCTGCCCTTTTCGAAAAACATCATTTCTTGTCCAAAATCGGCAAGGATATGGTCGGAATCCCAGTTTTGGCGCAGAAATTGGTGCAAATTCAGGCCAACATCATCTCAAAATGCTTGCCAGATATTGTGAAGCATATCAGTGAAAGGCTTATGTTAATTGTAACAGAACTTAACCAGCTCCCACCACAAATGAAATCAACTGCTCAGGCTGTGGTTGCATTAATGAAGATCATTTCGGGTGCGAAAGAATCACTGAGGAAACTGACCCTCGAGTGATTATTCCATTGCATGACAAAGGCATTCATTTACAATTACGCCTGAAGCTTTCAGGCCATCTGACTTTGCTCCTGGCTCTATCTTGCCCACCAACTACAAAGAAAGAAACCTAGACAAAAAACATAAAACCGAAGAGAATAACTAGAGAGAAGACCATCAAGTAACATGTAAGCAGAATCATGCGCAAGAGTTAAGACTTTGAATCAAAAAGTTGAGCCTTTATAATGATACTCGCCCATAAAAGGAAAGTGAGAGCCACTTCCACTTATGTTTTTGCTGAGCCTGGCATTGAGCAGATATCAAAATAACTGAGTGTAATTGCTTGTGTTTAGATATCTAACGGAACAAGAAAAAATGCATTCAGTCACTAACCTCCTGATGAGTTCAACAGAGTCAGCAGATAACCAGTATTTACAGAGGACAGTTTAGCTATTGCCCAAACAAAGTGATATCATCAAATAAAAGAATATTTTTTTACAGATAATTCAAAACAATTCTCTACCTCATGATGCGGCATATCATCCTAAACTTCTGATGAACCTGAATATCATTTGTGAGACATTAATCCCAATATCAGAAATCAGCAACTCATTAGACTCTAACTTTGGAATGAAACTTTGATCCTTGACAAAGTGACCATAAAGTTAGCCATACAAAGGCTAGACCATCAATCTACTGAGGCCTAAATATTGTAAACCGACTTCAGAAATAGCACCAATTTAAGAAAGCTACGAATTTTTTTATGTTAATTTAGTTTAGTTTGGTGTAACTAATTTAATTGAATATTTTTAGTAAAATTCATTATTTCTATGTATGTTTAATTTGCTCACCCCAAAGCAATTTAGTTTTTATTGATGAAAAGAGCCTAATTTTATTGAAAAGAAATGATATTATTCACTTCCAAGGTTTGATGAATACATTTACTCATGAAATGTACAAAACTCAGTGCAAAATATTTGACTATATTATCTTTATTAGCCACTGCTAAATCACGTGCTTGAATGTTTCATAATGTAACATTTCTATTTGAATCTATGAGAGAGATGTCATGAGTAATATTCCAAACATTATGTTATTGTTGTTGCTTTGTGTCTTATAATAATATAGCTCGTTTATATGTCAATAATCTTAAAAATATTCCAAACTATACTGTTTTTAAAGAACTATTTTGAAATATACTTAATTTAAGACGATTAATAATATTAATGAAATTAGAAAACTTATATAGTGAGTAGTTTCATGACATTGAATGAGGATAGAATTAAAAACAAACAAGAATGAATTAGAGAGAAAAACATAGTTGGTATTATAGAATAATTAGCATGTTAATTTATTTATCTATTTATCTGTTTGGAAATAAATACACGATTATATTATTTGATATGCAGTTTGAACTTACAAGTATTTAGAATGGAAAAAAACGATTGTTAGGATATGTTTTAACGAATATTAATTCACATTCTCTAAACTATATACTTTAACGAGACCCAATAAATGTCTACGTATACATGTATGTTGTGTTATGTTTGATTCATTAGATTTTAGGTTCGAAGTGAAAATAAAAGGTATACAAATGAAACATAAGATCATTGTGGCATTTTCAAAAACAAAGAGTATTAATAGTAAAAAACTACGTTTATACATATAATTATCCGTATTATAAATATATATTAAAGCTACAATTAAAATAATAATGCACAATTCTACAAAGTAATAATGCATAGTTTAAAATAACTTTTATATAACAATAATATAAAATATAATTAAAATATACATGCCAACACCACGCTATGCGTGGTGTGGATCACCTAGTAATGAAGAAAGCATTTCTTGTAAGTTGTAACCAAAGAAAGCTTACTAATTTACCTCAGACCATGTTCCTCCTTCGCAATCCCACCCACAGAGATGAGTACTCCTACTGGCTATCCCGTTCCCATTGCTCCGGCACACACTAGAGTCGAATTCGTCGGAATATGCGTGATAGGGTCCGCCATGGCCTCCCGCCTCCTCGCCGCCGGCTACACTGTCACCGTCTACTCTCGGAACCCTTCCAAGGCCGCTGATCTTCAGTCCAAAGGTGCCCACCTAGCTCCCACACTCACCGACCTTGCTCAGAGCAACGGTGTCATCTTCACCATGCTGGGACACCCATCAGATGTTCGACAAATTGTCTTAGAGAGCCTCCTCCCGTTTCTCCGCCCCAACACTGTTGTCATTGATCACACCAGCAGCCACCCTGTTCTGGCAAAGCAGATATACGATTATGCGATCGAGAGGCGCTGCCATTCAGTTGACGCTCCAGTTTCAGGTGGAGATATTGGAGCTAGGGACGGCAAGCTGGCGATCTTAGCAGGTTGAGATGAGGAGGTTATCGAGTGGCTGAAACCTCTGTTTGATGAGATGGGGAGAGTGACGTTTGTTGGAGGTGCGGGGAAGGGCCAGCATTGCAAAATCGCGAACCAGATAACCATGGGAGCGAACTTGCTGGGGCTGAGTGAAGGGCTGGTGTTTGCATGAAAGGCAGGGCTGGATAATTCCAAGTTTGTGGAGGCGGTGAAGGGTGGTGCTGCGGGATCAATGGTGATGGAGTTGTTTGGGGAGAGGATGATTAAGGGAGATTTCAGGCCAGGTGGATTTGCAGAGTATATGGTGAAGGACTTGGGAATGGGGGTGGATTATGGGGAAGAGGAAGGTGGCGATGTGGTGGTGCTTCCTGGCGCTGCACTGTGTAAGCAGCTGTTTGCCGACATGGTGGCTAATGGTGGAGGGAAGCTCGGTACCCAGGGGCTTATATCAGTCATACATAAGATCAATGGCAAGCAGTAATGTAGTTGATATTTACAGTTGATCGTTGTAATGCTGTTCATGATATTAATGAATAAATCAGGTTAAAGTAAGTGTGAAAAGTTTTGTTATTCCTTTAGTCAATATATATTTCTTCTCATCACTCTCCTCCTCCACTAAGAGTAATTTTTGAAAGCCAAATACCGGAGGAGGAAATGTCTGGAGATCGGGCCGATATTGCTCTAGCTTCTGGGGATGCCAAGAACGGAAAAGAAAATGATGCAAAGATCATGGAAGCTGTGATACTGGAGCAGAAATTCGCGTCCGCTTTTGTCGAGTATCGCATGTGTGGTCAGTGTGGAGTGATGCATCTTCGGAAATGGATCCTGTGTAGATCGAAGTTTGAGCTTCTGCTGCAGAGTTCAAGGAGTGTCTTCAGTGTGTCATGCTGCAGTCTCATTCGGGCAGCCTTCTGAAGTATTTCTGGTCTCTGGAGGAAAAGACTACTTCTCTGAAAACCCTCGTCAGGGAGGCTTATCAATAGTGTGTTCTTTTGTTGTCTGCCGGATCATTTAGGCCTCGATGTAGCAGCAGCAGAAACTGGGGCCCACAATTGGTGTTATTTAGCTCGAACCTGCGAAGTTTAGCAGAGGAGGTGGTGATGGGCAGATCTCTGAGGATGCAGATGAAGGGATTAGAGTCTGAATGCGCCATATTGGCTTCTCTTGAGTGGCACTGCAAAATGGTCTTTTTGGAAGGAAAAAATGATGCTTCATTTTAGCAGAAGGTTATCAGGGCTGCTCATTTATGTTGCTGCTTCTGGTATTGTTATGGTTATACTGCAAGTTCGAGCTCAGATCTTCATATAATGGTGGATAGCCTATCGGTTCTCTGACAGGAAATAGATCCCGACACTCCTGAGTTCCTGGAATCACTCTGAGGTTGCTTGACGCAAGGGAGTCGAGAGATTCAGAGGGATCAATCACCTCTTTTCTCTGTTAGTATGTTGGTTTAGAAAAAAAGGAATGATTTCTTCGGAAAGAGCTAACTTTTCTGCTTATATGCGTGCTTAATTTTCTTGAGATGCATGATATGGAGGATGTTCATGTTTCTATTAGAGATATATTTATGGAGGCCAGATTGCTGGAGAACTGTTGTTGAAAGAGTCACTGTTTTGACTATGCAATATTCTGGTGATAATTTTGTCAGAAGTGGTGGTGCCCTCATTAAGATTGGTCAGCTGGCATTCTTCGAGTAAGGTAGCAGGCTTTTTACTTCAGTGTGATTTCTTTGATTGTGCATATGATTTGTTTTATTAACTTGTGAAATACTACGAGCTATGATTGTTAAAATATTACTTCTAGAATCTGCTTTTGTTTACAGGCTTCTGAAATGACTGTATGTTGCACTGGAAAATGGTCCCAACTTTCGCTCTTGGAGCTGTTAACTTGAAGGCTTCCTTTTGATGGGTAAAAAGACATCTAGTTTTGAGTTTGTTTATGTAAATCGTGTCTGCGTTCACTTTTTCTGGGCCTAGTTGTGCAAATTATTGCAGTTAAGTTTCCTGTTTGTGAAGAACTTAGCATTCACATAGACTGGGTTGAAGCTAGCTCTAGCAGGATAGGTTTGTGTCTCTACGTAACTGATTCAATTTGTAAACTGTCAACCATGAGTTGTAATTAGAAAATAAATTTGGGTCACGAGTAAATGAAGTAGCTATTTTTTAACTTTTGGTTGGATTTACAATCCCCACTAACACAGGAACGATTTGGTATTATACTTGTCCTGCAACTGAGCCAATTCAGTCTTGTAGTTAATTTTTCTTTCAAAAAAGAAAAGGCCTTTTTGGTCAGTTGCATTGATAATTTTTGAACTCATGGTGATCTTATAGAGTGTTAAAACATGGCCGTGCAGGTTCTGTAAAAGATTCTGCAGTCGTTGACGAGCATATTGCTTAGTACTTGATGCAGTTCTATATACTCGAGTCACTCCATTTAAGTTCCAAACGGAAACTGAGGATGTACAGGTGGATGCCAGCACCAACCCAACGTACGATCTCAAAGATATTCTTCTTCTTAAAGAAGAGCAATACAAAGAAGCAGAACAGATCTGATGCACACTGGACATTGAGGTAACCTAAGCTTTTCCTGTTCAAAGTTTATTGGAAAAATAAAAGACACCACTAATGGTTTTCATGCAAAACAAATTCAACTTCAGACTTACAGTTAACGTGTTTTAATATATTATTCAGTTGTCTTGTAACTCTGAAAGTAAAAAGTCATTAATTTGGAGGAACTCTATCGCTCTTCTAGGATCCCTCTCATGCAACTGTTCCTCTGGTCTCAGTGACTGACTCCCCTATGCCAAAAGAACATTATTTTGAAATTGCTAAAGTTCTTCCAGGTCTTAAGTTACAGCTGCTACTTCAAGTAATCCACTTTATTTCTTTGTTGGAGCTCTAAATGCATAATGTGCTTAAAAAATGAAGAGACTTGCCTGTCTCATTCATGATACAAATTATGCATGTAGAAGTTATGGAAGATGTTGGATCTTTTGTTCTGTTGAATTGTCTTGTTAACGGTCTGGGTGAAGTTGAAGGTTGGAAATGAAAAAGATGGCTCTTATAGCAATAAAACTGCACGTATTCTTGTTTGTTAGGGTATTCCCCCATGGTTGTGTTGAATCTCATATCTTTGGTCTTACAGTGTTTCCTCTTTGTTTTTCTGTTAAGTATCGCACAAGTGAGATATATAAAAGGTTAGAAGATCAGAAATGCACCAGGGGAAGAAATTTAGTGGCCGCTTGCAGGCAGAAATTGAGGGGCTGAAGATTGTGATCAACAACATACCTTATATCTTCAGGTATTATCTTTAAACTATTACGAGTCTAGTTTTTTGGCATTCCCATCTGCATGTAAAATATGCTTATATTCTATGTTAAAAGTGATTTATTTAAGAATTCAGGGAAACTTTTGAATGAGCTGGAAGCCTTAGCTTATCTTTCCCTTGTTGCCTCACTTTCCATCTGTCTTCATTCAGAATGTTAGAATTCTTACGCTGTGTTTGATGCGCTTCTGGTCGGAACAAGATGCTGGCACCCCTCACCTGGAAACAAGTTGTTGGCTAAGATTGACATTACCATGGTAAACATTTGGATTTACTGCTTCAACCTTCAGAATATTTGCCACTGAGGTACCATGGTAATTAACATCCTTACCCTTGTTCTGGATGAGAAGATCATTTTGATGCCCGTTGGATTGTTTTTGTGTTCAGCGAGAATATTGGCTACTCAGCTAAATATAGAATGGTTTGTATTTATTCTGTACAAATGCTCCAAATGCTCCTGTTGAGGAGTTACAGTGGTTGTGATTCGCATTGTTTGAAGCCTTGCGTTAGTCGTGGAAACAAGATCAAATGATAAGATGCTAGATGGATGATGTAGTGCAGGATTGGTGTTTGTTAAGAGCAAAATAGGACAGCTTTTTCCTGCTGATATCTGCTAAAGATGAACCATATTTCTGCGACTGTGTTTTGAGTGAATCCGGAAGAGTTTGTTGCATCAAATGAAATAGAAGTGTACTTGGTTGTTTGTGGCAAATCAACAAAATCTGGAAACCTTGGCTGTTAAGGAACCAAACAGCCCTCAGATTGCACGGGGTCGAATTCGGCAATAAATTTGTTTGGTTGTAGTTAAAATTGTATATCTGCTGAATCATTTGCTGTTGGAAGTAACTAATGGTTTCAAATCAACAATCATCCCAGCGTCCTTGCTTTATATGTTCATATATTCTCTCTATAAGAGTCCTGTTTTTCCCCATGTTTGATCTTGTACAAAACGAGAAGTGATACATGATTAGTAGACAACATGTTTAAGGTGCTTGATTATGCGAACGCCAGTGGGGAGCTGCACTCGTACGTCTCCTCCAAGGCTGCTGCTAGTTAAGGTTGCAAAGCTCGGCGAATGAGCGCACACAAACAAGTGTAGGTTGTCATTTTCTTCAGCTTCCTAAACCTCCACAGAGCCCTGCTTCAGATCAAGTACATAGAGCGCTCCAAAGTCCCTTTTCTTCAGTAGCATATATTTCTCATCCATCATTCCAAAAATTCTGCAGCAATCATGATACATTCTTGGAAAGCGAATTAGGTCAGGAACTGCACCATGTTCTTCATCACCCACTCCTCAGAATGCCTGTCCCACATAGTAATGAACTCAAGTGATGGAGAAAACTGGCAGAGTGATAAGTGCTCACTCTTTGTCTGCAGCAAATGCATCCTTCTGTGGTTTCCTGAAGCATCCTCGAATTCTGCACAATGCATCCCCGGATGAGGCAGCATCTTGAACTCTTCAGCCACCACATCAAATGCCAGTATGACATCTTCACAAGAACTATCCCCGTTCAGGCAATCAATCATCCAGTACAGAACATTATTCAGAATCACAGGAGGAACTACGCGATCTGAATATCACCTGGGGCTGTACCTGTGCAGCCTGGGGATGATCCTTCTTCAGCAAGAGTTCCCAGAATCCATAGCTGATTTCAGATTCAACACCTTGAACTCAGTGGTGACAGGGCTGTAAGCCTGTAACGCTCTCTCTGTCCCCAAAGAACTCAATACTTCTTGAAGCTTTGGATGGAGAAAAATCGCGTAAACTCGCCCATCCAACCTCACATCTTCATACGCAATCATCGCTTCACCTTCTCTCGAGTGAGTGGATTCAGAATCACACAGCGAGACGCAGACAGCTTCCAAACACGCAGCACAACAAATCCAAGAGCAGAGAACGACACCGTTTTCAAACTGCAGCCTCTGATTCTCCCTGCGGTTAGGGCAGTTGAAGAAGAAGCACTCTCCAAACTCCCCGAATTGGTACCGCCGGCGAAATTCTCAACTGTATCGATTTCTCCCCCGAATCAGACCCCCGGCGAACCTTCTTCTCTATCAGCACCTCAGAGAGATAGTTATTGTACCAATGCTTTAAATGCATCCCCAGCAGCTGAGGCGTCGAGGTTAGCGTCTTCCCAGCGCTTGCAAACCGCGCAAAACTGGCAAAACTGGCACACTTTTCGCGCCGGAATTGTGCAAAGAATCTCCTCGACGATTTCTTCCGGTATTAGAGAATATTTAGATTGATCATTATTGGTTATTATTAATTGTATATGAGTTGTAGCATATTTTATTTTAGTCATATAATATTTGATTTTCATTTATTACGGGAATTCTTTTTGTATTACTATTAGAACTTCCTTGTATATAAATAGGATTCTTGAGTTAATGAAAAATCAACCTTTGCAGTAATTTTTTCTCTGCAATTCTTATATGGTATCAGCTTAGCACGCGGTCTTTACCGATGGCCTCGTCTACGTCTTCTGCTTCATCGCAATCATCTGCGTCTTCAGTTTCAGTGCAGAATCTCCTCATGACTGCTAGCGGAACCACCACCACCCTCCAACTTCCCACTTTTTCCATTCGCCTAGACCACAGTAATTACTCTCTATGGAAAGGTATTGTGCGCTCGGCTCTTGAAGCCTTCGAGCTTGATGATCACCTTCTCTCCGACCAGACTCCGGCCAAAACTATTAAACCGACTGGAGACTCGGAGTCAACCACGCCGACCCCTAATCCGGCGTACAAACCTTGGAAACGAAACGACAATTGCGTACAAACCTTTGGCTGCGTACCACTCTCACCATTCCGATACTTGGTCATGTTGCTCGTGCCACCTCTACCGCTGATGTCTGGACCATGCTTTCCCAGATGTTTCAGTCTCAAACGCGAGCACGCCAGAATCACCTCAAACAGCAACTGCAGTCTCTCCCCAAAGGCTCCATGTCCATCATGGAGTATGTCGAGAAGAAACGGGGCATCTCCGATTCACTGGCGGAATGCCTCTCAGCCGTCTCTGATGATGACTTTGTATCATACGTCCTCTTCGGCCTGGGTGCTGAGTACGCCACTTTCAAGATGGCGATCAGCATCCGTGATTCAGCCACCTCCAATGAACTCCTCGGCCTTCTTCTCCAAGAGGAACAACGAATCCTAGATTCGTGTGCTTCCGTGGCTCCCTCGGCGCTCGTTGCTCACTGCCGTGCCTCTACTGTCTCTGCTCAGCCATCAGAAGGGGAAGCCACCGGAAGTGATCCTCCTCGCACTGTCTGTAAAATCTGCGACAAGCCCTATCACTCTGCAAAGAACTGCCACAACCGCTTCAACGATGTGGACTATCCACCTACAAATCGCCGATCAGCGGAACGTCAGAAGCAGCGTAATCCAGCTTGCAAGCAGGCTCATGTAGCGTACACCAGTCCATCGGCTCTCGCTGATCCTTGGGTGATGGATTCTGGAGCCTCTCACCATGTTACAGCGGACCTCGATGCTCTTAATCTTCAATCTCCCTACACTGGCACTGACAACTTAGTTGTAGCCAATGGTAAGTCCCTTCCCATTACTCATATCGGTACTCTTAATCTTTCTTCGTTGCATGTTGCCAATAAACCTCTTTCTCTTAATGAAGTTTTAGTTGTACCCAAGGTTTCTAAAAATCTCATCAGTGTTTCAAAATTATGTAGAGATAATAATGTATCTGTTGAATTAACTGCGGATCATTGTTTTGTTAAGGATCCTAAGGGAACTTCTCAAGGGAATAGTTGAGAATGGTCTGTATTGTCTGAATTCCCCATCATCTCCCAGCCCTAGAGTTTTTGTTGGTGAACGTGCTTCTATTACTTGTTGGCACCATCGGTTTGCTCATCCTCACGAGTCTGTTCTGCGTCGTCAGCTGTCTGCTTTTAATCTACCTGTTTCTGCGAATAAATATTTACCTCTTTGTAGTGCTTGTCAATTAGGCAAGAGTCATAGGTTGCATTTACCTTCTTCTCATGTGTCATCCAGTGAACCTTTTGATTTAATATATTCAGATGTTTAGGGTCCTGTCTATATTCCTTCGTTAAATGGAAATCGCTACTTTGTTTTATTCATTGATGATTGTACTAAATTTGTGTGGATTTATTTTCTCCAAACTATATCTCAGGTTTTCTCTACCTTTCAACTTTTCAAAACTAGGGTTGAAACTCAGTTTTCTGCGAAAATAAAGGCTTTTCAATCTGACTGGGGTGGTGACACTACTACAAAGGGGTGGATGCAAGGCACATATTTAAGGCGTTTGATGGGGGCGCGTTTTTTTACGCCTTGATTGAAAGTAGCGAGTTCGCTACCTCTTGAAGCTAGGAAAAAAAAAATTACATTCAAGACGGAAAGAGGCAGTTAAAGGCGGAACTGGGATTTGACGTTAAAAGATACTTGACCAAGGCGGAAAAAATGTATCCGCCTTAAATTGAATTGGTTGTTGCGATCTCGTAACCTTTGTAGTAATATAAACGTGTCTGTAGCGATTTCGTAGCTTAGCTCGGTAGTCGTAGGTTTGTTCGTTGCGATATCGTAAGCTTTGCTAAACCCTAATTTTAGCAGGCGAGGATATGGGAGATGTCATAACTGGGACGGTAGTATATTGCGTTTGCTGTTACGGTATCGCTTCTTAAAAGGTCAAATTTGTCATTGCTCAATGTACAGTGCATGTGAGGGTGATTGAAATGTTATGAGGTCGCTGGCTACTCAAATGTGTGAGCAAGGTCGTAGCGAGTTCGCAACAGACTCTGTATGGGTCACAGATTTAAGTTGAACTGGCCGTTCTAACTCCAAAAACAAAAACTTTAAAAGGGTCTAAACAGGTAGGTATTGAAAGGTGATCAGTTGAAGTGTTCTCGGAGGTCTCATTGTTCCCGTGTTGGTGTAGGTAAGGTTTAACTTGCGTAATGTACTGGCTTGTCTCTTGATTTTGGTTGATTTTATGCATAATTTTTGGTTGCATTTTGGTTTATCTTGGTTGTTTTGTTAATGCAGTGTGTAGTTTATGTGTTGATCATCTAAAGTCAGTGGGTTAGTAGTATTGTGTAGCTGTTTGTCTGATTTGTGAATTATGGACCGCGAACGAATAATGAAGGAGAATGCTCGATTATCGAAAGAGTACTTAGATTTGGTTGAACATTTCTTAGATGTTGGGTTGCGACATTGTAGACAGAACAGCATAGGAGGGGTTAGATGTCCATGCAACAAGTGTAGAAACAACGCCATATTTGAAGATATTGCTGTCGTGCGTGAACATTTAATCTGTAAAGGTTTTGACAAATCCTACACAGAATGGGTTTGGCATGGGGAAGACCATTATGGAAGTGACCAGGTGGAGATGGAGGAGGGAAGCGCCGAGGAAATCCTGCAGTATAATGAACAGCTTTCAGACATGTGCGACGATGTTGTTATGGAGTTTGTTGGGAAGAAAAGTATGCTGGAGGCAATGTATGACGATAAAAAGACAAGCTTATATGTTGGGGCTAAGCATTCTAGACTGGGAGCAACATTGTTGTTAATGAACCTAAAGGCAAGGCATGGTCTTTCTGATAAAGGAATGACGGAATTGTTAGAGTTGGTTAAAGAGTTACTTCCTCAGAACAACTTATGTCCTGACAGGGTTTATGCTGCGCGGAAGATATTGTGTCCTATGGGCATGGAGTTTACCAAGATTCACGCATGCCCGAATGATTGTATGTTGTATAGGGGGATTGTTGATTCCTTGAGGGATGATTGCAAGGTATGCGGTGAGTCTAGATGGAAAAAGAAGGAGGGAAAGGTCGAGGTATGTGGAGAAACAGTGACAACATCGACAAAGCAAGGTCCTGCTAAGGTGATGTGGTACATGCCCTTGAAACCGAGATTGACGCGTTTGTATGCCAATCCAGTTGATGCAAAATTGTTAACATGGCATGCCGATAGGGTTCGAGAGGAAGATGATGATATTATATCTCACGCTTCTGATGGTGATCAGTGGAAGAAGATGGATGCTATGTACCCAGAATTTGCTGACGAACCTAGACACGTGCGCTTAGGACTATCTACTGACGGAATGAACCCTTTCGGGAACATGTCCAGCACCCACAGTTCATGGCCAGTGATGCTTGTTATTTATAATCTACCTTCATGGTTGATGATGAAACGAAAGTATGTGCTTTTGAACACTATGATCTCGGGGCCTAGGCAACCTGGCAATGACATTGATGTATATCTAGCACCTCTCGTTGAGGAGTTGGAATCCTTGTTTAAGCATGGGATTCATATTCCTGACGGAAGTCGAGGGGACGCGACATTCCAACTTAAAGCCATGTTGATGTGGAGCATCAATGATTTCCCTGCTTTGGGTAACCTTGGAGGGTGTTCCGTGAAAGGGCATTTTGCATGTCCCGTTTGTGAGAGCCATACTAGTCATTGTCAATTAAAGCACGGTGGTAAGCCTGTTTATCTAGGTCATAGACGATTTCTACCTAGAAGCCATCCGTGGAGGAGTGCAAAGAAGTGGTTTAACGGTCAGGAAGAGCATGGTTTTGCCCCAGTCCCACTATCAGGTACTGAAATATTGGAAAAGGTAGCGGGCATGGAGTTTGTGTTGGGAAAGGGAAAAAAGAAAAGCGCTCAAACTACGATTTGGAAGAAATGTTCGATTTTTTTCAAGCTCGAATATTGGGAGCACTTGGATGTGCGCCACTGTCTAGATGTCATGCACATAGAGAAGAATGTATGCGAAGCTTTGGTTGGGACGCTATTGAATACACCGGGCAAGAGTAAGGATGGATTGAAAAGTAGAAAGGATTTAGTCAATCTTGGCATAAGGACGTCACTTGCTCCCGTTCAAGAAGAAGCAGGTACGACATACTTACCACCTGCTTGTTATTCCTTGTCATCTGAGGAGAAGGAGAGTTTTTGTAGAACTCTAAAATCAGTAAAGGTGCCTTCTAAATATGGTTCGAACATTAGTAGTTGTGTATCTACCGCCGAGTTGAAATTAGTGGGAATGAAGTCGCACGATTGCCACAACCTGATGCAGGATTTGAATGTCATTGCTCTGAGAGGTTGCTTGCCTTCTCACGTTGGAGACGCAGTTGCAAGGCTTTGTTATTTTTTTAAACAAATATGCCGCAAGAGAGTAAGCCGTCGTAAGTTGGATGAATTGCAGGATATGGTAGTTGAAGTACTGTGCAGGCTAGAGATGTATTTTCCCCCTTCATTTTTTGACATAATGATTCATTTGATAGTTCATTTGGTGCGGGAGGTGAAGCTGTGTGGACCGGTGTACTTGAGATGGATGTATCCATTTGAGAGGTACATGAGCATTTTCAAGCATTTTGTTAAGAATCGTTATCGACCGGATGCCAGTATAGTGCAGCGATATGTCGCGGAAGAGGTAATAGAATTATGTACCAACTATTTACAGGATGTACCTACTATAGGACTGCCAGTCTCCAGACACGATGGTAGATTGGATGGTGTCGGACTACGCCATAAGTCTAAATTTAGTCCTTCTTCCGATGAAATATCTACAGCTCATCTGTACATTCTGCGCAACCATCATTCAGTGAGTCCTTATGTTGATGTTCACCTAGAGTTCTAGAAGCTCATTGCAGAGACTTTACTAGTTGGCTGAAAATACATGTGCAGAATGGCGGTCAACACCCCGACGTTGTAAAATGGGTTGCCAAGAGACCCCTAGGCACAGTTACGTCGTTTAGCGGGTATGACATTAATGGATACACGTTTGGTACTAAGTGGAGTGATGATAGGTCTGCAACCCAAAATAGTGGGGTATCAGTACCTGGAGAGGGCGATAATGGTTTTTTTGGTACCATTACTGATATATAGGAAATGGACTTTGTTCATGTCCAAATCGCATTGTTTAAATGTGAATGGGTAGATCAAGGTGAAGGGGTGCGCACAGAGGATTTAGGCATGACTCTAGTTAATAGAGGAATTCTCGGGTCTAGGGATGATCCATTCATCATGGCGGCTCAAGCTCATCAGGTATTCTATGTGGAAGATCCAACTGATGCTCGATGGGAGATCGTTGTTGATGGTAAGAAAACATTCATCTATGGTGACGGCTTGTTCGACGATGACTCCACTGTTTCTACCGACACCATTCCGCCCTCGGTGTACGAAACTCTGGAGGAGGATGATGACATTGTTTGCGCGTCGGTGTGCAGAATGGATCATGAGGAAGGCATGTGGATTAATCCTGCGGGGAAAACTACAAAGAGGAAGGGGAGGCAATCAAAGAAGAAGAAGAGTAAAAAGAGTTAAAAACAAAAGTAGCTATTTAAATATGTATTTCATGGTTCATGTAGTTAAATTTTGATTTAATTAATGTTAGTACACTAAATCTTCTAATTCTTAAAAACATTTGTACACTGCTGTAGACGTGGCGATACCGTAACGAAACACGCTAGAAACAAATGCATGTTAACTTGTTGCGTTGCGAGTTCGCAACATTGGCGAACCGGTTACGCTTTCGCAACAAAAAGCTGAAATTCGCAGATAAGTTTCTGTCTCTTGAGTCTTACAGGTTACGATCTCGCTTTATGGGATCAAATTTGTATAAATTTGATTAACTAGCAACTAGCGAAATCGCTAGTATCTCGCCAGGTGAGTAACTTGATACTGGCGAGATCGCTAGTATAAAGCCACATACCAAAAAATTAGATTTAACTCCTTAGTAAAGTGGTGTTATAAATTGAAAATTTAGCCACACTAAATAAATAATGGAAGTTTAAATAATCAAATATACATAATAAAATAGATGACATTCAAATTCAAATATTCTTTGCAATGTTGTTAGAGAAACTGATAAAAACAAATTGAAAATGAAATTGTTTGGATTTGAGTACAAGTACTAGCCAACATTAACGAATGCAAATCTAATCATCATTGCTAGGAGGTGGTGTCTGTGATGGTGCTGGTGGATCCCCTTCGATTTTTTCCTCGCACTAGCCCTTTCAATGCCACGTATCACCTTCTCCGTTAACCAGTTTTCGTGATTGATTTTGGCCACTTTATCCCTGAAAAGGTCGATTGTCTCTTCTACACCCTTGTAGTATGCCTCTGAGGGTACACCTGTTCATGTAAGTGAAACAAAAAAAGGGTGAGTATAGCAAATAAATTGTATAAAACAGAAAATAAACTGTAGGGGTTTAGTTTGGCTAACCTTCGACGTTCTCTCTGACTTCTTCAGGATTAAACTGTAGCGGTTTCTTGGGTCCATCCGCTACTTTCTGCCACACACCATCAATCAACTCAAACTTACCTTTCCTCTCAAAATATGACATCGTATAGAAGCAACACTCCTGGGCTATTGGAGATAATTTTATCTTGGGATGCACTGAGGTAAGAAACATGGTTATGAAATTACCGTAAGGGAGCTTCTTGACTGTCCTATTATTTTCGACCACACTTTGTCTCATGTGCTCGAAAATGACATGGCCCGGGTTCAACTGTATCTCCTCCATGACGCAGTAAAATATGCTCACAGTAGTATAGTTCATCTCGGTGATCCAACCACCCTTAGGCACGACACTCCTAGCGACCATCTCATAAACATTCCTCTCCTCACCACTAAGTTTATCCAACTTATAAGATCTAGGCACCCCTAAATCGTCAGCATCTCTATCAAAGTACTTCTTAGCATACTCTACAACTTGAGCTCGATTCAAAACCCCATACTCAGGCCATTGTTCTCTAATGTAAAACCCCGGAGGGGGTTGGTTGCTATAGTCCTCATCGTCCTCGTTAACAGCATAGGACACGTTCAATGCCTTGTTAAAAAACTCCTCCCCAATCTCGTAGTCCTTCTTATTAACCCTGGTGAACCACCTACCCGTCTCCTTTTCTTCCTCAATCAACTGGTGAAAATTAGCATAAAATTGGCACGTCTCATCCTTATGTGCCGGATAATTCAAACCTAACAAGTCACCCAACTCATGAAATTGAAATATCTTTAACACATTCCCAAAACCTAGTTCTTCTATTTGATCAAAATCAACAACATAACAATCTAGCAATTGACTATGCTCCATGTAATTAGAATAGGCTTGGGATGCATCAAAACTTACAAATCTTTGCTTATCATATTTGGTTGAACTTGTTCCCACCGTCGCCCGTGGCTGAGATCCCGTCGCCCGTGCCTGAGATCCCGAAGCCCGACCTTCATCACGTCGGGCACTCTGCACAAACGGATTGGGTGCCAAAGTTTTCGTCCTTGCCATTGCTCTTGTCGGATGGGTATGTGAGATTTTGGTTTGTTTATTTTTTCTAAGCTCTGAGACGTTCGATCGATGTTTGAAATCAGAAGATCCCCAAATTTGATATTTAAAGCTTCGCGTCTTGCGATATCGTAACTGCCAAGACAGCTTATATTCAGGTTGGTTGCGATATCGTAACTATCCACGCACGAAAGTAAACGATGCCGTGTAACATGCTATTTTAGTTTGGTTGTTCGTATTGTCAATCTTTGTTGTTACGAATTCGCAAGGGTATACAACGTACGCTGCGATATCGCTACAGATTCTCTAACTAGGCTCTGTTGACTGAATACGGATTGTTGCGATATCTGAAGGACCTCGTAAACATGTGCTAGTTAGTTGCGATATCGCTGGGTGTTCTGTTCATAATAAATCATCATGAAACATGACAGTGACGATTTCGCTAGGACCACGCACTATACAAAAATAGAATGATTTTTCTGATACGATATTGTCTCTTAGGATGAATAAATAAAATGTAAGGGACAATATATCAAAACAAGAAAAAAATACATGTACATGTGCCAAAATGGAAAACACAAGTTCATTACAATAGAAACAAATTGGAGATACAAAAATACATAGTGAAGAACAAACAACTAATACTAGTAGATCGTTCGTTCACCGAGGACATGAAGCAGTTCCTGACCGCAAGTGCATGCATCACAGGTGATGTCCGCCGGATCAAGGGGTGCCCAAGGATCGTACCTCTCAAACTTATTGAGGGCAGCATGCGGAATGCAGCAGATCGGCCTAGGCCTAACTGCTACTTCTGAGAAGTACCTGAGGTAGTGTCTCCAACCCCAAGCGTATCTCAGACCTCTTTTGACGCGTTGCCGAGCTAGACGGAGGCCCTGTTTGTCGGTTCTCTTCATGGTTGTGATGACATTCATGCCTCTTTGAATGTCACCTTCGCAGATTGCAAAAACAGCCAACACATAGGTCGACCGGTGTGTGACCTACTGCAGAAGCTTTGGTGAGCCATTGTCGAGCCCACTCGGTCGCTCTTCCGCTCACGTAGCGACGAAGAACCCAATTGAACTCAGGACGAATCAATACCAGATTTATCATGTCATCTGGTAGGGCGCTGAATAGAGACACATCCATTGGAAGCAGAAGGCAAGGAATATGATAAGGCAGAAGGGAATGTGGGAATGAAGGGTCTAATGAGGTTCTAAATAGAGAAGGGGTTGATATTTAAAGGGTTGAGGTGCTCCATTATTCAAAAATATGTCAGAGTTCCTAGACAAAAAACAGTCACTATGGTATTAATGGAAGGAAAATGTAAAGGCATTCTCACCTTTCCATGGACACCCCATGCAAACCCCCAAAATAAATTAATTACTGATGGAATTTCAAAGGTTTTTACTGATGTCACAGGTCAGACAAAGCCTAATACTTACAGCCCAATATACTTCCAAAAGCCCTTATCTCCTTGCGAATTCGCTAGAGAATCTCCAGCTAGGCTCTGTTGACTGAATACGAGCTGTTGCGATATCGTTAGTACCACGTAACATATAAGCGAGTACGTGACGAGTTCGCTTGTGTTGATTCATCTAATAAATGTGCCACTTACGATATCGCTAGGAACAAGCACAATAGCAACATTAGCTGATTTTGCGATGAAGCTAGTGATTTAGCGAGTGATTTTGCTGAAAAAATAACCGTTTCGATGAAAAAGTAAAATGTAAGGGACAAGGTTTCAAAACAAGAAAAGCTTTTCAATAATTAAATTAATGTGCCAATACGGCAGACATAAACTTATTACAATCCTAACAAATTTTACATAAAAAACAACGGAATAAAATAAGAAAGAAACTACACTACAACATCCAAAGTGGCGGAGGGGTTAGAAGGATGTGAAGCACTTCCTGCTCGCAAGTGCATGCATCACATTCGATGTCGGCTGGATCAACCCTCGTGTAGCGTCGGTACCTGAAGCCGTCATTGAGGTGAGCATGTTCCTGGCAGCATCTAGGCTGATCGACTACTACATCGAGGTACCCCCTGTAGTGCGCATTGCCCCAGGCGTAAGCCAATTCGAGTTGCACGCGATCCCGAACTTCCTTGAGGCCTTTCTTGTCGGTTCTCTTCATCTCGGTGATGACATCCATGCCTCTTTGAGCATCATGACCTTCACAGATTGCAAATATAGCCAAGGCATAGGCCGACTCTCTGTGGCCTATTACAGAAGCGTCGGTGAGCCATTGTCGAGCCCAATCTGTCGCTTGGAAGCTCACATACCGACGAAGAACGTGTCTGAACGTAACACGAATCATTATAAGATGAATCATGTCATCTGGGAGGGCGCTGAAAAGTGTCAAATCCATGGGAATAAGATGGCAAAGAATAGGAGAAGATTGAAGGGAATGTGAGAATGAAGGCTCTGATGGGGCTCTAAAGGGAGAAGGGGCTGAGTTTTATAGGGGTGAGGTTCTACATTGGTCAAAAACATGTGAGAGTTCCTAGACTGAAATTAGTAATTGCTGTATTAAAAGAAGGAAAATGTAAAGGCAGTCATACCTTTTCATTGACCACATTCACACCCCCTAACAAAATAATTACTGATGGAATTTCAAAGGTTTTTACTGATGGGTCCGTGGACTGTAGCGATATCGCTAATCTTCAAGCCTAACAATTGTGTGAAGCTTTTGTTGTTACGAAATCGCTAGAGTATCTCACAACAGGCTCTGTCGACTGAGTACGACTTGTTGCGAGTTCGCTACTATAAGTTACACAGGTAGCGACTTCGTAAGAAAAATCGCCAACATTTGTCCCACATCGGCTGATTAGAAGGTGATTTTTCAGTTTATATACACTTACATTTTACAAGGGTTCGATAAGTCGCCGACCAGCGTAAACTGAACATGAACACCAAGGCTGAGGCCCAATACTTACATAGGCTATGGCCCAATACTTACACAAGCTAATGCCCAACACTTATACGCCCAATATAGACCCAAACCCAAAAACCATTTTTTGATGGGATCTTATCATGTAGCGAACTCGCTACGGAAGAATCATTCTAATTAGTAGCGAGTTCGTAACCCAAAAAGCCTTTTTTTTAATTGAACTACTAACTAGCACTATCGCAACCCCGTCGCCAACTGGTTTTCTGGGTTATGTGGGTTTGTGGGTCTGCGGGTTTGTGGGTTTAGGGTTTAGGGTTTAGGGTTTAACTGTGGTAACGTGTATACTAGCGATATCGCTACTACACAAGCTAATTAGATTGTAACTAAAAAATCAAACTTTTTAATTTTTTATTAGCAATTTTCACATTCTAACATATATATATTTTATATACATGCAGTACAATACTCTATTTGTTAAATATCCATCATGATATTCACTCAGGTAGAGTACATCTTTGTACATAAGCAGTATGACATAACTCTATGTACAACATCAATAATTCGGTTTAAATTTTTAAACGCAATATCATATTCTTAAATATGTACATTTTATATCTAAACAGTATAATACTCAATTTGGAATATATCGAACATCACATTATGTTAAACAGAGTACATGTTAGTACATCAGCATGCAATGTTATTAAGCGATACTCGGTAGTATGATGAGTGATGACAGTTGGTGAGTGAACGTGTGCATGATACTTTGTTTAATTCAATAATCGTGCTTGTAATCACATAAATGAGTTGTAATAAACTAAGTATCTCTAATGAAATGCACTTGAACTACGCATATATATATATGTAGTTCATGTGTGAAGCTCTACTATGCTGTTGTCTCTAAAAGTAAGCGATGGATAGCGTTTTCAAGCGTACACATGATGTGTAGAGTTTCTTATTGTCTTACAATTAAAGACTAAGTTTCTTAAAACTCTTTCAAATTATGTAATTGCAGATTAAGTGACCAAATCCCTATCCCGTTCTACATGAGCATACGACGGAACAAATGAAAATTATTCTTAACATAGAATGATTAGTGTCTTATACCATCATTTCGTTTAAATCGTTATTTAAAAATGTATGAGTGCATTAAAAAAACAAAGAAAAATCTTAAGTAGGGTTCTAGCGAGCATTTGTAGCGAACTCGCAACATCCTAGTAACATACTTTATGTCAGCTTCTCAGTTACGATATCGCTAGAAGGATAAAGTAGAGCATAAAAGGCAATATCATGAGCACGTAACGACTTCGTAAATAGCCACGTCAGGCGTAACGAGATAGTTCCGAGTTCGCAACAAGGTAAGCTAGAATAAAGTAAACACGTTATAGAACAGAAAAACCCTACACTTTTGGCATCTTATCCATCACTTCTTACGGGTTTCATCTCCAAAAGTTCAAACTTTTGCACATCTTCTCAAATCTCCTCAACTTTCTTCACATCAAATCTCCATTACCCATCCCATACATGTTGGACACATCAATTGTGTCAAAACAAAGTGGAACTAGCCACTAATTGCATCCAAAAGATTGGTAAGTTTTGCAATAAATTCTCAACCACATTTTTGCCTATAATTTTTGCAATTAATGTCAATCTTTATTTGTTCTTGTTCAATTTGGTAACATCCTTTGTTATGGGTAGGAGAGGGACAAACAAGGTAGACCATCCCCAACCAAAATAATCAATTCCACCGACACAATTTTGTCATATACCAAAGGTACGATTTTTTTCATTCTTATATGCTAAAAATTTGATTTTCTTGTACATAGTGCCTCCATTTATCATGTTATTACTAAATATCATGTCAGAAGAATGTCCTGAACGAAAATCAAGATTTTCGTTTAAAATTATCCGTAGCTAGCTTAGCTCTAAATTTTAGGATTATGAAATATAATGTTTTTACTACAAAGTACAACTTTGATTTATTAGTATTGTGTTAGTCATTAACTAAATTCAATATACAAAGGAAAGCTTAATGGAGAGCCCTTCAAGTTCCGTTAACTCCGACTCAAGTGGGGGGGGGGGGGGGGGGGGAAATGTTGTTGGCGGTTCAAGTGAGGTTAGAAGACAACGAGAAGTGACTCGCGCATCGAAAGAAGCTCAACTCCTCACACATTGTCGCGAATTAGAGATTAGGATCGATAACAAAATACTAACACATGTCAAGTTTAATGACATTGGTGTTGCTATTTCACCCGTAGATGATGCCGCGCGATGGTCGAGTTGGTGTGCTAAGACGGGTAGGACACGCACACCATTAGACACAACGGATTGGAGGCTACTAAGCATCGACATCAAAAAGGATATATGGAAGGAATGCAAGGTTAGTGTGGTACTTGTTATTTTTAATTTCAATTGAAAATTGTGAGTGTGACTATTTTTATGATCACATTTGTAGCGCCCCTTTATTATCGAGGCAACATCCTATGATCAAGTGAAAAAGAAGGCTCTTCAAATCGCATCAAAAGCTCATCGAGAACACAAATATACCCTTGCCAAGGATTATATCAAACCGAAGGGCACGAGGTTTGGGCACCATCCAAGTACGCGTTACAATCACATTGTAACCCTTACTTGGGAGGCATTCAAGAAACGATGGTTAGAAAATGACGCAAAGGTTAGTTTACTTAATACATCTTGCAATAATAGTTTCATGCGAATTAGCCAAATATTTTTGTTTCAGTTAGTGCTTTATTCCTAAAATAACATAGAATTTTTAAAAGCATTTGGGGGATAGGAAGCGCAAAGCCACTGCTGATAATGTTATGCCTTACACCGGGGGTAGGGCGGGGTACTTGGGTGTGGGGAGGAAGACCTCAAAAAAAAAACATGAAACCGAGGTGAAAGAGCTTGTGGATGGGGGCATGGACGCGGAAGAGGCGAACAAGCTAGTCATTGCCGAAGACCCTACAACATATAGTAGACAACAATTATTCGTCTTGGGTAGAATTAAAAAAGACGGGACTTACTCAAGTGATGAGGCAAAAAGGGTGGCTAATCGAGTGGTACGCTTTACCTACTACGCCATACCATGTTCCATTTTAGTATCTACAATCACACCATCAAACACAACAAATGATGACGATAATAACTTTTCATTTACTATACTACCTTTTTAGGACGAGGTCGAGCGTGAAGTTGAAGAAGGCTTGTTCATCCCTGTCGGTAAACACGATGTGCTACGTAGGGCACTTGGGAAGGCCGAGCATCCGGGAAGAGCTAAGGGAATTGGTGGTTATGTTACTCAAATAGAGGCGTTTGGTATCAAACGTAGTGGGAAAGACCCTAAACCATCCAAACTCCAAATAGCATTGAACCAAGCCAAAAAATCCGACCAAGAGGTCAAGAAATTGAAAACAATGTTGGCCAATATATGTTCTTTTATAAAGTATCCTCTTCCATCCGATTTTTGTGACACCGATCCAATCAATGGACTCTCGTCTAGAGGTTCACATCCTTCCCCACCACAACATGAGGTTGACCAACCTATTTTTGACCAACCTATTTTTGACCAACCTATTGTTGAACCCAACAAGGAAATATGCACACCTTCGGCCCCTATCAAAGAGCAAGTTCACATACAACCATCCGATCCCAAACCAAATGTACGTTTAATTACTTGCACCTCAATCAAATGAATAATTCTACACAACTCATGATTATTGATATTTTTTAAATATATCTAATTCGACCTAATTAAACATGCCTTATTTGTATATTAGAACTCCTCTTCTTGCAAGTTGTACGCTGAATGTGGGATGAATTCTCAACCCCGCCACGTTGCAATGGGAAATTCATATCCTGACATGGCACTACATCATGAAGCCAAAGTACATATTGGTTTCATTAGGGTTTCTATACTACATGTGTTAGTCGAGGATGCGTTGGTACCGGTCGCGGATCAAGAGTGCACGACAGTGGGTAAAGGTTTGGGCCGTTTTTTTGTGTGGCCCAAATGGTTGGTAGTTGATGTGAATTCTAATTCTATCCCAATTAATAGAAACACACCTTCACCCGTCGTAGACCCGCTAGATTTTCCGGTAGCTAAGAAACCGATGTCGGTGGGAGAAGTTGGATTCATAAAATCACTCCCGGGATTCCTTCGCACGTTTTATGATCTGGTGGGCGACCATAGTCGGGATTCTGTTTACTATTTCTACTCCAATAAACAGGTGTTCGGCGAAGCGAGGGAATTAGTCGTTCCATGGGAAGACTTTGCCCTTTTCTGGCACTATAAAACCCTTCCCGAAACAATCCTTATACTACATCAAATCTAAGCTACTTGATCTCATCTCTTCTATCGTGTTGCAAGTTAAGAATTTTCATGTACTTGTGCACTATTATACGTTCATATCCCATCTATTGTTTATTTAGGTACATGCAATGCCTTGCTCTAAATGCAAAGACTTTCATTGGGTTTTTGCACCCGATATGCTTGCAAGAAATGAATGAAAGTAATCAATCACGACTTGCTTATCTCTCTAAGATCCTTAGTGACAAGACCAAGACAATTTACATAGGCCCATATCTAGAGGGGTTAGTTTTCTTTGTTACTTTTGGATATTTACACTTCGTAAACATTATAATCTTCGAGACGGGTTCTTACATTTTCATTTCTTAAAATATGTAGCGGCCATTGGAGTTTTGTAGCTATGATACCATCGTTGAAGCGAGTGTATTGGATGGACCCGCTACACTTAGGTCCATCTACAAAATTTGCAGATTTATTAGAGGTTGCTATGCATAGTGCACATGACGACACACTACTTCCCTTCAACCTTATACAGATTCAGGTGACAGTACAAATCCAATGCTCATTTATTTCCACTATGATTTCATTTCAAATCATTTGTTATACTTCTTCACTTTCAGCACCGAAAGCAATTGTCAAATTGGGAGTGCGGTTACTATATGATGTTGTACGCAAGCGAGTGTGTAGCTGGCCTTGTTCAAGATAATCTGGAATTACATCGCGTAAGTATTCTTATAACCTACTTATTGTACCTATTACTATCTACGTTGCATTCAATAGTATTAAAAACACATTTCATATTCTTAGATTATCGAGGAAAATCATGCACCGTACACCAAGAAGGAGTTGGAGGATGGTAGAGATGCATTGGCTAGACACTTGGTCCTTATTAGATCTCGGTACATCTCTAGGCCTCACATTCCCAATAAAAGCTAGTTTCTTTTTTTGTCAAATGGATGCATATACTTTTGAGTTCCATTACTTGCATTAGTTTATAAATTGTGGCTTGATAGTGTTTCATGTTCATGTTTTGTGCTTAGATACCATGCATCTTGCAATTGACAGCTTAGACAATTAAAATGAAACCCAATTTTAGTGGAAATGGGTGGAAATGGCTCAAATCCTATAATTTTGTGACACTTACGACTTACCTACGAGATCGTAACTTCTCTCGCCCGTAACATTAAAATATTTGCGATCATCTTGTACTATCGCTACTTCAATCGCCAGGATTATATTTCTTAGCTTAGTTTTTGCGCACTCGCTACCCAATCGCTCGTTCTTTTCTGCCTCTCCAATCTGATCTCTGTCGAGGTCGTAACAATACACGCCAAAACCAGGCGAATGTCTAGCTTACTCGTAACGTCATTTTTTTTCTCGCTCACCCGGTGGTAAAACGTCGTCGTTTATTGGTTCTGAGCTTAGTTTTTGCGCCATCGCTACCCAATCGCTCGTTCTTCTCTGCCTCTCCAATCTGATCTCTGTCGAGATCGTAACCATACACGCCAAAGCCAGGCGAATGTCTAGCTTACTCGTAACGTTATTTTTTTTTCTCGCTCACCCAGAGCTAAAACGACGTCGTTTAAAGGTAGCGAGATTAGTAGCGAATTCGTTACTACACACATAAGCGATTTTACTTACGATATCGTTAACTCTCTCGAACCAACAACTTTTATTATATTTTTATAATATCATTTTCACAATTTTTACATTTTTATGAAAAACAATTGTTCGGTTGCGACCTCGCTACGGTGTTGCTAGCGAGTAGCTAGTGGCTGTCGTAACTTGGCTCGTTTTGATTAACCGGAATTGTTTAATTTGGCTTGTAACGAGATCGCTACCTATGACCGAGCGATTCGCCTCTGTTTGTCGTAACTAGTCTCGTCAGCAGATAAATATATGACAAACTAGGTTCTCTTACGAGTTCGTAACTACTGGTAGCGATCCGCACGGTGGAAGTCGTAACCAGTCTCGTACACATTCATAACAGTCTAGGCTTTTCAATGTAGCGAACTCGTTAGTATTTCATCTGGCGATCCGTAAGCTGCTGTCGTAACATAACAATCAACTATTTGTTTGGGACAGGCGTTTGCTTGTTACGGTATCGCAAAGAGCCAATTAATATCAGACATACTTTCACGCTAGCGAGTTCGTAAGCGTTTAGCAAGGCGTATAAGCCTTCATCCAAGGCGGAAACAAACGCCTTAAACCCAAAAACATCTAAGGCGGAAGAGGAACCGCCTTAGATGATTTTTCTCATTCAAGTCACTACCAGGGAAGGCATTTGTTTTCTGCCTTAACACATGAAGGATGAACTGCCTTAGATGGCTTGATATTCTAGTAGTGTGAGTATAGTAATGTATCAACTTTTCTTCAAACTCAAGGGATTTTACATCGAATTTCTTCCCCTCACACACCTGAACAAAATGGTGCTTCTGAAAGGAGGAACCGTATTGTTGTGGAAAAGGGTTTGGCACTGTTAGCTTATTCCCATCTTCCTATAGAATTTTGGGAACAAGCTTTTCACACTGCCGTCTATCTAAATAACAGAACCATCACTCCTATTCTAGATTATAAATCTCCCTACTCTTGTCTTTGCAAACGGGAACCTGATTATCAATTTTTAAAATCCTTTGGGTGCTTATGTTTCCCCTACTTAAGACCATACAATACCAGCAAACTTGAGTTTCGTTCCGTAACTTGTATATTTTTGGGATATAGTGCAAAACATAAAGGTTATCTTTGTTTCCATGCTCCAACTTCTAGGACCTACATAGCTCGCCATGTCGTATTTGATGAATCCCAGTTTCCCTATCCTACTCATATTGCTCAGTCCCCATCCCCAATTCCTCCAGTTTATGATATGTCTCTGTTAGGTTCTGCCCAGTCTCCATCTGAAATTATGCCCAGTCCTAGCATTCGAAATTCTTCTTCCGGCAGTCAGCCGTCGTCTGGGGCAGCGTCTACGGATGGGTCCTCGCCCGCCGTATCTCCGTCGTCGTCGTCCGTACCTCAGTCCTCGTCTGATTCTTCTGGCCGTCAATCTTCATCTAGGTCAGCGTCTCAGAGTGTGTCCTCGCCCTCCGGATCTCTGTCATCGTCCGCCTTACCACAGTCCTCCTCCGCCGGCCCTCAGCCATCGGCTGTGTCCACCAGCCTCACGACTGAGTCTGCCGCGTCCCTGTTGTCATCGCCGGAGGTCCAAGCCGAGTCTCCGCCAACGGAGCAAGCCGATTCTTCACTTGTCTTTGACCAGTCAACTCACTTTGACCAGTCCACTTCTGCATCCTCTTCCACTCTGGCCATTATTCCTTCTCCACGTGTCCCTTCTTACTTCAGACAATCAGACACTTCTCAGCATCCCATGACCACTCGTGCAGTCACCAATTCTCTTAAACCTAATGCCACTAAATATCCTGTCAATCGTGACTCTTCTCATCCTGAACCAAAAACTTTTACACAAGCTGCCAAACATCCTCATTGGCAACAGGCAATGCAGTTAGAATATGATGCTTTAATGACTAATGGGACTTAGGACTTAGTTCCAAAGCCCTTTACTTCTAATGTTGTTGGTTGTAAGTGGATATTCAGGGTTAAAACGAAGGCTGACGGTACTGTGGAATGTTACAAAGCACGGTTAGTGGCAAAGGGATTCAACCAAGAGGAAGGAGTGGACTACTTTGATACGTTTAGTCCTGTTGTCAAGCCTACTACTATTCGTCTTGTACTCAGTATTGCTGTCACTCGGCGCTGGGCTCTTCGTCAGGTTGACATCAACAATGCTTTTCTGAATGGGGATCTTTCAGAGACCGTGTTAATGCAACAACCGCCAGGGTTTGTTTCTTCTTCACATCCGAACTATGTGTGCAGGTTGAAGAAGTCTCTTTATGGTCTCAAACAGGCTCCACGAGCTTGGTTTCAGAAGCTCAGTCATGGTCTACTTCAACACGGCTTCAAGAAATGTGTTTCAGATACTTCCCTCTACATCAAGTCTCATGGTGATCATGTCATTTATGTGTTGGTTTATGTTGATGACCTGATTATCACTGGTTCTCATTCCAAGTTCATTGATGAGTTCGTTCTTTACCTGAACTCGGTTTTCTCTCTGAAGGATCTTGGTCGTCTTAATTTTTTCTTGCCATTGAAGTACACCATCTTTCCTCAGGTTTACTTCTATCTCAACGGAAGTATATTGTTAGCTCAGTTGATCAAGTTGCTGATGTGTTTACTAAAGCCGTTGGGACGTCTAGATTCAAAGACTTGCGTTCCAAGCTTCTTTTTCGTGCCCGAACATGAGCTTGCGGGAGGGTATTAGAGAATATTTAGATTGATCATTATTGGTTATTATTAATTGTATATGAGTTGTAGTATATTTTGTTTTAGTCATAGAATATTTGATTTCCCTGTATTACGGGAATTCTTTTTGTATTACTATTAGGACATCCTTGTATATAAATAGGAGTCTTGAGTTAATGAAAAATAAACCTTTGCAGTAATCTTTTCTCTGCAATTCTTACAGGCACCGATTCCTTCTCAACGGGAACCGGAATTTTCCCCAGCACCATGATCGGCGGCGACGAATGCGAACACTTCCGATTGAACTCTGATATCGTGGATTGCTTGACTCGATCATCATTATCACCCGCCATGCCGTTAGCGATTATGTGCGATCCTGAATCAGTGTGAATTCATGTAAATATGGGGAATTTGTGAGGGTAAGATGATGAGAAATTTACAGAACCTGGGGAATAACGAGTAAGGGTTACTTTCACACGGTGAGTTTGTAGAAGATTGCAGCAATTTGACACTTCATGTCAAAGTCATTTTAAAATATTTTCTTGTTTTGGGCGGGACCAATACAAAGAAATGGGACAGGATGATGGACTAAAAAAGGCCCAACTTCTTTCTGGAGGAAGCATATTTCTACATGTCATTCTATTTTTTATTTAACTAAAACTACTATCAAGTGGAGGGAATTTATTTGGCACCTTAGACCAAAATAAAGCAAGCCTTAAGTTTTGTTACAAGAGACAAGCCCATAAAAGCATCTAAGCTTCTCAAATTTTGAATTCTAAACTACTGGCTATCTGTTGGTTACTTTGATTATCAGAAGTCATTAAGGGGAGCAGTTTAGTGATCGAGTAAACAAATACCGAAACACAATTTAGCCACCCTTAGGACTGATAACCAAGAGCATAGATAAGCCAAAATATTTACATGCAGTCCAAAAAAACCGTATACATGGTTCAAAAAATGGCTAGTTCCCAATAGTTGGATCAATGATGAAGCTGTCTTGAGTAGTGAGCAAAATGATGTGCTGGGATCCTTCTGGTCTGAGCTGAAAGTGTGGCTTTCCTTTCTGGCCTGAGCATTTTGGCTGTGAATTGATTCAATTACTTTGCTGTGGAGAGCATCCCAGTCTGAGCTGAGCAGCTTGAGATTTGAACCCTGTTCCGTCCTCTGAAAATATATAGAACCCAAGTGAGACTGTTCAAAGAGAAATGTGTAATTAAGTGGAGGTTCTGACTGTTGCAACCCCTATCCTATCAAGGTTGATGAGGCCCCTTAATTCAGGAGGAACCTGTGTCAAATCAAGTTGTGCACTCATGCATGTTCTGAACTATGCATAGTTTAGCAATAAAATCAGCTGGTCTATTTGCCTCCCTAAAAATATGATGTATTTGAAAATTATGTGGGAGTGAATCTTTAATCTGTGTGCAAATATCATAGAGTCTCCACTCACATTTATGGCGATAATTTGATCCAATGACTGCAAGACTACAATCAGACTCTACTATCACATTTTGAAAGTTCATTTGCTTGGCTACTGAGATGCCTTGCTTTATAGCTAGGAGCTCTCCATGAAGTGCTAAGCTAGATAGTGTGTGTATCATGTGAAGTGAGACAACAGAGCCTCTACCATTTCTAATAACAATACCAATTCCACATAAACCATTTTTAAAAGATGCATCCACATTGACTTTATATCAAGTGTCAGGGGGGGTACCATTTTATAATCTTTACAGCTCTAGCCCTCTTAGACCTAATAAATGGAATTAATCTAGCAAAAATCATAAATTGGTTCATGTCCTTGTTACCTGCTAATGGTTTTGCTGTGAAGACAAGTGCAGTGTGTTTGATGATCATGTCCAGAATGGCAGATGTAGAGTATTTTTGCTCATCATACAAAAGTTTATTTCTTCTAATCCATAGGTGCCAGAAGGTGATCATCATTGAAACTTTGATCACCTCAGTATGGATCTTAGAAAAACCTTTGTATGATAAGTAAAAATTCAATCTACTAGAAGTATTTCTGAATACTGGAATTGCATGATCAGTGTTCAGTGCATAGCATCCAAAATTTCTGAACTACTTGAGCATGCATTAAAATAATGGTTTAGTGTGTCACAGTTACAACAGAAAAGGCATTTAGAGGAAATTGAGAAGCCAATTTTTGTGAGAATGTTATCAAAAGGTAAAAGCTCATTTTTCATTCTCCATAAGAAAATGGCAATCTTTTTAGGGACCTTTGATTTCCAAACCTCTTGGAAAATTTGATTGACTGTTCCAGCTGATTTGATTGTAAACTGTCCATCCCTTCCAGGCTTCCAGATAAGCATGTCCTCATGATTTGAGGTAAGCTCAGCCTCCTACAACAATAAAATAATATTAGTAGCAAGATGATGCTCCATATAATTAGTGTAGAAATTTTTGCTTGTCAGAAATTGGGACACTGTTAGGTTGGGAAAGGGTAAAGAGTTGTGTGTCCAATGATAGTAAAGTGCACCAATTCCCAACCAATTAGCATTCCAAAAAGAACTCTTCCCTTCTCCACATAGAACTTGTGAATGAGCATTAGCATGTTCTGTGATTCCACAAATTCTCAGCCATGTAGGTGAGGTTTTATATGTCTGTGGGAGGGACCAAAGATGTCTAGTCCACATAGTTTCATTTCTCTGGAGTTTCTACCAGAGCTTGCAAGAAAAATCTCTAACCACAGCCCTTATGTCTTTGATACCAACTCCATTATCCACAGTTGGTAAAGTCAACTTATTCCATCTTCTCCAACTTCTTTTCTGTACTAACTCTGAGTTTCCCCAAAAGAAATTTGCTGCAAGTCTCTCCATTCTCTTTAGTATCAATTTAGGTGGCTGGAGAACAGAAAAAATATGAGTGGGGATAGCCATCAATACATGGTTAATTAAGATCAGCCTCCCAGCCTGTGTCAACCATTGGTTTTTCCAGTTCAACAGTGACTTCTCCATTCTCTCCAACAGTCCATGATAGTATCTGATCAAGTTTCTGCCACAGAAAATGGGAGCTCCTAGATAGGTAAAGGGTAAAGTGCCACTTCTCATCCCTTTGATTCTTTTTATCATTGTTTTCCTTAGCTGCCTTGTGCCTGGATGGACATAAAATTCTGATTTTTCATAGCTTATTTTCTGCCCCGAGACTGATTCATATGCAAACAAAAAATGTCTCAATCTTCTCAAATTCCTGTTCCCACTATTCAAAAAAATGGTTGTATCATCTGCATACATTAAATGGGACACAGGAGGCACATTCCTTGGTACTGAAAAATGGTCCAGATACTGAATAGAGAAAAGTCTCTTAATGCCTCTGGAGAAAGCCTCTGTAACAATATTGTAGAGAAAGGGGGAAATTGGGTCACCTTGCTTTATGCCCCTACTGGAAGGGAAGAAGCTTGTTGCAATCCCATTTACTATGACTGAGAACCATGCAAATTCAATATTCTGCATTATGAGCTTGACAAAGGAGCCATGAAACCCAAACTGAAGCATTACAGGATTTAGGAAGGCCCAAGATACCCTATCAAATTCTTTTTGCATGTCTAACTTGATGATCATATTTCCCAATTTCTGATTTTTAGGTAATAATCTGGCCATTTTCCATCATCTGCAAAATATTGTCAGAAATTTCTTTTCCTTGCATAAAGCCAGATTGCTCCTCGGAAATAATGATTGGCATACAAATCTTTAGTCTCTCCATCAATACTTTTGAAAAAATTTTGTTCAGGAAGTTGGATAAACTATTTGGTCTGTAGTCACCAAATGAGCTAGGGTTTGGTTTTTTGTGTATTAAAGCAAGCCATGTGCTTGATATAGCTCTTGGAAGTCTTTTCCCTGTCATGAACTCCTCTGCAGCTCTCAGTAAATCCATCTTAATAATTTCCCAACAGCTTGTGAAGAATAGTCCAGAAAATCCATCTGAACCTGCAGCACTGTCTTTGCTCAGTTCAAAAGTGGCCTTTTTAAGTTCCTCTAGATCAATGGCTCTTAAAAGTTGGGAGTTGTCCTGGTCAGTTATGAGGTTTGGGATAACAGCCATAAAATATTTCATATACTGCTCTGAGAGGTCAACTTCTTTTAAACTCTCATTTAACAGTTTCTCATAAAATGTCGCAGTTTCTGTTTGGATTTCCAATGTGTCTGTGATCCATGTGCCATCTGCTCTCTTGATCTTAGCAATTTTTTTTCTGCACCTTTTCTCTTTAACAGAATTGTGAAAGAACTTTGAGTTTGCATCACCCTCATGTAACCACTTGACCCTTGTCTTTTGCTTCCAAAATATGAGGCTTTCTTTTTCTGCTCCTATAAGCCTGGCCCTCCCTTCATTTAGCTCCAATAGATCTTGTTCAGTGCCACTCTGCTGATACTTGTTCTCCAAGACTGATACACTCTCCTCAGCCATAAGCAAATTCTGATGGACATTCCCAACTGAGGTTTTATTCCAAGATATCAATGCAGTCTTCAATCTTTTCAATTTGCAAACCATATTGAACATTCCACTGTATTGACTAGGCTGTTCCCAACTATTCTTAACCATGTCCATAAATTCTGATCTGTTCAACCACATTTCCTGGAACCTAAAAGGTTTTGGAGTGTGCTGGATTGTATTTTGGATGGTAATAAGTAGGGGATTATGGTCTGAGGAAGTTCTATTTAAAATATGGATGGATGAGTGAGGGAAATTGGCTATCCAGTCCAGAGAACACAACCCTCTATCTAGTTTCTGTAAGAGTTTGTCCTCTTTGATCCTGTTGTTAGTCCATGTGAATTGATTGCCAACAGTTGGTATTTCCTGAAGCTGTAATGCATCAATGAAGCCCCTAAATTCTCTAATGCTACCTAAGGGTGGTCTATGCCTACCTTTTCTTTCCAGCACAGATGCAACTGTGTTGAAATCACCAACATACATTGTTGATTGATGGGGTAAATTACACAAATCAGACCATAACTGCAGTCTAGGACCTCTGGTAACACGAGCACAAACCAAAACTGAGGTCCAATTTGTCATTGATATATTTTCTGTAATCTTGACCCGAATGAACTGGTCTGATTCAGAAATGACATCAATGTCAAAAAGGTCTCTATAGAAGAGCCATATTTTAGCTGATGATGCTGCAATACAGTGAGTAAATCCTATTTCATGCTGTAAATTCCTAATGTCATTACTATCATGCATAGGCTCTATAATACATAAAATTTGAACATTATGTAATAGAATAAGAGTCCTAAATCTTTCCATAGAGGTTCCATAACCTCTTATGTTCCAGACTAAAATATTAGATTTAAAACTAATCATTTAAAATAGTTTGTTTTTGGTTTTGGTCTAAGGATTCTACTGAAACTTTTAGACATTCCCTTAGTTGCTGAGGATGAAGGAGATTTACCTTTAATCATTTTACCTATAGGAGATGTTTTTCCCATGCTATGCTCTTGCATCATCTTCACTTGTGAATCAGAGATCCAGCCTGTGTCCTCCTGAGCATCATCAAATGTGTCCTCAGAACTATCATCACTGAGGTTGTCCTGCAATATTTCAAAAGCATTTGATATTTCTATTGGTTGATATGGGACCATGGTGAGGTAACATTTGTGTTTTGTGTGCTGGGATGTGATTGTGAGAGAGTGAGTGAGTGTTTGTGAGTTTGTGTTGGTGTGACTGTGGAGCTTTGCTAATTTTTTCTTCCTAGCTATATCCAGTTCATCCAAGGAGAAAAAGGATACTTGTGGCTTTTTCAAGCCTGTGAAGAAATTCTCTCCTGCATGTGGCTTATACAACACCATTCTGGTTTCTTCTCACTGCCTCTATTAGAGACTTTCACCCATGTTTGGTCCTTTTGCTGTGGAGTTAGGCCAGAAGAACTAGCTCTCTCTCTGTCATGCTGTTGTTGGTTTTTTTGCTGGCATGGTGGAGCTTGTTGTTTCTCATGATGCTCCCTCAGATTCCTCTCTTGCCAGGCTTTCTTTAGCTCAGGGTGCAATATCCTGCAGTTTGCATTCTGATGCCCAATTTTCCGGCAGTGTTGGCAGTAGAGTGGGAGACTGTGATATTCAATTTCACAGTCCTTATGATCATCAGGGAACCCAATTTGGATCGACGACATCAGTTCTTTGGTGAGATCCAGTACAACACAAATCTTCAAAGTTGAAGGTCTGGTGATGTGAGTTGTCGCAAAATCCATTTTAATGAATTTTCCGATTTGATTTCCTACATCCTGAATGAGAGTGTTATTGTAGTAATATAAAGGAATGTCCTTTACCGACATCCACACTGGTACCACCGGCGACTCGTGCTCCGGCGAGAATTCCGGTGACCACTTGAGTATTTTCATGGATGTGCCTGCTACCGGGCAGAAAGCTTTCAGCCAGCAACGCTGATAGTCCTCCTGAGTAGCAAATCGGATCAGCACGGGTTTATAATCCAAGGAGCCAATCTGAAAACGTTCGGAGAACCCCATCTTCTGAAAGGTTGCTTGAATGTTGAACATTGCAGGGTTTGCTCGCTGAAACTTGCCGATAAGAGCATTTTTGTAGTGCTTGGATAAGATCTGGATGGATTCCTTCGTGTACATACACGCCGGCTTGCCGTTAAAAGTGGTTTTCGGTCAGATTTCTGGGTTCGAGGGTAGGGGGATAGTGAGGGGAGTTGATTTGAGGAGGAAAGTATTTGGGCGTAGAATTTTCCGGCAGAAGCGCCACCGGTTTGGGGCGGGGGAGCCCCCATTTGTGACAGTTTGTGACCGTTATCAGGAAAGTCAGTGGGTAACGGTTATATTGGAAAGGGAAAAGTGGACATTTGTGCGACGGCGCGTGTTGGTAATTGATGAGAGAGATCAGAGCTTTTGAGACTTGAGTCTGCTGTGGACCTCGGGAATCAATGAACCACCAATGGCATGACTTTCTTCTACATGTCACTCTAAAATTCATTGGCAACCTTATTCTTGAAATTAATTTTCAAAATGACACTCTCTAAAAATTAATTTCAAGAATAACACTCTCAGTGTCATGTTGTCACCACACCATCCCGTGTGGACATTATGTCATACATTGACTAAATTTTTGTGCTAAATATGTAATTTTTAAAAGGTTTTGTACTCCCTAAACAAACTTTTGTACATGATTTTATTATATAAGGACTCCACAAAGTTAAACCCTAGCCTCAAGCTTCGAGTCTTTTCACGTCAAAGTCTGTAGATTTTAGCAAAATTCATGATATATGAAAATCCGATGAATACATTATACATGGGTTTGACAATCGAGATTGTTGTGGTGCGCAACTACGGAAATTGAAAGCTTAGGAATAAAATAAACGGTCGATCTTGCTTAATTTCTAAATTGAATGCAGACAAAGAAACTATTAATATTGCTTGATTGGGTAGGAATAAAAGTTGATGGTGTTCGTCATTTTGTGTTTGTGACGTCCCAGTTAAGTTCGACTTAACTGTGACGTCAGCCGGAATTTCACTAGAACTCAACAGTGGATACAGTTGTAGTTTTCAAAGTACAAGAGATGCTTTATTACAATAATACTAACTCTAGATATTATTTACACGACAAAAGATATCACAACTGCTCCTAGTTAAACAAAAGTACATGAGTCTTTTGTAGCGGCTACTAATATTACACGGACCAAAATACTTATTTTAGATAGGCACACATGCCATGGCTAAGGTATTAGCACTTGAGTTTCATGGAGTAGGTTCAACAAGCATTTAGATGCAAATATACAGAGGGTCCAGCAAGCATTCCTAACCAAAATGTCTTCAACACAGGTCTGCCATGCCACAGAAACATAAAATGAGCTTTTACGCACAATAATATTCTCCGAAAAGAAATTCAGAACCCACACATATGCCCATTAATACCAATAAAACCAAGAACTTGGGTAAATTTTCTTTGAACAACTAATTCTAAAATGAGTTGTCATATCCTTACTTCACAGCAATTTTTACAACCAAAGGTTTCTCCCTAATTACCAAAAATGACAATCAAATACAGTAAATCCAGATTTCTTCATGCTATATTTCCAGTTTTAAAGCATTTTATGTCAACATAATGTTCTGATCAATGAATCATGGGCGTAACCCTTTAGACTTACTTAGTTTAACTACACATCAAGAATCAATCACCAGATGACATATTTTCCCCCAACAAAACCGTTAACTTAAATTAAAATTTTTTTAAAAAAATCAGTAACCTATTCATGTATATTCGTTTGAGTCATGCAGTACTTCATAATAACATATGACAAGTATTATCGTTTTATTCACTTCATATTTTCCCCAACAAAACCAGTAACTTATTAAATAAAATCAGTAACCTATTCATGTCTATTCACTTAAATCATACAGTACTTCATATTAGCATATGACAAAGTTCTCATTTTATTTATTTATTTCTGTCTTATTTCGTTTTGTTTTAATGTACTCCCAGCCATGTGGACTCGTCAAATTAAATAAGTTTCCAAATACCATTTTATAACAAGAATATGCACCATAGATTTTGGACTTCAATCAGAGAAAATATATTAGTGATTACCACAATATATTTCAGAAACTCTGAGATAATTGGCACATTATATTTCAGATTCACTAAGATAATTAGCACATTATATGTAAGAAACAATGAGATAATTAGCACATCATATTTCAGAAACACTGAGATATTGCACATCACATAAAAACAGATCAATCAATCAAATCACGTCAAGCAAACACATCATGTCAAGTTAGGATTCTAGAGGTGACTTCCCGTACGTACGTAGCACTTAGGTCCCTTTTTATAACATACACCTCATATGGACTACTGGCCGCAACTTACCAGATCTATACAAGTCCAAGACACAATATACTCCCACTACACCAACCTCTTGCCGTGCGAATGAGTAGTATATTGCTTGTTCCATCTCGTATGACTATTAGCCGCAACTGGCTTAGCCATACGAGGCATGGTTACAAAATACTCTCCCATGCACACAACTACATCCCCCTGTGTGCAAGCGAGTGGTATTTTTCTCATGTTAGTCAAGTTCAAGTAATAATTCGAACACAGACAAGATCCACAAATAGCACACACATTCCAGCAAGAAAATCAGAGACACTCTTGCAATTTGACTGGTCATGACTCTTTGTAATTTAACTTCAGAATATAGCACATAAACATACTCTGATTTTAAATACTGCTGTTAGTATCCATTATATAGAATTTCACAAATTATATAATTATACATATATATTTATAAATCAAATTTTAGAGTAACAGAGTCGTTATGGCAGTTTTCGAAATATATATTTTTTTAGAAAAGTGAGAATACTCACTTCAGTCTGTAGGCATTGTAAGGTTCGTAGGCCTTGTAAGATCCTGCTCGCTGAAATCTGCACCAAGAGTATATCTACTGGTTACTTAACCATTCTTCTAGGGTCTGAAATTTTAAACTAATAGTACTAAATAATAATAAAAAACCAGATTCCTTATAAGATGAGTTAGATAATTCATAAATTAAATTGTTTGTCACAGCAACCTTCACCGTGGGAAACAACTATTGTTTGTGCATATTTCTTTATTTTTTGTCACTTCAACACATCTGCAACGGGCATCATTTTAATCTATCTAAATGGAAGCATAGAAATTCATATATTAGGTAATGGATGCACATCAGTGATCGATACAAATAAAAGAAGCATTATCATGAACTTGAGGTAAACCGTCATGATCTTCACAACTCAGTATGTTATCATGGTTTAAAGTAAAGTAGAAGCTATTTAGAGACCTTTTGTCAAGTTGTTCACATGCGCTTGTGAAAACTAACACTCACTTAGCCTATTCTAAAAAATATCATGTAACAACATCAAATCTTATGCACACACATATGGATCAACAAAGGAATGAAATGTGGATATAATGAACCTTAAAATGAAATAATCATGAGCGGCAGTGTTCATCATGACATGGCAACACAGATATTGCAAAATGTATTGTATAAAGTTGACGTGGCGTAGTATGAGAAATAAATTTGTACCATCACAAAGGTAAATAGATTAATCGAAAAATGTTGTTGAGCTGTGTTGTCAAAGAGGGGTTAAGGCATCTTGGTAATGATCAGTCATCTGAATGTTTTTATTATAATTTATGAAAATGTATAGGAAAATATTTGGTATGATGCCATCTAGCATATAAATACTAAGCCTTATTATATTTTATGCAAAAGCGGTAGTTTGATCCTTATTATATTTTAGTATAAAAATCCTTATTATATTTTAGCATAAAAATCCTTATTAATTATTTGGAAATTTTGTATACATAAAATTGAAGATTTTTATTGAAATTTGCATTGGAGATGAATTTTAAAGTAGTGAGCTTCTGAGAAAGTGCAAGCATTTTCAGCCTTTATCTGGAAGCAACCGAGAGTTTTGACATACTGAAAATGTATAGAAATATATATAACCGCTTGAGATGACGCCGGGGGAGGGTTAGGGTGGGATGCTAGTGGGTTAACAGGGGCGACGTCGAGTAAGATCGAGGAAAATTTATTCTAAATGTCAATCATTTTCTATCAAATGTTTGTCGAACTCATGATCCAAGACAATGGACTATGTACGGTTTTAGAACGAGTTATGAGTATGGGGATTCCTCCACGAGTGAATAGGAAGCTGGCAAAAAAATAATAACGTGTTTTCCAATAGAAAATTTATGACATTCACGTCTAATCAAAACTAAGTTATAACCTGAAGTAACTATTCTTATTCAGATAAAGGAAAGTTTCCATATAAATTCGTGCGGTGCCGAACATTTTTATTTTCTCATGTTATCTAGAAACGTTTTTTTTTCTTTTGAGTTTAAAAAGTAATTTGCTAGGAACAGAATGGAAAAGGCCAAGTATGCATGTAGCTTATTTTTCATTTTCAAGATGGTACCCTAAATGTATCAATTGTTGATCATAATTGATATAAAAGCTCATCAAGATGTGGATTAAATTAGTAACATTCATATATACTTCATTTAAAAAATAGAAAGATGGCTTCCACTAGTGCGGGCGATCACAGTTTTTAGTGTGTGTACTTATTTCTTCGTAGATCTACTCCAGACTTTGGTGTCTCCGGCCGATCTCCGGTCAGTTTCTGCAAAAGTAAACGAGGAAAGAAGGCAGGTGGCCATGAACTAGATCGTGACTTCTCAGTGGCAAAAGCTCTGACGAGCTTGGCGAGTATGGTGACGGGTTTGCAAGCAACTCCGAGCAAATTCAGTAAACATGTGGTGCAACAAAGGGATCTGGCAGCTGGGAGCAACCCAGTCACCAGAGAAGCTAGTTGACGTTCTCTGTTCAGATTTGGGGTCACTCAGTGGCTCACCAACCCAGGTACACACTATTTCACCGGATTCTCTTGAATTACCTAGTACTACACCAAATTGGGGTGAGCTGTTTCACAATCCCCAGTCTGGAGTTCAGTTCTATGACACAGTTGAGATAGATGGCTTGACTATGGGTAAAGCCCAAAGTGGAGGTTGATGAGAGTATTAGGGAGTGTAATAGTACTGTGGTATGTAAGATCATAGGTTCCTTCTCTCCTCTTCCTGTGATGGAGGGTTTTTTCAGGAGAATCTGGGGAAATCAAAGGATACAGAGGGTATGGATGGTCAGGCCTGGGATTTTTCTTGTTTGATTTGTGAACAAGACAGACAGTGACCAAGCTGTGGAGAGAGGGATAGTTTTGTTTGATAGTAAACCAGTTGTGGTGCAAGCTTGGACCTAGAGTTTAGACATCACAATTCCCAGCAAAGTTCCAGTATGGTTGAAGTTTCCAGGGTTAGATGTTGTTTACTGGAAGCCAAGCTTATTGAGTAGAATTGTGAGTCCTATTGGTAAGCCACTAAGGCTGGATGATGCAACCTTGCTTGTTAAAAAAATTGCCTATGCTAGGATCCTAGAAGAAGTGGAGCTAGGAAAGAAGGTGCCAACTAGCATTCCTTGGATGGATGAAAATGAAATAATCCAGCACCAAGAAAGTCAATGTGAATGGATTCCAGCAAGATGTGACTATTGTAGTATGATGGGCCATGAGGAGCAGCATTGCAAGAGGAAGATCCGACCTCAGCCTCCAGCTAAGAAAGTTTACAAGCCAAAAACTACACAGCCTCAGCAACAGCAAAAGCCAGCTGTAACTATGCATGTTACAGTGAGACCTAAAATCAGAAAGCAAGCAATGGATAGTGAGGGGGTTCACTGTGGTCCCAGTGACTTCTCTATCTCATCCATTGGACAGGGGGGAAGGCAGTAATGTCTGAGTCCCAAGAATTTGTTACCAGCACCTCTTCAATTGCTCAGAGTGGTGTAGGCAATTAGTTTCAGTTAGATACTGACCCTCCTGATGCCTAGGGTCCAGATCGCTTTTCCGGCGCCGCTTCCAGCTTCCTTTACCTTTCTGCTTTTTTAAAGAGTAAATTACTTTATTTTTCCCTATCCTTGTTTTTCAATAAAATTTACCGGCATGGATATACTTACAAATATCCACTAATAGCTTCTTCTTTTTTTTCATAATGAATATTCATAATAAGTTTTCAATAATAATAAAAAACACAACAATTTATTCCTGCCCAGAATAGAGTTCCTGCGAATCAAAAGATCATTTTGTAAATTAAGAATTATTTGTATTAGAGTGGATACAGCTATACATGACACTGATGACAGCTATAAACAACTAGTACTACATACAATAAATTCTATAATTATGCTGTCTATCATATCTTACATATTAAATTTATAAATATAACAAATATTGTTCCAAAATATTTCTAAAAGATCAAATATTTTGAAATACTAGTAGAACCTGTGTAATCAAAAAAGAATATGCAAATCTGAATCTTAAAAGTGAATAATACACAGTTATATTTAGTTTAATCTGAACAAAACCAAAATAATCTCTTATGATTATAAAACTATATTTATAATGGAATACTAGTTTGGTTGGAACGCACGTTGTGCGGTATATCTAAATGTAATTAAATACAAACCCTATTTAAAAGTATAAGCACAATCCTTAATATATATATATATATATATATATATAATGAGGATAATAGTTTAAATACCTGAAAGTTCAAGACAAAAGTGCAATTTGTAAATATTTCGGTAGGTGTCGGGCAAATTTAATTGCATCTATATTTTGGTAACATAAGACCATAAAATTCACTGTCATGAAATAACCCGACACGAACCTTAACGGTTCTTAATATTTTTGGCATTTGCACTCAGGATTATTTAGGTGATGATAATCATAAACTCATCTTCAATACCAGCGCCATGCCAGATTGCGACGGTTTTAGACCCCTCTGGTTCTTCTGAAAATTAGGTTTCCTGAAATTTAAAATATATAATAAGTCGTGTTGTAAATAAATTATAATTATTTTGCAATATTAATAAAACATGACAATATAAATTAAATATAGTTTGATGATGTACCTCTTCGTCTTCAAAGATGTATTTCTGTGTTTTTGAAGATGGATTGATTTTGCTGGAAACAGGTGCATGCGTATTTCTCCTTCACTGTTATTGTTCGAACCCATGGTTTGTCTGCATTGGATAAATCATGGATTTTCCTCTCATTGTAGAAAATAAATATGCAGAAAGGTGAATTGATCATCATCATTGCAGAAAGGTATAAAATATGTGTGCTGTGGGAATAATGGATTTGTGGTTTATTGTGATTTGATACGTGAAAGTGTTAATGAAACTATTATTATTTATACTATGAGAATGCATGTGTTGTTATTTAGATGTATTGATATATGCTGTTAAGTTAAGCTGAGTTCAGCGGACTTCACTTGGGTTTAGCAGACTTCAGCTGACTTCAAAAAAAATTCCCTATTTTCACTAAATTGTTTTTAAATAAAATTTTCTACAATTCAAAAATGTCAATGAAATACTTTTGTTTTGATTTATCAAATGAAGTTATTTGTGAACAAATGTTTCTTCAATATATTTTGTTTTAATTTATCAAATAAAGTTACTTGTAATAGTTCTAATTTATACTCTAATTTAACAAATTCAACAATAAGGGCCTGTTTAGTATAACTTATCTGAATATTTTCAATTCAGTTCAGTTCATTATTTTTCAGTTCAGTTCAATTCAATTCAGTATTTTTCAGTTCAGTTCAGTATATTGTACTTTAATTAAAATTTAAACAAAACATATGTTAATGTTTCAGTTCAGTTCAATCCAATTCAGAGAAATTGTAATCTATTTCAATTCAGTTCCCCAAAAATATTATTTGACGATTTTAAGTTTATATTGAAAATTCAGTTAATTTTAGTTAAATGTAGTACAATTCAGTTTATTTCAGTTAAGTGTAGTTCAATTCAGTTCTATTTTATGTTCTTGAATTTCTGTTTCTCTACCATTGGATAGAGATTTCCATTTGATTTGGTTGCAATATCCATTCAATTCAGTTCAAATCAGTTCAGGCGTATTAAACAGGCCTTAATAACGAATATGTCGATTATCAAACAAAATAATTATTGCGAAATCTTTATTATTTGATCAAATAATTATTGTGAAATAAAATATTTCATCTTCTTGATTTGTAATGATGTGTGTAATTTTTGAAAAACTATTGTACAAATAAAATAATTACTTTAAAATATTTATTATTTGATCGAATTTGAAGTTGAATGTTTGAACTCAAATTAATAATAATAGTAATAATAATAAAAGTATTATTGTTATTATAACATTTTGTTGTTAATTTCAGCAGATTTCAGTGAATTCCAGCAGATTTCAGCGAATTTCAGTTCAGCTGAACTTGACATGGTGTCTCATCTTGTCATCTAGAATAATCACTTCCATAAATGAACCATTCACTTATCTTATGACAATATTTCATAACATTCTCCCTTGAATGTCTATTTCGGGATAACGCCTCGTTAAATCCTTTTTTAGGGGAAACCCGACGAGGGAAAACCCATCGAAGGAAAAAGAGTGCATATTCATTAGAGAACATCGTCTCTTCAAAACCTTAATGAGAAAATCCAGTGGGAAAAACCATGATTAAGGAAAAAGAGTATAATACCGCTCCTCCTTTTGGTGCCGAACCTAGAACAATGCCTCATCAAAACCTTACCAGGTAATTATCCAATTTGGGAAGAAAAACCTGATGAAGAAAAAAGAGTACATTTCCCATTGGAGCACACTGCCTCGTTAAAACACTTGTGAGAAAAACACATTGGGAAAAAATCTCAGTAAGGGAAAAAAAGTATAGTGTCTAACTCCTCTCATGAGCACATCATTTAACATTCTCAATTGCCGCATCCCGATCCTGTGCACCAACTTTTCAAATGTAAACGTTGGTAGTATTTTGGTGAGAAGATTCGCCACATTGTCACAGGACTGAATCTTTTAAATAGAGATTTTGCCATTCTGTTGGAGTTCGTGAGTGAATAAGATCAGTGAAATGTGCTTTGTATAATCTCATTTGATATATCCTTCCTTCATTTGATCGATACAAGATGCATTGTCTTCAAACAGAGTATTTGGAGCTTTCCCGTCCAATTTCAAACAACAAGTTCCTCGAATATGACAAGTCACAGATCTCAACCAAACACATTCCCGTCTGGATTCATGAATCGCCAATATTAATTTCAACATGGTTGATAGAAGTTGCAGCCATCGTTTGCTTCATGGAACGTCAGGAAACAGTAGTGGTACCATATGTAAATATATAACCAGTTTGCGAGTGAGAGTTGTGGGGATCAGAACGGTATCCAGCATCTGCGTAACCCATGAGATCACACCATTGCTATGAGAAGTCTTAGTCTAGGCCGTTCATATACTTAATCTGACAACCCACGTCTAGTTCTAATTTGCTATAATATTTTTTGAAATTCATGGGTCAGGTTTCTGGGTCATAAATATGAATTCGGGTAATGACATTGCTGATCTTCTTTTTTCAAATATATGTTGGTTCATCTTCACCGCTAGATTGACCGGAGCTACGCCGACGATCATCTTTGCCAAAACGAACTCAAATCTCATCGTCGACAACATTGAGGTGCCGACTCCACCATCCTCGCTGCTATTATATCGAGCCCAATCTTTCTCCGGTCAACCTCACCATTCTTAGCTCCAAATTCTGATTATGGACGACGAATCTGGCATAAATAAGATTATGAAAATTGTGATTTTAAGTCAACAACAAAATCGGCCCCAAATTTGATTACAACGAGGTATCTTCCGGAGAAGGAATGTGAAATAACTATCAATAGATCTACTGTTATTGTACTTCTACTCCCGTGTTTTACTTAACTGTGACGAGCATGTTTAACCATGGTGGCAGTATGTTCAAACATGGTAAAATTAAATACAGAAACACACAAAATTATTACGCAGTTCGGTGATAAAAACACCTACATCTGCGAGACCTTGCCCAATCTAGAAATCATCCACTAGATAATCAAAACAGTGTACAAAAATTCTCACTTCTACCTATCTATGACCTTTAGTAGTGAACTCGTGAGCATCCTTCACTTGCCCGTCAACGTCAAGCTCCTCACTTGACAAGGTCGAGCTCCTCACAACTTTTTGATGACTACCTCTACCGAGGATATTATGGCCGTGGTTCTAGACTTGATGAACAAGATCCCTTGCGGTTGATTGTTGAACTGCGACAACTCCACTCGAATGTATCCTTGACTTAGGATTTTTATCTCATTAATCCGTGATTATTGTAGCAGCCTTCGTTCATCTTTTATAACCCATGTTGTACCTTCAATCACGTACAACCCTAATCTATGATTTCTATTAACTGAACATTACTATTACCAATTACAACTATAGAAAAAGGAATAGACTATATCTCTTTCCAGTTGTCAAACTATGCCTAACTAATTCTTCCATAATTTATTTCAAAAAATCCATAATTAATTCTATAGGCAATATTTAATCTTCCATTCTTGAATTGGACGAGAATATATGACTTGTAATCTTCTGTATGTGATCTTCAATTACCAAAAATAAATCAGTCTTCCAGTACAAAAATTTCAGACCCATTAATAACTTTCTTGAGATGTTATAACATGCTTCCGTTCTTCACAAAATAGCCAAGTCAAAGTATGGTACAATCTCCCCCTTTGGCATTTTGTGAACACATATTCGTTTTGATGTCAGAATATCAACTTACAAAACTCCCCTTAATATCAGAACACCTATAACTTTCAAAATACTTCATATAGGAATACTGAAAACCAAGAAATCCAAATACTTCATATAGGAATACTGGAAACCAAGAAATCCAAAATACAACCCAGGAAAAGTTATTACAAATATCTAGATTCCAGAATAAACAAAGTTCAAATGGATCAAAAGTCATCAAAATATCTTCTCCTTGGGGTCAAAACATGCCAAAGTAGCTTCAGAGTAAAAAATAATCATCATGTTATAACATGTGCAATTCCAGCTTCCGAAATAGATAAGACACCATGTTATAACATGCACCTCCAGTTAAGAACTCTCTTCATATAGGTTGTCTTGATCATCTTCACTTGATATTCATCAGATTTACTATCCTCATCCTTTTCTTCTTTTCCGTCAGATCCAGTGCTGTCCTCATCATCTTCATCAGATCCTACAAAATCATTCCTATTCTCATAAAATCGTTGACGGACTGAAAAATATTCACACAGCACAACCTCATCAGAGACATGATCTTTGAATCCAACAATCCTTAGAATTCCAGTAATCAGAGCTGGATGAAACAACTTATCACAGCTCATAAGGTGATCAACGAAACCATGAATTCTGTTGTAGATGAGCCATCCCAAATTGAAAGGTCTGTGAGTTTCAATGCAGTACATCAGTTTGTTCATCTCAAAAGTAACAGATCTACATTATTATAAAAAAATCGAATCCATCTACTCAACATATAAAATAATCAACAAAACTTTTTTTTGAAAAAGAACAATAAATTAGAGAGGGATGATGGATACAGATTGATTACCTGAAATCTTTGTACAAACCGACTGATGGAACCATCCTTACGACAAGCACCGAAAACCTCGTTCCAACCTGGTGTAAAATCAAAACCTTCTGATATCGGCATAGCTTTTTCGGTATGTTTGGAAACGATGGAGGTTTAATCTTGGGGTAGCGGCCGTCTAGGTTTTAGGAACAGACAAGTGTCTGCATATATAAATATTAAGGTCTATAAAAAAACAAAAGCCCTAATGGGCCTAATGAGGTGTAATTCAGATCCAACACTAAATTATGATTAATTTAGTAATAATATTTTTTTTTCATTTCAGTTCAATTTAATTTCATGTTTTTTAGTTTAGTTTAGTTCAATAAAATTAACAATAAGGAATAGGTCCTAAACTGCACATTGTTTGTGAACATTTCCGGTACATAGTTGATCATTAGCAATTTTATTGACACGTATTAACAATGTTTAAAAGTTTGCTATTTAAAATTTTTAGGGGTGGATTCCAATTACTATTGATAGATTATGCACACTCAATTATTTGAAATTCTCTCTTGTGGTTGGTATATGTGAAGATCGATAGCTAAAGATATTTTTCTAGGCTGATGCCAAATGCAGGTATGACTAACTGACTTTTTAACTATGTAAATAATATATCTCATTTTAGGGAAAATTCCCATAAAGGGCGTAATAAGAGTTGAAATTTTCACTAAAGACATAAAACTTTAGATATTCCTATTTAGAGCATTGAATTAGTTTTAAGACAAGTTTACCCTTTCTTTTATTATTTTCAGTTTACTTAATTTTTTTTATATAAATTCTTGAACTACATTCTCCGTTTTCATATTCGCTGAACCCTCTCCGAACTTGTTTCCATCGTTGTTGGTTTCCTTGGCTAATGAAGACAAAATTTTCAAGCTTACCTCAACTACTGGTTTAGCAACCACCTCGTAAACCCGCTTTTGAGAAGCACTTGCAGCAAAAACCTCATCAAATTAAGATTCTCAACACTCCAATTGTATTTTTACTAACTTTAATTAATGAAAGACTTTTCAACCAAATAGTCTTGTATAAAAGCACACACATTGTGAGATCTCCACACCTTGTAGAACAGAATAGCCAATGCATGAAAATTATGAACAATGATCATCAATCAAAAACAATTCCGAAACATAAGGAAGTGCCACAAATGATTATTAAGCCTAATAATCACCTCAGGTTTTACTTTAACGCAATCAGGATAGTCGGCTTCAGACGTATCCTTAGCATTTCTTGGTCGAAGTCTGACAGCAACTCTCACTCTTCCTAGTTCTGCATTTACAAAGTACAAGCCTCTGAGAACCTGCTGCTCCGGAAAAAATGGTGGTGGTAGAACTGGGCGTGGACCCCACCGACGACAGCGCCGATGAAGTTGTGGTGGCCGGTGGCGACTACGGCTGCGGCGGTAATGAGGCCATGGCCAGTGAGGTTCTGGACTCAATGAAGATGGAGTATGTAGTTAAGGAATTTAGCTAGTAAAAAAATTAAATAAATTGTAAAATAAAGGGTAAAATTGTTTTAAAACTAATTTAATACCCTAAATAGGAATATCTAAAATTTAATGCCTTTAGTGGGAATTTCAACTCTTATTACGCCCTTTATGAGAATTTTCTCATTCTCTCATAGCACGTGGGGCGTGCGACACATGCAAATATCCCATCAATGTTTCACGTATATTGTGGTGCGTGAAGCGCGTGAGACCCGTGCGAATGGTGGCTACCGGTGTGGTGACACGTCTTGTTCTGAACTATCCAATTTAGTAAAAAAAACAATCGTTTTCTATACTAGCAAAGAAATTAAGTGATACATTTGAAAGATACTGCTTAAGATGCTGACTACGCTATGTAGTTATTATGTCAACTGATTATAGTCAAACTATTCATATTCCCAACTATTATTAATTCATGAAGCTCATCGGGACTTGTAAGTATGTATCCCTTCTCCAATACCATTGATTGAGCCTCAAACCAAAAATTTTAAAGAAAGTTTATTTCTTAATTAATTTTTGTTTTGATTTGAGAGTGAGACTAGTTATCTTGATAAGTTCTAATTTCAAAAATAAAAGTTATCTTGACAAGTTTTTGCACAAGAACACTAGTCAAGAGTTCATCAGACAGTATGAGGTGATAGTTACGATGCAGAAATGAAGAAAAAGGAAAGGCAAATTCTTATATGAAGATCAAGAAATCTGCCCTCAAGTCCTCATCCCCGTTTGTAATGCAAGTAGCCAACATCTACACAAAAGATGTACTCAAGAGATTTCAAGTTAACGTCTTGGGAGTTGTTGCTTGTATTACTAATTAAGAGGGAGAGGCAAGATCAGGAAATGACCATAACTTTCAGAGTTGAAGATTTTTAAAAAGGACAATCAAGACTTTGTTGTTACTGTGAACGAGTTGAAGTCAGAAATATCTTTCACGTGTCATTTGTTTGAGTATGAAGGTTATCTTTGTAGACACGCAATGATACTTTTTCAAACCTTTGGATTTTCTACCACTCCAGCAAAGTAATGGTCAAGAGATGCCAAGAATATCAGGTACTCAGAGTTGATTATTCCGAGGAGTTGCAATATTCAAGGGTTGAAAGTTACAATAGCTTTGTTAGCGTGCTATGAATTGGGTAAAGAGGGATCTTTATCTCAATAGAGTTATGAATTTTCACGCACTGCACTTATTGCCTCTTTCAAGAATGGCCTCAATCTTAACAAGAATCCCGTTGAGGAAAAAAAATCAACCATTTATGTTGAAGATGATAAGCAAAGAAGCATGGGGAATAAGAGTGCAAAGAAAACTGACTCAAGTCATTATGCAGGCACGTTGTTTGCACATTCACATGCACGGTGTGCCCATTTTTTAAATATGCACGTATATGACTAGTTTATCTAAGGGGGTTTCTATTTTAATTTAGGTAATGAATATATGGAGTCTTTTCAAAACTTCCTTTTTAACTGATATAGGATTTATCTTTGACATATATTTAAAGAAGCATGGGAATACGAGTGCAAAGAAAACTAACTCAACCACGAAAAGAAAAGTTTTACCATTACTACTAAATTTTGAGGTTAACTAGGATACATCAAGTTTACACCACATCAAAGCTCACATTAGAATTTCATAAAACTACATAACCTGAAACATTGTATGATATGAAAACTTATCAGGCTTAGCCTGTTCGAATGGAAGCAATTACCACTAATGACCTCAACTGAATCCTCCATTTCCGTATCCGACCTAAAGTCACTGGAATTCGACTGATGTACTGAGAGACACTTGAAGAGCCTATTCCATTATCAGCTTCCATTGGATGAACTTCTATGATAATTCCTGAACAGCAGATTTGAATATTTTTGGGTGGTTTTATAGGAAGAATCTCCTGAGGAACAAACCTCCCATCCTTCACACATGGTCGGTCCAAACCAATTTGTGTTCCCGTGCAAAATTTAAATTGGGCGTTTATATATGCTTAAAAATAAATGTTATCATTAAATATATACTATAATAATAATTTTAGAAGCGTGTTTAAAACAAAAAGGGTCATTCAAGAAATTAAAAGCTTCAAATTCACAAAAAAAGACATTTCAAAAAAAATAATATTTTTAAATAAATATATATGTATATATTATATAGAATACATGTAAAATTTTAATTTTAGGACCCTTGTAAATTTTAGGTCCCGTGCAGCAGAACACTGTGCAACATGCTTGGGCCGGCTCTAGATACGTGTGTTAAAGAAAATTATGAGTTGAATCTCACATTCTCATAAAAATGTTTTTGATTTCACAAACATGTTGCTAGTTTCTTTAAACCATATACATATTGCTATTGTCTTTGTACATTTGAGGAAAACAATTCATGTTCTGAAAATTCGCTTCACGAAATCTATAGGAACACTCGACTTCGATATGGTTTGGAATGCTTAGCTCCAAATCATGACTCCCGTGGAGAGGCTTGAAATTCAAATTCTGGTAAATAATTTGTTATGATTAATTTTATGTGGGATTATGGATTGTTTTTGAAATTGCAAAGAGAGATACGATTGATTTCCGACTAATTAAATTCCCCTTTGTATGTATAAAGTTTTTTTGTGTGTGTTTGAAGGTCTCCTCTCTCTCCTTTGATTTTGAAAACAAAAGATAATCTAAAAAACCATGATGTAGGAACTGGATCAATCAAAATCCACAATTAACAAAATAAATCACATACGTGAAGTGCTTTAATGTTTAGTCAAGCACAAGTTATAGTGCATATTATTATAAAAGACGGTCGTTTGTGTTGATAAAATACATATATAACCGAAAAAATTACATTTCAACTCTGTTTGCTGGAGGTTATAATTAAGTAGAGCATTGCAGTTCAGTTTAATTCAATTCAATTCAGTTCAGTTCAGCAAAATATAAGTTGATCAAATTCAGGTAAATTTAGACATGCTAATTCTATTTTTCAATGCATTAGTTTTAGTTTAGTTCAATTAAATTTATTTCAATTCATTTTAGTTCAGTTCATCCCTTTATTAATACTAAAAAGTTATTCTCACTTTTCTTTTGGTACCCTATTTTTTCTCCATATTTCTTGGGCAAATTTTTATCCATTCTTTGTAGAAACATAGTTCCTAATCGAATTCAAACTTGATTTCTAATAAATTTTTAATATATTCCTTCTTCTTCGACCTCCTCCTTCTTTATATAAGTTTTTCGTCCTTGTCCCGATTCAAACAAGATTAAAATTTTTTTTCCTATAATTTATTGTTACTTAAGATTTCCATGTACATAAACGTTTAATTTTATAGTTGTCAGTTTCTGTGGTCTATTTCTCACTTAACTGAACTGTATTGAATTAAAATAAAGTGTAAATTAATTAATGTATTGTAAAATATAATTAGTAAGTCTATCTAAATTTCATTAAATTATATTTTACTGAATTGAATTAATTAATTTACACTTTATTTTAATTAATTGAATTATACTCGGCAGCCAAGTCCAAGAAGAACCTCCTGCAAAAATTTCCAAGAGACCGTGTCAAAGGCCTTTGCCAGGTCAACCATGATCATACACCTGGGGGAAGTACGTGCCTTGCCGTATCCTCTGACAAACTCCTGTGCAAGCATCACATTATCTGTCAGATTCCTACCTTTAACAAAGGCCCCCCTGACAAGGATCAATAAGTCTAGGGAGATAGCGCTCCACTCTATTGGCTATAATCTTAGTAACGATCTTGTAGAGAACATTACAGTACGAGATGGGTCTGAAGTCCCCCACCTTCAAGTTATCCTTCTTCTTTGGGATTAGGACCACGGTGGTGTGATTAAGCCTCTTAAGCAGGATACCCTCCTCAAAGAATTCCAAAACTGCATCTATAATCTCTCCACCGACCGTATTCCACTGCTTCTTGAAGAAGGCTGCCGAGTATCCGTCTGGTCCTGGTGCTTTATTGTCGTCCATCGAAAAGAGCACCAACTTAACTTCATTCCGCGACACAGCCTGTCCCAGTACTCCTCTATCATGGCTGTCATACAAAGGCCCAGAAGAGATTTCATGCTAGATTTCATCAAATTGTAATTTTGCACAACTTAGATCTGGACTGAACCAAATGGAATTAGTATGATTCACTCTATGAAGTTTAATTTTATCAAATTGTAGTTTCGCAAAACTTAATTCATGAACTTGACTGAACCAAATTAAAGAGTGAAAATTAATGTATTGAAAAATATGATTAGGATACTATATAAAGTAAAAATTTATAAAATGAACTGGAGTGAACTAATATATTAAAAAATAGAATCAGTGTAATTAACTAAATTAAGTGGAATTTCATCAAATTGTAATTTTGCTTAATTAAATTGAATTGAACCGGACTTGATTGAAGTGAAAATTAGAATCGATAAGACAAAATTAAGTTGAATTTCATTATATTCTAATTTTGCAAAATTGAATTGCACTGGAATAAAGTGGAACTTAAGTTTGGGTGATAGAGTTTTTGAACGTTGAATTCAGGGTTTCAGGTATGCCACTCTCTTGGAGGTGGAACAGGTTCTGGGATGGGAACCCTGCTGATATCTAAGATGAGGGAGGAATAGCCAGACAGAATGATGCTCACCTTCTCGGTTTTCCCTTCTCCCAAGGTTTCCGATACTGTTGTGGAGCCTTTACAATGCCACCCTTTCTGTCCACCAGCTCGTCGAGAACGCCGATGAATGCATGGTTCTTGACAATGAAGCCCTCTATGATATATGCTTCAGGACTCTCAAACTCTCCACCCCTAGCTGTAAGTGAACTAAACTGAAATGCAGTTAAAATATTATACTCCCTTCGTCCCGGTCAAAGCGTCTAGTTGCATGTTGTAAGTTTTTGGAGGTGTAATTGTTTCAGTTGGAGGCCTGAACCGCTTAATATCGGGGACGATGAGCGGAGTCACATGCTGCCTGAGATTTCCCGGGCAGCTGAATTCAGACCTGAGGAAGTTGGCCGTGAACCTGATCCCATTTCCAAGGCTCCACTTTTTCATGGTGGGATTCGCTCCGCTAACAGCTAGAGGCTCACAGCAGTACCGCGCGCTCACGGTTCCCGAGCTGACGCAGAAAATGTGGGATGCCAAGAAGATGATGTGCGCAGGCACGGCCGATACCTAACCGCCTCAGCTGTTTTCCGAGGAAAGATGAGTAAAGAGGTGGACGAGCAGTTGATACAGATCCAGAACAAGAACTCTTCCTACTTCGTGGAGTGGATCCCGAACAACGTGAAATCGAGTGTGTGTGTGACATACCCCCTCGGGGGCTTTCCATGGCTTCCACGTTCGTGGGGAACTCGACCTCGATTCAGGAGATGTTCAGGCGAGTCAGCCTTCAGTTCACTGCCATGTTCAGGAGAAAGGCCTTCTTACACTGGTACACCGGGGAGGGGATGGATGAGATGGAGTTCACTGAAGCTGAGAGCAATATGAATGATCTTGTTGTTGAGTATCAGCAGTACCAGGATGCCACCGCTGATGACGATGATGATGCTGATCAGTACGAGGATCAAGAGGCTGGAAACTGAATTCGCTTATTTCTTGTTTCTTCCCTTAAATCAATCAACAAGTGTACTGGTCTTGCTACAGTTCAAGAAATGTGAGAGATGCAAATTGATTAGCATCTTTGTATTTGATTTTCCCTTTCTATAATTTGGATCATCTTTGATTACAAGTTCGATTTTATTTTTTTCTAGGTGAAATGATTACAATAGAGCTAACACCAGTGGCACAAAGCATCAAAACTGGAAAAAAGTGAAACAAATGAAAGTAGTTTAATCCAAAAACAATGTAAAAAGTGGCATTATTTATATTCCGATGCATCATCAAGACACAGTAGATGCAAATTTATAGGGTTGCTGAATGGGTTATGTCTAGATGCGGAGGTTGCTCTCCATTACAACTCCACTGTATTGCCGCCTGAACTACAGTAAATTAGTACTTCAGTCCTAAAATTTGGGGGTTGCCGCTGCATGATCAGACACATATATTGCTCGGAATTCGAATGTTGCAAAGATCAGAGAAGGAAGGGAGGTGGCGATATCCGACCAACTTTTGGAGGAAATGCTACTATCTTTTCCAGAACAGGTCCATGCTTCTTGAGCTTGTCAGCAAAATAAAGTTCATTCTCGGTTCCCAAATACCCCTTCATCTCGACTACCTTAAGGCAAGGAATACGCAAAGCAATAACACTTACATCATCCATGTCTGTTTCCTTCTGATTCTATTGAAGACAAATATATATTAGCATTCAAAGCTACTTGAAGAAGTATAGTTAATAGAAAACACATGATAACATACCACCATGCGACAATGTGAAAAGCTGTCCCAAACAAGTACCAAGGTTTCCAGCTGTGGACATTTCTTAAGTAAAACCTCAAGGCTAAGAATATCTTCGTTCAAGTACCCGATGTTGAGTGTCAAATAGTTGAGATTGTCGAATGCAGATATTTCTTAGAAGGCTGTCACTCCCTTGAATACAGTAAAATCTACCTACAAGTACAAAGACCAGAAAATATAGAACAAGGTTTCAGGCCAATGGAATATGACTACAATATATAATGCAATCAAACTAATCATTCTTAGGGAAAGATCACACCACAAACACCTTAGCAGGAACACATGTATAGTTAATTACCTCGGAAAAAACCAGTGATGGACGATTTGGTTCAAGATCATATTCATCCTACAATATACAAACTCACATATATTAAACTTGCAATAAGATAAAAACAAGTATTTTCAAGAAGATATTTTTTGAAATTACATGATGGAAAAGAAAGTACCTGAGGGATATTGTGAACTGTTAAACACTGGACGAATCTGAAGGCGTTCAAAAGATTAGCCCAGCAAGCAATATCACGCCAACTCCAGCTTGAAAAACCGCCAATCACTCTTTTAAGGTGAACCGTAGCTTCAACCAAACAAGTTTCATACTTTATGTTGTATGACACTTCGTTGGAAAAGCTAAAAATCTGTATCGACTCCAACATCGGCGCGCTTATCTCCACAAAACGCATGTTGATTCCATCTATAACCGTCAATGTCAGATGCTCCAGGCTTTCAGAGTTTATACTCAGTGACTCGGCATCCCCACAGTATTCGAGCACGAAAACTTCAAGATCAACACAGGATTCCAACAACTCGTTAATATGTTCAACGATACCATTGTAGTGTGTCAAGTGTACTTCCTTGACGGCTACTTGAATACGCAGGCCGGAGAAATCGAGAAGACAGTTTCGAATTTTTAAGACTTTGACTGAATCCGGAATGTCAGCTACACGAAGATAGTACTGACAAGAAAGAGGATGATAATTAAGTTCATTTTCTTCACCGTCATCATTGTACATTGTGATGTCGGAATTTCCCCGCTCAACAAAGTTGCAGTCGATCTCCACTGCGTTCAAGAGGTAGTATAGAATATGGAGCCACGAATCGACGTAACCCTGAATATGAAGGTAATCTTTATAGTAGAAAAGTAGTTTGAATTTCTCAACAGTAAAGTTAGTCAAGTGATCACAGGGTAATCGGCGGAGCGCCTGATCAACAAATTCGGCAAACCGTAATCGACCCGAGCGGTTCGATTTGCCCGGAATCTGTGTCTGGTACTGGTGCATATCGAAATCAAGGGTGCGAATGGATAGCCAGAGGTTACGCCACGCCGGAGCAACGGCGGAAAATCGAATAGCGTCCAGAGTTGGGAGAAGGAGAGGCTCAGAAAGTTCTGAAATTTACTATCGATCAGTTTCAAAAAGTTCTTAATCATACTTTCTATTCTAGCACGTATGTTTAAACATAAGACAGAGTTTAAACACTGAAAGAAAGAACACACAAATTGTTTACGCAGTTCGGTGATAAATACCTACGTCTGCGGGGCCTTGCCCAATCTGAAAATCATCCACTAAAATAACCAAGATCAGTTACAATGTTCTCCAAACAATTAACTATCTAGGACTTATCTTAATCATGTGGATTCGTGAGATCCCCTCACTTGCCGGTCAGCAACTCCTTGTTGCTGTCTTGACCACTTCCCCTGAACTATTAAGGCGTGTTGATTCCAGACTGCTGGCGATGGCAAAGACCTATTGAACTCCCTTCAATAAGCTGCTCCAACTGTAAAGCTATTCTGATCGGTAGAATACTTTCTTGTAAGATGGATGGTTGTTGATGCAGCTTTCTTCTCTATTTATAGTTCAAGGCTGTGCTTCCGTGTTCATCTTCTCAGTCCTTCAATCACGGCAATGCTGATCCTACCATCCAGCAAATCACAGCTCTATTTAGTCTTCTAACTATATTCTACTTTTATAGCTAAAGGATAAGAAATATCTTCTTTCCTTATTTAAGACTAATCATTTCTAAGATACAACTCTATTAGAGCAAGCCCAACAGCTACTCTAAAACAATCTCTATAATAGAGTACCAAATTCTAAAAACTCTATAATTATTTAGACTCCATCCAACAGTTGCTCTATTTTACCATTCCATGAATTTATTGCCATAAATAATAATAGTTATACTTAATTTATTTGATGCTCTCAAGAGCACACAATTAGCGCATGTTTGTCTGGGCTTATTTCTTACTAATCTGAACTGAATTAAAGTGAAATTTATGTATTGAAAAATAGAACCAAAATGTCTAAATTTACTTGAATGTGATCAAATTATATTTTGCTGAACTAAATTGAATTGAAGTGAAATTTATGTATTGAAAAATAGAATCCGAATTTCTAAATTTACTTGAATTTGATCAAATTATATTTTATTGAACTGAATTGAATTAGAATGAAGTTAATTTTATTTTTGGTATTTAATTGAATTATATTTTCTGGCAAACATGGCTTTAACTTTATTTGCAAATTTATGTTTTCAATATTTTTATGTATGTGAAGATGTGAATGATTAAGAAAGTATAGGATTAAAAAGGAAGGAAAAAGTAAGAATCAATGGTAGCATTAAATTTTGGAGTATGAAAGAAGAGTAGCCCATATGCCCTTTCATTCTTCCAATTTTACCATATCTCTATTTTAGAATATGAGATAGAGCATCTGTTGGAAGCAATAATATAGTCAAAAAGAGCAAATCTAGCTAAAAACTCTATTATAGAGTAACTGTTGGGCATGCTCTTACATATTCTCGAGCTAATCCAATCAGTACAAAATCAATCTTCACTTATCATCTTGATTTCTCGAATATCATCTTTGATCACATAAGAGTTGTACTTTTCCTTCAATACTCTTGCTTAGTTTCTGATTCCAATTCAGCAAGTGTTTAAACATCAGCATGTTTAAACATGATAACTTCTACAAAATAGCCAATTATATTATGCTCCCCCTTTGGCATTTTGTGGAACCATAATACTTATTTTGATGCAGAGACAGTAACTCACTCCCCCTGTCATATAGATCTTCATACTTTTAATCATATTTGCATCAATAACTCAGAAACAGTGTATATAACTTCAAACCTCCCCCTATCAGCCAGACATAGATAGAGCTATTCATACACATTGCATAACAGGACATCTAAAATAAATGGCCACCAAGGCATCAAAAATAATCACAATATTCTCCCCCTTGGGAACAGAAAATGTACCAAAGTACCAAATATCCAGAAAACAAAACAAATATCCAGAATGTAGCAAAATACTGAGTGCAAAAGAGAGAGAGAGAGAAAGGAAGAAAAATAGATCACAGAATGCATCAGAACCACTAGTCTCATCCTCAGTCTCTTCAAGAGCTTCCAGCTCCTCTTGAAAATCCAGCATTTTCTGTCTATGATATCGGATTAGCCCTCGAAACTCCTTCTTTCTCACAATAGCATAGTTCACCTCAGCTGGTTCCTCCTCTGAGTCTGCCTCTGCTTCCCCAGCCACTGCAGGTAGATCATTTCTCTTTCTGAGAATGGACTTGTTAACTTGTAAATCATCACAGAAAGTGATCTTATCATCTAGTCCATCTACTAAGCCAACATGATATAGCAAGCCTGTAATGAGGGCAGGATAGGTAATGTACTCATCAGATTTCTGATGCTGAGCCACTAGCAGAACCCTATCATAGATAAACCATCCCAGATTGAAGGGTCTCCTGGTGCCAATGCAATATATCAGACATGCCATCTCCTCAGTCACAAGAGAAACATTGGTAGACATGGCCCATAGATTGGCAACAGCTCGGTACAGACAATAATACTTCTGAGAAAGATAAGCTGCCTTGAGAGTCTTGTCTGCACCCCATTCTCCAAGTGTGCCCCCTGTCAGCTCCAGTGCTACCACATCATAATCCAAAGTAAAACCTTCTGGATAAGCACTATTTGGGCAGATGGAATCATGTCTTCCTGTTCCTAATACCTGATTGATTAAAGGAGCATCAAATCTATAGAGCTTGCCTCTGAGATAGACTTTTATGTACCAAGCAGAATCTGGAGCACTGTTTGTTCCTCTCAGATTTGCATAAAATTCCAGCACCAGAGAATGACTGGCCTTCATGCAGAAGTTTGCTGGTCCAAACATGTGAATTCTCTTCATAAAAGCCACAAAACCAGGATGTTTAAACTTCTCAGTCAATCTCTTTTCCACATGCACCTTCCTGTTGATCAACCCTTCATACACAGTCATTACTCTCCTGGAATAAAAGATATTATCCCAAGCATTTTCCAGTAGAGGATTGTCATCTGGAAACACTAATGGCACCTCAGCTGCCTCATCACCCTCCTCAGGCTCAAATTCAGAGCTACTACTCTCATGGTCTTCTGCAACTGGCTCAACTGTTTCATCATCCTCCTCAGGCTCAGATTCAGAGCTACTACTCTCATATCCTTGTGCAACTGGGTCTGCAGATGGTACTTCTGGTAGTGGGACTTCTTCAAAGTCCAGATTCAGTTCTGGAACTTCATCCCTCCCCTGCTCACTAGGGAAGACTTGAATAACTGGAGGAAGAGATTTCTTCCTCAACTTCTCCCTCTTCAGATCCTGCAATTTCTCAAATTTGACAGTTAAAGGATGGCTATCCTCACTGTCTGGTGCTGTCTCTGTCAGAGGCTCCATCATGATTCTGGCATTCTCCAAAATCCTATCCACATCCACTGCCTGCTCAGCTTCACCAGGCTTCTCTTGTTCCACAGTTTCCTCTACTGTCTGCTCAACTTCAACTGGTTTCTCCTGCTCAACAGTCCTTGTACTGAACACTCCTTGACCTCTCTTCCTCTTCCTCTGATAGATCTGCTTAACAACTCCCCTTTTTGAACCCATAGTCCGCTCAGATTGATCATCAATTTCTGAACTCTCATAGAAGAAGTTCAAGTCTGGTCCCCCTTCAAACTCAACCCCTACCCTAACTGTCGGATTACTCTCATGAGCCACAGATTATGGTGTGGCTCTAGCAATATTCAGACCAAACTGTTCAGTCAGACGTAAATCTTCCACAGTGGGGATGGAATCAATAGGCAAGTTGGATGGAAGATTACCCATGGTGGTTTAGACACAACGGTAGGTTGAAACACACACAGCTACTTACAGAAACCTCAGAAATCCCCAACTATCACAACTCCTAGGTGCAGCAAGCACTCTAACTACTAAATCAACCAGAAAGACTCAACCTTTAAGCAGTTTAGAGCTAAATACCTTTTGCATGCACTGATTTGGGTTCGGACCTCCAGTCGACTAAAAACCAAATTTTTCTTGCTCTTGGACTCTCGATTTGACAATGTGTTGCTCAGATCAGATTGCAGTTGCGATGAGAGCCAATCGATGCACTAGTTTGATGATGAGCTTTGATCAATCGCCGGTGGAGGTTATCTTGAAGTGGGAACGACGGAGCTACAGTAATTAGGTGAAAAAGGGACAAAGATTTTCCCTCTTATATTTAATATTTTCAGAAATTCAAATCCGAACCCAATTTGGAAAATAAATCCACAATTGCACAATGGTCCCCAATTTTAATGAAATCACTGATTATTCCCCATAAAATAAATACGTAGCCAAGATTATCTCCTCAACTCGTATGGATATTTTAGCCCACTGATATCAACTCTTTCGGCCCATTGACTAGTCAAGCCCACTAGTCTATCTTCTTCATTTCGGCTAACTATTCAGAGTTTAAACATACTGACTTCTCAGTGTTTAAACATACTCGACACCAACTTCTTTTTGTATTTTTTCTTTTTCAAAAAAGATAAAAGCACACAAAGAAATAAACACTAATATACAACAAATAAGAGGTGGTCAGAGGTACCTCAAATTTGACAAACACCTAAGTGTTGTCTTAGTGTCTCAAATGTTGCAGAGTCCAGTGGTTTAGTGAAAATATCTGCATACTGTTCAGCACTAGGAACAAATTCAATAATCAGCTCCTTCTTTTCCACCAAATCTCCGATGAAGTGATGCTTGATATCTATGTGTTTTGTCTTCTTATGATCAACAGGATCATGGGAGAGATCAATGGCTCTTATTATCACATTTTATAATTAGGGCATCCTGCTGGAATCCATAGTCTTTTAACATCTGCTTCATCCATAGTAGTTGCTGGCAACAGCTTCCAGCTGCTAAGTACTCAGATTCAGTGGTAGACAGTGAGATAGAATTCTGCTTCTTGTTGTACCATGACACTAGATTCCCTCCTACATAGAAACATCCTCCAGTAGTACTTTTCCCGTCTTCTGAATTTCCAGCCCAATCAGAATCATTGTAGCCAATAATCTCAGCTTGACTTCCTCTAGAATACCAGAGACCATAATCAGCAGTCCCATGCACATATCTGATGATTCTCTTGACTGCAGACAGATGACACTCCTTGGGATCAGACTGAAATCTTGCACATAGCCCAACACTCAAACAAATGTCTGGCCTACTTGCAGTGAGATATAATAAACTCCCAATTATACTTATATACAACTTAATATCTACCTTCACACCATACTTGTCATAGGTCAATTTCTCCGTAGATGCCATTGGAGTTCGCATATTCTTAGAATCGTCCATCCCAAATCTTTTAACCAAGTTTAAAGTGTACTTGGTTGGATTAATGAAGATACCTTCCCTATGCTGTTTGACTTGAAGCCCCAAAAAATATGTCAATTCGCCAACCATGCTCATTTCAAACTCACTCTTCATCATTTCTATAAAGCTATCAACCAGCTTTTGAGATGTTGACCCAAAAACAATATCATCTACATAGATTTGGGCAAGCAGAATGTGTTTTTCATGTTTAAACACAAAGAGCGTTCGGTCTACTCCCCCTCGTCTATAGCCTTTCTGCAACAGAAACTGGGTCAGACGCTCATACCAAGCTCTGGGAGCTTGCTTAAGACCATATAACGCCTTTTTTAGTCTGTACACGTGATCAGGCAAATACGGATCTTCAAAACCCTTGGGTTGTTACACATATACTTCTTCCTTGACAATGCCATTCAAAAATGCACTCTTCACATCCATCTGAAACAACTTGAACTTCATAATACATGACATAGCAAGCAAAAAAGGAACAGATTCTAACCTTGCAACCGGAGCAAAGGTTGCATCAAAATCAACACCTTCAACTTGAGTATATCCTAGAGCAACCAGTCTAGCCTTGTTTCTGGTGATATTACCATCTCCATCTGACTTGTTCTTGAAAATCCACTTAGTGCCAATGACATTGACACCTGGAGGTCGTGGAACAAGATACCATACATCACTCCTTGTGAACTGCTCCAGTTCCTCTTGCATGGCAGAAATCCAGTACTCATCATTCAATGCTTCCTTATGATTCTTGGGTTCTATAGAGGAGAGAAAACATTGCAGCACATGCATTCCAGCATTCATTTTAGCGTAGTCTTTTCGTTCCTTTTGCCTTAGATTATATGTGTTGGGTAGAGGATTGACAGATGTAGCTGGATCAGATGTTGTAGCTTCAGATACTGTGTTGCTGTCAGACATTGTAACATCAGGCAATGTTATAACATCCGACAGTGTTGTAACATCAGATAGAGATGAATCAATATCTGAACTGATTGGCTGCTCAGGTTCATCTTCAAGTAGGATTCCGCTACTGATATCCTTCAGGTCTTTAATGACCACATTGTTGGACTCCATCATGACATTCGTGCGATTATTGAAAACCCTGTATGCCCTGCTATTTGGAGAATAACCAAGAAAAATACCAACATCAGCTCGTTTATCAAACTTACCAAGAGGTTCACGATCTCTGAGAATGTAGCATGCACTCCCAAATATATGGAAGTAAGAAACATTTGGCTTCCTCCCTTTCCAAAGTTCATAGGCCTTTTTCTGAGTGAAAGGTCGAAGATAGACTCTGTTTATTGTATGACATGCAGTATGAACTGCCTCAGCCCACCATTTCTTAGGAGTATCATTTTCTGCCATCATAGCCCTTGACATGTTGATGATAGTCCTGTTCTTGCGTTCAACAATACCATTTTGTTGTGGTGTGATCGGAGCAGAAAACTCATCCTTCATTCCAAGTTTTGCACATAAATCCATCATAGTAGAGTTTGCAAACTCCCTTCCATGGTCACTCCTTACTCGAACCACTTGAAGACCGTCATGTGATCTTTCAGTATTAACTTGTGTAATGAGCTCAATAATTATTCCCACAGCATCAGATTTTTCTTTCAAAAATTTCACCCAAGTAAACCTAGAAAAGTCATCTACACATACAAAGATATATTTCTTTCCCGAAATATTAGCTGGACTGATTGGCCCCATCAAATCCATATGCAGCAGTTCAAGACCATGGGAATTAGTGATTTCATGAAGTTTAGAGTGTGGGGACCTAACCTATTTACCTTCATGACATGGTGGACAGTTCAACTCCTTTGCATAAGAGAGTAATGGTACTCCTCTTATTGCTTCAAGCTTTGTTACCTTAGCCAGTATTTTCAGGTTTGCATGACCAAGTTTCTTGTGCCACAGAAGAGTATCGTCCACACTTACACTACTACAAAAAAGCCTTTTTACTTCGCCCTTTTTACTCCGATTTAATAAAAATATAAGTAAAAAGTTTTTTTACTTCGATTTTCATGTAAATGGAAGTAATAAAAAACGTTTACTTCCAATTTCATGAAATCGAAGTAATAAGTATACTTTTTACTTCGCACCGAAGTAAATGAATGATGATAACCGTTAGCGGTTTGAGCGTAAATGTAACGAAACCATATATATATCAGACCGTTTTCGACTCTATATCTGCACATGATGCCATATTGTGGTAAGCGAAGAGAAAGCGAGAGAATATCGATTACATTGATGTCATTTCGATAACGGTTTGAGTCTAAATGTACCGATATCGAACGTGATATCGAAACGATGTCTTAAAAGTGATGACTTGAAAAATCGTATTGAATAAAAGACGAAGAGAAGGCGAGAAAGTATCAATTTTGTTGATGTCATTCCGATAACAGTTTGAGTCTAAATATACCGATATCGAACGTGATATCGAAACGATGTATGATAAGTGATGACTTGAAACGTCATATTGAACAAAACGCGAAGAGAATGCGAGAAAATATCAATTACATTGATGTCATTCCGATAACGAATTGAATTTAAATGTACCGTTATCGAACGTGATATCGATACGATGTCTAATAAGTGATGACTCGAAACGTCGTATTGAATAAAATCGAAGAGAAGGCGATAAAATATCAATTTCATTTATGTCATTCCGATAACGGTTTGAGTTTAAATGTACCAATATCAAAACGATGTCTGATAAGCGATGACTCGAAACATCGTATTGAATAAAATGCGAAGAGAAGGCGAGAAAATATCACTTTCATTGATGTCATTCCGATAACGGTTTAAGTCTAAATGTATCGACATCGAGCGTGATATCGAAACGATGTCTGATAAGTGATGACCTGAAACGTCGTATTGAATAAAAAGTGGAGAGAAGGCGAGAAAATATCAATTTTATTGATGTCATTCCGATAACGGATTGAATTTAAATGTACCGATATCAAACGTGATATCGATACGATGTCTGATAAGTGATGAATCGAATCGTCGTATTGAATTAAAAGCGAAGAGAAGGCGATAAAATATCAATTTTATTGATGTCATTCCGATAATGGATTGAATTTAAATGTACCGATATCAAACGTGATATCGATACGATGTCTGATAAGTGATGACTCGAATCGTCGTATTGAATTAAAAGCGAAGAGAAGGCGAGAAAATATCAATTTCATTGATGCCATTCCAATAACAGTTTGAGTTTAAATGTACTGATATCGAACGTGATATCGAAACGATGTCTGATAAGTGATGACTCGAAACGTCGTATTGAATAAAATGCGAAGAGAAGGCAAGAAGATATTAATTTCATTGATGTCATTTCAATAACGGCTTGAGTTTAAATGTACCGATATCGAACGTGATATCGAAACGATGTCTGACGAGTGATGACTCGAAACATCGTATTAAATAAAAAGGCGAAAAGAAGGCGAGAAGATATCAATTTCATTGAATTCATTCCGATAACGGATTGAGTTAATGTACCGATATCGAAACAATATCTAATAAAATCATAGGCGATATCAAACCAAGATCGCTTGCAGTTTTAGGTTACTAGAAATCGTATAACCGGAATCGGTTGGGGTCTCAGAGTAGTGGATATGGTTTCTTAGCCAACAAAATTTGGGCTTACTTATGAGTTGATTTTGAGAAAATTTGTTAATCACTTGGGTTGGGTGTTACCCTCTCTTGTTGTGGACTTAATTAATTGAAAATTTTCTTATATTTAGGCCCTGCTTGCTTGGACTTATAAGTAGAGCAGTTCAATTCTGGTCAGTTCCATTCAGTTTAATTCAATTCAGTTCAATTCGGTTTACTGTAGTTTAGTACAGTTCATCATAAAACTAATTTGATAAAATATAGGTAAATTTAAACACACTCGATCTATTTTTCAATACATTAATTTTCATTTCAGTTCAGTTTAATTCATTTCAGTTCAGTTCGATTCAGTTTAGATCAGTAAGAAATAAGCTCAGGCAAACAGGCCCTTAATTTGATAAAATGTAATTTCATACAAGATTAATTAGATTTTGGACTAGAAAATTTGTGAATATATCAATTTCAATATATTTAAAGAGGCCTCGGTGAAAAAAAAAAATCTGTGAATGTTTTTCTTGAACACTACTAATATTTAATAAAACTCTATAAAAATTAATTAGTATGTTGAATTTACATAATCAAAATGTCTAAACTATATTTATAAAGTTTAATTTATCAAATCTAACTCTTACCTTGCATGCAGACACTAATCAAATAGTAACTATAATTATTTTACATTCTACATATGGCTACAATGTCTTTAATTAAGTAAAAGTTAACTCTTATGCAGTCTTCTATAAGCACTAAAAATGGAACGAGTCTAACTAAATTAAAGGTAAAATCTTACTTGACTATGTATAAACACTAATAACTACCATTAGTTCATTAATTTGTAGTATTTAGATAAATATTTGGAATTAGTAAACAAATTAAAGGACAGTAAAATAGAACTAATGAATCAAACACTTGAAGTAATTATATAGATATATTTACAATATTTCAAAGTAATTTTCTTTACTTAAGTGATTATTTAAAGTGCCATAATCAGAGTTTAACAAAATAAACACATTAGCTACTCTAATAAATATGTGAAATAAAGAATGGTCATATCATAATCTTATGTCAGGACATTGTCCCAGCCAAGACTCAATCTATCTAAATTGACCTTTACTAATTAAATGTTAACTAATACCCGACTTTCAAAAGATACTAATAAATTTAGTTTACAATCTAAAAACACTCTAATCAAATATGAAACCTACTACACTCAATAAACTCTAATAATAAGTTAAGTTGACTATATTAAAGACCAAAGCTTATTAGACGTTATATAAGCACTAGTAACTAAATTGAGTTTCACAAATATATTGCCGACCTGTATTAACCATCTATAAAACTAAATATAGCTAACCAAAGATTAAATCTTACTTTACTTACTACGACAACTAAATTAAGTATAACTAATTAAAAAGCCTGACATTATTTGACTTCTTATAAATTAATAAATTTGAGTATAACTAATAAAATGTCAATTGTTACTTGACCCTCTATTACACTAATAACAATTAAACTAACCTTTTAGTTGAGTTTTATACACCTATTCTTCTTATATATATATATATATATATATATATATTTAAATTACTTATAATCGTAATTACTATTATTATTAAATTCTAAAACAAGTAAACTTTTGGTTTTAGATTAATAAATTGTTTTCTCCTTTTGGTTTATTACACTAAATTTTCTAATAATATAGTACGTTTTATTATAAATGTATTATTAATAATCTAATAAATAAAATTTCTAACCTTATCTTACTTTTTATAAATTAATTTAACTAAAAATAGGTTGAGTATTACTTAACTCTTTTTATTATTTACACTAATATATAGCTAATCATAGCTCAATCTTTTACTTGACATTATTTTATAACTACTCTCTAAATGTTTTTAATTAAGTAACTAATAGTTTTAATCACTATTATTATAAAGTATCATTATTACTATTATTATTATCAATAATATATTAAAAACATAAGTTTTAAGTTTAAATGACAAAAAATATTCAGTATGATGAATTTATTTATTATACATAAATATCTAATTGTTTGTCAACTAATATAGGATGTACATTTTATTGTAAATATAATATTTCACTAATTAAAACAAGTTAAGAGAACAATTAAACATAGTAATATTTTATTGTTCCCTAATCTTAACCGTTCATATTTCACTGATAAATCTCAACTGTTTATTATAAACCCTAATTTCTCTTAACATATACCACCGCACGTGTGCTCTCTTCCCCAGTATCTCAGTCCTTCTACCTCCTCTAATCCCTTCTGCCTCCACAATGAATGACTTAGGGTTTAAACCCTAAGTTACGACTGCCGCCGGCCGTATCATCATAAATAGTATTCCGATGATGGCGTTCTTGTGTTCAAAACGATCCTCTCGACGAGATGATTCTAACGCACCAAGAATCAATCAAATACGATACGTGAATCAAAAGATACGGCCAAATCTTTTTTTCGAAACTATCTTGACAAAATCATCTTCTTCGCCTCACCACACATCATCTCCACCACATTCTTCAATCAATTCCGTCATAAATCTTGTTGGTGATCTCGAATCCCTCCATCAATTGGATTGGGAGTTTGACATGGTATATCAAAGAGATGGAATGGGATGAGGAAAATTGAAGTTTGGATGATGCCACCTCCGCAAGTCTCCTACTCCTTCATGTAGAAATCTCAAGTTTTATTCTTAATATCCGTTGATATTCCATATCTTTCAACATATTCAACTCAATATGGTGGTCTTTCAGTTATAAAGTTGTGAATGCTGCTTTAATCGGTTAGTAAAATTAATGGAGTTGACATGGAATATGGGTTAAGGGTCATGGAAAGAATGGTACTTCTTGCTTGAATATCTTATAGTGGATTGAATCCTAATTTACATATGTTTGAATATCTAATACGTTCTATTGTATTTGTTGTATAATTTAATTCATGAATTGAAAGTTTATTACATGATAATTTAGGTTTTGAACTAAACGCAATCTCTTAGAACTTTTATGTTTTTGAATGAAACTTAAGTTTTGATGTCTATTTTTATTTTGTGTTAGGTTCTTGATTGATTTGGTAACTGAAAGAAGGTCTCACAGATTCAGGTATGATTAATTAGATTGATTATGAAGCACAAATTCAGAAATCCTATAAGTATGTTGCATGTTTGCATTAGTTTGGGAAGCTACTTATATATGTTGCTAACCTCTCTTTCTTGTTCTTGTCTTTACGTGAATTTGTCATCGATACTCATCAAAAGGTAAAAGCTAAATTCTTAATAGTTGATCATTGGGAGAGAGTTAAAGCAAGACTCTAACATTGTGAAGGGGTTGGCATAATTGATTACAGGTGCAAGAAGTTATACAAGTATAGAAGTGCTAGCTTTGGACATCAATGTTTACCGCGAGTGAGATTTTTTAGTGGGATTGAAACTCTTGAACTTCAACTATAGTTTGATTTTGTTTAGTCACTTGAAATGTAACTCGTAGACTTTAGAAACAATTTAAACTTTTAGTATCCCTGAATTGTTCATGTTGTATTTTAGAAAGAGTTATTGAATATACATATTTTATAATTCATGATCTTGTTCGAAATTTTTTTTAGACTTGAAATACAATCGACTCCAGTTTGATTTCCATATGGTTTGGGTTTGGGAATTTACTAAGAATAAAGGTCTCGCTTCTCAAATAATATGAAATTTTCGAACCGATGTCGCTTTGGTCAGAGATGCGCAACTCGCAGGTCGATAACTGGTCGAAAATATCATCAAATTTCACAAACCGATATCGGTATGGTGAGACATGCTAAATTTGCAAACTGATATCCGTATGATGAGACATGCTAAATTTGCAAGCCGATAACCGAACGATTATATCATCAAATTTCACGAACTGATATCGGTGTGGTTAGGAATGGTAAATTTGCAAGACGATAACTGATCGAAAATAACACCAAATTTCACAAACCGATGTCGATGTGATCAAAGATGCAAAATGTACAAGGCGATACATGTTCACCAAAATGTACCCGAGAGAAAACCGAATGCAAAGGCTATCTGTCAAAGAGAAAACAGTGTTGACTGAGCTGACGACGGTATATTATTCTTCATTCCGACATCGACTTGAAATCTAGGTGTCGAGATTGGTTTGATCGATGGTCGTTTTGATTTCTTGCAGCAGTGATCGAATCGAGATCGACATGATTTTGGCTCAAGTTTCTAATAACTAAAATCCAAGCCGAAAGCATACCGCTATCGGTTAAAAATGTTTTCACTTCGCCGAAGTAAAAGAAATACTTTCAACTACTCCTCTTTTCACTATGCCACCTTAGCGAAGTTAATTGTCCCCAGGAGTAGAAGTAAAAGGTCATTTCTGTAGTAGTGTTACTTTGAGACAACTTACTGATTCATCAAGAATATAGCAGTTATCTGATGATCTAGTTCCAATAAGAACACCCCGTTCATCCTTCTTGACTGTGCATACTTTATCATCAAATAAAACTGTTAGTTTGTTGTCACATAGGTGACTAATGCTGAGCAAGTTTGCCTTTAGTCCATCCACCAAAAGTACGTCTTGAAATACTGGAAAGTTTTTGACTTGTAACTCCCCCTTTCCAGTTATTCTACATTTCTTCCCATCTCCAAATCTGACAGTTCCAGTCCATGGAACAATATTTCTCAACAACTCAGGAGTACCTGTCATATGTCTAGAACAACCACTATCGAAATACCAGGAGTCTCTGGCATATGAGCTATAACATGTATGAACAGCATAGCAGTGATTGGTTTTTGGAACCCATACCTTTTTAGAGTACGGAGACTTTTCGGATTGTACTATGTTGTAACCTGCTCCAGTGTTGTAACTTGCTCCTGTGTTATAACCTGCTCCTTTGTTGTAACCTGCTCCATTTGTTGGTCCTTGCATCAGATCCCGTAAAAGACGAAAGCAACGTCTCTTGTAGTGTCCTGGACGTCGACAATAATTGCACCTTGCCTCCCACCATGGTTGAAACATGTTTTGCTGATGATAGATAGGTTTATAACCTATACCAAACTTTGGAATGTTGGTAGAGTTGCTTGAAGTTCTAACAGGTTGCTCTTTCCTTACTTGGCTTGAACTAGGTTGAATAACCTTCTTGTTCAACTTCCCTTTTGACTGATCAGTCTTGTTAGTCACTTCCATTTCATCATATCCTAATCCATGTCGATTTCCAGCAGCTTTTCCCATACCAAGAATATCATCCAGAGCTGCTGTTCCTTTGTTCAGTTTGGTGATGGTTCCCTCAGCTACCTCTGCTCGAATGAGAGATATCTTCAGTTCCTTCCTCATTGCCTCAATAGTTATCTGTTGTTGCTCAACTTCTTCATTTAGGCTATGATTGTCTTTCTGTAATGCTTTATTCTGTTCAGTCACACTGATTCAGAGTTTATGGAGTTTGTCGTAAGATTCATGAACCCCGTCAGAGTCTATGGTTGAACTCTCATTCTCTGAAACTACAACAGCACCAAACATAACATAGGTTTCTTCTTCACTTTCTTCATCACTTTGAACGGTAATTGCTCCAAACGCTACATGGTTGTTGACATGCTCTTCATCAGAATCTTCTACATCACTAAATGTAGCATTGTAGGTTTTCCCCTTTTTGTTAGCTGATCCACTTGGACACTGTGATCGAATATGCCCGTAACCTTCGCATTCTCGACATTGAATTTTTCCAGCATGTTTAAACACCGGCTTGGATTCTGCTTGATCATTATTTGCTCTTCTACTCATACTTGAATTTTGCTCCCTTCTTTCGTTTCTTCAATTTTGAGATTTCCTCAGAACTTTTGCAAAGCTTCTTGATATGTGAGCAAGGTCATCCTCGTCCATTTCTTCATTGCTGTTCTTGGTAGAGTGTTTAGACATGAAATTATGTTTAGACACAGAGTTTTGTTCAGCTGTTTTTTGTGCAGCTGCAGTGAATGCCATATCACTCTGCCTTACTGTAGCTAACTCCTTCATTTCAAAGGCTGAAAGTGCTCCCATGACTTCATCAACGGTCATCTCAGATGTATCATGTAACTCCTCCATTGTAATAGTTTTTCCTTTGAACCTTGGTGGTAGAGATTTCAATATCTTCTGAACAATATCATCTTCAACAAATGGTTTTCCCAACTGATACGCCGTGTTGACAAGATCTCTGATTTTTGCATTATATTCAGTAATCGTCTCATTATCATGCATAATCAAGGTATCAAATGCTGTCTTTACTGTATGCATTTTTTGTCGTTTCATTTTTGCATCTCCTTCATAGCTTGCTTTTAGTTTCTCCCATGCATCCTTAGAAGTGCAGCAAGTTGAAATCAACCGAAACGCTTCTTGATCAACACACGAGTTGATGCAGTTGAGTGTTTTGCTGTTTAGTCGCGTATCCTTCCTCTATTGAGTTGACAGCTCTTCTCTGTTTTTCAGAACACCTTCGGCTGCCCCTGCTGTAGGCGGATGTCTGGCTGGTGACCACTCATTCTCAACCCAAAACCATGCTTCTTCATCTAGAGCATCAATGTAATGCCTCATCCTTGCCTTCCAATAACCGTAGTTATTTTTATCCAGCATGGGTGCAAGTGTGTATAGTGAACCATCCTTCTCTTGGTTCGCCATGATCGATAGGGATCTCCACTGGCCTTGTTAAAGGCACAACTCAGTGGACTAGCTCTGATACCAAATGAAGTTTACTATCGATAAGTTTCAAAAAGTTCTTAGCTGTACTTTCTATTCTAGCACGTATGTTTAAACATAAGACAGAGTTTAAACACTGAAAGAAAGAACACACAAATTGTTTACGCAGTTCGGTGATAAACACCTACGTCTGCGGGGTCTTGCCCAGTCTGACAATCATCCACTAAAATAACCAAGATCAGTTACAATGTTCTCCAAACAATTAACTATCTAGGACTTATCTTAATCGTGTGGATTCGTGAGATCCCCTCACTTGCCGGTCAGCAACTCCTCGTTGCTGTCTTGACCACTTCCCCTGAAGTATTAAGGCGTGTTGATTCCAGACTGCTGGCGATGGCAAAGACCTATTGAACTCCCTTCAATAAGCTGCTCCAACTGTAAAGTTATTCTGATCGGCAGAATACTTTCTTGTAAGATGGATGGTTGTTGATGCAGCTCTCTTCTCTATTTATAGTTCAAGGCTGTGCTTCCGTGTTGATCTTCTCAGTCCTTCAATCACGGCAATGCTGATCCTACCATCCAGCAAATCACAGCTCTATTTAGTCTTCTAACTATATTACTATTTAAAAGGGAGAATTGCTTATGAATAATGACCTCGCATGAATAGTAACATTTTCGTCCCTCTGTCTACAGTATTTTCGTCCCTACACTTACTTTATTCTCTTTCAAAAAAGAAAAAAAAACCGCCACCATTCACAACGCCTTATCTAGACTCTTTCATACTCCTCTCATTCCTTCAATTTAACTTTAACACACATTAGCACATCCACCAAACAAAGCTAATTGATCCGCTCCATCACCGTCAGACCCGGAAAGTGATCGAAACCATGATAGATTTTTGATGATGGGTTGTAAAGGGAACATCCCTATTCCCTAGATGATCTTCAATTTTGCATGCATCTCCGTTGTTTGCCCGACGGTATATCCAGTTTTGTTTTGATCATTGGCCGCATGATGCAACAGATTGACGTGTTTCTTCATTTTTGCTGGTTTGTTAAAAAATGCATATAAGATGTTTGACAAATTGCTTAGGGGAAAACTCACTCTAAGTACTGAATATCTGTATCATAAGCCAAGTTAGTGATTTTTTATATGTTTTGCATTATTTTTTGCTTGCAACAGGTGGAGAAGAAGTATTTAAATCAAGCTGTCATATCTTGATGAAACTACTACTTATGTTGAGCATGCCACTGGATTAATAAATCTGTGTGCTTCATTTGTGATGAACTTAACAAGGTGCAGATATGGGGAGTACTCCTGCAGACTGGCAGTGAATTGAATAAAGATTTTAGCATGAGTTCTTTATTTTGAGCTTAGCATAATTTGTTTCACTGATTTGTTTCTTTTTATTTTCATATTTAAAAATTAGAATGTTAATAAACAACAGTATTGCAAATGCATGTATTTCTGTGCATCTGTATGCTTTCATGATATTTTGATTCATGATATTTCCACATGCTCGCTTCCTTTTCAAATGTTGTATCCGTTTTTCAGATTCAAATCCGATGCTGAGATATGGAGAGACTGGAGATATGATTGGAACCTTTCAAGGGCATAAAGGTGCTGTTTGGAGTTGCGCTATGGATAAACCCGCTCTACAAGCTGCATCTGCATCTGCTGATTTCAGTGCGTGAGTATGTTCTCTTCCCTTTTCTGTTTGTCTGGTTATAAACTTTAGCCATAGTTCATTACTGAGCTGAAAAGAAGTCAGCATTTTCAGCCTGTGATCATTGCTGAACATGAGTACATTCTTTGAAAAAGCTGGAAAATTATATAGATGCGTTGGATTTTAAAAATACAATGCAAAAAAGCTACCAGATAGTTAGTGTTTTTAGTCACAAGGCTCTCTATTAGAATCTTTAATTTTGTTTTCCAGGTCAGCATGTATATTTAGTGCAGTATTACATTAGCCAATTTAATTTTTCATTTGATCACATTTAAACAATATATTCCTGCATGAAATTTCCCTGCTGAGGATTTCTCAACTTAATGTAACATTTTTGGTGCCACTGATCATAACTATCTACTAAGTTAATTCATACATCACAATCCTACTATAAACTAAAAGAAAAATGCTTCTTGATTTAACCAAAGGGAAGATTCTTGGTTTATCTTGCAGGACAGAGATTTGTACATATCTGATTCCATGCACAGTGTTTTCTTCTTTTTGTTGCCTTTCCCGCTTTAATTGCTACTTTTTTTGCTTCCTGTGTAATTAGAGCTCTTGATATGGTGAATTATGCTGTCGAGATTTTGAAAGCTCCTGGCGATATTTAGAAATCATGAAAGAGCTGTCTTTGTGATGTTTGAACTGAAATTTTGAAACTAGATCTTCTGTAAAGCCCAAAAGAACTGTGCTGTGATGTTTGAATTGAGATTAAAACTTGCTTTGGATTTTATAAAAGTTTCTATGCCCAAAAGAAGGCAATTCTTTTGGGCATAGAAACTTGCCCAAAAGATGTACAAGCTTGGTTCTGATTCTGCAATCGCCTTCTTCACATGGTTGGTTTTTCTCTTCTAGCAAGGAAGATGGAAAGGTGTCTTCTTTTCGGAGGAAAACAGGATGTTTTACAGATATTTTGTGTCGGAATTTTCCATGGAGCCTTTCAAGAACAAGGGGGGAGTCGAGCTGGTGAGGAACGCGAGGAACAAAATGATCTCTGCCTCGCCCAGATCATGCTGGCAGGAAGCTTATCATAATTTGCTCGCAGGTTGTTCAAAGGCATTAGCAGATGAAGAGACTAGGAATAGATTTGCTTGGAAAATTCCTCAAAAATCAGTCAATCAACATGATGTTGAAGTTTATCTAGAGTACCAAACTAATTCCATCTGTCATCAGTTGCAGTAGTGAATTTTGTCTAATTTACTTGTATTAATGTCAATGTAATTTGATACTTGCGTTTTTTAACTTTTCAGGATTGAGGCATTTGGGCATCAGACAGAGAGGGTGGTGTATAAACTGAAAAAATCAGCTTAATATGCAGAGGAGAAGCTCGGAATCATCGACGAACAAGGCAATATTCTTTTGCAGAATTTGAGGAACATTCATGATTCCTTGAGCTCCATTGATGCTCGAGCTCAGCAACTCTCAGAAGCTTTGAAGAATCTTGAGAGCCATGTTAATGAAGTGTTTACTCACACAAATGCGGTTTATGATCAGTCTAAGGCCATTGCATCTTCTCAGATGGAGCTGAGTGAAGGCCAGTTGGAGATGAGGAAGAATCTGGACAGTGGGATGAACAAGCTCCATGTGAGTTACAGTAATTTAGAGCAGGAAATCATGAACTTGAAGGATGAGGCTATGAAGATTTAAAAAGAGATTGGTCGAGTTGGAAATGTGATGTTTTCAAAGATGGATACCTTGCAAAACAAAGCTGTGACACTGGAAGTATGGCTGAGTGTTCAATTGAGAAGCAGTGGCAGCTTTTCAGTGGACAATCTGAAGCTCTTGATGGCCTGCATCTTCTCGCTGACTTTCAATCCTCTGCACTCAAAGAGAGCAGGTACAAAATATATAAATATATATGTATTGGAAAATTTATAGGAATTTATGATGCTTTTGACATTGATGCAGGGCTACATTGCAAAAGTTGACAGATTTCAGGCATATGCAGCAGGAGGGACTCCTTGAGAAGCAGGAACAGATTCAAAAAGCGCTCGATCATCTGGTTGAGAATTCCAAGACCATATTAGCAGCTCAGGAAGCATTTGAATCGAAGCAAGCGAGCATGTTCATGGCCTTAGAAAAGCTGTTTGTTTTGCACAATGCCATGCTTGTCGAGTCGAGACTGATCAAAGCTTTTTTGGTTTATTCCTTGGGTTTTTATCTGCTCTACATGCTCACCAGCACCAAGCAAGCCTACAGTGTCAGGCATAGAGTTTATATATGTGAGGTTTACATATCAGTGTGGTTTCACAATCTATCAGTACTTGATATATGTTTTGCTTTATTTTTTGCTTGCATCGGGTGGAGAAGAAGTACTAAATCAAGCTGCCATGTCTTGGTGAATCTAAGATTAACCTTGACAGTTTGAATGTTTCACACTTTCAATTTTAAATGGCAATTTAGAACATTTGCTGCTTTGTGGGGATTTAGATAACAGGAATATATTGGTTTAAGGCCATCCAGTGCACTTAAAATTATGTCACTGCTAATGTTGTCTTTGTGCTTGATGACATTTGCAGGAAAATGTGCTTGCTGAATCTAGGATGATGTTCCCTGATTGCCAGAAACGTCTTGAATCTACCGTGATTGAATCTAGGCCTGCGATTGATCTGATCTTTTGTGGTGCAGCTTTTGTTTTGACGTAAAAGTGGAAGTGGAGACATATTGGAAATTTAAGGATATTGCAAGGACTCAAAGTCATTACCGTAACGAACATTAGAAAAGTGTCGAAAAGGTTTTATATGGCCACAGAAAGTTGCAACTTGAAATCTTGATCTCCACATATGTACAACAGCCGTGGAAGGCTGGAAGCATGGAGTTGAACGCATCGATTGGAGGAAGATAGGCATTTACCAAACAGCCCGCGGAGCGCGGGCATGAAATACTAGTAAACCATCAATATGGTAGATGTGTATGTAGAATTAAATAAAAATTAAGGTTAAAATTTATATAATACACAATTATGTTTATGAGAATGCACATTCTTATATTTCTAAATGCACAAATTATGATTTGGGATACAGACACCCGATGTACTTAATAAATTGCCGTGGAGACTAGTTTCGAGTTTTTTTATAGTAAATCCAAATGAAACTTAACTCGGTTAAAAATTATTAGAGAAAATCTCCTGAAAGTCCAACTTTCCTGACTTTCAATAAGAGTCTTTATACGTTTTAACTTATACAGTGTACCTTTTAATTTGAACTGTAAAATTTGTCATTTGAATTTTATTAATGTTTTAATGTAAATTCATGAATTTTTGCATTAAAATATGTTTTATTGTATGTTCACTTTGATACTATCAATGTTTTAACACAAAATAGTATCAATTGACCTTAAATATACAGTGGTAGTTCCATAACACTTAGGAAAGTCGGACTTTTTAGAGACTTTGCAAAATTATAAATAACTGTATTATAAAAAAAGTAGTAATATCGTAACTAAATAAACATAAATTTTATCCAATTAATTTTTACTAAAAATAAGGGGGTCAGTTTGAAGATATGGAGAATCCTCGTCGTGTATCAATTCCTTTTCCAATTATAAAAATGTTCCGCATAGCCGTTCAAACAAATCTCCCATGATTTCCTCTGTAAATACCTAGTCAAATGATATATTTATTTAATGAAATAATAACGATGATTCTAATTCCTAATTTATTTATGTGGTAATTTCAAGTTTTTAAAATTCAAATTTTGTATTATCAACACAATTTGCATTTGAATCAAATCCCACCCTCTTTTAAAATCAAATCGACCTTTTAATATTATTCTTTATTTTAATGGAATGAGGGCATGTCTGCTAGAATTTTTCTGATAGGGTCTGGAAGGTGAGAAGAAGGCTGTTTATGGTGAGGTTTAAGCTTAAATCTCATAAAGATGTGGTCATGGAGAGGGGCACCATTCTATACAAGGGAAAACCAATCCTGATCAAAGAGTGGAGTCAGGACTTGGATTTTGATGAGCCTGATAGTTTCCCAGTGTGGATACAACTTTCAGAATTGCCTATGGTATACTGGAAGCCAGCAATCCTCAGCAGAACTGTGAGCCCTCTCGGAAAACCACTGAGGGTGGATCTGCCTACATTAGAAAAAGAAAGGCTAAACTATGCAAGATGAGAAGTCTGTGGCTTACATTGATGAGAAAGATGTGTCGAGACACCAACCAGTTCACTATGAGTAGAAACCAATTAAGTGTTTAGAAAGCAAGATGTTTGGTCATGAGGAGGAGTGTAAAAAGGTTGTTGCTGCTGCAAGGCCTCAACATCCAATCCCTCAAAGGAGATATGTTTCAGTCAAAATCCCAGAAAGGCCAGCTCCTCCTCCCAAAGAGAAGGTTCCTGAGTTTCAGACTGTGAATAGGAGAAGTGAGAGTAAGAAGAATGAAGTAGAGCCCAGCAATGGGATGATTCCACAGAGGGAAGGGAAGAAAATTCTGGGAACAGAAGGCAGTGTAGAGAGATGCCAGTCACCAACATACTGCAAACTAGTGGTGGTTCTAGGAATTTCCACCTTCTCCCTAAACCACTAGAATGAATGCAAACTTAATAGCATGGAATGTGAGGGGACTTAACCAGGAAAAAGAGACGGGGACAGTGCAAGAATGTGTATTTCAAGAATAAGGTGGGAAAATGAAGGAAACAAAGGTCAAGAAGGAAAAGTATGGGGAAAATGGGGTTGGACTAGAAGCTGGCTACTAACAGTGCAGTGACTGGTGTGGGGAGAATCTGGATAGTTTGGAGAGAAGATCTCTTTAAGGTAACGGTTTTGGGGAAGGAGATCAATGGATTGACTTTCACTGTTGAAATCAACCAAGACACAGTGTTATATAACTATGGTCTATGCATCTAATAGTGATGTGAAGAGAGAAAGACTGTGGGGAACCTTGAAGCTCATGAATCACCAAGATCTTCCATGTTTGATATTAGGAGACTTTAACTGCCCCCTCAGGTTTGGAGATAGAGAAGGTGGGACTGTGGTGCAAGCATCAGAACTCCAGAAATTTTAGGAGATGATGGAGCACAATCACTTGTTTGAAATGAAGACAAGAGGTCCTAAGTTTACATGGTGTAATAGAAGGACCACTGGAAGATTTTTTAGTAGGCTGGACAGGCTCTAATTAATGAGATGTGGGTGAAGAACCTGTTGGATACAAGTTGTGAAGTGTTAGCAATAGTGGACTAAGACCATTTCCCACTACTGGTACATTTTAGGAACACAGAAGCAGATTAAAAAATCCTTCAAGTTTTTTAATATATGGACAGATTCCTTCCAGTTTTCGGGGAATGTGGAGGCATTTTGGAAACAAGAAGACAATGGTGGAACTGTATCAGAAACTGTCTTTTTTGGAGATAGATCTACTGAAGTTGAACAAAAGAGAGTATGCAAACATCCAGCAGCAATCCCAGTTGGCAAAGTAAAGATAGGAAGGAGCCTATGCACAACTCATTCTGGACACTACAGATGTAGAGGCACAGTAGAATGAGGAAAAGGAGAGGAAGGAGGCAAGCAGACTTGAAGAAACTGAATTTCAATTCTTGAGGCAGAGAACAAAGCTGGATTGGTTGAAGAATGGGGACAGACCAACAAGGTAATTTCATCAGGCTATGAAGAAGAGGCAGTGCAGCAACCACATACTGAGTCTGTATGATGGGGAGATATTGGTGGAAGACAGAAACAAGATAGAGGAGACTCTTCTAAAATTTTACAGAAGCCGGTTGGGGGAATCCCATCCCCCTCAACTGAGAATTGATGAAAAGGTTGTGCAGGAGGGGAAAGTGCTCTCATTAGATCAGCAACTGGCTCTCGTTAGACCAGTTACTGCAAATGAGGTTTATAAAGCATTGAAGGAGATAAAGTCCACAAAAAACCCAGGTTTTGATGGGTATACAAGCCATTTCTTCAAAACTGCATGGAATGTAGTATGTGGGGATGTGACTAGTGTTGTTCTAGGTTTCTTCAAGGGAGATTATGTGCCTGCCCAGTTTTCAAAAGCAGTCATTGCACTTATCCCTAAAGTGCAAAATCCCCAGAGGGCCACTCAGGCCTATATCATGTTGTTCAGTGCTCTATAAGATAGTCACTAAACTAATGTGCTGGAGATTAGGTGAGGTACTGCCACACCTCATCAGTGATAACCAGGGTGCATTTGTTAAGGGAAGAAGAATTATGCATAATGTTTTACTGACTCAGGATTTGATCAGCAAGTACAATATAAACTGGATGATTCCAAGCTGCCTCTTCCAAGTGAATATCCAGAAAGCTTTTGATAGCTTGGAATGGGATTTTATGTTTAACTGGCTGGGGAAATTGAAGCTGCCTGAATAATTTATCCATTGGATCAGGAAATGTGTGGAAAGATCTTCTTACTGTTTTTATGTGAATGGCTCATACACACAACATTTTAACGGTAGGAAGGGAGTCAAACAGGGAGACCATCTCTCCCCCTGTTGTTTGTGATCAGTATGGAGTACCTAACCAGACAATTCAATCTAGCATTCAGAGAGAACCACATTGAGTATCATCAGAGGTGTAAGAAAGTAGGCACACACAGCCTGCTTTTTGCTGATGACTTACTAGTTTTCTGCAAAGCCTCATCCTAATCCATGGCTGGTGTGAAATGTGTTTTGAACACTAGGGCTGTACATGAGCCAGGTCAACCCGGGAAAATGGCCCGGCTCGGGACCGGAATTGGTGACCCGGACCCGGATTTTTTGCATTCCGGGCCGGGCCCCGGGCCACCTTTTTTGCCAATTCCGGATTCCGGGCCGATCCGGGTCAAATCCGGAATTTTCCGGGCCAACCCGAGAGCCCGGTTATATATAATAGATTTGCATTTATTATACATAATAAATCTTGTTCTAGTGGTAAGACTTGTTGTTTTGTAGTTAACAACTAGAGTTCAAATCTCACCAAAAACATTACTTAGTATTTTGATTTTAAAATAAATTTAACATCCTATATATTTATTAATCAAGCAATTTATTAACAAAAATGAATGTGGTCTAGTGGTAAAGACATTGTTGTACAATGGTTTGTAGTTCGATTCTTAATGGAAGCAATTTATTTTTGTAAAAAAAAGTGTAGAAGAGGTTCTAACCGGGTCAACCGGTCCGATCCGGGTCAAACCCGGAAACATTTCGGACCGGGTCTGGTCCAAGAAACAGACCAACCGGGCCGGGCCCCGGTTCAAGAATTTTACATATTCCAGGTCCGGGTCAATCCAGATCCAGGCCGGGTTGACCCGGTTGTACAACCCTATTGAACACCTTCCAGAGGACAACAGGATTGGCAACTAATGAAAGGAAATCCAAAGTTCAAGGCTTCTTGAAGGGGAACAGAGGCAATTGGCTGAGGAGTTGTAGATGGTTCAAGGGAAATTCCCCATGAAATACTTGGGGCTTCCAATATTCACTGTAAGCTGGAGTAGGGTGGAATGCCCGCAGGTGGTGGACAAGGTCATGAGCAGAAAGAAAAGTTTGGGACATCAGACAATGGCTCACTCAGGTAAGCTGTATCTGATAAACTCAGTTTTGTTAAACCTATCCTCTTAATGTTCTAGTGCTTTTAAAATGCCAGAAAGTATAAATCAGGAGAATGGGAAACTATGTAGAGATTCCCTTTGGGGGAGGGAAGAACATGAGAGTAAGCTAATCCCAATCTCATGGGAAACAATGTGTGTATCTAAGGAGTTTGGAGGAATGGGGGTTATGGATCCTTCTATCTGGAATCAAGCTGCACTTCGGCCCTTGGTCTGGGATGTCTGCAGAGGATGTCTTATGGATAAAATAGATTCATGCATACTATTTGAGAGGGAAACGTTTTGCTGATTATAGGCCTAAACTTGACCAGCCTTGGTTAACCAGATATTGGAAGGTGTTAATTCAGCTGAGGGACAGAATGGATTCATATCTGGACAGATGTGTTGTCAAATGGAAAATTTAGTATCAGCCATGCATATGACCTCCTTAAAGGGGTGGAGGACAAGAGTGCTCATGCAAGCTATATATGGGATACAAGACTGCTACCCGAGTATAGCTTATTGCCGTGGAAGCTTCTTGAAGGTAGAATCTCTACAATCACAAGACTGCAAAGTTTGGGGATGCTGAAACATTTGCAAACCAGTTGATGTATGTGTGATAGTTCTGAGCCTGCAACTGTGCAGCATATGTTCCTGATTGTTCATATGCCAAAGAAGTGCAGGTTGGGCTCTCTTTAAGACTAGAAGGGAACTTCATACTTTTGTAAGGTTTCTGAAGCCCTTATAGGGATGTTCTCTATCATACTTTTTCCACTTAGCTCATCAGATGCTATCTTTCTGAGATGGAGTCACATGATGTAGCCATCATAGTGGGATAGCATGAGGGCTGAAATTTTGGAGGCAACATTAACTGTTTTTATCTTTATTTCAAATAGAGCTAGTAAAATTAGTGACAGATTTAGGGCCAGGGGTGAGGGCTTAAACTTGTAAGTTACTTTTGTTTTGGAATTAATGGAAAAATTTTCCATAAAAAAAAAAGAAACTGAGTCAATCAATGTTGTGAAAATGTGATTTGATGCAATCCAAAATAATCTAGTAATACTATTTTCAGTATATTTACTTTTTCTTCAATTCATAGCAATTCAAATCGGGGTTTTTAAATCGTTGATGCTATTCAATGAACAATGTTCGATCAAATTAAATCGGTTTAGTTCTAATCAGATCAATTAAGTTTTGATTACATTTGATTCTATCCTATCCATCTTAATTTAGAAGTAATATTATACTCTTTTTCATGCATTAAATTTTAATTCAACTCAACTCAGTTTTAAACCATATCAAATCAATTCAAAATTTGAATAATTCAACTCATTTTCCTCCCCAGATATCAAATTTGGGATCTGGGAGAGAAAATGGTCAGTAAAAAGTTCTTGATCATTTTGAGTTGATGGGACAGTACATTCTGATACTATCTAACAGCTAGCTTCCTGTTCTATATCATCAGAATTGTCTAACCACACACCTTTCAGAACCTTTGATCTTGGTAATGTTTAATCTACATTTGTTTTCCATGACAGAATGGTGGAAATTTTTTGTATTTTATCACTTTCCTTAACCATTTTACCCCTGCTTTATGTTTCCAGAAATGCTTTTGTTCAGTTAAATATTTTATTAACTGAGCTTTGGCATAATTAAGCTTCACTAGCTCATCGGTTGAGCCATGAAGCTCAAATGCTTTTTCTTGGAATCTTACTTTCTCTCCTAATTTTAAAACATTTTCATTAATATCACAAAAAACCTCTCTATTCCATGTTTTCAGTACCTTTTTGAGGTTATTTATTTGTGAAAAAACTTGTACATGCCTCTACCTTTAGAAGAACTGTTCCAATGGAGATTGATTAGCTTCAGTAGTTCAGGTCTTTTAAACCACATGTTTATAAATCTGAAAGATCTAGGAGCAGAAGAGATGTTACTACCTATTCTGAGAAAAAAAGGGCAGTGGCTTGAAGTTAACTTCTCAATACTTGGATAGATGATTGTGGGAATTTAAATATCCAATTAGAAGAACAGATCCCTTTATTTAATCTCTCCAGAGTCGAGAATTTTCCCCCTCTTTTTTCTACCATTAGTACAGGTAAAGTGGTTACCTACAATGTGTATATCATATAAGGTCATGCTACTAATGGAGTTTCTGAAATCACTGATACTACTCACGTGAGGACTGGAATAACCTCTATACTCGGTAACGCTACTCATGGCATTGAAACCACCTATCTACATTGCAGAATTAAGGCATGGCATTTTTAGATCAGGCCATAATTTTTTTCTTTCTTTCCTAGATCTTAGTCCATGAACAAAAAATGAGTCAAAAGTTTCATTCATTGATTGACTGTGGATCTGTATTAAAAAGAATTGGTTATGGTCAAATAATGGAGAGACGAAAACCTGAGCATTCCAGAAAAGCCATATCTTACAATTATTTGCAAACAAGTAGTATTGGAAATGAAGTTTCCTTCTATAATGGTCACACTCAAAATTGTCATGGTGGTTCTATTACACGTAGAATATCAAGTTTATGGATTCTAATAAGCTTCTCAAGTTTCAGCATAGGAGTTTCCATACCCCTAATGTTCCAAACCAGTAGTTGGAAAAGTTATCTGTGATGAAGAGCTTTCCTATTGATTTGCTCCCATGTTTTCATGTTCCAACTGTTCATCTTCTTCTTGTATAAGTGGCAAGAATCGGTTTCCACCTGTTCTAGGTTGAGAGTAGAAAGAGAACTTGTTAGCATTAAAGGGGTTTCCACTTTCTAGGAGAGATTTGTGTAATACCTGAGTGAACATGGATGTCATCAGCAACAAATAATTTTGGCTTTTTTTGGAGTGGACCATTGTTGTTGGAAATTGTTGAAGAGGTGGAGATTTTTGTGCATCTGATTGGCTGTCACTGGATACATTGACCACTTCCTTGAGTTGATTAGAGTGAGTCTCCACTAGGTGAGAGTGAGCCTCAGCTGTTGAAGTGTCATAGTTCTCCTTGCTAGAGTAGTTTGAGCAATTTGATTTAGTATCCAAAGAACCAATGTTTTGAGAGCTAGAGATGTGTGAAACCACCTCTTTTTCCTTGAGCTTGGTTTTGGCAGTCACCTGGTCATCCTTTACTGGATGATTTCAGTAGGTATGAGTGGTTTTTTTAGGACATAAACAAGGTCAAGGTCTCTCAGTTTAGAAGGCTCTCTAAGTGTCTCAACTGCTGTGCTCTGGTAGCGCTCATTTTGTTTGCAACAAATGTTCTTGAGGGACCTGCATTGTGAGGTTGTGGAATTGGCTTTTGGTGGTACATAGGGTTGGCTCTATGGGGGTGTGGATTTTTTTTGTGATTGAGTTATTGTGTGTTCTAGGGTTATCTAGTGGAGGCCTCAAATCAGGATGTAAAACTCTGCATTATGTGAACTCATGGCCTAGTTTTTTGTAGTGCTTATAGTAGGGTGGGATTTGCTCATACTTTATAGGAAAGTCTGCAACATCACCATTTAAACTAGTGATGAGTGTGACTATGTTGTGGATCTTAGCTAGGAGATCAATTTCCACACACATTTTCACAGCTGAGGGTCCGTTGGATTATGGACTAAATTCAATGAAATTTCTAATTAAATATTTATTACTAAGTTGTTAGGAATCTGAAGGGTCACACACAATAGTACAAGTTATTGAGATAAAAAGACTATTCTTGGTTATGTAATAAACAAGATAAATGTGAAAATAATGTTGGCATTGATTTAGATATTAGTCTCGGTTCATTATAAGGAGAGAGTGGAGGAAACGTTTCATAGGTTATGTATTCATATGATGAATGCATAATATAAAGTACCGGCTCCATTCACCTTAACCATATAACTAGAACTGATTTCTGTGTATATCGAGGTGTAGGTGAACCTAACTTTGATAGGCTATTTATAGGATGAGATAAGAGTGGAGGTTTCAATTCTGCATTCATCAAATGAATACATAACCTATGAAATGTTTCCTCCACTCTCTCCTTATAATGAATCAACACTAATATCTAAATCAATGCCAACATTAATTCTACATTAATCTTGTTTATCTCATAACCAAGAATAGTCTTCTTAACCCAATAACTTGTTCTATTGTGTGTGACCCTTCGGGTTCCTCAAAACTTAGCATTAAATATGTATTTATAAATTATTTTGGATTTAGTCCATAATCCAACAAGGTCTAGATAGTGATGAGGTAGCCAAGTCCATTTTGATAAGCTTGCCAATACTATTCCCAATAATTTCAATCATAGCTGTATTATACCAAAATAAAGGCAAGTTATGGAGTATTACCCAGATTGGAATGATTGAGGTTTCGGTGTCTGGTGAGAAATTTGGTTTCCATTTGAACACCTTCATCACTGGACCTTTAAAAGACAATAGTTGTTTCATCCAGCACCTCTGATAATCCTCGGGGTCATCAAAACGGATCAGAAAGTGCCTGTAATCGATCGATCCAAGCTGGTATTTCCTCTTCAGTCTCACTAATTTGAAAGGTTCGTGGAGGTACTCCATGGATGGCTTCAGTCGCGGAAAATTATCGACCAGAGCGTTATTGTAGTGTGATGAAAGCTGTGCGACTTCCTCCGGCGTAATTATGCGAGCAATTTTTCCTTTGAACTCCGTGACTGATAGGAATAGGGGGTCAGACGACGGCAAGGAGGATGCGAGAGGGAGGGGGGGGGGTTTCGGTGGTGAGAGAATGAAGAAAGGATAGAGATTTGGTTGTGCTGCCTCGGTCCGACGGTGGTTCCGCCATTGAACCACCGTGGATCAGATAGTTATTTGCCGATAACGGCTAAAATAACAGCTTAATATTTACTCGTTTTAGTGAGAAGGGAGAGGATGTGTTTTAGAGAGAGAAACTGAAAATAATGTCATGTATATCATAAATCTGAATATTTTTTAAACCAGTTCATTTCAATTTAATCAAAATTAAAAAAATAAAGTCTATTTCAACCATGTATAAATGTTAATTGATCTTCCGTTTAATTTAGTCTTACTGTTATTGTCTTCAATACATTAAACTTTACTTTAGTTTAATTCAATTTAGTTATAAGTAAATGTGATTTGATGAAATATAGTTGCATTTAGTCATTATTTCAATACATCAAACTTTCACATTTTATGTTCCAATTCTGTTCAATTCAGTACAATTCAGTTCATTTTGGTTGTCAATAATGAATTTTTTACTAGATATTTAAAACAATTTCAATTCAGTTTAAATAAATTTTTTCAGTTCAGTTCAGTATATTTGATTTTTTCAATTCAGTATATTTAGATTTTTTCAGTTTAATTCAGTTGAGTTCATTATATTTTATTTTCCAGTTCAGTTCAGTATTTTTATATTTTTCAGTTTAATACAGTATTTTTCAATTTTTTCAATTCAGTTCATTATATTAATTTTTTTTCAGTTCAGTACGGTATTTTTTATGTTTTTTTGGTTCAGTTCACCGAGAAATCAATTCCATCAAACAAGGCTTGAGTTTAGAAAATATTTGCAAAATATTTACTATATGTAGAGCCAAATCAAATTTATTCTTGCTGAACCAGAGAATTTGATTAGCGAATTATATTAAAAAATAATTTAATTTTGGAGAATGAAAGTGAAATGAACAGTTGTAATTTCCTGAAGGTTTTAAAGGCTTACCTAGGTAGTGCTATCTGTAAAATACATCAATCTCTTGTCAAGTTCAGTTTTACCAAAACATTTTTAGCAGCTTACAGATGAAGCAACTAACTTCATCCAAATTCAACTGACTTGTATTTTTTAAAATAAAATATTTTAAAATTTGGTTACTAAAAAATCATTTTAAATAGTTGTTGTCAATGAAACATTGTTTACAGCACATCACATAGGCGTAAAGAGGGAGTTATTCGAATAACACCAATAGAATGAATAAGAATCGTATTACCATTGCCAACTGAAATTCGAGAATTACCGGTATAAGAGGTCACACTCTCTAGTGCGGAGGTGGAAGAGCTGAGATGATTGTTTGATCCAGAGTCAATATACCAATCAGAGGACACGGTGGAGGGTTCAATGCACAAAGAGGAGCCTAGCTATTTGGCCAAGTGAGCAGCTTCATCACCACGGTGAGGAGGAAACTACTTGTAGAAAGTTTGAGCAACTGGCCAAGTTTGTGACAATACATGCACTTGAGGGCAGGTCTGCTAGAACCAAAACCTCCAGAGCCACCACGACCGTTGTAGTACCACCTGAGGAAGACCGCCCGCCGGAACGGTGAGAACCACCCGTGTGTGGGCCCCGCGCACCACCACCTTGATTGTTGGTGTGACCGTCGGCCAGGAAAGCTGTAGGGGTCCCGCTGCTCCAAATCCCTTCAGATTCTTCAGGACATCCGCAACAACATAGGCATATTGCGGAGTGAGAGAACGAGATAAAATAGGTGCACTAAAATCTTTAAAATTTGCACCAAGAGCATGTAAAAACCACATATGCATATCATAATTCGTGATAGGGGCATCCATGGCCGCACGTTTATCAAATAAATCTTTGAACTTTAGGTGTAAATCATGAACGAATCCATTCTTACAAAGGTTCACCATTTGGACACGAATGCTAAGTACAAAAGACTTAATACTACGGTTTTGAAAAACAGAAGCAAGGGTGTTCCTCATCTAAGCAGCAATATCGCAAGCCGAGATTTCAGACATTACCTCAAGCGAGACCAAAGAGAGGAAGAGAGCATAGCTTCTTATCATCAGACACCAATTGATTATATTCTATCTTTTTATTGGTGTACACCGCATTGGAGGTGGCACCACCAGGGTGGAAGAGCCGGTGGCAGCCTAGAGGAATGAGGGCGGCGTCGGCAGAACAGGGCATAACAGAGTCCCATCGAGATGTCCCAAAAGTTTATGGGAGTGAAGGAGAATCGTGACTTGCTTCTTCCACATCCTATAGTTGGAGCATCCAACTTGATTGTCAACAAGTGGATCATGTTGTTGTAGGAAAGCTTATCACCGTCGATAGCCATCGGGCAGAGAGGAACAACAGACAGGAAAAAAGAAAGGATTTTTATGATTTTATGAGTAGAGTTTATGAAGGAGGAGGGGAAAAGAGGGGATTTTTATGTGTATATGGATTATTGATCGAAAAGGGAGATGCGAGATAGGGTTTAAAAGGCTGATACCATGTTAGAGTGAAAGGCTTAATATCTTAACCTCTGTATTATTCTCAATATATAGAACACAAAGAGAAGTATAAAAAGAAAGTACAACTAATTAAGTACATGTATGATCCTATCACAATGACTATGATTTTATACTCATCAAATCAATCAGAGATTTCTTATATATTACAGGTGCGTTTTGGTCCATCAATTGACTCCCAGGATTTGTGAAAAGTAAATTCATCCAGTTAAGTGTTGCAATACGAAGGAATCAAATATATCAAAGTCTTTGATGAAGTTGAGGCAGTGATTGAAATATGTTTATGGTTCTCATGGATGATTCGCTATTGTAAGACCTAATCTATGAAAGAAATAAGAAGTCTACCATGCGGATATCTGTGTGTTCATTTGAATCCAGACTCTGTTCTATATTTATTATGGTTGCAACAATAATTCTGATATATTTTCCCATTGATTTGATCATTGCATCATAAAACCTATACATAGTTCCAGTGATTCAGTCAAAGAAGATGATCATAGTTAACTGAATGAATTCATCTCTTAGTTGTTTTCATCCCTTACTCACACCCTAATAAGAATTCTTGGTATTTAATTAGAATTTAATTAGTCATTTAATTACAATTTAATTTGTGGGTAATTTTGTAATTTTAGTTTTAGTTATTTTTATTTGGAATTTTTCTCCCAATCTTACCATAATTGTATTATTTTACTATTTTTAGTTATGTTAATCAGTTTAATATATATCAGGATCATCCTGATACAGGCAATATCAGGCACCAATTGAATAGCGACACATCATTTTTAAATAATTTATAATTGGGCCACGTATTCAATCATTACCCAGACGGGTTTAGGCATTCTAGGTTAGGGTTTTAGAAATTTACTAAAAATATCTTAACCAATTAAAATATTACAATTGTACACGTGTCATTGTATTATTGGTGTCTGATAAGGGTTATATTAGGATCATCCGGATGAATGTTAATTTCATTACTATCTTGTTTGATTCTATATGTATCATTAAAATTCAATTAGACCTGTTTTCGTCATTATATCCTGATTTTCAATTGATTTCGATTGAATTGGTTAATTTTGGTCCTTTAAATTAAATTGAATTTGGTATACTAAATATTCGGCATATTCATGAAAAATTATAAGTGGTATTGAATGACTGCTATACATGGTTAAAATATATTGAAAATAATTACATGTAATAACTATATATTCATAGATAATTACCCACACCGATATTCATAGATATTCTTAGAAAATCAGCATCTTCCTTTTTCAAATCAAAAGATATTCATATAAACTAGCGTAATAAGACCGCACGTTTTGCAGTAGGTTTAAAACACTTTTGAATTGTATTTTATTTAAGAGAAAAAATGTAGAATTTTGATATTTTTATTGAAATTCTTAGTTTAAAAATGAATTTGAATTGTAAATTAAATTGGATGGAGGGTTGGTGTCCTAAACCTCCAACTTTTATAATCTCAAGAAAGTTTTTATAACTTCAAACTTAAATTTTTTTTGTATTTTAATTAATAACTTTACATCAAATTTCTTGCATTTTAGTGCATTGAAACATATTTTACGTTTAAAAATATAGTCCATAAATTTAATTGGATAGTGATACTTTCATAAAATTTAAAAAAGTTGGACATTTTGAAAACTTTGCCTTAAATGAATAAAGAAAATTGCAATCATTAAATTTAATTTTGATTATTGGTTGTAATCTCACGGGAAGTTAGAAGTTTGGGTAACAACTGCTATCTTCTTTTCATCTTTAAAGATAAAGCATCAGAGAGTAATTAGCTCTTAAATAACATTTTTATTCAGGATTATTGGAAGGCCATGATTTATGTGTTTGCATTTTCATCACCATCATCACCGTCAGATCTTTCTGATTCATGCCTTTTCTTCCTCATACTTGTTGTAGTGCCTGATCTGTCCAACTTAGCTCTAATTGAAGCCTGATGCTAAATCACAATTAAAATACAATAGTTAGAGATTTATAAAAGAGAAGGTAAAAGAATCTGAAATATTTACCATGGCAATCTGTCGGAGCAAATCCAAAGGAGTCAAGCCTTGATTGTTTAAGGCATTCCTATCCCCGCATGGATGATTCAGAAAGTTGTACGATTCCAAGATTTCGGTGAAAATATAGAGATGAAGAGCTGTGTTTCCATCGACATCTTTTTGATTGATGAGTTCAGAAACCCAAGGACATTTTAAGATCCATTCTAGCGCTTGTTTATGCTCATTCTCAATAAGAAGGTGACGTGTGTTCTTCCCTTTTATAGTAGTGCTCTCCCAAGATTGAGGATATTGGTCTATGATTTCTCGTAATCAGACTCTAGCGATTCTAGCGATTTCATAATACTGATATTTCAGATTCAGATAAGAAAAACGGCATTCTCAAACACGTTGTTGATACTCAGCAGCTTATGCTACGCCTCAACGTCCTCGCGAACTGGTGCAAGCAGATTCCTATAGTCCAGCACTGTGAGAAACTTGAATCAGCATTATCCAGTCATGATTCTTGCTTGAGTCAAACTGCAGATTCACTCTTTTTTATTCATAGTGATCTGCAGCAAGCTCGTGCTCCGATGCACGATGTTCCATCCGCTGTTGAGGCTCTACTCACCGGAAAATACAACCGTCTTCCTAGATGTATCAATGATTTGGAGATGACTAAAGGAAATGATGATCAGCAGCAGAAATCAGCTTTGAGAAAGCTAGACTCAATGGTTAGGTCTAAACTACTTGAAGCCTCAATCCCTAGAGAGATATCTCAAGTTAAGTTTACAGATGGCACTGCTTTAATTCGCGTGAATGGGGAGTTTAAGGTTCTTGTCACGCTTGGTTATCGGGGGAATTTCTCGCTGTGGATGATTCTACACTTGGATCTGCTTGTTGGTGAGAGTACTACTGGGAATGTTAATCTTGAGGAAATGCGCCGGCATTATCTTGTTGATGATTTAGAACGGAGAATGGCTGTTTCAGAAGATCCTTTTGTTACGCTATATTCTGTTCTTCACCAATTCTGTGCTGCACTCATCATGGATATAGTGGTAAGACAAGTAGAAGGCCTAATTAGACAAGTGAGGTGGAAAGATGCAATTAGGTTTGAGTTGCTTGACCACATTTCTGATGTTAGTGATGGACAATTTGATTTGAAAACTCAGGGCTTGAAGATTTTGTACTGGTTAGATTCTGATAAACCTGGCTCAGAACCATTTATTAGACTTGAACCTGGACTGGATCCACAGATCAAATGCCTTCATAGCTCATTTGTGATTGATCCTTTGACTGGAAATGAGGCAGAGTTTTTTCTTGATCAGAGTTGCATTGATGTTGAGAAACTGCTGGCTCAAGCTATGTCTTGCAACAGATATACGCGTTTGCTTGAAATTTTCAAAGACATGCAGAAGATGATGAGCCCAGGAGATGTTCATCTTGAGTCGTCTAAGGATGCTTTGCTGGTGCGTGCCTATGGCTCATCTTTTTGCAGACTTGGAATAAATATAAATGGTCGGTTTCTTGTTCGGTCATCCAACAATGTGGTCTCACAATCAGAATTGTGTGAATGTGAAGATGCTCTGAACCAGAGAAGCATGACAGCTGCTAAAGCTATCGCTAGCTTGCGAAGGAAGAGCATTCTTCACTTGTTTGCCCTTACTGGAAAATTCTTGGGGCTGGAGATTGATGGAAATTGTGATCCAGCTAAGGTGAAGCTACCCAAGAATATTTCAGATGGATTGCTTATGGGGTTCCCTAATTATGGGGGCTTATTCTATCTGTTAATGCAACTCAATGACAATTTGAAGCCTCTATTCAAATTACTTGAGAGTTGAGACTCAGCTAGATACTTCTGGGAACTTGAATAAGGCTATTCGCATGAAGAATGTCGATATTGGTCAGATGATGATGTTTGAAGATGGTATCAGTTGTTTAAGCCTTCTTGACTGTGAAAAACTACCATCAGTAGATGCTACATCTCAAGACCATACAGTCCATGGACTAGAAGAAGTTTCGCAAAAGCGTTCACTAGAAACTCTGCTAAGCTGTCTTGAATATAAAGGTGGATCTAATAACAAGAAAAGAAGAATACTGGATTTGAAGTCAGATGCATCAGAACTTGATCTTGTAGCTGAAGCAAATAAGGGCAACTTTCCATCATCCATACACTCATCTTCACTCCTTCATGCTGTCAGGCACTGTTCAATAAGTATCAAACATGCCAGACTAACCAATCAAATGGATGAACTCGATATTCCATATGTTGAGGAAGCAAGTTTTAAGACAGCATCCTCCAACCTATTGTTCCGTCTTCCATCGTGGCAGCGTATAAGTTTATGGTTAGGGAGAGGCCAGGAAGCATGCATTGGGATGTGAAAATTTGTGATCAGTACTTTGCAGACTTATGTGAACCCAAGAAAGGTTCAAGTAACCATAATACATCTTGTATGGATGGACATATTAGTTATGATGCACAAGGGGTTGTGCTGTTACCACTCAGTTGAGGCTGATAGTATCAAGAAGATGGTAGCTGATATGCAGAGGCTTTCTAATGCTAGATCATTTGCTCAAGAAATGCGAAACTGTCTAAAAGCTGAAGAAAGCAGTGAAACTGAGCTGAAGAGTTTGTTCAAAATTGAAGCAGTAGGGCTGATGAGTTTGTGGTTCAGTTTTGGATCTTTCGCTCACTATTCTGTTGAATGGGAGGGGGGTAAAGAGGGGTGCACGGTGCGCGTATCACCCAACCAGCGCTTGCCTCGCGCAGAGTTTTTGAAAGAGTTGATCAATGGAGCTCAAGTAGCATCACTTTTGGATTGTATAAGGCTTGCTGCAGGACCCCTTGCAAGCATGAAAGCAAATTGCAATGGCAATAGCAAATAACATTGATTGTAATGGCAAAAATACATTCAAATAAAATAATACAAAATGTATATATGTAAGATGAAATCATTCAAACACTCTTTAATTTCTAAGAACTGTAACTTAACACAAATTTGTAAAACTTCAATCAACTCTTTAATTTGAACTTGAAAATTTAAGATTCTGACCAAGTAACAATTTGGGTTCAGATTTTGAAAAATTTAACAATTTTAGCCCTAACCCTACTTATTAAGAGCATCTCCAATGGTTGGTTTTTTGGACTTGCTTGCAATTTTTTTAAATAGTTGAGCTAGTTGCTTACCATTATTTTTTGACACGTCATTAGCCTTCTCAAGGAAGGGCTGCCTTCAGCTTTTAGAACTAGTTTGACATTATTTTTGTGGACCCTACATTACTAATTCAATAGTATTTGGTAGGTATTGTGTATATGTGGGATCATAATAGCCAATATTCAAAGTAGCTTACCACTAATTGAAACACTAGCTTGACAAGCTACTTGCTTGAAAAAATGATGTGGCATGTCAAGTTACACCATCATCTTGCTTACCACTGAAAATGCTCTAACTATCTAGGAGAATGGCCGCGGTCAAAAGAACTTCTCTCCTCCACCATTTCTTAAGATCCCCATCTCTAAATCTCCTCTTCTATTTTGTTGAAGATTTTTATTATTTTTATGTAAACCAATTTTCACTACCTAGCTAGATCAATATTCTTTCCTCATAACTAGGTTGATGCACGGCGTGCTTAATTATATAGTTTGACTAAATAGAACACAGCGTGGGACATATTAAATATAACAAGATTCAACAAAAAAATAGCCACTATCAGAAACACGGGCTCCCTTCAACGAACTGTAAATTTTTCGTTGATATTTAGCGCGTTTCAACGGTTATCACTATTTATCACTAGAATTTTCACAGGTCAACAAAAGTTTTCAAATTGACCAAAGGAGACTTGCAGACATGGCAGTTTTGACTGAAATGAGAGTTGAATTATTATTTAAGGGTCTCAAACTAATTTCAACGAATTTGATATCAATTGTTGATATCCATAAGTCTGACCAAATCAATCATTGAATATGATGACTGGGCTCAAAAATTTTTGTGGGGTTTGATGGATTTTGAATAGCGGGCTTTTACAATGGGCATGACCCAACATATATTTCAACGTTCTTTATCGTTGAAAGTACATTTGGCGAAATAGCAACAGTTAACAACTGCGATGGTCAATTAAATTTTACAATTTGTTTGACCTCGTGGGTTCCACAGACCCCACCAAAATATTGTTTCAGGTTCTAAATCGTTGAAACAAAAATTTGAGTTTTTGAGTATATTGACTGGCCTCATTTTGAGACCAATCATTTTGGATTCTCAAGTGGGTTGGTAACAGGTTTTTTCAAAACTTTTTGTGCGAAAAAAACTCAATTTCAAATTTAAACACGTGTCGAGTTGAGGAAGAGCCACGCCGCTCTCGTTTCAACGATATAGTTAGCGTTGAAATGTATAAAAAATTAAAAATGGCATAAAACATCAAATTTTAACTTTTAAAATTGATTTTTTGATGATTATGTTAATTTTATTGTGTATAAGACACTTTTTAAGTAAATTTACTTTAGTATTAGTTCAATGAAAGGTACGTGGAGTGAAAATTATAGTATCAAGAATCTGAGAAGCACTACTAAGGGCCTGTTTGCTAGAGTTTTCTGCAAAGCAGTTCAGTTCAGTTCAATATTTTTTTATTTTTTTCAGTTCAGTTCAGTATTTTTAAATATTTTTCAGTTCAGTTCAATTTTTTTTTATTTTTTTCAGTTCAGTTCAGTATTTTTATATATTCTTCAGTTCAGTTCAGTATTTTTTTATTTTTTTCAGTTCAGTTCAGTATTTTTAAACATTTTTCAGTTCAGTTCAATATTTTTTTATTTTTTTCAGTTCAGTTCAGTATTTTTATATATTCTTCAGTTCAGTTCAGTATTTTTTTATTTTTTTCAGTTCAGTTCAATATTTTAAAATATTTTTCAGTTCAGTTCAATATTTATTTATTTATTTCGGTTCAGTTCAATATTTTAAAATATTTTTCAGTTCAATTCATTATTTTTAAATATTTTTCAGTTCAGTTCATTATTTTTAAATATTTTTCAGTTCAGTTCAGTACTTTTTTATTTTTTTCAGTTCAGTTCAATATTTTAAAATATTTTTCAGTTCAGTTCAGTATTTTTTTTATTTTTTTAGTTCAGTTAAATATTTTTGTTTCTTTCAGTTCAGTTCAGCATTTTTTGTTTTTTTCAGTTCAGTTAAATTTTTTTTAATTTTTTCAGTTCAGAAAAATATTTTTATATTTCTTTTCTTTTCAGTAAATTTCTTATATATATTTTTTATTATAGCTCTCAATTTTTTTTTCGATTCAGTTTAGTTTATATTCAGTTGAATTCAGATCAGATCAGAAAATTAATTTTTTCAAAATATGATTTAATGTAGTCATACTATTTTCTTATTTTTACTTTTTGTTCATTTCATAGCAATTCAAATCAGTTTTTTTAAAAATTTGTTGATGTTATTCAGCCTAATGTAGGTGTACTATTAGTATTTAAGTATGTCTAAGAGCCTGTTTAATATGCCTGAATTGAACTGAACTGATCTGAACTAAACTGAACTGAAAAATACTGAACTGAACTGAAAAATACTGAACTGAACTGAACTGAACTGAACTGAAAAATACATTTGATTCTTTTATATAACATATATATATATATATATTCAAAATTCTTATTAAAAAACAAGTCATTGAAGTGTATTCAATTGAACTTAATTAAACAAAACTGAATTGAAGAAACAAATCACTACATCGACATTAGCTAAATTTCACCATTATCCTAGAAGTTAAACATAATTGAACTGAAATATACTGAACTGAACTTTATTGAACTGAAGTATACTGAACTAAACTTTATTAAACTGAATTGATATAGCCAAATTGTGCTATATTTTATCAAGTCAAATTTTATTAGTACCAAACTTAATTAAGTTGAACTCACAAAAGTATGCATTGATACAATTTAATTAGAAAATGTTTATCAAATCATATTTCATCAATTCTAAACTGACTTGAACTGAATTGAACTGAATCATACTGAACAAAACTTAATTGAACCAATCTAACTAAACTTAATTGAACAGAATCATACTAAGCTAAACTTAATTGAACTGAATTGAAGAAAACGATCAATGCATTGATATAACTAATAAAATGAGGTTGTATTTTATCAAGAATATAAAACATAACTTAATTGAACTACACTGAACTGAATTGAACTGAGTGAAATGAATTGGACTACACTTAACTGAAATGAACCGAGTTGAACCATACTTAACTAAAATGAACTAAATTGAACTACACTTAACTGAACTGAACTGGATTTTCCATATGAATTTAAATTATATTTTCATTGAACTGAATTGAAGAAAACGATCAATGCATTGATATAACTAAATGAGGTTGTATTTTATCAAGAATAGATATAGAACTGAATTGAACTACACTGAACTGAGTTGAACTGAATTGAACCGACTGAACTGAATTGGACTACACTTAACTGAAATGAACCGAGTTGAACCACACTTAACTAAAATGAACTGAATTGAACTACAATTAACTGAACTGAACTGGATTTTCCATATGAACTTAAAATATATAAATTATATTTTCATTGAACTGAATTGAAGAAAACGATCAATGCATTGATATAACTAAATGAGGTTGTATTTTATCAAGAATAAAAATAGAACTGAATTGAACTACACTGAACTGAGTTGAACTGAATTGAACCGACTGAACTGAATTGGACTACACTTAACTGAAATGAACCGAGTTGAACCATACTTAACTAAAATGAACTGAACTGAACTACACATAACTGAAATGAACTGGATTTTCAATATGAACTTAAAATCATTAAATTATATTTTCGCTTAACTGAATTGAAATAAATTATATTTTCTCTAAACTGGATTGAATTGTGTTGAATTATTAACATTTAATTTGTTTATTATTTTAAAAAGTACAATGCACTGAACTGAAAAATACTGAACTGAACTGAACTGAACTGAACTGAAAAATACTGAACTGAACTGAACTAAACTGAAAATATTCAGATAAGTTGTACTAAACAGGCCCTAAGTTAATAAACATTGTTCGATCAAAGTAATTCATAAGTAATATTACTCTTTTGTCATACATTTAATTTTAATTTAAATCAACTCAGTTTCAAACCACGCCAAATCAATTCAAAATAACGACATTTAGTTCACTTCAGTATCTTCATCACGAGGGTATCGACTGCAAAATTCTTGGTGCTATATTCAGTCGAACTTGATTTATTTCTTCCTTCCTTTGAGGGCGGAGCAATTCCTTATCCGCCGTTCCTTGAACATTATCGCCATGCTTTATAACAGATATCCCAAGTTTTTCCATTCGCATATAATTATGAAGTGTGATTGTTGCTACTATTATGGCCATTTGTCACTCCTCCTTCATTTGAGGCATCGACTTACGCATGCGCCATCTATTTTTCAAGTTGCCTAATGACCTTTCTACAATGTTTCATAGAGAAGAATGTCGATAGTTAAATTGCTCCATAATTCCTCTAATATTTCTATGTCTTTGAAAATCCGGTAAATGGTACCGTGCATTTGGATCCATAAAAGGTGCCAAATATCCTTTTGTATTTGGATATCCCGAATCCACCAAATAATATTTTCCTACAATTTAATATAAAATAAAATTAAAGTGTAATATAATAGTGTGTGATTTAAATAAGAAGCAAGTGCATTACATACGTACCTTGCGGTGGGTACATGCATACTTACCAAATTCTTTGCATAATGTTGGTAATTAGGATCGTCCAAGTTAGGCTAATTTCATGAAAAAATATTTCAGTTTAATTCAGTCATATATTATTGCTATTTATAATGCATTCCATTATAATAAGTTCATCAATTTCAGTTGTAAACTTGTAATCAACATCATGAGAGAATATTATTATTTTAAACCTGAATTATTAAATATTACTTTAGTTGAATTTAATTTATTTTAGTCTAGTTTAAATCATTTCAGTCAGTCCAATTCATTTTTATTCAGTTCAGTTCAGTCCACTTTTATTTGATCCATTTTAATTCAGTTCATTTAATGTGGTTATGAACAAATGTGATTTGATGAAATTTATTGGGTTTAGTCATTATTTCAATACATTATACTTTAGTGCGTTCCATTTCTAATCATTTCAGTATGATTCGATCCATTCTATTAGTCAATAATGAACTTTTTTACTATAATATTTTTTCAGCCCACTTCAGTATTTTTTGTATTTTTTCAGTTCAGTTCATTATTTTTTATTTTTTTCAGTTCAGTTCAGCATTTTTATTTTTTTCAGTCCAGTTCAGTATTTTTATATTTTTTCAGTTCAGTTCAGTATTTTTTATTTTTTCAGTTCATTTCAGTATTTTTAAATATTTTTCAGTTCAGTTCAGTATTTTTTTTTTTTCAGTTCAGTTCAGTACTTTTAAATATTTTTCAGTTCAGTTCAATATTTTTTTATTTTTTCAGTTCAGTTCAGTATTTTAAAATATTTTTCCGTTCAGTTCAGTATTTTTTTATTTTTTCAGTTCAGTTCAGCAAGAAATAAACTCGGGCAAACAGGGCCTAAGACTATACCTTGTTACCTAAGTATATATACTTTAGAGTCATATTTCCACCATAGTTGTGATCAATGTACTTTCATTACTAAATATGTTTAAGTATATTTGAGTGTTTTGGAAACATTCTAACATAAGAGTACATGAAACAACATTAACAGAATGTTCAATTCTATATAAAATTGAAAAATGTCATATATAACATCAAATTTGGACTTTTAAACTGAATATTTTGATAATTATGTTAATTTTATTATGTATCAGACAATTTTTATGTAAATTTATTTTGGTATTAGTTCAATGAAAGGTACGTGTAGTGAAAATTATAGGTGTTTGTTATATGCAGGTCCTGTTTGCTTTTGCAGGTCCAAAGAAAGTGGGAAAATATCATAATTACCCTTCATTCGTTTATTAATTTCTACAAATATATTTCTAAAAACCTAACTTTGAATGCATAAACCCGTCTATGTAATGATTGAACACGTGTCCAAATTATAAATTACTTTTCGTGAATTATAGTAAAAAATTAAGAGGGGCATTATTGTCATTTCTAATTTAATTTGGACCTGCAGAAGTAAAGTGGACCTGCATTTAGAACCACCCAAATTATAGTATCAAGAATATGAGAAGCACTACTAAGACTATACCTTGTTACCTAAGTATATATACTTTAGAGTTATATTTCCACCATAGTTGTGATCAATTTAATTTCATTACTAAATATGTTTAGTAACATAAGAGTATATGAAGCAACATTAATAGAATGTTCAATTCTATATAAAATTGAAAAATGTCATATAACATCAAATTTGGACTTTTAAACTGAATATTTTGATGATTATGTTAATTTTATTATGTATCAGACAGTTTTTATGTAAATTTATTTTGGTATTTGTTCAATGAAAGGTACGTGTAGTGAAAATTATAGTACAAGAATATGAGAAGCACTACTAAGACTATACATTGTTACCTAAGTATATATACTTTAGAGTCATATTTCCACCATAAATGTGATCAATGTAATTTCATTACTAAATATGTTTAGTAACATAAGAGTATATGAAACAACATTAATAGAATGTTCAATTCTATATAAAATTGAAAAATGTCATATAACATCAAATTTGGACTTTTAAACTGAATATTTTGATGATTATGTTAATTTTATTATGTATCAGACAGTTTTTATGTATATTTATTTTGGTATTAGTTCAATGAAAGGTACATGTAGTGAAATCTTTAGTGTTAAGAATCTGAGAAGCGTTGCTATAGATTATAACTTGTAACTTAAGTATATACACTCTGGAGCCATATTTTCACCACATAGTTGTGATAAATTTAGTTCCATTACTGAATGAAATTAAGTAAATTTGAGTGTAAAATAAAGTCTATAAAATCGTATTAATATGAATGTTTGAAAAATACATTATCAAGCGTAAAAGTTACATTTTATATTATATTCAATATATTTTTCATGCTAATATTCTATTTATGATGTACTAAAATGAAATATTTGTACAAATCATTCGTAATCAAGTGTGTTATGTGCACATATTCATCATTTTGAAATAAGTATAAAATTTATCGGGGTGAATTTATAATTTATCAAAAAAAGTTCAATTTTGAGCTTTCCGTGCTACTGTTTCCACTATTTTCCGCAACAATCGTGATATTCGAAGTATACAACTGGTATAAATATTAAACACTAATGAATTGTGTTGAAACTGAATTTTTTAAAGTATTTAGTCCGTAATTAAAATTGTATTAAAATTGATGGGTTAATATATAATTATTAAAAATAATATGTTGCCAAAAAAAGCGCAACATATAACTGCTGCGAATTTTTAGTTAAATTAAAAAAAGCAAAAGTTTTAATTCTGAATTTTTTAAGACATTTTTTATTTTGTATAATCTGATCCGTCAATTATTTTTCTTTAGTTAATCTCAACCGTTAATAGTTTTCTATATATTTTGCACCTTATCCCTCTAAACCCTTTTCTCTCTTCCTCCAATCTCCTCCAACTATCTCCTTCGATGCTGCCTATCTCCTCCCTCCTCTATCTATCACTGCCTACCTCTCCATATCCACTTCGCCGCCGCCGCCGTGCCACCCCTTTCGGATCCACTCCGACGCCGCCACCCATCTCTGCCCTCGTCGGATCCATTCCGACGTCGCCACCCCTCTCTGCCCTCGCCGGATCCACTCCGATGTTGTAACCCCTCTCTGCCCTCGTCGGATCCACTTCGACGCTGTCATCCATCGCCGGATCCACTCCAGCGACGCCACCCCTCGCCGGATCCACTCTTACCTCGCTCTCGCCCTCTCCAGATGATGACGAAGCTAACCCAGTCTAATCGGTTTTGTAATTTTTTTACCTTCTCTTTTTTTTTCTTGATTTGTTTGTTAGTTAGATTCGAGATACTTCATCCCTTTTCTTGGATTTTGATTTTTTGATGAAAATTACTCCTTTTGTTATGTGTTTTGTTGTGTAGTTAGTTTGAAGAATGAATCTTTTAGCAATGGAATTATGTGCAGTATTGATGGGGAACATGCAGTATTATGTGCAAGATTTCGAGGCACCGATGCTTAATTATACATCTGTTTCAATAGTTTATGTTTAAAACAAATGCTTGATCATAAATCTGTTTCAACTATTTAAAGTAGCATGAGCAGTAAGAAATGAAAACAGAGCTCATAAATTCTTAAACATGCTATTAACTGAAGGGGTGGTTCGAAATTCAAGTCCATTTTACTTGTGCAGGTCCAAATTAAATTTGAAGTGACAATAATGTCCCTCTTAAATATGTATTATAATTCATAAAAATAAAATTTATAATTTGGACACGTGTTCAATCATTACATAGACAGGTTTATGCATTCAAGGTTAGGGTTTTAGAAATATATTTGTCAAAATTAATAAACGGGTGAAGGATAATTATGATATTTTCCCACTTTCATTAGACCTGCGGAACTAAATTGTACCTGCATATAACAAACACCTAATTAAAGTAGCATGAGTTCTGTTTTCATTTAATTAGTAGCTAATTTAATTAGTTCCATGTTTAAGAATTTAAACTACTGGACAAAAAAACTACAAGACAAAGAAAATGGGGCCCAGTTTCAATTTTATGATATGATTCTGGGATTAAGTGCAATAATCAGAAGCTATTTGGGACAATTTTGGAAATAAGTCAGAATTGTGGGGTCAATGCAAAATAAGGGCCAATATATTGTCTTCAACAGGAGCTGCAACAGAGTGAACGCATTTCACTGATTTCGATTAGTATATAGGTTAGATTAGAGAGAGTTAGAACTATCCTCTTTGAAATGAGATCAATTGAATTATATGTTACTCTTTTCTTCTGAATCAATAAACCAACGCATGAGCGGTTATTCGTTTTACCCGGAATTTGTATGGATTTCACCGGAAATTCTCGTCGGATCTACCGGGATCACGACATTTTATTAATAGAAACAAGCATACATCTGTTATAAACCTGGTCCTACCTTATAACCTGAATTTCCAACCCGTGAGATTTATATATATTTTTAAATATTACAAGTTAGTCCTTCCGTATAATTTTATGTTTAATTATTACATTTTAATCCTGATCTTATTATAAGTTTATGGTATAACCGTCCTTGCCAAGACTTTATTATACTCTATTAATAGAGATTAATTTTCCCATAATTGGTGCACATCTAAATATTTCATAATTTTTCGTTTTAAGCATATAGTTTTATCTGAAAATTATATTAAATATGTTTTTAATCAATAATTAATTTCTCATTAAATATACTACTTTTCTTATTAGGGTGTGAGGAAGAGATAATTTTAAAATTCAAAAATTATTGTTTTAGGGTATAAAAGGAGGTGAACAAAGAGGTTATATATATCCAGAAAATCTCTGGAACTCCCAACTTTCCTGACTTTCCATAAAAGTTTATATACGTTTTAACTTATAAAGTGTACCTTTTAATTTGAACTGTATATTTTGTTATTTCAAATTTTTCAACTTTTACATAAAATTTTGAAATTTTTTACACTAAAACATGATTTAATATATGTTCATTTTAAAATAATTAATGTTTTAACACAAAATTTTATCACTTGAGTCTAAATATACAATGGTAGTTAGGGGTGTAAATGAGTCGAGTCGAGACCGAACAGGGGTATGCTCAAACTCGACCCGTTATATATTTTGCGAGCTCGAGCTCGAAATCGAGCTCTTTCGAACACAAAAAATTGTGCTCATGACTCGACTCATTAACTTTTTGTGAGCTCGAGTCCGACTCGCGAGTTTAATAAAATTCGAGTTCGAATTCGAACAAAATGAGCTCGTTTAACTCAAAAAGCTCGATTTCAAACCAATTTAAGTAATATAGCTAAATAAATTTTAATAAAATAAAATACAGCCATTAAAAAATTCATAAACACATGAAATGTATTCATTTATTTAATGGTTAGCGTGGATACAGATAATACACAAGATGTATTACAGTCATACATACCCTAATACTTAATTTAGATTTTATATTTTTAATTATTTCCAAAGAAACCCCTATATTAACTATATACCTAATTATATATACATTTGCTCAATAAGTTCGTCGAGCTTATCGAAATAAAATTTAAAAGCTCAGACTCGACTCGTTACATATTCGAACGAGTTCGAACTCGAGATCGAGCTTGGTCAAACCGAGCTCAAGGTCGAGATTTGACCGAGGTTCTCGAGATTTTCTCACAAACGACTCAACTCATTTACACCCCTAATGGTAGTTCCATAACACTTAGGAAAGTTGGATTTCTAGAGAGTTTGCATATATATATATTTGAAATATAAAATTCATGAAAAAAAGGCCATGGGAATTGGGATACAGTAATGGATGCGCCCGAATACTCAAACCCAGCTCGACCTCTTAGGTCCCGTGCAGTTCAACTTATTTCAGCACATTTCAGCACAGTACAACACAACACTCATCAGTACAGCACAACACTCATCAGAACAACACAACACTGGTCAGCACATCACCTGTTCAGCTCAACACATTTAAGCTCTAAATGAACACTATTTTTATATTTTGTAAAAATAATATTAATTAAGTAAACTTTTTAGTTATTAAGTAATAAACATTGTGTTTTTTCTTTAACTCAAATGAACACTATTCAATAGTTTCAAAACTATTCAGCACAAGATTAGCACAGCACAGCACTGATCAGCACAGCTCAGCACTCATCAGTACAGCACATCACTCATCAACACAGCACAGCACCAAATAAGTTGAACTGGACAGGGCCTATTGGTTATGGCAAATGCGGGCTTTTGGGGAGTGTTCGGAAACTGTTTGATAAAATGTCTGTGAGAAATGCCTTCACTTGTAATTCCCACCTGCTTTCGGAGAGTACTACTTTGTTGGGTACAGTACATTTGTCCGATTTTGTTTAAGAAACGGATTCCTTATGCTCACGGAAAACTCTTCTATAAATAGGTTAGGTGTCGTGATCATTTGGTATAAACTCCTCTCTATATTTCCTCAAAAAAAAAAAAAAACTCCTCTCTGTCTAGTATTGAAGTAGCTAAGATGGCAACGGTGGATTTCTCCACGGTCGTCTCACGGGCAGCTGACGAATGTTACCTGACCTAGAAGGAATTGGTGAACAAGTCCAGAGGCACAGATCTGTCCGATTCAGACAAGAACAACGCCATTCTCAGATATGTTGTTGATACCCAGCAGCGCATGCTACGCCTCAACGTCCTTGCGAAATGGTGTCAGCAGGTTCCATTAACACAGCACTGTGAAAAGCTTGAATCAGCTTTATCAAGTCACGATTCTTGCTTGATCCAAGCTGCTGATTCACTCTTTTCTCTCCATGCGGATCTCAAACAAGCTAGTGCTCCCATGTACGATGTTCCATCCGCTGTTGAGGCTCTAATCACCGGAAAGTACAGCCGTCTGCCAAAATGTATCGAAGATTTGAGGATGACCAATGGAAATGACGATCAGCAGCAGAAATCAGCTTTGAGAAAGCTAGACTCGATGGTCAGGTCTAAACTACTTGAAGCCTCAATCCCTAGAGAGATATCTCAAGTTAAGGTTACAGATGGCACTGCTTTGGTTCGTGTGAAGGGGAGTTTAAGGTTCTTGTGACGCTTGGTTATCGGGGGCATTTCTCGCTGTGGAGGATTTTGCATTTGGAGCTGCTTGTTGGTGACAGGAATGCAGGGAATGTTAAGCTTGAGGAAATGCGTCGGCGTTATCTTGTTGATGATTTGGAGCGGAGAATGGCTGCTTCAGAGGATCCTTTTCTTACATTGCATTCCGTTCTTCACCAATTCTGTGCTCCGCTGATAATGGATATTATGATTGGACAAGTACAAGGCATGATCAGACAGGCGAGGTGGAAAGATGCAATTAGGTTCGAGTCTTTTGACCACATATCGGATGATGGTCTGAAAACTCCGGGATTGAAGATTTCGTACTGGTTAGGTTCTAACAAACCTGGTCCGGATCCCTTCATCGTAATTGAACCTGGAGTTGATGGACAAATGAAATACCTTCATAGCTCATTTGTGATTGATCCTCTGACTGGAAATGTAGCAGAGTTTTTTGTTGATCAGAGTTTCATTGATGTTGAGAAATTGCTGGCTCAAGCCATCTGCTGCAACGGATATACTCGTTTGCTTGAGATTTTTAAGGACATGGAGAAGATGATGAGTCCAGGAGATGTTCATCTTGAGTCGACTAAGGATGCTTTGCTGGTTCGTGCCTATGGCTCATGTTTTTTCAGACTTGGAATCAATATAAATGGTCGGTTTCTTGTTCGGTCATCCAACAATATTGTGTCACAGTCAGAATTGTGTGAATGTGAAGATGCTCTGAACCAGAGAAGCATGACAGCTGCTAAAGCTTTTGCTAGTTTGCGAAGGAAGAGCATTCTTCACTTGTTTTTCCTTACTGGAAAGTTCTTGGGGCTGGAGGTTGATGAAAATGGTGATCCAGCTAAGGTGAAGCTACCCAAGAATATTTCAGATGGATTGCTCATGAGGTTCCCTAATTGTGGGGGCTCATATTATCTGTTAGTGCAACTCGATGACAATTTGAAGCCTCTATTCAAGATCCTAGAGACTCAACCAGATCTTTCTGGGAACTCAAGTCATGCTATACGCATGAATGTCGATGTTAGTCAGATTATGTTGCTTGAAGATGATATCAGTTTAAGCCTTCTTGACTGTGAAAAACTGCCATCAGTTTCATCCAGTATTTCTAGTTTCCCATCCGCTTTTGCATCCATTGTTGATCAAGCGTTTGAGCTGGAGAAAGGGTCACCTGTAAATGATGCAACTCAAAACCAAAAAGATTCGCGAAAGCGTTCACTGGAAAATGAAGGTAGATCTTACAAGAGAAGGAGAATGCAGGTATCCGAATTTGATCTTGTAGGTGAAGCAAACAAGGGCAACTTTCCCTCTTCCATATATGCAGCTTCAATCCTTCATGTGGTCAGGCATTGTTCAATGGCCATCAAGTATTCCAGACTAACTAATCAAATGGATGAACTTGACATTCACTGTGTCGAGGAACTTGGTTTTCAGACTGCATCCTCCAACCTATTGTTCAGTCTGCCATCATGGAAGCGTGTGTGCTTACGGTTAGGGAGGCCGGGAAGCATGCATTGGGATGTGGTAATTTGTGGTCCGTACTTTGCAGACTTTTGTGAACTTGAGAAAGGCTCGAGTGAAAATACTCCATGGGGTTCTGGTGTGCTATTTGCTGATACATCTGACTCAGATGCAAATATTAGTTGTGATGCACAAGGTGTTGTGTTGAGCTACCACTCAGTTGAGGCCGATAGTATCAAGAAGATGGTAGCTGATATTGAGAGACTCTCGAATGCAAGATCATTTGCTCTAGAAATGCAAAAGCTAATAAGAGTTGAAGAAAGCACTCAAACTGATGAGCTGAAGGAGGCATTTAAAATTGAAGCAGTTGGGATTATGAGTCTGTGGTTCAGTTTTGGATCTTCCGGTCGCTATGTTGTCGAATGGGAGGGAGGTAAAGAAGGGTGCACGATGCGCGTTTCACCCAACCACCGCTTGCCTCGTGCAAGTTTCATGGAAGAGTTGATCAATGGAGCTCAAGTAGCATCACTTTTGGATTGTATGAGGCTCACTGCAGGACCCTTGCAAGCATGAAAGAAGTAGCTGTGGCAGTGTCATATTATGTAAATAATGAAAGAAATCTAAATGTCGTACTCTTCAAATGCTAATTGTAAATAGTACATGTGTACATTTAAACAATGTGCCCTTTTTCTTATCATCATACAAATTGTCAGATGGAGGGATAGTCAGAGATAATATTCTTTCATTTTCTTTTTCTTCTACTTTTTAACCTTTCTAAATTATCATTTTGAAGAAAAATAATTATTGATCTAAATTCAACATATTTGATATTTCTTCTATGTTTGAATTTGATATTTTTTTTACTTTCTTAGTGTATTTCATTTTACAATTCTTGGCTAAGGCCCTATTTTCAACAACTTCATTGTAAATCAATTCAGTTTATCATCAAATTTAAATTGATCTGATTTGAACTGAACTAAAATGAAGTAAAAATAAAAATATACTGAAAACAGTATGATGTACTAAACTAATTTGGATAGCATCAAATCCCATTTTTTTATAAATTAAAATTGAACTGAATTGAAAAATTTTAATAAAAAGATTTATTTAAATTTAACTTAACTGGAAAATATATATGTTAAATTAGACTGAAAAATATATATGCTAAATTAGACTGAAATAAAAATATTGAACTGAAATAAAAATATTTAAATATATATATGCGGAACTGAACAAAAATATATAATTATACTGAATATGTGTTATGAATTGTGTGACTTATTTTTATTGAACGGATTGAACTAGATTGAAAATATCAAACTAAGCAAATGGAATTGAACTAAAGTAAAAAAATATTTTTTTGAAAGTGTAACGTAGGTTTTAGCTAAAATATCTAAATTTGACAAATTAATAATTATGCATACTCTTCAAATTAATGTTAACATATGTATCATTAAAATAATTAAAAATACATTAATTAATCGCAGGACGAGAAAAATATTTAAATATTAAGAGTACATTAATTATTCAGGGTTTGGATTGTGTCATGGCAACAATAATTTTAATAAATGGACGATATGTCATGGTAACATGGATCAAGGTCATGGTGCAATGGAGTAGGTGTGTTTTGTGTGATAAACGGTCATTTTGTTCAAAAAATCAAACAAGGCACGATTGAGACCTTTGGTAAAAATATCAGTCACCTGCAAAGATGTAGGAACATGACCAACACGCAGCTTGCCTCCAACTACCAGCTCTCGCACAATATGATACTCAATATCAATATGCTTAGCTCGCTTATGTGCAACAAGATTCTCCGCCAAAAATATAGCACTGTTATTGTCACAGAGAAGCAAAGGAGAAGCCTGCAGAGGAAAGCGCAGATCACGAAGAAGATGCATAAGCCAAACAACCTCTGAAGCTGTATTAACCAGCGCTCGATACTCCGACTCTGAACTCGAGCGAGAAACAGTGGGTTGTTTCTTAGCACTCCAAGCAACCAGATTGCCACCCAGAAATACAGCATATCCATATGTAGAACGCCGAGTCTCCAAACACAGAGCCCAGTCCGCATCCGAGTAAGCAAGTACCTCCGAAACACCACCAGCAGAAAAAGTCAAACCACAATGCTGCGTACCATGAACATACCGAAGAATCCGAGTCACCGCCGAGAAGTGATCATCACGAGAATCCTGAAGAAACTGACTCACAGAGTTAACCGCAAATGACAAATCCGGACGAGTGATGGTCAGATACTGAAGAGCTCCAACAAGGGAACGATACCACTTGGAATTATGAAAAGGTCTACTGGTGCTGCTATGGAGCTGAGAAAAAGGTAGAAACGGAGTAAAAACAGGTGTAGCATCCAACATCCCAGCGCGCTGAAGTACATCCCTAGCATACTTGGCCTGCCCCAGAAACAAACCAGTGGAGGTGGGAGTCACTTCCAGACCAAGAAAATAGCTCAGAGAGCCAAGATCCTTGACCTGGAATTCACGATCAGCTCGAGTAATAAATTGGCGAATGGCTGTACTGCTGTTTCCTGTGAGAATGATGTCATCAACGTAGACAAGCAAATAGAGAATAATATCACCACGAGTAAACTCAAACAAAGACGGATCCGAGAGGCTTCCAACAAATCCAAAATCCCGAACAAACGCACTGAACCTATCAAACCATGCCCTGGGAGCCTGTTTCAGCCCATAGATAGCTTTCCGAAAAAGACACACATAATGAGGACGAGCTGGATCCTGATATCCTGCTGGTTGTGCCATATAAATTGGAGTATCAAGAACGCCATTGAGAAAGGCATTTTTGACATCTAGCTGATGAAGCGGCCATTTCCTCATTGTAGCAATGGCAAGAACAGTGCGAGCCTTGACCACCGGACTGAAAGTGTGATCAAAATCAAAACCCGGAATCTGAGAAAAGCCCTGAGCAACTAGACGAGCCTTGTAGCGATCAATAGATCCATCATGTCGATACTTGAGGCGATAGATCCATTTGGACCCAACAATATTAACCTGTGGAGGACACGGAACAAGATCCCACGTGTGTTGATGACGAAATGCAGCAATCTCCTCATCCATAGAAGCCACCCATCGAGAGTCCTTAGCAGCAGTACGATAAGTGCGGGGTTCTTTCTGAGCAATCAGCTCAGCAACCAGTCCAGTGACAACAAAGTCAGGGCTAAGATCACGAGGCACACGTGTCCCATCTTGATGACGAGTGACCATCCTATGAGCCTGAGGAGCAGGAGGAGTTGAAGTTGAAGGCGAGGATGCAGGTGCCGAGGACTCAGGTGATGACGTCGAGGGTGTAGGCGAACGATGAGGAGTAACAGGTTCATCAACAGTAACAGGATCATCCAAAACAACCATAGGTGGTATCGGCTCAGGAGAAACATGAGACTCAGGACACACAAGGCAAGGAGCAGATGATACCGCTGGAGAAGACCCAACAGAAGGCCCAGCAGAAGGTACTTCCAAGTTAGGAATGAAAGAATCCAAGAACGACGAGACATTCAGTGAAGTAAGCTGAGCCTCCAAAGTAGCACTCGAGAAAGGAAAATGAGTCTCATCAAATCTGGCATGGCGAGTCATGTAAACGCGACCAGTAGCTGTGTCCAAGCACTTAAACCCCTTGTACTGCGCACTATAGCCTAGAAAAACATATGGAAGACTACGTGGTGCCAGCTTATGAGCTGCTGTAGGACGAACATATGGAAATACTCGACAACCAAAATGATGAAAGTTGGAGTATTCTGGAGAGCGACCAAACAAAACCTCAAAACCTGAAGAAAATTGATTCTCAACAAACGCCTCAAACTGGAGATATATATCAACAAAATCTGACTTCCGACGTAAGGGATAAAACCAAGTAAAACGCGAGTGATCATCCACAAACACAGCATAAAAAGAAAAGCCGTTACTAGATAAAACCGGAGAAGCTCCCCATAAATCACAATGAATTAAATCAAGAACGTGAGCAGCACGCTTAGAATTCTCAACAAAAGATAATTTCTGTCCCTTAGCCATAACACAAGACTCACAAACACTAGGTCTAGGGAGCAAAGAAGTAAGTTACAAACAACCAGTCTTATTCAAAGGGAAATAACACTAGGGGACACATGTCCCAGACGAGCATGCCAAGTCTCAAACGATGCTCTATTCTTATTCTTCACCACAAATGACAGCAATGCCTCCTCACCACGGTCCAAAACATAGAGACCATCCTCACATCTGCCCCGACCCAGAATTACCCTGGTGGCCTTGTACTGAATAAGAAAAGACTGATCATCAAATGCAATAACAGCACCAAGCGCACGAGTTAGCTTACTGATACTCAACAAGTTCTTAGTGATAGCAGGCACAACCAACACATCAGATAAATGCAAATAAGGACTAACACGAGCATCACCAATACCATTAATAGAAATACCCGCACCATTACCAACAGAGACAAGAGTGTTACCGTTATAAGGCGTGATGCTGGACAAATTCGATGTAGAGGAGCTCATGTGATTCGTGCTTCCAGAGTCCATGTACCAGTTCGGAGTAGTAGCGGATGAAGCAGCAAAAGAGGGCTAATACTGAGTAGATCCCTGAGTTGGATATGTCAAGTATTGCTGGGGCTACTGAGGAGAATACATGACATACTGCGGCGCTGGCTGCTGAGGTACTGCATATGGTTGCATCTGGACAAGATTAGCCTGAGGAGTCCGTGGAATTTGACCTGGCTGAGCCACAAAAGTCAGAAACTGCGGCTGAGCATGTGGCTGGACATAGGACTGAGCATGGGGCTAAACGTAGGGTTGGGATTTCTGAGGTGTCGGACGAGGAATGGACGACGGACACTATTTGGACACATGACCATAACCCTCACAGGTATAAAACTGAATCGGACCACCACGATCACGCCCAGAACCTGCCGAAGAACCTGCCACACGCTGCTGACCGGACCGGCCAGAAACGGCGGCGCGTGGGGCCCACGCGCCACCCCCACGCGCGCCGCCCGCTGCTGGGTCGTCGGCGGCAGCAGTGTGTTCCTGCTATTGAGAGCTTGCCATGAAAACTGCCGGGGTTGGATTTGGACTAGCAGAACCCCTCAAATTGCCCAAAAACGCTTCATGAGCTTGTGCCTCATCAACAACCTGCTGATACAAGGGGGCAGGATCTCTAGAGGCAATAGGGGCACTAAAGGAACTAAAATCAAGTCCCAGAGCATTCAAAAACCAAATCAACTTCTCCCGGTTATCAACCGGATCACCCATAGCATTCAACTTTTCAAAAATTGACATAAAAGAAAGATGTAGCTCATGAACGGTACCCGATTTCTTGAGTGAGGCAGCCTGTTGATAGAGACTTAACTTGGCAACCGCAGATCCATGCTGGTAGGCCTTCACAAAAGCATCCCACATCGCCTTGGTAGTGTGACACTGGGAGGCTTCATTCTTCGCTTATAGAGTAAGCGAAGAGTACAAAACTCCACAAATCGCCTGATCATCATCCATCCAGGCATCATATGCCACCTTGGCAGCATCATAGGCCTCCTTGACCTTCAACATAGCAGCATCATCGAGAGGAGCGGTGGAGGAGGACGGTGGCACAGGCACCGGAAGAGCAGGACTGGGAGAGGAGCCATCAAGATGGCCAAACAGACCTTGGGGACGAAGAACATACTGGACATGTTGCTTCCACTGCAGATACGTAGTAACATCAAGCTTAGTATTAAACATTTGAATCATCGTGTTGATGGACAACTTCTCATGACGTCCACTCGAAGCCATCGTAGAGCAGGAAAAATACAGAAAGCAAAGATTTTGATGAGTGGAGGGAGGAATAAATTTTTGGTCGGCGAAAAAAGGAGGGTTTGCGGCCGAGATGAGGCTTGCGGCCGAGAGAAAAAGAGAAGAAAAAAAGAGGGGAGGGTTTAGAGGATCGTAAAGGCTGCTGATACCATGTAAAGACTAATTCCCAAACTGATTTCCATTAGAATTTACATACGTATTTATAGTAAATATAAGGGTCTAATAACAATTAATGAAAACTACCTAAACTCTAAGGACATAACTGCAATATACAATAGACACAATAAATACAAACAAAACCCTATTCTAAGTCTTCTTCTATCGTCACACATTTTATATACATTTTTCTACTTTACCCTTCACTCATTATTCTTATTTTTATTATTTATTTTATAATGAGCTATACAAATCGATTAATATGAAATTATTCCATTATACCAGTAACCTAAATAATGATAAGTACAATTTATGATACAATAAATTAGTATTATCATATATATTGCAACATATAGGTTTTTTGCTAAGACTTTGAACCAAGACTTCATATTTAGTATGGTATTGTAATTGGAAGTTGATCATGCTTCTTTTGATAAGTTGTTAAAATTACTTCACATAACTGCACAACTCGCGGTCTAGGTAGTCTAGGCAAAACTCGAGTCAGGGCTCAATAAATATAGCAAATCCTTTTATTTAATTTTAGAAAAAGTCGGATTCCATAAATACTGGTGTTGGATCTGATCATATTGCTATGAATTATTTTTATCAGCTCAGTCTGCAGACTGAGCAGCACCAACTCGGACGAGCTCGAGTGCTTCCCCGGCCTGCAACTTCTTGGTAATCCGAAGCTTTCTGTAATCTTCGTACAGGAATGGATCATACAACCTCGGATGCTCAGAATCCACAAATTCATCAGGAATTTTAACCACTTCATCCCTCGGTCCTAACAGAAATGTAGCAATCGACACCCGGATTCCTGCTTGCTTGCAGATCACGCGGTGCTTCACGTTCTTAAGCCTTCCATTGCTCCATGCCTTCAATTCACAGAACAAAATTCCAAGAAAAATGATGATCACTTGTTGCGATCTTAGACTGACTGAATTTTATTCAATCAAGTTCTTGATTATTGAATCATATAAGGAGTTGTGTTCATTTGAGTTGACAAGAAAGCAAAACAAAATCTTTGAATGTGCTACTTACAGCTCCAACGTCGCCGATGACGATTAAGAAAGTTCCAGGCCAAGGTTGAAGAGGCTGAAAAGTGCCAGACTTATCCATAACTTGAAGACCTCCATAGCTGTCGTCATCCTGAACGACGGTAAAGAATCCGGTGTCTGTATGTATTTGTAACCCCGATGATCCAACAGTTTCTTTGGTGAATCTGTACCTGTTGATTCTGAACAGGGCAGGCCAACCTTCAACAGAGAAATTCTTCAGCCCCAACGCCTCTCCCAATTTTCTTCCGATGTCGATGATCACCTGCTGGACAGCCTGCCCGTATTTGACAATCGTCTCCCTGCAAATACTTCAAATCAGGCGCTTTACCGAATTCATTAACTAATTATTATTTTTCATCAAAAACTGAACTGAACGGGGAAGACGTCATGTCACGTAATTACAGAAAATATCCCGAATATATACTAGCTAGGTAGTAAATAAGAGTGACCTTTGATCTGAAGAGGCGTTCAATTCCTTGCAAAAAGCATCGACTGCTTTCGGTGAAGCCATATCGTAGAGGCCCAAGGCGTCGTAGAGTGGATTAGCGTCGCTGGGTGGAAAATAGCCGCTGTTGATGATCTTACTACTTGAGTTGTGGTGTTTAATCTCTTCAGGGAGTTCCATAAGCGATCTTATCACGCCCTTCATCTCAGCCATCAACGAAACTGGAAGCAGCGCCTCGTGGTTGACGATCCTGAACATTCCCCACTCTTCACACGCTTCGACCATCTTCCCGGCCTGTGCCGGAAAATCCTGCATGTCGATCACCGGGATGATGGTATTATTTGCAGAACCCATTTGAAGATCGATGATTATATGGTTTGGCGTATCCGATCATATGTTTGCATTCTTGGCACCTCGTTTATATAATACTTTTGAGGAGGCTTGGACGGCGATTCTTTGGAATGTGCCCGAGAACTTTTACAGAAACATGATGGGCCCACATGTGTTTATACAGACGAAACGTGATGGGTTTTTATATTTACTCAAGAAAATGGAATCATCTAGTTTTGGGAAAATTCTAGTCTAATTGCTCACTTTCATGTTATCCATCAAACTTCTAAGGTGCACAAATTTGATTATTTTGGTTTAAAAATAGACTCTTCATCCTTCTCCTATTATTTTTTTGATTCATTACTTTCAATCCATGTGTAAGCTTATTTTGACAATTTTTAATTTTTATTTCAACTAGGCTAAACACATATCAGCCTTTAGCCGATGTATTTTAAATACTTTTGAAATGTTTTTAATTTTACAAATGTGAATATTACACAATTTATAGATACATTTACTAATAATATTAAATAAATAATGTTATTAAAATAATTAATATTAAATTTTGGAATGCTCTCTTAAGCATCCAACTTTCTAACACATTTCAGGAAAGTATTTATGTGTTTTAAAATAAACAGCGTACTTTTAGATTTGAATGATTTATTTTGTAATTAAAAAAGTATGAATGTTCGTATATAATTTATTGCATCAGCATCGTTACTATATGTTTACATAACATGATTCTTTTTCAATAAATAATTTATATTTAAATATGTAGCGGTAGTTTCATAAATCTTTAAACTTAAAAATATATTTCGAGTGATTTTTTCTAAAAAATTTCGTTTTAGTTGAACAATAACCAAATTTCTGCTAAAATATATAGTGATACTGAGTATGAATATAATAATTTGAATTTCTATAACATCAAGAATCAATACAAATTTGTTGATGAATGTCTGAAACCTGCAATTGATCTCGAATCGAGTTCATGAACTGATGAGCAAGGCAAAACCTCGAGATAATTAGGGGTAGACATTCGAATATTTAAATTAATGAACAAATTTGAGAAATTCATAACAGTTTAATATATATCAGGATCATTCTGATATTGGCAATATCAGACACCAATTAAATAACGACACATCATCTTTAACTAATTTATGATCGGGCCACGTGTTTAATCATTACCCAGACGGGTTTAGGCATTCTAAATTGGAGTTTTAGAACTTTACTAAAAATATCTTAATCAATTAAAACATTACAATTGTACACGTACCATTATCTTATTGATGCCTGATAATATCTATATCAGGATCATTCTAATGAATTTTATTCTCTTATAAGTATAAAACACAGTATTTATTATATAAATAAAATTTTTACGGAGGCTTGGACGGCGATTATTTGGAATGCAGACATGGACTCATTTGAGTCCGAAAAAACTTTACAAACGGGCCCACATGTGTATATCCCGACGAAACGTGATGGTTTTTCTATTTACTCAAAAAGATGGAATCATCTAATTTTGGGAAAATTGTAGCCTAATTGCTCACTCTCATCCATCAAACTTCTAAAGTGCACAAATTTGATTATTTTATTTTAAAAAAGACCCCCCATCCTTCTCGTATTATTTTTTGATTCATTACACTATCAATCTATATGTAAGCTTACATTTTAACCATTTTTATTTGAATTACATAATTTTTAACTCACGCGAAGTAAGAATGTTATAATAAAACTTTGAGTTCCAGAATGTAGAGAAGTGAAAGTGCAAATATAAAAACTAAAATATATTAAATAACATAATAATTTAAATATATAGATCTTGAAAACATATATACATTAAATTACATGCAAGTAATGAATAATACAAGAATTGTATGGGCAGTCTAGTACGTTAAAGTGGAGGTGCGGTAAGGTTCTGCCCTGAAAGCGATAAAGATTGTCTGTAACGGTTCTCATCTTTTAGGATTGAACCACTAAAGATATGAACTGAGGAGAACATTTTTGTGCTTAACGCGTGAGAGAAAAAGAGAGAGGGTCGAGAACTCGACTGGGATGTTTGAACTTGTCTCCTAACAATCTTATTTATAAAGTTAAAGAAAAACTACTAATTTTGGAATGTCAAATTCTAGTTAAACTCAAATATGTTTATGAATATTTTCGAGCATATCAATAAGCCAATAAACTTAATCACTAAGTTGGAAAAATATTTTCTAGATCGAATTTAGATGATCTCGAGTTGAGAAAATATTTTTAAATTATTTCATGAGCAAAACATTTCACAGTTAACTTGATTTGCTCTTAACTGAAATAACAAAATATTTTTGAATTCATCCATGATTTAATCTTTTCACAGTTAGACTGAGTTGCTCACTGAATAGCTTATCCGAAATATTGCTGATAAGAATAAAAAATATTTTCAAAATATGCTGATGTCTTATTTTAAATATGCTTTGGTGGCAAGCAATGCGTTGGGATTGTTCGTGGGTTCGATGGCCCATAAGAATATTGACTGGACTATAACTAATGTTTTTACTGTAAATACTTACAATTTACATCATTAAATTGATGAGTACGACCCTCAATCAAAATGAAATCTACCAGAATATCCATCGAGATCCGCCCCTCTCGTCTGATCTCTTAAACACGTTCATTCACACTGCTGGAGAACTGTAATCTCAAAATCACAAAAATTGATCAACTCAATCACGAAATTTATACGCGTCTTCAAGGAATACGAAAATAACAATCACAAAAATTGCACGTCGTACTAGATACAGTGGATTGGGAAGACGCCGATAATTGTACAAACATTCACGCATTAACACCATCAAAATTTAGTGATGCCTTTAGGACTGAGTTGATGTTATTGAGTCCTGATTTAGAGATCTCCTAATATCTCACTTGATTTTCATCATGGTTGAGATGAGGATATTGGAATTGGGACTGACGAAGAGACTCGAAATGGAATCTTCAAACGGTTGAGTGACCATGGCCGATTTGTTGGGATTGTGGTTATTTGCAGAATCCTGGAGTTTACCCACCACAGGCAACCGAACGACGGACGAGGCCGAATGAATTTGTTTAGAATTGGTTTTGCTTAACATTTCATAGCAAACAAAAAGTTTTAGACGATTATTAAGCTTCTCGTTCATGTGCTTGCATAGTGGGCCGAATGGCTATTACCTTTGTGCTAGACACCCACCTCGATTGTTGCGCTATTGGTTCCTTTATTATGATAAGTCCATGATTCGCACTCTTAGATTTCATTCGGACTCGAACCGAGACCCGAGAGGGCCTGGGGCTCGAGATGGGCTTACGGGTCCATCAACCTAATCCAAATAAGGATTGTGTGTATTCTGAATTGCCTACAAAGAAAATGTTTCCTCTAATTATGAGAATAAAACTATATTATCACCATAAGAGTAGTATTCTTACTTGAATTACAAACCCTTCCAATATATGGATTGACGGGATATAAATACAAAGGATTGGTACGTGAACTCCGGGGCTTTGTCTTGCAAGTCAGTTCGTGAACTCGGTTCGAGATCATACGCGGGTTCCAAACATCTATAAGTTTCGCACGCCCAGTGGGACTCGCGTGTTTATTTGATCTAATCGATCTCGGTCCATTGACTGATCCGGCTAAGGACCCTCGCAGAAGTATGCGAGTCCGTTCTCTGGCCCCGATTGGAATTTGAAGCTCGACATCAGGCCTCTCCTCAACCACAAAGGAGAGAGGTGCGCAACAACCAACCTCCGACGGATGGCAAGGACGAACTCAGAGGTAGATCTACCTGGGACCTCAGCAACCAGCCACAGACACTACTAGAAGCTACGACTTTAATAACATGAAAAATTGTTGTTAAATAGACCTATATTCACATTTATGATTACATGACATTTTCATCTTTGTGTCATGTCTATTGATGTAGCTCTAGGTTCAATGACACAAAAAAAGTGTAGTGTTAGTTTATTTTTGTATTTTTCAATTTAATGTTTTTGAAACATCATGTAGTGTGGTGATACCTTATAATACCAACACACAAGTGTGTAGTGATACCTCATAATACCAACACACAAGTGTGTTGTTATATTAGCCTATTACGACACATTTTGATGCATTATATTGTATGTATAATTACATTAGAAAATTGTCTTGTTAACATAAAAAACCTCACATAAAAGTGTCTTAATAGATGTCTATAATGACAAAAAAAAATTGTATTTTGAAGATGAATTGGTTATTTATTGCAATATTAGAATTGGTTTATTATGAATTGGTTTATTTATTGCAATATTAGAATTTTAAAATGAACCAAAATTAAATGGTAGAAAATAAATATCGATAAAATATTAATAGTAATGAATTTTACAAATGTTAAAAAATATATAGATATTGTATAACTAATCATATACTAATAAAACTAATCACATACTAATAGGACTATGTGAAACTATGAATTATAAATAGTAATCTAATGTCTTAGCATGTCAACAATTTTGAGAGTGCGTTTCCTTGTCTTCCATGTGATTCCTTGTCTTCTATGTGAAAACATCCTTTTAGTTACTCTGATCGTTTCCAAACTCATCTTCATCCTTCGTATTGTTCAAACCTACAACACATTATAATGTGAAATTGATCAGTTATGATTATAAACATTAATATATATGATTCAATCAAACAAATAGAATGGAATTTCCAGAATTGTGTTTCAGCCAAAAACACAAGATGTAGACTAAAAACTCAATAATTAACCACAAAAACAACTAAAAACATTTTACAACTAAATTTTGTACAATTTATGAATTTCACAATACTAAAATTCTCTAAAAACATTGTTTGAATAATAAAATTTCTTACCTTCGTATGTTTTTGGAAAATATGATAACTCAATCAGATGATATTTAGAAGGAGAGAGTTTAACCAGATCTTCCAAAACAACGAAAATTATTGTTGAAATTTCCCAAAATGATATGATATTTGGGTTTTGTAGAAAAACTATTGATTTTCTTTCAACAAAGAAGAACTCTTGATTTGTTGAGAATGAGAAGGAATTAGAGCAAGTCCAACAGTTTTGCTATAATAGTAAATTTGCTCAAATATGGAGAATTTGAGCCTTTTTTGAACTCCAACAGATTCCCCATTCCATTCTCCATAATAGGAAAATTGAAGAGAGAGAAGGTTTGCTTCTCCAAATTTAGAGAATGAGGGAGAAGATTTGGAGAACCAAAATTTAATGCTATCTGCATTGTTTTTTGTTATTTCACTCATTAATTGTTTCTCTTCAATAATTTTAAATGATAATATCTTAAAATAATTACAATAAAATTTTATCAAAAATACATATTCTAAAAATATGCATAAGGACGATCGTAACAAGATCTCATATGACTATTTTTACATGTACATATCTATTGATATTTAATAATCAAATATAATCTATTTTCCAATATAAATTTACTAAATTTTAAGGTCATAAATATATTTATTTTGACGTTTTATATAAGTCATAACGTTTAAATTAAAATTTTTTACTAAACATTTTATTTCTTATGGTTGAAAATAATAACTTGTAACAAAAAATTGAAAAGAGATGAGTCTAATTATTTATAATACATTACAAAAATAGTTATATTGTAACTCAGGATGTGTTATTTTATAAAATGTAATTTTATCATTTTATAAGTTAGAGTAAGTAATTTCAAATATGAAATATTATTGTAATATGCATTTTAAGTTAATTATTTATTTGTTCATCATTATTTGGACTTATTGAATATATGATCAAAAAAAATAGAAAACAATAGGATAAATGTATAGTAATAAATGTCAATAAATTATAGGGAATGAAAAATGGAGAAACTGTTGGAGTTGAGGTAAAAAAATATGGAAAATATGGGATTTGCTTCCCTATTATGGAGAATATGAGTAGATAATCTGTTGGACTTGCTCTTAGAATACGAGTACTCTTGATTCGTTGAATGCAAAGTCTCTAGAAAGTCCGACTTTCCTAAGTGTTATGGAACTAACACTATATATTTAAGGTCAAGTGATACTATTTTGTGTTAAAACATTGATAGTATCAAAGTGAACATATAGTAAAACTTGTTTTAATGCAAAAATTCATGAATTTACATTAAAACATTAATAAAATTCAAATAACAAATTTTACAGTTCAAATTAAAAGGTACACTATATAAGTTAAAACGTATAAAAACTCTTATGGAAAGTCAGGAAAGTTGGAATTTCAGGAGATTTTCCCTTTGTTGAAAAGGAATGAGAAACGATGTAAAAGGAAATAGTTTAGGCATAATTCCTTCATATTAGGGATATTATTGACTCACTTGGCATAGTGGAAAGTTTTCTTGACATTTTTAAGAGTTTGTGGGCTAATCAAATACGTTTACCTATCTACTATCCATAAATATTAAATAATTTTACGTGTATATTATTTACTTATGATTAGATACTGTTTTTTTTTAAATCTTATAGATATCTATAAATTTACAAATTCAAAAGATTTCATAGATATGTATACATAGAATTAACATGATCAAATCAAAACTAAATTTCATACAAAACTAAATTATTGTTAGTTTTCAAATCAAATTAACATGATCAAATAGATATGAATTTACATGATAACAAGATTTTAGTTTTGTATGAATTTACATGATCACAAGATTTTAGTTTAAGAAATTTTAGTTTTTTTAACACAATTTTAGTTTTGTTTAAACGTTTTGAAATATAATTGAAAAACTTATGATTCTACATTAGCATATTTAATAAAGTTTTATTTTTATTTTCTGAAAATTCATCCTTGGTTTTTTTTAAATGATAAAACTAAGCATAACATTATATGAATATTCTACATAATAAGCAAAGAATTAACTCATACTTTAATGTAGTTAAATTCACATTAATGTAATTGATTTCATTTAAGATATGATCATATTTAGATTTTAGGCATACTATTACTAATTTCATCCTTTTTTTCACTTCAAACCATACCAATTTTGTTTAAATAAGTTCAAATCAATTTAGATTAGATAGTTCAATTCACATTGGATGAAGTATGTTTTGATTTAGTCGTACTAATACATAATACCTAAAAAATGATATGTGCTTCATTACAGTTCAGTTCATATCAAATGAATTCAGTTTACTTGAATTCAAATGAATACAAATCAGTTTAATGTATAATTTCATTTCAGTTCATGTTTGATTAAATGTGATTTGATGATATTAGGTTAATTTAGTTGTACAATTACTACCAATACGATCATTTTTACTATATAAATTGAGTTCAAATCAGATTATGATCAGTTCAACTTAACTCAAGTTCAAATCAGTCCAAATAAACTAGGAAAAGCATATTCGAACATTAAAGTTTCATATATAACTAAAAAATATTCAAATTAGAAATATATTATATGTTAGTGAAATAGTATTAAATTTATTTCAGCGTAGTTCTCCAGTTTAATTTAAATGTTTAGTTCAACATATTTTAATATATTTCATTTCAGTTTAGTTATGTTTAGCAAGAAATTATCTTAGAGAACAAGCTCTCAGGGCATGTTCACTACCGCTTAATGTATCTTTTTTTAACTCGGTTCAGTATTTTTCAGTCTAATTAAGTTTAGTTTAATATTTCTTTTCAACTCAATTTAGTTCTGTAAAATAAGCTCATAGTTTAAAAAACCTTTATTCAGTTAAGTTCTATAAGTAAATAACATAGATGGAGCAAGTAGGAGCATAAATGGCGTGCAAAGAGCACTCGAAGAATCCTCTCCTCGGGAGCTGGAAAGCAAAAGATCTCGTTTGGATGAAAGAACTGTTTTCTCAGAAGAAGATGCAGTTCCTAATCAGATCCCCCATTCTGATCATTTTTAGTTATATCCATTGTTATTAACCACATCATGGTCAAGCGGGTTCTCATGGATGGGGGAAGCGAAATCGTGTTTTTCAGTTGCTATGAGAAATTGGTATTGAGTAAAAGTGATCTCATACCTACAAATCCAATCTCGGGATTCGTAGGGGGGTCCCATAACACATATGGGAGAGATCACGTTTCCCGTACGAGTGGCGGACGGCCCTTGTAGCTTAATGCCTAGTTGTACCTTCGTGGTGATTGACTCCATGATGTCATATAACATTATACTTGGCTGGCCATGGATGTGCCAAGCTAAAGCTATTTGGTCTCCGTACCTCTCGCCAGAAAATTTCCCACAAATCAGGGAATAACCACGGTGAGAGGAAATCAGGAGGTAGCACGAATATGCACCATCGTAGCCATCAAGGAGGCAGAGCAAAGAGGCCTCAAAAAATTGGCCCCCGAGCATGTCAAGTATTCCGAGTCCGAGCCCATGCAACTCAGAAAATTTGAAACCATTGAGGTGGGTACGTTCCTACCTCCCGAGATAAAGACACGGCTTTGAGATCTTCTCAATCAGTACATAGACGTCTTCCTGTGGGACACTAATGACCTAGTAAAAGTACATGCCCAGTTAGCGGAGCATTATCTAAACATCGATCCAAAACAGAAGCCCGTGAAGCAAACGTCGCATCTTTGCCTTGGATCGAGTTCAAGCAATTCGAGAAGAAGTAGACAAGCTACTTGAAGCTGATGTAATTGAAGAGGTGCAATATCCCGAATTAATAGCCAACCTGGTGCTGGTCAGAAAACCCGACAGGAAGTGAAATGTGCATCGATTTCTCCAATCTAACTGATTTCTGTCCCAAAGAAAGATATCCCTTACCATCAATAGACCGAATGGTTGAGGCGATTTTTGGATATCATGTGTGAAGAGCCGCGGTTACGACATATTCCTTGAAGACTTGAAGGAGACCTTTGATACACTTCAAACAGTTAATCTAAAATTAAATCTGGCTAAGTGTACCATTGGTGTAGGGACCGGAAAATTCTTAAAATACACGGTATCCAATCGAGGGATAGCAGTCAACCCCGAGAAATATGCTGCCCCCGAAAACAGTAAAACATGTGCAGACGCATTAAGCAACCTATGAAGAAAACAAAATCATGGATGTAAGTATCTCGGACACTTGGATGAACCATTACATAATATCTACAAATGAGAACCCTCCCGGAGAAAAAAAGACTTGGCTCGCAAGATCCGAGTAAAGGTCAAGATATATGTCATACATGAAGGTAGCTTGTACAAGAAAGGATATTTGCAACTACTCCTCAAATGTGTTGGACCCTCCGATGCAAAACACCTCATACAAGAGGCACATGAAGGCGTTTGTGGCAGACACCAAGGCCCGCAAACAATATCTCGAAGCCTCTTACAAATGGATTATTTCTGGCCTACCATGCTGGAATATTCCCTGAAGTACATCCAAGCTTTCCATCAATGCCAGAGGTATGCCAAGATGATCCATGTGCCACAGGAGAACATGCTAACAATTCAAGAGTCTTGACCGTTCGTCAGATAAGGCATAAATCTCGCAGGTCCTTTTCCCACGGTCCCTAAAAATTTCAAGTACATCATTATTGCTATTGACTATTTCTAAAAATGGGTGGAAGCCGAAGCCTTGACGAACATAACTTGTAAAACAGTGATCAAATTTTGCCAGAGGAACATTTTATGTCGCTACGGAATCCCTAAATACATAGTTATTGACAATGGATCTCTGTTTTACAACAATCCCTTTAAGAAGTGGTGTGAGGATTACAAAATATACCAAAATTTAACCTCGGTGTATCATCCTCAATCCAATGGCCAAGTAGAGGTCACCAATCGCACAATTGTAAACGACATCTAAGGACGACTGTAGGGTGCAAAGGAAACTGGATCCATGAGCTCACGAGTGTCATATGGGCCCATAGAACTACACCAGTTACTGCCACTAGGGAAATCCCCTACAGTTTGGTATGTGAGGCCGAGGCGGTAATCCTAATTGGAATTGG